>CM045990.1:7111202-8451681 GCA_025175895.1 Wurfbainia villosa | reverse complement strand
CATTGTTTGAGGATAATTTACTAACGTGAACACTTGTTCGATTTTAAGCTTACGATACCAGTCTTATATTTTATGCCATTCGAATTATCGCCCATTATTTAATATCAACCGCCTATGAATACCAAACCGACATACAATCTTCATCCACATAAATTTCATTAGGGCATGTTTGGTAATGCGAGCCAACGATTCGGTTTCTACCCATTTAGAAAAGTAGTTGACCGTGGTTGTCCAAAACTTCTCCTGGATTGTATCGGGTGGAAAAGGCTCAACTCTGTTGATCCTCTACTAATTGAAAGGGCAAGCAACTACAGATGACTTTATCCACTCAGCCGGTTCGTATTGCTACGATTGATGCCTTTGACAGCTTTTGCATATCTTCTCCAACTGCCTTACGTCTCATTCTAGGGTGGGCCAAAAGTAGCTAGCAAAAAGTGTTTTGCGGGGAGATTGTTAGTTTAATCAATTCTCAGGATTTGATTAGCTAGTCAAAGTTGATCAAGAGTTGATTCAACTAGGTCAATATGATTGATTGGATATTTGGAAGTGAGTTAATGAGTAACGAAGTTCTAGTGGGCCTAGACAGTTAAAGTTCTCATGGGACTAAGCAGTGGAAGTTCCACTGGGACTAGGTAGTTGAAGCCCTAGTGGTATCAGACAGTAGAAGTCCTAGTGGGAATAGGTATGTTGGAAGTCCTGGTGGGACCAAACAAGTCGGAAGTCTTGGTGAAACCAAATAGTGTAATTCCAAGTAGGTCGGGGATCGGATGCTTCATTTTAGGGGAGTCTTGAGGAGTAAACTCTGAGTAAGTGAGAAGTCTCGATAAGTCAAGATAGACTAAGTGTCAGACAAGTTTAGTAGGTCAAAAAGACCTATACAAGTGTATTACATGTGTGAACTAACTTTTGGCGCAGGAAGCAGGTCAAAATAGGCAATAGGAGGCATTCTAGGAGAGTGAAACAGTGTCGCTCAGATTTGTATTCGAGTGCCCGAAACCAAGCCTGAGACAGATCCACGTTAAATGGTTCACAGATGAGGGTTAACCAAGTTCTAGGCAATTGAATGTGATCCGGATGCTTGAAAAGGTGTCGAGTCAGCCAAATCGAGCAACACATGAATAAAATTGGAGCTGAGTTAGCGACGATTCAGGCACCTAGAAGGCTTTTGGCTACCCAGAAAGGTGCCACATTAGCACTCGATCAGACTTTTATAAAATGGAGGGGGAGCTCGAGAACAGACATCAATCATCTTTAATTTGCAATCAGAGTTCTTGAGATTTTTCATTTGTGTGACCTAGGAGATTCCAGGGCGGGTACTTTATGCATTCAGAATCTCTAGCAGTGGTTCTCTTTGGTGTTCTTTCTATAAATTGCTTCCTTGTTTATTTATGTTTTTGCAGTGTAAGCCTAATATATAATAAGGTTTCTCCATCTTATGTGCGGAAAGGAGAAAATTTAACGGCACACAATGAGATATAACTGTAGAGTAGAAATCATAAAGGTTGCCAAACCGTGTAAAAATTCTGGTGTGCATTATCTTGTCTTTCTTTTTATTATTATTATCCACTGTGCACTAAGCAAAAATGACTGAATGAAAAATACCGTACTATAGGGTTTGAGTTTATTGATCAAGGAGTTGAGTATTTCAGCAGAACAATGGCTTGGTTTAATCGACTGATTTACCATTGTTGGCACGCAACAAATTGTTTTTGAATTCTAATTGACAAACATAGGATTTCAAACTAAACCCATTTGAATTTAGCCATTGGCTATCCATTGAAGACCCAAGTGTTGGACGTGTTTTGACTCACTAATTGTGCGCAAGAGTGTGAATGAGCAGTGTGTGACCGAGAAAAATGCGACCAAGGGTTGTCAATAGATTTTATGTATTTTTCTTTATTTTTGCAATTCTTGTATTCTGAAACAAACACGACATACCCACAAGAACTAATGAATTTAATTTCGAATAGGAGTTCTACTAGTGTTATTCTGACCATAATACACCTAACAGGTCGACACAACAGACTGTAGAGTAGAACTTGGGGTCGAAACTCTAACTGTTTTGTTACCTTGAATTATATTTGCATTTGTTTTTCTTTATTTCTGTGACCCTTGTATTCTGAAACAAACATGGCATGCCCACAAGAACTAACGAATTTAATTTCCCTTGCACCTGCAAGAGAAGTCCAAATTCTATTTGCAGGTCCACAGGCTAATCATCTTCCTCTAGCACACTGGTATTAATCTGGCAAAATCTAATCTTCAATCATTTACAGACTCTTCCACCAGCAATCTGTTGGACTAATAAATGTAAAGAGGCATGCATACTCCCTTTCCCCAGAATGAGAATCTCTTCTCTGAATTGTTCAGTCTAAAGTCAGCTTTCTCTACTTCAGCCTATCTACTCTGTTTCACCTACATTCATAGCCTGTTACAGAAGCTCAATCAAAGCTCCATGCACCTCGTCTGAACTTAGTGACACTCGAAGAATTCAGCTTGGCAGAACCATATTTACTTTAGTCAAATTATTGTCTGATCCTGACCTCTTACAGCTAAAATCCCACATCTGAAACTCCATTTGCCTTTGATGTGAGCAAGCTGCATTATGCGTGTGGATTCACCTATAACATTTTGATCTTAAATATGTTAAAATTAATAATTTTTGTCTCTCTAATTATGTTCTTATTTTTATTTCAGTTATTCTGGTGCATGACAAGGTATACATATCCTTTGTAGTTGCTTTTCTTGGACGGGTTGCCTGATTTATCATAGATTTAGATATTTACTATTTGCACTTCAATAGTGTGGTTATTAGTTATCATTTCTTAATGTTCTAGATAAGAATTTCCTTATATTTTGTTACAATGTGTAAATGACGTTTTATTAAGTTCTATTTTCTTCTTGTAGAATGAAATAATCAATAGAGCAGCCGACAATCATTCAAGATAAACCAATATTCATAAGAATGATTACCTAGTCCAAATTATGGTCTCAGGCGAATATATAAACACCGATGTTACTGCCAAATGTTCCAAAGTTATGTGGCTTGTCCTAGACAAACTTGGAGATTGGAGATGATTCTGGATTTGTTTTCTTAAATCGTGTTTACATAGTTACTTTTGTATGAAGATATTTGTTTTCTTTATACTCATTGCATAATAGAACTCTATATATGTATCCTAAAGGAGACCGTTTATATCTTTGCTTGGAATTTAGTTTGCGTGTATTTATGTCATTTTACTTGCAAAATCTAGACTGATCTACCTTATTTGCTGAGGTGTGGTAAAAAAACAAAGATAAAATTACATGTCTCTTACATGACTCATGTAAAATAAAAACTCAAGAAGCAATTTTATTTTGTGGTGAAAATGAGTATAAATTTCTATAATTTTGTATTAATGTGATGCTTATTCATTTGTATGACTGATTTTTTAACTGTGTTTGTTTCTAACTTTTTTCTTGATGCTTATTCATTTCTAGTCAATTTTGCTTGCTTAAGTTTTGCCATGGTTGAATTTTTGTGTTTTTTTAATCTTTTGATATAGAATAAAGGCAATATGTTTTACCTCCACAAGTGTGTTTACCATTTGATAGCTATCTGATTGAAGTTGGACATTCTAAGTGAAAACTTTCTTTAGGTAACAAGGGAATCTTGTCGGGGGGAATGTTTGTCTCAAGGATGCGCTCAATATACTACATCAACACAATAGCATAACTGTTATGGTTCTCACCAACATACATTTCTCTTTTATTTTTTCCCTAAAGAGCTTGCTATGGAGAGGCATCTTAGGTTTTGATGTGATTTATTTATTATGAGTATTTTCACTCGATATTGATTAGGTCTGCGGATTACTGTCTCCACGTGATGATCAAGTAACTAGCACGGACGATAAAATTGTTCCAATGAGTGACGGTCAATTTTTAAGGATTGCAAAGTTTTTCGAAGTGTATTTTTTCGCTGTGTTAGTTTTTGATTGAGCAAAAATATTTTCTATAATTTATCTCTTTTCATCTAGTTGTGGGACCAATAATGAAAAATATCTAGGGTGAATACATCATCTTTTTGTCCTAAGGTATGTGGATTGCTCAGTTTTTACTTGTGCCTAATAACATGTCTAATATTGTTTTTCATCATATATATTATTGAACTTGTGGTGGTTTGGTTATTTAGTTCCAAATATTAAAGATGCCCTTGACTATTTTTTATCATAGGCGTACTAGATGCTCAATCAATAGGTGTGATGATGATATATTTATATGCTCCAACACACTTCATTAGCATATAAGTTAGCTGGAGTTTAGGTGAGTTTTCACTCTTTTTGCGATTAGCATATTCACAAATGTTCGTAACTTTTGCTCGTAAGATTAGTCAGTGGAACTGATCTCAATTTGCCTACATGGGCCTTTCGAACAGTTGAACTATCAGACCTTTTTCCTCGATATTACTTTAGTACGTTGATGACTTACCTTATACTCCTATATTTAATAGAAAGACTTGTCGTACTTTTTTTTCTTCCTTTTATGTATATTATTTTTAGATGAAGTTTGGGTTGATCTTTCAATGATCTGACTTATAATAAATTAAATAACACAATGGGAGCCAAAACTGATGAAGTCCCGATGCGACTTGTTGAACCACTGGAAATTTTTTGATGATTATATCTGATACTAGGAAAAATTAATCTATGATTAAACATATAATAAACAATAACATATACCGTAATTCATTACATCACTACTCTATGGAAGGATGGAAATATGACAGTCCGGTACATCCGAGCCGTATCAGTCGCCATATCATATTTTGACGTCCCACGTCTCAGCCATATCATATTCCAGACGCCTCGCGTCTCGGTGGTATTATATTTCAGATGCCTCGCGTCCCGGTCAACACTCTTGATTCGGTATTATATTTTGAGCTGCGTCTCGGCTGGCCCCAAGACTTTCCGCCATATCGTATTCCGCGACATCCTACGCCTTGGTCAACACCTTTCAAATTTCGGTCATATCATATTCCAGACGCCCTGCGTCTCGGCGGTATCATATTTCAGATGCCTCGCGTCTCGACGGTATTATATTTCAGACACCTCGTATCTCAGCAGTTGCACGCTATCTTTAATGTATGACTTCCCAAAGTATGTTCTATTTTACCTAGTTAAGGGACGTGGCAGGTATTCTGTCAGATGACCCACAAGGCGCTTTGTCGGCTCTCTCCGACCAAGGAACAGACGCCCATGCTGGCTTTCAGAGACACGTCTACCACATTAATGAGGAGTTGTCTCCCATCAACCACATGATGAGTATTAATTACAGCTCACGCGTCTACGACATTTATGAGGGAAAATGTCCCCTATTACTTCTTAGAGCAGATCTAAATACATCATGAAGTCATATCATATCATGTCTGCCGATTGACAGGAGGATTCTTTCTTATATATAACACTCCTAGAGGAGGAGATCGAAGGTTTGCACATTCTCAACTAATTCTCTCTATTGCTTTCACTACCTTCCTATTAATTTCTGTCTTGAGCGTCGGAGGGGCCTCGTCGAGATCTCTCTCGACACCCTTAACCGCTTCTGTCTTGCAGGACACGCCATTCGGTCGATTCACGTCATTCGGCTCAGTTCACTGCCGAGACATCGCCCCTGCTCAGCTTGGCTTTCCCTTTGCATCATCTTCTCTTCCGTCCGAGTCATCGGTCCTTTGCCTCATTTGTCACTAGACACCTCCTCATCTGTCTCGGCCAGACAACATAATTGACACCGTCTGTGGGAAACTTCTAATAAATACACCTGAGATGAAGATGGGAGACCAAGAAGAGAACTCCGACAACCACAACTCCACCAAAGGGAGTATGACCAGGGAAGGTATCATTGCCCTCATCAAGATTACTATGGAGGATGTCCTACGTGACCTCCTTCCTCGAGGTCCTGCTCATATGCAAGCGTCTCCCAACCCGGTTCAGGGTCCCGCACCACAAAGCAGCTCCCCTCTACTCCGACTCCACCGAGAGCAGCTCCCATCACTCCCGTGCCGACCAAGTCGTCCTCAACAACATCTTTGCGGGAGTCTTCTGAGGAAGCACCCTCCTACACCCTACTAGAAAGGAATCCCAGGAAGGACAAGGCTCCGTTAATTGACACCGAGTCCCCCTAGCCCCCAATATTATAGTCGATAAAATGGCAAAGTCTTTCAAGCAGATCTCTATAGGAGAGTATAGCGGCTCTACGAATCTTAAGAATACTTGGGAGGTTTAAAAGGTCCTTGATACACAACTACTCGGATGGAGCCAAATGCAAGATTTTTCTCTCAATCTAATAGACTGCAGACAAAGGTGGTTCGATCGGCTCACCTGTGGATCTATCCATTTCTTCCAGAGTTATCCTCTTGTTTCTCCAACGCTTTGTCGCCAGAGAAAAGGTACCGAACTACCCAAAGATCTCATGACAATAAAGCAGAAGAGTACTGAATCCTTGAGGGACTATATACATCAGTTCAATCGGGTGACAGTCGATGTCTTGAATGCTTCATCCGGGATGGTGGTCAATGCTTTTTCCCAGGATTTAATAAGGGAGGATTTCTCGAAGTCACTAATGAAGAAATCCTCACCTCACTTTGAAGCCCTGCTGGCCAGAGCTGAGGCTTACATCAATTTGGAGGAAGCCGAAAAGGCGGTAGATGAGCAACAAGGAGGAAGATCTGATCGGCCTAAGCCCCAAAAGCCGAGCTAGAGGGCCCCTCAACCAGTATAGAATCGCCCCCCAGGGTCCCTCCTATCTACCCTCCTCGGTTGGTCAAAGACAGAGCAATTCATACTGTGCAAGAGGTTTCTCAACCCTTAATGTTGTCAGGCCAGCGCGGCCCTTTCTACGCCTTCCATCAAGTGTATGGCCACTCGACCCGAGAGTGTCGTACTCTAGCCGATAAAATCAAGCAAGTTATGAGGGAGCAGAAGTAAAGTTTCAACGCCCCGCCTTGGTTCTTGTAAATAGATGCAAGACCAGAGCCACGAAACCATACTCGGCGAAACCCGGCTCGACGAGCTCCGCGACCCTCACCTGAACCCCAAAGACTCGCTCAAGTTCCTCGAAGGGCTCGTGAGGCTTCTCCAAGCGAACCCACTCCCCGGCCAAAGTCACCACAGGAGCTCTTCAACACTCCTCATCACGGCACCATCAATATGATCACTGGTGGGGTCACAGATGGGGATTCAAACCGAGCCAGAAAGGCTCATGGAAGACGATTAGAGAGCATGGAAGCGAACACCAGCCGAAGGCACGCCGAAGGACCTTCGATGAGTTTCGGCCCCGAGGACCTGCGAGGAATTTTTATCCTGCATGATGACGCCTTGGTGATTAGAGCCACCATCGCCAACTATGATGTGGCCAGGGTATTCGTGGATACAGGTAGCTCGGTCAATATTTTATTTAAAGATGCCTTTGATCGTATGCAGCTCGACCTGGTGTAACTCCAGCCGATGAATATTGTTCTATTCGATTTCTCGGGTCACGAGGTAGTTCCACTCGGTCGAGTTGATCTGCCTCTGTCTCTAGGAGAAGAGCCCCTCTGTCGGACTCGGATAGCCACCTTTACTGTAGTGGACGCTATCTCAACCTACAATATCATCTTGGGAAGGCTAGCACTACATTCCTTTGAAGCTTCCGTGTTGACTTATCACCAAAAAGTCAAATTCCATGAATAATCAAATAGGGAAGCTCGAGACCAAAAAGCAACCCGAAAATGCTATGTGGAGGAAGTCCTGATAGGCCCTGTGAAGAGCCGAAGATCGAGGCAACAAGTCTTTGCTCGCATGAAGAGCCTTTGGAGGAAGAAATCAGGTAAATATGGCCGAGCCACCGAGCAAATCATTCAAATTGTCGCCAATCACAACCGAAATAAACAAGGAATAATCGATCGTTGGCAAACAATCGAGACATCTTCACTTGGCCGAAGAATAGAATCAAAGTATCTCTCGGACTATAATGGAACATTGATGAACGTCCTTCCCTGGATCTCGGCTTTTGCAAGAGAAGACACTTCGGATCGAGAAAGATCAAATCATCCGAGCGGCATACGTAAACTTATGCAAGTTCTGATACATCCAGAAGTGTAATTTCCGAATGGTTGTCCAACATTGTATTAGTACCAAAACTAGGAGGGAAATGGAGGGTATGTATAGACTTCAGAGATCTTAATAAAGCGTGCCCTAAAGATTGCTATCCCTTGTCTCGAATAGATCAATTAGTAGATTCTACGATAGAATATGAATTAATCTGTATGCTAGATGCTCACCGTGGGTATCAATGATTCCATTAGCATGGGAAGATCAAGAGAAAGTCAGCTTTGTCACGACGGATGACACTTTCTGCTACAAGATTATGCCATTCGGATTAAAGAATGTTGGCGCCACTTATCAAAGGCTAATGGACAAAGTATTTCGGTCACAAATAGGCCGAAACATCGAAGTATATGTGGATGACATTCTCATCAAGTCCACAAAAGCTGAAGACATGGTCAGAGACATGGTCAAAGACATGGCGGAGACATTCGGCACACTGCGTCAATATAGAATTCGGCTCAACCCGATCAAATGCATATTCGGAGTCCGAGGAGGCAAATTCCTAGGGTACATTGTGACCGAACGGGGTATTGAAGTTAATCTCGAGAAGGCTCAAGCCCTATAGAATATGGTTTCTCCCAGAAATCTCCGAGAAGTACAAAGGCTATTGGGTAAGATAACAACACTTTCCCGCTTCATCTCTAAGTCGGCTAAGCGGACTCTTCCTTTTTTCAAGGTGCTCCACAAGTTGGCTCGATTTTCATGGGACGAGAAGTGTGAGCAAGCCTTCAAGGAGCTAAAATAGTATATGTTTGAACTTTCTACACTTGCCTGTTGGTGCAATCGGCCCAAGTCACGATTGACCATGACTCGAGTTTGACTCGAGTGATGTTTTGATGTTTCGACAAAAACATATGACAATGTAATTGTCATTTGGTAAAGTCCAAGTTTTGAGTACTTGGCATGGAAAGTCCAAGTGGGACACTTGGCACATGAAAAGTCCAAGTATTGGTCTTGGCATGGAAAGTCCAACATGGATTGGCAAGGGAAAGTCCAAGCTTGAGCCTTGGCATTTGAGAAGTCCAAGGGTTTGATATTGGCAGTGTAAAGTCCAAGCGGGAGTCTTGGCAGCATAAGTCCAATGGTTGGCGGCGTAAAGTCCAAGCGGAGTCTTGGCGACGTAAGTCCAATGTGCCTTGGCAGTGTAGACACCGTTAGCATGACATAGTCGATGGAAGCACCTGAAGGCCAGCGCGATGGATGAACAAGTCATGGATGACTTGGAGGATCCGAGAGGCATGAGACTGATGGAGATGGCTAGAAGGCTTAGGTCTAGGCTAAGGGTGGTCTAGCAAGTATGGGGGCACCATACTTGGGTTAAAACCTCATGTTTGAGGTGTGTCGATCGATGCCATGTGGCGGTCGACCAAGTCAACTAGAGTTTGATCATGGAAGTGGCCTAGCGATCAGCCATTGTTAGGCGATCGATCATGTGATCAATCGACTGATGCTCGAATTTTCGGCCACAGAATGGAGTCTCACTCATCGAGACGAGCAATGAGTGATGGCTCATCGATCGACCGATGGTCATGATCGATCGATATCCTAGCCTGGATTTTTCCAACGTGGATTACATCGTTGTCTCAAGAAGCAGTGTGATCATCGATCGATGGTCCCGACGTCGATCGATCGACCTTTTCATATAAGGAGCTCGTGATGGAGGAAAAGATAGCGATTTTCTTGAGCGAAATCAAGAGGGAAGTTAGTGCTTTCTATTCCTTCAAAGCTAGTTCAAGGCAATCAAAGATCAAGCAATCCAAAGCTCTTGTAAAGTGTTTTTCCTTTACTTGCATTTGTATTTCATATTGTTTTGCTTGTATCTACTTGATTATTGTTGTAATCATATTGTACGAGGTTTCTTCGCCTCCGGATTGTTCCGAGAAGGAGTTATTGTTATAGTGGTGTGTGATTGCCATCGCTAGGGTTCGTATGAACCTGATCCGTGGAGTAGGAATCGCAGTTTGAACCACGTTATATCGTTAATGTTAGCGTGTTGTGAATTTCGCTATCGTTATTACTTTTCTATTTCACGCGCTAATCTAAATTGTAGAAACAAACGCGAAGAATTACATTCGACGCTATTCACCCCCTCTAGTCAAGGCCAAATCTCCTACAATTGGTATCGTGAGCTGGGCTCTTCTACGGACTAACCACCGGGAGCTAAGACAAAAGACGCTAGAGGGTGAAGATGGAAGAACCATTGGGATGGGACATCAACACCCCAATTCCGTATTCCTTATATGGACAAGAAGGATTTCGACAATGGAAGGCGAGAATTGAGGACTTCCTAATGATGAGAGACCTTGAGGAGTGGTCCGCTGATGGAAGGGTTTGAATATCCTAAGGGACCAAAGGGAGGGTTTCTCAAGAAGAAGAAATGGAGTGAGGAGCAACTCCGACAATTCGATAAAAACAAGAAGGTAATCAAACTTATTTTTGATCTAATTCCTAATGACCTCTTGTGTAGCCTAGGTGACCTTGAGGATTGTAAAGACGCCAAGGAGGTATGAAACAAATTGGCAAAATTCCATAAAGAGTCTCATTCAATCCATGAAGACAAGGAGGATGAAGAAGAGAGTTCATCCTCAAGTGAAAGTGAGGAATCGGAAGTTGAGATGGAGTCAACTTCGGATCGGAAAAAGAAAAGGTAGAAGAAGTGGAAGAAGCATCCACTTCTAGGATTGAGGAGGAGAGACCATCCTCCACACTGGGGCAATCTCAAGAGGAGTCATCCACCTCCGGGAGAGATAAAGAATCCACTCTGGGGGCTACAACCACTCTAGATAACTCAAGCAATTCGGTTTTAAACCAAAATCATATAATTTGTTTTGAGTGTAGGGAATCCGAGCACTACAAGAGTAAGTGCCCAAAAAGGGTAAAGAAGGCTCAACCGGCACCAAAAGTCAAAGATGCCGGTCCCCAAAGTCAAAAGAGCAAGGAGCATATCATATGCTTCTGTGCAACTCAAAGGGGCATTAGTCATTGCCCAAGGAGGAAGAAGAAAGGGCAAGAAGGAGCAACACAAGTAGGGGAGCCTCAAGGCAAACCCTAAGGTAAAATTTATTAATGCACCTTCAATTTCTAGGGATAAGAAGCATGCTAGGAATAATTTTAATAGTCTTGCTATTGTACATGAAAAGTATGCTAGAAATAATAGACATATTTGTTTAGGTGCTAAGAGTGTCCACTTAGGAAATAAGAAGAAATTTGGGATTAATGTCCCTAAAAATATTTTACCTAGGGAATCTATCAAGAAAATAGGAGAACACCTAGGTTTCAATCCTAAATGGACTAGGCATATGCCTAGGAAGTCCAATGCCCAAGGTTTAAATCAAAATTCTAAAATTGGGCAACTAGAAAAGAAAATCATGTCTTGAGGTCAAGGATTGAAAAGATGGAAAAGACCCTTGCAAAAATACAAAATCTATTTCAAGGGTCAAGAGGTCAACATGTAGGGTCTAGAAGTCAAAGCCTAGAGTCAAATGGTCAAAAATCAAGACCTAGGAAATTAGATTCATCCAAGGGAAAACCTAAGCCAAAGGAAACCTATCACAATGGTCCATTTGATTATGGAACTAAACCTAGGAAAACTAAGGTCAATAGGGAAGTCATCCCTAGAGTTGACCAAAAGTTGTGCCTAGTGGCCAAGGTTTCTAAGAAACCTAGGGTGGTCACTAAGAAGGTTGCAAGGGAGTTACCCCAGAGTCAACCTAGGTAAGACCAAAATGACCAAGGCTAATAAGCCTAGGAGGGTCATTAGGAAGGTATCTAGGGAGGTTATTCCTAAGGAATACCTAATTAACCCTAGGAGCTCAAATCGGTTTTGAGTTCCTAAGAGTGTGATTGATTCACGCTAGGTGGGTTTAGGGTGTGCCAACCTTGATTGGATGAGTAGTTAACTCAACCATGGTAAAGGTGGCACTTTAGGATATTTTCAAGGTTATGGTTACTTTGAAAATACATTTGAGTTTTAATCCTAAAAGATTTTAGGATGTGTCAATATTATTTGAGAAGTTTGATAAAATGATTAAATTGGCACAATTGAGTTTTAGAGATTAGTTTTTCATTTTGGGTTTTTGGCACACTAGGAAGATTAGTGATAATATGGCAAAATATAATTAATTATATCAAATGACAATGAATATTAAAATTTAGGTATACTTATACCTATACTTTTTTTACTTGCCATGATTTGTTTGTCATATGCCATGACATGACATCATGTTTATGTTCTATCATTTATATGTCATGAGTATGCTTAGGGATTAAGGACCAATATCATATGTTTTTAGATTTTATCATATGCCATGACATCATGATCATTGGCCATGCTTAATTATTGCTATCTTTATGCCATGATCATTTTATGCATTTAATTGATTAAAATTGAACTAAGGACAATGACATGAATTGGAGTCCCATTTATAAGGGAATCAAGTAGGGTTGCCTAGAAAAATGCATGAAACCCTAGTATGAGGAAGAACAAAATCCACATCTCACATCCAATTGACATGTTTATGTATTTATACACCCTAGATACATGTGAGATGCTAGGATATGAGTTAAGTTCAAGGTGCATAGGTTTTGCATCTAGATGAACTCAAACTCATCTTATATGATTGATGGATCATTGGGAAAGCTTGTGTACAAGTCATGTACATAGACCCCAAGGAATATGATCCAAAATAAGGTTTTGAAAACGTTTTAAAATCATTTTGAAAAACCTTGATGAAGTCTATCTTTTGATAGCAATCATCATTGATAGAGTTGATACAAGATAGGGCCAAAACATTGAAAATTTCAATGGTTTTGAGTTTTGTATCAAACTCTTTATTTTATGGGTAAAATATTTTTCAAACATTTTTCACCTATTGTATTGGTCATAAGTATTATACGTACCAAATTTCGTGATTTTTCGATATGCGTATAATTATTTATGATTTTTCAAATTAACTCGATAATCAAATTGAAATTTGATTATCACGATCGCTATTGGTGGCGATCGATGGAGGTGCCGATCGATTTAATCACTTGATCGATTACGATTTCGATAACCAAGGTTGTTTAACCCGATTTCAACAGTTAAGTCCCTAACCACTCCTAACCCTAGGATATGCTTTGGGATGCATGATGAAGGGTGAAAATCCATTGGATATGGATTAGGAGAGGTGTTTAGGGTTTATATCAATGTTAAGGTGTTGGAAAGTTCAATGTTGAATTTCTAACCTTAATTTTGATGGTTTAGAGTTCCTATTGGCTTAGGGACTTCCCAAGGACATTGTTGGTGCAATGGCCATGGGGGAGCAAGCCTTTAGGGGCAGTTATCCATCTTGGGATGATGGATGTGCTTCTCCTCTTGAAGGGGAGAAGTTATTGGGAGAATATTATCAATTGGGAAAATTGATGAGATATTTGAGAAACCCAATTTGGAAATTGGGAGAGTGTATAGGTTTGCCTCTCTTGAGTGATATGGGACTTATCACTAGGAAGATGGTAGGCATCCTAGATATTTTTAGACCATGGGGGAGATTGTAAGATCTCATTGGGACATGAGACTTTGACCTCCTTGGAGATAATCTTTTTGATGTTAGTCAAAAAGGGAGAGAATGTTTGGGGGAGAACATTTGGAGAATGTTTAAGTTTACCAATTTGGAATAATTGGTAAGGGATTTGAGTTAGTATTCTAACTCAATGTTTTGTTTGGTTTTTGTCAAACATCAAAAAGGGGGAGATTGTTGGTGCAATCGGCCCAGGTCACGATTGACCAGGACTCGAGTTTGACTCGAGTGATGTTTCGATATTTCGACAAAAACATATGACAATGTAATTGTCATTTGGTAAAGTCCAAGTCTTGAGTACTTGGCATGGAAAGTCCAAGTGGGACTGGCACATGAAAAGTCCAAGCATTGGTCTTGGCATGGAAAGTCCAACATGGGTTGCAAGGGAAAGTCCAAGCTTGAGCCTTGGCATTTGAGAAGTCCAAGGGTTTGATATTGGCAGTGTAAAGTCCAAGCGGGAGTCTTGGCAGCATAAGTCCAATGGTTGGCGGCGTAAAGTCCAAGCGGAGTCTTGGCGGCGTAAGTCCAATGTGCCTTGGCAGTGTAGACACCGTTAGCATGACATAGCCGAGGGAAGCACCTGGAGGCTAGCGCAATGGATAAACAAGTCATGGATGACTTGGAGGGATCCGAGAGGCGTGAGGCTGATGGAGGTGGCTAGAAGGCTTAGGTCTAGGCTAAGGGTGGTCTAGCAAGTATGGGGGAACCATACTTGGGTTAAAACCTCATGGTTGAGGTGTGTTAGTCGACTGATGCCATGTGGTAGTTGACTGGACCAAGTCAACTAGGGTTTGACTGCGGGAAGTGGCCTAGCGAGCCATTGCCATTGTTAGCGATCGGCGATGGACGAGCGATCGATTGATCATGTGATCAATCGGTGATGCTCGGATTTTCGGCCACGCGAATGAGTCTCACTTTCGAGACGAGCGGTCAGTGATGGCTCATCACGATCATGATGGTCATGATCGACCGATCGATATCCTAGCCGTTGGATTTTTTCCAGCGTGAATTACACCGTTGTCTCACAGCAACAGTGTGATCAGTCGACTGATGGTCCCGATCAGTCGACTGATCGACCTTTTCCAGCACAAGGTTGAAGCTATATAAGGAGCTCGTGATGGAGGAAAAGATAGCGATTTTTCTTGAGCGAAATCAAGAGGGAAGTTGGTGCTTTCGGTCCTTCAAAGCTAGTTCAAGGCAATCAAAGATCAAGCAATCCAAAGCTCTTGTAAAGTGTTTTTCCTTTACTTGCATTTGTATTTCATATTGTTTTGCTTGTATCTACTTGATTATTGTATTAATCATATTGTACGAGGATTCTCCGCCTCCGCATTGTACCGAGAAGGAGTTATAAATAAAGTGGTGTGAGATATGCATCGCTAGGGTTCGTACTAACCCGATCCGTGGAGTAGGAACCGTGAGGTTCCGAACCACGTTATATCGTTCTGTTAGCGTGTTGTGAATTTCGTTATCGTTATTACTTTTCTATTTCTGCTGCGCTAACGAAATTGTAGAAACAAATGCGAAAGAATTACATTGACGCTATTCACCCCCCCTCTAGCCGGCGTCACAAATCTCCTACATTGCCAAGCTGGTGCATGGAGAAGGGTTGCAATTATACCTAGCCTCTTCGGAGGAGGCTGTGACGTCAGTACTGCTTCGGCAAGAGGATGGTAAGCAATTACCTATTTACTTTGTCGGTCATTTATTAAAAGCTGCCGAGTGTATGTACACAATACTGGAAAAGCTAGCACTAGCTCTACTCATAATAGCTCGAAAACTTCGTCCTTATTTCCGGTCACTATCTTAATTAATAGTGGCCTCGGGAGGATATTAGCTAACCCCGAAGCATCTGCTTGTCTGATCAAATGAATTACTGAATTAACCGAATACAATATCCAATATCAACCTTGTACGACCCTAAGCACAAGTATTACGATTTCTTGGCCGAGTCACTAGGGGTCGAGAGAAATGAGAAGTGGAAGATATATGTGGATGGCTCGGCAACTAAGCAAGGAAGTGGAGTAGGAGTATTATTAATATCCCCTCAAGGGGATATGATTCGGATAGTAGTACAACTCAACTTCCGAGCTTCCAATAATGAAGCCGAATATGAAGCCTTATTAGCTGGGATGCGAGCAGCTCGACATGTTGGAGCCACTCGGGTTTCTTTACATTCCGACTCGCAGCTGGCAGTGGAGCAAATCAAAGGATCATTTGACACCAACAATCAAAGGCTTAGGCACTACATACAAGCTTATCACAAGCTATCCTTGGAATTTCAAGAGGTTATCCTTCATAAAATTCCTCGATCAGACAATCAGAAGGCTGACGAGCTGCCTCGCATGTCCAACACGCTCACTACTTGGAGCCTCGAGGATTTAATAGCTGAGACGCAGCTTATTGCTAACATAGATCAAGACCATATAGTGCCCCAAAGCCCATCGGACTGGAGGACCCCCTTAATTGATTACCTGAGAGGGGGAATACTACCGAATGACCGAGCCGAGGCACAGACCGTCAAGAAAAGAAGTACTCATTTTGTTCTAATTGGCGACACAATGTACAAACGAGCCTTCACTCGGCCTTTACTTAAGTGCCTTGGCCCAGAAGAGGCGGATTATGTTATGAGAGAGGTACACGAAGGTTGTTATGGAAATCATTCTAGAGGAGCATCCCTTGCTCGGAAAATCTTATTGGCCGGGTATTTTTGGCCTACTCTCTAGCAAGACGCCATTCGCTCTGTACGCACATGTCTTAGCTATCAGAAGCATCAAAACTTTTCTCAACAGCCGACCGAACTATTGAAAGCTTCAGTAATATCCTGGCCTTTTGACTAATGGGGAATGAATATAGTGGGGCCACTACCAACGAGGCCGAATCAAAAGAAATTTCTACTGGTAGCAGTGGATTATTTTTCAAAGTGGGTGGAAGTCGAGCCACTGGCCAAAATAACTGAAGATCCCATGTTAAAATTCCTCTGGAAAAATATAGTTTGCCAATTTGGCATTCCGAGAAGGCTGATCTCAGATAATGGATGTAAATTTCACTGTCGCAAGATACGAGAATGGTGCCGGCAGTTAGAAATTCAGCATACCTTCACCTCAGTAGCCTATCCTCAGAGCAATGGGCAGGCTGAAGTCACCAACCGAGAACTAATTCGGGGAATCAAAATCAAATTAGATCACATGGGGGCAAGATGGGTCAAGAGTTACCCAGATCTTATGGGCCTCTGAACTACTCCTAAAGATAGTCGCCTCACCCCTTTTCATCTCGCTTACGATGTCGAGGCCCTCGTCCTCGTAGAAATCAACATGGGATCACCTCGAGTTTCGCTTATACTTTAGGTAACGACAATGATGAAAAAGGTTAGCCAAACTAGACTTAGTAACTTGAGCTCGGGACAAAGAGGCTAGTCGAATGAGTGCCTTCAGAGAAAAATCTCCCAAACTTACAACAAAAGAGTTGTCTCGCTCCCTTTCAGCCCGGCGATTTCGTGTGGAAGAAAATTCAGCCCAGCGGAGAAGTTCAGAATTGGCACCCTAGAAGACCCTTACAAAGTCGTTAAGAAGCTCAGCTCCAGTGCCTATTATCTGCAGGATAGCGAAGGAAAGGAGCTGGCTCGTCTATGAAATGCTTTTCATTTGCGACCTTACTTTGTCTAAAAGGCCCAGCAGAATGTAATGAAGTCTCTCCATAATAAAATTTCTCCTTCGGGATCTTCTGTATAAAGTCACTTATTCGAACACAATTCATATATAATCATCTGTCGGTATATTCCATTCGGGTCTTCCCTTGGATATCGCCTATCACGACTAGTTCCAAGTATTTATCATTTGACTTCTCTTGGATATTGCCTATCATGGTTGGTTCCAAGTATCTATCATTCGGCTTCTCTTGGATATCGCCTTCACGGCTGGTTCCAAGTATATATCATTCGACTTTCCTTGGATATCTCCTATCACGGCTAGTTCCAAGTATTTATCATTCGACTTCCCTTGGATATCGCCTATCACGGCTAGTTCTAAGTATTTATCATTCGACTTCTCTTGGATATCACCTATCACGGTTGGTTCCAAGTATTTATCATTCGGCTTTCCTTGGATATCGCCTATCACGGCTGGTTCCAAGTATTTATCATTCAACTTCCCTTGGATATTGCCTATCACGGTTGGTTTCAAGTATCTATCATTCGACTTTCCTTGGATATCACCTATCACGGATGATTCCAAGTATTTATCATTCGGCTTCCCTTGGATATCGCCTATCACGGCTGGTTACAAGTATTGCCCATTCGATTTTCCTTGGATATCGCCTATCATGGCTGGTTCCAAGTATTTATCATTCGACTTCCCTTGGATATTGCTATCATGGCTTGTTCCAAGTATTTATCATTCGGCTCATCATCGGATATCGCCTATCACGGTTGGCTCCATGTATTTATATCACAACTCCTTCGGATATTACTTATTACATCTCGGCCAAGTAACCATTATCGGGCATAGCGAAGGTACTTCAGAGTTACTGATTATTGTTAATTATAGCGGTAGTCAATCAGTTGCATTAAATTCTTAAGAGGCCGAGAGGTAACACTTAGTTCAGAAAACTTGCATTAAGATCAAAAATATTACAAGTCTAGAAATACCGCATACGACTACAAAATTCTACTGCTAAATTAGAAATTAAAGATAAATTATTTGGGGAGACCACCAAGTACCGAATCTGACGTCTCCTCTATGAGACACTACAGATCTAGAAATTCGGTCGAAGCCCCTTCGGGTATGTATCCGACCTCCTTGACATGCCGGAGAGTCCCTTCGTAACCTATTTCTAGGAGGTCAACAGTGTGAGCTCCTAGAATGTCAGAAAACTCTTTCGAGGCGACGAAGGCCTTTTTGCAATTTTCCCAGTGGCCCTCCTCGCCCGAGCGGTAGGAGACTAGGTCAGCCTTAGCCTTCTCAGCTTGGTCTACTAGCTCATCCCACCGTTTGCCCTCAAACTCTGCCTGAGCTGATCTGATCTACTCAGCTTCCAGTAGTTGAGCCTTAGTTTCTTCGACGCGGGCTTTAAGTTCGTTCGTCTCGGCAGCTTTAGCCTGCAGCTCCTCCACTTCGGCTGCCTGGACCCTTAGGCACTCCAGCTCCTGCGCCTGGTTCCGAAGGTCATCCTCATAGCGGAGGGCTTTAGATCGGAACATGAACGCTTGATGAGCTAGTCCGAGCCCGCTTCCTTGTCCCGGCCGAGTGGGAGTCGCCACTCGATCCCGCATCCCCGGACGGCGCCGGGAGGCAATGAACATCATCTCCAGATGGCATCCCCAAAACTGTAGAGGAACATAAAGTTAGCAAAATAAACGGACTAGTAAAACATTTAAGAAAGCGTTTACCTTGACCAAGTGAGTGTGCATCTCATCACTCAGTGATGGGATGGACTTCCCCTTTGCAGACTCCCCTACCGCATCCCGGATTTCTCGAAGGAATCCCCGAGCCGACTGCTCCTGTCTCGGTCTCAGATGACCAGAAACCTCGGGGAGGGGACTTGGACTGCGCATTTGTGAGGATGATGGCTCGGTCGGGGAGGAGGGGCCCCTGGGTACTCTTCCACGAGGGGGCGCCGAGATATTAGGACTTGCACCACTTGGCCTCTCGCCGCTTGGCCCAACCGAGTCGCAAAGACTTGGACTGGGGAAGGATTGCTGAGAATGGCTCCTTTCCGAGGAGGAGAGCACCGCGCGACTTCTTTTGTGTTGACGTCGCTGCTCCTCCGACTTCTCGGAACTTATCACCTCGCCCACCAGGGAGGGTCGAGGTGGTGGGGGTGCATCGGAGCCAGCCTCCTCGGGTGTATCGGCTGGAGCGTCCGTTGGAGGGATCGCCTGCGCCCTTTTCCACTTCATCCTTTTGTTGATGGAGGCGCGAAACATGACTTCAGCTGTCATAGACAAGGAAAGAAGTTAGCAGTTAAAAATAAACACAAGAAATAAAACAAGGTAAGGCTTTTTTACCTAATGAGCCGCTCAACTCGGCCTCTATGGGACTTATACCAAAGTGATATAGAAGTCTCTCCTCTAGCAAGACGTTGACGTCAAATTTTAAGCTGGCGAGGACTCCGAATATCTCTCGGTAAGTGGGAGATTTTTTTAAAGCTACGCATAGAGGGAGAAGGTGATAGCTCGAGCTGCCACTCGGTCAGCCAAGAAAAGGGAGATTTGGATTTTACGAACAAGTACCGGGTTTTTCAGTACTTGTGGGAAGTGATGTGCTTTGACAAAAATTTCACTTCTTGCCGAGCCGAGAAAAAGAAGATTCCCGCTTCTTTCTTTTTCGGAATGAAGCAAGAGTGGAAAGCAGTGGCCGAAAGGGGAATGTGATAGAAAAGGAAGATGATAATGAATTCGTTAATGAGGCTAAAGGCGTTAGGGGTAAATTGGTTCAAGGGGATAAGAAAATAGGTTGATAACTTGGCAAAGAAAGGGTGAAGGGGAAAACGAAGACTAGCGACCAACTGGTCAAGGAAAAAGGTAGTGAATTCGGAGGGAGGCTCGTGAGGTCGCTGCTCACGCTGGGGAGATCTAAGCCTATAGTGTTTGGAATGTGGAAAACAACCCTAACCTCATTGCGAACCTCAGAGGTGACGGAACTGTGGGCCCTAAGATACTAGATATCGATAGAGGAGGCCATTGAGAAAAAAAGAGAGAGCAAAGGATAGGGAACTTACGAAGGAAGTATCACCGAAGAAGGAGAAGGGAGGAATCGCCGGGGAAGAAAGGTCTAAGGAGGCGTCGCGTGTGAAATGGCAAGACCTAAGTTTCGAAAGGCACTTATAGATGAATCGCATCGGTTTGTCTCTCGAGGACTTTGCCTCGGGATCTTATGAACACGTGGCATGACGAAGGGAACCCTAGGGAAGCGAGACAATCATATCATATCCTCGCATTAATGGGCATTAATAGGTCATCTCCAAAAGTAGGATCTCCTCCCTTCCCGAGGAGCACATCCGTGGTGCCACCTCCCATACCTCATTAAGTTGAAAGAGGGAAATCATGACGCAATAAAGCTCGTCCATAATCAAAGTGCTATGCCTATCCTTCGACTAGACTTGGGGGAGGGGGATGCCTATGATACCAGGAAAAACTAACCTATGATTAGGCATATAACAAACAACAACATATACCGTAACTCATTACATCACTACTCTATTGAAGGACGGAAATCTGGCAGTCCGATACATCCGAGCCGTATCAGCGCCCATATCATATTCCGATGCTCTGCGTCTCAGCTATATCATATTCCAGACGCTTCGTGTCTCGACGGTATTATATTTCAGACGCCCCGCATCTCGGCCAACACTCTTCAGCTCGACCATATCGTATTTCAAATGCTCCGCGTCTTGGTCAACACCCTTCAGCTTGGTCATATCATATTCCAAATGCCCTGCGTCTTGATGGTATCATATTCCAGACGCCTCGCGTCTCAGCGGTATTATATTTCAGACACCCCGCATCTCGGCAGTTGCACGCTATATTGGATGTATGACTTCCCAAAGTATGCTCTATTTTACTTATTCAAAGAACGTGGCGGGTATTCCTATTCGTATGCCCCACAAGGCAGTCCTTGTCAGCGTTTCTCTCCGACCAGAGAACAGATGCCCATGCAGACTTCCAGAGGCATGTCTACCACATTAATGATGAGTTGTCTCCCATCAACCACACGATGAGTATTAATTACAATCCACGCACCCGTGACATTTATGAGGGTAATGACCCCTATTACTTCTTAGAACAGACCTATGTTAGGGCAATCTCTTGCCGTAATATGGTTTTGATGGTGTGACAAAGGGTTTAAGTTAGTTTAATATGTTGATATGATATGTGCGTTGAAGTCGTGCAGGACTTAGTAATTCGCACATGGAGCCGTGGCGAGTTTCACATCTCATGACTCGTGCCTTGAGTCGGTGAAGGATAGCTTTGCGGAAGCCGTGCGCTTGGAGCATCCGAGGGACCGCCGGACGAGAAGCTTGGAGTGAAGTCGGAGGAAGTAGACTTCGAGGCAAGAGACGCGAAGGAGCATTGCAGAGCCGTGCGCCTGATGCTGCCGAGGGACGTGGCCGAGAACGAAGAGAACTTCGAAGGCGAGGGACTCCGAGAGATGAGAGTGAGCGATTGTAACCCGGGGAAGGGTAGCTCTTAGGTGAAACTTGGCCATTTGGCCAAGTGTCGGATGGGTTTTCCCGACACCAGTCGATCGCTTCGAGTCGAGTGAGTTCGACCGTATACGATCGATCGGATTGTGGCGGCGATGATCGCCATACGCGGGCGCCGATCACAGAAGATCGCCGATCAAGGCGTCGGATCGATCAATAGGGTTTCGCCATGAACCGTCAGAGCCGATCGGCGCGACTACGGAGAAACGATGAGGTCCATCAGTCGACTGCCAAGAGTTCCGTTGACTACAATGGTCGGGATCCGACGTGTTCGGAGGCCGCTAGGATTGCAATGATCGCCAAGGGCGCAATGATCGATGGCGCTAACGGAAGAAAACATCCCTCTCTATAAAAAGGGAGGGTGTAAGCCTTTGAGAGGCCAATGCTTATGCTCCAAGTGATCTTCCTAGTGCCCCACAAGCTCTAAACTCTTCTTACTCATTTTTACTCCATTCTATTTGTAAGAAGAGTGATCTTGATTGTAAAGGTTACCTCCACCTAGCTTGGTGCAAAGGAGAGACCAATATTGGATTGGCTTTGAAGGAGTGATTCACCTCGGACGAATCGGGATCGTGGATTAGCGGCGTAGCCGTGAACCACGTTACATTCTTTGTTAGCGTTTGTATTTTCATTTATTGCTTGTCTTAGTTTATTGCTTCCGCTTGCGCTAACGTTTTTGTAGACGAGAAAACAAACGCGAGAATTCCAACATCCATTGGAAGAGGGCTATTCACCCCCCTCTAGCCGGCCGTACCGATCCCCTACAAGTGGTATCAGAGCCGAGGAAAGCTTGTCGAGGACTAACCGCCACAACAAGAAATTTTCAAAATGGCCAGCTCCAACATTCATCCTCCGAAGTTTGAAGGAGAATTCGCTTGGTGGAAAAAGCGAATGGAGGTATTTTTCGAAACGGATTTTGACATTATGATTACAATGGAATCCGGTTTCGTTTTGCCTAGGGATGAAGAAGGGAATCCAATCGAAAAATCACGATGGACTAAGAAGCAAAGAGAGGAGCACCTTGCGAACTCAAAGGCAAAACATCATCTTTTCAATGTGCTCCCCCAACAAGAGATCAACCGGATCGGAGAATGTGCTAGCGCCAAAGAGATGTGGGAGAAGCTTATAGAACTTCATGAAGGCACATCCGAGGCTAAGCTAGCAAGGAGAGACCTCCTTCGCTCCCAACTATCCAATATAAAACTAGAAAAGGGAGAAAAGGTAACCTCACTACACTCTAGGTTTAAAGAAATTTTAATTGGGCTAACAAGTGTAGGTGAGAAGCTCTCCAACCGGGATATGGTAATGAAGGCCATAGATGCTTTTCCCCGGTCCTCAAAGTGGAGCTCCATGGTGGATTCGTTCTACATCTCCAAGAACTTGGAAGTAAGTACCTTGGAGGAATTTTTCTCAACAATGGAGCTTCACGAAACTAGGCTTGAAGGAATACAAGAGGAGCCTAGAATTCAACCCTCAAGAGGAGTAGCCTTGATGGCAAACAAGGGGAAGAAGAAGATAGAAGTCCCCTCCTCCTCATCCGATGAAGCCTCCTCCTCCTCCATGGATAGCACCGAAGAAGCCTACATGGTAAGGAAGGTGAGGCGTGTATTTAAGAATTTTAGATTTGATAAATCTAATGATAGGAATAGAAGACCAAGGGGGAAGGTCATATGCTACAATTGCCAAGGAGAAGGGCACATAAGGGACAATTGTCCTCTCCTAAACAAGAGCAAGGAAGAGAAGAAAAAGAAAGAAGAAAAGAAGAAGAAAAAGGGGAGCAAGAAGAAAAAGGAAGAGGAGAAGAAGACAAAGGAAAAGGGAAAGGACAAAGCTCTCAAGGCAAGGACTTGGGATGACCCATCTTCATCCTCCTCATCATCATCGGATGAGGAGAATGCCTTTGTCACCAATTTGGCCTTGATGGCCTTTGATGACTTGGATTGCTCTTCATCCGAAAATGAAGGATCAAGCTCAAGAGGAGAGAGCTCAAGTGAAGGGGGAGCTTCTACATCCTCATCATCCGAAGAAGAAGAAGAAGACATGGAAACTATGGTAACACATGCTTCTCCTAAGAAAATAGTTTCCATAATCTCTAGTTTAACTAAGGACTTATTTGGCATGAAAAAGAAAAATAAGAGCATGCTAGATAAAATTAAGGATTTAGAAAATAAGCTAGAAAATGCATGCTTAAATGATAATATTTCTTCTAGCTTAGATGATGCATGCTCACATGACCTTTATGTGTCATTAGATGTTAGTGATGCATGTATAAATGAAAATAGGGCCTTAAGGGAAAAGGTAGATTATTTAACCAAAGCCCTAGAGAAATTCACAATTGGCTCCAACACCTTGAATATGATTTTAGGGAGCCAAAGAGCTAGTTTCAACAAAAAAGGCCTAGGATACAAGGAAAAGAAAAATGAAAAGGCCTACAAATGCCTAATAGCTAGGGGACAAGATAAAAAGAAAGTAATTGCTAGGAAATGGATCCCCAAGGAGTATTTAGTGAACCCAATAGGAAAGAATTTATTTTGGGTTCCAAAATCCATCCTTAAGGGTTAGAAAACCCCTAGGATAGTCAACCATATGGAATTGACCTATATCATATTTTGGTTGACTTAGGATGACAGGACAACATTTTTTAGATAGTGTTGGGTGATGATAACGTACCCATAAATAGGTAATAATGCTTAAATCATGATGATTAATGTAATCCCTATGTATATTTGCAATCATGATTTATGTTTTTGAAATTTGACACGTTATCATGAGAAATAAGTTTGAATCATGCTTTAGGTGATACTTTGTTTATTATCATCATATAATACCTAATGCATGACTATTATTTGATGAATACATGAGTTTCATGATCATAATGTAAAATTAAATCATATATGTCATTATGATCATGTAGGTTGTTAGGTTGATACTAAACCATGATGGAATTGCATGAATATATTGGTTAAGTATATACAAATACCCCCTAGGATGCATCTCACACTCACGATAGGCTAACTTGATTGCAAACTTAGCATGGGTGAGATGTTAGGATGATACAAATGTCCACTAATGCCTATGGCATTTAGATGGTCATTTAAAGTATCAACATAGCAATAATAGAACAATCATGGGGAAGGCTTATGTTTAATTCATAGACATATTGTCCAAAGATCATGGTTAGATATTTCATATGTTGTCAAAACAATTCCTTAATCTAAAATCTATGTATTCATGTTTTGGAACAATTCAAAGCAAGACTAGGTGTTAAAATGGATAATAACATGCTCAAAAACTAGTGGTTTTTCAAGTGTTTGTGTTTTTGGCAAATATCAGAAAATATAATGATTTTTCATGAAAAACTATTTTTCCTTGATAGATATACTTAATAGAAATATGCTCCTCAAATTTCATGATTTTTCGAATTTTCTGGAATTTTTAATGCATTTCTGAAATTCGCCATGAAAATCAGAATTTCGGAATCAATTGTGCCGATCGCATATCGATAGCAATCATTGCTCACCTGAAAATCAGCCTACAATTTTCTGATTTCAGATTTTAATCATGCTTTTGGTATTTTCCCTCCATTATACTTGATGCCATGAGCTTATAACTTTGTGTTAATCTTTTTGATGGTGTCAAAGGGGGAGAAATAATTATGTTTAAGTTAATTATTTTAGGGGGAGAAATATATTTTAGGGGGAGAAATATATGATAGGGGGAGAAAATTTGCATAGAGAGTTTCATGGATTAAGGGGGAGTTGCATGTTGTTATATCATGTTTATCTTTACATGCTTTCTTACCTTAGAATTTATATCAAATGTTTTTACCTAACTTAAACGGATTGCCACACATCAAAAAGGGGGAGATTGTTAGGGCAATCTCTTGCCGTAATATGGTTTTGATGGTGTGACAAAGGGTTTAAGTTAGTTTAATATGTTGATATGATATGTGCGTTGAAGTCGTGCAGGACTTAGTAATTCGCACATGGAGCCGTGGCGAGTTTCACATCTCATGACTCGTGCCTTGAGTCGGTGAAGGATAGCTTTGCGGAAGCCGTGCGCTTGGAGCATCTGAGGGACCGCCGGACGAGAAGCTTGGAGTGAAGCCGGAGGAAGTAGACTTCGAGGCAAGAGACGCGAAGGAGCATTGCAGAGCCGTGCACCGATCTTTGAGGGGCGTGGCCGAAGCGAAGAACTTCAAGGCGAGGACTCCGAGATGAGAGTGGCGATTGTAACCGGGAAGGGTAGCTCTTAGGTGAAACTTGGCCATTTGGCCAAGTGTCGATGGGTTTCGACACGGTCATTGCCATGTCGCCGGCGGTCGATCGCTCAATCGTGAGTTCGGCGGTATCATTGGCCCGGATTGTGGCGGCGATCGCCACATCGTGGGCGATCGTACAGACCATCATCGATCTCGGCGGATCGGTGATCAATAGGGTTTCGCCCAGAACCGTTCGTAGCCTGCGTCGACTACGGAGCAGCGATCGGCGATGAGGTCCATCGATCATTGTCAAGAGTTCCGTTGGACTACAACGGTCGGGATCCGACGTGTTCGGAGGCCGTTGTAGTGGCGACGTCGGCGCCAGGCGGCGATCGTGATGGCGACAACGGAAGAAACAGCCCTCTCTATAAAAAGGGACGGTGTAAGCCTTTGAGAGGCCAATGCTTATGCTCCAAGTGATCTTCCTAGTGCCCCACAAGCTCTAAACTCTTCTTACTCGTTTTTACTCCATTCTATTTGTAAGAAGAGTGATCTTGATTGTAAAGGTTACCTCCACCTAGCTTGGTGCAAAGGAGAGACCAATATTGGATTGGCTTTGAAGGAGTGATTCACCTCGGACGAATCGGGATCGTGGATTAGCGGCGTAGCCGTGAACCACGTTACATTCTTTGTTAGCGTTTGTATTTTCATTTATTGCTTGTCTTAGTTTATTGCTTCCGCTTGCGCTAACGTTTTTGTAGACGAGCAAACGAACGCGAGAATTCCAACATCCATTGGAAGAGGGCTATTCACCCCCCTCTAGCCGGCCGTACCGATCCCCTACAACCTAAATACATTATGAAATCATACCACCCATACCAACCGTACTGATTGGCAGGAGGATTCTTTCCTATATATAACCCTCTTGGAGGAGAAGACCGGAGGTTCATGCATTCTCAACTAATTCTCTCCATTGCTTTCATCACCTTCCTACTAATTTCTGCCTTGAGCGTCGGAGGGACCTCGCCTCGCAAAGTCAAAGATCAATTTTTTCTTACTTTAACTGAACCAAACTAAGGCAAAATAAAAAAAAACATTATTATTTTATCAAACAATGTCATTCAAAAGGCATTGGTGGTTTTAAAAATCTTGGATTCATGTCAAATTAACACTAATGACCTCTAAATCTATGCATATTTTTCAGAACTAAAAATTTAAGCTTATTAGGTCGAACAATGAATTTTGAATAAAAGCCTCTTAAATCTATCCATATTTTTATTTTCAAATTTGGAGTATTTTAAATCCATCAATGATAAAATTCATTAATGACATTTAAAAGTTTTGGCAAACTTCATCGATTGACTTAAACACGTTATATTCATCTTTAGCTGCAACATTTTGTTCCTAATACTCTCTCAAGTCTAATGATGCTCAATTTCCATAATTTCGATCTCTTTTTGATCATCAAAATTCATTGTTGGACTAGATATTCAGAACAATACAAACTTGGTCTATTGTCTTCCAAAACTTCATAGAGACCGATAATGCTAAAACAAAAATTCTAAATAATTTAAAGCACTATATCAGGTATAAAAATATTCAGTCATCAATGAGTTACACATTGCAACTTATCAATGCGTTTATCACATTCTTATCATACTATAGACATTAGAATCACTCAAAAAATAACACCATATTCACTACAAAAAATATAGTCTTTGGCGATAAATTTTACAACTAATTTTGAATAAAAAATTATTGCAAAATTTGTTTGCAACGAAATTTGTAATGAATTTTTTTCGTTGGAAATAATTCGCCGTTAAATTTGGCAACGAAAATAAAAATTTCGTTGCAAAATTCGTCGCCAAATTTGGCAATGAAACATAGTTCGTCGTCAAATCTGCGACGAAAAAATAGTTCGTTGCCAAATCTGCGACAAAAAAATAATTTGTCGCCAAATCTGCGATGAAAAATTAGTTCGTCACAAAAATTTGACAATGAAAATAACTATTCGTCGTCAATTTTGGCGATGAAAATAACTATTTGTCGCCAAATTTGGTGACGAAAATAATTATTCGTCGTCAAATTTGGCGACGAAACATAGTTCGTCGCCAAATCTGCGACGAAAAAAATAGTTCGTCGCCAAATCTGCGACGAAAAAAAAGTTCGTCATAAAAATTTGGCGACGAAAATAACTATTCGTCACCAAATTTAGCGACGAATATTTATATTCATCGCCAAATTTACTACGAAAATATAGTTCGTCGCAAAAGTCTAATAAAAAGATTTTCATGAATAAAAATAAATTTGGCAACGAATATTTTTTCGTCACCAAATCTGTGACGAAAAAAAAAATTCGTTGCAAAATATTCATTCCCAGTTGACTGAAGAATACCATCAGTCGACTGACATGTGACCAGTTCGACTGGTCAGTTGGCTACCAAAGATTCTGTAAGGTGCTATAGTAAATCAGTCGACTGATACTCATTATCAGTCGACTGATAATGTTCCATCAATCGGCTGGTGTTGTAGATTTTGCAACAAAATTATATTTTCGTCACCAAATTACTGACGAATTTATTTTTCGTGACTAAATTTATGATGAACCTTTTTTTTGTCGCAAATTTAAAATAATATGAAAAAAATACTATGAAATAATTTATTGTTTTTACCTGTTTTTACCATTTATACTCCAAACACATATAAAAATATATAAAAATTCAGATATCAAATTTGATAAACACATCTAATCATTCAAAATGATTCATCAATATAAATAATAATTAAACTATTAATCGTATGAAATTTATAATACAAAAATATCGAATGTAACCAGTCAAGAAACATTTAGGTATAAAATTGAAACATAACTATCATTCTCAACTCTCGCGTATCTTCCCTCTCAACAATTGATCTTTATTGGAGAAGGAGATCCTGTAATTGGAGAACCGAAGATCCTGCAACTGGAGAAGGAGATCTTGTAGTTGGGGAATCAGAAGATCCTGCAACTGGAGAAGGAGATCCTGTAGGTGGAGAAGGGCCCGAAGATACATGTCCTGTCGATACAAGGGTTGAAGCAAAGGAAGAGAGTATTCTTCTATCACTATTCCATCTATAACTGTCATGCCGAAACTATCAATCATAATTATTAAAATAATAAAGTAAAAAAAGAATCACATCTTTATCAAATGTATAATGAATAATCGGTAAATTAGACTAAAATCCCTCTGCCCATATTTATATTTGGATTCAGTCCCTATGTAAATTTTTTTAGGATTTGGTATCTGACAACCACCTAAAACTTAGTTTTAACTCCCTATAAGGTTGAATTTCCGTTTTTACCCTTATTATTTACATAGATTGATTAATTTTTTCATTCATCTTCTCCTACCGATTCATCTTGCAACAACCCATCTTCTTCCCTTCCCCTTAACAGAAACTCTCGGTTGATCCCGACCAAATCATTTGCTTCCGCCCTTGAAAACCATCGACTCTCCTACCTTGACCACTAGCGACTTGAGGCAGCAATTTTCTTCCCAACAAGTCATCGTCTTCCCTCCCCCAACGGTAACCCTAAACACTTGATTCATCCGACCAAACTGTTTGTTCGCCCCCTTGAAAACCATTTTGTCTCCCTTATTTCAACCACTAGCGACCCACGACATCAAGAAAATGCGATAGGAGTGAGCAAGGAGAGCAATGAGCAAGTGCGTAAAAAAGATTAAACAAGGTAAATATGCTTAATTACATATAATTTTGGATAATTTTTTTATGTTAATTACATTTTTTTTATTGATACAAAAGTCAATATGTATTTGATTTTTTGCCTAAAATAATCAGATTTGATTTTTGGGGATGTAAAGAAATTATATCTTGAAGTTAATAATAGTGACTTTTGTTTGACGTTCATGAAATAAAAATATGATACCTAATGTGAGTTAATAAGTACTTATTTTGGCTCCAAATTATTTTACTTAAAATTCAACCCCTATGTAATATAATTTGTGAATTGGTATACATACCTAAATTTTACCAATAGTAACTTCATGGGTATGTCACTAGAAATTTCATTAATTTTTATAGCCTTTCTTAACTTTCCCTTTCAAATTCTAATGTTTTGAATTTTAATGGCAACCTATTCCATTTAAATTGGTTAAATTAGCATATAAAAAATTTGATTATGATTGTTTAAAGTTCAATGTTTGTTTGTTGAAGATGATGTTATAGAAAGCATGATAAATTTTTTAATTTTTCAGATATTCCACGGTCATTGTATTGATGGAAGTCGAATCTGGAAGTGCTAATTTTTCATTTATTGGAAGTTGTCGTTATGTCAATGATCTTTATTTGATTTCAATTCCTAATGGTGCAACTCTAATAGAGATATTCCAGAGTCTAAAGCGAAAATGTGATGTTATTAATCCTGAGTTAATGATATTGCAATACATAGCACCACATGAGAAGATTGCAGAATATCAACAGCGAAGATGATGATGTCCGAAATATGATAAATCTTCATAGTTATGTCCTAAATTGAATATAATCAAATTGAGAGCAACTCCAAAAGATCATCAGAGTCAGGTTAACATAAATATTGAAAGGTAATTTTTATTTGTAATGTTGTTTTGGTTTGAGTGCAAGATTCAGAATTTGCAATGTTCATATATTTGTTTGCACTCGTTTTTTTATTTTTCATTATTGATTGTGTATATTAGTTAGTTAATAATTTTAAAATATCTAATATAATTTATATTGCAAGTTAAATTGTCATTAATTGAAAATTGAGTTGGTTGCTAATGTATTGTTTTGATTTGTATTAAAATGGTAAGGTTTGATTTTGATGATGAAGTTTGTTCGAACGGAGGCAATGAGCTTGAAGTTTGCACTATAAGTAATTCTATTGATTCTTGGATGCATTGCATATCCTATGAAGGTCAAACATTTAAAGATGCTACAGAGTTCAGGATTTGTCTTAAAAATTATGCTATTGCTACTAGACGATCATTTTCTTACAAGAAAAATGATAGTGATAAGATCATAGTTGTTTGCAGCAAAGAAAATTGTGAGTGAAGAATTTATGCCTCCAAATATAAATCAGACAATTTATTCGGCATAAGAAAATGCAACTTAATCCATAGTTGTGGGGATGATAATTTGAGGACTAGAGGTCACCCTAAAGCTGATTCAACTTGGGTAGCTAATGTGGTGAAGGAGAAGTTAAGGGGAGAGCCATCATATCGTCCATGTACAATGATGAAGGACATTCAACGAGATTATGGAGTAGAACTTGAGTATCATAAAGTTTAAGGGCAAAGAAATGGCAATGCATGATATTCATGGGACTGATAAGGGGTCATATGATAAGTTGCGATGGTATTGTCATGCTGTCAAAGAAACAAATCCAGGGAGTTATGCTGAATGTGAAATTGATCCGATGACAAATAAATTTAGACGATTGTTCATATGTTTTCATGCATGTCTTATTGGTTTTATTAGTGGTTGTCGTCCATTAATTTTTTTGGATGGAACTCACATTAAGAACAAGTACAAAGGATGTCTATTAGTCGCTGTAGCTAAGGATGCGAATGATGATATTTTTACACTGGCGTATGCAGTTGTAGATGCAGAAAATGATTCTAATTGGGAATGGTTTTGCTACTAGTTAAAACATGTCTTGGCTTCCCAATACATCATGGTATTCCGTAACTATACTTTTTTCTCTGATCGACATCCTAGATTGATCAAGGCTATTCAATTTGTGTTCCCTGGTAGTCACCATGCTTATTGTCTAAGACATCTGGTCGATAACTTTGTCAAGCAGGTGCGTCGTATGTTGCTTTTCCAATATGTTAGCCATTTATTTTTTTTTTATTTTCTATCAATTGGTTATTATATATATATATATATATTTTAAATTTTATTCTTGTAGGTATTGCGTAAATACCCTCTCCATAACAAAAAACATTGGTCTTCTGTTTTGAAGAAAGCTGCATACGCCCCATCAAGATATGAGTTCACTCAACATATGTTAAGTATAACAAATTCGATGCCACTTGTTAGGGCAATCTCTTGCCATGATAAGGTTTTGATGTGTGTGGCAAAGGGTTTAAGTTAGGGTGTTATGTTGATTTGATATGTGCGTTGAAGTCATGCAGGACTTAGTAATTCGCACATGGAGCCGTGGCGAGTTTCACATCTCATCACTCGGGCCTTGAGTCGGTGAAGGATTGCTTTGCAGAAGCCGTGCGCTTGGAGCATCCGAGGGACCGCCGGACGAGAAGCTTAGAGTGAAGCCAGAGGAAGTAGACTTCGAGGCAAGAGACGCGAAGGAGCATTGCAGAGCCGTGCGCCTGATGCTGCCGAGGGATGTGACCGCGAACAAAGAGAACTTCGAAGGCGAGGGACTCCGAGGGATGAGAGTGAGCGATTGTAACCCGGGAAGGGGTAGCTCTTAGGTGAAACTTGGCCATTTGGCCAAGTGTCGGATGGATTTTCCCGACACCAGTCGACTGCCATGTCATGGCAATGATCGCTCCGAGTCGATGGTTGGATCGATTGGTATAATACCGCTTTATGCTTAGCGATCATTGCCATGGCATGGCGATCGATCGATCGATAGCGTGATCGCCAGGGAATGGCTGATCGATGGCACCGCACGGCACGAATGGAGTCGACTCCATTGAGCACTCGACTGATCGAGCATCAGTCGACTGATGGTAGGATCAGTCGACTGATACCAGTGTCGTTGGATGGAATCCAACGTGGAAAGCGGCTGTTATTGGGCAACGGCTACAGGACCAGTCGACTGATTGAGGGCATCAGTCGACTGCTCCTGTGTAAACGGGAAGAAACCCTCTTCCTCTATAAAAAGGAAGGGGGGGGGGCTTTGGGAGGCTAATGCTCAAGCTCTAATACTCTCCCAAAGTTCCCTAAAGCTTTCCATCCTCTTACTCAAGCTTATTTCCATTATATTTGTAAGAGGAGTGTTTTTGTGTAAAGAGGTTACCTCCACCTAGCTTTGTGCAAAGGAGAGATCTAGTGGATTTGGAGGAGTGATTCACCTTGGACGAATTGGACCGTGGATTAGCGGCGTAGCCGTGAACTACATTACATCTCGTGTTTGTATTGCTTGTCTATCTTTTGTGTTGTCTTTATTTGTATTTGTATATTCCGCTTGCGCTAACGATTGTGTAGACGAGCAAACGAACGAGAGAATTCCGACATCCATCGTAAGAGGGCTATTCACCCCCTCTAGCCGGCCAATCGATCCCCAACAAGTGGTATCAGAGCAAGGTTGCTTGTCACCGGACTAACCGCCGCAACAAGCTCTACATCAAAAATGGCCGGCTCAAACATCCACCCACCGAAGTTCGACGGCGAATTCTCTTGGTGGAAAAAGAGAATGGAGGTATTCTTCGAAACCGACTTTGAAATATTGTTAATTATGAAAAATGATTTTGAGTTGCCTAGGAACGAAGATGGGGAGCCATTGGAGAAATCGAGATGGAGCAAAAGACAAAGAGAGGAGTATTTGGCAAATTCAAAGGCCAAACACCATCTCTATAATGTACTCCCCCAACAAGAAGTCAATAGAATAGGGGAATGTTATAGTGCTAAGGAGATGTGGGAGAAGCTAGTTGAACTTCATGAAGGCACTTCGAAAGCCAAGCTAGCAAGAAGAGATCTCCTCCGCTCCCAACTATCAAATATTAAGCTTGAAAAGGGAGAAAAGGTAACTTCCCTACATTCTAGATTTAAAGAAATATTAATTGGGCTAACAAGTGTAGGAGAAAAGCTCTCCAACCGGGATATGGTAATGAAGGCCATAGATGCCTTTCCCCGGTCCTCAAAGTGGAGCTCCATGGTGGACTCATTCTATATCTCAAAGAATTTAGAAGTGAGCACCTTGGAGGAGTTCTTCTCAACAATGGAACTCCACGAAACGAGGCTTGAAGGAATACAAGAAGAGCCAAAAATCCAACCTTCAAGAGGAGTAGCTTTGATGGCAAACAAGGGGAAGAAGAAGATAGAGATCCCCTCCTCCTCCGATGATGAAGCATCTTCCTCCTCCTCCATGGATAGCACCGAAGAAGCCTATATGGTAAGGAGGGTAAGACGTGCTTTAAAAGGTTTTCATTTTCATAAATCAAATGATAGGAATAGAAGACCAAGGGGGAAGGTCATATGCTACAATTGCCAAGGAGAGGGGCACATAAGGGATAATTGTCCCCTCCTAAACAAGAGCAAGGAAGAGAAGAAAAAGAAAGAAGAAAAGAAGAAGAAAAAGGGGAGCAAGAAAAAGAAGGAAGAGGAGAAGAAGACAAAAGAAAAGGGGAAGACCAAAACTCTAAAGGCAAGGACTTGGGATGACCCATCCTCATCCTCCTCATCATCATCGGATGAGGAGAATGCCTTTGTCACCAATTTGGCCTTGATGGCCTTTGATGACTTGGATTGCTCCTCCATCGAAAATGAAGGATCAAGCTCAAGTGGAGAGAGCTCAAATGAAGGGGGAGCCTCCTCCACATCTACATCCTCATCATCCGAAGAAGAAGAGGACATGGAGACTATGGTAACCAACCTCTCACCTAATAAAATAGTTTCTATGATTTCTAGTTTAACTAAGGATTTATTTAGAGCAAAGAAGAAAAACAAATGCATGCTTGAACAAATTAAGGAATTAGAACAAAAATTAGAAAAAGCATGCTTAAATGAAAATGAAAATATTTCTTCTTGCCATGATGAAGTATGCTCACATGATCTTTATGTGCCATTAGATGTTAGTGATGCATGCATAGAAGAAAATAGGGCCTTAAGGGAAAAGGTAGACTATTTATCAAAAGCCCTAGAAAAATTCACAATTGGCTCCAACACATTAAATATGATTATTGGGAGCCAAAGAGCTAGCTTCAACAAAAAGGGCCTAGGATACAAAGAAAAGAAAAATGAAAATGCCTATAAATGCCTAATTGCTAGGGGACAAGATAAAAAGAAAGTAATTGATAGAAAATGGATCCCCAAGGAGTATCTAGTGAACCCAATAGACAAGAACTTATTTTGGGTTCCAAAATCCATCCTTAAGGGTTAGGATAACCCTAGGGTAGTCAACCATATGCAATTGACCTATATCATATTTTGGTTGACTTAGGATGGCGGGACAACATTTTTAAATAGTGTTAGGTGATGATAGCGTGCCTATAATTAGTTAATAATGCTTAAATCATGATGATTAATGTAATTGTTATGTATGTTTGCAATCATGATTTATGATTTTGAAATTTGGCACGTCATCATAAGAAATAGGGTTAAATCATGCTTTAGGTGATAATTTGTTTATTATCATGACATAATACCTAATGCATGATAACAATTCAATGAATACATGTGTTTCATGATCATAATGTAGAATTAATTGATATATGCCTTTATGATCATGAGGATTGTTAGGGTGATACTTAACCTTGATAGAATTGTATGAATATAATGGTTAAGTATATACAAATACCCCCTAGGATGCATCTCACACTCACCATAGGCTACCTTGATTAAAAACTTAGCATGAGTGAGATGTTAGGATGATACAAATGTCCACTAATGCCTATGGCATTTAGATGGTCATTTAAAGTATCAAAATAGCAATAATAGACCAATCATGGGGAAGACTTATGTTTAATTCATAGACATATTGCCCAAAGATCATGGTTAGATATTTCATATGTTTTCAAAATAATTTCTTAATCTAAAATCTATGTATTCTTGTTTTGAAACAATTCAAAGCAAGACTAGGTGTTAAAATGGATACTCTTATGATAAAAAATCTAGTAGTTTTGAAAGCTTTTGGATTTTTGGCAAATACGTGGAAATATAATGATTTTTCATGAAAACCTATTTTTCACTGATATATATACTTAAAAGAAATGTGTTCCCCAAATTTCATGATTTTTCAAATTTTCTGGAATTTTTAATGCATTTTTAAAATTCGGTCCGAAAATTAGGAAATCCTGAATATCATGTGCCAGTCGACTGGTATCTGAACCAGTCAACTGATGGCCTGTAAATCAGACTAGTTGAGGCCGAATTCAGGTTTTAGAGCAATTTTTGGTATTTTTCCTTCTATTATACTTGATGCCATGAGTTTTTAACTTAGTGTTAATCTTTTTGATGGTGTCAAAGGGGGAGAGATAATTATGTTTAAGTAAATTATGATAGGGGGAGAAATTGTTAAAAAGTGATAGGGGTAGAAATTTTAAATTGTATGGAGAGTTTCATGGATTAAGGGGGAGTTGCATGTTGTTATATCATGTTTATGTTTACATGCTTTCTTTCCTTTAAAATTTTTATCAAATGTTTTTACCTAACTTAAACGGATTGCCACACATCAAAAAGGGGGAGATTGTTAGGGCAATCACTTGCCATGATAAGGTTTTGATGTGTGTGGAAAAGGGTTTAAGATAGGGTGTTATGTTGATTTGATATGTGCGTTGAAGTCATGCAGGACTTAGTAATTCGCACATGGAGCCGTGGCGAGTTTCACATCTCATCACTCGGGCCTTGAGTCGGTGAAGGATTGCTTTGCGGAAGCCGTGCGCTTGGAGCATCCGAGGGACCGCCGGACGAGAAGCTTGGAGTGAAGCCGGAGGAAGTAGACTTCGAGGCAAGAGACGCGAAGGAGCATTGCAGAGCCGTGCGCCTGATGCTGCCGAGGGACATGGTCGCGAACGAAGAGAACTTCGAAGGCGAGGGACTCCGAGGGATGAGAGTGAGCGATTGTAACCCGGGAAGGGGTAGCTCTTAGGTGAAACTTGGCCATTTGGCCAAGTGTCGGATGGGTTTTCCCAACACCAATCGACTGCCATGTCGTGGCAGTCGACTGCTCTGAGTCGATGGTTGGATCGACTGGTATAATACTAGTTTAGTGCTTGGCAGTCGACAACAGTCGACTGCCAGGGAATGACAGTCGACTGATGGCACTGTGCACGGGCACAGAATGGAGTCGACTCCATTGAGCACTCGACTGATCGAGCATCAGTCGACTGATGGTAGGATCAGTCGACTGATGCCAGTGCCGTTGGATGGAATCCAACGGGAAAGCAGCCGTTATTGGGCAACGACTACAGGACCAATCGACTGATCGAGGGCATCAGTCGACTGCTCCTGTGTTAACGGGAAGAAACCCTCTTCCTCTATAAAAAGGAATGAGGTGGGGCTTTGGGAGGCTAATGCTCATGCTCTAATACTCTCCCAAAGTTCCCTAAAGCTTTCCATCCTCTTACTCAAGCTTATTTCCATTATATTTGTAAGAGGAGTGTTTTTGTGTAAAGAGGTTACCTCCACCTAGCTTTGTGCAAAGGAGAGATCTAGTGGATTTTGAGGAGTGATTCACCTTGGACGAATCGGACCGTGGATTAGCGGCGTAGCCGTGAACCACGTTACATCTCGTGTTTGTATTGCTTGTCTATCTTTTGTGTTGTCTTTATTTGTATTTGTATATTCCGCTTGCGCTAACGATTGTGTAGACGAGCAAACGAACGAGAGAATTCCGACATCCATCGTAAGAGGGCTATTCACCCCCCTCTAGCCGGCCAATCGATCCCCAACACCACTTGCCCAGGAGTTTCTTGTGAACTCATCCCCTGAAAATTGGGCCAATGCTCTGTTTATGGGTGATCGATGGGGTGTCATTAATAATAATATTGCTGAAAGCTGGAACAATTGGATAAAACCTGCTCGCTATCTACCTATTGTGGCTATGGTAGATAATATACGCATTCAAATTATGACCATGATGCACCAAAGGCGTGAAAAAACATTGGAGATGACACAAGAACTAAGTCCAAAAAAGGAGAAGGAAATGTCAGTTGCATATAGTAAATCTCGAACCTTAAAGGTGCACAAGTCTTGTGGAGTTCGGTTTGAAGTCATAGATGGGGACAAAAGTTTTGCAGTGGATTTGAATTCATGGCATTGTTCTTGTCGAGTTTGGCAAATCTATAGACTACCATGCAAGCATGCTTGCTCTTGCATAGAATCAAAATCCATGTCGGTTTATCAATTCTGTGATGGATATTTTAAGATAGACATGTACCGCCAAGCTTACAAAGGAATTATTAATCCCATTCCAACATTTGACATGTACGAGAGCTATCTCGATGATGGAGATACCATTTACGCTCCTACAACTCGTAGCCAACCAGGACGTAGAAGGACTAAGCGGATACCTTCTCAAGTTGAACAACGTGTGACAACGTGTGGGAGATGTCATGGGCGAGGGCATAATAGACGAACATGCAAAGAACCAGTATCATAATTGGTATGAGTCACATAGACCTTAATACTATATCGTTTCATGTAATTAAACTAATTATGTCGTGTTGTTTGTTATTTATTTTCAAAATGTCAAACTAACATCTTATTTTTTTTTGTTTTAATTTCTTGCAGGCATAAGCAATTGCTAAACCGAGGAAGCAATTTTGAAGATTTTTAAAAAATATCTACAAGATCTAGTGATATTTTGTGATTTGTATTAAACAAAACTAGTGTTGATATAAAATTTTGTTACTTATATATAAGACTTTAATGATCCATTTATGTGGTTAAAAGTTGGATGTTGGTTATGTAATTGCAACTAAGAGATACTTTATGAAGTGATTTATACATTAATCATTAAAATATTGTATTTAATGGTAGTTTTATATATGTTGTTATATGTTGTGATTTCATACAACTACAAATGCACCTTGACAAATTTTTCCCAGAAATATTTGAAAAAGTACTCAATTTTAGGCTCTCGGAACTTAATTTACCTCAAGTGATACCCAATTTTATGATTATTTGAAAAAGTACTAAATTATTTAATTTTTAAAAGAAACATGTTCTCCACTCATCATAGAATATAAGTACTTATTTGACATTCATAAAATAAACAATAGAATACCTAAAGTGATACAACAAATATCTAATTTTTATCAAGTGATGTTTATTATGGCCCTTTAACTACTTGAATTCGGTTAAAAAATTACATTTGAAATAAGTCATTCATCAAATAAAACATAGGATATCTAAAGTCATACAACGAGTATGTAATTTTTATCAAGTACTACTTGACGTGACCCCTTAAACACTTAAATACCAATAGCATACCTAAAGTGATAAAATAAATACCTAATTTTCATCAAGTAATACTTATTGTGACCTTTTAACTACTCGAATTCGGTTAAAAACTATACTTGAAATTTAATCTTGAATGACTTATTTGACATTCATCAAATAAATTATAGGATATCTAAAGTGATACAGCGAATATATAATTTTTATCAAGTGCTACTTGACGTGACGTGACCCCTTAAACACTAAATAATAATAGAATACCTAAAGTGATACAACGAGTACCTAATTTTTATCAAGTGATACTTGTTATGACCCTTTAGCTACTCAATTCGGTTAAAAAACTACACTTAGAATTTAATCTTGAATGACTTATTTGACATTCATCAAATAAACTATAGGATATCTAAAGTGATACAACGAGTATCTAATTTTTATCAAGTGCTACTTGGCGTGACCCCTTAAACACTTAAATAACACTAGCATACCTAAAGTGATACAACAAATTTCATCAAGTAATACTTGTTATGGCCTTTTAACTACTCGAATTCAGTTAAAAAACTAAATTTGAAATTTAATCTTGAATGACTTATTTGACATTCATAAAATAAATTATAGGATATCGAAAGTGATACAACGAGTATCTAATTTTTATCAAGTGCTACTTGATGTGACCCCTTAAACACTAAATAATAATAGAATACCTAAAGTGATACAACGAGTACCTAATTTTTATCAAGTGATACTTGTTATGACCCTTTAACTACTCGATTCGGTTAAAAAACTACACTTAGAATTTAATCTCGAATGACTATTTGACATTCATCAAACATTAATCTTCGAGGACGGATAAGCTTGAAGGAGGGGGGGGGGGGTTAATGTGGTTCTTCATTTGAGGGGGGATTGTTGGAGTATTGGGAATACAATCAAAGTCCCACATTGGTAAGATATGGAAAAGATCATGTGCTTAGAAGATTAAAAGATATCTTCATTGGTATAAGCCCTTTTGGGTAAAGCCTAAAAATAAAACCATGAGGGCTTAGGCCTAAAGTGGACAATATCATGCCATTGTGGAGATATGTGAATCTTATAGGCACTGACACAACGAATATCTATTTTTATTAAGTGTTACTTGACGTGACCCCTTAAACACTAAATAATAATAGAATACCTAAAGTGATACAACGAGTACCTAATTTTTATCAAGTGAGACTTGTTATGACCCTTTAGCTACTCGATTCGGTTAAAAAACTACACTTAGAATTTAATCTTGAATGACTTATTTGACATTCATCAAATAAACTATAGGATATCTAAAGTGATACAACGAGTATCTAATTTTTATCAAGTGCTACTTGACGTGACCCCTTAAACACTAAATAATAATAGAATACCTAAAGTGATACAAGGAGTACCTAATTTTTATCAAGTGATACTTGTTATGACCCTTTAACTACTCGATTCGGTTAAAAAACTACACTTAGAATTTAATCTTGAATGACTATTTGACATTCATCAAATAGACTATAAGATATCTAAAGTGATACAACGTGTTAGAGTATTGAGAATACAATCAAAGTTTCACATTGTTAAGACATGAAAAAGATCATGTGTTTATAAGATGAAAAGATATCTCCATTGGTATGAGACCTTTTGAGTAAAGCCCAAAAATAAAACCATGAGGGCTTAGATCCAAAGTGAAGACTATCATGCCATTGTGGAGATATGTGAATCTTATAGGCACTAACAATTGGTATCAGAGTCATGGTCCATGTCAAGTCATGGTCCATGTCAAGTCATGAACCTCGAACGAAGAAAGTTGAGCTCCCATGTCCGGATCAAGAGAACCAGACACCAGGCAAGAAGTCCAGTTCGACCGGGAGGACCGAACAATTGGCAGGAAGTCCAGTTGGGCCAGATGGGCTGAAACTAGTAGAAAATTCAGCTGAGTCAAGATTAGCAGACAGTTGGCAGGAAGTCTTGATGGGTTGAGGATCAGACATCAAGCATAGGATGTCCTTCGAGGACGGATAGGCTTGAAGCAAACACTTTGGTCAATGTGGTCCTTCGTTTGAGGGGAGATTGTTGGAGTATTGGGAATACAATCAAAGTCCCACATTGGTAAGACATGGAAAAGATCATGTGCTTATAAGATTAAAAGATATTTTCATTCGTATGAGACCTTTTGGATAAAGCCTAAAAACAAAACCATGAGGGCTTATGCCCAAAGTGGACAATATCATGTCATTGTAGAGATATGTGAATCTTATAGGCACTGACACAATGAATATCTATTTTTATTAAGTGGTATTTGATGTGACCCCTTAAACAATTAAATAACAATAGAATACTTAAAGTGATACAAAAAATGTCTAATTTTTGTCAAGTGATACTTGTTATATCCCTTTAACTACTCGAATTCGGTTAAAAAACTATACTTAGAATTTAATCTTGAATGACTTATTTGGCATTCATCAAATAAACCATAGAATATCTAAAGTGATACAACGAGTATGTAATTTTTATCAAGTGTTACTTGTGACCCCTTAAACACTTAAATAACAATAGCATACCTAAAGGGATACAACAAATACCTAATTTTCATCAAGTAATACTTGTTATGACCCTTTAAAAGCTCAAGGGATCATCGGAGAAGATCCCCTAAAACACTGGACCAAAAATCAGGTACTCTGCAAACTAGAAAGAGAAGGCTCAAGTATTCATTCTCGGGAAAGAGTATGAGAAGGCTCATGCTCAAGTATGGAGTCTTGTACTCGGAAGAATCGAGTACAAGAAACTCGAAATTAGGAGTGTCGAGTACAAAAGCACAAGTAATGTTGGGTACTCAATTAGTCGGAGAAAGCAGTATGTTTGCTGGACAATGGTACTCGACCAAGGTTTTTTGTACTCAGGAAATTGGTGGGATGCCTATAGAAGCATCTGACCGAGTATGGAAACCCAAGATCTGAGTACGAGAGAATCAAATTTGGGAGTGATGAGTACAAATGTTCCAGACAATGAAATAAACAAAAAATAATACCTAAATTATTTTTAAAAATACCAAAATTTAGTCAATGAATACTTATTTTGGCTCATTAAATACTCTGGTTCAATTATTGAATGACTTTAATTTGTTTGTGGGATTCATGAAATAAACCTAAATATTAGTCAACCAATACTTGTTTTGACCCCTTAAATATACATTGAAGTTAATATTAGTGACTTTTGTTTGACAATCATGAAGTAAAAATATGATATATAAATTGTTAAAAATGATACCTAATTTTAGTTAATGGATACTTATTTTATCCCATTAAATACCCTGATTCGATTATTGTGTGTGTGATTCCTGAAATAAAAATATAATACCTAAATAGGTATAAGAAGTACTTAATATTAATCAATTGGTACTTATTTTAACCCCTTAAATATTAAAAAATTCAGCATGATCTTAATGCACGAATAACATACCATCACTACAAAAGTAGAAGAAGAAAAGAGCGAGACTAATACCATAAATCCAACACTCAAAGGTCAATTCATACATCAAACATGAAATTATCATCCCACCAAAATACTATTCTACAAATTCATAATATCAGGACACCAATTTAAAACATAATTATATCTCCATCATCACCAATACATAACAACTATCGACAAGACATCGACAACACACTGATAAGTCATTTCAATCCTTTGAACAAGCCTCGTTTATCAGACAAAATGGCCGAAGCAATCCGAGCTCTATACCCTTCGATTGATGTGTCCCATTCTTCTTTCCAAAATGTTAGATTATCTCGGGCAAAGCATTCACCCCATAGACAAATATAAACACCACAATTCAAATCATTTCCTTGTTGTCGACTCTTTACAGCAATTACTTCACCTATGCCAATATCACATTGTTCCACATTCCAAAGATATCTCGCCAAAATTTTTCCTACACAACCAATTCAAACAAACATATTTATCAAATAAATCATAAAAGATGTGTACCAATTTTTAAAAAATAAAAATAACTTATTTTTTTTATCCAACTTACAAATTTCTTCGCTGCACCTTTGTAAATAGGGTTGCAAAGAGAATTTTTCAGCGTGAAAGATTTTTCGCTTGGAGTATACACCAGCAAGAACCAATGTGCTTTATAATGCATAGGGAAAAGTATGTGTTTACAGTATTCTAGGAGCTCTTTCTTTAGCTCTGACAGCTTGACCAATGAACTCTTGGTCAACTTTGATAAAAATACTGAAAAATTGTTATCAGTAAGCCTCTTTTTCTTGGTATTTTCAAGCATAGTAATCACATCATTCTATAAAAAATTTAAAAATAATCATTAACTATCACTATCATGATAATATAAATCAAATACTATTAAGAGTATGTACCGGGACATTAGGAGACATGCAATATATTTCATGCCCATAGTTATTTTCTTTGTTGCTCAAAACATTGAAATAGGCATGAATGAGGTCAGATCGTAGTTCGGTGCCAAACAAACACTGCAATAACTCATACCCATACAATAATACATCATCATCTTGCCAGACTACACCACTACAAAGCCAAAATACCAAACTTAGCAACTAAAAAAATAAAATAGCAAAATAAGATTTCAGAAACATTAAAGTAATATAAGATATTTTTACCCCAAAATATCTCCGAACATGTACTTCTAAATAATATTTTTTTCTTTCGTTGATATTTTATCATGCCCATGAAAGTCTAATCTTCCTCGGAACTCCTGTAGAGATTCCTCTACAGCACTATCAGCAATATTTTGAATATCTATACTCATATCATCCTATATAGAAACAACACAATATAGAAATACAAAATTCAATCAAAAAATTAAACACTACAATACTCGTCAAATATATAAAATATATGCAGGCATTGTAAAAAATATTTACTGAAACTACCTCATCCACGACTTGGGTCAAATGTCATTTACTCTTTCGCTTTGGGACAGTACTAGGGGGTGTCATGTAGTCCGGATGTTTTTTTTTTTCAATCTATCTGTTCTTCTCTGAACAGTCTTTACAATAGATGATTTTGGATTATAAACAATCATCTCTTTTCCTTTTTCGCTATTGCTACCTACATTATCATTATCTCTAGCATTTGTGTTCATTTGCATTTCATCTATAACCACTTTGAAAAAACTCTCTGACTTACCTTTGTCGTCTGTGTTCATTGGCACTTTGTCGTCTGTGCTCAAGGGATCAGTATCCACAGCTACATCTTTCTCGGTATGACCTTCATCATGCATATGTGGGGAATCCTTAAAGTCATATTGGGTTGTATCCTCTTCAACCACTTTATTTTTTTTCTTCAACACTTTAATCTCATTTTCAAGCCTTTTTATGTGATCCAACAATTCTGAATCACCGAGTCGAGAATCAACCTGGAAATAGAAATGTTAATTAAGCATGCTAATTGGTTGAATAATAGACTCTTAATAAATTTGTTATCTTGGATTAAAAATTGTTACCTCACCAAACCTTTCTATATCATCAACAAGTACTTTTTCCTCTTGGAATGGCTTGATTGGCACAATCTAAAAGTAAAAAAGATAAATTTTTAGTTCAATAACACATTTAAACCAAATTATACAATGATAAAGAATAAATTGCACCAACCTTATTTGACCTCACCGCCATTAATGCAGCCTCTGCACCTTTAGGATTAACATGAATTTTTCTCTCTCCCCACTTGAATAATCAAGGAAAGCAATGTAAAACACGAGGTTGACCAAGCATAGGAACTCTTTCATAAACCCAACCCTATACAAATACAATGATTAGCATTTACTCACTCAACAAATAACACATATATGCTGAAAATAATACCATCACCCAACTATGCAACCTCCCATATATGTTTTCTCTTTTTGTCCACTTTGGAGTATCCAAGATGGTCACAAAAATCTAAAAGTCGCATCTCCCAACCATACTCAAAAAATATTTCCAAATTGTCTAAGTATGGGAAAATAAAACTAGGTGTACCAAAATTGCTAATAGGAAATATAATACAATTAAAAAGTAGCAAAATAAAAAACCTAAAAAAATCATCAATTTCTAATTCTTTATCTGCCAACACAAATAACTTCTCTACGATGACATTTCTCTTAACACATTTCATCCCCTTGAAATGTCGCTCAAGGAAGTTAGAACCCAATTTCAAATCGATATTAACCGGTTGACCAACGCTAGGTAAACCAATAACGATTGAGAACTCCTTAGAAGTGAATGGCACCATGATATTATTTCCAAAACAAAAGCTGCATGTCTCTACTTCAAAGCGTTTAAGCATTGCATAAACTCTTGAGGTGCTTATAGAAAGCTTTTGAATCTTCAACCAAAGTGCAAGAGGTGAAGCCTTGATCTTCTTTAATTGTAGTTCACCTAGTTTGGGAACCAATTGTGTAAAATACCGAAAAAAAATAATATTCCTCGGTAATTGATAAAATTATCTTATAGAATTTTTCAGGAATTTTTAGGAATTTTTCTGGAACGTAATTGAGTCCATATGATTGAATCGGAGGAAGATGAAGGTTTACATAGATGATTGGGTTAGACTTGGGCTAGCTAGACCAACTGAAATAACCCGATCGTCGCTTCCTACTACCCGCTTTCTTCATTCGCTTTTCTGCTCGCCTGATCGATTTCTACCCGAACGCCTTTTCTCCTCTCCGAAGCGACCAGAGGCGATCGCATCTCCGTGCTTGCGCTCGCCGTCGCCGAGATCGTTGTGCCCTAACGCATCACTGCCGCGAGAGAAAGAGCGGCTGCATCGGTGTTGATCCATGATCTCCGGCCCAAACTCGTTGCTGCTGCCCTTCTAACTGATCGTCATCGGAGCAAGGGTTCCGGGCCGGTGGCGGTTTGACTGGAGAAGAGGAAGCCGCAACTCGTCTCCTTCCTCAGCCTGATCTTCTCGCCACAGCCGACTTCTACCTAGCGTTTTCTTCTTCTTTCTCTCGGTGAACGATGGCTGACCACAGGTCGCCCTTCTCTGCAAGCGGCGACGAGCGGTGGACCTTCCCGATCTCGGCGGCAACGAACACCTCCAGGAGCAGCAGAGTCGTCGCCTTCCTCTTGCCGCTGTGGATTTGCTCCGGCTGTCGCCTGTTACAGTTGAAGCTCCACCGCTGATGTTGAGCACATTTGTCATCGCCGACTCGGATCGGTGTCGACCCTTCTTTTATCGGTCTGGCAGCAAGATCCTCTGGCCATCATCGGCATCCCATGAGGAGATTTCGAGTCCAAGAGGGAGCTACTGCTTCCTTCCTTCGATACTTCCCTCTCGACGGGTTATGGTCACGCCCCATCACATCCGCTTGGATTTCGTGTTAGTTGTATTGGTCGACAACTACGAGTGGCACAGGAAGGGTATGCCATTGTTGCAGCTTCCATTTCTGGTATTTCGAGATTTTTCCTCTCTTGTTGAAACTTTTGTTGGTATGGATTGGATAGGTATTGCCGACAGCCAACCATCTTACAATTTGGGATCTCAGATATTCATATTAGTGTTGTGTGATGCTGATGCTTACCCTGTTCCAGCTTTGGGCGAGGTGAGTAAGGTTGGAATTGGACTGATGATACTTTGTGATTGAGATTAGAGGCTGCTGTGATTTCTTAGCCATTGTTGTTTCCTAGGTTACAGATTGTGGTGTGCTTTGGACAAGGATTTGGGTTGTTTCGTGTGTAGCAGGGATAAGGCAGATCATTGTGGGGTTTGTCTCCAATTCAATTGATTGGACTTCGGTCTGATTGAAGCAAGGAGCTAGGTAAGCTTGGATTTGAATAATTGATGGATGTATGTTATGTTCTACAGTTAATTGTTAGTTCAGTAAGTAATTGTTAATGAATTGTATAGGTGTAACTGGTTATATGTTTGGGTTCACTGGTATGGACGAATGAGATTAAATCACTAAAGGATTAGGTGTTAAATTTGGTATTAGACAAAGCCAACACTTAATTAAATCTGTATGCTATTGTACAGGACAGTGATACAAGGCAGATATTCACGGAGGTGAAGACGATTGGTGTCTACAAAGCAGGTGGGTAATTTCCTACCTGGTCCGGGTAGTTATATTTCATTCAGATTTAGTCATTGATATGAGCATGTTAGGTGTTCATATTACCTTGACCCTGTTCTTTTTATCGTATGCTTGATCCTTTGCCGTTGGCTATTAACTCTGTTGCTGATATCATATTTATTTTACCATGATTAGGAATTATACATATAGGTGATGCAAGTAACTTAGAATTTGTTTAAGTTAAGTGCAAATGGTAAAGTCCGGATGACAACCTGATTGTATATTGGGCAAAAAGGTCATCCGTAGGTAGATAATGTCTTTAACCTAGGGTTAGTTCTAGTACCCTTAGGTTGTATGTTACCACCGAATATGTGTTGTGTAAAATGGGCAGAGGAATGATACTTAGGGCATCGCTACGGACCGGTGGTCCTAGCTGGTTATAATCAGATGAGTACGACTCTCTACAGGATAGAGAGTGCGTCGAGTAGATTTGTATGACTCTCTACAGGATAGAGAGTATTATGATCAGTTGAGTACGATTGTCTACAGGATAGAGAGTGCGTCGAGTAGATTGGTATGACTCTCTACAGGATAGTGAGTCTATGGTGGATGTCTGTATGTGAGACATTGCATTCATGCATTTACATGCACGCTGGCGACGAGGTCTCCCTTGTGGTTGAGAGAGTCGCCAGTCATCCTGCCTCCACGGTTACTCATAGGAGGAGTCACCCGTGTGAGGGCAGAGCATTGAGGTACCGCACTCTACCACTATAGACGGTGGTAGTTGGATTTGCGTGTCGTAGTCCTGCGTGTGTGGTACTCGACCACTCATGGGTAGTGACTGTTGGAGTGACCAGCAACAGGGACCCCCATCGTGTGGCTTGCTCTTTACGCTTATATGCTACTCGATCATACTGCCCACTCGGCCACTCGAGAGTAGTGGTTGGTGTTGAGTTGGGACAGTTGTCATGCTCGAGCCACCGAGGCCACACTGGGGTCGTGGTAGCTTTAGGGTGAGCCGACATGACCATGCATGCTGCATTGCCGTATCTGATGACACTTTGCATATTACCATATATATATACATATATGCATGTATATATATATATATATATATATATATATATATATATATATATATGGATGGTTGAGATTAATATATATATGGATACAGTCTATATATATATGATTATTGTGATGTTGCATTTGTTTGTACTATGCTTGCTGCATTTGGGTGGACATCATATTCATACATGTTTCTTGCATATGTTATACAGTTGTGTCAGATATTGGTATGTGTTGGATAGACCATAGATACTTTGGCCTGTAGCATGAGTAGATTATGTGTTGGTATTACTCTTCCTATTATATATATGTTGGATATATGTTCAGGTTGGATCAGAGTAGCGTGGCAGACTTCAGGTATGTCTGCATTTTTATGTTGTTCATTCAGTTAGACGGTATGGGCTTGTATTTATATACTATGCTGATATACCTGTTGTACTTCTAGATTATGTTGTCGAAATACATGTGATATTACATATATACATGTTTTCTATTACCTGCTGAGTTTTACTCACCACCCCGCTGACTCGGTTTTCACGCGCCTGTAATGTAGAAGACTTCGTGATGACATTGGAGCACCGCCGACTGACATCGTCTCATCTCACCTCCGAGGCTCCCGTGTGTATTTGGGCTTTGCGTCCGCCGTGTATTGTATTTGGAGTTTTCTTGATGTATATGTTGTATATTCAGATTTTGTCGAGGTTTGTGTTGTTGTGGTGTGTTAGCCATACCAGTATGCATGTGTGGGATTGATATCCTATTGTTGTAGTATGTTTCCGCTGTGTCTTGTGTAGTTTTTGTTTTCATACATATGTATTGTTGTTATTGTGGGCCTACGGGCCTTGTATTAACCCGAAATGTTGCCACGTACAGGGGAGGTGTCGTCCGTTTGATTTTCGGTTCGGCATGCTCTCGGGGCGTGACAAATTGTTCCATGACTGACATAAATTTTGTTGGAGAACACCTTGAATAACCTTCTTTTCCACTTGGTTCAACATCTCCATCATTATCATCCGTGTGTTTTTTAGTCCTTGTCATTTCTAATTCACAAAAAACTTAATTAGCAATAATTTCATTAAATATTTCCATAAAATAAGTCAATAAGAAACACAACATGACATATTAATCTAGATAATGTATTAAGCAATATAGGACAAAATCAGTATCACAATAAGTATCGATTGACGAAAGCCACAAACACATGCCACTTAATATTAACTTTTAAATAATTTTTTTGACATCCTCAGATAATCGAATTTTGGTATTTAAATGGTCAAAACAAGTATCGATTGACTAACATTAAGTACTTTTTCTACCAATTTAGGTATCATTGTTTTATTTCATGAATAACACAAACAATAATCGAATCAGGGTATTTAATGAGCCAAAATAAGTACCTATTGACTCACATTAGATATAAAATCTTTTGTAGCAATTTAGGTATCATATTTTTATGTCATGAACGTCAAACAAAAGTCAATATTATTAACTTCAAAGTATAATTTATATTTATAACACCAAAATTTGATTCAGAATATTTCAGGCACAAAATCAAATATCTATTGACTCAAATTAGATGCTCTTTGTACCAATAAAAAAAAATGGGTAAGTTTCACAAAAAATTTACCCAAAATTGTATGTAAAATCAGTACCACAATAAGAACCGATTGACGAAGGCTACGAACATAAGTCACTTAATATTAACTTTTAAATAATTTTTTTGACATTCTCAAATAATCAAATTTTGGTATTTAAATAGTCAAAACAAGTATCGATTGACTAACATTAAGTACTTTTTCTACAAATTTCGGTATCATTATTTTATTTCATGAATAACACAACTAATCGAATCAGGGTATTTAATGAGCTAAAATAAGTATCTATTGACTCACATTAGGTACAAAATCTTTTATAACAATTTATATATCATATTTTTACTTCATGAACATCAAACAAAAACCATTATTATTAACTTCAAAGTATAATTTTTTTACATCCCCAAAAATCAAATCAGAATATTTCAAGCACAAAATCAAATACCTATTGACTCAAATTATATACTCTTTGTATCAATAAAAAAAATTATGTAATTATCATAAAAAAATTATCCAAAATTGTATCTAATTAAGCATATTTACCTTGTTTAATCTTTTTTACGCACTTGCTCGTTAGTCTCCTTGCTCACTCCTATCGCATTTGCTTGATGCCGTGGGTCGCTAGTATAAGGGAGACAAAATGGTTTTCAAGGGGGCGAGCAAACGGTTTGGTCAAGTGAGGGATGAATCAAGTGTTTAGGGTTACCGTTGGGGGAGGGAAGACGATGACTTGTTGGGAAGAAAATTACTGCTATCACATTTGCTGCCTCAAGTCGCTAGTGGTCAAGGTAGGAGAGTCGATGGTTTTCAAGGGCGCAAGCAAATGATTTGGTCGGGACCGAGAGTTTCTATTAAGGGGAAGGGAAGAAGATGGGTTGTTGCAAGATGAATCAGTGGGAGAAGATGAATGAAAAAATTAATCTATGTAAATAATAAGGGTAAAAACGGAAATTCAGCCTTATAGGGAGTTAAAACTAAGATTGGGTGGTTGTTAGGTATCAAATCCTAAAAAAAATTATATAGGGACTGAATCCAAATATAAACAAGAGAAGAGGGATTTTACTCTAACTTCCCCATGAATAATATGAGAAAACTTACTATATTTTATCTACAATACTAATGCCGAAATAATCTACCAATATATCAAAAAAAAATTTGATGTCTTATAACTTACAATTTTTTTCTTCGCTCGATTTACATCCCTATCTATATGTGGTATCTTAATTCTTTGGTCGAATTCTCAGCTTCAACTTTCCTCTGGCTTAGACTCGGAATTGTTGGATCGATGCGGTTCGCTAGAGGGGGGGGGGGTGAATAGCGAAAAACCTTTTCCTTTTCTTTCGTTCGTTAAAACTCGAGAGATAATAAATTAATTGCAGCGGAAATGTAAATATAAAATAAAAGAGACAATCGACACAAGGGTTTTACTTGGTTCGTAGCCGAAGGCTACTACTCCAAGGCCCTAGTGGTCCTTGACCACGTACGGAGGGCAGAAGCACTAAAGGAACTCCTCCTCGTTGGAGGTAGGAGTTAATCGATACAAAAAAAAAACTTTAAGGTAGAGGGACACTCCCCCTCTCCTCGTATACGATAAAAGCTCCGAAAAGTAGATGAACAACTGATAACAAAATAATACCGACGTACAAAGACAAATAAGAAAAATTAAACCTAGACGTCGGAAGGAAGGACTTCGTTGTCGGAGAATTGTAGCTTTGCGGAGACTTTTTGGAGGCTTAGAAATGTTAATGAAACCCTAGGTTTGGCCCTCCTTTTATAGCCTTTGAGCCCCTTTTCGAGAGGAACCCTAGCCAATCAAATTTGAGCACATCTTCCCTTGAAATTTGGTGATAATCCTTGACTCCTCGAATCTGATCATTGACCATCAGTCGACTGATGGCCATCATCAGTCGACTGATGGCGATCGATCAATTGTCGACCTTCAACCGTGATCGCTTGTGGCGATGAGTCCTCCAAGCCGGCGATCGTCGATGCTTGCTGCAAGTCAAAGTTAGCACAACAAAAACATAATTTCGATGGTCGTCGACCATCCGATCTCGACCTAGACCATCTATAAGAAGTCTTTGGTCGGATCTACGCTAAGATCATCCCGTAAAGAGGATACGACCTTACTTACTCGCACACACGAGCTTACCTCGATACTTACGTGTCGCTTTTGCTTCGGCCTTCCACTCGATTCCTTCGGCTCCCTCCAAGTAACTCGAGTATCGCCTCCACCGCGGCTTCCTCCGGGTGTCGCTAGCCTTCACTCGGCTATATCAATCTTACGCACACTCGATTCTCGTGAGAAAACAAAATAGACTTAACTTTTGTGTCTTTGCTATAATCAAAACACAGTTCGATTTTGGTGCCTCAGCACCAACAATCTCCCCCTTTTTGATCTATGGCAAAAACACACACTGTTCAGGCAATTAAGTGCATGACACAGTAAAGACAAGAAGCACAAGTAGGAGTAGTAAAGATATTTTTCAAGTTCTCCCCTTAAAGGAACCCTCCCCCTTGACCGAGGGTGAGTACTTGAAAAAGACTTTTAGTTCTCCAAACACAAAAGGTAACGAGTTAAGTAAATGGCATTACTTAACTCCAAACACAATAGATAACGAGTTAAGTAAATGGCATGACTGAACTTCGGCCTGTCAAGTTTTCAATTCAAGAGTTGAAACCTAAACCTTACTCCCCCTTAACTTAGGCCAGAATCAAAGTTAAAATTTGAAATTGAACCTTAACTTTGGCCCTTTCTCCCCCTTTTGACATAAATCAATCAAAAAGTAGGGGGGGGGGGGGGTTTAAGAAAACCTTAAGTCCAAGCATGATGATTTTAAAAATAGTATGTGAAAATAATTCATCTAAATGTTCAACTCTAGTTTGACTTGATTGAAATGATATTATCAACAAGTCCTGATTAGAGTTGGTTAATATTAGTTGCATATTTATACTCCGAGGTTCATATTGACGCACTTGATCTACATCTTGGAACCTGGAGTAGGTCCTAACATCTCACGCCCATCTACGTGGCTAAGTACACAAACACATTAGTCCTATGTATTGTGAGATGTACTGGCTCCTTAAATCTATAGGTGCATGATATCTAAGGTATGTCCTATGCTAGTTCCATCAAAATGAAAAATAAGAAATAGTAGTAAGAAAATATAGTTTGCAAGTTCTTATTCTATTACGCACATGTCCAATTTTCATCTTAATAGACTAAATTCGGCTTTGGGTAGGGGTTTAGTAAATATGTCTGCTAGGTTAGACTTCGATTCGACGTACTCGAGTTGTATGGCTCCGTTGGCCACATGTTCTCGAATGAAATGGTGTTTGACTTCTATATGCTTGGTCCTAGAGTGACATATTGGATTCTTGGTAAGATTAATTGAACTAATGTTATCTACGTGAAGTTTAGTATTCGTAAAGTCTAACTTAAAGTCGCGGAGAGTGTGCTTCATCCAAAGAAGTTGAGTGACACACTCACCCATCGCGATGTATTCGGCTTCGGTGGTAGATAAGGCAACACAATGTTGCTTCCTACTGCACCAACTCACTAGACTCGAGCCGAGTAGTTGACAACAACCACTCGTGCTCTTTCTGTCGAGTTTACTACCGGCATAATCCGAATTTGAGTAGCCGATTAGTTCGAACTCGGTAGATCTAGGATACCAAATACCGACATTAAGTGTACCCTTTAGATATCTAAGGATACGCTTAACTAGGGTTAGGTGAGACTCCTTAGCACAGGTTTGAAACCTGGCGCACATACTTACTGCGAATAGGATGTCGGGTCGACTCGCAGTTAAGTATAGAAGACTTCCTATTGTACTCCTATAGTACTTTAAGTCAATGGACTTACTTTCTAGGTCTTCTCCTATGTTAACATTTATCGCCATTGGGGTGTTTATTACCTTAGCGTCTTGCATTCCAAATCTTTTAATTAACTCCTTAGTGTATTTTTGTTGATATAGGTATATACCATCCTTAGTTTGTTTAATTTGTAGACCTAAAAAGAAACTTAACTCGCCTACCAAGTTCATTTCGAACTCACTTTCCATGAGTGAAACGAACTCGTTTAGTAAGGCTGAGTTAGAGGTTCCAAAAATTATATCGTCTACGTAAATTTGAGCTATGAATATTTCTTTACCTAAGGTTTTTACAAAGAGAGTTGGGTCAACTAAGCCTTGGTTAAACCCTTTTGACTTAAGATGGATTGAAAGTCTCTCGTACCAAGCTCGAGGAGCTTGTTTAAGTCCATAGAGAGCTTTCTTAAGTTTTAGAACATGGTCGGGTTTATCTAGATTTTCGAATCCGGGGGGTTGGCTAACATAAACTTCTTCTTTAATGTATCCATTTAGGAATGCCGACTTAACATCCATTTGAAACACCTTAAATCCTCGATGTGCGGCATAAGCTAGCAACATTCGAATGGATTCGAGTCTAGCTACTGGGGCATAGGTTTCGTCGTAATCTAAGCCTTCGACTTGGCTAAAACCTTTGGCGACTAACCTAGCCTTGTTTCTAACTACTTCACCTTTATCATCAAGCTTATTTCGAAACACCCACCTTGTTCCAATTATCGTTTTGTCTTTAGGTGGTGGTACTAATTCCCACACTTCATTCCTAGTAAATTGAGCTAGCTCTTCTTGCATTGCAATAATCCAATCGGGATCAAGAAGAGCTTGTTCAATTGATTTGGGTTCTATCTTTGAAATTAAGGAAATTTGACTAAGGTTCCTATAGGATGCTCTAGTTCGAACTCCTAGATTAGGATCTCCTATCACTTGATCGATAGGGTGGTTAGTCTGAATCCTAGATTGGGTTGGGTTTGTGTCACCTAATGCTTGATCAATGGGGTGACTTGGTTGAACACTAGTTTGGTTGGAGTCATCTATCACTTGATCAATAGAGTGACTTGGTTGACTTAGGTTAGGATTAACACTAGACCTGATCTCCGGATCAGAGTTAGGTCTAGTATGAATTGGCTCGCTAATTGGGGTTGCTGGGGGTTTTGTAGGTTCATGTCCTTCATCAAATACTACATTGATAGTCTCCTCGACTCTAAGGGTGTCGTGGTTATATACTCTATAAGCTCTACTTGTAGTGAGTATCCTAGAAAGATTCGATCGTGGTTTTGGATGTAAATTTCCTAGGTAATCCTTAGTGTTTAGGATATGTACCTTACACCCAAATACCCTAAAGTACTTGATGTTAGGTATTTTATCGTGATAAATCTGACGAGGTCTTAAGGTGCCTCTTTACCATAAGGATCCTATTTTGGACATAGCATGTACTCACGCCGCCCAAAACCTATCGGGTAGATCGTATTAGATTCAACATGGTCCTAGCGGCTTCTTGTAGAGTTCGGTTTTTCCGCTCCACTAGGCCATTTTGTTGAGGGGTCCTAGGGCAAGAGAATTCATGGTGGTATCCGTTTAGGTTACAGAAGTCGGTGAACCTTTGATTTTCGAATTCACCACCATGATCGCTTCTAAGTCTTTTAACCTTAAGGTCTTTTTGATTCTCGATTAATTTGAATAGATTAATTAATTGATCTAGGTATCATTTTTATGTTTGATGAACCTAACCTGTAAACTCGAGTAGTCGCCAATTATGACTAAGCAATATTGACTTCTATTGAGTGACTTGGCTCCATGTGAATCGAATAGATCCATATGCAGGAGCTCAAGTACACTCTTGAGGTTCGCTCTGGTTAGTTAACTTGTGTTGTGTCCTAGGTTGTTTTCCTTGTTGACAAGCATTACAGATTTTATTAACCAAGTTGTTGAGGTTGGGTAAGCCTCCGACTAGCACTGACTCATCTTGTGGACGAGTCTTGGGTGTGAGTGACCGAGTCGCTTGCCACAACCATGATTCCTCTTGCCGTGTCATAAGACACTTAGTTGAGGAGTTGGTTAAATTGATCGATAAATGTTGTTATTTCTAGTTCCTTTAAGAATTGTTTTAGAGGTTTCATTGGTATTAATTACGCATTCATTTTCTAGAAATATAACCTTATAGTTATTATCACACAATTGGCTTACACTAAGTAAGTTATATTCAAAATTCTCTACAAGTAATACATTTTTAATGACAAAATTCGTGTTAAGCTCGATATCACCTGATCCGATGATTTTGAGCTTGCCGTTATTCCCAAAGGCTACCGATCCTTGTCGTTTGAATCGAAGCTTTGCGAATTTGAGTTCATCCCTGGTCATGTGTCGGGAGCAACGCGTCCAACATCCATTGATCCTACACACAAGGTGGTTGGATTGGATGTTAGATTTTTTGTTAAGAAAATTGGTTGTAAGTTGTTAACCCTAGGTCATCTCACCGGAGTCTATATGATCAAGCATGTTATACTTATGTGTTTTTGAGATGACTTCCAATTAAGTTGATTAAGTGGATTTAGGTTCAAGTAATTTTATGTTAGATTTGGATTTAACCCTAGGCTTGTCAAGTTTACCTTTTCAAGATCATGGCTTCCAGGTCGTGGCGAGGCACAGTGGCCTTCTTTTATCGGATCATCGACCACTTCCTTAGACAAAGCCATTTTCAAGAAAATGATGACTTGACTCACCTAAAATTATTTCCTCGTCTAACTAGTTATTTTTGAAAAGAGGCTCCCCGAGGCTCAATCTTTTCGAAGGATTTTAGTTGGTTATTTGAAAAGAGGCTCCCCGAGGCTCAATCTTTTCGAAGGCTTTTAGTTGGTTATTTACGTGTTCTAAGTGAGTTCACAAAAAAAAAACAAAAAAAAATCTAAGCATGCAATTTCTAAGTTAAAACACAAACATGTTTTGTACTGGCTCCCCCTAGACCGTTGAATCGGTTCGGTCTATCCACATAGTGGATTTGGTCCTTGGGAACCCAGTACGAGTTGGATCCTAGAGTTGAAATCAAAAAGTTCTTAGGGACCCATGCTTGGACACATTTTTTATGTCTACTTACGATTGACATATACGACTTATTGGTCGTGTTTGAGCTAAACCCTAGTCCGACCTTGTTGTACACGGCCCTTTGCGATCCAAGTAGGAGGTCAAGTCCTTTGGATCCCAAAGTAAACCTTTCCAACGTATTCCTAAGATCTTCGACTTGACTTTTCAAGAGTGAGTTCTAAACTTCGAGTTTTTCAATCCGAGTTGAGTCCTTCTCTTGAACTCGACTAGTCGAAGAGGTTAGGGAGACCTTGTGTTTGAGGAGTTTAACTTCCTCAACCAGGGTCTCGACCTTGGACTCGGACTTAGCTAACTTCCTAGACAAAAACCTAACCGTATTATGTAAAGTATTAAATAAGGTTCGACTCACCTTAAGGGTATCTTTTGAACCGGATGCGTATCCGTGGCTTGACTTGAAGGTAGCTTCGTAGTCCGAGTCATCCTCAGATTCTGACTCAAGTTCAGTCTCCGTGTCTGACTCAATTGATTTCTCCATGAAGACGTGGTCTTCGTCTTCTTCGGATGATGCTTCTTCCCATGTCGCGTTGAGGGCCTTCTTGTGCTTAGGTGCTTGGTGGTTGAGCTTGGGGCACTCGGACTTTATATGTCCAAACCTGTTACACTCATAACACCTAATATTAGAACTTTTAGGCTTACCTTGGTTGGGTCGAGTTGTGGTTCGCTTTCGTCCCTTGGCTATCCTTCGAGCTAGGTTCATTAGTTCTGATCAATTCCGGTCAACTTCTTCTTGGACTCATCTTCCTCCTCGGGTGGTGGTGGCTTGCTTGCGATTTTCTTCTTCTTTGAACTCGCAAACAAGGCTATACCCTCTCGGTTCCGAGTTGGTGCTCATGTAATTCAAAATCGAAAAGAGTTCATCTAATCTAAGTTTAGAAAGGTCCTTGGAGACCTTATAAGCATCAACCATGGATGCCCATAAGGTAGTCCTCGGAAAAGAGTTTAGGACATACCTTATAAGGTCGCGGTTTTCGACCTTTTGCCCGATTGCGTGTAGGTTGTTGACTATGTCTTGGACACGGGCGTGGAGTTGCGTCGCGGACTCGTGTTCCTGCATTTTTAGTGTGTACAATTTATTGAATAACAAATCACGTTTGCAAAACTTAGCTTGATCCGATCCTTCATGTAACTCGATTAGCTTTGTCCAAAGATCCTTTGCGCTTATGAAGGGGCCGACGCGATTTAGCTCCTCCTTGGACAAGCCGCATTGGAGGATTTGTGTTGCCTTGGCATCGGCTTCGACTTGTCGTTTTGTTGCAACGGTCCATTGATCATAATCCAAGGAGTCACCCACTTCATTATTCGGAAGTGTGAAACCCATTTGGATTATGAACCACATCTCGACTTGGGTTTTGAGAAAGCATTCCATCCGACCTTTCCAGTAACGGAAATCATCTCCGTTGTAAAACGGAGGTCGGACGGTGCTAAAACCCTCGAGATGGGCCATTAGAACAAAAAAACAAGGAGACTAAAAAGAAGACCTAGCAACGAAAAAAAAAACACACGAAAGTACCAAGACTTGCGTCTTGGATTAGTAGTGTGGGAAATAAAAAGAAACAAACGAAAAATAGAAAGTTAAGCAAAGAAATAAGAAACTAAATAAAAAGTAAGTACTCACAACCTTCGATGTCCCCGAAAGGCTACTAAACGTCGATTTTTGAGGATGAAAACAACTTGTTATGGGGGTAAACCCCCGGTAAGAAGTGTAGATCTCTGTGAGGGCTTCGATTTGGTAGGTAGACCGTGTCGTGGGTCAACTTGTACGAAAAGTTATGCCCGTTTGACCGTCGGCTACTCCAAAAGCGAATACTTGCAAAACAAAATCAAACGAAGAGTACCAAGACTTCGTCTTGGATTAGTAGTGCGGGAGAAAAATTTAAACGAACGAAAAACAAATCTGTAAAAAAAATGTTAGATTGGTGGTTTCACCAAATCTAAGCGCCCCCGGCTCTGATACCAATTGTTGGATCGATGCGGTTCGCTAGAGGGGGGGGGGTGAATAGCGAAAAACCTTTTCCTTTTCTTTCGTTCGTTAAAACTCGAGAGATAATAAATTAATTGCAGTAGAAATGTAAATATAAAATAAAAGAGACAATCGACACAAGGGTTTTACTTGGTTCGTAGCCGAAGGCTACTACTCCAAGGCCCTAGTGGTCCTTGACCACGTACGGAGGGCAGAAGCACTAAAGGAACTCCTCCTCGTTGGAGGTAGGAGTTAATCGATACAAAAAAAACTTTAAGGTAGAGGGACACTCCCCCTCTCCTCGTATACGATAAAAGCTCCGAAAAGTAGATGAACAACTGATAACAAAATAATACCGACGTACAAAGACAAATAAGAAAAATTAAACCTAGACGTCGGAAGGAAGGACTTCGTTGTCGGAGAATTGTAGCTTTGCAGAGACTTGGTTGGAGGCTTAGACTTGTTGATGAAACCCTAGGTTTGGCCCTCCTTTTATAGCCTTTGAGCCCCTTTTCGAGAGGAACCCTAGCCAATCAAATTTGAGCACATCTTCCCTTGAAATTTGGTGATAATCCTTGACTCCTCGAATCTGATCATTGACCATCGATCGATGACCATCATCACCGATCGATGGCAAAGATCGATCGATTGCGACCTTGGCAATGATCGCTTGACGGGCAATGAGTCCTCCAAGCCGGCAATGATCGATGCTTGCTGCAAGTCAAAGTTAGCACAACAAAAACTTAATTTCGATGGTCGTCGACCATCCGATCTCGACCTAGACCATCTATACGACCTTACTTACTCTCGCACACACGAGCTTACCTCGATACTTACGTGTCGCTTTTGCTTCCGGCCTTCCACTCGATTCCTTCGGCTCCCTCCGAAGTAACTCGAGTATCGCCCGACCACCGCGGCTTCCTCCGGGTGTCGCTAGCCTTCAGCTCCAGCTATATCAATCTTCTGCACACTCGATTCAGCTCGTGAGAAAACAAAATAGACTTAACTTTTGTGTCTTTGCTATAATCAAAACACAGGTTCGATTTCGGTGCCTCACTGCACCAACAGGAATCATATCTAGTAACATGACACGAAAAGAATCTCCCAAAATTGTTCTAACTTCTTGTATTGTCCTGAAGTGACTCTTGTGTCCCAGACGACATAAGAAGTTAGAACAATTTTGACAGATCCTCTTCATGCCATGTTACTAGATATGATTCCAAGTCTAAGTCAGAGGAAAGTTGAAGTCGAGAATTCGACCGGAGAAATTAAGCTACCACATATAGATAGCAATACAAATCAAGTGATGAAAAAAATTGTAAGTTATAAGAAACTGCTGGTCATCTTCTCAAAAACTGGTGATATCCTGTAAATATATGGATCAACATAGGTACTTATTGTATCATAAAATTTGAAACCTACAAAAAGTAATGTAAAAGAAAAAAAACAACAATAAAATATTCGGAAAAGAAATACATAAAATCAAATATTAATTATATGTAGCATAAAATAATAATGCTATAAATTTTAGAATATATAATATACCTGTCCTATAGAAGCAACGGATGAGCTCACAGCAGAAGACTTTACAAACTCGCAGATCACCTGAAAAATGAAGTACGATAAATCTATGGAAAATAAAATATTAATTTTTTATTTATATTACACAATTTAATTTTAATAACATGTTGATGTTTTGTGCACGATCCAAAGTCGACACAATAGTTATGTTAATCCAGGGGCGACGATGAACAATCCACGTGTCTGGAACAACGTCCTAGCTAGATGAATGACCCAGCCAGGCCATCAGTACAATAAAATTGTCGATCCTAATCGCACGAACGATTCAGAAGGGTCGACGTGACAGAGTCGTTGGCCACGCGAATGACGTGACAGAGGACACCGGCGCAGCAGAAGCATCACCCCTACCGTGCAAAGGATGAGGCAGGGGCGTCCCTGCCGCACCACCGACGTGCAGTAGGGGCGACTGCCGCGAGCATGACGCATGCTCACGGCAGCACGCGCCAGGCTACCGCGAGCATGATGCGGGGCCATGGCGAGCTCGCGGCAGGCCAGCATGCTCGCGGCGGCCAACCAGGAGCACGACGCAGCGTTTCGCGGCAGTAACCGCGAGCTCTCATGACAGTAACCGCGAGCTCATAGGCCAGCTCACAATGGCAGATACCGCAAGCTCGCGGCGCGAGCTCGGACAGATAAAACCATGAGCTAAGCGTCTTTGGCGCGCGAGCTCATGTGACAGGCAACCGCGAGCTCGTGGCGACAGATAGCCGCGAGCTCGTGGCGATGGGAAGGAGGGAGAGATGTGTGTTGGCACGGCGAATTGGCACGACACCTGCTGGACAAGCGCGGACGCCGGATCTGCTCCGGCCGGAAGAGCGGGGAAGAGGGGAGAGATGCGTACTGAAAGGGATTTCGAGGAGGATCGATTGGAATGAGAAAGGGAAAGGGAGGAGATGATAATTGGGAATTTAGCGATGAATCAAATATTCGTTGCCAATTTTGTGACTAATTTAATATTCGTTGCAAAAATTTGCAACGAATTATTAAATCATTGCAAATTCAACGACGAATTCATATTTTGTCGCATTATTCTGCGATGAATTTTATTTTTCATCGCAAATTAGTGATGAATACTAAATTCGTCGCAAAGTTATCCCGCTGTTGTTTTTTCCAAATAATTGAAAATGTCTGATGAAAATCTTTCGTTGCTAAATTTATCAGAAAATTTGTAATGAATCTTGGATTCGTTGCAAACTTTTGCAATGAATTCCGGAATCGTTGCAAACTTTTGCAACGAATTCGGGATTCGTTGCAAATTTGCGACGATATTTGCGACGAAAATGAATTTGTTGGAAATGTAAATAAGTTTGCAATAAAAAAATTTTTGTTGCGAATTTCGTTACTAATTTACGACGAATTTTGAAATTTGTCGCAAAATTTATTGCATATTTGTAACAAATTATTTTCGTCGCTAAATTTCATCGCTAAATTGATGTATTTTTGTTGTGATTGTTCTTGATATTGTGTGGATGATAAAGGAGGACCGTAGAGAATTCTTTGTATGGCAGAGGAGGATAAATATCCTCTTTCAATTTCTACAAGGATGTTAGTAGAAGCAAGAACAAAAGTAATATTAATTGAAATCAAAAGACAATGCTAACAAAATATTTAACGTGGTTCAAAAATGAAGCTCCTACTCTACGTCGATCCTTGAGGTGGATCACTCCTTGCAAGCCTTCACTAAGAACTCCTTTGGATGAACCCAAGGTGAAGAAATATTTTCTTACAATGAACACCCTTCTTCTTACAAGATTTGAGAAAAAAATCTTAGAAGAAGAGATTAAAAGCTTAAGAACTTGGAAGAAGGCTTGGGGAGCTTAGAAGATGAGAATTTCGTGTCTAAGCATCAGCCCATTGAGGGTTTCGCCAGTCAACTGCTGCATACCAGCAGTCGATTGGTGCCACTGTTGACTGCATCCAATGGCTTCTGACAAAGCCTAATCGCGATCATCACCACTCAACGGGCGATCGATGCTCATATTGGCGGTCGCTCCAATGAGCGATTTACTCGAAAGCTTACGTGCTCGTGTCCGCCAAACTAGTAAATCGCGATCTATTGCGATCGTGATAGTGTCCATTCGATTGGTATACCACACCAGTCGACTAATAGAGTACAGTTCAATAGTTGAGCTGCAATCGACTACTTGACTAGTTTATTGGGTCATAATCTTAGTTGATTGCTCGAGTCAATTTGAGTTCTCGAGTACAAAATACTTGAGGTCAGTCGACTGGTACACTTCAAGTATGACTATTTCATACTTAAAATCAACCTAAGCCTAGACTAAATCTTTAAGCTCCTCCATCAGCCTTGCGCCTCTAGGATCCCTTCGAGTTCATAACTCATTCATCCTTGTGCTTGCCTTCAAAAAATTCCTTCGATTTTGTCATGCTCTGGGTTACTCCTTTGCCAAGATCCACTTGGACTTTACACCACCAAGACTAGGATTTCCTTATCAAGATCCACTTGGGCTTATGTCGCCAAGATTATATGCTTGGACTTATGCCGTCAAGTCCACATTTTTGGACTTTTCTTGCCAAGACTTCACCCTTGGACTTTTCTTAAACCCGTTAGTTGACATTCACATTAGATCACAAATATTGTCTAACTATAAATGATTATCCAAACATTAAAAGGTTAATATTTTGAGCATGCTTGCACGAACAATCTTTCCCTTTGATGTTTGACAATCATTTAAGTTAGGTATTTAAATTTGCATTAAGAACATCATATGTCACAATAATATGCATTAAGAACATCTTATGAAATCTAACTTAAATCTTCTCCTCTCCCCCTTTGACACACATAAAAAAGAGATAGTCATAATTTGATAAAAAAGAGATAGTCCGTAAAGTTCAAGCGGTAGTCTTGGCAGCGTAAGCCCAATGTGCCTTGGCGGTATAGACCTATTTAGCATGACAATAGATGATGGAAGCACCAGAAGGCTAGTGTATGGATTAACAAGTCAGGGATGACTTGGAGGGATCCGATAGACGTGAGGCTGACGGAGGTGACTAGAAGGATTTGGTCTAGGTTAAGAGTGGTCTAGCAAGTATGAGGGCATCATACTTGGGGTTAAACCTCATGGTTGAGGTTATCAGCCGACTGGGGCTTTGGACCAGTCGATTGGTCAAGTATTTTGACACTTGACAACCGAGTTGACTCTTGCCGGTTAACTGGGATTATGGCCAGTTGAACTAATTTGAGTCGACTGGTTTTTGACTACAGGAAATGGCTTGGCAGTCAACTGCCAGCATTGGACAATCGACTGATGGCTTGAGCAGTCGACTATCGTGGATGGCAGTCGACTACTGGTCGGGGTTGCGGGAGTAGAATGCTCGGTAGCAGACTGGTCAGTCAGTTACGACCCTTGCAGTCGACTACAAGTGTAACCATTGGCTTGAATGCCGACGTGGATTAAGCCGTTGTCTCACAACGACACTGTTGGTAGTCGACTGGGGATTTATGGAAGTTGACTGCCAGGCGTGGAATCAACTATAAAAGGAGCTCGAGTAGGAGATTCTTGGCATGATTTTTAGAGAGATTTTGGAGGGGAATTGCTGCTGCATTTCAGACCTTCAAGAGCAAACCAAAACAAACAACAAGCAAGTGATCAAAGTAAAGTATTGTAAAATTTTTCTTTACTTGTATTTCATATTGTGTTTGTATTTTGCTTGTACTTTTGTATTACGTTTTGTAATTGCTTGTATGAGGTTTCTCCACCTTCGACTTGTTGTCAAGAAGGAGTTCGAGTAGTGGTGTGTGCATCACTCGAGCTAGTTGAGCTCAATCCGTGGAGTAGGAACCTTGAGGTTCCGAACCACGTTATATTTTGCATATTATGCTTGTGTTTGTATTATATTTTCTATTTCCACTACGCACTAATATAATTGTAGCAAGAACGCGAATGAATTTCATCTTCGTCAACAAACATGCTATTCGCCCCCCTCTAGCGGTCACTAACGTTCCTACTATTCTGTCATGTATGAATAACATATTGATCAAAGTATGAAAACATGAGTAAGAGTATTACCTAACTTTGCACCAATAATAAAATATGTGCATATATGTAAAATACCAGAAAATAATAATAAAATTTCCTCGTTAATTGATAAATCATATTGTGGAATTTTTCAGGAATTTTTAGAAATTTTTCTAGATTTAAACGGAGGTTCTATGAACATTTTATGGGGATAAAGCAGATAGACTTTTGTAAAAGCCTGTTTAGATTATCTGCAAGAAATTAATAGGTTTAATTAAAAGCTTATTATATTTCTTCTGTTTTTTCCCCGATTTCCCCGATTCGGCCGTTTTCTTCTCCGCCGATCTGCCGATCGACTTCTCCCTGTTTCTTCCCGAACGCCTTTATTTTCCGAAGCGACCAAAGGCGATCGCATCTCCCTTCCGCATGCTCACGCTCGCCGTCGCCGAGCTCGCCGCGCCCTAATGCGTCGCCGCCATCACGACCATACTCCGCCGCCTAGCCACTCGCTGTCGCTCAGGGTCGCCTCCTCGAGCCGCTCACTGCGCGACCATCGAGCCACCATCGCCGGACGCCAACGCCACGTCGCTGCCACCGCGATTTGGAGTCACTGCTGCCGCCGTCGCTCCTTCCTCGACCGTTCATCCCTCCATCATACCGATCGCGCACCAACCAGCTGTCTCTGCTTGCAGTTGATGTCGACTGCCTGATCCGACGATCTCACTTCACCACACCCGATTTCAGCCTTCCACCGTCGCAGCCTTTTCCGAAACCCAGGTCGCCGTCACCATGGGTGACTGCCGCGTTGCTACCATGGCTGATCGAACTGGCCGCATCACCCCCCCAATTTGGGATCGTGGGATTACCATCGTCAAGGGAAGCTTGTCGATCTCGTCTCTTCACCGAGCGTTATCGACACAGCTTGTGGATCGCCGCAGTTTCGCCATCGGAGATTTCCACCAAGGTATGCCACTGTTATAGTTTCAATTCATGGTATTGCGACAACCGATCAGATGAGTGATGATCCGAGGAGGGAGGCAAGGAGCTTGATCGCATTTACCACCGAGATTGGAGTTGTGCGAGAGCGGGAGTTGGATAGGTGAAAGGTGAGTTACGGTTGGGTATATTTACAGTCAAATATGGTGAATTGGATTGGTTGGGATATAGTTTACAGATTTATACATTGATTTGCAGTGAATTTAAGCTGATTAAGGTTGGAGAATGTTGAACTAGTTGGATATAATGATTGATGTAAGATTCGATTCAATCATTCGATATAAAATAGAACTTACTTATGTTCTATATGTTCTTTTGCAGGACCTTGATTGGTGATAGATGTTTTCATGCGTGGATATCTAGCATGAGCTATGTAACAGGTGGGTAATTTCCTACCTGGTCCGGGTAGTTGTTTTTCATTCAGATTTAGTCATTGATATGAGCATGTTAGGTGTTCATGTTACCTTGACCATGTTCTTTTTATCGTATGCTTGATCTTCTATCGTCGGCTATTAACTCCATTGTTGATATCATATTTATTTTATCATGATTAGGAGTTATACAAATAGATGATGTAAATAACTTAGAATTTGTTTAAGTTAAGTGCAAATAGTAAGGTCCGGATGACAACCTGATTGTACTTTGGGTAAAAAGGTCATCCGTAGGTAGATAATGTCTTTAACCTAGGATTAGTTCTAGTACCCTTAGGTTGTATGTTACCACGGAACATGTATTGTGTAAATGGTCAGAGGAATGATACTTAGGGTATCGCTACGGACCGATGGTCCTAGCTTGTTATAATCAGATAAGTACGACTCTCTACAGGATAGAGAGTGTGTCCATTAGTTGAGTACAACTCTCTACAGGATAGAGAGTGTGTCGCTTAGATTGGTATGACTCTCTACAGGATAGAGAGTATTATGATCGATTGAGTACGACTCTCTACAGGATAGAGAGTGCGTAGATCTGGTTAGTATGATTCTCTGTAGAACAGAGAGTCTATGGTGGATGTCGGTATGTGAGACATTGCATTCATGCATTTACATGCACGCTGGCGACGAGGTCTCCCTTGTGGTTGAGAGTGTCGCCAGTCATCCTGCCTCCACGGTTACTCATAGGAGGAGTCACCCGTGTGAGGGCAGAGCATTGAGGTGCCGCACTCTATCACTATAGACGGTGGTAGTTGGATTTGCGTGCCGTAGTCCTGCGTGTGTGGTACTCGACCACTCATGGGTAGTGACTGTCGGAGTGACCAACAGCAGGGACCCCCATCGTGTAGCTTGCTCTTTACGCTTATATGCTACTCGATCATACTGCCCACTCGGCCACTCGAGAGTAGTGGTTGGTGTTGAGTTGGGACAGTTGTCATGCTCGAGCCACCGAGGCCACACTGGGGTCGTGGTAGCTTTAGGGTGAGCCGACATGACCATGCATGCTGCATTGCCGTATCTGATGGCGTTTTGCATATTACCATATATATATATATACATATATGCATGTATATTTATATATATGGATGGTTGAGATTAATATATATATATGGATACAGTCTATATATATATATATATCTGATTATTGTGATGTTGCATTTGTTTGTACATCATATTCATGCATGTTTCTTGCATATGTTATACACTTGTGTCGGATATTGGTATGTGTTGGATAGACCATAGATACCTTGCCCTGTAGCATGAGTAGATTATGTGTTGGTATTACTCTTCCTGTTATATATATATTGGATATATGTTCAGGTTGGATCAGAGTAGCGTAGCAGACTTCAGGTATGTCTGCATTTTTATATTGTTCATTCAGTTAGACGGTATATGCTTGTATTTATATACTATGCTGATATACCTGTTGTACATCTAGATATGTCGTTGAAATACATGTGATATTACATATATACATGTTTTCTCTGATTACCTGCTGAGTTTTACTCACCACCCCCCACGGACCCTGGGTATTCTGTCGCCCAGGTAACAGGTAGAAGACTTCGTGGCAGCTTGGAGCATCGTCGGCTGACGTCATCTCATCTCACGAGGCTTCCGTATTTTGTTTTGGGCCTGCTGCCCGTGTGTGACATTGTATGGTTGTTGTATCGTTTCCGCTGTGTATTTGTCGTAGTAGTTTTGTTATGTTGTTGGGGTGTGTTAGTCATACCGGTATGCATGTGTGAGATTGTGGTATTGTTGTGGTTTGTTTCCGCTGTGTCTTGTGTAGTTTTGTTTTCATACATATATATATTGTTGTTATTGTGGGCCTACGGGCCTTGTATTAACCCGAAATGTTGCCACGTACAGGGGAGGTGCTGTCCGTTTGATTTTCGGTTCGGCATGCTCTTGGGGCGTGACAACTTTAGTGGTATCAGAGCCCAAGGTTCTGTGATGCCATACAATGTTGTTTTTGTGTCGAGTCTTTGATTCTCGGGAGTCGTTTTATTCGATTTTGGTTTTTGAGATGAGATGGACAGCGGCCTGGGCTCCAAGCAGCACGAGGTATGAATTCCTGAAAAACTTATGGTTTAGTAGATATTTATCTAAACTTGATCGAGGTGTATACAGTTATGACACTGCATGGACTTGTATTGGGAATTAGGGTCCACCGAGGCGACCAACCGGAGTGACCTTTAGGGTTTATACTCCCGGTTATGTTGGTTATGCATTTAGATGCTTATAACAGGGAATAACCTGTAGTTTGTTGGTTATTGTTCGTAACCGTGGTATGAATTGACCCCGGAAACGATCTGTTGAGTCTGTGAGTCTTGAACCTGTGTTGAGGAGGTGATTTACCTCTGAGAGCCGACTGATACCGAGTCGAAAAACAGGGGTCAAGTCGTCACCTTTCTGGTTGAAATCAGAGATTTTAGCCTTAGAGATTTTCACTAACGGTGCTAGTCAGATCATTACCTGTGGGTAATGAACAGACTTGTAGATTATTTGTGATGCAGATAGCGGAAGGCTAGGTTACAGTGTTTCATAGGGATTTTATCCCTGAGTTGTTCGTACTGAGTTGTATAACTTTGAGAGTACTTTTAAGTACTTAACTCATGTTATACCGAGAAAGTAGAGTTATTTACATACCATTATCGGGGTCAAGCCGGTATTTGGTGATAAATGCAGAAAATAATCTTTGGGAAATAATATATCACTTGATCATGGATTAGTGATGTTGAAAAAAGAGTATTTTCCCGTGTCACTTTTAGCGACACATTATAAGGAATTCTTGAGCTTCAAGAAAGGGTGATCGGTTAGTAACAGTATACGGTGCAGAGTCGTGAGACTTGCGGAGGTTACGACCACCTAATAGCTCAAGAAGATGGATGGATGATTTAAGCCACCCAGAGTTTGGCTTATAGTTGGATTAGGATGTCGGGATCTTCATCGGATCTGCAAGACATTGGATTGAGACAGGAGTTTAGGAATGACTCCGTATAAGTGTTTAGGAGATTAAGATCGATAAGCAGATATTGCAAGTCAGATATTGGAGTAAGAAGCCTTCGAATGTTGGACAAAAGGAGCAAGATCGGAGTCAGAGGCCTTGGGGCTACTTTTCGATTATAGAAGACCAATCGCAGATCATCAGAAGGTTCTTGTGGATATCAGCAAAAATTAGAACAAAGACTCCGAGGGAATTGTGTGCAAAGAAGGCGGACCACAAAGACGTGCGAAGTCAGATTATCCGTTGGATCAGTTCAGCTGTTGCTATTGTGAGCAACCAGTACCGTGAAGGAGGTGTACTTTGAAGATTCAGTTGAAGACTATCGATGGTGTTCCGGGAGGAAGATGCATCGTCTCGACAGTAGAGATCAGCACAGAAGATGTGGGTTACCTTATCAGCATCAACCTACTACCTCAGGCATGGTTGAAGTTCCGTGATACTCCCCTTCAGCAGAGATCAACACAGAAGCAGCATCAGCAGAAGACATTGTAGAAGACTCGGCAGACAACAACAGTTACCTCCAGATGTGGATTGACTTTGTACAGAGGATAGAGTATACGACGATGGTCGTATCTACTCAGTAATCTTCAGTTGCAGCTCGTAGGATTAAGTGATGAGATCAGATGATCTAGGAAAAATCTCCGCGGCATTCGTCGCAGAAATATGATCGCTTTGTCGCAGACTGTTGGATCTGATCTTATTCTCTTCGGAGAAAGGCCGAGACCTGCGTGGAGCCTTTGGGATCGGATCGACAGATATTTTATCGTTCAGGGTATTACTCTGGTTTTACCCTTTTAGGTTAATATGTTGAGAGATGCTTGTAGTTACAGGTATCTGTATCTAGAACATTCTCAGTGGGATTAGAAGGGTCCTTTACATCGACTTGTGGGTCGATGGTATCTCTACCGTCAGGTGAGATGAGGATCAATAATAAAGAAGTCAAGGGAGGTCCTTAGACTTGGGTAGACATACTTTTACTGTAGACATATCCTTACGGATGATCAATGGTTGCAAGTATGGTATGATATGTCTCTCGGATGTGCGTATAATCTGAGAGTCTTCGGATGTAATTTCGGATGAACTCCAAGGCTTGCCGTTGCATAGGCAAGTGGAGTAGACGATCGAAATGCTTGCAGAAATAGTTCTAGTATAGAAGATCACATAACGAGTGATATTTTTGTTGGTATCAGTGTTGTTAAACACTATAAAAGAATTGGAATAACGTGAGTTGCGATTATAGGAGATGTTGGAGAGGATATTTATCTATCCCAGTATTTCTCCTTAAGAAGATCTGGAACTCTTTGATAAAAGAGGGTTAAACCTTTGAAATTATGCATCGATTATCGATGATGAATACAGTAGTTGTTTAAATGAATATCCTTGTTGTGGATAGATGATCTATTTAGATCAGCCAAAGACACCTGTGTATACTCTAAGATTGATTTACGACTAGAGTACTGATATTGTAGTGACGTGATGTCATACGATTATCATTGTCGTTGTGATGATAAATATATTTCATCAGCTTAGAGTAAAGGGGATGCAGGTGTGTAGAGACGACAATTTCATACTTAGTATGAACTTTATGAGTTGTTAGACTAATTAACGATTTAGTCGTCCATGAATTTGAGAATCGTGTATCTTGGACAGGTTGTTTTGATTGATTGTGGTAGTTGGAGTTGCGCACTCGACCACCGTAGATGGTGGTTTGCCTTGTATGGTGTGGATAGTACTGTAGATGTGGATAGAATGTCTTAGCATTACTATACCACGGATTTGTTTGACGTAGGTGATGTTGTAAATCATTTAGTCGGAAGCTGGTGAAACTAGTTTACAAGATCTAGATGGCGATTAACTTTTACATGAGTATTAGTTAATCCTTCTGGAGTAGATAAAAGAATGATGTACGCAGATGCATCGTTTCAGGGATCGGAGCGAATCCGATACAGTTGCATGAGACGTATCTTATGCTTACGACAGTTAAGAAACTACGAGATAGTCTGTCATATACATGACGTGACTTTAGTAGTTATTATCTGGATTTGTAGTTGTATGGAGCAGAAGTGCTCATTGAATTTAACAAGCTACTGGGTAGCTACAATGGAGTTGCTGGAGCACGAACAATTGCAACAAGGGAGATTGATTGCTATAGTCTTCCAGCGTGTGTGGAGTGTAGCTTGGGTTGTTGATGGATTTCTCTTCTGAGAAAATAATTCCCCGTCTCTGATAAGGATAGTGGGTTCCGGAGTTGCAGTGATTAAGGAAAAGTTGCTACAGAAAGCACATCATTCGGGATGAGCTATATACCTTGATGGTACTCAGATGTACTGAGAGTGAAACGTTTGTATTGGTGGAATGGTATAAAGAGAGTTATAGCAGATTTTGCTGCTCGATGTTTAGTATGCTAGTAAGTGAAGGGTGAACATCAGAAACTCGCTGGATTGCTCTAGACAATTCTGATTCTGGAATGGAAGTGGGAGCATATCACTATTGATTGCTTAGAACCCGTAAAAGACGTGATGCGATTTGGGTGATTGTGGATCAACTGACCAAATCAGCTCATTTCCTTCCTATTCGTGGGTCGTACCCATAGATTCGTCTGGCAGAGTTGTACTGCTGAGAAATTATCAGATTGCGTGGGGTACTTTTAAGTACCATATCGGATAGAGATTCGCGATTTACCTCGCGATTTTGACAGAGTCTGCACCAGACTATGGGCATAGAGCTTCGGCTTAGTGCGACATTTCATCCGCGGACTGATGGACTGTCTGAGCATGACATTCAAACGTTGGAGGATCTATTCAGATCTTGTGTCGTGGATTATGGAGGTGTCGTCCGTTTGATTTTCGGTTCGGTATGCTCTCGGAAGGAGGTGTAGCTTGTCGGTTGGCTTTACCTCCGACACTTGCGGGTGCTCACAACGTATTTCCTGTTGTTATATTGAGGAAAGACGTGTCGCATGTTGATTATGTTCTGAAAGAGGTTCCGAATTCTACCTCAGTCTAATGCGACTTACGAGAAGATTCCAGGGTGGAGCCTGGGTCGCAAGGAGCGACAGTAGTGGGACGAAAACCATCCGACTCGTAAAGGTTTGAGGACAGCATCATACCGATGAGAAGGCTATGTGGGAGCTGGAAGATACTATCCGAGCTCGATAGTCTTATCTGGTCACTTGAGGAAGGTATGTGGTCCTTTTGAAAACTTGCTTGAAGTAAATTTTTACAGGTTAGTACGAAATTTGGGGACTAAATTTTTATAAGTGGGGGAGAATGTAAAATACCAGAAAAAAATAATAAAATTTCCTCGTTAATTGATAAATCATATTGTGGAATTTTTCAGGAATTTTTAGAAATTTTTCAGGATTTAAACGGAGGTTCTATGAACATTTTATGGGGATAAAGCAGATAGACTTTTGTAAAAGCCTGTTTAGATTATCTGCAAGAAATTAATAGGTTTAATTAAAAGCCTATTATATTTCTTCCATTTTTTTTCCCCGATTTCCCCGATTCGGCCATTTTCTTCTCCGCCGATCTGCCGATCGACTTCTCCCTGTTTCTTCCCGAACGCCTTTATTTTCCGAAGCGACCAAAGGCGATCGCATCTCCCTTCCGCGTGCTCGCCGCCGTCGCCGAGCTCGCGCGCCCTAACGCGTCGCGCCGTCCACGACCATACTCGCCGCCTTAGCCACTCGGCCGCCGCTCGGGGTCGCCTCCTCGAGCCGCTCACTGTGCAGCCATCGAGCCACCCGTCGCCGATCGCCAATGCCACGCTGCTGCCACCGCGATTTGGAGTCATCGCCGCCGCCGCTCCTTCTCGACCGTTCATCCCTCCATCATGCCGATCGCACACCAACGGTGTCTCGCTTGCGATTGATGTCGGCCGCTGATCCGACGATCTCACTTCACCACACCCGATTTGCCTTCCACCGCCGCATGACCTTTTCCGAAACCAAGTCGCCGTCACCATGGGTGATGCGCGTGCTACCATGGCTGATCGCCGCATCACCCCCAATTTGGGATCGTGGGATTACCATCGTCGGGAAGCTTGTCGATCTCGTCTCTTCAGGCGTTATCGACGGCTTGTGGATCGCCATGATTTCGCCATCGGAGATTTCCACCAAGGTATGCCGTTATAGTTTCAATTCATGGTATTGCGACAACCGATCGGATGAGTGATGATCCGGAGGGAGGCAAGGAGCTTGATCGCATTTACCACCGAGATTGAGTTGTGCGGGAAGCAGGAGTTGGATAGGCGTTGAAAGGTGAGTTACGGTTGGGTATATTTACTGATCAAATATGGTGAATTGGATTGGTTGGGATATAGTTTACAGATTTATACATTGATTTGCGGTGAATTTCGATTAAGGTTGGAGAATGTTGAACTAGTTGGATATAATGATTGATGTAAGATTCGATTCAATCATTCGATATATAAAATAGAACTTACTTATGTTCTATATGTTGTTTTTGGACCTTGATTGGTGATAGATGTTTTCATGCGTGGATATCTACCATGAGCTATGTAACAGGTGGGTAATTTCCTACCTGGTCCGGGTAGTTGTTTTTCATTCAGATTTAGTCATTGATATGAGCATGTTAGGTGTTCATGTTACCTTGACCATGTTCTTTTTATCGTATTGATCTTCTATCATCGGCTATTAACTCCATTGTTGATATCATGTTTATTTTATCATGATTAGGAGTTATACAAATAGATGATGTAAATAACTTAGAATTTGTTTAAGTTAAGTGCAAATAGTAAGGTCCGGATGACAACCTGATTGTACTTTGGGTAAAAAGGTCATCCGTAGGTAGATAATGTCTTTAACCTAGGATTAGTTCTAGTACCCTTAGGTTGTATGTTACCACGGAACATGTATTGTGTAAATGGTCAGAGGAATGATACTTAGGGTATCGCTACGGACCGATGGTCCTAGCTTGTTATAATCAGATAAGTACGACTCTCTACAGGATAGAGAGTGTGTCGCTTAGATTGGTATGACTCTCTACAGGATAGAGAGTATTATGATCGATTGAGTACGACTCTCTGCAGGATAGAGAGTGCGTAGATCTGGTTAGTATGATTCTCTGTAGAATAGAGAGTCTATGGTGGATGTCGGTATGTGAGACATTTGCATTCATGCATTTACATGCACATTTGGCACGAGGTCTCCTTGTGGTTGAGAGTGTCGCATCATCTGCCTCCACTGGTTTACTCATAGGAGGAGTCACCCGTGTGAGGGCAGAGCATTGAGTGCCGCACTCTATCACTATAGACGGTGGTAGTTGGATTTGCGTCCGTAGTCTGCGTGTGGTACTCGACCACTCATGGGTAGTTGTCGGAGTGACAGCGAGGACCCCCATCGTGTAGCTTGCTCTTTACGCTTATATGCTACTCGATCATACTGCCCACTCGGCCACTCGAGAGTAGTGGTTGGTGTTGAGTTGGGACAGTTGTCATGCTCGAGCCACCGAGGCCACACTGGGGTCGTGGTAGCTTTAGGGTGAGCCGACATGACCATGCATGCTGCATTGCCGTATCTGATGGCGTTTTGCATATTACCATATATATATATATACATATATGCATGTATATTTATATATATGGATGATTGAGATTAATATATATATATGGATACAGTCTATATATATATATATATATCTGATTATTGTGATGTTGCATTTGTTTGTACTATGCTTGCTGCATTTGGGTGGACATCATATTCATGCATGTTTCTTGCATATGTTATACACTTGTGTCGGATATTGATATGTGTTGGACAGACCATAGATACCTTGCCCTGTAGCATGAGTAGATTATGTGTTGGTATTACTCTTCCTGTTATATATATATATATTGGATATATGTTCAGGTTGGATCAGAGTAGCGTAGCAGACTTCAGGTATGTCTGCATTTTTATATTGTTCATTCAGTTAGACGGTATATGCTTGTATTTATATACTATGCTGATATACCTGTTGTACATCTAGATATGTCGTTGAAATACATGTGATATTACATATATACATGTTTTTCTCTGATTACCTGCTGAGTTTTACTCACCACCCCCCACGGACCCTGGGTATTCTCGCCTGTAATAGAAGACTGTGGCGGCTTGGAGCATCGGTGACGTCATCTCATCTCAAGAGGCTTAGTATTTTGTTTTGGGCCTCTTTGCGTGTGTGACATTGTATGGTTGTTGTATCGTTTCCGCTGTGTATTTGTCGTAGTAGTTTTGTTATGTTGTTGGGGTGTGTTAGTCATACCGGTATGCATGTGTGAGATTGTGGTATTGTTGTGGTTTGTTTCCGCTGTGTCTTGTGTAGTTTTGTTTTCATACATATATATATTGTTGTTATTGTGGGCCTACGGGCCTTGTATTAACCCGAAATGTTGCCACGTACAGGGGAGGTGCTGTCCGTTTGATTTTCGGTTCGGCATGCTCTTGGGGCGTGACAACTTTAGCGCCTTTTTATTGTAACGACCGGGCCCCTGTTGGCGGAATTCGATGACCCCTATTGGTCAACGACCGTCGCCCCTGTTGGCGGAATTCGGTGACCCCTATTGGTCGACGACCGTCGCCCCTGTTGGCCCGTCGTTACTCACCTGGACTTCCCACCCCTGGAAGTGGGTTTTTGCCTTCCCCAGGATTCGAACTCTAGACCTCCAGGCTAAGTACTAAAGTTTATGAATCCTGGTAACCAAGTGATCCAGGGATCACTTGGTTACCAGGATTCATAAACTTTAGTACTTAGCCTGGAGGTCTAGAGTTCGAATCCTGGGGAAGGCAAAAGCCCACTTCCAGGGGTGGGAAGTCCAGGTGAGTAACGACGGGCCAACAGGGGCGACGGTCGTTGACCAATAGGGGTCATCGAATTCCGCCAACAGGGGCCCGGTCGTTACAATATAGGTCTTGGGTTTAGAAATATTTCATATGAAGGCTCCCCCTTAACCAATGCATCACTTAGTCCTACTCCCCCTTAATCCTTAAACAATTACCAATTTATTGCTGTGCTAATCATATAATAGAGTAAGGACAACTTAAGTTTGGCGTTAGCCAACTAAATCAAGCTAATATGCCCAAAAATCAGTGTCAACAGTCGACTAAGGCAACCACCAGTCGACTACTATATAGAGTAGTCAACTGGTTTCTGATTGTCCAGAAATCAATGGATTTCAAATGTCACGCCCCGAGAGCATGCCGAGCCGAAAATCAAACGGACAACATCTCCCCTGTACGTGACAACATTTCGGGTTAATATAAAGCTCGTAGGCCCACAATGACAACAATATATACAAATATACCAAACCATAACAGTATATATATAACAAAACAACTACACACAGCGGAAATGATATCACAACAATACACATCCTACACATGCATACCGGTATGACTAACTCATCACAACAATACAAAACTTTGACAAAAATCCGAATATACAACATGTACATATAAGAACATAACAACATAACGAAAACACAGAATACATAACTAAAACATACGGAAGACTCAAAACACGGACTCTCGGAGTTGAGATGAGATGATGCCAGCCAGCGGTGCTCCAAGTCCATCACGAAGTCGGCTACCTATTACCTGGGCGACAGAAAACCTAGGGTCCACGGGGGTGGTGAGTAAAACTCAGCAGGTAATAGAAAACATGTATATATGTAATATCACATATATTTCGACAACATAATCTAGATGTACAACAGGTATATTAGCATAGTATATAAATACAAGCATATACCATCTAACTGAAATGAATAACATAAAATGCAGACATACCTGAAGTCTGCTACGCTACTCTGATCCAACCTGAACATATAACATATATATAACAGGAAGAGTAATACCAACACATAATCTACTCATGGTATAGGCCAAGGTATCTATGGTCTATCCAACCCATACCAATATCCGACACACTGTATAACATATGCAAGAAACATGCATGAATATGATGTACAATCAAATGCAGCAAACATAATACAATCAAAAGCAACATCACAATAAGCATATATATATAGACTGTATCTATATATGTATACTAATCACAATCATCCATATATATATATACATGCATATATGTATATATATGGCAATATACAAAAATGCCATTAGTCGGCAATGCAGCATGCATGGTCATGTCGGCTCACCCTAAAGCTACCACGACCCCAGTGTGGCCTCGGTGGCTCGAGCATGACAACTGTCCCAACTCAACACCAACCACTACTCTCGAGTGGCCGAGTGGGCAGTATGATTGAGTAGCATATAAGCGTAAAGAGCAAGCTACACGATGGGGGTCCCTGCTGTTGGCCACTCCGACAGTCACTACCCATGAGTGGTCGAGTGCCACACACGCAGGACTACGACACGCAAATCCAACTACCACCGTCTATAGTGGTAGAGTGCGACACCACAATGCTCTGCCCTCACACGGGTGACTCCTCCTATGAGTAACCGTGGAGGCAGGATGATTGGCGACCCTCTCAACCACAAGGGAGGCACGAATGCAATGTCTCACATACAGACATCCACCATAGACTCTCTATCCTGGAGAGAGTCATACCAATCTACTCGACGCACTCTCTATCCTGTAGAGAGTCGTACTCAACTGATCATAATACTCTCTATCCTGTAGAGAGTCATACCAATCTACTCGACACACTCTCTATCCTGTAGAGAGTCGTACTCAACTGATGGACACACTCTCTATCCTGTAGAGAGTCGTACTCATCTGATTATAACAAGCTAGGACCACCGGTCCGTAGCGATACCCTAAGTATCATTCCTCTGACCATTTACACAACACATGTTCGGTGGTAACGTACAACCTAAGGGTACTAGAACTAACCCTAGGTTAAAGACATTATCTACCTACGAATGACCTTTTTGCCCAATGTACAATCAGGTTGTCATCCGGACTTTACTATTTGCACTTAACTTAAACAAATTCTAAGTTACTTGCATCATCAATATGTATAACTCCTAATCATGATAAAATAAATTTGATATCAATAATGGAGTTAATAGCCAATGGTAAAGGATCAAGCATACGATAATAAGAGCAGGGTCAAGGTAATATGAACACCTAACATGCTCATATCAATGACTAAATCTGAATGCAATACTTCTACCCAGACCAAGTAGGAAATTACCCACAGCTCACTTTCATCCATAACCGAACAACCCTCTCAAACAAAACACCCAACATCCAAATCGAATTATGTTGGTACAACACAAAGATTATGCACAGAACTTGACAACTGAACAGCAAAGGCTAGATCGATCTTACCGAACATCACCGAGCCTAGATCCCAGAACAGGCAACAAATCACCTTCGGCAGCAAATCGTCTGAAGGCTAGAAACCCTGCTACCCTAAATCACAAAAGGAACGCATTCACAGGATTTCTTCCGAAATTGAAGGAGGACACAGAAAAAAATAGTTCCTTACCTTGTTCCAGTAGAAATCGCGAAGGCCTCCAATCGAACAGCTGCCGACGCAACCTCCCCACCCTTGCAACTCCACTGATGCACATCTCCTCCTATCCCCTGTTCCTCAGAGAAAGTCCAGGCTCAAGATCCCTGCTCCAGCGACGATTGGGGAAAGATAGCTCCCGATCGAACTGCCACCGATCCAACTTCCAACCACTCACCTAACTCCGGCAGAACACGCAGTTCCCGAGCAGAACCAGGTGTAGACTTCGTCGGTTGAGGCTGAGGCATCGACGATGCTTGCGTGGAGATCCAGCCCTAGAAGTCGACACCGAAGAAACCGACAGCAAGGAAATTGGGAAGAGGAGTCGGCGGCGGGTCGAAATTGATGACTCCCTCACGTTGCCAACGCTGGACTCGTGGCAGCGACAATCGGCGTTGAGGGGCCGAGGAGAGCTCGCGACTGGCTTGGGGCACCGGCGATCGAAGAACGGGAGCTCGCGGCGCTGGATTCGGCGGCGGCGACAAAGAGAAGGAGAAGGCTCGCGCGTTGAAGGCGAAGAGGAAAAGAATCGCGTCGGCACTCCACATTCGATCGCGAAGAGAAACCGCAACTCATATTAACGCTCGACGTTAATAAAGATATCAGATCGGGTTTAATTTTATTATAGGGTTGGATCTTAAGCCCAATAGGACTTAAACCTTGATCCAATTAAACAATTACCATTAAGTCTAAGTTAGGTTCAACTAAATCCCTAACCATGCTTTATTACTATTTATTTATTTATTTATTTATTTATTTCTCCGGTATTTTAGATTCTCCCCCACTTATAAAAATTTGGTCCCCAAATTTCGTACTGACATGCAAAAATTTACTTCAAGCAAGTTTCCGAAAGACCACATACCTTCCTCATCGGTATGATACTGTCATCCAACCTTTATGAGTCGGATGATTTTCGTCCCACTACTATCGCTCCTTGCGACCCAGGCTCCACCCTGAAATCTCCTCGTAAGTCACATTAGGCTGAGGTAGAATCGGAACCTCCTTCAGAGCATGGTCAGATCGTGACACGTATTTCCCCAACATAGAAATATGAAATACGTTATGAACACCCGTAAGTGTCGGAGGTAAAGCCAACCGATAAACTACACCTCCATAATCCACGACACATGATCTGAATAGATCCTCCAATGTCTAAATGATACACTCAGGTTGTTCATCTGTCTGCGGATGAAACGTTGCACTAAGCCGAAACTTTGTGCCCATAGTCTGGTGCAGACTCTGCCAATATCGCGAGGTAAATCGCGAATCTCTACCCGATATGGTACTTAAAAGTACCCCACGCAGTCTGATAATTCCTCGACAGTTCAACTCTGTCGGACGGTCCAACGAGTACAACCCATGAATAGGAAAGAAGTGAGCTGATTTGGTCAGTCGATCCATAATCACTCAAATCACATCACGTCCCTTACGGGTTCTAGAGAATCCCGTAACGCAATCAATCGTGATATGCTCCCACTTCCATTCTGGAATCGAAATTTTCTAGAGCAATCCGGCGAGTTTCTGATGTTCAGCCTTCACCTACTGGCATACTAAACATCGAGCAGCAAAATCTGCTATAACTCTCTTTATGTCATTCCACCAGTATAAACGTTCAACTCTTGGTACACCTGAGTACTACCAAGGTATATAGCTCATCTCGAATGATGTGCTTTCTGTAGCAACTCTTTCTTAAACACTGCAACTCCGGAACCCACTATCCTTATCAGAGACGGGGAGTTATTTTCTCAAAAGAGAAATCCATCAATCATCCAAGATACACTCCACACACGTTGTAAGTGCATGGAAGACTATAGCAATCAATCTCCTTTGTTACAATTGTTGCAACTGTTCGCGCTCCAGCAACTCTATAGTAGCTACCCAGTAGCTAGTCAAAATCCCATGAGCATTCCTGCTCCATACAATTACAAATCCAGATAATAACTACTAAAGTCACGTCATGTATATGACAGACTATCTCGTAGTTCCTTAACTGTTGTAGGCATAAGCTATGCCTCATTCATCTGCATCGGAATCATTCCGATCCCTGAAACGACGCATCTGCGTACATCATCCTTTTATCCACTCCGGAAGGATTAACTAATACTCGGGTAAAAGTTAATCGCCGTCTAGGTCTTGTAAACTGGTTTCACTAGCTTCCGACTAAATGATTTACAACATCACCTTTGTCAAACAAGTCTGTGGTATAGTAATGCTAAGATATTCTATCCACATCTACAGTACTAACCAAAACATACAAGGCAAACCACCATCTACGGTGGTCGAGTGCGCAACCCCAACTACCACAATCAACAGTGGCTAGGTTACGCAACTCCAACAACTACCAACTGATCCAATCGTGTCCAGGATACACGATTCTCAAATTTAGTGGCGACTAAATCATTAACTACGTCTAATATCATTAACAACAGCTCGTAAATTCATACTAAGTATGAAATGTCGTCCTTCATACACCTGCATTCTCTTTACTCTACACTGATGATATATTTTAATCATCACGACACTGATAATTGGATGACACCATGTCACTACAATATCAGTACTCCAGTCGTAACCCAACCTTAGAGTATACATAGGTGTCTTTGTCTGATCTAAATAGATCATCTATCCACAACGAAGGATATTCACTTTCAACAACTATCGCATTCCATCATCGATAATTGATGCATAATTTCAAAGGTCCATCTCTCTTTAACAAAGAGTTCCGGATCCTTCTCAGGGAGGAATACTGGGATAAATAAATATCCCCTCTAACTTCCCTCATAATCGTAACTTATGTTCTTCCAATTCCCATAGTGTTTAGTAACACTGATACCAACAAAACTATCACTCGATATGTGATCTTCGATACCAGAACTATTTCCGCAATCATTTTGATCGCCTACTCCACTTGCCTATGCAACGACAAACCTTGGAGTTTATCCGAAACTACATCCGAATGCTCTCGGATTATATGCACATCTGAGAGACATAATCATACTATAATCTCAATAACTTGACAATCCGTAAGGATATGTCTATCCAAGTCTAAGGGCCTCCCTTGACTTCATAATTATTGGTCCACATCTCACATGACGGTAGAGATACCACCGCCCCACCAGTCGATGCATAGGCATCCTTCTAATTCACACTAGGAATGTTCTAGACAAAGATACCTGTAAACCACAAGTATCTCTCAATATATTAACTCAGAGGGTAAACTAGAGTAATACCCTGAACGACAAAATATCCGTCAATCCGATCTAAAAGGCTCCCCGCAGGTCTCGGCCTTTCTCCAAAGAAAACAAGATCAGATCCAACAGTCCGCGACAAAGCGGTTGCATTTCTACGATGAATGATCTGAGGATTTTTTCCTAGATCATTCCATCCCATCACTAAATCCTACGAGTTGCAACTGTAGAATACAGAGTAGATACGACCATCGTCGTATACTCTCTCCTCGGTCCGAAGCCAATCCACATCTGGGGGTAACTGTTGTTGTCTGCATGTGCCTTCTACGATGTCTTCTGCTGATGCTGCCTCCGTGCTGATCTCTACGGAAGGGGAGTATCAAGGAACTCCAATCATGCCTGAGGTGGTAGATCACTGCTGATGAGATAACTCAATCTTCGGTGCTGATCTCTGTTGTCGAGACGGTGCATCATCCTTCTGGAACACCATTGGTAGTCTTCAACTGAGTCTTCAAAGTACACCTCCTCCACTGTATTGGTTGCTCACAATATCAACAGCTGAACTAATCCAATGGATTATCTTACTTCGCGTGTCTTCGTGATCCGCACTGCACGCACACAATCCCTTCGGAGTCTTTGTTCTGATTTTGTTGAATCCACGAGAACATCCTGATGATCTGCGGTTGGTCTTCTATAATCGAAAAATAGCTCAAAGCCTATGATTCTGATCTTGCTCCTTTTTATCCAACAGTCGGAGACTTCTGACTCTATTAAGTTGATCTGCAATATTTGCTTATCGGTCTCCAACTTTTAAACTCTTGTACGGAGTCATTTCTAAACTCCTGTCTCAATCCAACGTCTTCCGGCAGGATCTGGTAGAAGATCCCGACATCCTATTCCAACTATAGGCCAATAACTCTGGGTGGCTTAAATCATCCATTCATCTTCTTGAGCTATTAGGTGGTAGTAACATCTACAAGCCTCACGACTCTGCACAGTACACTGTTACTAACCGAGCACCCCTTTTTTTTTGAAGCTCAAGAATTCCTTACAGTGTGTCACTAAAAGTGACACGGGGAAATACACTCTTTCAACATCACTAATCCATGATCAAGTGATATATTACTTCCCGAAGATTATTTTCTGTATTTATCACCAAATACCGGCTTGATCCCGATAATGGTATGCAAACAACTCTTCTTTCTCAGTATAACATGAGTTAAGTACTCAAAAGTACTCTCAAAGTTATACATCTCAGTACGAACAACTCAGGGATAAAATCCCTATGAAACACCGTAACCTATCCTTCCGCTATCTGCATCACAATAGTACACAAGTCTGTCCATTACCCACAGGTAATGATCTGACTAGCACAGTTAGTGGAAATCTCTAAGACTGTAGTCTCTGATTTCCATAATAAATGTGACGACTTGGCCCCTGTTTTCCGACTCGGTATCAGTCGACTCTCAAAGGTAAATCACCTTCTCGACACAGGTTCAAGACTCACAGACTCAACAGGTCATTCCCGTGGTCAACTCATACCATGGTTACGAATAATAACCAACACACTACATGTTATTCCCTGGTATAAGCATCTAAATGGATAGCCAACAAAACTGGGAGTATAAACCCTAAAGGTCACTCCGGTTGGGCGTCTCGGTGGACGACCCCTACTACAAGTCTGCACAGGTGTCATAACTCTATTGTATACACCTACTGATCAAGTTTAGATAAATATCTACTAAACCACAAGTTTTCAGGAATTCTTACCTCGTGCTTCTTGGAGCTCAGGTTGCTGTCCATCTCATCTCAAAAAACCAAAACCGAATAAATCGACTCCCGAGAATCCAAGACTCGACACAAAAAAACATTGTATGACATCGCAGAACCTTGGGCTCTGATACCACTAAAGTTGTCACGCCCCGAGAGCATGTCGAGCCGAAAATCAAACGGACGGCATCTCCCCTGTACGTGGCAACATTTCGGGTTAATACAAGGCTCGTAGGCCCATAATGACAACAATATATACAAATATACCAAACCACAACAGTATATATATATCAAAACAACTACACACAGTGGAAATGATATCACAACAATACACATCCTACACATGCATACCGATATGACTAACACATCACAACAATACAAAACTTCGACAAAAATCCGAATATACAACATGTACATATAAGAACATAACAACATAACGAAAACACAGAATTCATAACCAAAACATACGGAAGACTCAAAACACGGACTCTCGGAGTTGAGATGAGATTATGCCAGCCAGCGGTGCTCCAAGTCTATCACGAAGTTGGCTACCTGTTACCTGGGCGACAGAAAACCCAGGGTCCGCGGGGGTGGTGAGTAAAACTCAGCAGGTAATAGAAAACATGTATATATGTAATATCACATGTATTTCGACAACATAATCTAGATGTACAACAGGTATATTAGCATAGTATATAAATACAAGCATATACCATCTAACTGAAATGAATAACATAAAATGCAGACATACCTGAAGTCTGCTACGCTACTCTGATCCAACCTGAACATATATCAAACATATATATAACAGGAAGAGTAATACCAACACATAATCTACTCATGCTATAGGCCAAGGTATCTATGGTCTATCCAACCCATACCAATATCCGACACACTGTATAACATATGCAAGAAACATGCATGAATATGATGTACAATCAAATGCAACAAATATAATACAATCAAATGCAACATCACAATAAGCATGTATATATAGACTGTATCTATATATGTATACTAATCACAATCATCCATATATATATATACATGCATATATGTATATATATGGCAATATGCAAAAATGCCATCAGTCGGCAATGCAGCATGCATGGTCATGTCGGCTCACCCTAAAGCTACCACGACCCCAGTGTGGCCTCGGTGGCTCGAGCATGACAACTGTCCCAACTCAACACCAACCACTACTCTCGAGTGGCAGAGTGGACAGTATGATCGAGTAGTATATAAGCGTAAAGAGCAAGCTACACGATGGGGGTCCCTGCTGTTGGCCACTCCGACAGTCACTACCCATGAGTGGTCGAGTGCCACACACGCAGGACTACGACATGCAAATCCAACTACCACCGTCTATAGTGGTAGAGTGCGGCACCACAATGCTCTGCCCTTACATGGGTGACTCCTCCTATGAGTAACCGGGGAGGCAGGATGACTGGCGACCCTCTCAACCACAAGGGAGACCTCGTCGCCAGCGTGCATGTAAATGCACGAATGCAATGTCTCACATACAGACATCCACCATAGACTCTCTATCCTGGAGAGAGTCATACCAATCTACTCGACGCACTCTCTATCCTGTAGAGAGTCGTACTCAACTGATCATAATACTCTCTATCCTGTAGAGAGTCATACCAATCTACTCGACGCACTCTCTATCCTGTAGAGAGTCGTACTCAACTGATGGACACACTCTCTATCCTGAAGAGAGTCGTACTCATCTGATTATAACAAGCTAGGACCACCGGTCCATAGCGATACCCTAAGTATCATTCCTCTGACCATTTACACAACACATGTTCGGTGGTAACGTACAACCTAAGGGTACTAGAACTAACCCTAGGTTAAAGACATTATCTACCTACGGATGACCTTTTTGCCCAATGTACAATCAGGTTGTCATCCGGACTTTACTATTTGCACTTAACTTAAACAAATTCTAAGTTACTTGCATCACCTATATGTATAACTCCTAATCATGATAAAATAAACATGATATCAATAATGGAGTTAATAGCCAATGGTAAAGGATCAAGCATACGATAATAAGAGTAGGGTCAAGGTAATATGAACACCTAACATGCTCATATCAATGACTAAATCTGAATGCAATACTTCTACCCGGACCAGGTAGGAAATTACCCACAGCTCACTTTCATCCATAACCGAACAACCCTCTCAAACAAAACACCCAACATCCAAATCGAATTATGTTGGTACAACACAAAGATTATGCACAGAACTTGACAACTGAACAACAAAGGCTAGATCGATCTTACCGAACATCACCGAGCCTAGATCCCAGAACAGGCAACAAATCATCTCCGGCAGCAAATCATCTGAAGGCTAGAAACCCTGCTACCCTAAATCACAAAAGGAACGCATTCACAGGATTTCTTCCGAAATCGAAGGAGGACACAGAAAAAAATAGTTCCTTACCTTGCTCCAGTAGAAATCGCGAAGGCCTCCAATCGAACAGCTGCCGACGCAACCTCCCCACCCTTGCAACTCCACTGATGCACATCTCCTCCTATCCCCTGTTCCTCAGAGAAAGTCCAGGCTCAAGATCCCTGCTCCAGCGACGATTGGGGAAAGATAGCTCCCGATCGAACTGCCACCGATCCAACTTCCAACCACTCACCTAACTCCGGCAGAACACGTAGTTCCCGAGCAGAACCAGGTGTAGACTTCGTCGGTTGAGGCTGAGGCATCGACGATGCTTGCGTGGAGATCCATCCCTAGAAGTCAACACCGAAGAAACCGGCAGCAAGGAAATCGGGAAGAGGAGTCGGCGGAGGGTCGAAATTGATGACTCCCTCACGTTGCCAATGCTGGACTCGTGGCGGCGACAACCAGCGTCGAGGGGTAGGGGAGAGCTCGCGACTGGCTTGGGGCACCGGCGATCGAAGAACGGGAGCTCACGGTGCTGGATTCGGTGGTGGCGACAAAGAGAAGGAGAAGGCTCGCGTGTTGAAGGCGAAGAGGAAAAGAATCGCGTCGGCGCTCCACATTCGATCGCGAAGAGAAACCACAACTCATATTAACGCTCGGCGTTAATAAAGATACCGGATCGGGTTTAATTTTATTATAGGGTTGGATCTTAAGCCCAATAGGACTTAAACCTTGATCCAATTAAACAATTACCATTAAGTCTAAGTTAGCTTAAACTAAATCCCTAACCATGCTTTATTACTATTTATTTATTTATTTATTTTTTTCTCCGGTATTTTACATCAAATGAGTTTAGAAAATGCATAAGTAATTCTATGTGTTTGAAAAAATATGAAACTTCATACGTACATTACTTACACCAATTACTATAGGTGAAAAAGAGTGTTATATTAAAATACCCATTACTTTGATGAATTGATACAATGTTAAAAAAAATATTGAAAACTTTAATGTTTTGTTTAACTTTGTGTCAATTGCTATCAAAAGATTTACTTCACCAAGGTTTTTAAAATGATTTTAGAATGAGTTTCAAAGGGCTATGACTTATATAGTTAACATAGTTAAAAACATGGTAACATAATTAAGCACTCCCCCTTAACCATTAAGAATTTTGGAGAAGATATATTGGAAAACAAGAACACTTGACAAAGACAACACACAATCATAAAAGGAACTGTGTATGACATTAAAATAATAATAGTAACATATTGTCAAGATAAAGCATCTAACATGGCTTATATCTACTCTAGGAGTACAAAATAATCAAGACAAAAACACTTGACACAATAATCACACAAAGAAAATACCCAATCATGAGAAATAATGTGCATGATATTCCAAAAGGAAATAATAACATAGTGTCAAATAACAAGTCTTAGAAGTGCAAAATAATCAAAAACTAAAAACACACACATATGGAATCAACTAGGGGCAACTAACAAGTTCCCTCATTATCATCTTAACCTCTATTGTGTGTGTATCGTCAGTAGTAGTAGCACCAACTCTAAAGGAGGATGGAAAATGTCACTGTGGCTACCCTGGTGCAAAGGAGCACAGGATCTCAAGCATCTCCAGCTGTCACTGCTCTATCGTGTCAATTTGACCGAATACTGGAGTCTGAAACTCCTATTGGGCCTGGAGGATACTTTCATTTTCCAAGCTAAGCTCCTCCAAGCGAGTATCAACAGACTCCTCAAACTCGAGAAGTCGAGATGCAAGATCCGAACCCAGCTCAGGGGCATCCTCCTCAGCCTCACCCGGTGCGCCCTTGCTCCTTCACGGACTTGACGACCATCGTCCCACTCAATGGAGTAGCCAATGGGCTTCATGCCCTCCAGGGAGAAGGTCCTAGCATTGATCCGATCATATTTCTTGGTCATAGGTTTGATCACCCCTTTGGACACATTGATACCAACGGATGCAAGGCACTCTATAAGCACTGTGCCATATGGCATGTGTACCTTCCCATAGTTTGGTTTGATGAAGTGAATGATGAAATGAAAAGTGTTTAACCCGATGTAGATGTCAAAGAGATATGAAGGGCATGCATCATAAAGAAATGTGGAGGCCGAACCAAGGCCAAACCATGAGTGACAATGGGAAGGAGACAATGTACAATGACCTTATAAAGGACATTCTCTTTAGCGGATAGTTCATTGGCCGAAAAAAGATTGACGCCATTTGGACGAGGTTTGTGTAAAAATTGATTATGTACAGAATCTAATGTGATGGTTGTTGGTGCAATCGACCCAGGTCACGATTAACCAGACTCGAGTTTGACTCGAGTAGTGTTTTGATGTTTGATGATGAGTTGATCATTGTTCGACAATGGGTTGACTATATGGTTGGCATGGGGTTAGCCATATGATGGAGAAGTCCAAGTGAAACACTTGGCATGGAAAGTCCAAGCATGAGTCTTAGCAATGGTAAAGTCCAAGTCTTGAGTACTTGGCAATGGAAAGTCCAAGAATGAGTCTTGGTATTTGGAAAGTCCAACATGGAGTTGGCATGGAAAGTTCAAGGGTGTAGTCTTGGCCACGTAAGTCCAAGTGTGTAGTCTTGGCGGTAAAAGTCCAAGTCATGGGTACTTGGCATTTGGGAAGTCCAAAGGTATGATATTGGCGGCGTAAAGTCCAAGGGTGGAATCTTGGCAGCATTAGTCTAATAGTTGACAGTGTAAAGTCCAAGGGTGGAGTCTTAGTAGCATAAGTTCAATGGTTGGCGGCGTAAAGTCCAAGCGTTGTCTTGGCAGCGTAAGCCCAATGTTCCTTGGTGGTGTAGACCCGGTTAGCATGACAATAGTCGATGGAAGCACCTGAAGGCTAGTGTATGGATGTAAGAGCCATGGATGGCTTGGAGGGATCCAATAAGCATGAGACTGATGGAGATGGTTAGAAGGCTTAGGTCTAGGCTAAGGGTGGTCTATCAAGTATGAGGGCATCATACTTGGGGTTAAATTTCATGTTTGAGGTTATCAATCGACTGGGGTTTTGTACCAGTCGACTGGTCAAGTGTTTTGACATTTGACAACTGAGTTGACACAGAGCAGTCGACTGGGATTATGACCAATCGACTTTCATGAGTCAACTGGCGATCGACTGCGGCCTAGTTGCGGCCACAGACGTAAGGCGCCTCCACTGCGGCTACAACAAACGCAAGGTGACTTGACTGGCGCCTCGATTGGATTCCCAGTCAAGGCGACACCTCGACTTCCTTTGAGCAGTCGAATGCCATGGAGGGCAGTCAACTGTTGGTTATGGTCACAGGCTTATAACCTTCGATAGACGACTAGTCAGTCAGCTGCCGAAGTAGTAGTCGACTGCTGATAAAGGCAGTCGAATGTTGAGGTATCCGTTGGAGTTTTTCTAGCATGGATCGAGTTATTGTGAGACAACGACTATAGGAGCAGTCGACTGCTAGGCAGAAATCAGCCCGAGTTGCAGCTTTATAAGGAGCTCGAAGGAGAGGTTTTTTGCCATGGTTCTTGGGGCGATTTGAAGGGGAATTGCTATTGCATTCCAGTCCTTCAAGAGATAACCAAAGCAATCAATAAACAAGCAATCCAAAGCTCTTAGTGTAAAGTTTTCTTTACTTGTATTTGTATATTGCTTACTTTACTTTTTGTGTTTCATTGTATTACTTTTGTAATCTTTTGTACAAGATTTCTCCACCTCCGGATTGTTCCGAAAAGGAGTGTATTGATTAGTGGTGGTGTTTGCATCACTAGAGCTCATTTGATCTCACCCCGTGGAGTAGGAACCCTAAGGTTTCGAACCACGTTATATCGCAGTGTTTGTTTTTGTGTGCTTGTATTGTTATCGTGTTATTTGTTATTTGTATTTCGCTGCGCTAACGACAATTGTAGACAAGCAACGCGATCGAATTTCATCAACGTAGAGTGGTGCAATTCACCCCGCCTCTAGCGGTCATACAATCCCCAACAAGTGGTATCAGAGCGAGGCCGCTCTTCAAGATTTGACAGCCAAGGGAGCACCGCTAGAGGGGAGAAAGAAGATGGAGTTTGAAGAGAAATTGAGATGGGACATCAACATGTCAATTCCATACATCTTCTACGGACGAGAAGGCTTAAATCAATGGAAGACAAGGATTGAAGAATTCATAATGATGAGGGACTTTGAAGATTGGGCCATCTTGATGAAAGGATTCAAATATCCAAGAGGGCCAAAGGGAGGATTCCTCAAAATGAAGAAATGGACCGAGGAACAACTCCAAGAATTCGAGAAAAATAAAAAGGTAATAAAATTCTTGGTTGATTTAATATCTAATGATATTTTGTATAGTTTAGGTGAATATAAGGATCCCAAGAAGCTTTGGAGCGAATTGACAAAATTTCATGAGGAGCCTCAATCGGCTCATAAAGTAGAGGAGGAGTTCGAGGAGGAGTGTTCATTCTCCCAAGCTCAAGAAGAAGCAATTACATCATCATCCCAAGAGTTTGAGGATTCGGAGGTTGAAAGGGAATCAACATCCGAATTAGAAGAGGTGGAAGAAATAGGAGAAGCCTCCAACTCTAGGATTGAGGGGGAGGAGAGAATATCCACTCCGGAACAAGAGAAAAATCAAGAAGAACCATCAACATCCAGAAGAGTTGAAGAAGTTCAAAATTCCACTTCTGGTCTAGGTAATTCAAGCATTTCAATTAAAAATAAAAATCATATTGTATGCTTTGAGTGTAGGGAAGACGGATACTACAAGAGCAAGTTGTGCCAAAGGTCAAGGAACTCGGTGCTCCAACAATTAAGAGCAAGGAGCACGTGGTGTGCTTCAAATGTCAACAACGGAGGCACTACCGAAGTCAATGCCCTAGGGGGAGAAAGCAAACCAAGGGACAAGAAGGAGCATCAAATGTAGGGAGAGTTTCTAAAGCAAACCCTAAGGTAAAATTTAGTAATGCACCTTCAAGTTTTAAGGTTAAAAAGCATGCTAGGAATAATTTTAATTCACTTGCTATTCATCATGATACAAAGTATGCTAGAAGTAATAACAAATTCTATTGTTTAGGTACTAAGAGTTGTAATTTTAGGTTTAAGGATCATACTAGACCTACTTTACCTAGGGACAAATCTAGAAATAACAACTCTAGATCAATTCTACCTAGGGAGACAATTAGAAAGATAGAACACCATTTAGGCATTAACCCTAAGAAGGGTAAGCATATTTCTAAGAGGAAAAACAATGCCCAAAGAATAAATGAAAAATCAAAAATTGGGCAATTGGAGTTAGAGAACCAAGTCTTGAGGTCAAGGCTTGAGAAATTGGAGGAGATCCTTAGAAAGATGCAAAATCAAATTAAGGGGTCTAATGATCAAAGCCTAGGGTCTAGGAAGCAGGGTCCATCAAATAGCAAGAAAGGTTTGGGTCACAAACCTAAGTCTAAGGAGACTTATCATAGAGTTCCATTTGATTATGGAACTCAATCTAGGTCTAGGAAAACCAAGGTTACTAGGGAAGCTATTCCTAAGGCTAACCATGATGTGTGCCTAGTGGCTAAGGTTTCAAGGAAACCTAGGGAAGCCACTAAGAAGGTTATAAGGGGAGTTACCACTAGAGTTAACCTAGGTAAGACCACAATGACTAAGACTTCTAAGCCTAGGAGGGTCATTAGGAAGGTATCAAGGGAAGTTATCCCTTGTGAATACCTAGTTAACCCAAGGAGCTCCAATAGGTATTGGGATCTTAGGAGCGTGATTCTCTCATGCTAAATGGTTCAGGGTGTGCCAACCCTAAGTGGATAGGTAGTCAACCTAACCATAGTAGTGTTGGAACTTTAGGTCACTTCTAAGGTAATGGGATACTTTGGAAATAAGGTTGAATTTAATCCTAAAGGATTTTAGGATGTACCAATAAAATTCAAAAAGTTTGAAAAGTCAAAATTGACACAATTAGGTCTAGAGGTCATAGTGTGTCATTTTGAGTTTTTAACACACTTGGGAGATAAGTAGTGAAGGGTTACTGCCGACGTGTAGATGTGTTGTTGTCGTTTCATAAATGAACACAACGGAATAAAATATAATAATTTCCTAAATTATTATAACACACACATCTACACATACAAGATTATAACACGTGCAGACATATCCGCCAAATAAAATTTTACATTAAATTAAGAATAAAGCTAATTTTATTCTAGGTATACCTCTCAGATGATGTTGAGTCGGAAGGGCATCAACCGTACGATGCTCATTGAACTTTGTCTCTACTCATGTCCACGCCGAATCTTCGAAGAGATGACTTTTCTAAGCCACGAGTTTGACCTTCTCCTCGCTACTAGACAAAGCAAGAAGGTCGGATGATCGGAGAGCAAGAAAACCGACCCAACAAAATAGGAAACAACTCTTGTTTCCTTGGAGGCCGACGACAAGCTCCAAAACCCAACTCTCCTAGGTTCGACCAAGGGCACAAAGGAAGAATCCTTTGTTCCAAGCCTTAGCCAAAGTTCCCCACTCCCTTGGGAAGGAGTTAGCCAGACCTAAAGCAAGAGATGGACTTGCTAGGGTCGGCGGCAAGAAGAGGAAGGAGAAGAAGGAGTAGGCGGCAAGGAGGAAGAGAAAGGGATTAAAAACCAAAAATCAATTAGGTTTTAGCCTTTATAACTCTTTATATAGGCTCTAAACCTAATGGGTTATGGCTTAGTGGATCAAATCCATAAGTCCATAACCATTAAGGCTTAATCTCATCCATTAAATCCTAATTGGGCCCTTAACCAAAAGAAGGCTCATTTAATTAAAACCAAACGGGTTTGGTTTATAATTAAACCTCTTAATGCCCAATCTGTCTTCATAAGACGTGCTCCTTTCGCATTTCTGACTTGAAAAATATTTCCATATTTGTCATGTGTTTGGTCCAACCAAACTCGATCTCTCTCGATCTTGAGAATCCAATTCTCAAACTCGTCTTTAAGTCTCTTCGAATGATTCATTATGTGTGTGACCTTATACGTTCTCGGTTTATATTGACTATCCATAATTAACCATTAATTATGAAATGATCATGAGTGACACCTAGTAGTACATCATGATTCCCAATTAAATGAAAAATCAATGATTAATCTCGGAACCATTTTCGAACCATTCAACAACTACAATGAATCGTGCCTCATTCCTTTCACTCGTCTTATACCTACTTATTTTAGGACATGGTCTATTGTGTCAGTCCCCACTAGGCTGACTACGTCACACCTAGCCCAAGTAATACTTCCTCGTCCAATGGATTCTAATTACTTCGACATGTATCCAAAAGTACCATACTCTTCACATGTAATGCTTTGGCCAAAGACTTTGAGTAACAATCCAACGAGTGTCCATAGAGTATACATCTCCTCGCAAGGAGCGGTGAATCCTTTGTTGGATATTCAATCACCTTCGGACACTTCAACTTATACCCAATCATCCCTTACCCACCCCTCAGTAGAGATGTATCGACTAAGATGTCAAAGTATAAATCTCCATGACCAAGATGACTTGAATATCTCAAGTCGAAGGAAACTCGCACTCGAGTTACAGTAAGAACTTCACTGACATATCTTATATGTAGAGAACCATGTGAAGTCTTACAGTAGGTCACTCCAATGAACTAGTTACCCATAACCAACATCCACGTTTAACTCTCGACATCACAATGTCTCCAGCTAGTGAGAAGCAGCTGCTTGGATAAACCAAGGAGTATAACCCGTGCTAGTCTCACATAATTGATGATGTCCGAACTCATCAATTCATTGACTAGGGAATATTTCACTACTTCATAATTACACATGTAGAGATACTCACTAGTTGTGATCCAATCACAATTTTTCTCATGCTATGAATCGTATTGCGGACATTCAGTAAATGAGTTTAAGATCCAATCAAACACATATGAGATGTGCACTTAAATAGTGAATCATTATTTATCAAATAAATAGTCATAAGGCGATTGCCTTAGGACACCTCTCAAACATAACAATTAGTAATATGACAAAATGAACTTAATCCCAAAAAATGACAACTAATGCTAAAATTTAGGTGTTTTTATACCTTTACTTTTTATGTGCCATGATTTGTTTTCCATATGCCATGCCATGACATTATATTTCATTTTACCATTTTATATGTCATGATCATGCTTAGTGTTAGTTTTTATGTCATGTGTTACTTAAATTGTATTCATATGCCATGACATCATGATTTTTGACACATGATTATTTATGCTATATTATATGCCATAATCTTCATTCATGCATTTAGGATTACTGAAAATTTATTTAAGGACAAATGACATGATTTGAGGTCCCATGTATAAGGGAATCAAATAGTGTTGCCTTAGAAAAATACATGAGATATTAGATTAGGAAGAACAAAATCCTCATCTCACATCAAATTGACATGTGTGTGTTTTCATATACCCTAGACAAATGTGAGATGCTAGGAAATGAGTTAAGTTCAAGATGCATAGTTTTTGCATCTAGATGAACTCAAACTCATCTTACCATGGATGAATCATGAGGAAAGCTTATGTACAAGTCATATGCATTAAGCCCATAGACTATGGTGTTGGAGATTCCGAGATCATGCGCAGCGGAATAAAGCGAATAAAAATAATTTTTATTACATCCCAGATATCCCCTGAGGGTCAGGAAAACTTGCTTTGACATAATCGCATGAAAAACATACAAGGAGAAGGAGAAGTTATACCTTCGGGATTCTTTTGAATCCATTGAAACGATAAGAAATACCAATGGGCCTTGCCTCTATTAGTATCCACACCGGGATCACCTGAGATAACTTATAGAGCAACAAGTCTTTGTCTCTGATTGGTGTTAGCCAACTGGCGGAGACAATAAAAGAGGAGAGAGGAAGGAGAAAAAGCAGCTACCAAGGGAGAAACCTAAAACCAAAACCTTAGCCAAAGATTATCAAGAGAACCTTTTATAGATCTCTTAATTATGTCATCTAATGAGGCTTAAACAGAACATATCATACCATAATTATCCCATAATTAAGGTAAGAACAACCTAGGAAATTTCTATAAGAGAAAATCTCCAAAATCGGCGGAGACGTGATTCGACCATGTGGATTCACATGGCTTGGCTGTGTGGATTCACATGGCCGTGTGGATTCACATGGCCTGGCTGTGTGTCTCTCTGGGCGCAGCCCAGACTTTGTCAATTTGCGACCAAAGCCAGGCATGACCATGTGAGGCTCTGTATGGTCCATTTGACTTGGTTTAAGTTTGATATAGTCGTGCTAAGTCCGACAAGGCCATAGGAGGTTCCATAGCCTCTGTTTTGCACCCCCTTGGTCTGGTCCAATCAGACATATCCTCTCTCAATGAGAATCTTATTCTCAGACTTGTTTTATATCTCGAGATCACCCGTAGTGCATGTGACCCAATAGGTTCTCGATTATGTTGGCCATTCATAATTAACGCCTTAATTATGAATAGATCATAAGTGGCACCTAGTAGTACATCATGTCCCCCAATTGATCGTAAAGTCTAAATCGACTTCAGAACATTTTCTGAACCCTTCAACAACTTCAGTTGTTCATGCCTTGTTCCTTTCACTCATCCTATACTTGGTTCAGGACATGGTCTTTGTGTTCGTCCCCACTAGGCTGATTATGTCACACCTAGCCAAAGTTAATTTCCTTGTCCTGTGGATTCAAGTTACTCCTATATGTTTCCAAGAAGACCATCTTCTTAACATGCTTGCTCTAGCCAAAGACTTCCGAGTAACAATCCTGACAAAAGGCCTAGGGTATACATCTCCTTTATTAGGAGTGGTGAATCCTCTGTAGGCTATTCAAACACTTTCAATCACTTTGGCTTATACCCAATCATCTCGGAGTTACACCTACTATGTAGATGGCTGCAAAGAAGTTAAAGTATAAGGCGCCATGATCAAGGTTACTTGAATTCCTCAAGTCTAAGGAAGCTCACACTCAAGCCACAATGAGATCTTCAATGACATATAGAAGCATATGAAGTCTCATAGTAGGCCACTCTAATGAATTAGTTACTATAACTAGCATCCACATGTTCACTCTCAGCATCCTTATGCTTCCATTCAGTGAGTACCAAATGCTTGGATAAACCAAGGAGCATAACTTACGCTAGTCTCACAAAATTGATGATGTCCAATCTCATTAATTCATTGACTAGGGATAATTTCAATACTTGCATATTTACATATGATGAGACACCCACTAATTGTGATTCAATCACAATTTCTCTCATGCTATGCATTATATTGTGGACTTCAGTATATGAGTTTAAGATCCAATCAAATACATAGATAATGTATACTCAAATAGTAAATTTTATTAATAACTTTTAAGGCGATTGCCTTAGAACACCTCTCAATTACATCAAACTCCCACTTGGCCTACAACCAATCGCCTTGATATCTAATACCATAGGCCTCTATATGCCTCTCGAACATTTCTTGGGGAAGAGTCTTTGTCAAGGGATCTGCTAGATTCCTATATGTGAAAACTTTCTCTATTTGTACTTCTCTTCTACCAATGATCTCTATGATCAGATGGTAACGACATAGTACGTGTTTGGATCGCTGATGAGGCCATGGTTCCTTTTCCTGTGTAATGGCGCCATTGTTGTCGCAGTAAATCGGTAATGCTTCAACAATGCTCGGAACTACTCCAAGTTCAGTAATGAACTTCTTGATCCAAACTGCCTCTTTTGCTGCTTCAGAAGCTGCAATGTACTCTGCCTTCGTAGTAGAATCCGCAATGGTATCTTGTTTGGAACTCTTCCAACTCACTGCACCTCCATTCAAGATGAATATGTATCCAGACTAAGATTTGGAATCATCCTTATCTGTTTGAAAACTGACATCAGTATACCCGATTACTGCCATATCACCTCCTCCATATACCAAGAACAAATCTTTAGTCCTTCTCAAGTACTTAAGGATTGTCTTGATAGCCACCCAATGGTCCATACCAGGATCCAACTGGTATCTACTTGTAATGCTTAAAGCGTATGATACATCGGGCCTCGTACATAACATAGCACACATGATCGATTCTATAGCTGACATATATGAGATATGACTCATGCAAATCCTCTCGTTTTCAATGCGCGGGCACATAAACTTCGAAAGGTGAATCTCATGCCTTATGAGAATAAAACTTTTCTTGGATTCTTCCATGCTAAACCGTTTTAGCACTTTGTCTATGTATGTAGACTGTGAAAGACCAAACAATTGATTCGATCTATCTCTATAGATCTTAATCCCCAAAATATAGGTTGCTTCTCCCATGTCTTTCATGGAGAACATTTTGGACAACTAGACCTTGACTGTTTGCAAAACATGAATATCATTTCCTATAATTAATATGTCATCGATATACAATACTAGGAACACGATCGCACTCCCACTAACCTTCTTATACACACATGGCTCCTCAGGATTTTATGAGAAATCAAACTGTTTGATTGCCTCATCAAAATAGATATTCCAACTCCTGAATGCTTGCTTCAATCCATAAATGTAACGTTGAAGCATACATACTTTGTTCTTGTCAATAGATGTGAAACCCTCAAGTTGTATCATATATACATCCTCAGATAGGTTTCCATTAAGGAAAGTTGTTTTCACATCCATCTTCTATATCTCATAATCAAAATGAGCCGCCATGGCTAAGAGTATCCGAATGGATTTAAGCATAGCTACTGGTGAAAAGGTTTCTTCATAGTCAACACCTTGCCTTTGACGATAGCCTCTTTCCACTAATCTAGCTTTATAAGTAATAATATTACCATCTATGTCAATTTTCTTCTTGAAAACCTACTTGCGCCCTATAGGCGTTATGCCTTTGGGTGGGTCTACCAAGTTCCAAACCTGATTTTCATACATGGAATCTATTTCTGATTTCATGGCTATTAGCCATCTATCCCTGTTTGAACTATTCAGTGCCTCTCCGTAACTAGTAGGGTTCTCATCATCTATGAGCAACACTTCATTAGATTCACTTATGAGAAATCCATATCTCTCAGGAATCCTACGTGTCCTACAAGATCTACGAGGATGTGGTGTATTATTAGGTTCAACTATTACCTCATCCGAATAAGTAATCAACTGTGATTTTTTACTAGGCATCTCTTCTGTGTCTACCGGAGTCTCTTGAACTACACTTAGTTCAACCTCACTCCCACTGTTTTCCTATAAGAGAAACTCCTTCTCTAGGAATATAATATGCCTTGAAACAAACACCTTTTGTTTCAAGGGATGATAGAATTGGTAACCCCTCATTTCCTTAGGGTAACCAATAAATAGTCACTTATAAGACTTAGCCTCTAGCTTGTTTGATACTGTCCTCTTCACATAAGCAGGACAACCCCATATATTTAAATAAGATAAATGAGGTTTTCTACTTTTTCACATCTCATATGGAGTAGTAGAGATTGCCTTAGTCGGGACTCTATTTAACAAGTAAATAGCGGTCTCAAAAAGTTTTTGGAAGATTTACATGCTGCATCATTGACCTAACCATGCCCAACAAGGTTCAGTTTCGCCTTTCAGCCACACCATTATGTTGTGGCGTGTAAGGTGGAGTCCTTTGGGACAAGATGCCATTGTCCCTTAGATAATCTTGAAACTCTTAGCTTAAGTATTCACCACCTCGATCCGATAAAAGTACTTTAATACTTTTCTCAAGTTGTTTCTCTACTTCCTTTCTAAAATATTTAAACCTTTCAAAGACTTCAGACTTGTATCTTAACATATACAAATACCCATATCATGAATAATCATCGATAAAGGTAACGAAGTAGCTATAACCTCCTATGGCATGAGTTGACATTGGTCCGCATACATCGGTATGTATAAGGCCCAATACCTCAACTGCTCGTTCACCCTTTTCTCTGAAAGATAGTTTAGTCATCTTTCCTTTTAAGCATAAAACACATGTGTCTAATGAATTTGATTCATAAAACTCCAAAATGCCAAGCCTTTGCAGTTTGGACATGCATTCATTGCTTATGTGGCCAAGACGACAATGACATAGTGGTGAGGTTAATTGATTATCTAACTTTGCGCGTTTGCTATTTGATTCGATATTGAATATCTCGTTGGATGTATCTAACATGTAGATTCTATTATTTAATATCCCAGTAGCATAAAAAACACCATTTAACGTAATGTAACAACAATTATTACTAAACGTCAAATGATAACCTTTCTTATTCAAACATGAAATAGAAACAATGTTCTTTATTAATGCAGGAATATAAAAATAATCATCCAACTCTAAGACTAGTCCTATAGGAAGTCGCAACATATAAGTACTGCTACACTAAAGAACTTTTGCTCCATTGTCAACCCTTAGATCTGCTTCTCCCTTAACCTGTTTTCTTCTGTTCCTAAGCCCATGTATGTCATTACATATATGTGAGCCACACCTAGTATCCAATACCCAAGTTCTAGAAAAAATAGTATGACATTCAATAACAAATATACCTGAAGTAGATTGGGCATCAGATGACTTTTTTTACTTCAATGACTCCAGATACTGCTTGCAGTTTCTCTTCCAATGCCCATCCATATGCTCATGTTGCTTTTGTAACTTAGGAGACATCGACGCTAGCATAATGCAACTCGCCATCTCAGAGTTAGCAACATGTTTCTGGTAAGCTAACTTTTGGTCACTAGATGCATTGTCTATAGGAGGTTTGGGAAGAACCTCTTCAAGGACATAAGCTAGTTTTTCAGCCTTGAGAACAATTCTCAGGTTGCGAAGCCAATCCAAGAAGTTTGACCCAGTCAATTTGTTGTTATTCAAAATTGAACGTAAATTAATGGAGGTTGACATGCTATTCTAATTAGTACCTAGACATACAAATAGAGATGTATAAGAGAGATGAATTTATAGAAATGTAAACAATTTACATTAACAAGAAACTCCCACTATTTTTATCAAATTCAATAGCCCTCACTTTGAATTCGAGAGATGGTTGGTGATCTTTTAGTGGGTTGATATCCATTATGACTAAGAACAACCTTGGAGAGAGTCCAACAAGTCATTCATAGTCATAATATTAGGTATCAACAGTACCCATTATATATTAAATATATAACTATCACTTTATGCTATCAACTAATTGAATGTTCACATATACATTAAGTTGTTAACTCATTAACATATATACATCCAATGCATATCACCTAATTGCACCTCTGCCCACATTGACCTTGGAGAGAGTCCAACAAATCAATGCTTTCAGTTATGGCCGACCCATTAATCATGAGATCGAATTTAAATGATTTAAACACATCCAACATACAAGCCAGGCTTGGAGAGTGTCCAACAACTCAAACTTAAAATCGACCTCTGGTCCTTACCATTTAAAATAAACATCAAATCTCATATGAATTGAACATGCTCGATGTCATGCCAGACTTGGAGAGAGTCCAACAATCCAAACACGAAAAAGAACTCTGGTTCAACCATATTAATGGAAGGTGTTAGCCCTAATATTTGCACGGGGGATTTCAGATTATTATGGGTCTCATCTAAAAATAAAATAAATCAAAATATGAAAAAACCAAGGTCACATTAGGAAATATATTTCCCGATGTGAACGTGAGTCTATGCTTAGGCTCTAATGATATGGCCAACACCTTCAGTGTTTCAGGCGCATCCTCGGTATTTCCTTTTAGGTTACAAACATATCCTATATGTAAAATCTAGCATACTCTAATCTATCATATAGATAAACATGGAATAGGTATATTAAAACATCAAACATGCTTTAAAAATTCTCCTACAACATGCAATCTATGCCAAAAGAACAAGGTGGCTCTGATACCACTTGTTGGAGATTCCAGGATCTTGTGCAACAAAATAAAGAGAATAAAAATAATTTTTATTACATCCCAAACATCCCCTGGGGGCCAAGAAAACTTGCTTTGGCATAATCGCATGAAAAACACACAAGGAGTGTAGGGATGTATACTTAAAAGTCTATTTTTTGTATGAACATCTTTATTTTGAAATAAGAATCACATGATCATTGTTTGCATATTTTTATGGTTATGCAATATTGTCTAATACCTTACATTGTAGATAACATGGTGTGTGGTGTCACACGGGAGATCATGTTATCGGCTCCTTGTAAAGTATAAGTAAAGGCTCACAACCGAGATGACTTTGGACAAATCATCGGAATGGTTGTAGTGTGATTTGGTATTGGTTTGTCTTGACCATAGAATCACACTAGTGCACTTTGTGTGTATTGAGCAGGACCGACACAGAGGTGATTCGATTTATTGCTGACTACATAATCGAATCGGACCTCAGATATTATTTAGTACATGCTCTTAATCCCGATATAATAACAGGCACATATACTTGGTACTCATCTCTTTGATTTACCAATGGGCGAGATTTATAGATTAAATCGATAGACTCGGTAAGTTGGGAGATGATATTATTTATATGGTGTGCCGTTGATTATAGGAGGAAACCGTGTCCTATATATTAGGATGATGATGTCCCCTTGAGGAGCTCATAAGGTTCATCATGTAAACCCTGCAGGTGGACTTGGTCCGGCATGATGAAAAGGTTGAGTGGTACTACTCATGGAGTTAGATGTCGATTAATTAATGGTCAGTAAATTAATTAATTGACGGACATTCGAGATCTTAAACACGGGGAGAAAATGTACAAATAATATATGGAGCCCATATTATCATATGGGGGTTGGTGAGGTAGATCAATGATGGACCTTTAGTGGATTGGACCATCATTAGTGGATCGGACTTTATGTGGGCTTGATCCATGGGTGACCAAGACCCAACTCCTCCTCATGGTCCCTAATGTATCCCATTAACACCTCAAGATGCTTAGATCCAATGGATAGAAACAAAACACTAAGATCCATTGGTAGAGATTAAATCTCTAAGATCCGACGGTTGAGATTAAATCTCTAGATCCGACGGTTGAGATTAAATCCCTAGAACCAATGGAGGAGATTAATTCATGACTTATCCCTAACTCTATAAAAGGAGGGCATGGGAAGTGGTCGTGGATAACATGATTGAGAGGATCAAGGCTTGGGCGGAAGAATAGGGCAATCCTAGTTGAGATAGGATTGGAATTAGGGTTAGGGTTTGGAAGCAAGGGTGGCACCAAATAAGGCAAGTTTTCCTTCTTCTTCCTTGCCTTGTGGCCAATGTCCAGCAGCTATTCCAGCCCTTCCCAGCCCTTGGACGGCGCCCAAAACACTCCCCTCTCTTCTCCTTAGGTGGTGGAAACAAGATATAGGGTTTCCCTTGGTGTCTTGGTAGTTTTCCATCATCTTCTTCTCCTTCTAGTTGGCCGGCGGCAAGAACTTCTATAGTTCTTTGTTGGTTGAGTTTTTGAAGGAGAAAAACATTGTTTCTCTTCTTCCTCTTGCTTGGGAAAAGCAAGGAAGGAAGTTTTGCGATCTAGGAGCTTCGACTTTTGGTGGATCGTCGCCCACACGACGTCCAAAAGGAGGAGGGTCATACATTAGAAGACCAAGAGGTATAACTATTCTTCTATCTCTTTTATTCATTGCTTGTGTTTGTTTTTCAAAATATAAGCATGTTATATTTCTGTAAATAGGCTAAATAATACTTGGATCCCGAGTACAAACACAAAAACCGGCGATCCGGACATCGTCTATTCCGCGGCTACTCGTAGGATAGAGGATGGTCGCTTGAACAACTAGTTTGTTCAAGTGACCTCTCTAAATGAATAGCACGACGATGACTTGGTTGCTTTGGGAATCCCTTTTGTCTAAGATTAAATTTTTAATCCGGGGACATCAAAGGGATCACCATGGTCAAGCAACCGAGGTGAAGGGGAAGCGAAGTTTCCCCTCACGGATCAACCCCAACAATTGGTATCAGAGCCAAGGATTCCGGTTTTGTGTGTTTAGGATTCGGTTAATTTTATGCACTTTTTCATATATTATATGTGCCGGATAATAGTAGGATATGCGTAGTTTAACTCTTTGGTTGCAGGCATAAGATCCGACTATTATGGCCGTGTGTGTGTATGTGATTGTATGTGTGTAAATATTTATTTTGTTGAATCCTCGGGGTTGACGAGGCTAGTATTTAGTTTTTTTGTAAATTAAATACGGCATTGTTTAGCCGCTCTTTATTTTATTTTACTTTCGATCTAGATTCATGTACACTCCCTCGTGGAGTATAGGATCGATGGATGTAAATTAAAATAGGTTTTAGTCTCGGCTCGGATCTCCGGAGGGCTTGTACATGGCGTAGGAGGAGCGGACGAGATGGCGATGCGACAGGAGCCATATTGAAGACAAAGGCCATAATAGTTGGAAAATAATTTATTTTTCATATTTATTGCTTTTTGTTTGATATGCATGTCGTAGGAAAATTCCTCATTTTTAATTTACTAAGTGGGAGAGGGATATTTTAATTAATTCCCGCGGCCTCCATTACAATTTGACGTGTGATGCAACAAACTTGCGTGTTGGCTCTGAGTGCCTTCCTCCCTGCGGATGAGTTTGTTTGCGGATCACTAGGTCAAATAATGGTTATAGGAAATTATCTAGGAGCATGTGTACTTCCACAGCGGTAAGGCACATAATCCGAAATAATTCCCTTAGTATCGTGTAATGGTGCACACTTAGATGCAAATTAAAAGTATCCTCCCCATCGGAGTCACTGCTTTTATTTGTAGGGCCAAAGAGGAACCAACTATTAATTTTATTTGTCAAAAAAGTAAGGTTGACAAGATAATAAAATTAATGGGTAAAACCTCCTCTTACAAATGTAGAATTTGTATACGTCCACACTGCGTGGCATGCGATATTCTCGGTGGATTGAGGTGTTGGTTGATATCAAAATTTTATTGTTTGAGGAATCAATAATTTTTTGAAATCTAATGTTTTGATTTATGTGATTCTTAGGTTTTCTTTCAAAATGACTTTCAACCCACTTGCTGTGATACTGAAAGAGAACAAACTTACTGGACCCAACTATGTAGATTGGAAGAGGAATCTAGATATTGTCTTGACTGCTGAGGAATACAAATATGTACTCCTCGAAGAGTGCCCTCCCAAGCCTACAGATAATTCTGGGGAAAAGGAGAGAGAGAGATATAGGAAGTGGAACAAGGCCGATGAGATGACACGGTGTTACATTTTGGCATCTATGTCAAATGTACTCCAACATCGATCAAGCCATGCCCACGCCTATGATATGATGCTCAATCTCAAGGAGCTTTTGGACACGAGAATCCTGCGAGGCAAGAGGCCATGAGAAACTTGACGACCACCATGATCGAGGAACACGTGAGGATCATGTTCTCAAGATGATGGCTCATTTGAATGAGGAGGTCCTAGGAGCCGAGATCGATGGGGAAACGAGTCAATATCATACTCCGCCTCTGCCTAGGAGTTTTGAGCAGTTTCGCCTCAACTACAACATGAACAAGAGGTTGTATTCATTGGCGGAACTTCTGACAGAACTCCAGGCGGCAGAGGGACTATTTCGTCAGAGTGCTCAGGTGCATGCCGTGATGACCCAGAAGGTTTCTGCTTCTAAGCCGAAAGGCAAGAAGAAGAAGAAACAAACCGGGGCAAAGGCGGTGGGAGGTACTCAGGGAGGAGTGAAGAAGCCGAAAGGCAAGTGCTTCACTTGTAAGCAGACTGGACACTGGAAGAAGGACTGCCCCAACCGCAAGAACAAAGGTATATCTTTTGGACTAGTCGTTGAAACATGTTTAGCGGGTGTGTAGAATCACGGAGCCACTGATCATGTCTGCAATATTTTGCAGGGGTTCCAGGAAACCAGACGACTGGCTGAGGGGGAGATTACCGTGTACTTGGGCGATGCCACAAAGGTGGCGGCTGTTGCAGTGGGAGACGTTCATTTATCTTTTGAGAAAAATAAACTTTTGGTTCTTAAGAATTGCCTTTATGTACCCTTATTTAGAAAGAATTTAATTTCAGTTTCTAAATTGTTTATGGATGGATATTCTATTTCTTTTAATGACAGAGTTGTTATAAGAAGGAATAGGGACATTATCTGTTCGGGTACATTGATAGGAAATTTGTACACACTTGAACCAAAACCTCCCACGATGCAAATTGAAGTTAATAACTCATCTTCTAAATCCAATAAGAGAAAAGAACCTTCGAAGATGAACCAAACATATCTTTGGCTTCTTAGGCTTGGTCACATTAACGTAAGCAGAATTCAAAGGTTGATAGCTGATGGACCTTTGGGTTCATTAGTGGTGGAGGATCTCCCAACCTACGAATCTTGCTTGGAAGGTAAGATGACCAAGAGGCCTTTCAAGGCCAAGGGGTATAGAGCCAAAGATGTGTTAGAAATGGTTCATTCTGATTTGTGTGGTCCTATGGCTATCTAGGCAAGAGGTAATCTTGAATATTTCGTCTCTTTTGTAGATGATTATTCAAGATGTGGATGACACTACGATCTGATCATGGTGGTGACAACCTCTTGGGAGAGTTTAGGAACTACTTATCAGAGGTTGGGATTCAATCCCAATTGACTGCACCTGGCACACCCAAGCAGAACGGTGTAGCAGAGCGAAGGAATAGGACTCTTATGGAGATGGTTAGATCAATGATGAGTTATTCTGACTTGTTTTATAGTCCTAGAGATCACAGGGTGATCGTTAACATGAATGCCAGATTTCTAGAGGAAGACTATGTGTTAAGCCACAAGCCCAAAGGTAAAATTGTTGGAGGAGTTAAAAGGGAAGTCACTTCTTTAGTACCACGATAAGAGGACATACCACATGTCAGCACCGCGTGTCACGAGAGGATACCAGAAGATACCTCATCGTATTGGGAGGTTTGTTTGAGAACCTCTTAGTTTCATGTTTTTGGACAAATCTTATGATTTGGTCCCTAGCAATCATGAACCTGATCACTAGACATACGAGAAGGCAATCCAAGTTATTAATACTACATCTTTGCAAAGTGCAATGAATACCGAGATTGAATCTATGGATTCAAGAGTGTCTGGGAGCTCTTATGCATAGCAACTCATATGGATTATGAGGTGTGACGGATGGATATCAAGACAACATTCCTTAGTGGAAGTCTTGAGGAATCCATCTACATGAAGCGACAGAGGATTCATTACTAAAGGCAAAGAGTGTATTGTATGTAAGCTTAATCGGTCATTGATGGATGAAGCAAGCTTTGAGGTCTTGGAACATCCGCTGATGAGGTAAATCGGACTTATGGATTTATTCAAAGTCCGGATGAGTCTTGTGTATACAATAGATGTGATGGAAACGTAGTGGTATTTCTTGTACTATACGTAGATGACATTTTGCTAGTTGGCAACAATATCAGAGTGTTATCAGATGTAAGGGTATGGTTGTCCAAATAGTTTTGAAGGACTTGAGAGAAGTGGGTCACAACCTTGGGATCAAGGTTGTTGTGCTTATCCCAAGCTTCATACATAGACATGATTTTGGATCGCTTTAGCATGCAGAACTCCAAGAAGGGTTTTCTACTTTTCGTTTGGAGTTACTTTATCTAAGGAGATGTGTCCTAGATCATCCGAGGTGATAAAGGAGCCGGAGGCGATTCCTTATCCTTGGCAGTGGAAGCCTCATGTATGCTATGTGCGAGACAAGATATCCGCTGCGCAGTGAGCATGGTTAGCGTGATATCGAGTAATCCAGACAGGACATTGGACTCGGTAAAAGCATATATTGTAGTGCCCGAAAAGGACTAGGGATTATATGCTAGTTTACAGTGCATACCAATTACTCTGTGGGGTTGCATGGATCGATTTCCAATCGATAGGGATAATAGTAAGTCTACCTCGTGTTTTGTGTTTACTTTAGGAGGTGGAGCCATTGTATGGAGGAGTGCCCAGAGAAATGCGTGGCGGACTCCACCATGGAAGCGAGTATCTGGTACAGTGGCGCCCAAAGAAGTATGGCTCAGGAACTTCCTGATGGACTTGGATGTGATTCCTGGTTTGCCCAGAACTATCACAATTTATTGTGATAATAGTGGTGCAGTTGCAAACTCGAAGGAACCACGAGCCCATAAGGCTAGTAAACACATAGAGCGCAAGCACCACCTGATACGAGAAATCATAAAGGAGGTAGAAGTTGTTGTCGCCTAGATTGCATCAGAGGATGACCTGGTAGACCCTTTCACTAAGGCCCTTCTAGCGAGAGCTTTGATAGGCATGTGGAGGGAAAGGGAATCAGATGTATGGCAGTAAGAGCACATCATAGTCTTTTAGTATAAGTGGGAGATTGTAGGGATGTATACTTAAAAGTCTATTTTTTGTATGAACATCTTTATTTTGAAATAAGAATCACATGATCATTGTTTGCATATTTTTATGGTTATGCAATATTGTCTAATACCTTACATTGTAGATAACATGGTGTGTAGTGTCACACGGGAGATCATGTTATCGGCTCCTTGTAAAGTATAAGTAAAGGCTCACAACCGAGATGGCTTTGGACAAACCATCGGAATGGTTGTAGTGTGATTTGGTATTGGTTTGTCTTGACCATAGAATCACACTAGTGCACTTTGTGTGTATTGAGCAGACCGACACGAGGTGATTCGATTTATTGCTGACTACATAATCGAATCGGACCTCAGATATTATTTAGTACATGCTCTTAATCCCGATATAATAACGGGCACATATACTTGGTACTCATCTCTTTGATTTACCAATGGGCGAGATTTATAGATTAAATCGATAGACTCGGTCAGTTGGGAGATGATATTATTTATATGGTGTGCCGTTGATTATAGGAGGAAACCGTGTCCTATATATTAGGATGATGATGTCCCCTTGAGGAGCTCATAAGGTTCATCATGTAAACCCTGCAGGTGGACTTGGTCCGGCATGATGAAAAGGTTGAGTGGTACTACTCATGGAGTTAGATGTCGATTAATTAATGGTCAGTAAATTAATTAATTGACGGACATTCGAGATCTTAAACACGGGGAGAAAATGTACAAATAATATATGGAGCCCATATTATCATATGGGTGTTGGTGAGGTAGATCAATGATGGACCTTTAGTGGATTGGACCATCATTAGTGGATCGGACTTTATGTGGGCTTGATCCATGGGTGGCCAAGACTCAACTCCTCCTCATGGTCCCTAATGTAGCCCATTAACACCTCAAGATGCTTAGATCCAATGGATAGAAACAAAACACTAAGATCCATTGGTAGAGATTAAATCTCTAAGATCCGACGGTTGAGATTAAATCTCTAGATCCGACGGTTGAGATTAAATCCCTAGAACCAATGGAGGAGATTAATTCATGACTTATCCCTAACTCTATAAAAGGAGGGCATGGGAAGTGGTCGTGGATAACATGATTGAGAGGGATCAAGGCTTGGGCGGCAAGAATAGGGCAATCCTAGTTGAGATAGGATTGGAATTAGGGTTAGGGTTTGGAAGCAAGGGTGGCACCAAATAAGGCAAGTTTTCCTTCTTCTTCCTTGCCTTGTGGCCAACGTCCAGCAGCTATTCCAGCCCTTCCCAGCCCTTGGCCGGCACCCAAAACACTCCCCTCTCTTCTCCTTAGGTGGTGGAAACAAGATATAGGGTTTCCCTTGGTGTCTTGGTAGTTTTCCATCATCTTCTTCTCCTTCTAGTTGGCCGGCGGCAAGAACTTCTATAGTTCTTTGTTGGTTGAGTTTTTGAAGGAGAAAAACATTGTTTCTCTTCTTCCTCTTGCTTGGGAAAAGCAAGGAAGGAAGTTTTGCGATCTAGGAGCTTCGACTTTTGGTGGATCGTCGCCCACACGACGTCCAAAAGGAGGAGGGTCATACATTAGAAGACCAAGAGGTATAACTATTCTTCTATCTCTTTTATTCATTGCTTGTGTTTGTTTTTCAAAATATAAGCATGTTATATTTCTGTAAATAGGCTAAATAATACTTGGATCCCGAGTACAAACACAAAAACCGGCGATCCGGACATCGTCTATTCCGCGGCTACTCGTAGGATAGAGGATGGTCGCTTGAACAACTAGTTTGTTCAAGTGACCTCTCTAAATGAATAGCACGACGATGACTTGGTTGCTTTGGGAATCCCTTTTGTCTAAGATTAAATTTTTAATCCGGGGACATCAAAGGGATCACCATGGTCAAGCAACCGAGGTGAAGGGGAAGCGAAGTTTCCCCTCACGGATCAACCCCAACAATGAGAAGGAGAAGTTATACCTTCGGGATTCTTTTGAATCCGTCAAAATCACAAGCAAGACCAACGAGCCTTGCCTCTATCAGTATCCATGCTAGGATCACTTGAGACAACTCCTAGAGCAGCAAGTCTTTGTCGCTAATTGGTTCTAGCCAACCGACAGAGACAATAGAAGAGTAGAGAGGAAGGAGCAAAAGTGGCTACCAAGGGAGAAATCTAAAACAAAAACCTTAGCCAAAAATTATCAAGGGATACTTTTATAGATCTCTTGATTAGGTCATCTTATGAGGCTTAAACGGAACATATCTTACCATAATTATCCCATAATTAAGGTAAGAACAAACTAAAAAATTTCGATAAGAGAAAATCTCCAAAATTGACGGAGACACGACACGACCGTGCGGATTCACATGGCCATGTGGATTCACATGGCCTGACCATGTGTCTCTTTGGGCGCAGCCCAAACTTTACCAATTTACGGTCAGAGCCATACACGACCTGTGCCAAGTTAGGTACGATCATGTGAGGCTCTGTATGGTCTGTTTGACTTCATTTAAGTGCGATATAGTTGTGTTAAGTCTGACAAGGCCATAGGAGGTTCCATAGCATCCATTTCGCACCCCCTTGGTCTGGTCCAACCAGACATATCCTCTCTTAATGAGAATCTCATTCTCAGACTTGTTTTACATCTCGAGATCACCCGTAGTGCGTGTGACCCAATAGGTTCCCGGTTATGTTGGCCATTCATAATTAACACCTTAATTATGAATAGATCATGAGTGACACCTAGCAGTACATCATGACCCCCAATTGACCGAAAAGTCTAAATCGACTTCAGAACATTTTTTGAACCCTTCAGTAGCTTCAGTTGTTCGTGCCTTGTTCCTTTCACTCATCCTATACCCACTTGGTTTAGGACATATTCTCTGTGTTTGTCCCCACTAGGCTAACTACGTCACACCTATCCCAAGTTAATTTCCTTATCCTATGGATTCAAGTTACTCCTACATATTCCCAACAAGACCATCTTCTCAACACGCTTGCTCTGGCCAGAGACTTCTGAGTAACAATTTTGACAAGAGGCCTAGGATATACATCTCCTTTATTAGGAGTAGTGAATCCTCTGTAGGTTATTCAAACACCTTCGATCACTTTGGCTTATACCCAATCATCCCGGAGTTACACCTACTATGTAGATGACTGCGAAGAAGTCAAAGTATATGGTGCCATAATCAAGGTGACTTGAATACCTCAAGTCTAAGGAAGCTCTCACTCAAGCCACAATGAGATCTTCAACGACATATAGAACCATATGAAGTCTCATAGCAGGCCACTCCAATGAACTAGTTACCATAACTAGCATCCACATGTTCACTCTCAGCATCCCTATGCTTCCATTCAGTGAGTACCGAATGCTTGGATAAACCAAGGAGCATAACTTGTGCTAGTCTCACAGAATTGATGATGCCCAATCTCTTCAATTCATCGACTAGGGATAGTTTCAATACTTACATATTTATACATAATGAGATACCTACTAATTGTGTTCCAATCATAATTTCTCTCATGCTATGCATTGTATTGTCGACTTTAGTATATGAGTTTAAGATCCAATCAAATACATAGATAATTTATACTCAAATAGTGAATTTTATTAATAACTTCTAAGGTGATTGCCTTAGGACACCTCTCAACTACATCACATGGTTCAATATAAGGTTTTAAAATCATTTTGAAAACCTTGGTGTAGTCTATCTTTTGATAGAAGTTACCATTGAAGATGTTGACATAAAATAGGTCAAAAATATTGAAGTTATCAATGGTTTTAAATTTTGTTTCAATCTCATTATTTAATGGGTATTTTATTTTTCAAATATTTTCATCCATTATGATTGTTATAAGTATTATAGGTATGAAGTTTCACTATTTTTCAAATTATGTATAATTACTTATGTATTTCTGAATTTTAGTTTTTGAACTTTATTTCTGCACTTATAGAAATCAGTCGACTGTCATGGATGACAGTTGACTGGCATCAAGGGCAGTCAATAGTTGACTGACAAAGTCGACTGCCAATATTGATTTCGGGTAAACAAGATTGTTTAGCCCATGTTTCAGCTATGTTAGTCTACCCTAACTGCTTCTAATCCTAGGACATGCTTTGGAAAGTATTATAAAGGGTGAAAATCCATTGGATATAGATTAGGAGAATTCTTTAGGGAGTGTATCAATTTTAAGGTGTGTGAAAGTTCAAGTTTGAACTTTCAACTTTAATTTTAATGATTTTGTGTTCCTATAGGCTTAGGGACTCTCCAAGGACATTGTTGGTGAAATAGTTAAGGGGGATCAAGCCTTTAGGGGGAGGTTATCTATCATGGGATAATGGATGTGTTCTTCCTCATAAGGAGGAGAATTGGGAGAAATTGAAGGATTGTCTCTTTTTAGTGATATGAGGCTTATCACTAGGAAGAGTGAAGGCATCCTAGATATTTTTGGACCAAGGGGGAGATTGTAAGATCTCATTGGGACATGAGACATTGATACCCTTGGGGAGAGCCTTTTTGATGTATGTCAAAAAGGAAGAGAATGTGAGATTGTCCAATTTGGACAATTGTGAGGATTGGATTGAATTAAGTGACCTAACTCAAAGGTGTGTGGTTTTTGTCAAACATCAAAAAGGGGGAGATTGTTGGTGCAATTGACCCAGATCACGATTGACCAGACTCGAGTAGTATTTTGATGTGTGACAATGAGTTGACCATTGTTTGATAATGGGTTGACTATATGGTTGACATGGGATTGATCATATAATGGAGAAGTCCAAGTGAGACACTTGGCATGGAAAGTCTAAGCATGAGTCTTGGCAATGGTAAAGTCCAAGTCTTGGATACTTGGTAATGGAAAGTCCAAACATGGGTCTTAGTATTTGGAAAGTCCAACATGGAGTTGGCATGAAAAGTCCAAGGGTGTAGTCTTGGCCACATATGTCCAAGTGTGTAGTCTTGGCGGTAAAAGTCTAAGTCATGAGTACTTAGAATTTAGGAAGTTTAAGGGTATGATATTGGCGGCGTAAAGTCCAAGAGTGGAGTCTTGGCAGCATAAGTCCAATGGTTGGTGGCGTAAAGTCCAAGCATTAGTCTTGGCAATGTAAGCCAAATATGCCTTGGCGGTGTAGACCCAGCTAGCATGACAATAGCCGATGGAAGCACCTGAAGGCTAGTGTATGGATGAACAAGTCATGGATAATTTGGAGGGATCCAATAGGCGTGAGGCTGACGGAGGTGGCTAAAAGTCTTAGGTCTATGCTAAGGGTGGTCTAGAAAGTATGAGGGCATCATGCTGGGGTTAAACCTCATGTTTGAGATTATCAGTTGATGGGGGGTTTGTACCAGTCGACTGGTCAAGTGTTTTGACACTTGGCAGCTGAGTCGACATAGAGCAGTCGACTGAGATTATGACCAGTCGACTGTCGTGATTCGATTGTCGATCAATTGCTACCGAGTTGCAGCCACAGACGTAAGGCGCCTCGACGGGCCGTGGATCGTGGGTCACGCAAAAGGTGACTCGACCGGGCGCTCGACCGGATTCCTAGTCGAGGTAGCGCCGATCGCCCTTGAGTAGTCGATCGCTATGGAGAGGGCCGATCGGCTTGTGGTCACCACTCGAACCTTCAGACAATCGGTCACCACCGCGTAGATCGATTCAGAGGTATCCATTGGAGTTTTTTCAGTGTGGATCAAGTTGTTGTGAGACAATGGCTACAGAATCAGTCGATTGATAGGTATGAGCAGTCGATTGCTAGACGAAAATCAACCTGAGTTGCAGCTTTATAAGGAGCTCGAAGGGGAGGTTTTTGGCCATGGTTCTTGGGGCAATTTGAAGGGGAATTGCTGTTGCACTCCAGTCCTTCAAGAGCAAACCAAAGCAATCAACAAGAAAACAATCCAAATCTCTTAGTGTAAAGTTTTCTCTACTTGTATTTGTGTATTGCTTAGTTTACTTGTATTTCATTGTATTACTTTTGTAATTTTTTGTACGAGGATTCTCCACCTTCGGATTGTTCCGAAAAGGAGTGTATTGATTAGTTGTGGTGTTTGCATCACTAGAGCTTATTTGAGCTCACCCTGTGGAGTATGAACCCTAAAGTTTCGAACCATGTTATATCGCGGTCTTTATATTTTGCCTATGTATTGTTGTTATTGTGTTATTTGTTATTTGTATTTTGCTGCGCTAACGATAGTTGTAGAGAAGCAACGCGATCGAATTTCATCGACGTAGAATGACGCTATTCACTTCCCCCTCTAGCAGTCATACAATCCCCAACAATGGTCTCAAACGGTGATGGAAGAGGCTCAAGTAGAGAAGGATAGAAAACAAGATCGCTGTTAGAGGGGCGATACCCTAGAAATTCTTGCCAGATTTCAGGAGTGAAATCTAGGTTGCTTTGAGAAATGCGAGTCCTATACTTGATGCCATCTCAGACTGATCATAGGTTAAAGAATTCGGACAAAAGAGTGGTATTTATATCGCGCTAACAAAATCCTAAAGACTCTAATTTATAATGTTGGATGATGTGGTTGATATCAAAACAGTTATCACGGAAGAATTTTTCATCCAGTGATCGAGGCAGAATAAGTTGGAATTTTTATGTATTGAAGGTTGTTTGATGAGAAGCAGTGGGAAAACGTGGATCGATGGGCAGTTGAGGGCTAGATGATCCCTCATCGGAAGTAACATTCCTATGTTTTGATGAAAGATGCTTAACTCTAATTAAGATGCATCATGACAATGTATGAAAAAGGATGAACGCAAACACAAAGCACACATGATTAGCAACTCAAAAAAATATCAATGGGAAATGAAAAAGGAACAAGATTAGGGTTAGGGATTACTTTGGTGCCATGGAACTTGAGTATTGCACCAGTTGAAGAGGATAGAAAACGTCGGAGATCACCGGAGAAAGTCATCCAAGCTAAAACCCTAGCATTGGATAAGAGGGGTCTTAGGGTTATGGGAGAAGAGAAGGAGGGTTGAAGCTGACGGAAGAGGTAAGGAGGGATGAATGTGGCGGTGAAAACACCGGAGAGGAGGTCAGCGGTGGTGTCACGCCCCGAGAGTATGTCGTGTCGAAAAGCAAATGGACGACATCTCCCCTATACGTGGCAACATCTCGTGTTAATACAAGGCCCTTGGGCCCACAATAAACATAACATATATAAAATGTAACCATAATAACACATCAAAACACAAAACACAGCAGAAACATAATACAACAACATCACAAACTACACACATGCATACCGGTATGACTAACACCGACTCAGAACACCATAACAAAACCAGAAAGGAAAGGTACAACATTTACAATGTCCAATCACTATAAAACATCACATAAACCAAATCAATATCGGAACACCAATGAAAACCAAAAAAACCCGGACTCTCGGAGTTGAGATGAGACGATACCAGCCAGTGGTGCTCTAAGTCCATCACGAAGTCGGCTACCTGTTACCTGGGCGACAGAAAAATCCAGGGTCCATGGTGGTGAGTAAAACTCAGCAGGTAATAGAAAAATATGTATATATCCATATCACTTGTAATTCGATAGAAAAATCTACAGGTATATCAGATAACACTAGCATGATAACATATCCATGTATATACCTTCTAACCAAAAGTCAATATAAAATGCAGACATACTTTAACGTCTGCTACGCTACACCTATCCAACCTGAGCACATATCCACAATATATACATATATAGGAAGTCTGATCTAAACCATATAACAACATAAATACGGGTCAAAGAATACAATAGACAATCCAACAACTATACAAGTATCCTACACAACCGTATAAGTGATGCGGGTAGCATGTATGAAGATGATGTACAACCAAATGCAACAAGCATAGTACAATCAAATGCAGCATCACAATAAGCATATATATATAGACTGCATCTATATATATATACTAATCACAATCATCCATATATATATATACATGCATATATGTATATATATGGCAATATGCAAAAATGTCATAAGTCGGCAATGCAGCATGCATGGTCATGTCGGCTCACCCTAAAGCTACCACAACCCCAGTGTGGCCTCGGTGGCTCGAGCATGACAACTGTCCCAACTCAACACCAACCACTACTCTCGAGTGGCCGAGTGGGCAGTATGATCGAGTAGCATATAAGCGTGAAGAGCAAGCTACACGATGGGGGTCTCTGTTGTTGGCCACTCTGACAGTCACTACCCATGAGTGGTCGAGTGCCACACACACAGGACTACGTCACGCAAATCCTACTACCACCGTCTATAGTGGTAGAGTGTGGCACCACAATGCGCTGCCCTCACACCGGTTACTCCTCCTATGAGTAATCGTGGGGGCAGGATGACTGGCGACCCTCTCAACCACAAGGGAGACCACGTCGCCAATGTGCATGCAAATGACATGAATGTAATGCCTCACATACATACATCCACCGTAGACTCTCTATTCTACAGAGAGTCATACTAATCAGATCAACGCACTCTCTATCCTGTAGAGAGTCATACTCAACTGATCATAACACTCTCTATCCTGTAGAGAGTCATACCAATCTAATTGATGCACTCTCTATTTTGCAGAGAGTCATACTCAACTAATGGACGCACTCTCTATCTTGTAGAGAGTCGTACCCATCTGATCGACGCACTCTCTATCCTGTAGAGAGTTGTACTTAAACTGATTATATCAAGCTAGGACCACCAGTCCATAGAGACACACTAAATACCATTCACCTGACCATTTACACAATACATGGTCGGTGGTAAACATGCAACCTAAGGGTACTAGAATTAACCCTAGGTTCAAGACATTATCTACCTACGGATGATCTTTTTACCCAATTTACAGTCAGGTTGTCATCCGAACTTTACTATTTGCACTTAACTAAATAAATTCTAGGTTACTTATATCACATACATACATATATATATATATATATATATATATATATATATAACTCCTAATCATGATAAAATCAAATATGATAGCAACAATGGAGTTAACAACTAAAGGTAAAGTATCAAGCGCAAGAGTAATTAAGAACAGAGTCAAGGTAACATGATCATATAAGATGATCATGCATCTAAATCTGTATGCATTAAAACTACCTGATCAGGGTAGGAATTACCCACCTGATATGTTGGTCGTATTAGCTATCCACACGTATGAACATCCATCACTAATCAAAGTCTTGCAAGACAACATGAACTATAGTTAAGTTCTATTATACAACAAATGATCGAATCGAATTCTTCACCGACTTCGTATCCCGATCAACTAGATTAATCTAGTTATCCAATTAACCTAAACAAGTCTTCACATCTATCCTCATATTGTATCACAAACTAGGTCAACTTGAGACATCAACTATCACTAGATCAATTAAATCACGAGGATAATGATATTCATTCATAAATTAATCCAATCCAACTTACCTTGCACAATCTCAGTTGCACAACTCCTGTAATTGCTATAGGGAATCTGTTCATTCCATAGAAATATGTTAACTTAATCAACATACAAAACCCTTACCTCTCCCTACATCAATCGGCCATAGCTTCAAGAATCGATAATAACCTACTGCCAAAAATAGAACATCCTAATTACAGAACACGCACAACCAAGACCCTTGGCAGACAACAAATTCGAATGACAACAATTGAAGGGAATGAACAATCGACTATACTAGCACTTGGGATCCACCAACAGTTTTCCCCCAAATTTCCCTGTTCGTCGGAAAGACCCCCAGCTGCCCTAGCTTCTGTAATCCGCTGTTCAAGTGGTATGGATTTCAAAGGAAGAATGGATTTCGTCCAAGGTAAGAAGGTAAGCGGTTCCTACCTAGCTCTGACGACCACCGACAGTGAAATACCCCTCACCGACGGCTCTGCTCGAGTGATTTCCGACAACCAGACGGTGACGTTGTTTGCTGTCGTCGGACAAACAGAAGAAGAGGGCGACGGAAGGCTTGGGCTTGCATTGTTCATCAGTCGCTCGGTGGAGATCTCCGGCGACTAAAACGAATGGTTTCTGCTACCAGACCGATAAAAGAAGGGTCGACGTCGAACCGAGTTGGCAATGACAGATGTGCTCAACATCGGGAGGTGGAGCTTCAACTGTAACGGGTGACAGCCGGAGCAAATCCACAGCGGCAAGAGTAAGGCGACGGATCTGCTGCTCCTGGAGGTGTTCCTTGCCGTCGAGATCGGGAGGGTCCTTCGCTCACCGCCGCTTGCAGAGAAGGGGTGACCTGTGGTCAGCCATCACTCGTCGAGAGAGGGAAGAAGAAACGAAGGGTAGAAGTCGGCTGCGATGAGAAACAGAAGCATGTGGGAGTTATCGCAAAGAAGAAGACGCCGAGAGGGAGAAGAAGAGGGATCGACAGCGGTTTCGGAAGAGAAAAAGAACGTCGGGGAAGAGAAGGAATCGACAACTTTAAAGTTAATTACCTATTAATTACTCAATAGCAGATAGTCTAAACAGGCTTTACAAAAGTTTGTTTGCTATATCCCCATGAAATATCTATAAAACTTTCATTTAAATTCAGAAAAAATTCTAAAAATTCCTGAAAATTCTATAAGATAATTTCTTAATTAACAAGGGGTTTTTCTATTTTTTTTCGGTATTTTACAGGTGGTGAAGAAGATTGGAGGAGAAGAAAGGCGTCGGGCATTTTGGGAGTTAAATGGAAGGGTAATGTTTATAAATCACGATTGGTAATCGACTGCCAAATACCAATCGACTGTTGGAGTTTAGTCTAATTGATCAATCGACTATGGGATATTTTATATGCTTGGGTATTTCCACTAATCAACTGACATAAATCATTAGTCAACTGGGTCGGAACTCAACTGCTCAGTTGACTACCAGACATAATGTGTCCATGGATGATTTCACCAGTCGACTGACATGGGTGACAATTGACTGGTGCAAGGCTAGTCGACTGGGTTCTATCCCAGTCGATTGATATCAGTCGGATGTTGAAGTTTGGTTTTTCAACCTATTTTCAAAATGCAAAACTAAATCTAGAAGTACCAAAAATTCATGAAATTTTGTAGACACATTTGCTAATTTATTCCTTATCAAGGAAAATAATTGGAAAAATATATCTTTTCCAGATTCCTAGATTGACATAAACTTCAAAGGTTCTAAAAACTTCACTATTTTAACAAACGTTGTATCACTATTGCTACACAATTATAGATTGTTTTTCAAAACATGATAAACATAATTTGAAAAGAATTTTATTTGACATTTTCAACCATATTCTTAGAGCTATATATACATTAATTATATACAAGCCTTCCCAATGATTGATCCAATGAAGGGTTCTTGTCTCTAGATGTCACTTTGGTTCATAGTAATGCATCATAATATGCATACTGAACTAAATGCATCTTTCTAATATCTCACACGATGTCTAAGTGGTTAAATACAAAAATCATGATTTCTTAAGTCTTTTGTGAGATGTATAAATGTATAATCCTAGATTTTAGCTATCGGATCAAGCAAACCTCTACCAAATACTCTACAAAGTACATGTTGGATCGAGAAGCGTCGCTAGAGGGGGGGGGTGAATAGTGAGCGTAAAATTTTTCATTTCGTTCGTTCGATATATGAGCAAGCACAGCGGAAAAATAAAAAGACAAGTTTATTTTTACTTGGTTAACAACCCAGCGGTTTCTACTCCAAGGCCCTAACGGTCTTAGACCGTGTACGGAGGGAAAAGCACTATAAGATCTCCTCCTCATTGGAGGTAGGAGATAACGATCACAAAATCGAAAGTACGAGGATGAGGCAACAAGCCTACCTCACTTCGTTACAATTAAAACAAAGAATACAAAAGATATTACTTGCTACTGCTGCCGACGAAGAAGATGGAAGCTTAGCGTTGCGTCGGCATTATGACGGTGTTGGAGCTTTGCCGTTGTAGGAGCATTTGAGAATAATCTTGATTGATGTTTGGGTTGGAGTCCTCCCCTCCTTTTATAGATTTTGACCTCAGAATAAGTCTCCTCATCTTTTGGAATAGATCACGAAGTGGTACCAAATTTTATCGCGAAGTGGCCACGTTAAACATTATCCGTTTTGACCTAGGGCAAAAGGCTAATTCGTCGCCATCAGTCGACTGATGCCTTCCATCAGTCGACTGATGAGCATCAGTCGACTGCCCAATGACCAGAAGTCGACTGCCACCCAGGCCACTTCCTTGCAATAAGAGGTTAGCATGGAAAATGATAAATGCGACGGTTTCTTACCGTCCGATCTCGACCTAGACATTCCATAAGAAGTCTTAGTCGGATCGCTGCCTACGATCGTCCCTGTACAGCAGACACAACCTTACCATCTCTCACTCACATGAGCTTACCTCTGGTCTTTTAAGATCTGCCGCTTTGCTTCCGGTCTTCCACCTAGGTTCTTCGACTCCTACGTGTTGGTGCAGTAGGCACCTAAGTCAAACCTGAGTTTTGATTATAGCAAATGATACAAAGTTAAGCTCATGCTGTTATCTCATGAGATGAATCGAGTGTGCAGAAAATTGCTATAGCTGGAGCTGAAGGCTAGCGACACTCGGAGGAAGCCGCGGTGGTCAGGCGACACTCAAGTGACTTCGGAGGGAGCCGAAGGAATTGAGTGGAAGGCCGGAAGCAAAAGCAACACGTAAGTATCGAGGTAAGCTTGTGTGTGCGAGTGTAAGTAAGGTCGTATCCTCGTTACGGGGAAAGACTTAAGCGTAGATCCGACCCAAGACATCTCATAGGTGGTCTAGGTCAAGATCGGACGGTCGACGACCGTCGAAATAATGTTTTCTTTAAGCTAACATTGCCTTGCGGACATCGATCATTGCCAACTGAAGGACTTGATCGCTGGCCCATCGTCGGGTGACTTACGGCTAGCACTCGGATCTTGCCTAGCGGTGATCGGGTGATGGCCATCGATCATTCTGGTCAAAGGATCAGCCTCGAGGAGTCAAGGTTTATCACCAAATTTCAAGGGGAGTGGTGCTCAAATATGATTGGCTAGGGTTCCTCTCGAAAAGGGGCTCAAAGGCTATAAAAGGAGGTCCTAACCTAGGGTTTTCATAAGAATTCTAAGTGCTCAAAGCCTCCGTTACGCTGCAACTCTCCGACGACTCTACAACAACGAAGTGCTGCCAACAACCCTAGCTTAAAGTTTCTTTTGTTTAGTTGTTGGTATAATCTTAATTTGTTATTGATTTCAATATTGCAATTATTTTCAATCGAGGTTTTTTCGTTGCATTTTACTTTAATAGAAGAGAGGGTTTGTCTCTCTATCTTTTTGCTTCGAAGGCTTTTGTAATCGTAAAACTCCTACCTCCAACGAGGAGGAGTGTTTTAGTGAATTGCCCTCCGTACACGATCTAGGACCGTTAGGGCCTTGGAGTAGTAGCCGAAGGCTACGAACCAAGTAAAAAAACTATTTGTCTCATTAGGTTTTATTTACATTTCCGCTGCGTTTAATTGTCTATTGAACGTTTTAAAAGAAAAGTTTTTATCGCTATTCACCCCCCCCCTCTAGCGATCCGCTTCGATCCAACAATTGGTATTAGAGCCGGGGGTTGCTAAGATTTGGTGAAACCACCAATCTAGCCTTTTTTACAGATTTATTTTTCTTTTAATTCTGTTTTTATTTATTTATTTTGCTTTGTTAAGTTTTTCTCCCGCACTACTAATCCAAGACGCGAGTCTTGGTACTTGTTTTCGTGTTTTTGTCGTTGCTAGTTTCTTCGTCTTCGTCTCCTTGTGTCTTTTGTTCTAATGGCCCATCTCGAGGGTTTTAGCACCGTCCGACCTCCGTTTTACAACGGAGATGACTTCCGTTATTGGAAGGGTCGGATGGAATGCTTTCTCAAAACTCAAATCGAGATGTGGATCATAATCCAAACGGGTTTCACACTTCCGACTAATGAAGTGGGTGACTCCTTGGATTATGATCAATGGACCATTGCGACAAAATGACAAGTCGAAGCCGACGCCAAGGCAACACAAATCCTCCAATGCGGCCTATCCAAGGAGGAGCTAAATCGCGTCGGCCCCTTCATAAGCGCAAAGGATCTTTGGACAAAACTAATCGAGCTACACGAAGGATCGGATCAAGCTAAGGTTTGCAAACGCGATTTGTTGTTCAATAAATTGTACACACTAAAAATGCAGGAACACGAGTCCGTGACGCAACTCCATGCCTGTGTCCAAGATATAGTCAACAACCTACACGCAATCGGGCAAAAGGTCGAAAACCGCGACCTTATAAGGTATGTTCTAAACTCGTTTCCGAGGACTACCTTGTGGGCATCCATGGTCGATGCCTACAAGGTCTCCAAGGATCTTTCTAAAATTAGGTTAGATGAACTCTTTTCCGATTTCGAATTACATGAGCAGTCCAACTCGGAACCCGAGAGGGGTATAATTTTGTTTGTAGGTTCAAAGAAGAAGAAAATCGCAAGCAAGCCACCACCAACCGAGGAGGAAGACGAGTCCGAAGAAGAAGTTGACCCAGAATTGACTGTCGAACTAATGAACCTAGCTCGAAGGATAGCCAAGGGACGAAAGTGAACCACGACTCGACCCAACCAAGGTAAGCCTAAAAGTTCTAATATTAGGTGTTATGAGTGTAACAGGTTTGGACATATCAAGTCCGAGTGCCCCAAGCTCAACCACCGAGCACCTAAGCACAAGAAGGCCCTCAACGCGACATCGGAAGAGGCGTCATCCGAAGAAGACGAAGACCACGTCTTCATGGCGAAATCGATTGAGTCAGACACGGAGACCGAACCTGAACTTGAGTCAGAACCTGAGGATGACTCGGACTACGAAGCTACCTTCAAGTCAAGCCACGGATACGCATCCGGTTCAAAAGATACCCTTAAAGTAAGTCGAACTTTATTTAATACTTTACAAAATACGGTTAGGTTTTTGTCTAAGAAATTAGTTAAATCCGAGTCCAAGGTTGAGACCCTAGTTGAGGAGGTCAAACTCCTCAAACACAAGGTCTCCCTAACCTCTTCGACTAGTCGAGTTCAAGAGAAGGACTCAACTCGGGTTGAAAAACTCGAAGTTGAGAACTCACTCTTGAAAAGTCAAGTCAAAGATCTTAGGAACACGTTGGAAAGGTTCACTTCGGGATCCAAAGGACTTGACCTCCTACTTGGATCTCAAAGGGCCGTGTACAACAAGGCTGGACTAGGGTTTAACTCAAACACGACTAATAGGTCGTATATGTCGATTGTAAGTCGACATAGGAAACATGTCCAAGCATGGGTCCCTAAGAACCTTTTGATTTCAACTCTAGGATCTAACCAGTACTGGATTCCCAAGGACCAAATCCACTATGTGGATAGACCGAACCGATTCAACGGTCTAGGGGGAGCCAGTACAAAACATGTTTGTGCTTTAACTTAGAAATTGCATGTTTTAACTTAGAAAGTTTGTGCTTTAACTTAGAAATTGCATGCTTTAACTTAAAAAGTTTGTGCTTTAAAACTTGTGAACTCACTTAGAACACAAAAATAACCAACTAAAATTCTTCGAAAAGATTGAGCCTCGGGGAGCCTCTTTTCAAAAATATAACCAACTAAAATTCTTCGAAAAAATTGAGCCTCGGGGAGCCTCTTTTCTAAAATAACCAGTTAGACTAGGAAATAGTCTTAGGTGAGTCAAGTCATCATTTTCTTGAAAATGGCTTTGTCTAAGGAAGTGGTCGATGATCCGATAAAAGAAGGCCTCTACGCCTCGCCACGACCTGGAAGCCATGATCTTGAAAAGGTAAACTTGACAAGCCTAGGGTCAAATCCAAATCTAACATAAAATTACTTGAACCTAAATCCACTTAATCAACTTAATTGGAAGTCATCTCACAAAAACCACATAAGTATAACATGCTTGATCATATAGACACAGGTGTGATGACCTAGGTTTAAAAACTTACAACCTTTTTTTTTTAAAAATTATAAAAAATCTAACATCCAATCCAACCACCTTGTGTGTAGGATCAATGGATGTTGGACAGCGGTTGCTCCCGACACATGACCAGGGATCAACTCAAATTCACAAAGCTTTGATTCAAACGACAAGGATCGGTAGCCTTTGGGAATAACGGCAAGCTCAAAATCATCGGATCAGGTGATATCGAGCTTAACTCGAATTTTTTTATTAAAAATGTATTACTTGTAGAGAATTTTGAATATAACCTGCTTAGCGTAAGCCAATTATGTGACAATAACTATAAGGTCATATTTTTAGAAAATGAATGTGTAATTAAAACAAATAAAATAGCTAAAACAATACTCAAAGGAACTAGGACAAATAACATTTATACAATTAACTTAATCAAATCCTCAGCCAAATGTCTTATGACACAGGAAGAGGAATCATGGTTGTGGCACCGATGACTCGGTCACTCGCACCCAAGACTCGTCCACAAGATGAGTCAGAGTGGCTTAGTCAGAGGTTTACCCAACCTCAACAATTTGGTTAATGAAATCTGTAATGCTTGTCAACAAGGAAAACAACCTAGGACACAACACAAGTTAACTAACCAAGAACGAACCTCAAGTGTACTTGAGCTCCTGCATATGGATCTATTCGATTCACATGGAGCCAAGTCACTCAATAAAAGTCAGTATTGCTTAGTCATAATTGACGACTACTCCAGGTTTACCTGGGTTAGGTTCATCAAACATAAAAATGATACCCTAGATCAATTAATCAATCTATTCAAATTAATCGAGAATCAAAAAGACCTTAAGGTTAAAAGACTTAGAAGCGATCATGGTGGTGAATTCAAAAATCAAAGGTTCACCGACTTCTGTAACCTAAACGGATACCACCATGAATTCTCTTGCCCTAGGACCCCTCAACAAAATGGTCTAGTGGAGCAAAAAAACCGAACTCTACAAGAAGCCGCTAGGACCATGTTGAACGAATATGACCTACCTGATAGGTTTTGGGCAGAAGCCATTAGCACGGATTGCTATGTCCAGAATAGGATCCTTATGGTAAAGAGGCACCTTAAGACCTCGTACGAGATTTATCACAATAAAGTACCCAACATCAAGTACTTTAGGGTATTTGGATGTAAAGTACATATCTTAAACACTAAGAACCACCTAGGGAAATTCGAATCCAAAACCTCCACCAGAATCTTCTTAGGATACTCAACCACAAGTAGGGCCTATAGGGTATATAACCACGATACCCTTAAAGTCGAAGAGACTATTAATGTAGTGTTCGATGAAGTACCCGAACCTACAAAAACCTTTATGACCCCAAGTGTTGAGCCCACTGATACCAAACTCGTCTCCGACCCTGAGATCGAGTCTAATCCACATCAACCAACCTCTCTTGTTGACCAAGTGAAAAGTTATCCGAGTCAAACTAGTGTTCAACCAAGTCACTCAATTGATCAAGCATTAGGTGACACAAACCCAACCCAATCTAGGATTCAGACTAACCACCCTATCGATTAAGTGATAGGAGATCCTAATCTAGGAGTTCGAACTAGAGCATCCTATAGGAACCTTAGTCAAATTTCCTTAATTTCAAAGATAGAACCCAAATCAATTGAACAAGCTCTTCTTGATCCCGATTGGATTATTGCAATGCAAGAAGAGCTAGCTCAATTTACTAGGAATGAAGTGTGGGAATTAGTACCACCACCTAAAGACAAAACGATAATTGGAACAAGGTGGGTGTTTCAAAATAAGCTTGATGATAAAGGTGAAGTAGTTAGAAACAAGGCTAGGTTAGTTGCCAAAGGGTTTAGTCAAGTCGAAGGCTTAGATTACGACGAAACCTATGCCCTAGTAGCTAGACTCGAATCCATTCGAATGTTGCTAGCTTATGCCGCACATCGAGGATTTAAGCTGTTTCAAATGGATGTTAAGTCGGCATTCCTAAATGGATACATTAAAGAAGAAGTTTATGTTAGCCAACCCCCCGGATTCGAAAATCTAGATAAACCCGACCATGTTCTAAAACTTAAGAAAGCTCTCTATGGACTTAAACAAGCTCCTCGAGCTTGGTACGAGAGACTTTCAATCCATCTTAAGTCAAAAGGGTTTAACCAAGGCTTAGTTGACCCAACTCTCTTCGTAAAAACCTTAGGTAAAGAAATATTCATAGCTCAAATTTACGTAGACGATATAATTTTTGGAACCTCTAACTTAGCCTTACTAAACGAGTTCGTTTCACTCATGGAAAGTGAGTTCGAAATGAACTTGGTAGGCGAGTTAAGTTTCTTTTTAGGTCTACAAATTAAACAAACTAAGGATGGTATATACCTATATCAACAAAAATATACTAAGGAGTTAATTAAAAGATTTGGAATACAAGACGCTAAGATAATAAACACTCCCATGGCGATTAATGTTAACATAGGAGAAGACCTAGAAAGTAAGTCCATTGACTTAAAATACTATAGGAGCGTAATAGGGAGTCTCCTTTACTTAACTGCAAGCCGACCTGATATCTTATTTGTAGTAAGTATGTGCGCCAGGTTTCAAACCTGTGCCAAGGAGTCTCACCTAACCCTAGTTAAGCGTATCCTTAGATATCTAAAGGGTACACTTAATGTCGGTATTTGGTATCCTAGATCTACCGAGTTCGAACTAATCGGCTACTCCGATTCGGATTATGCTGGTAGTAAACTCGACAGAAAGAGCACGAGTGGTTGTTGTCAACTACTCGGCTCGAGTCTAGTGAGTTGGTGCAGTAGGAAGCAACATTGTGTTGCCTTATCTACCACTGAAGCCGAATACATCGCGATGGGTGAGTGTGTCACTCAGCTTCTTTGGATGAAGCACACCCTCCGCGACTTTAAGTTAGACTTTACGAATACTAAACTTCACGTAGATAACATTAGTTCAATTAATCTTACAAAGAATCCAATATGTCACTCTAGGACCAAACATATAGAAGTCAAACACCATTTCATTCGAGAACATGTGGCCAACGGAGCCATACAACTCGAGTACGTCGAATCGAAGTCTAACCTAGCAGACCTATTTACTAAACCCTACCCGAAGCCGAATTTAGTCTATTAAGATGAAAATTGGGCATGTGCGTAATAGAATAGGAACTTGAAAACTATATTTTCTTACTACTATTTCTTAATTTTCATTTTGATGGAACTAGCATAGGACATACCTTAGATATCATGCACCTATAGATTTAAGGAGCCAGTACATCTCACAACACATAGGACTAATGTGTTTGTGTACTTAGCCACATAGATGGGCGTGAGATGTTAGGACCCTACTCCTGGTTCCAGATGTAGAGCTAGTGCATCGCTATGAACCACAGAGTATAATCATACATACTAACCGACTCTGACCAGGACTGGTTGATCTTTCATATCAATCAAGCCAAATATGAGTCGAACATTTTATAGATGAAATTATTTTCAGTATATTATTTTCGAAATAATGTGGAACATGCTTGGACTTTAAAATTAATACTTATTCCACACACACCCTCGCTTTTTTCGATATATGGCAAAAGGGGGAGAAAAAGGCCAAAGTTAAGGGATCGATTTTTTTTTGGCCAAGGCTTACTTAACTTTAAGTTAACAAAACAAGTTAAGGGAATTCTTAACTTACAAGTTAAGGGAATTCTTAACTTAAACATATTTAGTTAACTTGTTTTTGTTAACAAATAATTTACTTAACTTTAAGTTAACTTGTTAACAAAACGAAAGTAAAGGACAAGGTTAAGAAATCATTTTCTTAACTTAAAACTTATTTTAAATAATATGACCAATATTAAGTAATTTCGGTTACTTAATTTTTTTTAGTAGCAAATATCAAGGGGGAAAGTTAAAACTCTTTCAAGTACTCACCCTCGGTCAAGGGGAGGATTCTCAAGGGGGAGCACTTGAAAAAGAGTTTTATATCTCCGCTCATTCATGCATATCTTTTTTAATGCACTTAACTTTGTATGTGGGTTTGCCATAAATCAAAAAGGGGGAGATTGTTGCAGCAGAGGCACCTAAGTCTAACCCGAGTTTTGATTATAGCAAACGATACAAAGTTAAGCTCATGTTGTTATCTCACGAGCCAATCGAGTGTGCGTAAAATTGCTATAGCCGAGTCGAAGGCTAGCGACACCTGAGGAAGCCGCGTGGTCGGGCGACACTCAAGTGACTTCGAGGGAGCCAAGGAATTGAGTGGAAGGCCGAAGCAAAAGCAACACGTAAGTATCGAGGTAAGCTCGTGTGTGCGAGTGTAAGTAAGGTCGATCCTCGCATGGGAAAGACTTGCGTAGATCCGACCCAAGACATCTCATAGGTGGTCTAGTCGAGATCGGACGGCCGACGCATCACGAAATAATGTTTTCTTTTTAGCTAACATTGCCTTGCAGCCAAGCATCACCGATCGCGCCTAGGACTCGACGCCGCCAATCGGGCCGATCACGGGGTCAAGCACTCGATCGATGCCGCCAAAGAATGATCGATGATGGCCATCACCGATCGATGGTCAAAGGATCACCTCGAGGAGCCGGCGTTTATCACCACCAAGGTGCTCAAATATGATTGGCTAGGGTTCCTCTCGAAAAGGGGCTCAAAGGCTATAAAAGGAGGTCCTAACCTAGGGTTTTCATAAGAATTCTAAGTGCTCAAAGCCTCCGTTACGCTGCAACTCTCCGACGACTCTACAACAACGAAGTGCTGCCAACAACCCTAGCTTAAAGTTTCTTTTGTTTAGTTGTTGGTATAATCTTAATTTGTTATTGCTTTCAATATTGCAATTATTTTCAATCGAGGTTTTTTCGTTGCAATTTACTTTAATAGAAGAGAGGGTTTGTCTCTCTATCTTTTTGCTTCGAAGGCTTTTGTAATCGTAAAACTTCTACCTCCAACGAGGAGGAGTGTTTTAGTGAATTGCCCTCCGTACACGGTCTAGGACCGTTAGGGCCTTGGAGTAGTAGCCGAAGGCTACGAACCAAGTAAAAAAACTATTTGTCTCATTTAGGTTTTATTTACATTTTCGCTGCGTTTAATTGTCTATCGAACGTTTTAAAAGAAAAGTTTTTATCGCTATTCACCCCCCCTCTAGCGATCTGCTTCGATCCAACACTACGAAGTTCCCTCGGTGTTGCCCGACCACCACAGCTCCCTCTGGGTGTTGCTGACCTTCAATTTAGCTTAGCCTTTCTGCACACTTGATTTAGCTCGTAAGACAACGATGTAAACTTAACTTTGTGTCTTTGCCATAATCAAAATACAAGTTCAATTATCTGGTGCCCCTGCACCAACAATCTCTCCCTTTTTGATCTATGGCAAACCAACACAAAGTTAAGGGAAATTAAAACATAAAACAATTATAGTAAATGATGAATGTCATTTCCAAAAACTCCCCCTCAACCAAAACTCCCCCTTAACCAAAACTCCCCCTTAACCCTAGGTGAGTTTTGAAAGAGATACTTTAATTTTCAAAATTAAATTTTGTGTTACTCCCCCTTAACTTTCGCTCTTCTCCCCCTTTTGCCATAAATAAAAAAAAATGTTGGGGTTTTTGTATAAAATAGGGGTTTAAAAACAATATCGTATATGCATGTATCGAGATAAATCAACTATGAGTCCCATGCGTCTAGTAGTAGTTAGATAGATTGGTTCGAGGTGTGTCCCTCTGCACCAATAATCTAAAGGTTTGTAATATAACCCTTAGGGTTAGTTTGCTCTCCCCCTTAGTTAAATATATGAAGTATAAGAGATGTAGGGGGCGCTAAACTTTGGCCTAAAGAGTTATAAATAGTCATTAAGTACAATAGTTGAGAAAATAAGTAGCATTTTGAAAAGGTTATATTTTAATTATCCTTAATATCTCACCCGTTCTATGTGTCTCAGAATTTGTTCACCTAATATGTTTTGTGAGATGATTTGAAATTTATTAAAGATAGTCAACCTTGGGTTAGATTCGGATTTAACCTTTAGATCGTTAAGTAACTTTTCGAGAAACTGGCTTCCAGGTTGTGGCGAGGCACAGGGGCCTTCTTTGATCGGAACAACGACCACTTCCTTAGACAAAGCCAAATTCAAGAAAATATCACTTAAGTCACTTAGGGTTACTTCCTGGTCTAACTAGTTTAGGATATGACGAGGTAGCTTCATCTTGTTCCACTCGGTCAAGTGCACCAAGCTAGATACGCCTTATCTAGCTCGAATACACGAGACTTTGTTTCCCTAATGTACTATCATCTCGCCGCGTCCTGATACTATGTTGTCAAGAGTTGACTAACTATTTTCCCTATCTAGACATTCTAAAAATTAAAATAAAATATGCAATGATTTTGCTAAGTAAGTGGGTATACTATTTTAGTGTTAGCTCCCCCTGGACTATTGAACCAATATGGTCTATTCAAATAATGAACTTGATCCAGGGGAATCCAAAACTGATTAGTCCTTATATGTGAGTTCAATAAAACCTTTGGGACCCATGCTTGGACTCTTTGATGACTACGATTCACAATAGACATATAAGACCTGTTCGTAGTCGTTGACCTAAATCCGAGTCCGGCTTTGTTATACATGGCTCTTTGGGTTCCAAGTAGTCGGCTAAGGTTCTTAGATCCCAACGTGAACCTTTCCAACCTAGCCTCGACCTCTTGAACTTGGTTTTTCAAGAGAGAATTCTCCTCCTCAAGTTTTTCAACTTGGGTTGAATTTCCCTCTTGAACATGACTAGTTGAAGAGGTTAGAGTAGCCTCTTGCTTGAGGGTTTCAACCTCCTCAAGTAACGACTCAACCCTAGACTCGGACTTAGTTAATTTCCTAGTAAGCATTTTAATTGTAAGGTAAAGTGTACTAATTAAAGAGTGGCTAACCTTGACTTTCCCTTTTGGTCCGGCTTTGAGTTTCCTCTCAAAGTAGTCTTCGGGGTCGGAGTTGGAGTTGTAGTTGGACTCGGCTTCGGATTTTGACTTGGACTCCTCCGGTCTTGCCATGTAGGCTATGTCGACGCCTTCTTTTCCGTTATCCCAAGTTGCATGGAAGGCTTTCCTTGCTCCCTTTTGCTTTTGGTTCTCGTTCTTCAATTGCCTTCTTTCTTGTCGAACTATTCTCCGCACAATGTTGACTATTGCGGCCTCCTCTTCGGATTCGGATTCGGATTTGTCCTCTTCCTTGGGGGATGGTTTGTTTACGATCTTCTTCTTCGAACCTGCAAATAAGGCAATACCTTTCTCGGGAGCCGAATTAGACTATTCATGGAGTTCAAATTCAGAAAATAATTCGTCTAGTCTAAGTTTAGAAAGGTCCTTAGAAACCTTGTAGGCATCGACCATGGATGCCCATAAGGTAGTCCTAGGGAAAGCATTTAAAGCATACCTTATAAGGTCCTGGTTCTCTACGGCTTGCCCGATCGAGTGAAGACCGTTGACGATGTCTTGGATCCGCGCATGTAGTTGGGTGGCGGTCTCGCGATCCTGCATCTTTAGATTATATAGTTTATTTAAAAATAAATCCCTTTTATATACCTTAGCATTGGGCGTCCCTTCGTGTAGATCAATCAATTTGTTCCAGAGGTCTTTGGCACTAATGAAGGGTCCGATGCGGTTGAGTTCCTCCTTGGACAAGCCACATTGCAATATTTGGGTTGCTCTTGCATCGGCTTGGATTTGCTTCTTGGTTGCATTGGTCCACTTGTCGAAGCCCAAGGGCTTGCCTTGATCATTGGTGGGTAGAGCAAAGCCGGTTTGGATCATTATCCAAGTCTCGACTTGTGTTTTTAGAAAACACTTTATCCGACCTTTCCAATAACGAAAATCATCTCCATTAAAGAACGGAGGTCGGGTGGTGTTGTACCCCTCAATGTGAACCATTAAATATCTTGCAAAACACGAATAAAAACCAAAAGGAATTCCAAGACTTGGTCTTAGATTAGTAATGCGAGAAGAAATAAACATAAATAAATAAGAAGAATAGGAAACTAACAAAAACTAGAAACTTACTACCTTCGATGTCCCCGAAAGGGTACTGTACATTGGTTTTTTGGGATGGAGATAGCTTGTTATGAGTGTAAACCCTCATAAGAAGTGTAGATCTTTCAGAGAGCTTCGATTTGGCAGGTAGATCGTTTCGTGAGTCCACTTGTGCGAAAAGTTATGACCATTTTACCGTCGGCTACTCCAAAAGAGAATACTTGCAAACACACAACCAAAAGAAAAGTACCAAGACTTCGTCTTGGATTAGTAGTGCGGGAAAAAAACAAAAAAAAAACACGAATAAAAAAATACGAAAAGAAAACCAAAAAGTGTTAGATTGGTGATTTCACCAAATCTTAGCGCCCCCGCTCTGATACCAATTGTTGGATCGAGAAGCGTCGCTAGAGGGGGGGGTGAATAGCGAGTGTAAAATTTTTTGTTTCGTTTGTTCGATATACAAGCAAGTATAGAGGAAAAATAAAAAGACAAGTTTATTTTTACTTGGTTCACAACCCAGCGGTTGCTACTCTAAGGCCCTAACGGTCCTAGACTGCGTACGGAGGGCAAAGCACTATAAGATCTTCTCCTCGTTGGAGGTAGGAGATAACGATCACAAAATCGGAAGTACAAGGATGAGGCAACAAGCCTACCTCACCTCGTTACGATTAAAACAAAGAATACAAAAGATATTACTTGCTACTGTTGCCGACGAAGAAGATGGAACCTTGGCGTCGCGTCAGCGTTATGACAGTGTTGGAGCTTTGGCGTTGTAGGAGCACTTGAGAATAATCTTGATTGATGTTTGGGTTGGAGTCATCCCCTCCTTTTATAGATTTTAGCCTCAGAATAAGTCTCCTCATCTTTCAGAACATATCACGAAGTGGTACCAAATTTTATCGCGAAGTGGTCGAGTCAAACATTATCCGTTTTGACCTAGCGCAAAAGGCTGATTCGTCGCCATCAATCGACTGATGCCTTCCATCAGTTGACCGATTAGCATTAGTCGACTGCCCAATGACCAACAGTCGACTGCTAGCCTGGCCACTTCCTTGCAATAAGAGGTTAGCATGGAAAATGATAAATACGACGATTTCTTACCGTCCGATCTCGACCTAGACCTTCCATAGGAAGTCTTAGTCGAATTGCCACCTACGATCATCCCTGTATAGGAGACACGACCTTACCATCTCTCACTCACACGAGCTTACCTCTGGTTCTTTAAGATCTGTTGCTTTGCTTCCGGTCTTCCACCTAGGTTCTTCGACTCCCACGAAGTTCCCTCGGTGTTGCCCGACCACCATAGCTCCCTCTGGGTGTCGCTGACCTTCGACTTAGCTTAGCCTTTCTGCACACTTGATTTACCTCGTGAGACAACGATGTAAACTTAACTTTGTGTCTTTGCCATAATCAAAACACAGGTTCGATTATCTGGTGCCCCTGCACCAACAGTACATTCCAAGTTCTCTCCTAAGTGATGTAAATTCCGCTTCGAGGAGAGCCTTGGTGAAAATGTCGGCGAGGTTAGACTTAGATTCATTGCAATTAAGTTCATTGTCTCCTCTTGCCACATGATCTCTATTGAAGTGATGCTTCACTTCAATGTGCTTTTTCTTGAGTGATGTACCGAATTTTTAATCAAATTGATGGTACTCACATTATCACAATAAACTTTGACTTTTGAGTAGTGTAACTCATAATCCTCTAGAGTATGTTTTATCCATAGTAATTGAGCTACACAACCACCATGGCCACATATTCAACCTCGGTTGTAGACAAATGATGCATGTGGGGTAGCAGGATGATGCTAAAAACCTTCCATGCGTGAGATTAAGATAGAGGGGGCAGAGAGAATCGAAGGAGAAGGAGGAATTCACTAGTAATAGAGGATTCACCTCTATGTTTAAACAAAACCAAAATAAACTTTATTAATCAAAAACTAATCTATGCATTACAAGAGACTAAGCCCATCTTTAAATAGTCTAGGGAAAGAGAATGTTTCTTAACAAGTAAGAATGCTAAAAAAATAAACAAACTTAAATAAAATTTTTTTAATGGAATGGAAAAGAAAAAAAAATTAAACCTAAAAATTTAAAATTAAATAGAAAATTCGAACCAAATAAAATTAATAATAAAATATTAATAAAATACTAAATAGTTGCGGCAGTGTGCCATGGTCATGGTCTAGTCCACAGTCAGGCCATGGTGGGAACCATGTCCATTGACTGGTCCACGGTCAAGCCATGGTGAAGACCACGACCGTAGTGGGTAACATGGGTAGGTCATGGTCCCTGCTGGAGGTCCCATGTCAAACTATGGAATGATCCACGCCTGTGGTAGTGACCACAGATAGGCTGGGTAGTCTCTAAGAACTCCTTTGCGCTTTGTTTCGATCCAAAATGAAGAATATCCATGTCAGGGGGTCATGAAGTCGTTGAAATCTTTATTTTGGGGCTTATTTTCTCCTCGTTATGATTTAGAAAAGGGAGAGATCGTATCATATGATAGGAGTGTTAGGGCAATCTCTTGCCGTAATATGGTTTTGATGGTGTGGCAAAGGGTTTAAGTTAGTTTGATATGTTGATTTGATATGTGCGTTGAAGTCGTGCAGGACTTAGTAATTCGCACATGGAGCCGTGGCGAGTTTCACATCTCATGACTCGTGCCTTGAGTCGGTGAAGGATAGCTTTGCGCAAGCCGTGCGCTTGGAGCATCCGAGGGACCGCCGGACGAGAAGCTTGGAGTGAAGCCGGAGGAAGTAGACTTCGAGGCAAGAGACGTGAAGGAGCATTGCAGAGCCGTGTGCCTGATGCTGCCGAGGGACGTGGCCGAGAACGAAGAGAACTTCGAAGGCGAGGGACTCCGAGAGATGAGAGTGAGCGATTGTAACCCGGGGAAGGGTAGCTCTTAGGTGAAACTTGGCCATTTGGCCAAGTGTCGGATGGGTTTTTACTGACACGCCGATCGCCATGTCATGGCGATCGATCGCTCGAGTCGAGTGAGTTCGACCGTATACGATCGATCGATTGTGGCTAGCGATCGCCATACGTGGGTAGTCGATCGCCAGACATCGGTCGGCCAGCAAGGCGATGATGATCGTCAATAGGGTTTTAGCCATAGAATCGTTAAATGGCCATGACGATCGACTCGAGGCGAGAGTCGATGATGAGGTCCATCGCCGATCGCAGAGATTCGTTGGACTACAGCGGTCGGGATCCGGCGTGTTCGGAGGCCGTTGTAGTAGCCCTCTCTATAAAAAGAGAGGGTGTAAGCCCTTGAGAGGCTAATGCTTAAGTTCCAAATGATCTTCCTAGTGCCCCACAAGCTTTAAACTCTTCGTACTTGTCTTTACTTCAATCCTATTGTAAGAAGAGTTATCTTGGTTGTAAAGGTTACCTCCACCTAGCTTTGTGCAAAGGAGAGACCGATAGTGATTGGTTTTGGCGGAGTGATTCACCGTGGACGAATCGGACCGTGGATTAGCGGCGTAGCCGTGAACCACGTTATATCTCGGTGTTTGTATTGCTTGTTTTTGTTTTGCTTGTCTTTATTTATATTTGTATATTCCACTTGCGCTAACGTTTTGTAGACGAGCAAAATACGACATCCAACTAACGAGGGCTATTCACCCCCCCTCTAGCCGGCCATCCGATCCCCTACAAGTGGTATCAGAGCCGAGGTTGCTTGTCACCGGACTAACCGCCGCAACAAGCCCTACATCAAAAATGGCCGGCTCAAACATCCACCCACCAAAGTTCGACGGCGAATTATCTTGGTGGAAAAAGAGAATGGAGGTATTCTTCGAGACCAATTTTGATATTATGCTAATAATGGAAAATGGTTTCGAGTTTCCTAGGGATGAAAGGGGTGAACCAATCGAAAAATCACGATGGACTAAGAAGCAAAGAGAGGAGCACCTTGCAAACTCAAAGGCAAAACATCATCTTTTCAATGTGCTCCCTCAACAAGAGATCAACCGGATCGGAGAATGTGCTAGTGCCAAAGAGATGTGGGAGAAGCTTGTAGAACTCCATGAAGTCACATCCGAGGCCAAGCTAGCAAGGAGAGACCTCCTCCGCTCCCAACTATCCAATATAAAACTAGAAAAGGGAGAAAAGGTAACCTCACTACACTCTAGGTTTAAAGAAATTTTAATTGGGCTAATAAGTGTAGGTGAGAAGCTATCAAACCGGGATATGGTAATGAAGGCCATAGATGCCTTTCCCCGGTCCTCAAAGTGGAGCTCCATGGTGGATTCATTTTACATCTCCAAGAACTTGGAAGTAAGTACCTTGGAGGAATTTTTCTCGACAATGGAGCTCCACGAAACTAGACTTGAAGGAATATAAGAGGAACCTAGAATTCAACCCTCAAGAGGAGTGGCTTTGATGACAAACAAGGGGAAGAAGAAGATGGAAGTCCCCTCCTCCTCATCCGATGAAGCCTCCTCCTCCTCCATGGATAGCACCGAAGAAGCCTACATGGTAAGGAAGGTGAGGCGTGTATTTAAGAATTTTAGATTTGATAAATCTAATGATAGGAATAGAAGACCAAGGGGGAAGGTCATATGCTATAATTGCCAAGGAGAGGGACACATAAGGGACAATTGTCCCCTCCTAAACAAAAGCAAAGAAGAGAAGAAAAAGAAAGAAGAGAAGAGGAAGAAGAAGAAGGGGAGCAAGAGAAAGGAAGAAGAAAAGAAGGCAAAAGAAAAGGGGAAGGCCAAAGCATTCAAGGCCAAGACATGGGATGATCCTTCCTCATCCTCCTCCTCATCATCGGAAGAGGAGAATGCTTTTGTCACCAATTTGGCCTTGATGGCCTTTGATGACTTGGATTGCTCTTCCTCCGAAAATGAAGGTTCAAGCTCAAGAGGAGAGAGCTCAAGTGAAGGGGGAGCTTCTACATCCTCCTCATCCGAAGAAGAAGAAGAAGATATGGAAACTATGGTAACGAAAGCTTCTCCTAAGAAAATAGTTTCCATAATTTCTAGTTTAACTAAGGACTTATTTGGAATGAAAAAGAAAAATAAATGCATGCTTGAACAAATTAAGGACTTAGAAAATAAGTTAGAAAATGCATGCTTAAATGAAAATGATAATATTTCTTCTTGCCATGATGATGCATGCTCACATGATTATATGCCTTTGGATGTTAATGATGCATGCATAGAGAAAAATAGGGCATTAAGGGAAAAGGTAGATTATTTAACCAAAGCCCTAGAGAAATTCACAATTGGCTCCAACACATTAAATATGGTCTTAGGGAGCCAAAGAGCTAGCTTCAACAAAAAGGGCCTAGGCTACAAGGAAAAGAAAAATGAAAAGGCCTACAAATGCCTAATTGCTAGGGGACAAGATAAAAAGAAGGTAATAGCTAGAAAATGGATCCCCAAGGAATACTTAGTGAACCCAATAGGAAAGAATTTATTTTGGGTTCCAAAATCCATTCTTAAGGGTTAGAAAACCCCTAGGGTAGTCAACCATATGGACTTAACCTATATCACATTTTGGTTGACTTAGGATGACGGGACAACATTTTTTAGATAGTGTTGGGTGATGATAACGTGCCCATAAATAGATAATATTGCTTAAATCATGATGATTAATGTAATTTCTATGCATATGTGTAATCATGATTTATGATATTGATATTGGGCACATCATCATGAGAAATAGGTTTAAATCATGCTTTAGGTGATACTTTGTTTATTATTATGATATAATACCTAATGCATGATTATTATTTGATGAATACATGTATTTGATGATCATAATGTGAAATCAAATCATATATATCATTATGATCATGTAGGTTGTTAGGTTGATACTTAACCAAAATAGAATTGCATGAATATATTGGTTAAGTATATACAAATACCCCCTAGGATGCATCTCACACTCATTATAGGCTAACTTGATTGCAAACTTAGCATGGGTTAGATATTAGGATGATACAAATGTCCACTAATGCCTATGACATTTAGATGGTCATTTAGAGTATCAAAATAGCAATAATAGACCAATCATGGGGAAGGCTTATGTTTAATTCATAGACATATTGCCCAAAGATCATGGTTGGATATTTCATATGTTTTCAAAACAAGTCCTTAATCTAAAATCTATGTATTCATGTTTTGGAACAATTCAAAGCAAGACTAGGTGTTAAAATGGATACTAACATGCTCAAAAACTAGTGGTTTTTCAAGTGTTTGGATTTTTGGAAAATCTTGGAAAATATAATGATTTTTCATGAAAAACTATTTTTCCTTGATATATATACTTAAGAGAAATATGCTCCTAAAATTTCATGATTTTTCGAATTTTTTGGAATTTTTAATGCATTTCAAATTACTTAAAATCGAATTTGAATTAATTGTGTGCCACGATCATTATATCGATAAGCATGATCATTGCCTCACTAAAATCAGCTTACAATTTTCTGATTTTAGACTTTAATCATGTTTTTGGTATTTCCCTCCATTATACTTGATGCCATGAGCTTATAACTTCGTGATAATCTTTTTGATGGTGTCAAAGGGGGAGAAATAAGTATGTTTAAGTTAATTATTTTAGGGGGAGAAATATATGAAATTTTTTATGTAGAATTTCATGGATTAAGGGGGAGTTGCATGTTGCTATATCATGTTTATCTTTACATGCTTTCTTACCTTAGAATTTATATCAAATGCTTTTACCTAACTTAAACGGATTGCCACACATCAAAAAGGGGGAGATTGTTAGGGCAATCTCTTGCCGTAATATGGTTTTGATGGTGTGGCAAAGGGTTTAAGTTAGTTTGATATGTTGATTTGATATGTGCGTTGAAGTCGTGCAGGACTTAGTAATTCGCACATGGAGCCGTGGCGAGTTTCACATCTCATGACTCGTGCCTTGAGTCAGTGAAGGATAGCTTTGCGCAAGCCGTGCGCTTGGAGCATCCGAGGGACCGCCGGACGAGAAGCTTGGAGTGAAGCCGGAGGAAGTAGACTTCGAGGCAAGAGGCGAAGGAGCATTGCGAGCCGTGTGCACGATCGCCGAGGGGCGTGGCGAAGCGAAGAGAACCGGCGAGGACTCAGAGATGAGAGTGGCGATTGTAACCCGGGAAGGGTAGCTCTTAGGTGAAACTTGGCCATTTGGCCAAGTGTCGGATGGGTTTTCGACACGATCATGCCATGTCATGGTAATCGATTGCTCTGGTCGTGAGTTCGGTATCGGTATACGACGATTGTGGATCGCCGGCGACCGCATCATCGATGGCGGTCGATGCCCGAGACCATCGATCGGCTCAAGCCGTGATCGGTAGTCAATAGGTTTTAGCCCGCGAAGCCGTTCGTAGCCGGAGGCGATCGACTACGAGCGGCGATCGGGATGAGGTCCATCGATCGCCAAGAGTTTCGTTGGACTACAACGGTCGGGATCCGACGTGTTCGGAAGAAATCAGCCCTCTCTATAAAAAGAGAGGGTGTAAGCCCTTGAGAGGCTAATGCTTAAGTTCCAAACGATCTTCCTAGTGCCCCACAAGCTTTAAACTCTTCTTACTTGTCTTTAATTCAATCCTATTGTAAGAAGAGTGATCTTGGTTGTAAAGGTTACCTCCACCTAGCTTTGTGCAAAGGAGAGATCGATAGTGATTGGTTTTGGCGGAGTGATTCACCGTGGATGAATCGGACCGTGGATTAGCGGCGTAGCCGTGAACCACGTTATATCTCGGTGTTTGTATTGCTTGTTTTTATTTTGCTTGTCTTTATTTATATTTGTATATTCCACTTGCGCTAACGTTTTGTAGACGAGCAAAATACGACATCCAACTAACGAGGGCTATTCACCCCCCCTCTAGCCGGCCATCCGATCCCCTACAAGGAGTTGAACAAGCGACTGGATGCACCTTCATTAGTCACCTGGGGTTGAAAAGAACTCACCTCGAGTTCGAACCAATGCTATCTCCTTTTTTGGCATAAGGAATCATGCTCTCTTGGGTGTATCCTCGATTTACTAGCTTCATCACATGTTGCCTAGACATAGAAAGGAAAGGAGAGGAAGATAACAAAATAAGAGTGGGATTATCTGTAGGGAATCCATGCGTGTTTGGAAATATTTTACAAGCACATAAGCAGTGGAAAAGTTAGATCCCTCCATGTTAGTGAAAGCCCTAGAGCCGATCATGTGATGATTGTTGAATGGACTTGTTGTATCATATTCCTATATATATTTATAAAGAAATTTCTTTATGGTTATTATACTTACTTGTATTGGTGCCAAATAACTAAGTATAATAGCGTCCTTGAGTAGAAGATTCTTATCTATATCAATCGATTGGTTGAATCGATAGTGAGATGTTATAGAGAATACTACTCTTAATCATTCCTAGTCAAGTATTAATATTCAGGGACAATGTTAATGCGAAGAGACTAGCATGTAGGTCAACTCGATGACTTGATCTCACAAGTCATGGATATGAGATATTAAGTTGACACATGGGTATGCATTGGAGAATGTATATTGAATCACCCGTCATGAGAAAGTATCATGATTCGTTATATGAGTGTCATATACTTTCTCATATGACTATTAGTATGACTATTAGTCCTTGGACCTGAAGTCACCATGGTTCCCTACATAAGGAGTTGCATACTTTGGCTTCATCAAACGTCATCCGTAAATGGGTGGACTATAAAGGCGATTACTGGGTATAAAACAAATTATGCGGAGGGATGTGAGTGATATAGATGGGATCTATCCCTCCTATATGATGGAAGTGATATCATGATTCTTGATAGAGTGAGACCACTAAGTGCATGACTATGCCCAAATGAGTCAATATGAGATATTGAGCTCATTTGATTACAGTGAGTCTACTTGGAGTTCAAGATATAGATTGTACAGAGGATGACACGGTCTATGCCTCAATTGTTCAATCTAGATGTTAAGGATAGAGGGACATTGTCACATATTATGAGAGTCACAAAGGTGATATTGGATCTCAACATTCTTGAAACTTGGGTAGCAATTATGTGTTGCTAGATACCGCGCATTGCTTATGTTTCTAAATCAATTTAGGAGCATTGCCAATGTTGCAAGAACCTATAGGGTCACACACAAAGGGCAATTAGATAGAGATTAGGTTCATATGATGGACCAAGAGGATTAGGTTCATGTGATGAACCAAATTGGATTAAGAGTAATCTAAATTAGACTAATTGAGTTAGACTGAATTTGATTCAAGTGTTGAATAAGTCTAATTTAGATTTGATTCATTGAGTCAATTTAAACTAATGAATAGAGATTCATTAAATTAAATTGACTTGAATCAAAGGTTGGATTTGATCAACCATGGGAGATAAGACGTCAAGTTTGACTTGACTTGAGAGGGAAGATGAAGGGTCAAGTTTGACTTGACCAAATGGCACTTCATGGTGAATTGGCAAAGGGGCCGGCCAATGATGATGTTCCACATCATCATGGACACATCATGATGTGCCACCTCATGAGGAAGACTAAGAGCCATGGCTCTTGGTATTACATGGATGTGTATAACTCTCCTTAATGTGCCCGACCAAGTGATTAAGTGGTGAATTGATTTCATCTTCTTCCCTCTCCCTTCTTGCTCTCTCCCTTTTTCCTCCATTGCCATGACCTCCAAGAGTGCTAGCACACTCTAAGTGGTTCTGTCCACCTTTTGTCCGTGTAGATACGTGTAGAGGAGTGTACACTTGATACTCTACGAGATCCGACAACCAATTGGACGAGCGGGATAAGCGAAGGGCATCGCTATAAGGGTAACACTCTTCTCATGTAGATTTAAGGTAGATCTAGTGTTTCTAAACATGTACATAAATTTTATTTTATTTATCTTCGCACGGATCCGTGGCCGACTTCCGAGGTTTTCGCAACGCAAAAAGCGGTTTTTGCGGCTCGGAGAGTCTAACGGTGGTATCAGATCCATGTGCACAGCATGTACATGTTTAGATTTATAATTTTTATATTAGATACGAAAAGTTACAGATCTGTAAGTTTCTGTAATTTTCTTAATTTTAGAGATTTTGTGAGTATTTTTCTCGTAGAGTCGAAGCAACAAGTGTTTGGACACTTGTAGGCTTCAACCACCAAGAAAAACTCTCCGAAACAGCAATGTCTCATTTTTGTCTTTTGGGACAGTGACTTAAGGCACTGTAAGATCAAGATGGGACACTCGCGAGATTCATTTTGCGAGAAGGGGCACTGCCTCTAACCCCGCAAGGGGCATTATCCTGTGATCGCGCCCGAAAATCGCTTAGCAGGATCGCTGCGGAGTTGTGACTCATAAAATTGAAAACAAATTAGGAAAATTATATAGAAGTTTACTTAAAATACATAATTTAGAATTATGTATGATATTGTGATGGTCATGGCCCAAAAACCCCAATGTAATTGGATAAAATTATGTTGTAATTCATAATACATCTTGCGCCCCATTTTTTGGTGTCATGCATGTTGTATATCATATGCAACCTACGCGTCGTGCCTATCTTATTATATTTTTGTTGTAAATAGATTTTAGACTCAAATGTAACTCGAGTTTCACGTTTGCAATGTACAAAATGAAGCGATGGAAGGTCCACTTGTAGACGGAGTTACGAGGAGGGTGCCGACGACACATGGCGGTCAAAGGAGACGCTTGGAGAAGCCGCTAACCCTAGGTTGACCATCCGATCTTCTCATTAGCTTGAGAAGATCGTAGTAGGGCTATGATCTCATCACAAATTAATTAATTAGTATATATATATATATATATATATATATATGTTTTTGCTTGTATGTATGTGATGCATGCTAGTATAGGGTAATCAATGCCTTAATGCGTATATGATACACATTCACGATTAGATTAGATCTTAATCAAGTCAACTCGAAATACCTACCAAGTTTTGATACCCATCACTACCTCGATCATTTGTTGTTGTCGAATCTGCCAAAGCAGAGCAACGCATATTATCTTGGTAGGGTGCGGAGGGACAATCTTGGTCCCACCTATCAAAGCTTGGGTGAGAATAAGCTCAATTAGATTGAGTGAAACTAGTTAACTCAATTGGATCGGGTAAAACTATATGCATATTCCAACAGTTGGAAAGATAGGTTAAGATCACATTTACACTAAGTCTTGGGCGATTTAGCCAAAGCTAACTCAAGTTTTTTTGTAAATGTGGATCTTGATCCTATAAACAAGAGTTGCATAGAGATTTTGTAAAAGTTCAAAGAATTCAAGAATGAAGTACAAAACCAGCTTGACAAGAGTATTAAGATACTTCGATCAGATCGAGGTGGTGAATACCTTAGCCATGAGTTTCATGACTATCTAGCTGAGTGTGGGTTTCTATCCCAACTCACTCCTTTTGAAACACCACAGTGGAATGGTATATCCGAAAGGAGGAATCATACCCTATTAGATATGGTATGATCTATGATGAGTCACACAGATTTTCCTATATCCTTTTGGGGATATGCTCTAGACACATCAACCTTCACACTTAACCGTGTTCCATCCAAAGCTGTGATAAATACACCATATACGATATGGACAGGAAAAAATCCCTAGATGTCTTTCATGAGGATTTGAGGTTGTGAGGCTTACATTCGATGTCAAGTCTTAGACAAACTAGGACCCAAATCCGATAAGTGCTATTTTGTTAGATATCTCAAGGAAACGAAGGGATATTACTTCTATATTTCTCGTCAGCATAAAGTGTTTGTGGCAAAGACTGGGGTATTTCTAGAAAAGGACTTTATTTCTAGAAAAACTAGTGGGAGTATGTTCGATCTTGAAGAAATTCAAGATTGTGACCATAGCACTGAGGCCTTGATTGAGGTTGAACAGGAACCACAAAGTGTTATGGATGATGAAATTATTGCACAAAAAGTTATGGAACAACAACCTGTTCAGGTAGACCTACCTCTTTGTAGGTCTAATAGGGTACGTCATCAACCTGAGAGATACTCATTTCTCTTGTCTGACATGATGACGTTATGCTCATTGAGAATGAGCCTACATCCTATCAGGAAGCTATGATAAGCCCAAATTTTGAGAAATGGCTAGAGGCCATGAGATTCGAGATGGAATCCATGTACTCCAACCAAGTATGGACTTTAGTTGATCCACTTGAAGGCGTCAAACCCATTGGGTGTAAGTGGGTCTTTAAGAGAAAGACTGACATGGATGGACTTACGCATACCTATAAGGGTCGATTGGTGGCTAAACATTTCAAGAAAATTCATGGTATTGACTATGATGAAACCTTTTCTCCAGTTGCGATGTTTAAGTCCATTCGGATCATGCTTGCTATTGCAGCATACCACGATTATGAGATCTGGAAGATGGATTTCAAAACCGCGTTTCTGAATGGAAACTTGCTTGAGGATGTGTACATGACACAACCTGAGGATTTTGTAGATCCATAGCATACTGGTAAAGTATGCAAGCTGCAAAGCTAGCTTCTCGGAGCTGGAATCTTCGATTTGATGATATGATCAAATAGTTTGGTTTCATCAAGAATGAAGATGAACTCTGTGTCTATAAGAGGGTTAATGGGAACACAATTGTCTTCCTTGTATTATATGTGGATGACATACTACTCATTGGGAATGACATCCCTTCACTACAGTGTGTGAAGACTTGGCTAGAGATGTGCTTCTCAATGAAGGACTTAGGTGAAGCAACTTGTATTCTAGGCATCAAGATCTATAGAGATAGATCTAAGAGATTGCTTGGCCTAAGTCAGAGTACATATATTGACATGGTATTACTACGGTTTTCCATGCAGAATTCAAAGAAGGGATTTCTGCCGATGTCACATGGTGTGAGTCTTTCGAAGACTCAAAGTCCCTGTTTAGAGAGGAGAGAGACCACATGGATAAGATCCCTTATGCATCTGCCATAGGATCTATCATGTATGTCATGCTATGTACTCATCCTGATGTCTCGTATGCTTTGAGCATGACGAGCAGATACCAGTCAGATCTAGGTGAGCGCCATTGGATAGTGGTCAAGAATATTCTTAAGTACTTAAGAAGGATTAAAGAATATTTCTTGATATTTGGAGGCGATACGAAACTAGCTGTAAAGGGTTACAGTGATGCCAACTTCCAAACTGACAAGGATGATTATAGATCACAGTCAAGGTTCGTGTTTTTCTTGAATGGTGGCGTTGTGAGCTGGAAGAGTTTGAAGCAGGACACAATTACTAATTCTACAACAGAGGCCAAGTATATTGCTACATCAGAGGCAACAAAGGAGGCAGTTTGGATCCACAAGTTCATTACTGAGCTTGGGGTGGTTCCTAACATAGCAGATCTATAGATCTCTATTGTGACAACAATGGAGCGATTGCGCAGGCTAAGGAACCTCGCTCACACCAGCGGACTAAACACATACTATGATGCTTCCATCTCATTCGAGAGATTATCGATAGAGGAGATGTGAAGATTTGCAGAGTACCCACAGAGGCTAACATTGCAGATCCCTTGACCAAGGCTTTGACACAAAAAAAGCATGATGGTCACTCTAGGTCATTAGGTATTAGATACTACAGTGATTGACACTAGTGCTAGTGGGAGATTGTTAGTGAAAGTCATAGAACCGATCATGTGATTATTGTTGTATGGACTTGTTGTATCATATTCCTATATATATTTATAAAGACATTTCTTTATGGTTATTATGCTTACTTGTATTGGTGCCAAATAACTAAGTATAATAGCATTCTTGAGTAGAAGGTTCTTATCTATATCAATTGATTGGTTGAATTGATAGTGAGATGATATAGAGAATACTACTCTTAATCATTCCTAGTCAAGTATTAATATTCAGGGACAATGTTAATGCGAAGAGACTAGCATGTAGGTCAACTTAATGACTTGATCTCACAAGTCATGGATATGAGATATCAAGTTGACACATGGATATGCATTGAAAAATATATATTGAATGACCCGCCATGAGAAAGTATCATAGATCATTATATGAGTGTCATATACTTTCTCATGTGACTATTAGTCCTTGGACCTGAAGTCACCATGGTTCCCGATATAAGGAGTTGCATACTTTGTCTTCGTCAAATGTCATCCGTAAATGAGTGGACTATAAAGGCGATTACTGGGTATGTAAAAAATTATGCGGAGGGATGTGAGTGATGTAGATGGGATCTATCCCTCCTATATAACGGGAGTGATATCATGATTCTTGATAGAGTGAGACCACTAAGTGCATGACAATGCCCAAATGAGTCAATATGAGATATTGAGCTCATTTGATTAGAGTGAGTCTACTTGGAGTTCAAGATATAGATTGTACAGAGGATGACACGGTCTATGCCTCAATGTTCAATTTAGATGTCAAGGATAGAAGGACATTGTCACATATTGTGAGAGTCACAATTAGTAGTCACAAAGGTGATGTTGGATCTCAACATTCTTGTAACTTGGGTAGAAATGATATGTTGCTAGATACCGCTCATTGCTTATGTTTCTAAATCAGTTTAGGAGCATTGCTAACATTGCAAGAACCTATAAGGTCACACACAAGGGGCAATTAGATAGAGATTAGGTTCATATGATGGACCAAGAGGATTAGGTTCATGTGATGAACCAAATTGGATTAAGAGTAATCCAAATTAGACTAATTGAGTTGAACTCAATTTGATTCAAGTGTTGAATGAGTATAATTTAGATTTGATTCATTGAGTCAATTTAAACTAATGAATAGAGATTCATTAAATTAAATTGACTTGAACCAAAGGTTGGATTTGATCAACTATGGGAGATAAGAGGTCCAATTTGACTTGACTTGAGAGGGAAGATGAAGGGTCAAGTTTGACTTGACCAAGTGCCACTTCATGGTGACTTGGCAAAGGGGCTGACCAATGATGATGTTACACATCATCATGAACATATCATGGTGTGCCACCTCATGAGGAAGACCAAGATCCATGGCTCTTGGTATTACATGGATGTGTATAACTCTCCTTAATGTGGCTGGCCAAGTGATTAAGTGGTGAATTGATTTCATCTTCTTCCCTCTCCCTTCTTGCTCTCTCCCTTTTTCCTCCTTTGTCGTGACCTCCATGAGTGCTAGCACACTCTAAGTGGTTCTCTCCACCTTTTGTCCGTGTGGATACGTGTAGAGGAGTATACACTTGACACTCTACTAGATCCGACAACCATTTGGACGAGCGGGATAAGCGAAGGGCATCGCTACAAGGGTAACACTCTTCCCATGTAGATCTAAGGTAGATCTAGTGTTTCTAAACATGTACATGAATTTTATTTTATTTATCTTCGCATGGATCCGTGGCTGACTTTCGAGGTTTCTGCAACGCAAAAAGCGGTTTTTGTGGCTTGAAGAGTCTAACACTCCAGAGATCCATGCTGAAACCATATTCGTTTGATTGATTCTATCCTATGAGATTCATAGTTACCTTCGATGCGAGCCCTTCGCAATCCTGTCAGCAACACTTGTGTGTAAGGTGTTCGAATCTCAGCGCGGTCAGGATGTCTGCACTTCCACGGTATCTACACGAACCGTGAGATGAAGAGGAACCAAACTATGGTCCTAGCCACAAGAGGTTGGTTCGACCAAGGAGGTAGAACAAGAAGGAGAAGAAGATCACACTCAAGAGTCTACAAAAACAACCACTGAAAACACTAAGTCTCATCTAATTCCTATTATATTTAACCATTGAATATGAAGGGTTTGTGACTCTTGGTTTCCATGGAATTTATAACTCATTAATCCCATCTTAATGATCATGCAACCCTTCTTAATGGTGAGTCTCACTCAATCCGAATTTGACTTGAGTTTAACTCGGGTCAAATTTAGTGAGTATACCTTGAGTCCTACTCAATCCGAATTTGACTTAAGTCTAACTCAGGTCAAATTCATTGGGTATACCTCGAGTCCCACTCAATGAGTCTAATCTATATTAGACTCAATCTGATGGCCTAATGGCTCATCACATGAGCCATCTCCAACTCACATGTCCTAAGTCTGTGACCCAATAAGTTCTTGTAACGTTGGCAATATTTCTAAAACCCAATTAGAGACATAAGCAATGAGCGGCATCTAGCAATATATCATTGCTACCCAAGTGACGAGAATGTCGAGATCCGACATAACCTTTCCGTGACTACTATCTTGTATGATTCAGTCCTTCTATCCTTGATATCTAGATTGATCAATGAGGCATAGACTGTGTCATCCTCTTATCAATCATGAGTTTCTTGATCTCAAAGTAGACTACTCAACCAAATAAGCTCAATATCTCATATTGACTTATTTGAGCATGACCATGCATTTTAGCAGTCCTACTCTATCAAGCGGCCCATAGATATCACTTCCGTTATATGGAAGGGATAGATCCCATCTACATCACTCACATCCCTCTGCATAACTTATTGCATACCCAGTGATCGCCTTGATAGTCACCCTGTTACGGGTGACATTTGATGAAGCCAAAGTATACAACTCATTATATAGGGAACCGTAGTGACTTCAGGTCTAGGGATTATTCATACCAATAGTCACATGAGAATATTTATGATACTCATATAATGATCCATGAAGCATTCTCATGACGAGTCAATTCAGTACATAGTCTCTAATATGTACCCATGTGTCAACTTGATATCACATATCCATGACTTGTGAGATTAAGTCATCAATTAACCTACATGTTAGTCTCTGTGCATTAATATTGTCTTTGCATATTAATATTCAACTAGGAATAGTTAAGAGTAGTGTTATATATATATATATATACAGACTCTTACTATCAATTCAACCAATTGATATGTTATAAATCTGAACCTACTATTCAAGGATGCTATTATATTATTCTTATAGCACATATAAGAAATAATATAATAAGAAAACCTTGCCTGTTATTAATGAAATATGATACATATGATCCTCATCAATCATCTCATGATTGACACTAAGGGTTGACACTAACATTATCTTGTCGGGATGCTAATTCAATCTTTTGGCTTTCGACATAAGTATTCTTCCATCTATCGTGGATAATTTTGCGATCATGGTGCCAATATGGGTTCAATAATATGTAGCATGCGCCTATCGCTTCAACCTAAGGGAGGAGAAGATTCTTTTGAGTAGTCACATCTCACGATCGTCTCCATAAAGTACCTCATCATCATCGTAGATGCTCATGTATTCTTTAACTACTATGTCGTCTTCATCATAGATGGTATTATCTCCTTCAACTGATATGCTTATATCTTCTTCAACTGGTATGTTGTCTTCATTGTAGCCATCCTCGTACATGGCCTGCTGGAGCTCCATTATGCCCTGCTTTGGTCTAGAATGACTCACACTTGTGTTAAGGGGCATGAGCATATCGTGTTATGATGGATGTACCTGCATCAGACTCCCAAGATTGAAAATAACTCGTCCTCGAGTTCCGATTAGGTAGGCTTGACCCTTAGTGGAGAAATTAAGACTTGAGTCGAAGATGCTGCTCGGATGAAGTGGTAGGGCATATGCGACCAAATGCCTAGACAAAGAAAGAAGAGAAAGAGAAGATACCAAAAGAGAAGTGAAATCCTCTTATCGAGGTGCTAGTATAATATTTTGTCCTTCCACATGGGTGTTTGTCATCATTAACCAATCATCCCTCATTTTATCCTTAAGCAATGTCTCGTGCCCATCTTTGTAAAGTACCTCATCATCATCGTATTCGTCATAGATGGGGTTGCCCCATGACCTCATCAATATTATCATCATTGTAGACGGGGTCTTCAGTGTTTTTATCATCATCATAGATAGAGTTTTCAATTTCTTCATTGTAGATAGAATCTTCCATGCCTTCTTTGAACTTGATGGTCTCAAGATCGTCCTCGTCATAGATGGGATCATCGTAAATGGAGTCTTCTGTGTCTTCTTCAATCAAGTAATGCTCCTCCATCCTTCACCCTATTTTGGAAAGAACTCGACCTTGAGTTCGAGTCGGGGTCATTATCTGTGTATGACCTCTTACTTTATTAATCGATATAGACTGCTTCTTGATTGTTCGGGTGTCCTTATGATCTTTAAGATTTAGACGCCGAGATAACTCTGTGACTTGTCTCTGTAGATCGGTAATGGTTTCTTGGAATCATCAATCCTGGGGTGCGGCTTCCTCAATCGGATCTTGCCGATCACACCCATAACTATGACCATGATAACCATTCACCATTCATGGATTGCCAAGATAACTCTGTGATTAGTCTCTATAGATCGATGAGCTCGCGGGTACTTTGATCCTGGGGTGCATCTTCTGATGTGAGCAAAATATATAGGGTTTTAGGAGTAGTTTTAGTGCACATCTCATTGCATTTTATACTTGTTTCATGCTTACTCTTCCTTGCTTTGCATTCATTTTCTATTTTATAGTTCGGAGATCTACTTTTGTTAATTTATGTGTAGGATGACATTTTTGGAGCAAAAATGGAGCAATTTGTGGAGCACAGTGATAACGGTTTTTGTCGTGGTACCATTACAAAATAAAATTTATAATTAAATCGAACCCCCCTCTACACTAATGTAGCATAGAGATGACTCGGGTCATCTCCCAATGAATGCAATCGGTAGAATGATTTTCTTAGGATCGTTTCCATTATTGCTTTGGGTTTTATTCATGTAAATGGGGGGGGGGGGGGGGTTTGTGATTTGAGTTCCAACCTATGATTGCAAGGTAATTAAAATGCTAATCTAACAATGCAAGTAATTAAAACATGCAACAAGTAAACCAATGTAGAAATTAAAGTAAACAAGGTAATTGCAGTAATTAAAGGAACAAAATTTGTAACAAGAATTAAACTAAACACCTAATGTGAATAACCCAAAATTATTGGAGGATCATGGCCCGGCTAGAAGGGGGGTTGAATAGCTCGATGTCGTAGATGGAAATCGTTTGCTTAATTGTCTATGAAAGTGATTAGCGTAGCAGAATATTTCCTAAACAAATAAACAATTAAGATAAAGCAAGAAGTAAAAGATGCAAACGCTAACGCCGAGATATAACGTGGTTCACGACCCTTGTAGCTAATCCACAGAAGATTGGTAAGGCAAATCACTCCCTCAAACCAATCCACTAATCTCTCCTTTAGCTTAAACAAGGTGGTGGTAAACATTCTTACACAATCACTCCCTCTTACAATAGAGTTGAGATAAGAACAAGTAAGAGGAGTAGAAAACGTTTAGAGCACTTGGGAGTATAATTATGAGCGAAGCATTAACCTCTCAAAGCCACCCAAGCCCTCTTTTTATAGAGAAGAGGGCTTTCTTCTGTTAGCAGCTGATCACGCCGCATGTCACCAATGATCGTCACTGCTCCAACGAACCTTTGACCACATTAGATCGTGACCGTTAGAGTCCAATGGTAGCCTTTGCAGTCGACTGCTGCCCATGTAGTCGATTGATCAGTCGACTACGGGAGGTTCTGTGCCCACAACCATCTTAAGTAGTCGACTGCCATTCCTTGGCAGTCGACTGATGGTGTAGCAGTCGACTGCTTTCCCTTAGCAGTCGACTGCTGGGCCAGAAACCCACCAGTCGAACACCAGTCGAGTGTCATCGACTCAAAGTAGTCGACTGCTATCTATAGTAGTCAATTGATGTCGGATAAAACCTCAAACAAAACACTTGTTTAAGCATTCGATGATCGGGTAAACCTCAAACCTAAGTTTGACCATCCGACACTTGACTTAGCCATTCGGCCAAGTTTGTTGGACTATTCGAGCCGCAAAAACCACTTTTTGTGTTGCAGAAACCTCGGAAGTCGGCCACAGATCCGTGCGAAGGTAAACAAAAATACATGTACGTGTTTAAAAACCTTAGATCTACTCTAGATCTACATGAAGAGTTTTACCCATGATGCAACGCCCTTCACTTATCTCGCTCGTCCAAACGGCTTGCCGAAACTCGAGAGTGTCAAGTGTACACTTCTCTATTGGTATTGATGTGTTGTGTTCCGCAAGTGCACGGTTGTCGTCAAGTAATAAAAATATCGATCCCACAGGGATTGGGTCAATTACCGAGTGGTCGTGATACCAAGTTATCTAGTCAATCGAATTGTGGTTTAAGCAAAGAACCTGAGAAGTCAAGAACAACGAATGAGAAGAACGAGCTGAAAGTCAAGAGTTGAGGAGAATCTCAGGATATGGGTTTCACCACATCGACGATTTATAAGGTGATTTAATTCTTTCCTAACCTTATTAGAGTTGTTTTGATGGAACCTATCCTAAGGTAAATCAACGGCCCCTTTCGAGGTCTACGTTAACTGTACCTATCAAACTCAATTTACCTGTCACGGTGTTCGAGCATAGGGGATCATAATCAGCTAAGGGGACCTGTCACGAGACCCCCGCAAACCTCCGTTACTTGGTAAAAACTAGATTTGATAGATCCATTAAATTCATAAGAGTTCCTCTAGAGTCAAATTTCCTCTTCACGGTAGGTTTGCTGCAGGACCATAATCGACTAAGGAGACTGTCACACGAGACCCCATGAGCCCTCATAGATACACTACCGCTACTAGTAGGAGTTATTCCCTAGTTGGTTATGGCTTTCGGGAACTCGGGTTCACCGTTAGGTACTTCCCCTTTGCTCCTTAGGTTTATCAATAAGAATCCAAAAGAACCAGATCAAAATAAACAATAGTTCAAGTAGTATAGATTATATCATCCGTCATAAATCGTCAAGGGCTACTCCCCCATCCTAAGATTACAGGCTACTACTCCATAGTCTGACAAGAATTACTAGAGAAAGAAATTACGATACTGGGTGCCATATCCTTCTTCTGCCGACTCCTTCTCTTTTACTTCTTCTGTCATCGATCTCTGACCACCCGCCGTCCTTTCTCTCCTAGGGTTAGAATCTCTCCTCTTTTATAGCCTTGGCCTCCTCTTCAATTAAGGCAATAGATTTCCCCGTAATTGAGATGAAGATCCTGATTGCTCTCGCGAAAGGTGCGGAATCGAGCCAACATGCCTGCGAAATGAGGGCACCGGGCGTGTCGGGCATTTCCCACCGGCGTGTCACGCTTGAACCGGGCGTGTCGAATCGGCGGTGTCGGTGAACCGAGGCATGTCGGTTCTTTGGATCTTATGACGCGGCGTGTCGATCTTTGAACTAAAGGCGTGTCGGTCTTTGGATCTTATGACACGGCGTGTTGATTGCTAACACGCTGTGTTGTTTGATCTGCCGCTTCTTGCCTATTAACACCAAAACCACCCAAAAGCAGTCCCTTCATCCAAAATATGCTAAACTTAACTGAATCATGATAAAATACATGCCTAGGATATGAAATGAGATAAAATGCATGCATATGGAGTAATGAAAATATAGCATGATTTACACACATCAAAAATCCCCTAGTCCTAAACTTTTGCTTGTCCTCAATCAAAGAAAACTCAAAAGACAACTTAATTGGAAATGCTAGACACCATCCGAGGTATACAATCTGATCTTAATCTTTTCAAATCATTCCTAGTTTGCCAAACTTGAAAGATCCCTATATAGTGCGTGAAAGGTGGACTAAAGTCATTGGACACCAATCTGGACTTGACATCCCTTCTATCGTAGAACATTCTTATTTCCGGCATAGAGGCACTTACCTGCCTTAATGCATGGATCATTCTTACCTATCATCAAAAGGTCTCAAAGGAGCACTTTCTAAGAAGAGAGAAGGAAAGGAATTATAGAGAGCATTTCCCCAGTAACTAGTTAGTCTCAAAGGGGCACCTTTTAGGTGTTTCCCCAGTAACTACTTGGTCTCAAAGGGGTGCTTGAAAACAATTCCAGTAACCCTTTTTTTTTTTTTTAAACATACTTCTAGTGAAAGTGTTTCTCCAGTAACCAAGTTGCGCAGGTAAGTCTCCAATGGAAAATCGAGTACTCGTCCGATATGGGGGATTTAAATCTTTTCTTTGGATACCTCAGACCTATAGACCGTGTTAGAAGTGAAATAGGGTTCTTATCAAATAGGCAAAAAGGAATATCATGATCCGACCAATGTTCAGTTGTATTACGCTAGATGATATAAAAATGCACTGTTATGATATATGAAAAGATGCAAACAAAATAGCAGTAACCAAACTAAAAATCTAAGTAGAGACAGAACAAACAATAAAGGATGTGCATCGAAACTCACAAAATAGTTCAAGGTGGTCAATGGTCATCGTCTTCACTACTAGCATCCTCCTCTGCCCACCTACGTCGCTGCTCCTGGTAAAATTCCCGGGACTCCTGTCGAAATCTATCATCATCTTCCCTCCGGGCGGACTCAGCAGTGAAAAACTCATCAGCTCTCCTGTAAAAATCAGCTGCCCTGTCCAAATGTTGTGTCACTATACGATGGTGCTCCTCCGTAGCTTGGGCATACCGATCCCACATACCTATGTGCGAGGTATGTTCGACCCTGAAAGCTTCGAATGATGATCGGAATCCTGAAAAATCAAAAGAAGAGTACCCTGCAGAAACATTGTCAGTAGGAAACCGTGGGGGTTCAGGAGTCGAATGTGATGGCTCAGGGGTTATGTGAGATGGCTCCCTAGGAGGGGGTGATGGAGCATGGGCAGTGCGGGTAGGAAAGGGTTCCTGGACATCTCTAAAAAGACAATTGGATGAATTACGTACAGTTATCCACTCAGGGTTCGGAAGAGGGATTTTAATTCCATTTCTTAACACCAAACGATATCCCTCGTCACATGCCTCAATCATCTTCATATTTATACAAGCATCCAAATCCAATCTAGGGCTAGCAGGACAATATTCAAGGTCATCTAAATCACATCCTAAGGCTACAACAATCCTAGTGATAATACCACCTATGACTATGACTCCGGATGGGCTATTACTAACCTTAACTAAATGTCTAACCATATGGGCTCCAGAATCAATATTAACTTCATTTAGCATGGCCCATAAAAATTGTAACTCACTCTACCTAGCCACCCCTGCACTATCATATCTTCCCGAGATTGTATTAGCCATGAATCTAAGGAGATAATGGAAAGTAGGATTAGGGATGTTAAATGATTTAGACCTAGATGCATCATAAGGGCGAGGGTCATCAGAAATTAATCTCCAAAATTGATGATCAATAAAATGTCTATGAATTTGCCTCTCCCCTCCGCTAGGAAAATCAAATATCGTATTAAGATCACTTAAAGAAAGGGTAAACTCATAGTTCATTAATATAAATTTTATTTTTCCTTCCTCACAATCCTTTCCTTGGAGTATTTCAGCAGACAGGGAGCTAAGGAATTCAAGAGTGATGCTAGGGTAAGTAAGATGATGGTGCATGATAAACTCGGTCCAGCCTATCCTATTGGTTAACCAAGTTATGTCATCTCTTAACCCTAGGGTGGTCAACGTGTAGAAGTCTATAGTTCTTGTAGATACTAACTTCCTTTTTTCAAGCTTACTGAATTTAGTCTTCATAACATCATCTCTAAAAACAATTCCATATGGATGGCTAGAGATCGGAGGAGGTTCGTTACCCAAATCCTGAGCTTTTCTTTTCCCCTTGTCCCTTGCCGAAGAGGAAGAAGCTCCTCCTCTAGTCTTCACTCGCTTGCTCATGGCGTTGGTGATGGAGAGACAGCAGGTTAGCTCCTCACGCGAGAGAGAGGCGACGGGCTCAACCTTGGATCGCGAGTGGAAAATTAGGGCATGCTCGGGTCGGCTTTAGAGGGCTATCCGCAGCATAGGCGTGTCAGGCATCCTCATACGCAAATACCCGACCCGTTTAAGCGCGACATAGGCGTGCTCCGTCGCTCCCCAGGCGTGCCTAGGTTGAGAAAGGTGCGACACGGGCGTGCTAGTCAGCACGCCCTGCCTGTGTTGTCTTCGGGTACCAACAACACGCCTGTGTCATTCGGCCGCAGTAGTCGTGTCAACAGAACCTGAAAAAAATAAAAATAGAATAAAGAATAAAATAAAATACAATAACTAAAAAAAAATGAAAATAGTTTGGGTTGCCTCCCAAGAAGCGCTTGTTTAAGGTCGTTAGCTTGACCCCTCGGTTACTCCCTAGTTTTGGGGATATGGCTTGAGGAGTATGCTCTGCCTCTCCTCATCTCCAATCAGCTCAACAGAATTGTTTGCGAAGTATCTCTTAAGTCTTTGACCATTTACTTTGAAAATTCCCGTAGACTCACTAGATATATCAATAGCTCCATGAGGATAAACCTTTTCAACTCGATATGGCCCCGACCATCTGGATTTCAGCTTCCCAGGAAAGAGTTTCAATCTGGAGTTGAATAGTAATACCAAGTCTCCTTGATGGAATTCTCTGCGCATGATATTCTTGTCATGCCACCTCTTCGTTTTCTCCTTGTAAGACCTTGCATGTTCATAAGCATCAAGGCGTAGTTCTTCAAGTTCATTTAGCTGCAGTTTTCTTTTCTCTCCGGCTTTCTTCAGGTCAAAATTAAGCCATTTAATTGCCCAATATGCCCTGTGCTCTATTTCAACTAGAAGATGACATGGTTTTCCATCAACTAATCGAAACGGAGTCATTCCAATGGGTGTCTTGTAGGCAGTTCGATAGGCCCATAGAGCATCATCAAGTCTTAAAGACCAATCCTTCCTTGATCTTGATATCTTTCTCCAAGATAGTCTTGATTTCCTATTGAAACTTCTACTTGCCCGCTCGTTTGTGGATGATATGGTGAGGCTAGTTTATGGGTTACTCCATACTTCTTGAGAAGACTTTCAAATTGTCTTTCGATAAAGTGTGAGCCTCCATCACTTATTACTGCTCTCGGTATTCCAAATCTTGGAAATATTATACTCTTAAAGAGCTTAATGACTGTTTTTGCATCACAAGAGGGGGATGGTAGAGCCTCAACCCATTTAGACACATAGTCCACTTTGCTACAGTATATAGGTATTTTTATAGGAAGTAGGGAAGGGTCCCATATAGTCAATTCCCAGACGTCGAACAATTCGACTTCCAATATCGAATTTTGGCATCTCATGTCTCCTTGATATGTTCGGTCCTTTGTGGCGGTCACAAGTAAATCACATAATTCGAGTCTCTAAAAATATGAGGCCAATAAAATCACCTTGCAAAACCTTTGCTGATCTTATGCGTGCTCGTGTGACCTCCATATGCGAAGAATAGTGATACAATATATCCTCAATCTCTTCTTCGGATCGCATTTCGATATATAGCATCCGCCCCTTGCTTGAGCGAATGGAATGGTTCGTCCCACACATAATGCTTTACATCCGAAGGAACTTCTTCCTCGATGATAACTCATGTGAGAAGGTATTATCCCATAAGCTAGGTAGTTGGGAAAATCGGATACCACAGCTTTGATTGTTCTAACGCTAGTAATCGCTCATCCGAAAGAAATCATTTATAGCAAGATCATCGGCTCTTCCGCATTTGATTCTAGATGAAGCCTCGATAGATGGTCTGCAACTACGTTCTCCGTTCCTTGCTTGTCTCGAATTTCTAAGTCAAACTCTTGTAGGAGAAGTATCCACCGGATAAGTCTTGGCTTAGATTCCTTTTTACTCAGCAAATATCTTATGGCTGCATGATCTGTGTAAACTATCACCTTGGTCCCTATGATATAAGATCTGAACTTGTCGAAAGCAAATACTATAGCCAAGAGTTCCTTCTCTGTGGTAGCATAATTCATTTGTGCTTCATCCAATGTTTTACTGGCGTAGTAGATTGCATACACCTTGCGATCCTTCCTTTTTCCTAACACTGCTCCCACAGCAAAATCGCTGGCATCACACATAATTTCAAAAGGGAGACTCCAATCTGGAGGTTGCATTATTGGTTGTTAATGCTTCCTTTAACGAAAATGCATCAAGACAAGGATTATCAAAGTGAAACACAAAGATCTTTAGCAAGCAAATTAGTTAATGGTTTTGAAATTTTTGAGAAGTCTTTGATGAACCGTCGGTAGAACCCTGCATGTCCTAGGAAACTACGCACTCCCTTGACATCAGTTGGAGGAAGCAACTTCTTGATCACTTCAGTTTTAGCAATGTCCACCTCGATACCACGGTGTGAGACTAGGTGCCCAAGTACTATGCCTTCTCGCACCATGAAGTGGCACTTCTCCCAATTAAGCATTAAATTCATTTCCTCGCATCTCTGCAAGACCTTGACCAAATTAGATAAACACATATCAAAATCTGCACCATATACAGAAAAATCATCCATGAACACTTCCATTATATTCTCGATCATGTCAGAAAAAATTGAAGTCATACACCTCTGAAATGTGGCTGGTGCATTGCATAGTCCAAAAGGCATTCTTCTGAAAGCAAAAGTACCATATGGGCAGGTGAAAGTTGTTTTCTCTTGGTCATTAGGATAAATAGGGATTTGATAGAAACCGGAGTATCCATCTAAGTAACAGAAATGCGAGTGTTTTGCCAATCGGTCTAGCATTTGGTCAATAAATGGGATGGGAAAGTGGTCCTTTCTAGTTTCCTTATTCAATTTCCTATAATCAATACACATTCTCCATCCCGTAACAGCTCTAGTGGGGATTAACTCATTCGTAGCATTCCTTATCACCGTTATCCCCCCTTTCTTTGGCACGACATGGACTGGACTTACCCATTCGCTATCGGATATTGGATAGATAATTCCGACATCTAGCAATTTCATGACCTCTTTCTTGACTATCTCTTTCATAGTTGGTTGACCTTCTTTGATGCTCTATAGAGGTTTTAAAATTGTCTTCTAGTAGAATTCTGCATGCAAACCGATGGACTAATTCCCTAATATCATCAATCTTGTATCCAATGACATTCTTATGTGTTTTCAATACCTCAATCAGTTTTTTTGGTCTCTGCATTGCTCAGTTAGCATTAATGATCACAGGATAAGTAGAGTTTTACTTGAGGAATTCATACCGAGTGTGGATGGAAGAGGCTTAAGTTCTACGTGGTGTGAGGTTGGGGTCGCAAATCTCGACTCTTTATCCTCAAAATCCCCTCAGCTTATTAAGATGAGTTTGTTCCGTGCTCCTTCTAGTGCTATTGACTGAAACCTGTCAATCCTACAACAAACATCAAAGCAGAAGGTTGTTTAACAGACTTTTGAAGAAGGTCAAATTCAATTTTGTCATTTCCAAATGCAAGTGAGAGTTTGTGGTTCTTGACATCTATCATTGCTCTGATAGCCAAGAAAGGTCTCCCCCAAAATGAGTGGAATACATGGGTCTTCATCCATGTTTAGTACTACAAAATCTGCGGGAATAATAAAATTTCCCACCTGCATCGGGTACATCTTCTAAGATTCCCAAAGGATATCTAATGGAGCGATCTAGCTGCAAGGCCATAGTAGTTAGTTTCATTTCTCCTAAATCTAGTTTCTTGCATATGGAAAGAGGTATCATTTACACTTTGGCGCCCAAATCGCAAAAAGCCTTATCAAAATTTGAGTCATTAATTATGCAAGGGATAGAAAAGCTACCTGGATCATTTAGTTTGGGAGGTACCATGTTCTTAATTAAAGCCTCCTCAAGAAGATCCTTTACATGCTCCTCGACTTTTCTTTTATTTGTTAAGATGTCCTTCAAGAACTTGGAGTATGTGGGCATTTGTTGAAGAGCTTCGTAAAAGGTATATTGATATATATACCTAATTACCTCAAGGAACTTACCAAATTGTTCATCCATTTTTCCTTAATCACCTTTGAGGAAGCGGGATAGGGGCTTATATGTTCTTGGTTCCTATTCGACACGCTTTGTGTCGTTCGGCCTGGGCGTGTCATTCTTTGGAGTTACCCGACACGGGTGTGTCGGCTGACACGCGCTCGTGTGTCTGCTTTCCCTCAGGCGTGTTGAACAACACGCCCTGGGTCAGGGTGTGTTGTCGGCTTCCTTTGCTACTCAACCCAGGCGTGCTGCTGTCTTCTTCCAACTCTGGCACGCTCGTGTCAGAGGCTGCTTGTTGAGCTCTGTCTCCTTCTAAAATCCTTCCACTTCTCAAACTTATAGACTTACAATGCTCTGGGTTTATACGAATTTCGAAATCTAGGCGTCCTTGATCTTGGTGAATTTGGGAAATTTGATTTTCCAGCATTCTTGTGTGATTAGTCAAATTATCAACCTTGCTTCCTAATTGCTTGATTGCCTCGGTATTATTTTGATGTTGCCGATTTGATTCTACAATATGCTGTCGAAATTCATCATTTATCTTCCCCTGACACGTAATAAAATTTTCCATCATCTTTTCTAAGCTCGACTTGGGTCCTGGCTGAAATCCCGAAGGTGCTCCAAAACTGTTCTGTCCCGAAGAATTTTGGTTGGCTCTATACGAAAAGTTGGGATGATTCCTCCAACCGGGATTGTACGTGTTCGAGTAAGGGTTGCCACCATTAGGCTTCTGATTAAAATTATTTAGCGCATCTACTTGCTCAATCCCAGCTCCTTCAGATGGTGCGTGTAGGATTTGGCAATTCATTGCTACATGTCCTGTTACACCACATATCTCGCAAGTGACATTAGATGAGTTTACAGCTGATACATTAAAATGTTCGAGCTTTTGAGTTAACGCATCGACTTTTGCACTGAGTAGATCAATGGTACTTACCTCAAACTTACCTGGCATTTTAGTTTGATATCCTCATTCTGTAGCCCATTGGTGAGAATTCATTGCCACATTCTCGATGATCTCAAAAGCTTCATCCAATGTTTTGTTCATAAGAGCTCCTCCTGCAGCAGAATCAAGAGAAACTTTAGTAGCATACGAGATTCCATTGTAGAAAGTATGAACAATGAGCCACTTCTCCAGCCCATGATGAGGGCATTGCTGTAGTAATCCCTTAAATCTGTCTCAGGCTTCAAATAATGTTTCTCCATCCTTTTGCACAAAATTCATGATTTGATGACGAAGACTTGCAGTTTTGCTGGGTGGAAAATACTTGTCTAAGAATCTTTGCTCCAGCTGATCCCAGGTAGTTATACAATCGGCTGGAAGAGAGTGTAGCCAAGCTCTAGCTTTGTCCCGCAATGAGAAAGGAAACAAGTGCAATCTAATAGCATCAGCTGAGGCTCCATTCAGTTTTAAAGTCTCGCAAAATTCCAAAAATACTTCCAAGTGCAGATTTGGATCTTCAGTGGGTGCTCCTTCGAATTGATGCTGTTGGACCATGGATAGTAGAGTCGGTTTTAATTCAAAATTGTTTGCTTCAATAGGGGGTCTTCTAATACTCAATCTCAATCCCCTTGTACTAGGTGCTGCATACTCCCTTAGAGGTTTATTCTCATTCTGATCAGCCATGTTAGAGGTCAGATTTTCTTCCTGTCGTTGCTGAAATCGTCTTCTAGCAAGGAACGTTCTCTCTATCTCAGGATCAATATCGAGGATTTCCCTATTAAATCTGTGCATGCAACAACAAGAGAGGCTCCCAAAACAAGAATTCAGAATAGACACAAAGAAAAAAAAACAAAAATAGAAATCTAGATTAACTAAATCACACTCAATTCAATATTGAGTGCCAATCCCCAGCAACGGCGCCAAAAACTTGATGTGTTGTGTTCCGCAAGTGCACGGTTGTCATCAAGTAATAAAAATATCGATCCCACAGGGATTGGGTCAATTACCGAGTGGTCGTGATACCAAGTTATCTATTCAATCGAATTGTGGTTTAAGCAAAGAACCTGAGAAGTCAAGAACAACGAATGAGAAGAACGAGCTGAAAGTCAAGAGTTGAGGAGAATCTCAGGATATGGGTTTCACCACGTCGACAATTTATAAGGTGATTTAATTCTTTCCTAACCTTACTAGAGTTGTTTTGATGGAACCTATCCTAAGGTAAATCAATGGCCCCTTTCGAGGTCTACGTTAACTGTACCTATCAAACTCAATTTACATCACGGTGTTGAGCATAGGGGATCATAATCAGCTAAGGGGACTGTCACGAGACCCATGAACCTCCCTATGTCTTACCTCCGTTACTTGGTAAAAGCTGGATTTGATAGATCCATTAAATTCATAAGAGTTCCTCTAGAGTCAAATTTCCTCTTCACGGTAGGTTTGCATGCAGGACCATAATCACTAAGGAGACTGTCACGAGACCCCATGAGCCCTCATAGATACACTATCGCTACTAGTAGGAGTTATTCCCTAGTTGGTTATGGCTTTTGAGAACTCGGGTTCACCGTTAGGTACTTCCCTTTGCTCCTTAGGTTTATCAATAAGAATCCAAAAGAACGGATCAAAATAAACAATAGTTCAAGTAGTATAGATTATATCATCCGTCATAAATCGTCAAGGGCTACTCCCCATCCTAAGATTACAGGATACTACTCCATAGTCGACAAAATTACTAGAGAAAGAAATTACGATCTTGGGTGCCATATCCTTCTTACGAGCTCCTTCTCTTTTACTTCTTACATCGTCGATCTCGACCACCGTAGTCCTTTCTCTCCTAGGGTTAGAATCTCTCCTCTTTTATAGCCTTGGCCTCCTCTTCAATTAAGGCAATAGATTTCCCCGTAATTGAGATGAAGATCCTGATTGCTCGCAGAAAAGGAATGCGGAATCGACAAGCCAACACGCCGTGCCAAATGAGAACCTTTGGCGTGTCGGGCATTCCCGGCGTGTCGCAGGCGAGGCGTGTCGAAGCTGGGCGTGTCGATCTTTGAACTAAGGCGTGTCGGCTGCTGGATCTTATGACACGGGCGTGTCGATTGCTAACACGCCTGTGTTGTTTTGATACGCTGCTTCTTCGCCCTGTTAACACCAAAAACACCCAAAAGCTGTCCCTTCATCCAAAATATGCTAAACTTAACTGAATCATGATAAAATACATGCCTAGGATATGAAATGAGATAAAATTCATGCATATGGAGTAATGAAAATATATCATGATTTACACACATCAGGTATCCACACGAGCAATAGGTGGAGAAAAGCAACATAGAGTATTCTAGCACCCTTAGAAGCTCACGGCAAAGGAGAGGGGAGAGAGCTTGAGAAGAGAGGAGGAAGAAGATGAAGTTACAACACTTAACTTCACACTCATTTCCCATTCAATAGTGGTCGACCACTATAAGGGAGTTACATGCATGCATGTAATTCCAAGATCCATGGCTCTTGGTCTCCCTCATGAGGTGGCACCCCATGATGTGTCCATGATGATGTGGAACATCATCATTGGCCGGCCCCATGCCAAGTCACCATGACATGACAATTGGTCAAGTCAAAATTGACTATTCATCTTCCCTCTCAAGTCAAGTCAAACTTAACCTCTTATCTCCCATGGTTGATCAAATCCAACCATTTGATTCAAGTCAATTTGATTTAATGAATCTCTATTTATTAGTTTAAATTGACTCAATGAATCAAATCTAAATTAGACTCATTCAACACTTGAATCAAATTGAGTCTAACTCAATTAGTCTTATTTGGATTACTCTTAATCCAATTTGGTTCATCACATGAACCTAATCCTCATGGTCCATCATATGAACCTCATCTCCATCTAATTGCCCTTTGTGTGTGACCCTATAGGTTCTTGTAACGTTGGCAATGCTCCTAAACCGATTTAAGAACATAAGCAATGAGCGGTATCTAGAAACACATCATTGATACCCAAGTTACAAGAATGTTGAGATCCAACATCACCTTTGTGACTACTAATTGTGACTCTCACAATATGTGACAATGTCCCTCTATCCTTGACATCTAGATTGACCAACTGAGGCATAGACCGTGTCTTCTTCGGTTCAATCTATATCTTGAACTCTAAGTAGACTCACTCTAATCAAATGAGCTCAATATCTCATATTGACTCATTTGGAGATGACCATGCACTTAGTGGTCTCACTCTATCAAGAATAACGATGTCACTCCCGTCATATAGGAGGGATAGATCCCATCTACATCACTCACATCCCTCCGGATAATTTGTTAAATATCCAGTAATCACCTTTATAGTCCACCTATTTACGGGTGACGTTTGACGAAGCCAAAGTATGAAACTCCTTATGTAGGGAACCATGGTGACTTTAGGTCCATGGACTAATAGTCACATGAGAAAGTATATGACACTCATATAACGATCCATGATACTTTCTCATGGCGGATCATTCAGTATACATTCTCCAATGCATACCCATGTATCAACTTGATATCTCATATCCATGACTTGTGAGATCAAGTCATCGAGTTGACCTACATGCTAGTCTCTTCGCATTAACATTGTCCTTGAATGTTAATACTTGACTAGGAATGATTAAGAGTAGTATTCTCTATATCATCTCATTATCGATTCAACCAACCGATTGATATAGATAAGAACCTTCTACTCAAGGATATTATTATATTTAGTTATTTGACACCAATACAAGTAAGTACAATAACCATAATGAAATGCCTTTATAAATAGGAATATGGTACAACAAAATCCATACAACAATCATCACATGATTGGCTCTAGGGCTTTTACTAACAATCTCTTGATTAGGTAATATTAGGAGGCTTAAACGGAACATATCTTACCATAATTATCCCAAAATTAAGGTAAGAACAACCCAGGAATTTCTATAAAGAAAAATCTCCAAAATCAGTGAAGATGTGACACGGCTGTGTGGATGCACACGACCTGGCCGTGTGGATTCACATGGCTGTGTGTTTTCACATGGCTTGGCCGTGTGGATTCACATGGCCGTGTGAAAACACATGGCTTGGTCGTGTGTCTCTCTGGGGTAGCCCAGACTTTGCCAATTTGCGGCCAGAGCCAAGCACGACTCGTGCCAAGTTAGGCATGACCGTGTGAGGCTTTGTATGGTCCATTTGACTTCGTTTAAGTGCGATATGGACGTGCTAAGTCCAACAAAGTCATAGGAGATTTCATAGCCTCCGTTTCGCACCCCCTTGGTCTGGTCCAACCAGACATATCCTCTCTCAATGAGAATCTCATTCTCAGACTTATTTTACATCTCGATATCACCCGTAGTGCGTGTGACCCAATAGGTTCCCAGTTATGTTGGTCATTCATAATTAACCCTTTAATTATGAATAGATCATGAGTGACACCTAGCAGTACATCATGACCCCCAATTATCCAGAAAGTCTAAATTGACTTCAGAATATTTTCTGAACCCTTCAGCAGCTACAGTTGTTCGTGCCTTGCTCCTTTCACTCATCCTATACCCACTTGGTTTAGGATATGGTCTCTGTGTTCGTCCCCACTAGGCTGACTACGTCACACCTAGCCCAAATTAATTTTTTGTCCTGTGGATTCAAGTTACTCCTACATGTTCCCAAGAAAATCATCTTCTTAACATGCTTGCTCTGGCCAGAGACTTCTGAGTAACAATCCTGACAAGAGGCCTAGGGTATACATCTCCTTTATCAAGAGTGGTGAACCCTTTGTTGACTATTCAAACACCTTCGATCACTTTGGCTTATACCCAATCATCCCGGAGTTACACCTACTATGTAGATGGCTACGAAGAAGTCAAAGTATAAGACGCCATGATCAAGGTGACTTGAATACCTCAAGTCTAAGGAAGCTCGCACTCAAGCCGTAATGAGATCTTCAACGACATATAGAACCATATGAAGTCTCATAGCAGGTCACTCCAATGAACTAGTTACCATAACTAGCATCCACATGTTCACTCTCAGCATCCCTATGCTTCCATTCAATGAGTACCGAATGCTTGGATAAACCAAGGAGCATAACATGTGCTAGTCTCACAGAATTGATGATGTCCAATCTCATCAATTCATCGACTAGGGATAGTTTCAATACTTGCATATTTACACATGATGAGATACCCACTAATTGTGATCCAATCACAATTTCTCTCATGCTATGCACCGTATTATAGACTTCAGTATATGAGTTTAAGATCCAATCAAATATATAGATAATGTATACTCAAATAGTGAATTTTATTAATAACTTCTAAGGCGATTGCCTTAGGACACCTCTCAATTACATCAGGAAGATAGCATCACTATAACCCTTTACAGCTAGCTTCTCATCACCTCCAAATATCAAGAAATATTCTTTAGTCCTTCTCAAGTACTTAAGAATATTCTTGACTGCTATCCAATGACGCTCACCTGGATCTGACTGGTATCTACTCGTCATGCTCAAAGCATACGAGACATCAGGATGAGTACATAGCATGACGTACATGATAGATCCTATGGTCAATGCATAAGGGATCTTATCCAAGTGGTCTCTCTCCTCTCTAGAAGAGGGACTTTGAGTCTTTGAAAGACTCATAGCATGTGACATCGATAGAAGTCCTTTCTTGGAATTATGCATGGCAAACCGTAGTAATACCGTGTCAATATATATACTCTGACTTAGACCAAGCAATCTCTTACATCTATCTCTATAGATCTTGATGCCTAGAATACAGGCTGCTTTACCTAAGTCCTTCATTGAGAAGCACATCCCTAGCCAAGTCTTCATAGACTGTAGCGAAGGGAAGTTATTCCCAACGAGTAGTATGTCATCCATATACAATACAAGGAAGACAACTGTGTTTCCATTAACCCTCTTATAGACACAGGGTTCATCTTTATTCTTGATGAAACCAAATTGTTTGATCGCATCATCGAATCGAAGATTCCAGCTCTGAGAAGCTTGCTTCAGCCCATAAATGGACCTTTGCAGCTTGCATACTTTCTCAGTATGCTGTGGATCTACAAAACCCTCAGGTTGTGTCATGTAGACATCCTCGAGCAAGTTTCCATTCAGAAATGCGGTTTTGACATCCATCTGCCAGATCTCATAATCGTGGTATGCTGCAATAGCAAGCATGATCCGAATGGACTTAAACATCACCACTGGAGAAAAGGTTTCATCATAGTCAATACCATGAATTTTCTTGAAACCTTTAGCCACCAATCGACCCTTATAGGAATGCGTAAGTCCATCCATGTCAGTCTTTCTCTTAAAGACCCACTTACACCCAATGGGTTTGACGCCTTCAGATGGATCAACCAAAGTGCATACTTGGTTGGTGAACATGGATTCCATCTCGGATCTCATGGCCTCTAGCCATTTCTCAGAATCTGGGCTCATCACAGCTTCCTAATAGAAGGTAGGCTCATTCTCAATGAGCATAACGTCATCATGGTCAGACAAGAGAAATGAGTATCTCTCAAGCTGACGACGTACCCTATCAGACCTGTGAAGAGGTAGGTCTACCTGAACAGGTTGTTGTTCCACAACTCTTTGTGCAACAATCTCATCACCCACAACATTTTGTGGTTCCTATTCAACCTCCATCAAGTCCTCAGTGCTATGGTCCTTATATTGAATTTCTTCAAGATCGAATGTACTCCCACTAGTTTTTCTAGAAACAAAATCCTTTTCTAGAAATACCCCAGTCTTTGCCACAAACACTTTGTGCTGACTAGGAATGTAGAAGTAATATCCCTTCGTTTCCTTGGGATATCCAACAAAATAGCACTTATCGGATTTGGATCCTAGTTTGTCTGAGACTTGATGTCGAATGTAAGCCTCACAACCCCAAATCCTCATGAAAGACATCTTGGGATTTTTCCCTGTCCATATCGTATGTGGTGTCTTTATCACAACCTTGGATGGTACACAGTTAAGTGTGAAGGCTACTGTGTCTAGAGCATATCCTCAAAAGGATATAGGAAGATCTGTGTGACTCATCATAGATCGTACCATATCTAATAGGGTACGATTCCTCCTTTCGGATACACCATTCCACTGTGGTGTTCCAGGAGGAGTGAGTTGGAATAAAATCTCACACTTAGCCATATAGTCACGAAACTCATGGCTAAGGTATTCACCACCTCGATCTGATCGAAGTATCTTAATACTCTTGCCAAGCTGATTTTATACTTCATTCTTGAATTCTTTGAACTTTTCAAAGGATTCCGACTTATGTGTTATCAGATACACATAACCATATCTACTGAAGTCATCAGTAAATGTAATGAAGTACTTATAACTACCTCTAGCAGCAACATTGAAAGGGCCACATACATCACTATGTATAAGTCCTAACAAGTCTGTTGCTCTTTCGTTGTGTCCACTAAAAGGAGTCTTGGTTATCTTGCCAAGAAGGCAAGACTTGCATGTCTCATATGATTCAAAATCAAATGAGTCCAGTAGCCCATCCTTATGGAGCTGGGATAAGCGACTCTCATTTATTTGACCTAAGCGACAATGTCAGAGATAGGTTTGGTTCAACTCATTTGACTTGAACCTTTTGGTACATATGTTATAAATGGGGCTCTCTAAGTCTAGAATGTAGAGTCCATTCATCAGAGGTGCACTACAATAAAACATATCATTTAAATAAACGAAACAATATTTGTTCTTTATTATAAATGAAAAGACTTTCTTGTCTAAACAAGAAACTAAAATTATGTTCTTAGTCAAAGCAAGAACATAACAACATTCATCTCGTTCTAGTACAAGCCCAAAGGGCAGAGATAGAAAATAAGTTTCTACAGTAACAGCAGCAACCCTTGCTCCATTGCCTACTCATAGGTCCATCTCGCCCTTCGTTAATGCCCTGCTATTTCTCAACGCCTGCACATTGGTACAAATGTGAGATGCACATCCGGTATCTAATACCCATGATGAAGAGATAGATAGATTGACTTCTATGACATATATACCTGAAGTAGAAGTCTCACTTCTCTTCTTCTTAAGATCTTCCAGGTATACTTTGCAGTTACGCTTCCAGTGTCTAGCTTCCTTACAGTGGAAGCAAGTCCCTTCCTTGGCTACCCCTCCTTTTGGTTTCAGTGCCTTGCCTTTGCCCTTGGCTTGGGACTTTCCCTTACCTTTAGGCTTGCCCTTGCCTTTCTTCTTTTGCACCATCAAAATGGAGTAAGGTTTTTCCCTTCTAAAGGTTGAGCTCAGCAGTTCTCAATATGTTGAGCATCTCAAGCAGTGTCTTATCAATTTCATTCATGTTGTAATTCATGACAAATTTGTAGGGATGTATACTGAAAAGTCTATCTTTTGTATGAACATCTTTATTTTGAAATAAGAATCACATGATCATTGTTTGTATATTTTTATGGTTATGCAATATTGTCTAATACGTTACATTGTAGATAACATGGTGTGTGGTGTCACACGGGAGATCTTGTTATCGGCTCCTTGTAAAGTATAAGTAAAGGCTCACAACCGAGATGACTTTGGACAAACCATCGCAATGGTTGTAGTGTGATTTGGTATTGGTTTGTCTTGACCATAGAATCACACTAGTGCACTTTGTGTGTATTGAGCAGGACCGACACAGAGGTGATTCGATTTATTGCTGACTACATAATCGAATCAGACCTCAGATATTATTTAGTACATGCTCTTAATCCCGATATAATAACGGACACATATACTTGGTACTCATCTCTTTGATTTACCAATGGGCGAGATTTATAGATTAAATCGATAGACTCGGTAAGTTGGTAGATGATATTATTTATATGGTGTGCCATTGATTATAGGAGGAAACCGTGTCCTATATATTAGGATGATGATGTCCCCTTGAGGAGCTCATAAGGTTCATCATGTAAACCCTGCAGGTGGACTTGGTCCGGCATGATGAAAATGATGAGTGGTACTACTCAAGGAGTTAGATGTTGATTAATTAATGGTTAGTAAATTAATTAATCGACGGACATTCGAGATCTTAAACACGGGGAGAAAATGTACAAATAATATATGGAGCCCATATTATCATATGGGGGTTGGTGAGGTAGATCAATGATGAACCTTTAGTGGATTGGATCATCATTAGTGGATCGGACTTTATGTGGGCTTGATCCATGGGTGGCCAAGACCCAACTCCTCCTCATGGTCCCTAATGTAGCCTATTAACACCTCATGAAGTTTAGATCCAATGGATAGAAACAAAACTCTAAGATCCATTGGTAGAGATCAAATCTCTAAGATCCGACGGTTGAGATTAAATCTCTAGATCCGACGGTTGAGATTAAATCCCTAGAACTAATGGAGGAGATTAATTCATGACTTATCCCTAACTCTATAAAAGGAGGGCATGGGGAGTGGTCGTGGATGACATGATGAATAGGAGGAGAGCTAGGGTTTGGGTGGCAAGGAGCAATCCTATTTGAGATAGGATTGGGATTAGGGTTTTGAGGCTAGGGTGGCACCAAATAAGGAAGGTTCTTTCTCTCTTCTTCTTCCTCTTTGGGCCAACATCCAGCAGCCTTTTCCATCTCTTTTCCAGCCTTAGCCGGCACCCAAAGTCCCCTTCTTCTTCTCCTTAGGTGGTGGAAACAAGATATAGGGTTTCCCTTGGTGTCTTGGTAGTTTTCCACCATCTCCTTCTCCTTCTAGTTGGCCGGCGGCAAGGACTTTCATAGCTCCTTGTTGGTTGAGTTTTGGAAGGAGAAAAATATTGTTTCTCTTCTTCCTCTTGCTTGGGAAAAGCAAGGAAGGAAGTTTTGCGATCTAGGAGCTTCGACTTTTGGTGGATCGTCGCCCACACGACGTCCAAAAGGAGGAAGGTCATACATTAGAAGACCAAGAGGTATACCTATTCTTCTTTCTCTTTTATTCATTGCTTGTTTTTGTTTTACAAATACTGAGATCCCGAGTATAAACACAAAAACCGGCGATCCGGACATCGTCTATTCCGTGGCTACTCGTAGAATAGAGGATGGTCGCTTGAACAACTAGTTTGTTCAAGTGACCTCTCTAAACGAATAACACGACGATGACTTGGTTGTCTTGGGAATCCCTTTTGTCTAGGATTACATTTTTAATCCGGGGACATCGAAGGGATCACCATGGTTAATAAACCGAGGTGAAGGGGAAGCGAAGTTTCCTCTCACGGACTCGACAAGGGAAATCCCTTCAATTGGTATCAGAGCTTCCGGGCAAAACCAACAAAATTGATTGTAGTTTGGTGGCAAAGATTGCAAGATCAAGTCAGTGGCTAGCTCTTGGCCAAGTGGGAATCCCAACCTCTGTAGGTTTTCTATGTACCCAATCATCTTGAGTACATATGGACCTACGAGAGTCCCATCTTGTATCTTGGACTGAAACAATGTCTTAGAGATCTCATATCTCTCATGCCTTGCTTGTCCTTGATATAGTTGATGAAGATGTTCAACCATATCAAAAGCATTCATGAACTCGTGTTGCTTCTGAAGCTCAGAGTTCATGGTCGCGAGCATGAGGCATGACACATCTAATGCATCATCTTGATGCTTCTTGTAAGCATCTCGGTCTGCTCGCGAGGCAGTGGCAGGAGGTGCCTTCGGAATGGGCTGCTCCAGGATGTACAATTTTCTTTCTTGAGTGAGAACGATTCTCAGATTCCTGTACTAGTCCAGGAAATTAGCTCCATTGAGCTTGTCCTTCTCAAGGACAGAACGCAGGGAGAGAGTGTTTGTATTTATCGACATGATAATCTACAACATACACAATGCAGAAAATTAATATCATATTCCATTTATCATTTAATTAGACCTTTAATCAAATGATGCTCCCACTGAATTATAGGACTTTTGTAGAATTGAGTCATGGATGTGGTCAAACCACATTACTAGATTCATACAAACTAGCTATAATTCTCGCGGGACAAGATCCACATCATACTACGCCTTGAGTTAGCTTTGGCTAAATCGCCCAAGACTTAGCATGATCGGTAGGTAACAAATTATCGATTACATCTCTATGCAACTCTTGTTTATAGGATCAAGATCCACATTTACAAAAGACCTTGAGTTAGCTTTGGCTAAATCGCCCAAGATTTAGTGTAAATGTAATCTTATCCTACCTTTTCAACGGTTGGAATATGCCTATAGTTTTACTCGATCCAATTGAGTTAACTAGTTTTACTCAATCTAATTGAGCTTATTCTCACCTAAGCTGTGATAGGCAGGACTAAGATTGTCCCTCTGCACCCTACCAAGATAATTTGTGTTGCTCTACTTTGGCAGATTCAACAACAACAAATGATCGAGGTAGTGATGGTATCAAAACTTGGTAGGCATTTTTGAGTTGATTCGATTAAGATCTAATCTAATTGTGAATTTGTATCATATACACATTAAGGCCTTTATTACCCTACACTAGCATGCATCACATACATACAAGAAATCTACTAGCATGCATCATATACATACAAGCAAAATATCCTAGCATGCATCATATACACACAAGCAAAAATAAATAAATATATATATATCAACATATATATATATATATATATATATATATATATATATATATATATATATATATATATATATAAAAATATATATATATATATATATATATATATATATATTGTGATGAGGTCATGGGCCTACTATGATCTTCTCAAGCCAATGAGAAGATCGGATGGTCAACCTAGGGTTAGCGACTTCTCTAAGCGCCTTCTTTGACCGCCATGTGTCGTCGGCACCCTCCTCGTAACTCCGTCTACTAGTGGACCTTCCACCGCTCCATTTTTGTACATTACAAATATGAAACTTGAGTTACATTCGAGTCTAAAACTATTTACAACTAGAATATTAAAAAGATTGGCACGACGCGCAGGTCGCATACATTATACAACATGCACAACACAAAAACGGCGCATAAGCCGTATTATGAATTACAACACATTTATCCAATCACATTGGATTTCTTGGGCCATGACCATCACAGTATTATACATAATTCTAAATTATGTATTTTACAAAAAAATTTATAATTTTTCCTTTTTTTTTCAAATTTTATTAGTCACATCTCTGTAACGGTCCCACTAAGCGATTTCAGGCGTGATCGCGGGACAATGCCCCTTGCGGGGTTAGGGGCAGCGCCCCTTCTCGTAAAATAAACCTTGCAAGTGTCCCATCTTGATCTTACAGTGACTTAAGTCGCTATCCCAAAAATCTAAAGCAAGAATCCACCGTTCGGGAGAGTTTTTCTCGGTGGTTGAAGCCTACAAGTGTCCCAACACTTGTTGCTTCGGCTCTTCGAGAAAAATACCCAAAAAATCTATAAAAATAGGAAATTTATAGAAACTTACAGATCTGTAATTTTTATATCTAATAAAAAAACTACAAAACTAAACAAATACATGCTTCACACGTGGCTCTAATACCACTATTGGACTATTCGAGCCGCAAAAACCGCTTTTTGCATTACGAAAACCTCGGAAGTCGGCCACGGATCCATGCGAAGGTAAACAAAAATACATGTACATGTTTAAAAACCATATATCTACTCTAAATCTACATGTTAAGAGTTTTACACTTGATGCGACGCCCTTTGCTTATCGCGCTCGTCCAAACGGCTTGCCGGAACTCGAGAGTGTCAAGTGTACACTCCTCTATCGGTATCCACATGAACAATAGGTGGAGAAAAGAAACCTATAGTGTGCTAGAACCCTTAGAAGCTCACGGCAAAGGAGAGGGGAGAGAGCTTGAGAAGAGAGGAGGAAGAAGATGAAGTTACAACACTTAAATTCATACTCAATTTCCCATTCAATAGTGGCCGACCACTATAAGGGAGTTACATGCATGCATGTAATTCCAAGAGTCATGGCTCTTGGTCTCCCTCATGAGGTGGAACATCATCATTGGCCGGCCCCATGCCAAGTCACCATGACATGGAAATTGGTCAGGTCAAAATTGACCATTCATCTTCCCTCTCAAGTCAAGTCAAACTTGACCTCTTATCTTCCATGGTTGATCAAATCCAACCATTTGATTCAAGTCAATTTGATTTAATGAATCTCTATTCATTAGTTAAAATTGACTCAATGAATCAAATCTAAATTAGACTCATTCAACACTTGAATCAAATTAAGTCTAACTCAATTAGTCTAATTTGGATTACTCTTAATCCAATTTGGTTCATCACATGAACCTAATCCTCATGGTCCCTCAATGAACCTAATCTCCATCTAATTTCCCTTTTTGTGTGATCCTATAGGTTTCTGTAACGTTGGCAATGCTCCTAAACCGATTTAGGAACATAAGCAATGAGCGGTATCTAGCAACACATCATTGCTACCCAAGTTACAAGAATGTTGAGATCCAACATCACCTTTGTGACTACTAATTGTGACTCTCATAATATATGACAATGTCCCTCTATCCTTGACATCTTGATTGACCAACTGAGGCATAGACCGTGTCATCCACGGTACAATCTATATCTTGAACTCCAAGTAGACTCACTCTAATCAAATGAGCTCAATATCTCATATTGAATCATTTGGGCATGGCCATGCACTTAGTGGTCTCACTCTATCAAGAATAACGATGTCACTCCCGTCATATAGGAGGGATAGATCCCATCTACATCACTTACATCCCTCTGCATAATTTGTTACATACCCAGTAATGACCTTTATAGTCCACCCATTTATGGGTGACGTTTGATGAAGCCAAAGTATGTAACTCCTTATGTAGGGAACCATGGTGACTTCAGGTCCAAGGAATAATAGTCATACTAATAGTCACATGAGAAAGTATATGACACTCATATAATGATCCATGATACTTTCTCATGGCGGGTCATTCAGTATACATTCTCCAATGCATACCCATGTGTCAACTTGATATCTTATATCCATGACTTGTGAGATCAAGTCATCGAGTTGACCTACATGCTAGTCTCTTCGCATTAACATTGTCCTTGAATGTTAATACTTGACTAGGAATGATTAAGAGTAGTGTTCTCTATATCATCTCATTATCGATTCAACCAACCGATTGATATAGATAAGAACCTTCTACTCAAGGACGTTATTATACTTAGTTATTTGGCACCAATACAAGTAAGTATAATAACCATAAAGAAATGCCTTTATAAATAGAAATATGATACAACAAAGTCTATACAACAATTATCACATGATTGCTCTAGGTCTTTTACCAACAAAGTTCACCTATGTGCTACCGTTACAAGCGCTCAATCTCTCATCTCCCTTCGAGTCCCTCACTGAAGCTCTCTTCTTCCGGCCACCCCCCTCAGATGCACCAAACACACGACTTCTGCAATGTCATCCTTCGCATCTCACCCTAAAGTCTGCTTCGTTTGGCTTCACTCCAATGCTCCTCGTCCGACAGTCCCTCGGATGCACCAAGCGCATGGCTTCCGCAATGCCATCCTTCACCGACTCAAGGACCCGAGCCATGAGATGGTGAACCCACCAATGCTATCATCAAGCTAACTCATGTGTGATTTACTAAGTCCTACACAACTTAAACACAAATATCAAATCACATAACAACCTAACTTAAACCTTTTGCCACACACATCAAAACCACATCATACATGGATTGATTGCCCTAACAATCTCCCCCTTTTTGATGTGTGACAACATAAGGTAAAACAACTTAAAAACACATAAGGAAGATAAGCATGTAAATCAAATATGAGTATCAAAACACTCCCCCTTAATACATGCAACTCCCCCTTAACACATGCTATTTTCTCCCCTAGCATGATTAACTTAAACTCAATATTTCTCCCCCTTTGACACCATCAAAAACATCTAAAATATGTTATACAATATGACATTAAAGTATAAAGAAAGAAAAATACCAAAAACTGCCTGAAAAACCCAAAAATCAGGATGCTAAAAAATCCATCAATCGACTGCATAAGAACGCCAGTCAATTGGCAATTGAAAATCTGCATTTTTTGATTTCTGAACCCAAGTTCAGAAATGCATTAAAAATTAAAAAAAATTCAAAAAATCATGAAATTTTGGGAACACATTTCTAATGAGTTCCTCTATCATGGAAAAATAATTTTTCATGAAAATACATTAAATTTTCTAAAATTAGGCAAAAACTCAAAAGTTTGATAAAGACTCAATTTTGCATCAGCTTGAAAGCTAGTTTTGCCTTAGAAACTTTTCAAAGCATGAACCCTTAGTTTTCAAAACATGAAATGGTTTTAATTTATTTAAAATATCCAACCATGATCCTTGGACAATATGTCCATGAATAAAACATATGCTTTCCCCATGGTTGGTCTATGATTACTATATCATGATACTCTAAGTGACTCATCTAAATGTCATAAGCATTAGTGAGTCAATTGTATCATCCTAATATCTCACCCATTGCTATGTTATCAATCAAGTTAGCCTTATGGTGAGTGTGAGATGTACCTAAGTTATTATACTTAACCATCAATTTCATGCAATTCTATCAAGGTTAAGTATCATCCAAAACAACCAACTTGATCATAACACAAGCATTATCATAATTGCATATCATGATCATAAATCAAGTATTATTACTACATCATTATCATAAAGATCATAAGTCAAATATCATCCATGATTACTTACTATGATCACAAATCAAATGTTACACTAATCAACATAGTAAGTCAAAAACTAACACCCACATCATTATAAGTCAACCAAATATTCATGATATGAAATGAATTCAAGTATGGTTGACTATCCTAGGTTTCTCTAAACCCTAAGGATGGACTTGGGAACCCAATATAAATTCTTTCCAATGGGATTCACCAAGTACTTCTTTGGGATCCATTTCCTAGCTACCATTGTTGTCTTTGATTGTCCTCTAGCAATTAAGCAATGATAAGCCTTCTCATTCTTTGATCCCTTATAACCTAGACCCTTTTTGTTAAAACTAGCCCTTTGGCTCCCTATGATCATGATCAAGGTGTTTGAGGCAATTGTGAATTTCTCTAGGGCCTTGATGAGAAAATCTACCTTTTCCCTTAGTATCCTATTCTCTTCTAAGCATGCATCATTAACACTAGAAGAAGAAATATTTTCATGTGAGCATGCACTTTCAAGTTTTTCTTCTAGGGCATTAATTTAATTTATCATGCATTTATTTTTCTTCTTAGCTCTAAATAAGTCCTTAGTCAAGCTAGTAATCATGGAAATAATATCATGAGTGGGTAGGCTTTTTACCTCACTTATCCAATCTCCTTCTTGTGATTCTGATGAGGATACTCCCCATACACTTGATCTCTCCTCCTCACTTGTGCTTCCTTCTTGCTCGGATGAGGTGGAGTCCAAGTCATCTATTCTCATTAGTGCGAGGCTTGTAAAAATTTCTTCCTCCAATGAGGATGGATCATCCCATGTTGCCTTTAGATTTTGCGTTTTTGCCTTCCCCTTTTCTTTTGATTTCTTTTCTTCTTTCTTCTTCCCTTATCTCTTCTTGTCCTTATTCTTGTCTTCCTTTGCTTTGTTCAAGAGAGGACAATCATCCCTTATGTGTCCCTCTCCTTGGCAATTATAGCATATCAACTTTCTTCTTCTCCTCCTATCATTAGATTTGTTAAACTTAAAATTTTTCAATGCATGCCTTACCTTCCTTACCATATATGCTTCTTCATTGCTATTCATGGAGGAGGAAGATTCTTCATTGGATGAGGAGGGTGGAGTCTTCTTCTTCTTCTTCCCTTTGTCGGCTACTAGCGCCACTCCCCTTGATAGCTTGATTGGATCTTCTACTATACCTTCAAGCCTAGTTTCATTTAATTCCATGGCGGAGAAAAATTCTTCTAGAGTACTTACCTCTAGATTCTTTGAAATATAGAAGGAGTCCACCATGGAGCTCCATTTGGATGACCGGGGGAATGCATCTATTGCCTTCATTATCATGTCCCTGTTGGAGAGCTTCTCACATACACTTGATAGACCATTAATAATTTCTTTGAATCTTGAATGCAAAGAAAGTACCTTTTCTCTTTTATCTAGTTTTATATTATTGAGTTGGGAGTGGAGAAGGTCCCTTCTTGCTAACTTGGCTTCGAATGTGCCTACATGAAGCTCCACTAGCTTCTCCCACATCTCCTTGGCACTAGCGCACTCTCCAATCCTATTGATTTCTTGTTGAGGGAGCACGTTGTAGAGATGATGCTTGGCTTTTGAATTTGCAAGGTGCTCCTCTCTTTGCTTCTTAGTCCACCTTGAATTTTCTATTGGCTTCCCTTCTTCATCCCTAGGCACTTCAAAATTGCTTTCCATAATTAGCATAATGTCGAAGTTGGTTTTGAAAAATACCTCCATTCACTTTTTCAACCAAGTAAAGTCCCCTTCGAAGTTAGGCGGATGGATGTTAGAGCCGGCCATTTCGTTGATTGTTGCAGCGGTGAGTTCGGTGACAATCTCCTCACTTTGATACCACTTGTTAGAGGATTGTGGCCCGACTAGAAGGGGGGGGGGGGTTGAATAGCCTGATGTCGTAGATGAAAATTGTTTGCTTAATTATCTATGAAAGTGATTAGCGCAGCGGAATATTTGCTAAACAAATAAACAATTAAGACAAAGCAAGAAGTAAAGGATGCAAACATTAACGCTGAGATATAACATGGTTCACAACCCTTGCCGCTAATCCACGGATGATTCGTAAGATGAATCACTCCCTCAAACCAATCCACCAATCTCTCTTTTAGCTTAAACAAGGTGGAGGTAAACCTTCTTACACAATCTCTCCCTCTTACAATAGAATTGAGATAAGAACAAGTAAGAGGAGTATAAAACATTTAGGGCACTTGGGAGTATGATTATGAGTGAAGAATTAACCTCCCAATGCCACCCAAGCCCTCTTTTTATAGAGAAGAGGGCTTTCTTCTCGTTGCACATGCAACAGTCGACTGCTGCATGTTACCAGTCGACTGCCACCGTTCCAATGGCCTCTAACCACGTCAGATGGTGATTGTTGTAGTCCAATGGTAGCCTTGGCAATCGACTACTGCCCACGTAGCTGACTGATCAGTCGACTACTGGAGGTTCTATGCTCGTGACCATCTTCAGCAGTCGATTTCTGTTAGGGATATTTTGAACGGCTAGAGGGGGGGTGAATAGCGTCAATGGAATTCGATCTTGTTCGTGTCTAGAATTTTGTTAGTGCGCAGCGGAAATAGAAATAATACAATAACAAAATAGACAATTACACACGAACACGACTATGTAACGTGGTTCGGAACCGCACGGTTCCTACTCCACGGATCGGGCTCAAACGAGCCCTAGCGATGCCACAAGCACACCACTATGTAATAACTCCTTCTCGGAACAATCCAGAGGTGGAGAAACCTCGTACAATGTATACAACAGTAATACAAGATGAATACAAGCAATATAATGAAATACAAAGCAATACAAGTAAAGAAAACACTTTGCAAATGCTCTTTGAATGCTTGATCACTTGGTTGCTTGATATCAACTTGGAGACCCTGATTTGCAATAGCAAATCGCCCCAAATCGCCTTAAAGAAACCTTGGTTTTTCCTCCATCACGAGCTCCATATATAGCTTCAACCTGTGCTGGAAAAAGTCGATCAGTCGACTGATCGGGACCATCAATTGACTGATGCCACTGTTGTCGTGAGACAACGGCTAGATCCACGCTGGATAAGTCCAACGGAACCTTCATCAGTCGACTGATTGTGACCATCAGTCGACTGATGGAGTCCTCACTCGACCAGTCGAGTCTCGACTCCATTCTGTGGCCGATTTCTCGAGCACCAGTCGACTGATCACACGATCGCCGATCTGAGCCATCACCATCATCCCACCTCGACGATCAGCTAGGCCATAACCCGCAGTCAAACCCTAGTTGACTCGGTCCAGTCGACTGCCACATGGCACCAGTCGACTGGCACACCTCAAACATGAGGTTTTAACCCAAGTATGGTTCCCCCATACTTGCTAGACCACCCTTAGCCTAGACCTAAGCCTTCTAGCCACCTCCATCAGCCTCACGCCTCTCAGATCCCTCCAAGTCATCCATGACTTGTTTATCAATCGTGCTAGCCTTCAGGTGCTTCCGTCGCCTATGTCATGCTAACGGTGTCTACACCGCCAAGGCACATTGGACTTACGCCGCCAAGACTCCGCTTGGACTTTACGCCGCCAACCATTGGTCTTATGCTGCCAAGACTCCCGCTTGGACTTTACGTAGCCAATATCAAACCCCTTGTACTTCAAATGCCAAGACTCAAGCTTGGACTTTCCCTTGCCAACCCATGTTGGACTTTCCATGCCAAGACCATGCTTGGACTTTCCTTGCCAACCCATGTTGGACTTTTCATGCCAAGACCATGCTTGGAATTTCCTTGCCCACCCATGTTGGACTTTTCATGCCAAGACCATGCTTGGACTTTCCTTGCCAACCCATGTTGGACATTACATTGCCAAGACCCATGCTTGGACTTTTCCCAATGCCAAGTGTCCCACTTGGACTTTCCATGCCAAGTACTCAAGACTTGGACTTTACCAAATGACAATTACATTGTCATATGTTTTTGTCGAAACATCAAAACATCACTCGAGTCAAACTCGAGTCCTGGTCAATCGTGACCTGGGCCGATTGCACCAAGAATCTCCCCCTTTTTGATGTTTGACAAAAACCAAACAAAACATTGAGTTAGAACACTAACTCAAATCCCTTACCAATTATCCCAAATTGGTAAATACTCTCCAAATGTTCTCCCCCAAACATTCTCCCCCTTTTTGACTAACATCAAAAAGGTTTTCTCCCCAAGGAGGTCAATGTCTCATGTCCCAATGAGATCTTACAATCTCCCCCTTGATCCAAAAATACTTAGGATGTCTACCATCTTCCTAGTGATAAATCCAATATCACTCAAGAGAGACAATCCCATTTACTCTCCCAAATTCCAAATTGGGTCTCGCAAAAGTCCCATTAATTTCCCAATTGATGTCATATTCTCCCAATAACTTCTCCTCTTCAAGGAGAAAAAAAAATACATCCATCATCCCAAGATGGATACCTCCCCCTAAAGACTTGCTCCCCCTTGACCATTGTACCAACAATGTCCTTGGGAAGTCCCTAAGCCAATAGGAACTCTAAACCATCAAAATTAAGGTTAGAAATTCAACATTGAACTTTCCAACACCTTAACATTGATACAAACCCTAAACACCTCTCCTAATCCATATCCAATGGATTTTCACCCTTTATAATGCTTCCCAAAGCATATCCTAGGGTTATGAGTGATTAGGGACCTTTACCATGGCTGAACACGGGCTAACCAATCCTAGTTTTCCCGAAATCAGCCTTGGCGATCGGCTCATCGACTACTGATCACACTCATCATCGATCAGCCACTCAGGCGTCGGTGATAATTGAAATTTCCGAATTTCAGTTATCAGAATCGAGTTTTGGAAATTCATAAATAATTATACGTTTATCGACAAATCCTGAAAGTTCATACGTATAATACTTATGACACATACAATGGGTGAAAAATGTTTGAAAAATATTTTACCCATAAAATAGAGAAATTGATACAAAATCCAAAAGTGACTAAAATCTTTAAAGTTTAAGCTCACTTTGTATCAATCTCATCAATGGTGATTGCTATCAAAAGATAGACTTCACCAAGGTTTTTCAAAATGATTTTAAAATATTTTCAAAACCTTATTTTGGATCATATTCCTTGGGCTCTATGCACATGACTTGTACACAAGCTTTTCCAATGATCCACATGTTGAGTTAAGATGAGTTTGGGTTCAACTAGATGCAAAAACTATGCACCTTGAACTTAACTCATATCCTAGCATCTCACATGTATCTAGGGTGTATAAATACACATACATGTCAATTGGATGTGAGATGTGGGTTTTGGTTCATTTAATCTAAAGTTTCATGCATTTTTCTAAAGCAACCCTACTTGATTCCCTTATAAATGGGACTCCAAGTCATGCCATAGTCCTTAAATCAATTTTAATCAAAATATCTTAAATGCATGAGTGATTATGGCATTAGAGATGATATAGATAAACACATGCTCATAATCATGATGTCATGGCATAATATGAAATCTAAAAACACATGACATTTAATCCTTAATCCTAAACATGTACATGACATATAAAATGATTAAAAATAAGCATGATGTCATGGCATGTTATATGGCAAACAAAGCATGACATATAAAATATATAGGTATAGTAATACCTAAATTTTAATATTAATTGCCATTTCATATAATTAATTATATTTTGCCATATTTCTATTTTTCTCCCAAGTGTGCCAAAAACCCAAAATGACACACTAACCTCTAAACCTAAATTGTGCCAATTTTGATCATTTTATCAAACTTCTCAAGTAATATTGGCACATCCTAAAACTTTTAGGATTATAATTCAACCCTATTTCCAAGGTATCCATAACCTTGAAAATAACCTAAAGTGCCACCTTTGCCATGGTTGAGTTAACTACCCATCCATTTAAGGTTGGCACACCCTAACCCATTTAGCGTGGATCAATCATGCTCTTAGGAACCCAAAACCGATTTGAGCTCCTAGGGTTAATTAGGTATTCCTTAGGGATAACCTCCCTAGATACCTTCCTAATGACCCTCCTAGGCTTGTTAGCCTTGGTCATTTGGGTCTTACCTAGGTTGACTCTAGGGGTAGCTCCCCTTGCAACCTTCTTAGTGGCCACCCTAGGTTTCCTAGAAACCCTAGCCACTAGGCACAACCCTTGGTCAACTCTAGGGATGACTTCCCTATTGACCTTAGTCTTCCTAGACCTAGTTTGTGTTCCATAATCAAATGGAACACTATGGTAAGCCACCTTAGGCTTAGGTTTGTGACCCAAACCTTGCTTTCCCTTGGTTGACTTTCGACTCTTAGGTCCTAGGTGTTGACTTTGACTTTTGGACCTAGAAGTTTGACTAATTGACCCTTGCATTTGATTTTGCATAACCTTAAGGGTCTTTTCAAGTTTCTCAAGCCTTGATCTCAAGGCTTGATTTTCCTTTTCTAATATCTCAATTTTTGATTTTTCATTTTCTCTTGAGATATTTTTATTTCTAGGCATATGTCTAGATTTCTTAGCATTAAAGCCTAGATGTTCTCCTATTTTCTTAATGCTTTCCTTAGGTAATATATTTTTAGGGACATTAGTCCCAAATTTCTTCTTATTTCCTAAGTGAACCTTCTTAGCTCCTAAACAAATATGTTTGTTATTTCTAGCATGCTCTTTATGATAAATAGCAAGAGAATTGAAACCCTTAGCATGCTTTTGCCTATTAACTAAAAAGGATGCATTATTAAAATATACCTTAGGGTTAGCTTTGGAAGCTCCCCCTACATGTGTAGCTCCCTCTTGGGTCTTCTTCTTCCCCCTAGGATATTGATTCCTATAATGTCCTTTTGCATTGCATTTGAAGCATATGATGTGCTCCTTGCTCTTGATACTTGGGGAACCGGCGTTCGTTGACTTTTGTTGACTTTTAGGCACCGGAGGAGCTTTCTTGACTCTCATTGGGCACTTACTCTTATAATGCCCAAATTTCCTACACTCAAAACACATAATGTTATTTTTATTTTGAATTGAGGTGTTTGAGTTACTGATGGTGGTGGAGACCGGAATTGGACTTTGGGCTTCTTCATCTTGACCGGATGTCGAAGCTTCTTCTTCTCGATGTTCCGGTATGAAGGTTCTCTCCTCCCCCTCAATCCTTGAGGTGGATGCTTCTTCCACTTCCTCCACCTCTTCCGACCCGGAAGTTGACTCCTCACTTTCTTGTGAGGATGATGATGATTCTTCTTCGGTCTCCTCCTCTTCCAAGTCTTCTTGGACCGATTCGGGATTGTCGTGGAACTTGATCAACTTGTTCCACAACTCCTTGGCATCCCTATAGCTTCCTAATCTGGACAAAATATCGTTAGGTATCAAATCAATCAACATTTTTGTTACCTTAATGGTTGTCTTGAATTTTTCCCATTGTTCCTCGGTCCATCTCTTCATCTTGAGGATTTCGCCGTTTTCTCCTCTCGGAGCATCAAAACCTATAGTCACGGCAAACCAATTTTCTATGTTCGCCATTAGAAAATATTCCATCCTACCTTTCCAATACGCAAAATGTTCACGGTTGAAGGAAGGTGGGATGTTGACGTCGTCACCCAATCTTTCCTCAAATTCCATATTCTTCCCTCTAGCTTCTTGACTCCAGGTTGTTAATCCGTAGAAGAGCCTCGGGCTCTGATACTACTTGTTAGGGATATTTTGAACGGCTAGAGGGGAGGTGAATAGCGTCAATGGAATTCGATCTCGTTCGTGTCTACAATTTCGTTAGTGCACAGCGGAAATAGAAATAATACAATAACGAAATAGACAATTACACACGAACACGAGTATGTAACGTGGTTCGAAACCGCACGGTTCCTACTCCATGGATCGGGCTCAAACGAGCCCTAGCGATGCCACAAGCACACCACTATGTAATAACTCCTTCTCGGAACAATCCGGAGGTGGAGAAACCTCGTACAATGTATACAACAAAAATACAAGATGAATACAAGCAATATAATGAAATATAAAGCAATACAAGTAAAGAAAACACTTTACAAATGCTCTTTGAATGCTTGATCACTTGGTTGCTTGATATCAACTTGGAGACCCTGATTTACCGACAAATGCGCCCCAAATCGCCTCAAAAGAAACCTTGGTTTTCCTCCATCACGAGCTCCATATATAGCTTCAACTGTCTTTGGAAAAAGTCGATCGATCGTGATCGGGACCATCGATCGTGATGCCCTTTGTTGTCGTGAGACAGCGGCTAGATCCGCGTTGGATAAGTCAGCGGAACCTTCATCGATCGGCCCGATTGTGACCATCGGTCGGTGATGGAGTCCTCACTCGACCGTCGAGTCTGACTCCGATATGTGGCGATTTCTCGAGCACCCGGTCGGTGATCACACGATCGATCATTGCTCAGCCATCGATCGGCCCACCTCTGGCGGTCGATAGTTGACTCGGTCGGTCGGCTTGCCACATGGCACGGTCGGCGGCACACCTCAAACATGAGGTTTTAACCCAAGTATGGTTCCCCCATACTTGCTAGACCACCCTTAGCCTAGACCTAAGCCTTCTAGCCACCTCCATCAGCCTCACGCCTCTCGGATCCCTCCAAGTCATCCATGACTTGTTCATCCATCGTGCTAGCCTTCAGGTGCTTCCGTCGGCTATGTCATGCTAACCGTGTCTACACCGCCAAGGTACATTGGACTTATGCCGCCAAGACTCCGCTTGGACTTTACGTCGCCAACCATTGGTCTTATGCTGCCAAGACTCCCGCTTGGACTTTACGCAGCCAATATCAAACCCCTTGGACTTCAAATGCCAAGACTCAAGCTTGGACTTTCCCTTGCCAACCCATGTTGGACTTTCCATGCCATGACCATGCTTGGACTTTCCTTGCCAACCCATGTTGGACTTTTCATGCCAAGACCATGCTTGGACTTTCCTTGCCAACCCATGTTGGACTTTTCATGCCAAAACCATTCTTGGACTTTCCTTGCCAACCCATGTTGGACTTTACATTACCAAGACCCATGCTTGGACTTTTCCCAATGCCAAGTGTCCCACTTGGACTTTCCATGCCAAGTACTCAAGACTTGAACTTTACCAAATGACAATTACATTGTCATATGTTTTTGTCGAAACATCAAAACATCACTCGAGTCAAACTCGAGTCCTGGTCAATCGTGACCTGGGCTGATTTCACCAACAATTTCCATTCCTTGGAAGTCGACTGATGGTGTAATAGTCGACTTTCATCCCTTGGTAGTCGACTGCTGGGCCAGAAACCCACCAGTCGCCATCGACTTAGAGTAGTCGACTGCTATCTATAGCAGTTGACTGATGTTGGGTAAAACCTCAAAAAAAAACACTTGTTTGAGCATCCGACGGTCGGGTAAACCTCAAACCTAAGTTTGAGCATCCGACACTTGACATAGCCATTCGGTCAAGTTCACCTATGAGCTACCGTTACAAGCGCTTAATCTCTCATCTCCCTTGGAGTCCCTCACCGAAGCTCTCTTCGTCTGGCCACATCCCTCGGATGCACCAAGCGCATGACTTCCGTAATGCCATCCTTCGCGTCTCACCATGAAGTTTTCTTCCTTTGGCTTCACTCCAATGCTTCTCATCTAGCAGTCCCTCGGATGCACCAAGCACACTACTTCCGCAATGCCATCCTTCACCGACTCAAGGACCCAAGCCATGAGATGGTGAACCCACCAAAGCTATAATCAAGCTAAGTCATGTGTGATTTACTAAGTCATGCACAACTTAACCACACATATCAAATCACATAACAACCTAACTTAAACCCTTTGCCACACAAATCAAAACCACATCATACATGGGTTGATTGCCCTAACAAAAATTACCATAAATGTAAGGGACAATTAACCCAACAATTGACATGCATACAAAATTAAAGTTCAAGTAAAATAAATAAGAAAATAAATGATCTAATCAACCAAAGATTTGCTCGTTGCATGAACAAGTTCCTCCGGCTAAGTCCAATGGAGCTCGATCGAGACTCCACAAATGGTGGTGGATGTGGGATGAAACAAACTCTTGAATCCAGTAGCTTGATGGATGCTACGAACTCTCACGGATCTTGTTGAGCTCGAAGAAGTGTCATCAGGGCAAAACTCCTCCTCGAATCTGAAAGAGAAGGTGGATGAGCTGTGGAGATGGAAGACGTCGTCGAAATTTCTCGATGAAGCGGTTCCTCCTCGAATCCGAGGAGGAAAATGGATAGAAGGGAGGTGGAGGCGACTGCTAGGGCTCAAGGGAAGAAGAGATGACATTTTGTCTGACATTTCTTGCTTTTAAACGTGCTCCAACCCTAAATTTAGACCCGCAACACGACCGTACCTTTTGGCATGGTCGGGTCGTGTCTTTTTCTGGAGAAAAAATATGGTGCTACAATAACTTTGCTACAGTACTTTCCATTTTTGTCAATGTGCATTCCTTGATTTGCTCTTAAATGACCTACAAAATAAAGTATATAACAAATTAGTATTTAAGACATCAAATTAACAGGTATTTGCATTAAAGCTCTAAAATGATCCATATTCGTAAAATATGATAAATATGTCGAATTACGTATATGAATGGATCAAAACATCGAGGAATGAAAATAAAATATCATGTCAAAATGTGAGTTATCACACGGACTTTAGGGAACATGCACTGGTCATGTCCCAAGACATAGGCATGTTTCCGAAGTGAAACAGATCAAAACGGAGGCTCCAGAAATCCACATGGCCGTGTCTTTTTTCCAGCTCAATTTTTATCCTTGATTTCAGTCGTTTCCAACCTTGCACATGACCCTTCCATGTGAAATTCACATGGCTATGTGGCGGCATCGCAAATTCGACGAAATAGGGTTTTTCCAAGCATTTATGTAATGACGGAGCCACCTCTATATATAGGAAACTTGTCTAAGAGGCTAGGGATCATGAGGGAAGCTGTCCTAGGGCTCCCGAACCCTAGAGGAGGCCCGACGGCTAGGATGGCAAGATGGTGCCCTAAAAAGCATCAGAGACACCCAACGAGAAGGAAGGAAGTGACTAGGAGATCCATCCCGACACTCCGACATTTTGGAGAACAACCAAGACACACATATTGGCTAGGATAGAAAGTATCTTCTTATCTTCTCGTTCTACTTTCATTGTAATGATGATTTCTAAAATGTCTTGGGTTTGTTCTTTCTTGTCTATAGAGTAGATACTTCGATTCTAAGATTAGGGAGTAACTTGTGTTTGTGGACATGTTAGTTTAATTAGTCATTCATCTCCTTTGATTATATTTGCAATTTTGTGTTGTTGAGATTTATGAATATTTAGTCTTGATTCTAATTCTATTATGCGTAGCCGATGCAAAAGAGTGACAACCTTTGTATCGAAAACCTAGGAGAATCAAGGATGAGCCTTGCAGTCATCCTACCTCCCGTAATCGTAGAAGATAGAATATGATAGGAAAGGATATGAAATAAGATTTGCCTCTACATAGGAATTGTTAGGATGCCTTGGTACCTTAATAACTTATCTTAGAAGAAGGGCCAAAGTAGGAGAAATTAACTCTAGAAGGGTTGAGGGACATTAGTGATAAAGGGCTCCCAACGGTATCAACCCCCTGAACTCTGATGATCCAAAAGTAAACTTGGTTAGGAATATGTAGCTCCTAGTAGAAGCAAAAGTTCATCGGTCAATTACATATTGATCCTCCCTTAAGATCATAATTAGAGACCTCAACGCACCTAATTGATAGCATGTTCTGCGACATACAAGAGAAACAAAGTCCTAGAATTCTCTGTGAGAACTTCGAACCAACCTTCCTTCCCTCCGAGTGACATCGTACTAGAGTTAGGACTACCGTCAACCTCACATCCTATACACTTAGGAGATTTATTCCGAACAACAACATCCACTGGACAAAAGATACTCGAATCTCAGTCCCTATGAGATCAATAGTATTTTATTACTTAACGACATTCATGCACTTGCGGGCGTTGAGCGTGAGCACGCGCTTTGAGTCCTCAATGATCCTTGTCGAAGATTTGAGAGTCGTCCTCGCGTGCATCAAGTCAAAAATTTGAGAGTCATTCTCGTATGCATCAACTTCCTCAATCAAAACATGCCAATCACGACCATAACCATGTCCTCGTCGACCTTCCATTGATCTAGTGCTTTGATACCAATTGATGCAGGTGGGGTAGCGGGATGACGCTAAAAATCTTCCATGCGTGATATTAGGATAGAGGGGGCAGAGAGAATCGAAGGAGGAGGAATTCACAAGCAATAGAGGATTCACCTCTATGTTTAAATGAAACCAAAATAAACTTTATTAATAAAAAAACTAATCTATGCATTACAAGTGTCTATGCCCATCTTTAAATAGGATAGGGAAAGAAAAAGTTTATTAACAAGTAAGAAAACTAAAAAAATAAACAAAATTAAATAAAAATTTCTTAACAAGTAAGAAAGCTAAAAAAATAAACAAATTTAAATAAAAATTTCTTAATGGAATAGAAAATAAATTAAAAAAAAATAAAACTAAAAATTTAAAATTAAATAGAAAATTCGAACCAAATAAAATTATAAAATACTAAATAGTTGCGACAGCGTGCCATAGTCGTGGTCCAGTCCACGGTCAGGCCATGGTGGGAACCACGACCATCGACTGGTCCATGGTCAGGTCATGAAGAATACCATGATCGTAGTGGGGAACATCGAAAGGTTGTGGTCCATGTTGGAGGTTCCGTGTCAAGCCATGGAATGGTCCATGCCCGTGGTGGTGACCACAGGTAGGCTATGGTAGCCTCTAGGAACTCATTTGCACCTCGTTCCGATCTAAATGAAAGATATCCATGTTAGGGGGCCATGAAGGCATTGAAATATTTATTTTGGAGCTCAATTTCTTCTCGTCATGATTTAGAGGAGGGTTGGATCACATCTTATGATAAGAGTCGATCAAGCAGCTGGATGCGCTTGCATTAATAAAGCAACACAATGTTGCTTTCTACTACTCCAACATACTAGGGAGGATCCAAGAAATTGGCATCCACCACTAGTACTTTTCTAATCCAATTTACAACCTGCATAATCGGAATCGGTGTACCCAATCAAATCAAAAGTTTGAGTCATAGGGTACCATAAACCTACATTAAGAGTGTCCTTTATGTATCTTAATATTCTTTTAACCACTACTAAGTAGGACTCTTTGACACAAGTGACATCTAGAGACATGAATCTTTCATTGGATCAATCATTGGGAATGCTTGTATATAATTAATGTGCACATAGATCTAAGAATATGGTTGAAAATGTCAAATAAAATTCTTTTCAAATTGTGTTTATCATGTTTTGAAAAACAATCTCTAATTGTGTAGTAATAGTGATACAATGTTTGTTAAAATAGTGAAGTTTTTAAAACCTTTGAAGTTTGTTTCAAATGAGGAATCTAGAAAAGATATATTTTTCCAATCATTTTTCCTTGATAAGGAATAAATTGGCAAATGTGTCTATAAAATTTCATGAATTTTTGGCACTTCTAGATTTAGTTTTGCATTTTGAAAATTGGCTGAAAAATTGAACTGCAACATCAGACTGATATCAATTGACTGGGATAGAACCCAGTCGACTGGTCTTGCACCAGTCAATTGTCACCCATGTCAGTCGACTGGTGAAATCATCCACGAAAACAGTATGCCCAGTAGTCAACTGAGCAGTCGAGTTCTGTCCCAGTTGACTGATGATCTATGTCAGTCGATTGGTGGAAATTGCCAAGCACACAAAATGTCCCATAGTCGATTGATCAATTTGACTAAACTCCATCAGTCGACTAGCATTATTGATAGCCGACTGCCAATCATGATTTATAAACATTACCCTTCTATTTAACTCCCAAAATGCCCGATGCCTCTCTTCTCCTCCAATCTTCTTCACTACCACTGACCTCCTCTATGTTCTTCTTCCTCCTCTTCGGTGTTTTTGCTGCCACATTCGTGCCTCCTTACCTCTTCCATTGGCTTCAACCCTCCTCTTCTCCTATATGTAGGGAATTCTTTATGCCAAATGGCATATGCGCAACGGAAAAATTAGGATCCCTTCCAAGTGATCCATGCGAAAGCAAACTCGTATAAAATAAATTTCTCTAAACCAAGCCTATCTTATAGGAGAGGATTACCTTTGTTGCGTGCCCTTGTTAATCCCGCTTATTTCTTTTGTTTGTTGGATCTTTAGCACGTTCAAGTGTCCGTGCCTCTATATGTATCCACACGAGCAAGCTCTTGTCTCACAAAAGAAAACTAGAGGAGCTCTCCTTTACTTCTTGCTAGAGAAGTCCCTAAAGGAGAGGAAGCTAGGGAAAAAGAGAAGGGAAGAAGAAGACTACTCTTCTTGCTACACTCACAAAAGCCACACAACAATAAGCTCTCAAGCTCTCTCCAAGCCTCAAGCTCCCAACAACCACACCTACAATTGCTTTGGCCGGCCACTCCATGGGGTCTTTTATAGGGTTGGAAAAACCCTTTCACCTCCACACATTCAATGCAATCCATTGCATTGGGACATTTGTTTGGCCGGCCACTTAAGGAGACAAAACCATTTTGTTTCCTTCCACCTTATCGAGCTTAGGTGGATGCTTAGGTGGCATGCTTATGTGGCATGCTTATGTGGCATTCTTATGTGGCATTCATGCATGTTGAATTAATCTTATTAATTCAATTAAGCTTATGTTATCATATTGAATTAATCTTATTAATTCAATTAAGCTTATGTTATCATATTGAATTAATCTTATTAAATCAATGAGGTAACATATTGAATTAATCTCATTAAATCAATTAGCTAAAATTCTCATTAAGCTTAAAGTCCAAAAACCATTTTGTACTTAAGCTTATTCCCAAATTATTCTAGTCAAACTAGAATACTCTAATTCCTCTAATCATCATGCTCTTTGTGTGTGACCCTATAGGCTCTCATAACGTTGGCAGTGGATCTAAACTCTTTTAGATACACAAGCAATGAGCGGCATCTAGCAATACATCATTGCTACCCAAGTTATGAGATAAGTCAAGATCCGACTAACCTTTGTGACTACTATAATATATGACCGTGTCCTTCTATCCTTGATATCAGTTGATCAATGAGGCATAGGCGTGTCATCCTCGATCAATCTATGTGTTTCTTGATCCTGAGTAAACTAACTCAAACAAATGAGCTCAATATCTCATATTGACTCATTCGAGCCATGCGTTTTAGTAGTTCTACTCAATCAAGGGGCCCACCGATATCACTCGTCATATGAGAGGATAGATCCCATCTACATCACTCACATCCCTCCGCATAATTTGTTATATACCCGATGTCGCCTTTATGGTCCACCACTACGGGTGACGTTTGTGATACCAAAGTACATAACTCCTTATGTAGGAACCGTAGTGACTTGTGTCCGAGGACTATTCATACCAATAGTCACATGAGAAAGTTTATGACACTCATATAACGATCCATGAAACTTTCTCATGGCGAGTCGATTCGATATATTCTCTAATATATACCCATGTGTCAACTTGATATCATATATCCATGACTTGTGAGATCAAGTCATCAATTGACCTACATGCTAGTCTTTATGTATTAATATTGCCCTTGCATATTAATACTTGACTAGGAACATTTAGAAAGTGTTCTCTACAGCCTCTCATAATCAATTCTGCCAATTGATGTGCTGTAGATAAGAACCTACTTTTCTAGGGCATTACTATATTTAAGTTAGCTGGCACAAGCAAGACTTAAATATAATAACCAATCCTTTGCCTTTATAGAATATGATACAAAATGTTCCCTATTCAACCATCACATGATTGGTTCTTAGGGCTATAACTAACAATCTCCCACTAGCACTAGTACCAATCACTATGATATCTAATACCTAGTGACCTAGTGTGACCATCATGCTTCCTCTGTGCCAAAGCCTTGGTCAATGGATCTGCAATGTTAGCTTCTGTCGGTACTCTGCATATCCTCACATCTCCTCTATCGATGATCTCTCGAATGAGATGGAAGCGCCACAGTATGTGTTTGGTCCGCTGATGTGATCGAGGTTCCTTAGCCTGTGCAATAGCCCCATTGTTGTCACAATAGAGGTCTATTGGATCTGCAATGCTAGGAACTACCCCAAGTTCACTGATGAACTTACGGAGCCAAACAACCTCCTTTGCTGCATCAGATGCAGCAATATACTCGGCTTCTGTTGTAGAATCAGCAACTGTGTCCTGCTTTGAACTCTTCCAGCTCACAGCTCCACCATTCAGGCAAAACACGTACCCCGATTGCGATCTATAGTCATCCTTGTCTGTTTGGAAGCTTTCATCACTGTAACCCTTTACAGCTAGCTCCTCATTGCCTCCAAATATCAGGAAATATTCTTTCGTTCTTCGTAAGTATTTAAGAATATTTTTGACTGCTATCCAGTGACTTTCACCTGGATCCGACTGGTATCTACTCGTCATGCTCAAAGCATACGAGACATCAGGACGAGTACAAAGCATGGCGTACATGATAGACCCTATGGCAGACGCATAAGGGATCTTATCCATGCGATCTCTCTCCTCCTTAGAAGAGGGACATTGAGTCTTCGAAAGACTCACACCATGTGATAAAGGCAGAAATCCTTTCTTGGAATTTTGCATAGCAAAATGATCTAGCACTTTATCAATGTATGTACTCTGACTTAGGCCAAGTAATCTTTTAGATCTATCTCTATAGATCTTGATGCCTAGAATATAGGCAGCTTCACCTAAGTCTTTCATCGAGAAACAATTCCCTAACCACATCTTCACACACTGGAGTGAGGGAATATCATTTCCGATGAGAAGTATGTCATCTACATACAAGACAAGAAATACAACTGTGCTCCCACTATTTCTCTTGTAGACACAAGGTTCATCTTCATTCTTGATGAAACCAAACTCTTTGATTGCATCATCGAATCGAAGATTCCAGCTTCGAGAGGCTTGCTTTAGTCCATAAATGGACCTTTGCAGTTTGCATACCTTTCCAGGATGCTTTGGATCTTCAAAACCCTCAGGCTGTGTCATGTACACATCCTCGAGTAGCTTTCCATTCAGAAAAGCGGTTTTGACATCCATCTGCCAGATCTCATAATCGTGGTAGGCTGCAATAGCAAGTATGATCCGAATGGATTTAAGCATCGCAACTGGTGAAAAGGTTTCATCATAGTCAATACCATGAATTTGTTTGAATCCTTTCGCCACCAATCTACCTTTATAGGTATGCTTATTACCATCCATGTCAGTCTTTACTTTAAAGACCCACTTACACCCAATGGGTTTTACCCCTTCAGGTGGATCAACCAAGGTCCATACTTGGTTAGTGTACATGGATTCCATTTCGGATCTCATGGCCTCTAGCCATTTCTCGGAATCTGGGCTCATCATAGCTTCTTGATAGGATGTAGGCTCGTCAAGATCGACAAGCAATACATCACCATTGTCAGTCAAGAGAAAAGAATATCTCTCGGGTTGACGACGGATCCTGTCAGATCTACGAAGAGGTTGGTCTACTTGAACAGGTGTTTGTTCCACAACTCTTTGGGCAACAATTTCCTCATCCACAACACTTTGTGGTTCCTGTTCATTTTCCATCGAAGCCTTAGTGTTATCGTCATCTTGAACTTCTTCAAGATGAATTTTACTCCCACTAGTATTTCTAGAAATAAATTCTCTTTCTAGAAAGACAGCATTTCTGGCAACAAACACCTTGCCAAGTGTGGGATTGTAAAAGTAATATCCCTTAGTTTCCTTGGGATATCCGCAAAATAACACTTATCCGATTTGGGTCCTAGTTTATCCGAGACTTGGCGTCTTACATAAGCTTCACAACCCCAAATCTTTATAAAAGACATTTTGGGACTCTTCGATCCATATCGTATATGGTGTCTTTTCTCTGACTTTTGATGGGGCGATTAAGTGTGGCGGTGTCTCTAGAGCTAGTCCCCAAAAGGAAGTAGGTAGATCGATCGCTCATCATTGATCGTACCATATCTAATAGAGTACGATTTCTCCTCTCAGATACACCATTCCATTGTGGTGTTCCAGGTGGAGTGAGTTGGGATATTATCCCACACTCAGCCAGGTGATCACGAAACTCGTGACTAAGGTATTCACCACCTCGATCTGATCGAAGTAGCTTAATACGCTTACCAAGTTGGTTTTGTACTTCATTCTTGAATGCTTTGAACTTTTCAAAGGATTCTGACTTATGACTCATCAAATATAAGTAGCCAAATCTACTCATATCATCAGTGAAAGTAATAAAGTACTTATAGCCTCCTCTGGCTTCGACATTGAAAGGCCCACATACATCAGTATGTATGAGTCCTAACAAGTCTGTCGCTCTCTCTCCATGTCCACTAAATGGAGTTTTAGTCATCTTTCCTAAAAGGCAAGATTCGCATACCTCATATGATTCAAAATCAAATGAGTCCAATAATCCATCTTTATGGAGTTGGGATATGCGTTTTTCATTTATGTGACCTAGGCGACAGTGCCAGAGATATGTTTGGTTCGAATCATTCGATTTGAACCGCTTGGTATTTACGTTATAAATTGGGTTTTCTAAATCTAGAACATAGAGACCATTCATAAGTGGTGCATTACAATAGAACATTTCATTCAAATAAATGGAACAACATTTGTCCTTTATTATAAAAGAAAAGTTTTTTTTGTCTAAACAAGATACAGAAATTATGTTCTTTGTCAATGCGGTACATATAAGCACTCCTCTAGTTCTAAGATAAGCCCGATGGGCAAAGACAAAGAATATGTTCCCTACAAATCTGGCGACAACTTTTGCGCCATTGCCTACTAGGTCTACTATTCTCGGTCCTGCACATTATTACAAATGTGAGATGCACATCCGGTATCTAATACCCATGTAGAAGAAATAGATAGATTAACTTCTATAACGTGTATACCTGAGGCAGAAGTCCCACTTCTTTTATTCTTTACTTCCTCAAGGTAGACTTTGCAGTTCCGCTTCCAGTGTCCAGTCTCACCATGATGGGCGATCCCCTTCCTTAGGTACTTTACCTTTACCCTTTGAAGTGGATGAATTGGCCTTGCCTTTGGCTTGGGTCTTACCCTTGCCTTTGCGCTTACCTTTGCCCTTCTTGACCATTAGTACGTTGCTAACTTTCTTTTTGAGATTTGGTTCAGCAGTTCTTAACATGCTGAGAATCTCAGGCAAAGGTTTATCAATTTCATTCATGTTATAATTCATGACGAATTGATTATATGCTTCCTAAACGACGATTGCGAGGATAACATCGGTTTCCAATTCTTGGCTCGTTGGAAAACCTAGTCTTTCAAGGTTCTCAACGCATTCCCAATCATTTTGAGTACGTGAGTTCCCTCAGTGTTCCTTCTTGCATTTTGCATGCAAAAGAGCCTTAGACACTTCAAACGCTCGTGCCTAGCTTGTCCTTGATATAGTTGTTTCAAATGCTCAACCATATCATAGGCATCCATGTTCTCATGTTGCTATACGAGCTCGAGTCCATGGTGGCAAGCATAAGACATGACACATCTAATCGTCATCTTGATGCTTCTTATAAGCATCCTTTTCGACGAGTGGCCGCATGGCGGAGGTTTTGAGGTAGACTGCTCTAGGACATATTTGCGTTCTTGTTTGAGGATAATCCTCAAGTTCCTATACCGATCAAGAAAGTTCGCTCCATTAATCTTGTCCTTCTCAAGGACAGATCGCAGTTGAGGGGTGTGTGGTGTTAGATGTCATGGTGATCTACAACATTAAAATGCAAAGTTAAGTATCATACCTAAATCATTTAATTAGGCCTTTAATTAAATGAGGCTCCACTAAATTCTCATAGCTACTATTTAGCTATAAATTTATATGGGATAAAGATCCACATTATAATTGCCTTGAGTTAGCTTTGGCTAATCGCCCAAGGACGTAGTATATAATTAGGTAGGCAATCTTTTGCCAATTACATCTGATGTAACTCTTTAATAGCTTTGGTTAAGTTTTAGATTAGTTTAGTGTTTATTCCTAAACCGGCTTCGGTGTGGCGAGGCACAGGGCCTTCTTGGATATCGAACAGCGACCACTTCTAAGACAAAGTGATGTTGAAATCACATAAAACTAATTTTAAAACTTATGTTCAAAGCTAATATATGCCTCTACTTTCTTAACTAATTAAGAAAACTTAATTAAGTCTTAACCAAGTTTGATAGCGGGACATCACGATTGTCCACTCGCACTCTTCAAGATAAAATGCATTGCTTTGCTTTGGCAAACCCAATAACAAATGATCGAGAAGTAGTGAGTACCAACTTTAGTAGGCATATCGTTTTGACTTATTAAGAAATAAACATGTATCATATACATATTAGCATACATCACATATAAGCTAAACTAATCATGCATCACATACAAGCTAAACTAACATGCATCACATACATATTAAACTAAGCGTGTCATGGTTATGGCCCTTATTCTACAATCTTCTCAAGCCAATGAAAAGATTGATTGGTCAACCTAGGGATAGCATCTTCTCCTAAGTGCTTCCTTTTGGTTGTCTTGTGTGTTGACTTCCTCCTTGTAACCTCATCTTCCAATGGACCCTCCATCTTTGTTTTGTACAGTACAAAAGGAGAAATACTCGAGTTACATTCGAGTCTAAAACTAATTTTACAACAAGAATTTTAGGAGGAAGGCCACGACCGCAGTAGTATTTAAAATTACAACACACACACATTCACAAACCTTTTGGGACTAGGCCATAACCATGCACCATGTCATTTTAACTTTTAAAAGACATTGGATATTTTATTATGTTTGACAATTGCTAATGCAATTATCAACTCATAATAAAATTTATCCTACTTCTATATCACATATAAAATAGAGAAAACCTATTTTATACGATCTTTCGCAAGTGGCTCTGATACCACTGTAGGGAATTCTTTATGTCAAATGGCATATGCGCAACGGAAAAATTAGGATCCCTTCCAAGTGATCCATGCGAAATCAAACTCGTATAAAATAAATTTCTCTAAACCAAGCCTATCTTATAGGAGAGGATTACCTTTGTTGCGTGCCCTTGTTAATCCCGCTTATTCCTTTTGTTTGTTGGATCTTTAGCACGTTCAAGTGTCCGTGCCTCTATATGTATCCACACGAGCAAGCTCTTGTCTCACAAAAGAAAACTAGAGGAGCTCTCCTTTACTTCTTGCTAGAGAAGTCCCTAAAGGAGAGGAAGCTAGGGAAAAAGAGAAGGGAAGAAGAAGACTACTCTTCTTGCTACACTCACAAAAGCCACACAACAATAAGCTCTCAAGCTCTCTCCAAGCCTCAAGCTCCCAACAACCACACCTACAATTGCTTTGGCCGGCCACTCCATGGGGTCTTTTATAGGGTTGGAAAAACCCTTTCACCTCCACACATTCAATGCAATCCATTGCATTGGGACATTTGTTTGGCCGGCCACTTAAGGAGACAAAACCATTTTGTTTCCTTCCACCTTATCTAGCTTAGGTGGATGCTTAGGTGGCATGCTTATGTGGCATGCTTATGTGGCATTCTTATGTGGCATTCATGCATGTTGAATTAATCTTATTAATTCAATTAAGCTTATGTTATCATATTGAATTAATCTTATTAATTCAATTAAGCTTATGTTATCATATTGAATTAATCTTATTAAATCAATGAGGTAACATATTGAATTAATCTCATTAAATCAATTAGCTAAAATTCTCATTAAGCTTAAAGTCCAAAAACCATTTTGTACTTAAGCTTATTCCCAAATTATTCTAGTCAAACTAGAATACTCTAATTCCTCTAATCATCATGCTCTTTGTGTGTGACCCTATAGGCTCTCATAACGTTGGCAGTGGATCTAAACTCTTTTAGATACACAAGCAATGAGCGGCATCTAGCAATACATCATTGCTACCCAAGTTACGAGATAAGTCAAGATCCGACTAACCTTTCCGTGACTACTATAATATATGACCGTGTCCTTCTATCCTTGATATCAGATTGATCAATGAGGCATAGACCGTGTCATCCTCGATCAATCTATGTGTTTCTTGATCCCTGAGTAAACTAACTCAAACAAATGAGCTCAATATCTCATATTGACTCATTCAAGCATGGCCATGCGTTTTAGTAGTTCTACTCAATCAAGGGGCCCACCGATATCACTCTCGTCATATGAGAGGGATAGATCCCATCTACATCACTCACATCCCTCCGCATAATTTGTTATATACCCGATGTCGCTTTATGGTCCACCTGTTACGGGTGGCGTTTGTGATACCAAAGTACATAACTCCTTATGTAGGGAGCAGTAGTGACTTCAGTCACGAGGACTATTCATACCAATAGTCACATGAGAAAGTTTATGACACTCATATAACGATCCATGAAACTTTCTCATGGCGGGTCAGTTCAGTATATATTCTCTAATATATACCCATGTGTCAACTTGATATCATATATCCATGACTTGTGAGATCAAGTCATCAATTGACCTACATGCTAGTCTTTATGTATTAATATTGCCCTTGCATATTAATACTTGACTAGGAACATTTAGAAAGTGTTCTCTACAGCCTCTCATAATCAATTCTGCCAATTGATGTGCTGTAGATAAGAACCTACTTTTCTAGGGCATTACTATATTTAATTTAGCTGGCACAAGCAAGACTTAAATATAATAACCAATCCTTTGCCTTTATAGAATATGATACAAAATGTTCCCTATTCAACCATCACATGATTGGTTCTTAGGGCTATAACTAACACTATAACCCTATGACCCCTCTTACCCGATGCTAGGGTTTTGGCTTGGACGACTTTCTCTGGCGATCTCCGATGTTTTCTATCCTCTTCAACTGGTGCAATACTCAAGTTCCATGGCACCAAAGTAATCCCTAACCCTAATCTTGTTCCTTTTTCATTTCCCGTTGATATTTTTTTTAGTTGCTAATCATGTGCACTTTGTGTTTGCATTCATCCTTTTTCATACATTTACATTCATACATTGTCACGATGCATCTTATGTAACATCCCAAATTTTAGTTACTATATTTTTATTTAAAGGAAATATATATATATATATATATATATAAATAAGAATAAAAAAAATGAATAAATAGTTCGTAGTCGAGGCTTGAACCATGAACCGTTGATTTGGGGGAATAGGCTTCCCACCACTAAGTCATAAGATTACCAATGAGTAGGATATAACAGAATATATCTATTGGTAGAAAAAAAGAAAGAAATTGATTAATCTAGTTGATCATTTAAAGGGATAATTAGGTAAAGAAAAATCCTAATATATATTTCTTTTCTTTCCTCTCTCTAAAACCTCACGCCGACCTCTCTCTCTCTCTCTATCTCTCTCTCTCTCTCTCGCTCGTTTTTCCTCCCGCTGTTGAATAGCCTTCTCCCCTCTCCTTCCCTAACCCTCCGACCTTATCTGTGTGGCGCTGCGCCGATTGCGAGAGCAAGAGGTTCTTGCGTGGTGCACCACCGAGGATGAGGGAACGAGTCCGATAAAGGGCGGTGACGAAGAGGAGGATTGGAAAGAAGGAAGCCGCCGAAGCAAGGAAGAAGGTTGTCTTCTCTTTAGATAATTCAAGAGGGACTTGGTAGAGGATCACGCTAAAGCAAGGAAATACGTAAAAGGTCTTCTCTTGCGAAGTCTAACAGTATAAATTGGTAAAAAAGCGTAGGAAGTAAGTTTTCCCTCACCTGCAGTATAAGTGCTTACGATGTAACATTGTATGCTTGATTTTGAATGAAAGAATCTAGAACTATGTGTAGAAGGTTCGGCTAATAGGATTAGAGAAATTATTCTTGTTGAAATTCTTCCACGTTATGCTTGTTAGATGATGATTTCTATTTATTTTAGCTTAATTTTCCTTATGTCACTACCTTATGCCATGTTAAATTGTACTCATGCCGATTTATGCTATGCTACATGCTTATGTTTTCACCCATGTTAGGCATGACTCATGTATATGAAATGTCTAAGAAATGTTTCCCTAAGATTGAGGACAAGAACACTCTTTAGGACAAAAAACATGTATGTTATTTTACTTTATGCATGGCTTGTACCGGACCCTAACAAGGTCCACGGGATGGGCTCCAAGGTTGCCCCTAGGTCGACGGACATAGTACGGACCTAGTAACCTAGTAGGTTCGGGATTAGCTACCTCGGATCTATTTAGGATGCGCGCGAATGATGTATGTGGTACAATGTCGGGCCCAATTTGTTGAGATTATGTTTAAGTATATAAACTATACGTTTTGAAAGAGCATCCTGCATATACCATTTTATGTTCATCGAATTATCATGTTTAGGGACAATGTACTGTTGCGATGAAAATGCTAAGTTTATGTTCTTTTCCTAAATTGATCATGTCTCTACTTTAAATAAATGCTGTGCTCATATGTTGTTTAAATGAACATGTCATTACTTTACGTTTAATTCATGATGTATGTTTTTGTGAGTAGGAAAGGACCTTACTAAGCCTATGTACTTCTGATTTACTTTCCTTGTCTTATAAAAGGGCAAGGAATGGATAAATTAAAGGGAGCAGCAGGAGGGGCAAAGATGTTTGTGGCAGTGGCATGGTGGACGAGATCATTTTTCATATACGGACTTATGCATGATTTTCAGTTTATGTGTAAACTGTTAGGAGACGTTAATGCTTTCTATGGTTGTTACTCATGTTTATTTTTTTATGAACCTTGAAATGGTTAATACATGTTTAGTTAAATAAATTGCTAAGACCTTTTGCCATGATTAAATTGTTAGGTTGATTGGGTTAATGTAATTAGAGTTAAAAGTTGTAAAGTTTTTAAATGCTTCCGTTGTTATATGCATGAATGTATGATCGCGTAGCATCGCCGCCCATCTATAGGATGTGTGTTAGGAGGATGGGAAGAGCGGGCGTTACAGGTGGTATCAGAGCCCAGTTCTGCCTTTCCACTACACACACATCAAGCTTCCATCCTGCCGCTCCAAGTAAGACATTCTATGCCTACTCTATTTATTTCATGTATGATATATATACGCTAAGAAATGTTTTTAGTTGGCTATGCATGAATATAAGTAAGGATGATAAACTTATGTTGGCATTTTTTTATCATTTACGAAGATAAGCATGGCCAGAAGACGCGGTAATGGAGTCAGTGAGATAGAATCTCCACCAGATCTTATGCAGGTGGTTACTGAACTTCAGCGTCAAGTCACTGAACAATAGAAAGTGATAAATGCCTTAATGACTCAGCAGGGAAACCCTAGTGGACCACCAGGGGACCAGCAGGCGTATCCAGATAGGCCTGCAGCTACACCAGTACCACCAAGAGGCTCTGGCCCAATAGTTCGACCAAAAGCTTACCTGATCTAGTAGCAAAGGCTGAAACCGAAGAATTTCTCGGGTAATTGTGAACCATGGGATGCCAAGTCCTGGTTCAAAATGGTGGAAAGCATAGTAGAGCTGTTGGATTGGCCTGAACATGAAAAGATTAAGTGCGCAACCTTTTGCCTTTCTGGAGATGCTCGAATGTGGTGGGAAAGAATTAAAGCAAAGAGGCAAGTAAACCAAATGAGATGGACGGACTTCGAAGATGAATTTTTCGAAGAATTCTTCCATATGCAAGTGACCAACAAGCACTACGATGATTTCACCGGGTTCAGGCAAGGTGACCTATCAGTTAACGAAGCGGTGAAAAGATTCGACCAACTCGCACGCCTATGCCCAGAGTTGGTCAGCACAAAAAAAGAAAGGGTCAGACTTATGCTGGAGATGCTCTGACCTGAGATAGCTCTGAACGTGGTCGGCGGAGTGAATAGACCGTAGACCGCAGAGGAGCTGTTCAGTAGTGCCCTAATCATCGAGCACTACCTGAACAATATTAACCAGGAAAAGAAGGCGCTGAGTGAAGGCAAGAGTCAAGGCCAGCCAGGAGGTCAGAAAGCTTAGGGTAACTGGAAAGGAAACCACAGTGGCAATAGGAAACAATGGAACGACTCTAAAGGTGGTCCAGTGAACAAACAAGCCAAGATTCCCCAATGTACTACATGTGGGAAACCACATACCGGGGTGTGCTACAAGGGCATGAATAGATGCTATCGTTGTGGACTGGAAGGACACAGAGTCAAGGACTGCCCTACCCAGGTTCAGGCACCTCCTCAGCAGTATGCCCAGTACAGGGGTGCTCCTTCATAGCTACACCAGATGCAAGCTGCAATAGACGGTACCCGGATAAGCCAAGGGAGATTGGAAGCCCCGCCAGTTGCGACGAATGCCAGGGTTTTCTCTCTCACTAAGGAAGACATGGTGAACGATTCTACTATTGTCACAGGTCAGATAATTATTTTCTGTCAGCATGCTACTGTATTATTTGATACTGGTGCAACACACTCGTTTGTCTCTACGCCTTTCACAAAGAAGATTGACATACCCCCGCAAGTTTTGGATTGCGAGTTCTTAACGACCCTGCCCTCGGGAGAAGTGATGCCTTCTACTCATATGTTGCGAGCCGCACCCATCAGAATTGCAGACAGAGAACTCTACTGTGATCTGATAGTGCTCGGCATGCAGGATTATAATGTCATATTGGGCATGAATTTCTTAAGCAAGTACGGTGCTTCGATCGAGTGTTGTAAGAGAAAAATGGTCTTTCAGCCTGATGCAGAACCTATGTTTGAATTCATTAGAGAGCCAAGGAAAAAAACCTATAAATTCTTATCAGCTCTAAAGGCACGCAAGATGTTAGACAGGGGATGCACTGGGTTTCTAGCACATGTGGTTGATACAAGTCAAGCCGAGGACCAGAAGCTAAAAGATGTCAGAGTGGTATGCCACTACCCAGAGGTATTTCCTGATGAACTACCAGGGTTAGCCCCTGATAGGGAAATTGAATTTGAGATCGAATTAATTCCTGGTACTCACCCGATCTCTAAAGCACCTTACCGGATGGCGCCGACCGAATTGAAGGAACTTCAGGGATAGCTATAGGAGTTACTCGACAAGGGTTTTATTCGCCCTAGTCATTCTCCATGGGGAGCGCCGGTACTGTTCATAAAAAAGAAGGAAGGGACTATGCGCCTGTGCATAGACTACCGAGCGCTAAATAATGTGACGATCAAGAATAGGTACCCTTTACCACGGATTGATGATCTGTTCGACCAGTTAAAAGGTGTCACCGTCTTTTCAAAGATTGACCTCAGATCTGGCTATCATCAAGTGAAAGTGAAACCAGATGATATACCAAAGACAACTTTCCGAACAAGATACGAACATTATGAGTTCGTAGTCATGCCTTTCGGAGTGACGAATGCTCCTGCTATGTTCATGGACCTGATGAATCGGGTATTCTCGGTGTTTCTTGACAAGTTCATGATCGTCTTCATTGACGATATCCTCGTCTATTCGAGAAATCAAGAAGAGCATGCCGAACACCTGAAGATGGAATTACAGATTCTTCGAGAAAAGCAACTATATGCCAAGTTCTCCAAATGTGAATTCTGGCTCGATCAAGTATCTTTTCTGGGTCATATTATATCCAAAGATGGAGTTATGGTAGACCCAAGAAATATTGAAGCTGTGAGTAACTGGAGCAGGCCAAAGAATGCTAGTGAAGTGAGGAGTTTTCTCGGATTAGCGGGCTATTACCGAAAATTCGTAGAAGACTTCGCCAGAATAGCAGCACCTATGACAGTTCTCACCCGGAAGAACAAGAAGTATATATAGATGGAGGAATGTGAGAAGAGTTTCTTGGAGATGAAAAGGAGACTTACAAGTGCTCCAATCCTTACTCTCCCAGAGAACGACAAGAGCTTCGACATGTACAGTGATGCCTCCAGATTGGGACTCGGAGCTGTACTTATGCAGAGGGGTAAAGTTATGCCTATGCCTCTAGGCAACTCAAGGAACATGAAAAGAACTATCCCACTCATGATTTAGAGCTAGCAGCTGTGGTCTTCGCTCTCAAGGTATGGAGGCACTATCTGTATGGAGCACAGTGCAAGATTTATACGGATCTCCGAAGTCTGCGATATTTCTTCACTCAGAAGGACCTCAATATGAGACAACGCAGATGGATGGAGCTCATGAAGTACTATGACTGTGAGATATTTTACCATCCTGGCAAGGTAAACAAAGTGACCGATGCACACAGCAGGAAGTTCAGGGCCACCCTGATGTCCTTATCGGTATTGTCTCGACCGCTGGAGAAGGAAATTATGTGCTATGGAATCGAGGTTATTTCCGGGCAGCTTTCGACCATGACAATAATACCAGCACTATTCGATGACATATTAGCAAAACAAAGTGATGATCCAAGTCTCCAGAGGATCAAGCAGGAGATCCTAGAAGGAAAAGGCGAGGGTTTCCGTATCGCCAATAGCGGAGTATTATACCTTAGGGATCGGTTATGTATCCCTAACGATCCGGAACTATGCAAAAAGATATTAGAGGAGGATCACGAAACCCACTATTCTATGCATCCGGGATCCACCAAAATGTATCAAGACCTGAAAGAGAAGTTCTGGTGGTCTGGTATGAAGAGGGACATAGCTCGACGCGTCGATTACACTGCCCGGACACACGAAGTTAAAGCGAACACCGAGGCCTAGAGGAGTTCTGCTCAAATTCCGGAGTGGAAATGGGAAGACATCTCTATGGATTTCATTTCAGGTCTTCCCAGAACTACGAATGGATATGACGCTATATGGGTTATCGTTGACAGATTGACAAAGTCAGCTCATTTCCTAGCGATCAAGATGACATATTCGATTGAGCAACTGACTCAAGCATATGCTAAGGAAATCATCAGACTGCATGGTATTCCCAAGACCATCATTTCAGATAGGGATGGTCACTTCACTTCTCAGTTTTGGGGATGCGTTCATAAGGCACTTGGCACGAAGCTGCGTTTCAGTACCACCTTTCATCCTCAGACAGATGGGCAAACAGAAAGGGTGAACCAAGTACTAGAAGACATGTTACGAGCTTGTGCCTTGGATTTCAAAGGGAGTTGGTGCCGCTACTTATGTTTAGCGGAATTTACTTACAATAATAACTACCAAGCTACCATCGGAATGGCACCTTATGAAGCATTATATGGGAGGAGATGTAGGTCTCCGATCTGTTGGTACGAAGGCGGTGAGAAGAAAGAGATGGGACTTCAGATGGATTTCATCGACGACACCACCCGAGCGATAGAGAATATCTGCCAAAGAATAGAGACTGCTCAGAGCCGGCAGAAGAACTATGCGGATTAGCAATGTAGACATTTGGAATTCAATGTCGGAGATTTGGTATTTCTCCGGGTAACTCCTATGAAAGGAATAATGAGATTTGGGAAGAAAGGAAAGCTAAGTCCACGATACGTAGGACCGTACAAGATCCTGAAAAGAGTTGGAAAGGTAGCTTACGAGCTAGGACTACCTCAGGAGATGTCTGCTATTCACAACATGTTCCATGTCTCGATGCTTAAGAAGTGCATTTCCAGTACCAACCAAGTGGTCGAGCCACAGACAATGCAAATTCAAGAGGACCTGAGCTATGAAAGTCGACCTATCCGGATACTAGAGTGAGAAGTCAAAAGACTAAGGAATAAAGAAGTACCCTTAGTGAAGGTCCTATGGCAAAGTCAACGATACGAAGAAGCCACTTGGGAACGTGAGGATGACATGAAGCAAAAGTACCCCGAGTTGTTCTAAGTTTCGAGGACGAAACTTTTATAAGGTATAAGGGATTGTAACATCCCAAATTTTAGTTACTATATTTTTATTTAAAGGAAATATATATATATATATATATATATATATATAGAAATAAGAATAAAAAAAATGAATAAATAGTTCGTAGTCGAGGCTTGAACCATGAACCGTTGATTTGGGGGAATAGGCTTCCCACCACTAAGTTATAAGATTACCAATAAGTAGGATATAACAGAATATATCTATTGGTAGAAAAAAGAAAGAAGTTGATTAATCTAGCTGATCATTTAAAGGGATAATTAGGTTAAGAAAAATCCTAATATATATATATATATTTCTTTTCTTTCCTCTCTCTAAAACCTCACGCCGACTTCTCTCTCTCTCTCTCTCTCTCGCTCGTTTTTCCTCCGGTCGCCGAATAGCCTTCTCCCCTATCCTTCCCTGACCCTCCGACCTTATCTGCGTGGCGCTGCGCCGATTGTGAGAGAAAGAGGTTCCTACGTGGTGCGCCGCCGAGGATGAGGGAACGAGTCCGATAAAGGGCGGTGACGAAGAGGAGGATTGGAAAGAAGGAAGCTGCCGAAGCAAGGAAGGAGGTTGTCTTCTCTTTAGATAATTCAAGAGGGGATTTTCAAGAGGTACTTGGTAGAGGATCACGCTAAAGCAAGGAAACACGTAGGAGGTCTTCTCTTGCGAAGTCTAATGGTATAAATTGGTAAAAAAGTGTAGGAAGTAAGTATCCCCTCACCTGTAGTATAAGTGCTTACGATGTAATGTTGTATGCTTGATTTTGAACGAAAGAATCTAGAACTATGTGTAGAAGGTTCGGCTAATAGGATTAGAGAAATTATTCTTGTTGAAATTCTTCCACGTTATGCATGTTAGATGATGATTTCTATTTATGTTAGCTTAATTTTCGTTATGTCACTACCTTATGCCATGTTAAATTGTACTCATGCCGATTTATGATATGCTACATGCTTATGTTTTCACCCATGTTAGGCATGACTCATGTATATGAAATGTCTAAGAAATGTTTCCCTAAGATTGTGGACAAGAACACTCTTTAGGACAAAGAACATGTATGTTATTTTACTTTATGCATGGCTTGTACCGGACCCTAACAAGGTCCACGGGATGGGCTCCAAGGTTGCCCCTAGGTCGACGGACATAGTACGGACCTAGTAGGTTCGGGATTGGCTACCTCGAATCTATTTAGGATGCGCGCGAATGATATATGTGGTACAATGTCGGGCCCAATATGTTGAGATTATGTTTAAGTATATAAACTATATGTTTTCAAAGAGAATCGTGCATATACCATGTTATGTTCATCGAATTATCATGTTTAGAGACAATGTACTGTTGCGATGAAAATGCTAAGTTTATGTTCTTTTCCTAAATTGATTGTTGATGCAGGGGCACTAGATAATCGAACCTTGGTTTTGATGATGGCAAAGATTCAAAGTTAAGTTATTTTGTTATCTCATGTGATATGCTAAGTGTGCAGGAAGTGTTTAAGCTAAGCCAAAGGTCGAGCGACATCCTGAGAATCTCAAGTTGAGAAACCGTGGTGGTCGGGCGACACGAGGAGAACCTCGGGGAGTCGAGGAACCTCAGTGGTGATCGAAAGCTAAGCGACAGGTCAAGAGGACCAAAGGTAAGCTCCGTGTGTGGAGCGGTGGTAAGGACGCGCCCTCAGTTAGAGGACAATCCTAGGTGTCGATCCGACTAAGGCTTTCGAAGGAATGCTGAAGTCAAGATCGGACAGTCAAAGGACTATCACACTGCATGGCATTATGCATCTATTGTGCTAATCTTGTAGTGCAGCAGTCAACTGGAGATGTCGATAGTCGACTGAAGGCAGTCGACTGCTAAGAGGATCAGTCGACTGATGTCGACGAATCAGCCAAGTGCACAAGGTCAAAGAGATAGAGATTGATGCTGCCATCTTAAGATAAGATCCACGAGTTTTGGATCTGGATCGGGACAAATTCCAAGGCGCAAATCTATAAAAGGAGGGGAGGACTCACACCCAAATTCAAGAATCTCCCAAGTGCTCGAGCTCTCTACAATGCTACTCCGACCGTGCGCCATCTTCTAATTAATTGTCGGTATTATTATTATCTTTCTGTACTTAATTTGTATAAGGACCGGTAAGGTTGTTACTGGCCTTATAATCATTGTAATCGTCTTGTCTCTTACCTCCAACGAGGAAGAGACTTTTAGTGATTGCCCTTCGAAAGCGATCAAGGATCGCAGAGCCTTGGATTAGCAGCCGGTGGGTTGTGAGCCAAGTAAAAAACTTTGTGTCTTTCTTGTGTTTGTCTTTTAGTTTTCCACTGTGTACTTGGTTTTAATCGTCGAAAAAGAAAAGTTTTTACGAACGCTATTCACCCCCCTCTAGTGCTCATATCGATCCAACAATTGGTATCAGAGCGGGGGCGCTCAGATTCGGTGCAACCACCGGTCGAGCATTTTCTTTTTTTTATTTTTATTTTTATTTTTAAATATCTCCCGCACTACTAATATAAGATCAAGTCTTGGGACTTTTTGGTTTGTGTTTTTTTTTGTGAGTTTTAGAAAATCATTGACCGAGCAAACTATGGAAGAGTCTCCCACAAGGCATAAAGGTAACAATGTAAATTTAAATTTTAAATTTCATATTATTTGCTTTAAGTACAGGGAGAGAGGACACTATAAAAATAAGTGTCCTACTCGTAAGACTCGAACGACGCAACCGACGGCAAAGGAGACACCATTGCTAGGAATTCGGAGGAACAAGGAGCACATCAAGTGCTTCGGGTTCGGAAGATTCGGTCACTACAAGAATCGGTGTCTGGAAAAAAAGGTTAGTAAAGTTAATAATTTTGAAAAGTTGAGTTTTAGAATAGTTGATAATTTAGATAAATTGTGTAATTGTTGTCAATTAATTAATACAATTAATAATTCAACTAATAAAAAATTAATTAATTTAGATTTAATTAGTTTAAATAATAATAATAATATCATGGAAGAAAATGATCAAATTAATCTAACATTTGATAAAATTAACAAAGAGATTAATCAAATATTTAGTTTAATCAAAATAGATCTAGATCAAGACAAAAATAAAACCAACCTAGGACTTAATCAGAATAATCAAACCCTGATCAGAATAATCAAAAAATAAGACAAAATCATCAAATCCTAGATCTGATTAATCTAGATAATTCCGAATTAAAAAATTCTATTTTGAAAAATTCGATCATAAAAAAATCGAAATTAACTTTAAAAAATTCCAAAGATAATCTAAATAATTCTAATAATAATTCTACCTTTAAAAACTCTAACAATTTTATCTTAAATAATTCTAATAATAATTCTACCTTTAAAAACTCTAACAATCTTATCTTAAATAATTCTAATAATAATTCTCCCTTTAAAAACTCTAACAATCTTATCTTAAATAATTCTAATAATAATTCTACCTTTAAAAATTCTAATAATCTTATCTTGAATAATTCTAATAATTCTACCTTAAAAAATTCTAATAATTCTATTTTTAAAAAGTCTAATAATCTTATCTTAAAAAATTCTAATAATTCTACTTTTAAAAAGTCAAATAATCTTATCTTGAAAAAGTCTAATAATATTATTTTAAAAAATTCTAATAATCCTATTTTAAATAATTCACAATCTAACTTAATTAAAAATTAAAAATTAGATAATCAAACCAATAAAATTAATTATAATAGAGTACCATTTGATTATACACAAATTAATAATCTAGTAATTAAACCTTCAACTTTTAAAAATTCAACTAATAAATATGTAGACTTGGGTTACAAGTCTAAGCTAACCAAAAATCAAGACACTAAAATTTGTAAGCCTAATTATAATAAAGTATCTTATAACTATAGAACAAATAAAAGTCTACCCAAGAAAACAATCATTTCTTTAAATTGATTAAATGTAGCTTGCTCATGCATATATATCATTATCATGCTTATTTTGTCATGTCATACATACTAGTTTTAAATTCACTCTCATAGAATGGTTAGATAGGAAATAATTAATTAATCTTGACAACATAGTATCAGGATGCGGTGAGATGATAGTACGTTAAGGAAACGAAGTCAAGTGTATCCGAGTTGGATAAGGAGTATCTAGCTTGGTGCATTTAACTAAGTGAAACTAACTGAAGCTACCTCACCACATCCTAAACTAGTTAGACCAGGATGTAATCCTAAGTGAATTAAGTGTGTAATTTCCTAAGTTGGCTTTGTCTAAGGAAGTGGTCGTTGTTCCGATCAAAGAAAGCCCCTGTGCCTCGCCACGACCTGGAAGCCCTCTTTTGAAATGTTCACTTAACTAACTAAAGGTGAAATCCGAATGTAACCCAAGATTAATTAATTTCTAAGGCATTAAATTAAATTCATCTCACAATACCTATAAGAATAACTTGGTTGATCATGTAGAATAGGTGAGATGGTAAGGACAATAAATTAAAAATGATTTTGAAAACAATTTCAAAATTTATATACACATAAATAGATTCTTAAAACTATTTTTATTGGTTGCCATGATTATTTTGTGTAGGTATACGTAGTTTTCAAAACAACTATGCTTCTTAAAATTATGGTTAGTTGACCAATACTGAACGTATAAATCCTTAGGTCAACTTTAGATACCTAGACCCTCTGGACACTTAGGTGAGCCTTCCTTATGGCCAACAAGGATGTCCTAAGAGTTTGTCAGACAAAAGGAGAGACCCTCTAGATATGACTTCCTTGTGGCTAACAAGGATGTTAGGTTAAGGGGAGATTCTAATTGGATAATCATCATAGAAGTTGTTAAAAAATATTTTTTTAAAAAAATCACCAATACTTTCTAAATTTAAATCCTTCTTTTGATAATATGCCAAGGGGGAGAGAAGACTTAAGTTGGACAAACTTAGTATCTAGCTACCTCCAGTTTGGCATAAAAACCATTAGACATGAGCCTTTAAAATGTTTTTTTTTAATTCTTTCTCAAAATTTTATAACAATGTTAAAGGTTAGGGGGTCACATTCTAACCTAGGATATACATTGTTGGTGCAGGATCTAGAAACCTAAACTCCTAAACTCTTAAGTATTAAAGGGAGTTGAACATATTAAATCAACTTGATTAGCATGTTTAAAAATTCTATTTCTTGGCAATGCACCCAATATAAAGTTATTTTTGATATATGTCAAAGGGGGAGAGAGAATAAAGTTAATAGGTTACTTACTTTTTCTTTCCCAAAAAGTAATTGTTTTTCAAAACTCACCTAGGGTGAAGGGGGAGGTACCCTTAAGGGGGATGTTTTGAAAAATGATTGTTCAATATTTTCTCTTAACTTTGAATTGGTTTGCCATAGATCAAAAAGGGGGAGATTATTGATGCAGGGGCACTAGATAATCAAACCTTGGTTTTGATGATGGCAAAGATTCAAAGTTAAGTTATTTTGTTATCTCATGTGATATGCTTGTTGGATCGAGAAGCGTCGCTAGAGGGGGGGTGAATAGCGATCGTAAATCTTTTCTTTTTCGTTCGTTCGATACGCAAAGTAAGCACAGCGGAAAATAAATGAACACGTTTATTTTACTTGGTTCACAACCCAGCGGTTGCTACTCCAAGGCCCTATCGGTCCTAGACCGCGTACGGAGGGCAAAGCACTAAAACGTCTCCTCCTCATTGGAGGTAGGAGACAACGATTACAAAAACCGAATATACGAGGATGAGGCAACAAGCCTACCTCACCTCGTTATGAAGATAAAAATACAGAATATAATATCAAAAATATTACTTGAATCTGCTGCCGACGAAGAAGATCAAAACTTGGCGTCGCGTCGGCGTTATGACGGTGTTGAAGCGTTGGCGTTGTAGGAGCACTTGATGAATAATTGATGTAATTTGGAGATGAATCCTCCCCTCCTTTTATAGACTTTAGCCTCTGAATTTGTCTCCTATTTCTTTGGAACGGATCATGGATTTTTCCAAATTTTATCACGAAGTGGCCGCGTCAAACGTTATCCGTTTTGACCTAGAGCAAAAGTCGACCGTTCGCCATCGATCGATGCCTCTCATCGATCGACGATGATCGATCGATGCATCTCATCACCAATCGATAATACGATCGCCTAATGTCCAACAATGATCAGCCACTTCCCTGCAGTAAGAGATTAGCTCGGAAAATGATAAATACGACGGTTTCTAACCGTCCGATCTCGACCTAGACCTTCCACAGGAAGTCTTAGTCGAATCGTCGCCTACGGTCGTCCCCGTAAAGAGGACACGACCTTACAATCTCTCACTCACACGAGCTTACCTCGATAGTAGCTCTCGCTTCCGGCCTTCCACTCGATTCCTTCGGCTCCCTCCGAATTCACTCAAGTGTCGCCCGACCACCACCGCGTCCTCCGGGTGTCGCTAGCCTTCAGCTCCAGCTTTAGTACTTTTCTGCACACTTGATTTAGCTCGTGAGATAACAATATAAACTTAACTTTGTGTCTTTGCCATAATCAAAACACAGGTTCGATTATCTAGTGCCCCTGCACCAACAATGCTAAGTGTGAAGGAAGTGTTTAAGCTAAGCCAAAGGTCGAGCGACATCCGGAGAATCTCAAGTTGAGAAACCGTGGTGGTCGGGCGACCCCAGGAGAACCTCGAGAAGTCGAGGAACCTCAGTGGTGACCAAAAGCTAAGCGACAGGTCAAGAGGACCAAAGGTAAGCTCCGTGTGTGGAGCGGTGGTAAGGACGCACCCTCGGTTAGAGGACAATCTTAGGCGTCGATCCGACTAAGGCTTCCGAAGGAATGTTGAAGTTGAGATCGGACAGTCAAAGGACTGTCACACTGCATGACATTATGCATCTACTGTGCTAATCTTGTAGTGCATCAGTCAACTGGAGATGTCGGTAGTTGACTGATGTCAACGAATCAGCCCAGTGCACAAGGTCAAAGAGATAGAGATTGATGCCGCCATCTCAGGATAAGATAAACCGCCACCTCATGATAAGATAAGCCGCCACCTCAAGATAAGATAAGCCGCCACCTCAAGATAAGATCCACGAGTTTTGGATCTGGATCGGGACAAATTCCAAGGTGCAAATCTATAAAAGGAGGGGAGGACTCACACCCAAATTCAAGAATCTCCCAAGTGCTCGTGCTCTCTACAACGCTACTTTGACCGTGCGCCATCTTCTATTTAATTGTCGGTATTATTATTATTATCTTTTTGTACTTAATTTGTATAAGGACCGGTAAGGTTGTTATCGACCTTATAATCATGTCTTGTCTCTTACCTCCAACGAGGAAGAGACTTTTAGTGATTGCCCTTCAGAAGCGATCAAGGATCGCAGAGCCTTGGATTAGCAGCCGATGGGCTGTGAGCCAAGTAAAAAAGCTTTGTGTCTTTCTTGTGTTTGTCTTTTAGTTTTCCGCTGTGTACTTGGTTTTAATTGTCAAAAAAGAAAAGTTTTTACGAACGCTATTCACCCCCCCTCTAGCGCTCATATCGATCCAACATTGATCATGTCTCTACTTTAAATAAATGCTGTGCTCATATGTTGTTTAAACGAACATGTCATTACTTTACGTTTAATTCATGATGTATGTTTTTGTGAGTAGGAAAGAACCTTACTAAGCCTATGTGTTTACAGTTTACTTTCCTTGTACTATAGAAAAGGGCAAGGAATGGATAAATTAAAGGGAGCAGCAAGAGGGGCAAAGATGTGTGTGGCAGTGGTATGGTGGACGAGATCATTTTTCATATACGGACTTATGCATGATTTTCAGTTTATGTGTAAACTGTTAGGAGACGTTAATGCTTTCTATGGTGGTTACTCATGTTTATTTTTTTATGAACCTTGAAATGGTTAATACATGTTTAGTTAAATAAATTGCTAAGACCTTTTGCCATGATTAAATTGTTAGGTTGATTGGGTTAATGTAATTAGAGTTAAAAGTTGTAAAGTTTTTAAATGCTTCCGCTGTTATATGCATGAATGTATGATCACGTACCACCGTCGCCCGTCTATAGGATGTGTGTTAGGAGAACGGGAAGGTCGGGCGTTACATCTTAATTAGAGTTAAGTATCTTGCATCAAAACGTAGGAATGTTGCTTCCGATAAGGGATCATCTAGCCCTCAACTACCCATCGATCCACGTTTTCCCACTGCTTCTCGTCAAACAAACTTCAATACGTAAAAACTCCAACTTATTCCGCCTCAATCACTAGATGAGAAATTCTTCCATGATAACTATTTTGATATTATCCACATCATCTAACATTATAAATTAGAGTCTTTAGTATTTTGTGAGCGCGATATAAATACCACTCTTTCGTCTGAATTCTTTAACAACCTATAATCAGTTTGAGATGGCATCAAGTATAGGACTTACATTTCTCAACGTAACCTAGATTTCACTCCTGAAATCTGGCAAGAATTTCTAGGGTGTCACCCCTCTAACAGTGATCTTGTTTTCTATCTTTCTCTACTTGAGCCTCTTCCATCACCGTTTGAGACCATTGTTGGGGATCGTATGACTGCTAGAGAGGGGGTGAATAGTGTCATTCTACGTCGATGAAATTTGATCGCATTTCTTGTCTACAATTGTCATTAGCGCAGCGGAATACAAATAACAAATAACACGATAACAACAATACAAACACACAAATACAAACACCGCGATATAACGTGGTTCGGAATCTTAGAATTTCTACTCCACGGGGTGAGCTTAAATGATCTCTAGTGATGGAAACACCACCACTAATCAATATACTCCTTTTCGGAACAACCCGGAGGTAGAGAAACCTCGTAAAAAATATTACAAAAGTAATACAATGAAATACAACAAGTAAACTAGTAATACAAAAATACAAGTAAAGAAAACTTTACACTAAGAGCATTGGATTGTTTGCTTGTTGATTGCTTTGGTTTGCTCTTGAAGGACTAGAATGCAACAACAATTCCCCTTCAAATTGCCCCAAGAACCATGGCCAAAAACCTCCCCTTCGAGCTCCTTATAAGGCTTCAACTCGGGTTGATTTTCACCTAGCAGTCGACTGCTCATACCCATCAGTTGACTGCTCTACCTCAATGCCTTTTGCTGAAATCCTGTGCCCCGGTACTATTCCTTCTTTTACCATGAAGTGAAACTTTTCCCAATTTAGGACCAAATTGCTCTCCTCACATCTCTGCAGTACTTTTGATAAATTTTTTAGGCTAATCGAAACTTGTTTTATATACAGAAAAGTAATACATAAATACCTCCATAATGTCTTCAATCATATATGGGAAATTGTTATCATACATCGTTGAAAAGTGACTGGAGCATTACATAAACCAAAAGACATTCTTCTATATGCAAAAGTACCATAGGAGAAAGTGAATGTAGTCTTCTCCTGATCATTTGGGTGAATAGGAATTTGAAAGAAACCAAAATACCCATAAATATAAAAAAAATGAGAATGTTTAGCTAATCATTCTAATATCTAATCAATGAAGGGTAAAGGAAAATGGTTCTTCTTTGTTGCCTTGTTCAATTTCCTATAGTCTATGCACATTCTCCATCCTGTGACCATTCTGGTTGGAATCAACTCATTATCCCTATTCTTTACAACTATTATTCCCCCTTTCTTTGGGACAACATGCACTTGATTAACCCACTCGCTATATGAAATTGGATATATTATTCCTGCATCTAGTAATTTTAATCTATTTTTTCACCTCCTTCATATTTGAATTGACTCTTCTTTGGTGCTCTACCGAAGATTTGCACCCATCTTCTAGGAGTATTCTGTGTATGCAAATAGACCGGCTGATCCCCTTAATATCATCAATAGTGTATCCCAAAACTTTCCTATATGACCTAAGCTCCATCAACAGTTTTCTAGTTTCTGTTTCATTCATATTATCATTCACAATTATTTGAAAAGTGGAATATGTTGGATCGAGAAGCATCGCTAGAGGGGGGGGTGAATAGTGAGCGTAAAATTTTCTTTTTGTTCGATAAAAATAAAGTAACGCAGTGGAAAAAGTAAAGGACACAATTTATTTTACTTGGTTCACAACCTAACAGTTGCTACTCCAAGGCCCTTTGAACCTGGACCGTATATTAAGGGAAATTCACTATAGGTCTCTTCCTCGTTGGAGGTAGGAGACAACAAGTACAACGAAATAAAAAGCTTGAGGTGGAGGCAACAAACCCACCTCACCTCGCAATGATAAAAGCACAATACAATAAAATGAAAACAAAATAAAAACAAACTTACTGCTTGCCGACGAAGAGGATGTAAGATCTTGGTGTTGCGTCGGCGTTATGGCGGTGTGTCGACGGTGTAGTCTTTCGGTGTTGTGGGAGCACTTTGAGAGCAATTGAGATGACCTAAAGGGGTGAAAGCCCCCTACTTTTACATTCCTCCAAGTCCTATCTCGTTGAGATCCAGATCTAGATCAAAAGGACACCTCACCCGAAGATAAGAGGATTTTATCTTCACCTTCATCGAGCTAGAAAGTTTGAATAGCAGTCGACTGATGTCCTTCATCAGTTGACTGATGCTACCAGTAGTCGACTGCCAACATCCAGTAGTCGACTGCTAGCTTAGTTATTCAACTGTAACAAAGAGTTAGCACAGACACAAGAGTAAAGATAAATTTGATGACCACTTACCGTCCGATCTCAACCCAGACCTTCCACTGGAAGTCTTAGTTAGATCGCTGCCTAAAGTCATCCCCGTACAGAGGACCCAACCTCACCTTTACTCCACACTCGTGCTTACCTTCGGTCCTTTGCGACTTGTTACTTAGCTTCCGATCTTCACCTGGGTTCTTCGACTCCATCCGAAGTTCTCCTAGTGTCGCTCGACCACCACGGTTTCTTGACTCAAGATTCCCTGGGTGTCGCTGACCTTCAGCTTAGCTTAAACACTTCTGCACACTTAACAGTAGCTTATGAGATAAAGATAGCACTTTAACTTTGAGCCTTTGCCATAATCAAAACCTAGGTTCGATTATCTGATGTCATGGCACCAAAAATCTCCCCCTTTTTGATTTATGGCAAACCGACACAAAGTTAAGGAAAAAAAACTAAGCATAAAACAAAGTGAACAATATGATTAAATGCTTTTTCAAAATCTTTCCCTTGAGGCTACCTCCCCCTTAACCCTAGGTGAGTTTTGAAAAAGATACTTTAACTTTAAAAATTTATGTTACTCCTCCTATGTTACTCCCCCTTAAATTTCGCTCTTCTCTCCCTTTTTCCATAAATCAAAAAAAGTAAATGTTGGGGTTTTAAAGAAAACATTATAAGTATAGCATGAGTCTAGAATTATTAAAGAATGAAATCAAATATGAGTCCAAGAATGCGTCTCTACTTAGTTAGATTGGTTCGAGGTATATCCCTCTGCACCAACAATTGTAAGACTAGTTTTACTAAAATAAGTTTTTGAAACATAATTTTGATTTTAAAATACCATAAGTTCATTTTCAAAAATACTCTAAAATTTTGTAATATAACTCTTAAGGTTAGTTTTCTCCCCCTTAGTCAAATACATAAGGTATAAAAGATTTAGGGGGCGCTAAACTTAGCCTAGAGAGTTATATACTTAGTATAGTTATATACATAACTATACGTTAAATGCAACAATCAAGAAAAAAGTAGTTTTGAAAGCATTTCGAAGTAGTTATGTTATTCGTATTTCAATTATCCTTAACATATCACCCATTCTATGTGTCTCAAAACATGTTCACCTTATATGTTTTGTAGGATGATTTTAACTTGATTGAAGATAGTCAACCTTGGGTTAGATTCGAATTTAACCTTTAGATCATTAAGTAGACTTTTCAAGAAAATGGCTTCCTGGTCATGGCGAGGCACAGGGGCCTTCTTTGATCGGAACAAAGACAACTTCCTTAGACAAAGCCAAATTCATGAAAATATTTACTTAAGTCACTTAGGGTTACTTCCTAGTCTAACTAGTTTAGGATACGACGAGATAGCTTCAGCTAGTTCAACTTAGCCAACTGCACCAAGCTAGATACGCCTTATCTAGCTCAAATACACAAGACTTTATTTCCCTAATGTACTATCATCTCGCTGCATCCTGATACTATGTTATCAAGGTTGACTAACTATTTATTCTATCTAGCTGTTCTAAAAATCAAAACAAAAATTAACTAAGTGAGTGGGTATACTATTTTAGTACTAGCTCCCCATGGACCATTGAGCCGATATGGTCTATCCACATAGTGGACTTGATCCTGAGGAATCCAATACTTATTGGTCCTTATATGTGAATTCAATAAAATTTTAGGGACCCATGCTTGGACTCTTTGATGACTATGATTTACAATAGACACGTATGATCTATTTGTAGCCTTTGACCTAAATCTGAGTCCGACTTTGTTGTACACGACTCTTTGAGTTCCAAGAAGTCAGTTAAGATTCTTGGATCCCAACGTGAACCTTTCCAACCTAGCCTCGAGCTCTTGAACTCGGCCTTTCAAGAGAGAATTCCCTTCTTCAAGTTTTTCAACTTGAGTTGAGTTTCCCTCTTGGAGTTGACTAGTTGAAGAGGTTAGAGTAGCCTCTTGCTTGAGGATTTCAACCTCCTCAAGCAACGACTCAACTTTAGACTCAGACTTAGTTAATTTCCTACTTAGCAATTTAATTGCATGATATAAATTTGCAATTAATGAATGACTTACCATAATCTTTTCTTTTGACCCAGCTTTGAGTCTTGTCTCAAATTTCTCCTCAGAATCGGAGTCGAAGTTGGATTTGTAGTCGGTTTTAGGCTCAGACTCAGACTCTACCGGTTTCGCCATGAATGCCAAGTCATTGCTTCGATCTTCTTCATCCTCCCACGTCACTTGAAATGCTTGCTTGGATTGCTTGTGTCTCAACTTCAATCTTGGACAATCAGACTTGCAATGTCCCTTCTTGTTGAATCCATAGCATGTATAGGTTTGTGGGGGGTTTCTTGTTCTTCAAGTGCTCTCTTTTCTTTTTGATTATTCTCCGAACTAGATTAACTAGTTCAACCTCCATCTCCTCTTCGGATTCGGATTCGTATTCATCTTCGGATTTAGATTCTTCTTCTTCTGGAGGTGGCTTGCTCTTCCCTTTTCTTCTTTGTTCTGCAAACAATGCTACACCTTTCTCGACCGAGACTGCATTAGTTTGTTCATGTAATTCAAATTTGGAAAAAAGTTCATCTAATTTAATTTTAGATAAATCTCTAGATACCTTGTAGGCATCAACCATGGATGCCCACAAGGTGGTCCTAGGAAAAGCATTAAGAGCGTACCTTACTATGTCTCGATTGTCTATCTTTTGTCCGATGGCATGTAGGCCGTTCAGGATATCTTGGATCCACTCATGGAGTTGCGTAGCGGTCTCATGATCCTGCATCTTTAGATTATACAATTTATTCAATAGTAAATCTATTTTGCATACCTTAGCATCGGATGTCCCTTCGTGTAGCTCGATTAACTTGTTCCAGAGGCCTTTGGCACTAATGAATGATCCAATTCGATTGAGCTCCTCCTTAGACAATCCACACTGCAACATTTGGGTTGCTTTTGCATCAGCTTCAACTTTCCTCTTGGTTGCATTGGTCCACTTGTCGAAGTCTAAAGGCTCCCCTTGATTATTGGTGGGTAGAGCAAAGTCAGTTTGGATTATTATCCAAGTCTCGACTTGTGTTTTCAAGAAACATTCCATCCGACCTTTCTAATAACAGAAATCATCTCCGTTAAAGAACAGAGGTCGAGTGGTGCAATACCCCTCAATGTGGGCCATTAAAAATAAACCTTGCACACAAATAAAAAATGACACGAAAAAGGTTGCCAAGACTCTTGTCTTGGATTAGTAGTGCGGGAAGAGAGACAACGAAAATTTAAATTAAAACAAATACGAAAAGAAAACCAAAACAAAATACTGGATTGATGGTCGCACCAAATCTTAGCGCCCTCGCTCTGATACCAATTGTTGGATCGAGAAGCGTCGCTAGAGGGGATGAATAGCGAGCATAAAATTTTCTTTTTGTTCGATAAAAATAAAGTAACACAGTGGAAAAAGTAAAGGACACAATTTGTTTTACTTGGTTCATAACCTAACAGTTGCTGCTCCAAGGCCTTGCGATCCTGGAATGCGTACAAAGGGTAATTCACTATAGGTCTCCTCCTCGTTGAAGGTAGGAGACAACGAGTACAACGAAATAAAAAGCTTGAGGTGGAGGCAACAAACCCACCTCACATCGTCACGATAAAAGCATGAATACAATAAAATGAAAACAAAATAAAAACAAACTTGCTTCTTGCTGACGAAGAGGATGAGAGATCTTTGTGTTGCGTCAGCATTACGGCGGCGTAGTCTTTCGACGTTGTGGGAGAACTTTGAGAGCAATTGAGATGACCTAAAGGGGTGAAACCCCCCTTATTTTATAGCCATCCAAGTCCTATCTCGTTGAGATCTAGATCTGGATCAAAAGGACACCTCACCCCAAAATAAGGGGATCTTATTTTCACCTTCATCTGAATAGCGATGACTAATGGCCTTCATCAATAAACACAAGAGTAAAGATAAATTTGATGGTCACTTACCGTCCGATCTCGACCCAGACCTTCCACTGGAAGTCTTAGTTGGATCGCCACCTAAAGTCATCCTTGTATAGAGGACCTGACCTCACCTTGACTCCACACTTGTGCTTACCTTCAGTCCTTTGTGACTTGTTGCTTAGCTTCCGATCTTCACCTGGGTTCTTCGACTCCATCCGAAGTTCTCCCTGTGTCGCTTGACCACCATGGTTTCTCGACTCGAGATTCTCTGGGTGTCGGTGACCTTCAGCTAAACTTAAACACTTCTGCACACTTAACAGTAGCTTATGAGGTAAAGATAACACCTTAACTTTGAGCCTTCCCCATAATCAAAACCTAAGTTCGATTATCTGGTGCCCCTGCACCAATAGAATCTGGTCCAAGGAATTCATATATGAGGTTTAATGGAAGAGGTTTCAACTCCAGAGGGTGTTTCTCCTGATCTACTGGGCACTCATTGAACTTAGGCTCCCCTTCCTTTAATTCCTCTTCCTCTTGAGGATCTTCCAATCCATAACATGTGCTTCCTTTCTTGAGATGATCATTATATTCTTCTCCATTTTCCAATTGGCTGACTTGGTGATGATTTCGTGTCCTTCCTTCATGAGTATCTTCAACTAGATAGGAGGTCTCCAAATCTTCGGAATTATTTTCCAGGGTAAGTTTTTGAAATTCTTCATCACTATATGACCATGCTTGGAGAGTTGATATCACGGTTTCCATGGTTCGATATGCTTCTTCTATGTTCCTCTTCAACAGAACTCCCCTTGCCACTATGTCTAATAATTCTTTAGCGAAGCTAGATATCCCAAAGTATAAAATATGCAAGATCAACCAGTCTTGTAACTGTGATGTGGGCATTGCAATATCAACTTCTGAAATCTCCCCGAAGCCTTAACTAGTGTCTCAGTATCTGCTTGCTCGAAACTCAGAATTCTACCTCTTAGATAAACTATTTTTCTTGGCGGGAAGTATTTATCTAGAAATAGACACTCCAGCTATTCCCATGTCATAATACTCCCTGCTGGTAATGCTCTTAACCATGCTTTTGCCTCCTCCTTAAGAGAAAACGGAAAGCTAATAAGCCTAACAATGTTTGCTAGAACTCCTTCATATTTTATTATTCCACAATATGCCAGAAATTCTTCCAGATGAAGATATGGTTCCTCAGCTTGTGCCCTCCAAACTAATTTAGTTGAGTGAGAGATATTTGTTGGTGCAATCGACCCAGGTCACGATTAACCAGACTCGAGTTTGACTCGAGCAGTATTTTGATGTTAGAAAAATATATGATATGCGATTGTCATGGGAAGACCAAGTGTGTAGCCTTGGCGGTGAAAGTCCAAGCATAGGGCTTGGCATTAGAAGTCCAAGCATGGGGCTTGGAAATGGGAAGTCCAAGTGTGTAGCCTTGGCAATGAGAAAGTCCAAGCTTGAGTCTTGGCATTTGGTTATCTTGATAAAGCATTGGCAAGTTCATCATCTCATGGCTCGGGTCCTTGAATCGGTGAAGGATGGCATTGTGAAAGTCGTACACTTGGTGAATCCGAGGGACCGTCGGACAAGGAGCGAATGGAGTGAAACCAAAGGAAGCAGACTTTAGGGCAAGACGTGAAGGATGACATTGCAGAAGCCGTGCGCTTGGTTCATCCGAGGGATATAGCCGGACGAAGTGAGATTCAGTGAGAGACTCCATGGGAGATGAGAGTTGAGCTTGGCCAAGTGGCTGAGATCGAGTGTCGGATGCACAAACATTGGTGTTTGAGATTTACCTAACGGTCATATGCTCAAACAACTTGTGTTTGTTTGAGGTTTTACCCGATAATAATCGACTGCTATAGATAGTTGTCGACTGATCCAAGTCGAGAGCAATTGACTGATATTCGAATGATGATTTTTTGGCCAATCAGTTGATTGCCAGGGTTTGACAGTCAACTGATACACCATCAGTCTACTGCCAAGGGATGGCAGTCGACTGATGAAGGGCGTCAAGGACACAAAACCTTTTTGAGTCGACTGATTGCCTTGATCACTCGACTAATGGCTTGATCAGTCGACTGATGGTGTATCCGTTGGAACTTGTCTAGCATGGATTGAGTCATTGTGAGACAATGGCTACAGAAGCAGTCGACTGATGGTCAGGAATAGTCGATTGATTGGCACGGAATCAGCCCGAGACATGCATAAAAGGAGGAGCTTGGGAAGTATTTTTCACATCGATTTTTGGGGAGATTTTGGAGGGGAATTGTTGCTGCATTCCAGACCTTCAAGAGCAAAACCAAGCAAGCAACAAGAAAGCATTCAAAGCAAAGTGTTGTAAAGTGCTTCTTTACTTGTATTTTATTGTCTTTGGATTCGCTTGTATCTTGTATATTACTATTGTAATTGCTTGTACGAGGTTTCTTCATCTCCGACGTGTTGTCGAGGAGTTTGAGTAATGGTGTTGTCATCACTCGAGCTCGTTGAGCTCACCCCGTGGAGTAAGAACCCTAAGGTTCCGAACAACGTATATGCTTGTGTATTTTGTGTGATTGTGTTTTTGTCTTCATATTTGTATTGTATTTCATATTTCTACTTGTTGGGTTTCCGGCACCGCGGTGAGTGTGTGTTTGAACATGTTTCATAAATATGTGCACAACGGAAGAAATAAAAAATAATAAATCTAATTTATTACAACACACACACAACACACATGCATAGTACAACATGTGTAGACATAATCCCTATTTTAAATTTTGTAATAAAAGGAAATTACTCTAGGTATACCTGACGTATCACGTGCAGCGGAAATGACATCAACCGGAGCAACTCTCACTAGAATTCCCTCTATCCGTATCCACGCCGAGTATCGTCGGAATAACTTCACAAAGCTACAAGCCTCGTCTTCGCAAGAGTCACTAGCCTCGTGACGAAGACGATGTAATTGATAGAGGATCACAATCCGAATCAAAATTCGGATTCAAAAACGAGTCCCCAAAACTCGCTTCTCCGGAGAGGTATTCGTCAACCGATTGAGAAATCCTTCGTCCTCCACCTATGAGGATTATCGAAGATCGAATCCTAGGCAAGGTTGCCACTGTCGGAGCTCTAAACGTCGTCCAAACGATGCTCCGACACGAAGGGAGGAAGCTGTCCAGAAATCTAGACAACTTGGTGGAGGGGTTGTGCCGGCCCAAAGAGGATGGCCGACTGCACCTTGGTCACCTGAGCCAAGGGAAGTCGCCGGAGGGTCGCCGGCAGGAGCTTGGACGTCGACATCAAGGTGGTTGGCCGGCGGCAAGGAGATAGCAGCAACTCCATGAAGTTGGCGGCAACACAATGTTGGGTGGCAACAACAAGAGAGGAGCTAGGGTTTTGGGCGACAACTCATGGCTTATTCATTAGGGTTTAAGAAAAAACCCTTAATCCGTGTTTTTATAGAGAACACATTCTCCTAACAATTATTGGTTCATAATCAAAACCCGTTAACCCGCTCCAATAACTTAAGTTAAAATAAACCGAACCGAGTTGGTCTATTTTAAGTTAGAACGAACCAAACCAACTTTGGTTCATTCGTTTAAAACAAACCAAACCCCTTTGGTTTATTCTCCACCAATGGATTAGAACCAAACCAATTTAGTTCATCCATTATGTTTTCACAAGACTCGACCCATCAATGCTTCCATTGCGACTGAAATAATTTCATGCTCGCTACTTGTTTGGTCCAACCAAACCTAGTTTCTCTCGACCTGAGAATCTCATTCTCAAGCTCGTTTTAAATCCTTCGAATTACGCTCGTTGTGCGTGTGACCAAATAGGTTCTCGGTTTATGTTGGCCATCTATAATTAACCATTAATTATAGAATGATCATGGGTGGCACATAGTAGTACATCGTGATCCTCAATTAACCGAAAAGATGAACGGTTGATCCAGAACTATTTTTGAAACCTTTCAGCAGCTACAATGAATCGTGCCCTGTTTCCTTCACTCATCTTATACCCATTTGGTTCAGGATATGGTCTATTATGTCAGTCCCCACTAGGTTGACTGCGTCACACCTAGCCCAAGTATCATTTTCTCATTCTACAGATTCTAGTTACTGCACATGTATCCAAGAGTACCATACTCTAAACATGTAATGCTTTGGCCAAAGACTTTAGTAACAATCCAACGAGAGGCCATGGGTATACATCTCCTCGCAAGGAGTGATGAATCCTTTATAGGCTATTCAAACACCTTCGGTCACTTCGACTTATACCTAATCATCTCGGGTCCACATCTCCTCAGAGATGCTTGCTTATGATGTCAAAGCATAAGTCTTCATGTCCAAGATGACTTGAATACCGCAAGTCAAAGGAACATCGCACTTAAGCTGCAGTTAGAACTTCATTGACATATCTATATATGCAGAGAAGAATATGAAGTCTTACAGCTGGTCACTCCAATCAACTAGTTACCATAACTAGCATCCACGATTAACTTCAGACATCACAATGTGTCCATCCAGTGAGAATCAGCTGCTTGGATACACCAAGGAGTATACTTCGTGCTAGTCTCGACAGAATTGATGGTGTCCAAATCCATCAATTCATTGACTAGGAATAATTCCAATACATCACAATTACACATGTAGAGATACTCACTAGTTGTGATACAATCACAAATTCTCTCATATTGTGAATCGTATTGTGGACATTCAATAAATGAGTTTAAGATCCAATCAAATACATGAAAATATGTATACTCAAATAGTGAATGTTCATTTATCAAATAAATGGTACTACCATAAGGCAATTGCCTTTGGACACCTCTCATATATTACTAACAAACTTCCACTTAGCTTAATGGCAATCGCCATGGTATCCAATACCATAAGCTCTAAAATGACCCTTAAACTTACTTTGAGGTAATACTTTAGTTAAAGGATCCGCTAAGTTCTTTTCAGTGAGAATCTTTTCGATTTGTATTTCCTTCCTACTAATGATCTCTCTGATCAAATGATAGCGGCGAAGCACATGTTTGGATCGTTGATGAGACCTTGGCTCTTTCGCCTGTGCAATTGCTCCATTGTTGTCGTAGTAAATCGGTATTGCTTCAACAATGACTTGAACCACACCAAGTTCATAAATGAACTTCTTGATCCAAACCGCTTCCTTTGCTTCTTCCGAAACTGCAATGTATTCTGCCTCTGTGGTAGAATCCGCTACAGTATCTTGTTTGGAACTTTTCCAACTCACTGCGCCCCCATTCAAGGTGAACACGTACCCAGACTGAGACCTGGAATCATCCTTGTCTGTCTGGAAGCTAGCATCCGTATACCTGCGTATCACCATGTCCCCTTCTCCATATATTAGAAACACATCCTTAGCTCTTCTTAAGTATTTAAGGATCGTCTTAACAGCCACCCAATGGTCCATTCCTAGATCAGACTGGTATCTTCTTGTGACACTCAGAGCATACGATACATCGAGCCTCGTACATAACATAACATACACGATAGATCCTATTGCGGATGCATAGGGAATCTTACTCATGTAAATCCTCTCGTCTTCTGTGCGTGGACACATAGACTTCGAAAGGTGTATCCCATGCCTGATGGGTAGGAAACCTTTCTTGGATTCCAATATGCTAAACCTCTTTAGCACTCGTTCTATATATGTAGACTGCGAAAGACCAAGCAACTATTTCGATCTATCCCTATTGATCTTAATCCCGAGGATGTAGGTTGCTTCTCCTAGGTCTTTCATGGAGAATGTCTTGGACAACCAAATTTTAATTGACTGTAAGACAGAAATATCATTTCCTATAAGTAATATGTCATCGACATACAATACTGGAACACGACTGCACTCCCACTAACCTTCTTGTACACACAAGGTTCATCCGGATTTTGTGAGAAATCAAACTTTTTGATTGTCTCATCAAAACAGATATTCTAGCTCCTAGATGCTTGCTTAAGTCCATATATGGACCGTCACAGTTTGCATACTTTAGTTTTATCAACCGATGTAAAACCCTCAGGCTGTATCATATACACGTCCTCGAGTAGGTTTCCATTAAGGAAAGTTGTTTTCACATCCATCTGCCATATCTCATAATCATAATGAGCCGCTATGGCCAGGAGCATCCGAATGGATTTAAGCATAGATACAGGTGAATAGGTCTCGTCATAATTAACACCTTGCTTTTGACGATACCCTTTCTCCACCAATCTAGCCTTATAGGCAATCACATTACCATCCATGTCGATTTTCTTCTTGAAAACCCACTTGCACCCTATTGGCTTAATGCCTTCAGGTGGGTCCACCAGTTGCAAACTTGATTTTCATACATGGAATCCATTTCTGACTTCATGGCTTCAAGTCATTTGTCCATTTCTGAACTTTTTAGAACTTCTTCATAATTGGTAGCCTCCTCATCGTCAATGAGTAACACGTCGTTCGATTCACTTACGAGAAATCCATATCTCTCAGGAATGTTGCGTGTCCTTCCAGATCTATGAAGATGTGGTGTCACAATATGTTCAATCGATGTCCCATCACTATGAGTCATCGATCGAGGTGCTTGACCAGGTATCTCCTCAATGTCTACTAGAGTCTCTTGAAGCTCCTCAAGTTCAATGACACTCTCACTGTTTTCTTACAAAAGAAACTCTTTCTCTAGAAACACAATATTCCTTGAAACAAACACCTTTTGTTCTAAGGGATGATAGAATTGGTAACCTTTTGTTTCCTTAGGGTATCCAATAAATAGACATTTATCAGGCTTAGCATCCAATTTGTTTGACAAAGTCCGCTTCACATAAGCAGGACAACCCCATATCTTTAAGTAAGATAAATGAGGTTTCTTACTAGCCCATATCTCATATGGAGTAGTAGAAACTACCTTGGTCGGGACTCTGTTTAACAAGTAAACAGCTGTCTGAAGTGCATAACCCCAAAAGGACTTGGGAAGATTCGCATGATTCATCATTGACCTGACCATGTCCAATAAGGTTCGGTTTTGCCTCTCAGATACACCATTAAGCTGTGGTGTATATGGTGGAGTCCATTGAGACAATATACCATTGTCCCTTAGATAATTAAGGAACTCTTGACTCAAGTATTCACCACCTCGATTCGATCAAAGTATTTTAATACTCTTGCCAAGTTGTTTCTCTACTTTATTTCTAAATTCTTTAAACCTTTCAAAGGCTTCAGACTTGTGTTTCATTAAAAACATATACCCAAACCATGAGTGATCATCGGTGAAGGTAATGAAGTAGCTATAACCTCTTAGAGTTTGAGTTGACATAATTCCGCATACATCAGTATGTATTAGACCAAGCAACTCACCCACCAGTTCACATTTTCCAGTAAAAGGTAACTTGGTCATCTTGCCTTATGCATGATTCGCATGTATCATATGAATCCAATTCAAACGATTCTAGAATTCCACATCGGTGTAATTCGGACATGCATTTCTTGCTCACATGGCCAAGATGACAATGCCACATGTAGGAGTCTAATTGATTATCTTTTCGAGCATGCTTATTGCTCGCTTCGATATTGAAAATGTCACTAGATACATCCAACGTATAAATACCATTGCTTAAAGTTCCAGTCCCATAAAGAACGTCATTCAAAGTTATGTAACAACAATTGTTACTACAAGTTAAATGGTACCCATTTCTATTTAAACAAGAAATAGAAATGATGTTCTTTATCAACGAAGGAACATAAAAGCAATTGTCCAGTTCTAAGACAAGTCCTGTAGGGAGTTTTAATAAATACGTTCCGATGGCGAGTGCAGCAACCTTTGCTCTATTCCCAACACGTAAATTTGACTCTCCCTTAACGAGTCTTCTTCTATTTCTTAGTCCATGTATGTCATTACATATATGTCAGCCACACCCAGTATCCAATACCCAAGTGTCTGAGGAAATAGAATGACAATCAATAACGAAGATATCTGAAGAAGATGGAGCATCTGATGGCTTATTCTTCTTTACGGACTCAAGAGAAATCTTACAGTTTCTTCACCAATGGCTCTCCTTGCCATAATGATGGAAAGTGTCCTTTTGAGCTGGTTCTGCCTTTTTAGCCTTTTTCTTCTTCCCCTTCTATTGTTCCTTTGACTTCCTCTTAGAACCTTTATTCGAGGAATCAACTAACAACACCATCCCCTGCTCATGCTTCTCAGAAGGCTCTACAGTCTTAAGCATGTTAAGCAGTACCACAGATGAACCTTCTTGCATCTAAATGGTGAAGAGGAGCTTGGAGACTTCGAACCTTTCGAATCTCACTTGCTCATCAAACAACTCATAAAGATGAAGTGCTGGGTTTCTGGCACCACGGTGAGTGTGTGTTCGAACATATTTTGTAAACATGTGCACAGTGGAAGAATTAAAAAGCAATAAATCTAATTTATTACAACACACACATTACACGCATGCATAGTACAACATGTGTAGACATAATCGTAGTTTCAAATTTTGCAATAAAAGGAAAATATTCTAGTTATATCTGACGTATCACGTGCAGCGGGAATGACATCAACCAGAGCGACTCTTGCTAGAATCGCCTCTATCCGTATCCACGTCGAGTAGCGTCAGGATGGCTTCACAAAGCCATGAGTCTCGTCTTCGTAGGAGTCACTAGCCTCGTGTCGAAGACGATGTGATCGAGAGAAGGTCACAATCCGAATCAAAATTCGGATTTGAAAACGAGTCCCCAAAACTCGCTTCTCCGGAGAGCTATTCGTCAACCGATTGACGAATCCTTCATCCTCCACCTATGAGGATTACCGGAGATCGAATCCCTGGAAAGGTAGCCACTGTCGGAGCTTCAAACGTCGTCCAAACGATGCTCCGATACGCAAGGAAACATGCTGTCTAGAAAACTGGACAGCTTGGTGGGGAAGTTGCGCCGGCCAAAGAGGATGGCCGACCAACCCTTGGTCGCCGGAAACAAGGTGAGTCGTCGGAGGGTCGCCGGAGGAAGGCCGGCAGCAGCTTGGACGCTGACAGCAAGGGTGGACGGTGGCATAAAAGCTGGGCGACAACCTTGTTGGGCAGCAAGGAGAGGAGAAGGGTTGGGCGGCTAGGTTTTCCAACACATAAGTTATCCACGAAAAACCCATAAGCCATGTTTTTATAGAGAACATATTCTTCTAACGGTTATTGATTCACAACCAAAACTCATTAACCCGCTCCAATAACTTAAGTTAAAATAAACCAAACCACGTTGGTCTATTTTAAGTTAAAATGAATCGAACCAACTTTGGTTCATTCGTTTAAAACAAACCAAACCCCTTTGGTTTATTCTCCACCATTGGATTAGAACCAAACCAATTTGGTTCATCCATCATGTCTTCATAAGACTCAGCCCATCCATGCTTCCATTGCGACTGAAACAATTTCATGCTCACTCCTTTTTGGTCAAACCAAACCTAGTTTCTCTCGGTCTGAGAATCTCATTCTCAAGCTCATTTTAAATCCTTCGGATTAAGCTCGTTGTGCGTGTGACCAAATAGGTTCTCGGTTTATGTTGGCTGTCTATAATTAACTGTTAATTATAGAACGATCATGAGTGGCACCTAGTAGTACATCATGATCTCCAATTAACCGAAAAATCAACGATTGATCCAGAACCGCTTCTGAAACCCTTCAGCAGCTACAATGAATCGTGCCCTATTCCCTTCACGCATCTTATACCCACTTGGTTCAAGACATGGTCTATAGTGTCAGTCCCCACTAGGCTGACTGTTGGGTTTCCGGCACCGCGGCGTGTGTGTGTTCGATCATGTTTCGTAAACATGAACACAGCGGAAGCAATAAAAATAATAAATACTTCTATTTATTACAACACACACAACACACGCATGCATATTACAACAAGTGTAGACATAACCGTAAATTTAGATTTGCAATAAAAGGAAATTTATCTACGTTATACCTTTCGTATGACGTGTAGCGGGAATGACATCAACCGGAACGATCCTCGCTAGAATCGTCTCTATCCGTATCCACGCCGAGTTCCTCGGGATGACTTCGCTAAGCCACGAGCTTCGTCTTCGTACGGGTTACTAGCCTCGTGTTGAAGATGATGTGATCGAGAGATGATCACGATCCGAATCCAAATTCGGATCCTAATACGAGTTCTCAAAACTCGCTTCTCCGGAGAGGTATTCGTCAACCAATTGACGAATCCTTCGTCCTCCACATTAGAGGATTACCGGAGATCGAATCCCCGGTAAGTTATCCGCTGTCGGAGCTCTAACCGTCGTCCAAATGATGCTCCAACGAGAGGAGAAGAAGCTGTCCAGAAAACTGGACATCTTGGTGGAGGAGTAGGCGCCGGCCAAAACAAGGAAGCCAAGTGCTCACCTTTTCACCGAGGCCTAGGAAGATCACCGGAGGGTCGCCGGAGGGTTCACCGGCTGAAGCTTGGACGCCGGCAAGGAGATGGACGGCAGCACAACCAGCTGGGCGGCAATGGAGGTTGGGCGGCACAACTAGGTTGGGCGGCGTTTGGATTAGGGCTTAATTATCCATTAAGCCCTCTTTTATAGAGAACTAATTCTCTTAATGGTTATTGGATCATAACCATTAGGCCCGTTAACCCGCTCCATTAAGATAAGTTAAAATAAACCAAACCATGATGGTTTATTTTAAGTTAAAACGAACCGAACCAACTTTTGGTTCATTCGTTTAAAATAAACCAAACCCTTTGGTTTATTCTCCTCCCTTGGATTAGAACCAAACCATTTTGGTTCATCCATTATGTCTTCATAAGACACGGCCCATCCACGCTTCCATTGCGACTGAAACGATTTCATGCTCGCTTTATGTTTGGTCCAACCAAACCTAGTTTCTCTCGATGCGAGAATCCCATTCTCAAGCTCGTTTTAAATCCTTTGGATTACGCTCGTTGTCGTGTGACCAAATAGGTTCTCGGTTTATGTTGGCCGTCTATAATTAACCATTAATTATAGAACGATCATGAGTGGCACCTAGTAGTACATCATGATCCCCAATTAACCGAAAAGATCAACGGTTGATCCAGAACTATTTCTGAAACCCTTCAGCAGCTCGAATGAATCGTGCCTCATTCCCTTCACTCATCTTATACCCACTTGGTTCAGGACATGGTCTATTGTGTCAGTCCCCACTAGGCTGACTACGTCACACCTAGCCCAAGTATCATTTCCTCGTCCTACGGATTCTAGTTACTCCACATGTATCGAAGAGTACTTTACTCTAAACATGTAATGCTTTGGCCAAAGACTTTAGTAACAATCCGACGAGAGGCCATGGGTATACATCTCCTCGCAAGGAGTGGGGAATCTTTTATAGGCTATTCAAACACCTTCGATCACTTCGACTTATACCCAATCATCCCGGGTCCACATCTCCTCGGAGATGTTTGCTTAAGATGTCAAAGCATAAGTCTCCATGATCAAGATGACTTGAATACCGCAAGTCAAAGGAACATCGCACTTAAGCTACAGAAGAACTTCATTGACATATCTATATATGCAGAGAACCATATGAAGTCTTACTACCGGGTCACTCCAATGAACTAGTTACCATAACTAGCATCCACGATTAACTCCGACATCACTATGTCTCCACCAAAGGAGAATCACCGCTTGGATACACCAAGGAGTATACCTCGTGCTAGTCTCGACAGAATTGATGGTGTCCAAATCCATCAATTCATCGACTAGGGATAATTTCGATACATCACAATTACACATGTAGAGATACTCACTAGTTGTGATCCAATCACAAATTCTCTCATGCTGTGAATCGCATCGTGGACATTCAGTAAATGAGTTTAAGATCCAATCAAATACATGAAAATATGTATACTCAAATAGTGAATCTTCATTTATCATATAAATTGTTCATACATAAGGCGATTGCCTTAGGACATCTCTCATATATTACTAACAGACTCCCACTTGGCCTAATGCCAATCGCTACGGTATCGAATACCATAAGCTCGAACATGACCCTCAAACTTATTTTGAGGTAATGCCTTAGTCAAGGGATCCGCTAAGTTCCTTTCAGTGGGAATTTTCTCAATTTGTATTTCGTTCCTACTGATGATCTCTCTGATAAGATGATAGCGGCGAAGCACATGTTTGGATCGCTGATGAGACCTTGGCTCTTTCGCCTGTGCAATTGCTCCATTGTTGTCGCAGTACACCGGTATTGCTTCAACAATGGCCAGAATCACACCAAGTTCATGAATGAACTTTTTTGATCCAAACCGCTTCCTTTGCTGCTTCCGAAGCTGCAATGTATTCTGCCTCAGTGGTAGAATCCGCTACAGTCTCTTGTTTGGAACTTTTCCAACTCACTGCGCCCCCATTCAAGGTGAACACGTATCCAGACTGAGACCTGGAATCATCCTTGTCTGTCTGGAAGCTGGCATCCGTATACCCACGTATCACCATGTCCCCTTCTCCATAAATTAGGAACACATCCTTAGTTCTTCTCAAGTACTTAAGGATCGTCTTAACAGCCGCCCAATGATCCATTCCTGGATCAGACTGGTATCTGCTCGTGACACTCAGAGCATACGATACATCGGGCCTCGTACATAACATAGCATACATGATAGATCCTATTATGGATGCATAGGGAATCTTACTCATGCAAATCCTCTCGCCTTCTCGGGGACACATAGACTTCGGAAAGGTGTACCCCATGCCCGATGGGTAGGAAACCTTTCTTGGATTCCGACATGCTAAACCTCTTTAGCACTCGGTCTATATATGTAGACTGCGAAAGACCAAGCAACCGTTTCGATCTATCTCTATAGATCTTAATCCCGAGGATGTAGGCTGCTTCTCCCAGGTCTTTCATGGAGAATGTCTTGGATATCCAAACATTCAATGACTGTAATATTGAAACATAGTATCCTATAAGTAGTATGTCATCGACATACAATACTAGGAACACGACTGCACTCCCACTAACCTTCTTGTACACACAAGGTTCGTCTGGATTTTGTGAGAAATCAAACTTTTTGATTGTCTCATCAAAATGGATATTCCATCTCCTGGATGCTTGCTTCAATCCATAAATGGACCGTCGCAATTTGCATACCTTGGTTTTATCAACCGATGTGAAACCCTCAGGCTGTATCATATACACGTCCTCGAGCAGGTTTCCATTAAGGAAAGTTGTTTTCACATCCATCTGCCATATCTCATAATCATAATGAGCCGCTATGGCCAGGAGCATCCGAATGGATTTAAGCATAGCTACAGGCGAATAGGTTTCGTCATAATCCACACCTTGTTTTTGACGATATCCTTTCGCCACCAATCTAGCCTTATAGGTAATCACATTACCATCCATGTCGGTTTTCTTCTTGAAAACCCACTTGCACCCTATAGGCTTTATCCCTTCAGGTGGGTCAACCAAGTTCCAAACTTGGTTTTCATACATGGAATCTATTTCCGACTTCATGGCACCAAGCCACTTATCCCTTTCTGAACTTGTCAGCACTTCTTCATAACTGGTAGGCTCCTCATCATCAATGAGTAACACGTCGTTCGATTCACTTACGAGAAATCCATATCTCTCAGGAATATTACGTGTTCTACCAGATCTACGAAGATGTGGTGTTACAATAGGTCCAGCCGATTGCTCATCACTATGAGTTGTCAGCTGTTGTGCTTCACCAGGTATCTCATCAATGTCTATTTGAGTCTCTCGAGCCTCCTCAAGCTCGATGACACTCCCACTGTTTTCTTGCAAGAGAAACTCTTTCTCTAGAAACACAGCATGCCTTGAAACAAACACCTTTTGTTCCACAGGATGATAGAATTGGTAACCCCTTGTTTCCTTAGGGTATCCAATAAATAGACATTTATCGGACTTAGCATCCAATTTGTCTGATACAGTCCGCTTCACATAAGCAGGACAACCCCATATCTTCAAGTAAGATACATGAGGTTTCTTACCATTCCATATCTCATATGGAGTAGTTGAGACTACCTTAGTAGGCATTACATTTTAACAAAGTAAGCGGTATGCAAGTGCATAGCCCCAAAAGGACTTGGGAAGAGTTGCATGATTCATCATTGACCTGACCATGTCCAACAAGGTCCGGTTACGCCTCTCAGATACACCATTATGCTGTGGTGTATAGGGCGGAGTCCATTGAGACAATATACCATTGTCTCTTAGATAATCAAGAAACTCTTGACTTAAGTATTCACCACCTCGATCCGATCGAAGTATTTTAATACTCTTGTCATGTTGTTTCTCTACTTCATTTCTGAATTCTTTGAACCTTTCAAAGGCTTCAGACTTGTGTTTCATCAAGAACACATACCCAAACCATGAGTGATCATCGGTGAAGGTAATGAAGTAGCTATAGCCTCCTAATGCTTGAGTTGACATAGGTCCACATACATCAGTATGTATTAGACCTAGTAACTCTCCCACTTGTTCACCTTTTTCAGTAAAAGGTAACTTAGTCATCTTGCCTTTTAAGCATGATTCGCATGTATCGTATGAATCCAATTCAAACGATTCAAGAATTCCACATTGGTGTAATTTGGACATGCGTTTCTTGCTTATATGGCCAAGACGACAATGCCACATATAGGAGTCTATTTGATTATCCTTTCGAGCACGCGTGTTGCTCGCTTCGATATTGAAAATGTCCTTTGAATCGTCCAGCGTATAAATGCCATTACTCAAGGTTCGGTTCCATAAAATCGCCATTTAAAGTTATATAACAACAATTGTTACTAAGCGTCAAATGGAAACCATTTCTATTTAAGCGAAATAGAAACAATGTTCTTTATTAGAGAAGGAACATAATAGCAATTGTCCAGTTCTAAGACTAGTCCACTAGGGAGCTTCAGCAAATAAGTTCCGATGGCGACCGCAGCAACCTTTGCTCCATTGCCAACTCACAAATTTGACTCCCCTCTGACAAGTCTTCTTCTATTCCTTAGCCCCTGTATGTCATTACATATATGTGAGCTACACCCAGTATCCAATACCCAAGTGTCCAAGGAAATAGAATGACAATCAATACTTGAAGATACACGAAGAGGATGGGGCATCGGATGCCTTCTTCTTCTTCATGGACTCAAGATAAATCTTGCAGTTTCTTCGCGGTGGCCTTCCTTGCCACGATGATGGCAAGTGCCCTTTTCTTGAGTTCCGCCTTCTTTGCCTTTTTGTTCTTTCCTTTTTACATTCTTTTGCCTTCCTCTTAGAACCTTTCTTTGAGGAATCAACTAACAGAACCGCCTTCTCCTCATGCTTCACAGAAGGCTCCACAGTCTTCAGCATATTGAGGAGCTCGGGAATGGTGGATTCCAATTTGTTCATCCGATAGTTCATCACAAATTGCGAGAAACTCTTGGGCAAAAAATGCACAATTAAGACAATAAAAAACTCATGAACAAACACAAAATTGAGTGTAGATACCCGCTCGAAGTAACTGTTCATCTTTAGCACAAACTTGCATCTTCGTGGTGAAGAGGAGCCTAGAGACCTCGAACCTTTCGGATCTCGCTTGCTCATCGAACAACTCATGAAGATGGAAGACCATAGTATTAGCATCCATATGCTCATGCTGCTTTTGCAGCTCAGGTACCATCGCCGCTAGCATGATGCAACTCGCCAGCTCAGAATCTGCCACATGCTTCTGATAGACCAACATTTGGTCTGGAGTTGCATCGTCCTTAGGACGGTCAGGAAGAGGCTCTTCAAGGACATATGCAAGCTTTTCCACCTTGAGAACAATTCTCAAGTTTCTAAGCCAGTCCAGGAAGTTAGGCCCAGTCAGTTTGTTCGAATCCAAATTAGTGCGCAAATTCAAAAATGTCATGATCAATTTATTGACCTAGAAATACAAAACGAGCATATATGAGAAAATGATTTTAAAATGCATCAATATACATTTATAAATCCCATTCATTTTTTGAATTTCAAAAACCCCAAAATCACTTCGGGAGATCGTAGGTCCATCTCCGAATGGGCTGATATCCATCATAGTTATGAACAACCTTGGAGAGAGTCCAACAAGCCATTCATAACTACGACGGTAGGTATCGTCTATACCGATTGCATATCACGTATATGCAACTATCACAATGTGCTATCAACTAATTGAATGTTCACACATACGTTGGGTTGTTAACACATTAACAAGTATGCATCATATGCATAGCACCCAACTTCACCTCCCTTTACATCGACCTTGGAGAGAGTCCAACAAGCCGATGCTCCAGGTTAAAGCCAACCCATTAATCGGGAAATAGTTTTAATATGGTTAGAGCGCATTCAACCAATTAGCCCAGCTTGGAGAGAGTCCAACAACCAAAGCTAATGATTGACCTCTGACTCTTACCATATTAGTATTAAACTATTCCATGGTTTGAACATATTCGGGTTCGAGCCGGGCTTGGAGAGAGTCCAACAACCCAAACAAGAAACGGAACTCTGGTTCTAACCATATTAATGGAAGGTGTAGGCTTTAATATTGTTTAAGGGTTTTTATGTCTCATCCTCTTTGCATGCAAATAACTATTATCTACATGGCATGACATACATGACATACATCTACATGTCACGACACGCATGGCATAATGTTATGCATCTAATGCAATTACATGGCATACAATTATGTCATGTATATATTTCCTTATATGTCATAACTATTTATGAAAATAAAATATGTTTAAGATTTGATTCTCCAAATCAAATCATAATTAAATTAGGAAACAAATTTCCAAATCTAATCACATATTTTATTCATGGAATTATTTGATTAAGGAAAATCTATTTAGGAAACCAATTTCCTAAATCATTAAAACTACTTATGGAAATAAAATATTTTAAGATTTGATTTCCCAAATAAAATCATGATTAAATTAGGAAACAAATTTTCAGAATCTAATCAAATATTTTATTTATGGAAAATATCAATTTCCATAAATACTTCCAACTTTCCAAAAGTGGAAGATTTCCATAAATACTTCTAGACTTTCCAAAATTGAAAAATTTCCATAAATACTTCTAAATTTCCAAAATTAGAAAATTTCTAGAAATACATTATGACTATCGCAAAACCATTTTACGATTATGTCGAAACACAACCTGGGCTCTGATACCATTGTTGGGTTTAAACGCCTTGCATGGCGTGTGTGTGTTCGATCATGTTTCGTAAACATGAACACAGCGGAAGCAATAAAAATAATAAATACTTCTATTTATTACAACACACACAACACACGCATGCATATTACAACAAGTGTAGACATAACCGTAAATTTAAATTTGCAATAAAAGGAAATTTATCTACGTTATACCTTTCGTATGACGTGTAGCGGGAACGACATCAACCGGAACGATCCTCGCTAGAATCGTCTCTATCCGTATCCACGCCGAGTTCCTCGGGATGACTTCGCTAAGCCACGAGCTTCGTCTTCGTATGAGTTACTAGCCTCGTATTGAAGACGACGTGATCGAGAGATGATCACGATCCGAATCCAAATTCGGATCCTAATACGAGTTCTCAAAACTCGCTTCTCCGGAGAGGTATTCGTCAACCAATTGACGAATCCTTCGTCCTCCACCTCAGAGGATTACCGGAGATCGAATCCCCGGTAAGTTATCCACTGTCGGAGCTCTAACCGTCATCCAAACGATGCTCCGACGAGAGGAGAAGAAGCTGTCCAGAAAACTGGACAGCTTTGTGGAGGAGTAGGCGCCGGCCAAAACAAGGAAGCCAATTGCTCACCTTTTCACCGAGGCCTAGGAAGATCACCGGAGGGTCACCGGAGGGTTCACCGGCTGAAGCTTGGACGCCGGCAAGGAGATGGACTAGGACAACCACGGCAATGGAGGTTGGGCGGCACAACTAGGTTGTGCGACAACTCCAAGCTAGGGTTTGGATTAGGGCTTAATTATCTATTAAGCCCTCTTTTATAGAGAACTAATTCTCTTAATGGTTATTGGATCATAACCATTAGGCCCGTTAACCCGCTCCATTAAGATAAGTTAAAATAAACCAAACCATGATGGTTTATTTTAAATTAAAACGAACCGAACCAACTTTTGGTTCATTCGTTTAAAATAAACCAAACCCTTTGGTTTATTCTCCTCCATTGGATTAGAACTAAACCATTTTGGTTCATCCATTATGTCTTCATAAGACACGGCCCATCCACGCTTCCATTGCGATTGAAACGATTTCATGCTCGCTTTATGTTTGGTCCAACCAAACCTAGTTTCTCTCGGTCTGAGAATCCCATTCTCAAGCTCATTTTAAATCCTTTGGATTACGCTCGTTGTACGTGTGACCAAATAGGTTCTCGGTTTATGTTGGCCATCTATAATTAACCATTAATTATAGAACGATCATGAGTGGCACCTAGTAGTACATCATGATCCCCAATTAACCGAAAAAATCAACGGTTGATGCAGAACTATTTCTGAAACCCTTCAGTAGCTCGAATGAATCGTGCCCCATTCCCTTCACTCATCTTATACCCACTTGGTTCAGGACATGGTCTATTGTGTCAGTCCCCACTAGGCTGACTACGTCACACCTAGCCCAAGTATCATTTCCTCGTCCTACGGATTCTAGTTACTCCACATGTATCGAAGAGTACTTTACTCTAAACATGTAATGCTTTGGCCAAAGACTTTAGTAACAATCCGATGAGAGGCCATGGGTATACATCTCCTCGCAAGGAGTGGTGAATCCTTTATAGGCTATTCAAACACCTTCGATCACTTCGACTTATACCCAATCATCCCGGGTCCACATCTCCTTAGAGATGTTTGCTTAAGATGTCAAAGCATAAGTCTCCATGATCAAGATGACTTGAATACCGCAAGTCAAAGGAACATCGCACTTAAGCTACAGTGAAGAACTTCATTGACATATCTATATATGCGAGAACCATATGAAGTCTTACGGTGGTCACTCCAATGAACTAGTTACCATAACTAGCATCCACGATTAACTCCGGACATCACTATGTCTCCAGCCAGTGAGAATCAGCTGCTTGGATACACCAAGGAGTATACCTCGTGCTAGTCTCGACAGAATTGATAGTGTCCAAATCCATCAATTCATCGACTAGGGATAATTTTGATACATCACAATTACACATGTAGAGATACTCACTAGTTGTGATCCAATCACAAATTCTCTCATGCTGTGAATCGCATCGTGGACATTCAGTAAATGAGTTTAAGATCCAATCAAATACATGAAACATGTATACTCAAATAGTGAATCTTCATTTATCATATAAATGGTTCATACATAAGGCGATTGCCTTAGGACATCTCTCATATATTACTAACACTGACTACGTCACACCTAGCCCAAGTATCATTTCCTCGTCCTACGGATTCTAGTTACTGCACATGTAAAAAAAAGAAAGTGGATGTTGATAGATGAGGGAGGGTGAATAGGCCCACCGGTAATAACCTATCTAGTCCGTAGCAAACGATTACGGTAAAGACACTGCAAATCCATTTATGGCTGAGGCTTGGCCAATAAGCCTAATGAAGGTGAATAGGCCCACATGAATGGCCTATCTAGTCCGTAGCAAACGACTACGGTAAAGACAAAGCAAATCCGTTGATGGCTGGTCACTTTCCAAAAGCGACATACGATGGAAGGTCATCATGTGGAGAGTATACGAGGAGGTGCACATGGAGAGATGGATGCAAACAGGCATGGAGATGCACATGGAGAGTAAGCATGGGCAGTAGCAACATGCGAGACACACGAGCATACGTAGGATATGTATGAGTTCATGTGCCCATGAGAGAGTTATAGTACACATGAGAGAGGAGGTACCCATGAGAGCATAGGTACACCCCCCGAGATACATCTCAGATCTGACACTTCGTCAGACATGACATGAGAATGCATCTTAGGGTTTTGTATGATTGTGCATTTCTTTGATGATATATATTTGCCTTTCATAAAAAAAAAAGTACCTTACTCTAAACATGTAATTCTTTAGCCAAAGACTTTAGTAACAATCCAACGAGACACTACAAGAAAAAAGCTAATAGACAACACTTTTTATCCGTTGTCTATGTGGCTGCAAAAGCGTTGTTAAAGACACTGTTGTTAAAAGTCCGACTAATGACAACGGATAAAAAAGCGTTGTCTTTTCTAGCAAAGACAACGCTTTTGCAACGGGGAAAAAGCGTTGTCATTTTTTACAATGACAACGCTTTTGCAACGGAGAAAAAGCATTGTCGTTTCTAGTAAAGACAACGCTTTTGCAACGGAGAAAAAGTGTTGTCATTTTTTACATTGACAACGCTTTTGCAACGGGGAAAAAGCATTGTCGTTTTTTGCAAAAACAATGCTTTTGCAACAGAGAAAAAACATTATCGTTTTTTGCAATGACAACGCTTTTGCAACGGGGAAAAAGCGTTGTTTTTTTTTCAAGGACAACACTTTTGTAACAAATCAAAAGTGTTGTCCTTGCAACAAAGACAATGTTTTTTCAACGGATAAAAAGTATTGTCATTGTTAGAAACGACAACGCCTTTACAACGAATCTAAAGCATTGTCATTTTAACATTACATTAATAATCTATTTAATTAAACACTTATAATAACACTAATTAAAATATCATTAACAACTGATCAATATCCTTACAATTGAAACATAAATATTGCATAATCAACAAATAATGAAAAAGGAAAATATGAAGTCATAATCTACAAACTTGGGATCTAAGTTAAGTTTAAAAAATTAAACAAAGAAACCTACATACTCCAAGTTTGTTACAAAATTAAACAAAATAAATCTCCAAGACTCCAAGTTAAGTTGAACTGGTATCAAACCCTCGGGAATGCCTAAAGCTGCCGTCAGAAAGATGGAAGCACCTTCGTCCATGTTTGAGGAGATCATGTATCTGCCAATAGAAAATGAATTGTGTTTAAGTGGGTCAAAGTGAATCAGAAAATAAACTCTAGTGGCAACATAGTTGAAAGAGAAACATTCCAAACGTTAATCCATCAGAAAAATCTATAGTAACATTAGTAGGACACACTAATAGTTTAAAGGTGGAAACCTATGTTTATCATAAATGTAATTAGAGGCCCATTAATTAGACACCCATGTATCTAGAATCTAAGGAGATGAATTAGATGTATGGGATAAGCAGAAAATGGATGCACCACCATGGATTATAAAAAAGATAGGCTAGGGTCAGGCACTGGTGACAAATTAAAATCGAAGGAAGCAAGAATACTCCTTAATAGGAGTTGCAATGATGGAACTAAAACCAGTGTGGCTTTGAGCTCATAAACTATCCCAAGAGCATGAGCCATAGCAAAAGGCTTCTTCAGACTTTGGTTTTTGAAGTATCTGGGAAATTGGCAGATATATTGCAGAAAATTGTTAGATAAGAAACACTGTTAGGCTGCGCTGATAGTCCCTAATGTGAAATTACAGACCTAGCAATGAAAGCATGTGTTATAAACACCACTTGAATTGTTGATGCCATATAACAACTGACAAAGAAACAAGATAGAAGAGCAGTCAATCTGCAGCAAAATGATGTACTAAGTGGAAGTAGATGAAGTAGCAACAGCTCATGACTACATATTTCCAAGGTTAAGAAGACCAGTATAGCCTGGTCCAAATAAAAGCTCCACCTCCTGCCCACTTTCCTGGATATGATTCGGCAGTAGTCATTTCAGTCTGGAAAAGAAAATATAAATTTAAATTTATGTAACTTCTTTTGCAACAAAGATTTGTACTAATGTGTGACAAGGGAGATAAGAAGATAAATGTGAATAACAGTACAAAAAGCCAATAGAAATTGTCTTCTTTGCCAATCTTTGAATCATATTACCAAGTCTATTAAAATAACTAAAAAAGCAAACTTGTCATACTCAAATGAACTAATGTCAAACACTTTACCTTCTTCCACCATCCTTAGCAACTTGCATATAAATTTATAGGTTAACATCCAGAGAACTCAAGTAACGTTTGTATATACTTGGCCATCTTTTACGTGTGAACAAACTGGGATTGGACTTCAAAATAATAGCTTTATATTATAGTGCATGTGAAAGGTCAAAAATGAATTAATATCACATACATGAGCAATATATCTCACAATGGGTATACATCTAAAGGCCATGGGTATACATCTCTTCGCAAGGAGTGGTGAATTCTTTATAGGCTATTCAAACACCTTCGACCACTTCGACTTATACCCAATCATCTCGGGTCCACATCTCCTCAGAGATACTTGCTTAAGATGTCAAAGCATAAGTCTTCATGACAAAGATGACTTGAATACCGCAAGTCAAAGGAATATCGCACTTAAGCATCAGTAAGAACTTCATTGACATATCCATATATGCAGAGAACCATATGAAGTCTTATAGCTGGTCACTCCAATGAACTAATTACCATAACTAGCATCCACGATTAACTCTGGACATCACAATGTCTCCAGCCAGTGAGAATCGGCTGCTTGGATACACCAAGGAGTATACCTCGTACTAGTCTCGACAAAATTGATGGTGTCCAAATCCATCAATTCATCGACTAGGGATAATTCCAATACATCACAATTACACATGTAGAGATACTCACTAGTTGTAATCCAATCACAAATTCTCTCATGCTGTGAATCGTATCGTGGACTTCCAGTAAATGAGTTTAAGATCTAATTAAATACATGAAAACATGTATACTCAAATAGTGAACCTTCATTTATCATATAAATGATTCAAACATATGGCGATTGCTTTAGGACACCTCTCATATATTACTAACAAACTCCCACTTTGCCTAATGCCAATCGCCACGGTATCCAATACCATTAGCTCTAACATGATCCTCAAACTTACTTTAAGGTAATGCCTTAGTTAAAGGATCCGCTAAGTTCCTTTCCGTGGGAATCTTCTCGATTTGTATTTCTTTCCTACTAATGATCTCTGATTAAATGATAGCGGCGAAGCATATGTTTGGATCTTTGATGAGACCTTGGCTCTTTCACTTGTGCAATTTCTCCATTGTTGTCGCAGGAAATTGGTATTGCTTCAACAATGGTTGGAACCACACCAAGTTTATAAATGAACTTTTTTGATCCAAATCGCTTCTTTTGCTACTTTCGAAGCTGCAATGTATTCTATCTCTGTGGTAGAATCCGCTACAGTGTCTTGTGTTGGACTATCTGAGCTGTAAAAATAGCTTTTTGCGTTGCGGAAACCCCAGAAGTTGATAGAAGATGAAGTTACACACCTTAACTTCACACTTTCATAACCCATCAATAGTGACCATCCACTACAAGGGGGTTGCATGTAACTCCAAGAGCCAATGACTCTTGGTCTCCCTCATGAGGTGGCACCCTCATGATGTGTCCATGATGATGTGGAACATCATCATTGGCCGGCCCCATGCCAAGTCACCATGACATGACAATTGGTCAAGTCAAAAATGACCTTTTATCTTCCCTCTCAAGTCAAGTCAAACTTAACCTCTTATCTCCCATGGTTGATCAAATCCAACCATTTGATTCAAGTCAATTTGATTTAATAAATCTCAATCCATTAATTTAAATTGACTCAATGAATCAAATCTAAATTAGACTCATTCAACACTTGAATCAACTTGAGTCCAACTCAATTAGTCTAATTTGGATTACTCTTAATCCACTTTGGTTCATCCCATGAACCTAATCCTTATGGTTCATCATATGAACCTAATCTCCATCTAATTTCCCTTTATGTGTGACCCTATAGGTTCTTGTAACGTTGGCAATTCTCTTAAACTGATTTAGGAACATAAGCAATGAGCGGTATCTAGCAACACATCATTGCTACCCAAGTTACAAGAATGTTGAGATCCAACATCACCTTTGTGACTACTAATTGTGACTCTCATAATATGTGACAATGTCCCTCTATCCTTGACATCTAGATTGACCAATTGAGGCATAGACTGTGTCATCCTCGGTACAATCTATATCATAAACTCCAAGTAGACTCACTCTAATCAAATGAGCTCAATATATCATATTGACTCATTGGGCATGGCCATGCACTTAGTGATCTCACTCTATCAAGAATAACGATGTCACTCCCGTCATATAGAAGGGATAGATCCCATCTACATCACTCACATCCCTTTGCATAATGTTTTACATACCCAGTAATCGCCTTTATAGTCCACCCATTTACGGGTGATGTTTGACGAAGCCAAAGTATGCAACTCCTTATGTAGGGAACCATGGTGACTTCAGGTCCAAGGACTAATAGTCATACTAATAGTCACATGAGAAAGTATATGACACTCATATAACAATCAATGATACTTTCTCATGGCGGGTCATTCAGTATACATTCTCCAATGCATATCCATGTGTCAACTTGATATCTCATATCCATGACTTGTGAGATCAAGTCATCGAGTTGACCTACATGCTAGTCTCTTCGTATTAACATTGTCCCTGAATATTAATACTTGACTAGGAATGATTAAGAGTAGTGTTCTCTATATCATCTCATTATCGATTCAACCAATCGAATGATATAGATAAGAACCTTCTACTCAAGGACGTTATCATACTTAGTTATTTGACACCAATACAAGTAAGTATAATAACCATAAAGAAATGCCTTTATAAATAGGAATATGATACAACAAAGTCCATACAACAATCATCACATGATTGACTCGAGGGCTTTCACTAACAATCTCCCACTAGCACTAGCGCCAATCACTGTAGTATCTAATACCCAATGACCTAGTGTGACCATCATGCTTTTTCTGTGCCAAAGCCTTGGTCAAGGGATCTGTGATGTTAGCCTCTGTGGGTACACTGCAAATCTTCACATCTCCTCTATCAATAATCTCTCGAATGAGATGGAAGCGTCGTAGTATGTGTTTGGTCCGATGGTGTGAGCGAGGTTCCTTAGCCTGCGCAATCGCTCCATTGTTGTCACAATAGAGCTCTATAGGATCTGCTATGCTAGGAACCACCCCAAGCTCAGTAATAAACTTGCGGATCCAAACTGCCTCCTTTGCTACCTCTGATACAACAATATACTCGACCTCTGTTATAGAATCAGCAACTGTGTTCTACTTCGAACTCTTCCAGCTCACAGCGCCACCATTCAAGCAAAACACGAACCCTGACTGTGATCTATAATCATCCTGGTCAGTTTGGAAGTTGGCATCGCTGTAACCCTTTATAGTTAGCTCCTCATTACCTCCAAATATCAAGAAATATTCTTTAGTCCTTCTCAAGTACTTAAGAATATTCTTGACTGCTATCTAGTGACGCACACCTGGATCTGACTGGTATCTACTCGTCATGTTCAAAGCATACGAGACATCAGGATGAGTACATAGCATGGTGTACATGATAGATCCTATGGCCGATGCATAAGGGATCTTATCCATGCGATCTCTCTCCTCTCTAGAAGAGGAACTTTAAGTCTTCGAAAGACTCACACCATGTGACATCGGCAGAAGTCCCTTCTTAGAATTCTGCATGGCAAACCGTAGTAATACCGTGTCAATATATGTACTCTGACTTAGGCCAAGCAATCTCTTAGATCTATCTCTATAGATCTTGATGCCTAGAATACAAACTGCTTCTCCTAAGTCCTTTATAGAGAAGCACGTCCCCAACCAAGTCTTCACAGACTGTAACGAAGGGATATCATTCCCAATGAGTAGTATGTCATCCACATACAATACTAGGAAGACAACTGTATTTCCATTAACCCTCTTGTAGACACAGGGTTCATCTTCATTCTTGATGAAGCCAAACTGTTTGATCACATCATCGAATCGAAGATTCCAGCTCCGAGAAGCTTGCTTTAGCTCATAAATGGACATTTGCAGCTTGCATACTTTCCCAGTATGTTATGGATCTAAAAAACCCTCAGGTTGTGTCATGTACACATCCTCGAGCAAGTTTCCATTCAGAAATGTGGTTTTGACATCTATTTGCCAGATCTCATAATCGTGGTATGCTGCAATAGCAAGCATGATCCAAATGGACTTAAACATTGCCACTGGAGAAAAGGTTTCATCATAGTCAATACCATGAATTTGCTTGAAACCTTTAGCCACCAATTGACCCTTATAGGTATGCGTAAGTCCATCCATGTCAGTCTTTCTCTTAAAGACCCACTTACACCCAATGGGTTTGACGCCTTCAGGTGGATCAACCAAAGTCCATACTTGGTTGGTGTACATGGATTCCATCTCGGATCTCATGGCCTCTAGCCATTTCTTAAAATCTGGGCTCATCGCAGCTTCCTGATATGAGGTAGGCTCATTCTCAATGAGCATAACGTCATCATGGTCAGACAAGAGAAATGAGTATCTCTCAGGCTGACGACTTACCCTATCAGACATGCGAAGAGGTAGGTCTACCTGAACAGGTTGTTGTTCCACAACTCTTTGTGCAACAATCTCATCACCCACAACACTTTGTGGTTCCTGTTCAACTTCCATCAAGGCCTCAGTGCTATGGTCCTTATCTTGAATTTCTTCAAGATCGAATGTACTCCCACTAGTTTTTCTAGAAACAAAATTCCTTTCTAGAAATACCCCAGTCTTTGCCACAAACACTTTGTACTGACTGGGAATGTAGAAGTAATATCCCTTCATCTCCTTGGGATATCCAACAAAATAGCACTTATCGGATTTAGGTCCCAGTTTGTCTGAGACTTGATGTCGAACGTAAGCCTCACAATTCCAAATCCTCATGAAAGACATCTTGGGATTTCTCCATGTCCATATCGTATATAATGTCTTTATCACAGCCTTGGATGGTACACGATTAAGTGTGAAGGCTGCTATGTCTAGAGCATATCTCCAAAAAGATATAGGAAGATCTGTGTTACTCATCATAGATCATACAATATCTAATAGGGTATGATTCCTCCTTTCGGATACACCATTCCACTGTGGTGTTCCAGGAGGAGTGAGTTAGGATAGAATCCAACACTCAGCCAGATAGTCACAAAACTCATGGCTAAGGTATTCGCCACCTCGATCTGGTCGAAGTATCTTAATACTCTTGCCAAGCTGGTTTTGTACTTCATTCTTGAATTCTTTTAACTTTTTAAAGGATTCCGACTTATGTGTCATCAAATACACATAACCATATCTACTGAAGTCATCAGTAAATGTAATGAAGTACCTATAACCACCTCTAGCAACAATATTGAAATGGCCACATACATCACTATGTATAAGTCCTAACAAGTCTGTTGCTCTTTCCCTGTGTCCACTAAAGGGAGTCTTGGTCATCTTGCCTAGAAGGCAAGACTCGCATGTCTCATATGATTCAAAATCAAATGAGTCCAGCAACCCATCCTTATGGAGCTGGGATAAGCGACTCTCATTTATGTGACCTAAGCGACAATGCCAGAGATAGGTTTGTTTCAACTCATTTGACTTGAATATTTTGGTACTTATGTTATAGATGGGGCTTTCTAAGTCTAGAATGTAGAGTCTGTTCATTAGAGGTGCACTACAATAGAACATATCATTTAAATAAACTGAACAATATTTGTTCTTTATTTTAAATGAAAAACCTTTCTTGCCAAACAAGAAACTGAAATTATGTTCTTTGTGAGAGCAGGCATATAACAACATTCATCTAATTTTAGTACAAGCCCAGAGGACATAGATAGAAAATAAGTTCCTACAACAATAGCAGCAACCCTTGCTCCATTGCCTACTCGCAGATCCACCTTGCCCTTCATCAATGCCCTGCTATTTCTCAGCGCCTGCACATTAGTACAAATGTGAGATGCACATTCGGTATCTAATACCCATAATGAAGAAATAGATAGATTGAATTCTATAATATTTATACCTGAAGTATAAGTCTCACTTCTTTTCTTCTTAAGATCTTCCAGGTATGCTTTGCAGTTACGCTTCTAGTGTCTAGCTTCCTTGCAGTGGAAGCAAGTCCCTTCCTTGGCCACCCCTCCTTTCGGTTTCAGTGCCTTGCCTTTGCCCTTGCCTTGGGACTTTCCCTTACCTTTAGGCTTTCCCTTGCCTTTCTTCTTTTGCACCATCAAAATGGAGTCAGGTTTTTCCTTCTTAAGGTTGAGCTCAGCAATTCTCAACATGCTAAGCATCTCAGGCAGTAGCTTATCAATTTCATTCATGTTTGTAATTCATGACAAATTGATTGTTATTTTGTGGCAAAGATTGCAAGATCAAGTCAATGACCAGCTCTTGGCCAAGTGGGAATCTCAACCTCTGTAGGTTCTCTATGTACCCAATCATCTTGAGTACATATGGACCTACGGGAGTCTCATCTTGCATCTTGGACTGAAATAGTGCCTTAGAGATCTCATATCTCTCGTGTCTTGCTTGTCTTGATACAGTTGACGAAGATGTTCAACCATATCAAAAGCATTCATCAACTCGTGTTGCTTCTGAAGCTCAGAGTTCATGGTCGCGAGCATGAGGCATGACACATCTAATGCATCATCTTGATGCTTCTTGTAAGCATCTCGATCAGTTCGCGAGCCAATGGCAAGAGGTGCCTCTAGAATGGGCTGCTCTAGGACGTACAGTTTTCTTTCTTAAGTGAGAACGATTCTCAGATTTCTATACCAGTCTAGAAAATTAGCTTCATTGAGCTTGTCCTTCTCAAGGATAGAATGCAGGGAGAGAGTGTTCGTATTTGTCGATATGGTAATCTATAACATACACAATGCAGAAAATTAATATCATATTCCATTTATCATTTAATTAGGCCTTTAATCAAATGATTCTCCCACTGAATTATAGGACTTTTGTAGAATCGAATAATGAATGTGGTCAAACCACATTACTAGATTCATATAAACTAGCTATAATTCTTGTGGGACAAGATCCACATCATACTACGCCTTGAGTTAGCTTTAGCTAAATCGCCCAAGACTTAGTATGATCGGTAGGTAATAAATTACCAATTATATCTCTATGCAACTCTTGTTTATAGAATCAAGATCTACATTTACAAAAGACCTTGAGTTAGCTTTGGCTAAATTGCCCAAGATTTAGTGTAAATGTAATCTTATCTTACCTTTCCAATGGTTGGAATCTGCCTATAGTTTTACTCGATCCAATTGAGTTAACTAGTTTTACTCAATCTAATTGAGCTTATTCTCACCCAAGCTGTGATAGGCGGGACTAAGATTGTCCATCCGCACCCTACCAAGATAATATGCGTTGCTCTGCTTTGGCAGATTCAACAACAACAAATGATCGAGGTAGTGATGGGTATCAAAACTTGGTAGGCATTTTAGAGTTGATTCGATTAAGATCTAATTTAATCGTGTATGTGTATCATATACGCATTAAGGCCTGTATTACCCTACACTAGCATGCATCACATACATACAAAAATATGCTAGCATGCATCATATACATACAAGCAAAATATCCTAGCATGCATCGTATACATACAAGCAAAATATCCTAGCATGCATCACATACATACAAGCAAATATATATATATATATATATATATATATATATATATATATATATATATATATATATATATATATATATATATATATATATATATATATATATATATTGTGATGAAGTCATGGCCCTACTACGATCTTCTCAAGCCAGTGAGAAGATCGGACGGTCAACCTAGGGTTAGCGGCTTCTCCAAGCGCCTCCTTTGACCGCCATGTGTTGTCGGCACCCTCCTCGTAACTCCGTCTACTAGTGGACCTTCCACCGCTCCATTTTGGTACATTGCAAACATGAAACTCGAGTTACATTCAAGTCTAAAACTATTTAAAATTGGAATATTAAAAGAAGAGGCACGACGCGCAGGTCACATACTATATACAATATGCACAACCACAAAAATGACACGCAAGCTATATTATGAATTACAACACATTTATCCAATCACATTGAGGTTCTTGGGCCATGACCATCACAGTATTATACATAATTCTAAATTATGTATTTTATAGAAATTTCTATAATTTTTTTTATTTTTTTCAATTTTATGAGTCACATCTCCATAACGGTCCCGCTAAGCGATTTCCGGGCGCGATCGCAGGACAATGTCCCTTTCGGGGTAAGGGGCAGTGCCCCTACTCGCAAAATGAACTTTATGAGTGTCCCATCTTGATCTTACAGCGACTTAAGTCCCTGTCCCAAAAAACCTAAAGCGTGATTTCGCCATTCCGGAGTGTTTTTCTCGGTGGTTGAAGCCTATAAGTGTCTCAACACTTGTTGCTTCGAATCTTCAAAAAAAAAACCCAAAAATCTATAAAAATAGGAAATTTATAGAAACTTCCAGATCTATAATTTTTATATCTAATACAAAAACTATAAAACTAAAACACATACATGCTTCGCACGTGGCTCTGATACCACTTTTGGACTATCCGAGCCGCAAAAACCGCTTTTTGCGTTGCGGAAACCCTGGATGTCGACCACGGATCCGTGCGAAGATAAACAAAACTACATGTACGTGTTTAAAAAACCTTAGATCTACATGTTAAGAGTTTTACCCTTGACGCGACGCCCTTCGCTTATCCCGCTCGTTCAAATGGCTTGTCGGAACTCGAGAGTGTCAAGTGTACACTCCTCTATTGTTATCCACAAAAGCAATAGGCGGAGAAAAGCAACCTAGAGTGTGCTAGCACCCCTTAGAGGCTCACGACAAGATGAGGAAGAGAGAGCTTGAGGGAATAAAGGAGGAAGAAGATGAAGTTACACACCTTAACTTCACACTTTCATAACCCATCAATAGTGGCCATCCACTACAAGGGGGTTACATGCATGCATGTAACTCCAAGAGCCAATGGATCTTGGTCTCCCTCATGAGGTGGCACCCTCATGATGTGTCCATGATGATGTGGAACATCATCATTGGCCGGTCCCATGCCAAGTCACCATGACATGGCAATTGGTCAAGTCAAAATTGACCTTTTATCTTCCCTCTCAAGTCTAGTCAAACTTAACCTCTTATCTCCCATAGTTGATCAAATCCAACCATTTGATTCAAGTCAATTTGATTTAATAAATCTAAATTCATTAGTTTAAATTGACTCGATGAATCAAATCTAAATTAGACTCATTCAACACTTGAATCAACTTGAGTCCAACTCAATTAGTCTAATTTGGATTACTCTTAATCCAATTTGGTTCATCCCATGAACCTAATCCTTATGGTTCATCATATGAACCTAATCTCCATCTAATTTCCCTTTGTGTGTGACCCTATAGGTTCTTGTAACGTTGGCAATGCTCGTAAACCGATTTAGGAACATAAGAAATGAGCGGTATCTAGCAACACATCATTGCTACCCAAGTTACAAGAATGTTGAGATCCAACATCACCTTTGTGACTACTAATTGTGACTCTCATAATATGTGACAATGTCCCTCTATCCTTGACATCTAGATTGACCAATTGAGGCATAGACCATGTCATCCTCGGTACAATTTATATCTCGAACTCCAAATAGACTCACTCTAATATTGAGCTCATTTGGACATGACCATGCACCTAGTGATCTCACTCTATCAAGAATAACAATGTCACTCCCGTCATATAGAAGGCATAGATCCCATCTACATCACTCACATCCCTCTGCATAATTTTTTACATACCCAGTAATCGCCTTTATAGTCCACCCATTTACGGGTGATGTTTGACGAAGCCAAAGTATGCAACTCCTTATGTAGGGAACCATGGTGACTTCAGGTCCAAGGACTAATAGTCATACTAATAGTCACATGAGAAAGTATATGACACTCATATAACGATCCATGATACTTTCTCATGGTGGGTCATTCAGTATACATTCTCCAATGCATATCCATGTGTCAACTTGATATCTCATATCCATGACTTGTGAGATCAAGTCATCGAGTTGACCTACATGCTAGTCTCTTCGCATTAACATTGTCCCTGAATGTTAATACTTGACTAGGAATGATTAAGAGTAGTATTCTCTATATCATCTCATTATCGATTCAACCAATTGATTGATATAGATAAGAACCTTCTACTTAAGGATGTTATCATACTTAGTTATTTGGTACCAATACAAGTGAGTATAACAAAGTCCATTTGGTACCATAAAGAAATGCCTTTATAAATAGGAATATGATACAACAAAGTCCATACAACAATCATCACATGATTGACTCTAGGGCTTTCACTAATATCTTGTTTGGAACTTTTCCAACTCACTGCACCCCCATTCAAGGTGAACACATACTCAGACTGAGACCTGGAATCATCCTTGTCTGTCTGGAAGCTGGCATCCGTATACCCGCGTATCACCATGTCCCCTTCTCCATATATTAGGAACACATCCTTAGTTCTTCTTAAGTACTTAAGGATCATCTTAACAGCCACCCAATGATCCATTCCTGGATCAGACTAGTATCTGCTCGTGACACTCAGAGCATACGATACATCAGGCCTCGTACATAACATAGCATACATGATAGATCATATTGCGGATGCATAGGGAATCTTACTCATAAAAATCCTCCCGTCTTCTGTGCGTGGACACATAGACTTAGAAAGGTGTATCCCATTCCTGATGAGAAGGTAGCCTTTCTTGGATTCCAACATGCTAAACCTCTTTAGCACTCAGTCTATATATGTAGACTTCACAAGACCAAGCAACAGTCTTGATCTATCCCTATAGACCTTAATTTCAAGGATGTAGGTTGCTTCTCCCAGGTCTTTTATGAAGAATGTCTTGGATAACCAAATTTTAACTGACTGTAAGATAGAAACATCATTTTCTATAAGTAATATGTCATCGATATACAATACTAGAAACACGACTGCACTCCCACTAACCTTCTTATACACACAAGGTTCGTCAGGATTTTGTGAGAAATCAAACTTTTTGATTGTATCATCAAAATGGATATTCCAACTCTTGGATGCTTGTTTCAATCCATATATGGACCGTCGCAATTTGCATACTTTGGTTTTATCAACCGATGTGCAACCCTCAGGCTGTATCATATACATGTCCTCGAGTAGATTTCCATTAAGGAAAGTCATTTTCACATCCATCTGTCATATCTCATAATAATAATAAGTCTCTATGGCTAGGAGCATCCGAGTGGATTTATGCATTGCAACAGGTGAATAAGTCTCGTCATAATCAACACCTTGCTTTTGATGATACCCTTTCACCACTAATCTAGCCTTATAGGTAATCACATTATCATCCATGTCGATTTTCTTCTTGAAACCCCACTTGCACCCTATAGGCTTTATGCCTTCAGGTGGGTGAACCAAGTTCCAAACTTGATTTTCATACATGGAATCCATTTCCATCTTCATGGTGTTAAGCCATTTATCCCTTTCTGAACTTTTTGGAACTTCTTCATAACTGGTAGGCTCTTCATCATCAATGAGTAACATGTTGTTCGATTCACTTACGAGAAATCCATATCTCTCAGGAATGTTGCGTGTTCTACCAGATCTACGAAGATGTGGTATCTCTATAGGTCCAGCCGATGGCTCATAACTATGAGTTATCGATTGTGGTGCCTCACCAGGTATCTCATTAATCGTGCCCAGTTCTCGAATGTTGATCCAGAACCACTTCTGAAACCCTTCAGCAGCTATAATTAATCGTGCCCAGTTCTCTTCATGCATCTTATACCCACTTGGTTCAGGACATGGTCTATAGTTTCAGTCCCCACTAGGCTGACTACGTCGCACCTAGCCCAAGTGTCATTTCCTCATCCTACGGATTCTAGTTACTGCACATGTATCCAAGAGTACCTTACTCTAAACATGTAATGCTTTGGCCAAAGACTTTAGTAATAATTCGACGAGAGACCATGGGTATACATCTCCTCGCAAGGAGTGGTGAATCCTTTATAGGCTATTCAAACACCTTCGGCCACTTCGACTTATACCCAATCATTTTGGGTCCACATCTCCTCAAAGATGCTTGCTTAAGATGTCAAAGCATATGTCTTCATGACAAAGATAACTTGAATACTGCAAGTCAAAGGAACATCGCACTTAGGCTGCAGTAAGAACTTCATTGACATATCTATATATGTAGAGAACCATATGAAGTCTTACGGTTGGTCACTCTAATGAACTAGTTACCATAACTAGCATCCACGATTAACTCCGGACATCACAATGTCTCTAGCTAGTAAGAATCGGCTGCTTGGATACACCAAGGAGTATACCTTGTGCTAGTCTCGACAAAATTTATGGTGTCCAAATCATCAATTCATCGACTAGGGATAATTCCAATACATCACAATTACACATGTAGAGATACTCACTAGTTGTGATCCAATCACAAATTCTCTCATGCTGTGAATCGTATCATGGACTTCCAATAAATGAGTTTAAGATCTAATCAAATACTTGAAAACATGTATACTCAAATCGTGAATCTTCATTTATCATATAAATGATTCAAATATAAGGCGATTGCTTTAGGACACCTCTTATATATTACTAACATGAAAGACTATGGTATGTGCATCCATATGCTCATGCTGGTTCCGCAGCTCGGGTACTATCGTGGCTAGTATGATGCAACTCACTTGCTCAGAGTCACTCATGTTTCTGATGGGCCAACAATTTGTCCGGTGTTGTATCATCACTAGGATGGGCGGGAAGAGACGCTTCGAGGACATACTCAAGCTTTTTCTCCTTGAGAACAATTCTCAAGTTTCTAAGCCAGTCCAAGAAGTTCGACCCAGTCAATTTTTTTGAATCCAAAATAGAGCGCAAATTCAAAGATGTCAAGATCAATCGATTAATCTAGAAATACAAATCAAGCATATATGAGAAAGATGATTTAAAATGCATCCACATACATTTACAAAATCCCATTCATTTTTCGAATTCAAAAACCCTCAAAATCAATTCGGGAGATCGTAGGTCAATCTCCGAATGGGCTGATATCCAACATAGATAAGAACAACCTTGGAGTGAGTCCAACCAGCCATTCTTAGCTATGATGGTGGGTATCAAGTATACCGATTACATATCACGTATATGTAACTATCACAATGTGCTATCAGCTAATTGAATGTTCACACATACATTGGGTTGTTAACATATTAACAAGTATGCATCATATGCATAGAATCCAACTTCACCTCTCTTCACATCGACCTTGGAGTGAGTCCAACAAATCGATGCTCCAAGTTAGAGCCGACCCATTAATCGTGAAATAGTTTTAATATGGTTAGAGCACATTCAACCAATCAGCCAGACTTGAAGTGAGTCCAACAACCCAAACTAACGATTGACCTCTGACTCTTACCATATTAGTGTTGAACTATTCCAATGATTTGAACATGTTCAGGTAAGAGCCGGGCTTGGAGTGAGTCCAACAACCCAAACAAGAAACATAACTCTGGTTCTAATCATATTAATGGAAGGTGTATGCTTTAATATTGAGTAAGAGTTTTTATGTCTCATCCTCTTTGCATACAAATAACTATTATCTATATGACATGACATAGATCTACATGTCACGACACGCATGACATAATGATATGCATCTAATGCAATTACATGACATACAATTATGGCATGTACAAGATTTCCTTATATGTCATAACTATTTATGGAAATAAAATATGTTTGAGATTTCATTCTCCAAATCAAATCATGATTAAATTAGGAAACAACTTTCCAAATCTAATCACATATTTTATTTATGGAAAGTGTTAATTAAGGAAAAGTCAAATTTAATTTAGGAAATAAATTTTCTAAATTGTCAAAACTATTTATGGAAATAAAATATTTTTAGATTTGATTCTCCAAATCAAATCATGATTAAATTAGGAAACAAATTTCCAAATCTAATCATATATTTTATTTATGGAAAGTGTTAATTTCCATAAATACTTCTAAACTTTCCAAAAGTAGATGATTTCCATAAATACATCTAGACTTTCCAAAATTAGAAAATTTCCATAAATACTTCTAAACTTCCATAAGTAGAAATTTTCTATAAATACAATTACGACTATCGCAAAACAATTTTACGATTATGTCGAAACACAACCTAGGCTCTGATACCACTGTTGGATTTCCGGCACTGCGGCGAGTGTGTGTTCGAACATGTTTTATAAATATGTGCGTAGTGGAAGAAATAAAAAACAATAAATATAATTTATTACAACACACACACCACACGCATGAATAGTACAACATGTATAGACATAATCGTAATTTCAAATTTTTCAATCAAAGGAAATTACTCTAGGTATACCTGACGTATCACGTGCAGCGGGAAAGACATCAACCAGAGCAACTCTCACTAGAATTGCCTCTATTTGTATCCACGCCGAGTATCGTCGGGATAGCTTCACAAAGCTACAAGCCACGTCTTCGCAAGAGTCACTAGCCTCATGACGAAGACGATGTGATCGAGAGAGGATCATAATACGAATCAAAATTCAGATTCAAAAATGAGTACCCAAAACTCGCTTCTCCGGAGAGGTATTCGTCAACTGATTGACGAATCCTTCGTCCTCCACCTATGAGGATTATCGGAGATCGAATCCCTGGCAAGGTAGCCACTGTCGGAGCTCCAAACGTCGTCCAAATGATGCTCCGACACGAAGGGAGGAAGCTGTCTAGAAATCTAGACAGCTTGGTGGAGGGGTTGCGCCGGCCCAAAGAGGATGGTCGGCTGCACCTTGGTCACCTGAGCCAAGGGAAGTCGCCGGAGGGTCACCGGCAGGAGCTTGGACGCCGTTAGCAAGGTGGTTGGCTGGCGGCAAGGAGATGGCAACAACTCCTTGAAGTTGGCTGCAACACAATGTTGGCCGGAAACAACAAGAGAAAAGCTAGGGTTTTGGGTGACAACTCATGGCTTATTTATTAGGGTTTTAGAAAAAACCCTTAAGACGTGTTTTTATAGAGAACACATTCTCCTAACGGTTATTGGTTCATAACCAAAACCCGTTAACCCGCTCCAATAACTTAAGTAAAAATAAATCGAACCAAGTTGGTCTATTTTAAGTTAGAACGAACCAAACCAAATTTGGTTCATTCGTTTAAAACAAACCAAACCCCTTTGGTTTATTCTCCACCAATGGATTAGAACCAAACCAATTTGGTTCATCCATTATGTCTTCACAAGACTTGGCCCATCCATACTTTCATTGCGACTGAAACAATTTCATGCTCGCTACTTATTTGGTCCAACGAAACCTAGTTTCTCTTGATCTGAGAATCTCATTCTCAAGCTCATTTTAAATCCTTCGGATTACGCTCATTGTGTGTGTGACCAAATAGGTTCTCAGTTTATGTTGGTCGTCTATAATAAACCATTAATTATAAAACAATCATGAGTGGCACCTAGTAGTACATCATGATCCTCAATTTACCGAAAAGATAAACGGTTGATCCTAAACTATTTCTGAAACCCTTCAGCAGCTACAATAAATCGTGCTCCATTCCCTTCACTCATCTTATACCCACTTGGTTCAGGATATGGTCTATTATGTCAATCCCCACTAGGTTGACTACGCCACACCTAGCCCAAGTATCATTTTCTCGTCCTACGGATTCTAGTTACAACATATGTATCCAAGAGTACCTTACTCTAAACATGTAATGCTTTGGCCAAAAACTTTAGTAACAATCCAACGAGAGGCCATCGGTATACATCTCCTAGCAAGGAGTGGTGAATCCTTTATAGGCTATTCAAACACCTTTGGTCACTTCGACTTATACCTGAAGGGAGAAACTTCGCTTCCCGCTTCAACTTGGTCGTTAGTGCATGGCTACATCCCCGGATTAAAAAAAAATTAATCCTTGACGAAGAGGGATTACCCAAGCAACCGATCCATCGTCGTGCTATTCGATTTGAGTGGTCACTTGAACAAACTTGTTGTTCATGTAACCTACCTCTTTTCTTTGATTAGCCGCGGAATAGACGATGTACAGATTGCCTGTTTTTGTGTTTGTTTTCGGGGTCCATATAAATTAGCCACATATAATACATACAACACACAGAATAAGAAAACATACATAAACAAGAATTATACCTCTTGTTTACCTCAAGGTCTTCTATTGTATGTCCTTCCTCCTTTTGGACGTCGTGTGGGCGACGATCTTCCAAAAATCGAAGCCTCCTAGATCACGTTCTTCCCTTCCTTGCTTGCTCCGAACAAAGGGAAGAATAAAATAAAACTCTTTCTCCTATCTAGAACTGACCACCAAGCTCCAAGCTTGATCCTTGCCGCCGCAAAGGAGAGGAAGAGGAGCGCCGACCAACCTTGAAGGAAGGGTTGCCGCCGACCAAAGGAGAGGAGGAAAGGGTGCTCTGGTCAAGAGAGGAAGAAGAGAGGTTAAACCCTAACCACCTTGCCGCCGGCCCTAGCTCTTGGACAATAGGCGCCACCCAAAGCAAAAGGAAACAAAACCCTAATGCCTTGCCTCCCAAGCCAAGGAAGCAAAACCCTAATCTCCCAAAAGATTATCCATGCCCAAGCCTTGACCCTCCTTTTATAGAGCTAGGCTTAAGCCTCCTTTTAATCTCCACCGTCGGATCTAGAGATTTAATCTCAACCGTCGGATCTAGAGATTTAATATCCACCGTCGAATCTAGAGATTTAACCTCAATTGTCAAATCTAGAGTTCCATTTTCCTCCATCGGATCTAGGCTTCATGAGGGTTTTAATAGGCTATAATAGGGACCATGAGGAGGAGTTGGATCTTGGCCACCCAATGGATGAAGCCCACATAAAGTTCGATCCATTAATGAAAATTCATTCCACTAGAGGATTATTATTGATCTACCTCACCAACACCATAAATAAATATGGGTTCCATATATTAATTGTACAAATATCTCTCCGTGTTTAAGATCTCGAATGTGTTGGGTTTCCGGCACCGCGGCGAGTGTGTGTTCGAAGATGTTTCGTAAACATGTGCACAGCAGAAGAAATAAAATAATAAATCTACATTTATTACAACACACACATCACACACATGCATAGTACAACATGTGTAGACATAACCGTAAATTTAAATTTTGCAATAAAAGGAAATTTAACTACGTATACCTTACGTATCACATGTAGCAGGAAAGACATCAACCGGAACGATCCTCAATAGAATCGTCTCTATCCTTATCCACGCCGAGTATCTTCGGGATGACTTCACCAAGTCACGAGCCTCATCTTCGTACGGGTTACTAGCCTCGTGTTGAAGACGATGTGATCGAGAGAAGATCACGATCCGAATCCAAATTCGGATCCAAAACTGAGTCCTCAAAACTCGCTTCTCCGGAGAGGTATTCGTCAACCGTTTGACAAATCCTTCGTCCTCCACCTATGAGGATTACCGGAAATCGAATCCCCGGCAAGGCTACCGCTGTCGGAGCTCCAAACGACGCTTCAACGAGAAGAAAACAAACTGTCCAGAAAATTTGACAGCTTTTGTGGAGGAGTAGGGGCCGGCCAAAAAGGAAAGGTGGAAGCTCACCTTATTACCGAACCCAAGGGAGATCACCGGAGTTCCTCCGGCAGCACTGGCAAGCAAGTGGAGAAGACGGCACACCGGTCGCTTGAGGAGAAGGGGCGGCGACACTAGGGTTGGCGCCGACTTCTTCAAAGGCGAGGAGGTGGGCGGCAACTCTAGGTTAGGGCTTTTTTAATTAGGGCTTAACAAACCCTTAAGCCTCTTTTATAGAGAACTAATTCTCTTAATGGTTATTGGATCATAACCATAAGGCCCGTTAACCCGCTCCATTAATATAAGTTAAAATAAACCAAACCATGATGGTTTATTTTAAGTTAAAATGAACCGAACCAACTTTGGTTCATTCGTTTAAAATAAACCAAACCCTTTGGTTTATTCTCCTCCATTATATTAGAACCAAACAATTTTGGTTCATCCATTATGTCTTCATAAGACACGGCCCATCCACGCTTCCATTGCGACTGAAACGATTTCATGCTCGCTTCTTGTTTGGTCCAACCAAACTTAGTTTCTCTCGGTCTGAGAATCTCATTCTCAAGCTCGTTTTAAATCCTTCAGATTACGCTCATTGTGCATGTGACCAAATAGGTTCTCGGTTTATGTTGGCCGTCTATAATTAATCATTAATTATAGAACGATCATGAGTGGCACCTAGTAGTACATCATGATCAACGGTTGATCCAGAACTATTTCTGAAACGCTTCAGCAGCTCAAATGAATTGTGCCCCATTCCCTTCACTCATCTTATACCCACTTGGTTCAGGACATGGTCTATAATGTCAGTCCCCACTAGGTTTACTACGTCACACCTTGCCCATGTATCATTTCCTCATCCTACGGATTCTAGTTACTGCACATGTATCGAAGAGTACCTTACTCTAAACATGTAATGCTTTAGCCAAAGACTTTAGTAACAATCCGACGAGAGGCCATGGGTATAAATCTCCTCGTAAGGAGTGGTGAATCCTTTATAGGCTATTCAAACACCTTCGATCACTTCGACTTATACCCAATCATCCCGGGTCCACATCTCCTCAGAGATGCTTGCTTAAGATGTCAAAGCATAAGTCTTTATAATCAAGATGACTTGAATACCGCAAGTCAAAGGAACATCGCACTTAAGCTATAGTAAGAACTTCATTGACATATCTATATATGCAGAGAACCATATGAAGTCTTATGGTTGGTCACTCCAATGAACTAGTTACCATAACTAGCATCCACGATTAACTCCGGACATCACAATGTCTCCAGCCAGTGAGAATCAGCTGCTTGGATACACCAAGGAGTATACCTCGTGCTAGTCTCGACAGAATTGATGGTGTCCAAATCCATCAATTCATCGACTAGGGATAATTTCGATACATCACAATTACACATGTAGAGATACTCACTAGTTGTGATCCAATCACAAATTCTCTCATGATGTGAGTCGTATCGCGAACATTCAGTAAATGAGTTTAAGATCCAATCAAATACATGAAACCATGTATACTCAAATAGTGAATCTTTATTTATCATATAAATGGTTCATACATAAGGCGATTGCCTTAGGACATCTCTCATATATTACTAACAGACTCCCATTTGGCCTAATGCCAATCGCTACGGTATCCAATACCATAAGCTGTAACATGACCCTCAAACTTACTTTGAGGTAATGTCTTAGTCAAAGGATCCGCTAAGTGCCTTTCAGTGGGAATTTTCTCGATTTGTATTTCTTTCCTACTGATGATCTCTCTGATAAGATGATAGCGGCGAAGCACATGTTTGGATCGTTGATGAGACCTTGGCTCTTTTGCCTGTGCAATTGCTCCATTTTTGTCGCAGTAGACCGGTATTGCTTCAACAATGGCTGGATTCACACCAAGTTCATAAATGAACTTCTTGATCCAAACCGCTTCCTTTGCTGCTTCCGAAGCTGCAATGTATTCTGCCTCAGTGGTAGAATCTGCTACAGTATCTTGTTTGGAACTTTTCCAACTCACTGCACCCCCATTCAAGGTGAACACATATCCAGACTGAGACCTGGAATCATCCTTGTCTGTCTGGAAGCTAGCATCTGTATACCCGCGTATCACCATGTCCCTTCTCCATATATTAGGAACACATCCTTAGTTCTTCTTAAGTACTTAAGGATCGTCTTAACAGCCACCCAATGATCCATTCCTAGATCAGACTGGTATCTGCTCGTGACACTCAAAGCATACGATACATCGAGCCTCATACATAACATAGCATACATGATAGATCCTATTGCGGATGCATAGGGAATCTTACTCATGCAAATCCTCTCGTCTTCTGTGCGCGGACACATAGACTTCGAAAGGTGTACCCCATGCCTGATGGGTAGGAAACCTTTCTTGGATTCCGACATGCTAAACCTCTTTAGCACTCGGTCTATATATGTAGACTGCGAAAGAACAAGCAACTGTTTCGATCTATCTCTATAGATCTTAATCCCGAGGATGTAGGTTGCTTCTCCCAGGTCTTTCATGGAGAATATCTTGGATAACCAAACCTTAACTGACTGTAAGATTGAAACATCGTTTCGTATAAGTAATATGTCATCGACATACAATACTAGGAACACGAATGCACTCCCACTAACCTTCTTGTACACACAAGGTTCATCTGAATTTTATGAGAAATCAAACTTTTTGATTGTCTCATCAAAACGGATATTCCAGCTCCTGGATGCTTGCTTCAATCCATATATGGACCGTCGCAATTTGCATACCTTGATTTTATCAACCGATGTGAAACCCTCTGGCTGTATCATATACATGTCCTCGAGCAGGTTTCCATTAAGGAAAGCTATTTTCACATCCATCTGCCATATCTCATAATCATAATGAGCCGCTATGGCCAGGAGCATCCGAATGGATTTAAGCATAGCTACAGGCGAATAGGTTTCGTCATAATCAACACCTTGTTTTTGACGATATCCTTTCGCCACTAATCTAGCTTTATAGGTAATCACATTACCATCCATGTCGGTTTTCTTCTTGAAAACCCACTTGCACCCTATAGGCTTGATGCCTTCAGGTGGCTCAACCAAGTTCCAAACTTGGTTTTCATACATGGAATCCATTTCTGACTTCATGGCTTCAAGCCACTTATCCCTTTCTGAACTTGTCAGCACTTCTTCAAAACTGGTAGGCTCCTCATCATCAATGAGTAACACGTCGTTCGATTCACTTATGAGAAATCCATATCTCTCAGGAATGTTGCGTGTTCTACCAGATCTACAAAGATGTGGTGTTATAGTAGGTCCAGCCGATTGCTCATCACTATGAGTTATCGATTGTTGTGCTTCACCAGGTATCTCATTAATGTCTATTTGAGTCTCTCGAGCCTCCTCAAGCTCGACGACACTCCCACTGTTTTCTTGCAAGAGAAACTCTTTCTCTAGAAACACAGCATGCCTTGAAACAAACACCTTTTGTTCCACAGGATGATAGAATTGGTAACCCCTTATTTCCTTAGGGTATCCAATAAATAGACATTTATCAGACTTAGCATCCAATTTGTCTGATACAGTCCGCTTCACATAAGCAGGACAACCTCATATCTTCAAGTAAGATACATGAGGTTTCTTACCATTTCATATCTCATATGGAGTAGTAGAGAATACCTTGGTTGGCATTCTATTTAACAAGTAAACAGCTGTCTGAAGTGCATATCCCCAAAAGGACTTGGGAAGATTCGCATGATTTATCATTGACCTGACCATGTCCAACAAGGTCCGGTTACGCCTCTCAGATACACCATTATGCTGTGGTGTATATGACGGAGTCCATTGAGACAATATACCATTGTCTCTTAGATAATCAAGAAATTCTTGACTTAAGTATTCACCACCTCGATCCAATCGAAGTATTTTAATACTCTTGTCATGTTGTTTCTCTACTTCATTTCTGAATTCTTTGAATCTTTCAAAGGTTTCAGACTTGTGTTTCATCAAGAACACATACCCAAACCGTGAGTGATCATCGGTAAAGGTAATGAAGTAGCTATAGCCTCCTAAAGCTTGAGTTGACATAGGTCCACATACATCAGTATGTATTAGACCTAGCAACTCTTCCACTCGTTACCAAAATGTACTAAATTTTTTATGGATTTATATGGGGGAAATATCGGTCCATGAAATGAAATGAAATGGAGGCCCGACCCATTGGAGAGGGAATAAAAGGATGACTAGGGTTTGGAGAAAGGGGACTTTTTCTTTTATCTGTGTTTTTCGCCGAGGGATTGGGACGAAGAAGAAAGGGGGAGGCTTTTGCTCCACTCGATGGGGGTCTGACCGATTCCAGAATTCCACATCGGTGTAATTCGGATATGCATTTCTTGCTTGCATGGCCAAGACGACAATGACACATATAGGAGTCTAATTGATTATCCTTTCGAGCACGCTTGTTGCTCGCTTTGATATTGAAAACGTCACTGGATACGTCCAACGTATAAACACCATTGCTTAAAATTCCAGTCCCATAAAGTGTTGGAATGTATACTGAAAGCCTAGCTCTTTTGTATGAACATTTTTATTTTGAAATAAGAATCACATGATCATTGTTTGCACTTTATATTTATTATATGTGTGCATATTGTCTAATACTTTACATTGTAGATAACATGGTGCTTGGTGTGGCACAGAAGATCATGTTATCAGTCCCTTGTAGAATATAAGTAGAGGCTCACAACCAAGATGGTTTTGGACAAACCATTGGCATGGTTGTAGTGTAGCTTGGTATTGTTTTTTCTTGAACATAGAGTTACACTAGTACACTTAGGTGTATTGAGCAGGACCGACATAGAGGTGATTCAATTTATTGTTGACTACATAATTGAATCGAACCTCGAATATTATATTGTACATGCTCTTAATCCCGATATAATAACGGGCACATGTACTTAGTATTTATTTCTTTGATTTACCAAAGGGTGAGATTTATATGGATTAAATCAATATGCCCGGTAAGTTGGGAAATGATATTATTTACATGGTGTGTCGTTGATTATAGGAGGAAACCGTGTCCTATATATTAGGTTGATGATGTCCCCTTGAGGAGCTCATAAGGTTCATCATGTAAACCTTGCAGGTTGACTTAGTCAACATGATGATAAGGTTGAGTGGTACTACTCGAGGAGTTAGATGTTAATTGATTGATGTTCAGTAAATCAATTAATTGGCGGACATTCGATATCTTAAACACGGGGAGATGGATGTACAAATAATGTATGGAGCCCATATTAATTTATGGGGGTTGGTGAGGTAATTCAATGATGATCCTCTAGTGGAATGGAACATCATTGATGGATCAAGTTTGTGTGGTTCCGATCCATCGGGTGGGCAAGATCCAACTCCTCCTCATGGTCCCTATCGTAGCCTAATATAATCCTCATGAAGCCTAGATCCAATGATGGAAAACAAATCCCTAGATCCGACGGTGGAGAATAAATCTCTAGATCTGACGGTTGAGATTAAATCTCTAGATCCGACGGTTGATATTAAATCCCTAGATCCGACGGTGGAGATTAAATCTCTAGATCCAACGGTTGAGATTAAATCTCTAGATCCAACGGATGAGATTAAATCCCGAGATCCGACAGTGGAGATTAAATCTCTAGTTCCGACGGTTGAGATTAAATCTCTAGATCCGACGGTTGAGATTAAAACCCTAGAACCGACAGTGGAGATTAAAACAAGGCTTAAGCCCAACTCTATAAAAAGGGGCTTAAGGTGGGCGGCAAGAGGTGTGGTTGATGGTTTTGGAGATTAGGGTTTAGCTTATCAATAGCTTGGGCGGTAAGAAACCCTAAGAAGGAAACCCTAGAGAGATTAGGGTTTGGTTCCCTGGTTGGGCGGCTAGGGTTTGGAAGCTAAGCTGGGTGGCAACTATAGGAGAGGAGCTCTTCTTCTTCCTAAGGGGTGGCCGGCTCCTACCTCTTCTTCCCTCTACCTTGGTCGAGGCTCAACCGATTCCTCTTCTCCTCTTCTTTTCCTCTTGGCCAGCGGCACAAAGGAGCTAGGGATTGTTCCCTTGTTTGGTTCCTTGGTTGGCCATCTTGTTCTCCTTTTCTTGGGGCCGGTGGCATCAAGCCTTTGTGGCTTGGTGGTTGGCTCAAGCAAGAAGGGAAGGAGAGTTCTTCTTTCTTTTGATTGAAGAAGATCTAGGAAGCTTCAACTTGTGGAGGATCTTCGCCCACACGAAGTCTACAAGGAGGTTAGGACATACGATAGAAGATCAAGAGGTATAAAAGTTTTATAAGTTTTATTATTGATCTTTGCATGTTCTCATTAATATGATTGTATGTGTTGATTATACATGTCTACATCCATATGTATTTGTATAATCATGGACCCCGAAGATAAACACAAAACCGCAAGATCTGTCCGCCTTTTCCGCGACTAACCGACTAGAAGAGCTTGGTTACTTGAACAACTAGTTTGTTCAAGCGATTGCTCAAGTCGTTAGCACGACGATGAATTGGTTGAGCTTAGGAAACTCATCCCATCCGGATTAGTTTTCATTAGTGAAAATTTTAATTCGGGGACATGGGAGCCAATGAGCCTCCGAGCCTAATGCCATCAAATTGGTATCAGAGCCACGGTTTCCGGTTTTGTGTGTTTGGATTCGGTTACTTTCACGCACTTATCATATATTGTATATGCCGGATGATAGTAGGATGTGTGTTGGATAACTTTTTGGTTGCAGGTATAAGATCCAACTATTATGGCTATATATGTGTGTATGTGATTGTATGTGTGTGTGATTGTATATTATTTGAATCCTCGGGGTTGACGAGGCTAAATTAGTATTTAATTTTTGTAATTAAATACGACATTGTTTAGCCACTCATTTTAGTTTACTTTCGATCTAGATTATCTGTACACTCCTTCGTGGAGTATAGGATCGATGGATGTAAATTAAAATAGTTTGTCTTGGCTTGGATCTCCTTGGTGACTTGCGCACGGGAAAAGGTGGAGCAGACAAGGTGGCGACACGACGGGACGCATATTGGAGAACAATGCCATAATAGTTGGGAAAATTCTGATTTTTTCCATATTTATTGCTGATTTGTTTTATATGCATGTTGTGTGTGCTTGAAAATTACTCACTGTCAATTTACTAAGTGGGAGAGGGACATTTAAATTAATTTCCGTGACCTCCATTACAATTTGATGTGTGATGCAACAAACTTGCGCATCGGCTCTGAGTGCCTTCCTCCCCATCGGATGAGTTTGTTTGCGGATCACTAGGTCAAATAATGGTTATAGGAAATTATTTAAGAGCGTGTGTACTTTCCCATCGATAAGGCACATAATCCGAGATAATTCCCTTAGTATCGTGTAATGGTGCACACTTAGATGCAAATAAAAAGTATCCTCCCCATCGGAGTCACTGCTTTTATTTGTAGGGCCAAAGAGGAACCAACTATTAATTTTATTTGTCAAAAAGTAAGGTTGACAAGATAATAAAATTAAAGGGTTAAACCTCCTCTTACAAATGTAGAATTCGTATACGTCCACACTATCGTGGCATGCGATATTCTCGGTGTTTTGAGATGTTGGTTGATTTCGAAATTATATTGTTTGAGGAATCAATGATATTTTGAAATCTACAGTAATGATCTATGTGATTCTTAGGATTTTCAAAAATGACTTTCAGTCCACTTACTATGATACTAAAGGAAATAAACTTACTGTACCCAAATAATGTTGATTGGAAAAGAATCTAGATATTGTCTTATCTGCTAAGGAGTACAAGTATGCACTCTTCAAAGAGTGTCCTCAAGCCATGGTTGCTCAAAAAGGTTTCTACTTCTAAGCTGAAAGGCAAGAAGAAGGAGAAACAAGGTGGAGCAAAGGTGATGGGAGGATCTCAGGGAGGAGTGAAGAAGCCGAAAGGCAAGTACTTCACTTACAAGCAGGATGGACATTGGAAGAAGGATTGTCCCAATCCGAAATAGAACAAAGGTATATCCTTTGGTCTAGTCGTTGAAACGTGGTTAGCGGTGTTATCTACCGGCACCTGGTGTGTAGATACAGGAGCCACTGATCATGTCTGCAATACTTTATAGGGGTTCCAGGAAACCCGACGACTAGCTGAGGGAGAGATTACCGCCTTCATGGGCAATGCTTCAAAGGTGGTGGCTATTGCAGTGGGAGACGTTTATTTATCTTTTGATAGGAATAAAGTTTTGGTTTTGAGAAATTGTCTTTATGTACCTACTTTTAGAAAGAATCTAATTTCAGTTTCTAAATTGTTTCTGGATGGATATTCTGTTTCTTTTAATGACAAAGTTGTTATAAAAAGGAATAGGGAGATTATCTGTTCTGGTACATTGGTTGGCAATTTGTACACTCTTGAACCGAAAACTCCCACGATGCATATAGAAGTGAATAACTCATCTTCTAAGTCTAATAAGAGAAAAGAACCTTCGAAAATGAACTAGACATATCTTTGGCACCTAAGACTTGGTCATATTAACCTGAGTAGAATTCAAAGGTTGATAGCTGATGGACCCTTGGGTTCATTAGTGGTGGAAGATCTCCCAACCTGCGAGTCTTGCTTGGATGGTAAGAAGACCAAGAGGCCTTTTAAGGCTAAGGGGTATAGAGCCAAAGATGTATTGGAATTGGTTCATTATGATTTGTGCGGTCCTATGTCTATCCAGGCTAGAGGTGGCTTTGAATACTTTGTCTCTTTTATAGATGATTATTCAAGGTATGGATACATTTACTTGATGCGTCGCAAGTCTGAATGCTTTGACAGGTTCAAAGAATTCAAGGCTGATGTAGAGAACCGTCAAGGTAAAAGTATCAAGACACTACGATCTGATCGTGGTGGTGAGTACCTCTTGGGAAAGTTTAGGAGTTACTTATCAGAGGCTGGGATTCAATCCCAATTGTCCGCACCTGGCACACCCCAGCAGAATGGTGTGGCGGAGCGAAGGAATAGGACTCTTATGGAGATGGTCAGATCGATGATGAGTTAATCTAAGTTACCTGATTCGTTCTGGGGGTTTTCCCTGGAAAGGGCAGCATACATTCTGAACTTGGTTCGATCTAAGTCAGTACCCTCTACTCCCATAGAATTGTGGACTGGGCGAAAGCCTAGTCTAAGATATATTCGGATTTGGAGTAGTCCAGCACATGTGCTGAACGGAGATGCTGGTAAGTTGTGTTGGTGCAATCGGCCTAGGTCACGATTGACCAGGACTCGAGTTTGACTCGAGTGATGTTTTGATGTTCGACAAAAACATATGACAATGTAATTGTCATTTGGTAAAGTCCAAGTCTTGAGTAATTGGCATGGAAAGTCCAAGTGGGACACTTGGCACATGGAAAGTCCAAGCATGGTCTTGGCATTTGAGAAGTCCAACATGGGTTGGCAAGGGAAAGTCCAAGCTTGAGTCTTGGCATGAGAAGTCCAAGGGGTTTGATATTGGCTGCGTAAAGTCCAAGCGGGAGTCATGGCAGCATAAGTCCAATGGTTGGCGGCGTAAAGTCCAAGCGGAGTCTTGGTGGCGTAAGTCCAATATGCCTTGGCGGTGTAGACACCGTTAGCATGACATAACCGATGGAAGCATCTGAAGGCTAGCGTGATGGATGAACAAGTCACGGATGACTTGGAGGGAACCAAGAGGCGTAAGGCTGATGGAGATGACTAGAAGGCTTAGGTCTAGGCTAAGGGTGGTCTAGCAAGTATGGGGGCACCATACTTGGGCTAAAACCTTATGTTTGAGGTGTGTCATTCAACTAGTGCCATGTGGCAGTCGACTGGACCGAGTCAACTAGGGTTTGACTGCGGGAAGTGGCCTAGTAGTCGACTGCCAGAGGATGGCAGTCGACTGATGGCTCGAGCAGTAGACTGATTGCATAATTAGTCGACTGGTGCTCAGGAATTCGGCCACAGAGTGTAGTCTCACTCGACCGCTAAGACCAGCAGTCGAGTGAGGACACCATCAGTCGACTGATGGGTTTGATCAGTCGACTGATGGTAGATCCGTTGGACTTATCCAGCGTGGATCTAGCCGTTGTCTCACGACAACAGTGGCATCAGTCGACTGATGGTCCCGAGTAGTCGACTGATCGACTTTTTCCATCACAGGTTGAAGCTTTATAAGGAGTTCGTGATGGAGGAATTTGGCATGGTTCTTTGAGGCGATTTGGAGCGAGTTGCTGCTACAATTCAGGGTCTCCAAGTGCTACTCGATCAACCTAGCGATCAAGCATTCAAGAGCATTTGTAAAGTATTTTTCTTTACTAGTCTTTCTTTGTATTTCATTGTATTTGCTTGTAGATTTTGATTATTGTTGTAATCATCTTGTACGAGGTTTCTCCGCCTCCGGATTGTTCCGAGAAGGAGTGTTTTATAGTGGTGTGTGATTGGCATCGCTAGGGTTCGTACGAACCCGATCCGTGGAGTAGGAACCGTGCGATTCCGAACCACGTTAAACAATTGTGTTCGTGTGTGATTGTTTATTTCATTATTGTATTATTTCTATTTCCGCTGCATACTAACGAAATTGTAGAGACGATCACGATCAAATTCCATCAACGAACGAACACGCGGTATTCACCCCCCCTCTAGCCATTACAAAGATCCCAACAAGTGGTATCAGAGCCCGGGGCTCTTCTACGGATTAACAACCAAGAGTCAAGATGCTAGAGGGAAAGATGGAAGTCCAAGAACAATTAGGATGGGACATCAACACACCGCTCCCTTATTCATTCTATGGACGAGAAGGCTTCAATTCTTGGAAGAAAAGGATTGAAGATTTTTTGATGATGAAAGATTTTGAGGGGTGGTCCCTATTAATGGAAGGATTTGAGTTTCCAAGAGGACCAAAAGGTGGATTCCTCAAAAGGAAGAGATGGAGTGAAGATCAAATTCAAGCCTTCGAGAAAAACATAAAGGTAGTAAATTTTATTTTTGATTTGGTCCCTAATGATATTGTGTGTATGGTAGGGGACTTTATGGATGCTAAGGAGTTATGGAGCCAAGTGGCAAAGCTCCATGAAAACTCATCATCGGTCCAACAAGAAGAAGAAGAAGAGGTGGAAGAAGTATCCACTTCTAGGATTGAGGAGGAGAGACCATCTACACCGGAGCAACCTCAAGAAGAGCCTTCAACATCCGGTCAAGATGAGGAAGCTCAAAATTCAACTCTGGCACCTACCATCACCCTAGGTAACTCAAGCATATGTGTTAATAATAAAATGCATATAATATATTTTGAGTGTAGGGAAACCGGGCACTACAAGAGCAAGTGCCCAAAGAAGGTTAAGAAAGCTCCTCCGGCGCCCAAAAGTCAAAGGATGTCAGTTCCCCAAGTCAAAAGAGCAAGGAGCATGTTATATGCTTCAAGTGCAATTCAAAAGGACATTATAGGAATCAATGTCCTAGGGGGAAGAAGAAGATCCAAGAGAGAGCTACACATGTAGGGGGAGCTTCCAAAGCTAACCCTAAGGTATTTTTAAATAAAGCTCTTTATTCAAATAATGTCAAAAAGTATGCTAGAAATAATTTTAGCAATCTTGCTATCTATCACAAAGAGCATGCTAGAAATAAGGAATTTTGTCTAGGAGCTAAGAAAGTCAACCTTAGGAATAAAGAAAAATTTGGGACTAATGTCCCTAAAAATATCTTACCTAGGGAATCAATTAGGAAAATAGGAAAACACCTAGGTCTTAATCCCAAATGGACTAGGCATATGCCTAGGAAGACCCATGCCCAAGGATTAACTAAAAATTCAAAAATTGGGCAATTAGAAAAGAAAAATCAAGTCTTGAGGTCAAGGCTTGAAAAGATGGAGAAGACCCTTGCAAAAATGCAAAATCAATTTCAAGGGTCAAGATGTCAACATTTAGGGTCGAGAAGTCAAAGCCTAGGGTCTAATGGTCAAAAATCAAGACATAGGAAACTAGATTCATCCAAGGGCAAACCTAAGGCCAAGGAAACCTATCACAGTGTTCCATTTGATTATGGAACACAAACTAGGTCTAGGAAGACCAAGGTCAATAGGGAAGTCATCCCTAGAGTTGACCAAGGGTTGTGCTTAGTGGCTAGGGTTTCTAGGAAACCTAGGGTGGCCACTAAGAAGGCTGCAAGGGGAGTTACCCCTAGAGTCAACCTAGGTAAGACCACAATGACCAAGGCTAACAAGCCTAGGAGGGTCATTAGGAAGGTATCTAGGGAGGTAATCCCTAAGGAATACCTAATTAACCCTAGGAGCTCAAATCGATTTTGGGTTCCAAAGAGCGTGATTGATTCATGCTAGATGGGGTTAGGATGTGCCAACCTTGATTGGATGGGTAGTTAACTCAACCATGGCAAAGGTGGCACTTTAGGTTATTTTCAAGGTTATGGTTACCTTGGGAATATATTTGAGCTTTAATCCTAAAAGATTTTAGGATGTGCCAATATTAATTGAGAAGTTTGATAAAATGATCAAATTGGCACAATTTAGGATTAGAAGTTAGTGTGCCATTTTGGGTTTTTGGCACATTTGGGAGAAAAGTAAAAATATGGCAAAATATAATTAATTATATCAAATGGCAATTAATATTAAAATTTAAGATGCTTATACCTATACCTTTTATTTGCCATGTCCTGTTTGCCATATAACATGCCATGACATCATATTTATTTTTATCATTTAAATATCATGATCATGTTTTAGGATTAAGTTTTTAAATGTCATCTGTTTTTAGATTTTATCTTATGCCATGACATCATGATCATTGGCCATGTTTTAATAATGCTATTATTTATGCCATGATCATACATTTCATGCATTTAATTTATTAAAATTGATATAAGGACTATGACATGACTTGGAGTCCCATGTATAAGGGAATCAAGTAGGGTTGCCTTAGAAGATGCATGAAACCGTAGATTAAGTGAACCAAAAACCCACATCTCACATCCAATTGACACGTATGTGTATTTATACACCATAGATACATGTGAGATGCTAGGATATGAGTTGAGTTCAAGGTGCATAGTTTTTGCGTCTAGATGAACTAAAACTCATCTAATTTCAATTATGGATCATTGGGAAAGCTTGTGTACAAGTCATGTGCATAGAGCCCAAGGAATATGATCCAAAATAAGGTTTTAAAAATATTTTAAAATCATTTTGAAAAACCTTGGTGAAGTCTATCTCTTGATAGCAATCATCATTGATGAGATTGATACAAAGTGAGCTTAAACTTTAAAGTTTTTAGTCACTTTTGGATTTTGTATTAATTTTGCTATTTTATGGGTAAAATATTTTTCAAACATTTTTCACCCATTGTATTGGTCATAAGTATTATACATATCAAATTTCATGATTTTTTGATATACGTATAATTAGTTATGATTTTCCAAAACTCATTTCTGATAACTGAAAATCGAGATTTTCAGTAATCAGTCGACTGCCCCTGGGTGTCAGTTGACTGATGGGCGTGTCAGTCGACTAATTTCTGAATCACTCAACTGATAGCCTGATTTTGGGGTAACCAAGGTTGTTTAACCCGATTTCAGCTGCGGTTAAGGTCTTTAACCACTCCTAACCCTAGGATATGCTTTAGGAAGCATGATGAAGGGTGAAAATCCATTGAATATGGATTAGGAGAGGCGTTTAGGGTTTGTATCAATTTTAAGGTGTTGGAAAGTTCAATGTTGAATTTCTAACCTTAATTTTGATGGCTTAGAGTTCCTATTGGCTTAGGGACTTCCCAAGGACATTGTTGGTGCAATGGTCAAGGGGGAGCAAGCCTTTAGGGGGAGGTAGCCATCTTGGGATGATGGATGTGTTTTTTCTCCTTGAAGAGGAGAAGTTATTGGGAGAGTATCATCAATTGGGAAAATTGATGGGTTTTTGATACCCAATTTGGAAATTGGGAGAGTGAATAGGATTGCCTCTCTTGAGTGATATGGGACTTATCACTAGGAAGATGGTAGACATCCTAGGTATTTTTAGACAAAGGGGGAAATTGTAAGATCTCATTGGGACATGAGACATTGACCTCCTTGGAGAGAAGACCTTTTTGATGTTAGTCAAAAAGGGGGAGAATGTTTGGGGGAGAACATTTGGAGAATATTTAAGATTACCAATTTGGGATAATTGGTAAGGGATTTGAGTTAGTGTTCTAACTCAATGTTTTGTTTGGTTTTTGTCAAACATCGAAAAGGGGGAGATTGTTGGTGCAATCGGCCCAGGTCACGATTGACCAGGACTCAAGTTTGACTCGAGTGATGATTTGATGTTTGACAAAAACATATGACAATGTAATTGTCATTTGGTAAAGTCCAAGTCTTGAGTACTTGGCATGGAAAGTCCAAGTGGGACACTTGGCACATGGAAAGTCCAAGCATGGTCTAGGCATTTGAGAAGTCCAACATGGGTTGGCAAGGGAAAGTCCAAGCTTGAGTCTTGGCATGAGAAGTCCAAGGGGTTTGATATTGGCTGCGTAAAGTCCAAGCGGGAGTCTTGGCAGCATAAGTCCAATGGTTGGCGGCGTAAAGTCCAAGCGGAGTCTTGGTGGCGTAAGTCCAATATGCCTTGGCGGTGTAGACACCGTTAGCATGACATAGCCGATGGAAGCATTTGAAGGCTAGCGCAATGGATGAATAAGTCACGGATGACTTGGAGGGATCCGAGAGGCGTAAGGCTGATGGAGATGGCTAGAAGGCTTAGGTCTAGGCTAAGGGTGGTCTAGCAAGTATGGGGGCACCATACTTGGGCTAAAACCTTATTTTTGAGGTGTGTCAGTTGACTGGTGCCATGTGGCAGTCGACTGGACCAAGTCTACTAGGGTTTGACTACGGGAAGTAGCCTAGCGATCATTGCAAGAGGATGGCGATCGATGGCTCGATGATCGGCGATCGGCATGATCACCGACCGGTGCTCGAATTCGACCGCAGTGTAGTCTCATTCGGCCGGACCAGTCGAGTGAGGACACCATCAGTCGACTGATGGGTTTGATCAGTCGACTTATGGTAGATCCGTTGGACTTATCCAGCGTGGATCTAGCCGTTGTCTCACGACAACAGTGGCATCAGTCGACTGATGGTCCCGAGCAGTCGACTGATCGACTTTTTCTAGCACAGGTTGAAGCTTTATAAGGAGCTCGTGATGAAGGAATTTGGCATGGTTCTTTGGTGCGATTTGGGGTGAGTTGCTGCTGCAATTCAGGGTCTCCAAGTGCTACTTGATCAACCTAGCGATAAAGTATTCAAGAGCATTTGTAAAGTGTTTTTCTTTACTAGTCTTGCTTTGTATTTCATTGTATTTTCTTGTAGCTTTTTGATTATTGTTGTAATCATCTTGTACGAGGTTTCTCCGCCTCCGGATTGTTCCAAGGAGTGTTTTATAGTGGTGTGTGATTGACATCGCTAGGGTTCGTACGAACCCGATCCGTGGAGTAGGAACCGTGCGGTTCCGAACCACGTTAAACAATTGTGTTCGTGTGTGATTGTTTATTTCATTATTGTATTATTTCTATTTCCGCTGCGTACTAACGAAATTGTATAGACGATCACGATCAAATTCCATCAATGAACGAACATTCGCTATTCACCCCCCTCTAGCCATTACAAAGATCCCAACAAGTTGGAATCTCGTATGCTTGTTTGTTGGCTACCCTAAGGGAACGAAGGGTGGTTTGTTCTATAGTCCTAGAGATCAGAAGGTGATCGTGAGTACGGATGCCAGATTTCTAGAAGAGGACTATGTGAAGAACCACAAGCCCACGAGTAGGATTGTTCTTGAGGAGTTGACAGGGAAAGTCCCAACTTCAGTACCACCGGTATAAGAGGAAATACCACAAGACACTGCACCGCGTGTCACAAAGCATACACAGGAGGCACCTCGTCGTAGTGGGAGGGTTGTTAGACAACCAAAGAGATTCATGTTCTTGGGAGAGTCTTTGGACTTAGTCCCTGGTAAACATGAACCTGATCCCTGGACATATGACGAGGCACTCCAAGATAGAGATGCGGTATCTTGGCAAAGAGCGATGAATTCAGAGATAGAATCTATGGATTCTAATCATGTCTGGGAGCTAGTAGAACCACCCGATGGTGTGAAAGCCATTGGATGCAAGTGGATTTACAAGAGAAAGAGAGGAGTAGACGGGAAGGTTGAGACCTTCAAAGCTAGGCTTGTTGCGAAAGGGTTTACTCAGAAAAAGGGTATCTATTATGAGGAGACCTTTTCACCGGTAGCTATGCTTAAGTCTATCCGGATTCTCTTATCTATTGCTGCTCATGAGGATTATGAGATTTGGCAGATGGATGTCAAGATAGATTTCCTTAACGGAAGTCTTGAGGAAAACAACTATATGAAGCAACCAGAGGGATTCATTGCAAAGGGCAAAGAGCATCTTGTGTGTAAGCTTAATCGGTCCATTTATGGATTGAAGCAAGCTTCTAGATCTTGGAACATCCACTTTGATGAGGTAATCCAATCATATGGATTTATTCAAAGTCCGGATGAGCCTTGTGTATACAAGAGATGTGATGGAAACGTAGTGGTATTTCTTATACTATACGTAGATGACATTTTGTTAGTTGGAAACAATATCAGAGTGTTATCAGACGTAAGGGTATGGTTGTCCAAACAGTTTGATATGAAGGACTTAGGAGAAGTGGGACACATCCTTGGGATCAAGGTGATAAGGGATCGCAAGAAAAGGATGTTGTGCTTATCTCAAGCTTCATACATTGACACTATCCTTGCTCGTTTTAGCATGCATAACTCCAAGAAAGGTTTTCTACCTTTTAGGCATGGAGTACCTTTATCTAAAGAGATGTGTCCCAAAACATCAAAGGAGATAGAGGAGATGAAGGTGGTTCCTTATGCTTCGGCAGTAGGAAGCCTCATGTATGCTATGCTATGTACGAGACCGGATATCTGCTTTGCCATGGGCATGGTTAGCAGATATCAGAGTAATCCTGGACAGGGACATTGGACTATGGTAAAGCATATATTGAAGTACCTGAGAAGGACTAGGGATTATATGCTGGTTTACCGGGCAGATCAATTAGTCCCTGTGGGTTACACGAATTCTGATTTCCAATCAGATAGGGACAACAGTAAGTCTACCTCAGGGTTTGTGTTTACTTTTGGAGGTGAGCCATAGTATGGAGGAGTGTCAAGCAAAAATGCGTGGCGGACTCTACCATGGAAGCTGAGTATGTGGCAGCCTTTGAGGCAGCCAAGGAAGCTGTATAGCTCAGGAACTTCTTGATGGACTTAGATGTGATTCCTGGTTTGCCCAGAACTATCACAATTTATTGTGATAATAATGGTGCAGTTGCAAACTCGAAGGAACCACGAGCCCATAAGGATAGTAAACATATAGAGCGCAAGTACCACCTGATACGAGAAATCGTAAAGGAGGTAGAAGTTGCTGTCGCCTAGATTGCATCAGAGGATGACCTAGTAGACCCTTTCACTAAGGCCCTTCTAGCGAGAGCTTTGATAGGCATGTGGAGGGAATGGGAATCAGATGTATGGCAGTATGAGGACAGCATAGTCTTTTATATAAGTGGGAGATTGTTGGAATGTATACTGAAAGCCTAGCTCTTTTGTATAAACATTTTTATTTTGAAATAAGAATCACATGATCATTGTTTGCACTTTATATTTATTATATGTGTGCATATTGTCTAATACTTTACATTGTAGATAACATGGTGCTTGGTGTGGCACAGAAGATCATGTTATCAGTCCCTTGTAGAATATAAGTAGAGGCTCACAACCAAGATGGTTTTGGACAAACCATTGGCATGGTTGTAGTGTAGCTTGGTATTGTTTTGTCTTGAACATAGAGTTACACTAGTACACTTAAGTGTATTGAGCAGGACCGACATAGAGGTAATTCAATTTATTACTGACTACATAATTGAATCGGACCTTGGATATTATGTTGTACATGCTCTTAATCCTGATATAATAACGGGCACATGTACTTAGTATTTATTTCTTTGATTTACCAAAGGGTGAGATTTATATGGATTAAATCAATATGCCCGGTAAGTTGGGAAATGATATTATTTACATGGTGTGCCGTTGATTATAGGAGGAAACCGTGTCCTATATATTAGGTTGATGATGTCCCCTTGATTAGCTCATAAGGTTCATCATGTAAACCCTACAGATTGACTTAGTCAACATGATGATAAGGTTGAGTGGTACTACTCGAGGAGTTCGATGTTAATTGATTGATGGTCAGTAAATCAATTAATTGGCGAACATTCGATATCTTAAACATGGGGAGATGGATGTACAAATAATGTATGGAGCCCATATTAATTTATGGGGGTTGGTGAGGTAATTCAATGATGATCCTCTAGTGGAATGGAACATCATTGATGGATCACGTTTGTGTGGTTCCGATCCATCGGGTGGCCAAGATCCAACTCCTCCTCATGGTCTCTATCGTAGCCTAATATAATCCTCAAGAAGCCTAGATCCAATGATGGAAAACAAATCCCTAGATCCGACGGTGGAGATTAAATCTCTAGATCCGACGGTTGAGATTAAATCTCTAGATCCGACGGTTGAGATTAAATTCCTAGATCCAACGGTGGAGATTAAATCTCTAGATCCGACGGTTGAGATTAAATCTTTAGATCCGACGGATGAGATTAAATCCCTAGATCCGACGGTGGAGATTAAATCTCTAGTTCCGACGGTTGAGATTAAATCTCTAGATCCGACGGTTGAGATTAAAACCCTAGAACCGACAGTGGAGATTAAAACAAGGCTTAAGCCCAACTCTATAAAAAGGGGCTTAAGGTGGGCGGCAAGAGGTGTGGTTGATGGTTTTGGAGATTAGGGTTTAGCTTATCAATAGCTTGGGCGGCAAGAAACCCTAAGGAGGAAACCCTAGAGAGATTAGGGTTTGGTTCCTTGGTTGGGCGGCTAGGGTTTGGAAGCTAAGGTGGGCGGCAACTATAGGAGAGGAGCTCTTCTTCTTCCTAAGGGGTGGCCGACTCCTACCTCTTCTTCCCTCTACCTCGGTCGGGGCTCAACCGATTCCTCTTCTCCTCTTCTTTTCCTCTTGGCCGGCGGCACAAAGGAGCTAGGGATTGTTCCCTTGTTTGGTTCCTTGGTTGGCCATCTTGTTCTCCTTTTCTTGGGGCCGGCGGCATCAAGCCTTTGTGGCTTGGTGGTTGGCTCAAGCAAGAAGGGAAGGAGAGTTCTTCTTTCTTTTGATTGAAGAAGATCTAGGAAGCTTCAACTTGTGGAGGATCTTCGCCCACACGAAGTCTACAAGGAGGTTAGGACATACGATAGAAGATCAAGAGGTATAAAAGTTTTACAAGTTTTATTATTGATCTTTGCATGTTCTCATTAATATGATTGTATGTGTTGATTATACATGTCTACATCCATATGTATTTGTATAATCATGGACCCCGAAGATAAACACAAAAACCGGCGATCCGTCCGTCGTCTCTTCCGCGGCTAACCGACTAGAAGAGCTTGGTTGCTTGAACAACTAGTTTGTTCAAGCGATCGCTCAAGTCATTAGCACGACGACGAATTGGTTGAGCTTAGGAAACTCATCCCATCCGGATTAGTTTTCATTAGTGAAAATTTTAATTCGGGGACATGGGAGCCAATGAGCCTCCGAGCCCAATGCCATCATAAAAAACTCCATTCAAAGTTATATAACAACAATTGTTACTAAACAACAAATGGAAACCATTTCTATTTAAGAAGGAAATAGAAACAATGTTCTTTATTAGAGAAGGAATACAATAGCAATTGTCCAGTTCCAAGACTAGTCCACTAGGGAGCTTCAGCAAATAAGTTCCGATGGCGACCGCAGCAACCTTTGCTCCATTGCCAACTCACAAATTTGACTCCCCTCTGACGAGTCTTCTTCTATTCCTTAGCCCCTGTATGTCATTACATATATGTGAGCCACACCCAGTATCCAATACCCAAGTGTCTAAGGAAATAGAATGACAATCAATAACGAAGATATCTGAAGAAGATGGGGCATCTGATACCTTATTCTTCTTCACGAACTCAAGATAAATCTTGCAATTTCTTCGCCAATGGCTCTCCTTGCCATAATGATGGCAAGTGCCCTTTTGAGCTGGTTTTGCCTTTTTATCCTTTTTCTTCCCCTTCTGCTATTCCTTTGACTTCCTCTTAGAACCTTTCTTCGAGGAATCAACTAACAACACCGTCCCCTGCTCATGCTTCTCAGAAGGCTCCACAGTCTTCAGCATGTTGAGCAATACCACAGATGAACCCTCTTGCATCTTAGAGGTGAAGAGAGCTTGGAGACTTCGAACCTTTCGAATCTCACTTACTCATCAAACAACTCATAAAGATGAAAGACTAAGGTATGAACATCCATATGCTCATGCTGCTTCCACAGCTCGGGTACCATCGCGGCTAGCATTATGCAACTCGCCATTTCAGAATCAATCACATGTTTCTAATAGGCCAACAATTGGTCTAGAGTTGCATTGTCACTAGGACAGGCGGGAAGAGGCGCTTCGAGGACATTTGCAAGCTTTTCAACCTTGAGAACAATTCTCAAGTTTCCAAGCCAATCCAAGAACTTCGGCCCAGTCAATTTATTCGAATCCAAAATGGAACGCAAATTCAAAGACATCATGATCAATCTTAGAAATACAGAACGAGCATATATGAGAAAATGATTTTTAAAATGCATCAATATACATTTATAAATCCCATTCATTTTTCGAATTTCAAAAACCCCAAAATCACTTCGGGAGATCGTAGGTCCATCTCCGAATGGGATGATATTCATCATAGATATGAATAACCTTGGAGAGAGTCCAACAAGGCATTCATAACTACGATGGTAGGTATCAAATATACCGATTGCATATCACGTATATGCAACTATCACAATGTGTTATCAACTAATTGAATGTTCACACATACATCGGGTTGTTAACACATTAACAAGTATGCCTCATATGCATAGCACCCAACTTCACTTCCCTTTACATCGACCTTGGAGAGAGTCCAACAAGCCGATGCTCCAGGTTAAAGCCAACCCATTAATCGAGGAATAGTTTTAATATGGTTAGAGTGCATTCAACCAATTAGCCCGGCTTGGAGAGAGTCCAACAACCAAAGCTAACGATTGCCCTCTGACTCTTACCATATTAGTATTAAACTATTCCATGGTTTGAACATGTTCGGGTTCGAGCCGGGCTTGGAGAGAGTCCAACAACCCGAACAAGAAACGGAACTTTGGTTCTAACCATATTAATGGAAGGTGTAGGCTTTAATATTGAGTTAGGGTTTTTATGTCTCATCCTCTTTGCATGCAAATAACTATTATTTACATGGCATGACATACATGGCATACATCTACATGTCACGACACACATGGCATAATGATATGCATCTAATGCAATTACATGACATACAATTATGTCATGTATAATATTTCCTTATATGTCATAACTATTTATGGAAATAAAATATGTTTAAGATTTGATTCTCCAAATCAAATCATGATTAAATTAAGAAACAAATTTCCAAATCTAATCACATATTTTATTTGTGGAAATAGTTGATTAAGGAAAGTCAATTTAGGAAACCAATTTCCTAAATCATCAAAACTACTTATGGAAATAAAATATTTTTAAGATTTGATTTCCCAAATCAAATCATGATTAAATTAGGAAACAAATTTCCAAAATCTAATCAAATATTTTATTTATGGAAAATATCAATTTCCATAAATACTTCCAACTTTCCAAAAGTGGAAGATTTCCATAAATACTTCTAGACTTTCCAAAATTGAAAAATTTTCATAAATACTTCTAACTTTCCAAAAGTAGAAAATTTCCAGAAATGTCACTATGACTATCTCAAAACAATTTTACGATTATGTCGAAACACAACCTGGGCTCTAATACCACTGTTGGGTTTCCGGAACTGCGGCGAGTGTGTGTTCGAACATGTTTCGTAAACATGTGCACAGCGGAAGAAATAAAATAATAAATCTACATTTATTACAACACACACATCACACGTGTGCATAGTACAACATGTGTAGACATAACCATAAATTTAAATTTTACAATAAAAGGAAATTTAACTACGTATACCTTACGTATCACATGTAGCGGGAAAGGCATCAACCGGAACGATCCTCACTAGAATCGTCTCTATCAATATCCATGCCGAGTATCTTCGGGATGACTTCACCAAGTCACGAGCCTCGTCTTCGTATGGGTTACTAGCCTCGTGTTGAAGACGATGTGATCGAGAGAAGATCACGATCAGAATCCAAATTCGGATCCAAAACCGAGTCCTCAAAACTCGCTTCTCCGGAGAGGTATTTGTCAACCGTTTGACGAATCCTTCGTCCTCCACCTATGAGGATTACCGGAGATCGAATCCCCGGCAAGGATACCGCTGTCGGAGCTCCAAACGTCATCCAAACGATGCTCCAACGAGAAGGAAACAAGCTGTCGAGAAAACTGGACAACTTTGGTGGAGGAGTAGGGGCCGGCCAAAAAGGAAAGGTGGAAGCTCACCTTATTACCGAACCCAAGGGAGATCACCGGAGCTCCTCCGGCAGCAGCTCGACGCCGGAAAGTGGAGAAGAAGGCGGCAGTACTAGGGTTGGCGCCGACTTCTTCAAAGGCGAGGAGGTGGGCGGCAACTCTAGGTTAGGGCTTTTTTAATTTGGGCTTAACAAACACTTAAGCCCTCTTTTATAGAGAACTAATTCTCTTAATGGTTGTTGGATCATAACCATAAGACCCGTTAACCCGCTCCATTAATATAAGTTAAAATAAACCAAACCATGATGGTTTATTTTAAGTTAAAACGAACCGAACCAACTTTGGTTCATTCGTTTAAAATAAACCAAACCCTTTGGTTTATTCTCCTCCATTGGATTAGAACCAAACCATTTTGGTTCATCCATTATGTCTTCATAAGACACGGCCCATCCATGCTTCCATTGCGACTGAAATGATTTCATGCTCGCTTCTTGTTTGGTCCAACCAAACTTAGTTTCTCTCGGTCTGAGAATCTCATTCTCAAGCTCGTTTTAAATCCTTCGGATTATGCTCGTTGTGCGTGTGACCAAATAGGTTCTCAATTTATGTTGGCCGTCAATAATTAACCATTAATTATAGAACGATCATGAGTGGCACCTAGTAGTACATCATGATCCCCAATTAATCGAAACGATCAACGGTTGATCCAGAACTATTTCTGAAACCCTTCAGTAGCTCGAAGTAATCGTGCCCCATTCCCTTCACTCATCTTATACCCACTTGGTTCAGGACATGGTCTATAGTGTCAGTTCCCACTAGGCTGACTACGTCACACCTAGCCCAAATATCATTTCCTCGTCCTACGGATTCTAGTTACTGCACATGTATCGAAGAGTACCTTACTCTAAACATGTAATTCTTTGGCCAAAGACTTTAGTAACAATCCGACGAGAGACCATGGGTATACATCTCCTCGCAAGGAGTGGTGGATCCTTTATAGGCTATTCAAACACCTTCGATCACTTCGACTTATACCCAATCATCCCGGGTCCACATCTCCTCAGAGATGCTTTCTTAAGATGTCAAAGCATAAGTCTTTATGATCAAGATGACTTGAATACCGCAATTGAAAGGAACATCACACTTAAGTTACAGTAAAAACTTCATTGACATATCTATATATGCAGAGAACCATATGAAGTCTTACGGTTGGTCACTCCAATGAACTAGTTACCATAACTAGCATCCACGATTAACTCCGGACATCACAATGTCTCCAGCCAGTGAGAATCAGCTGCTTGGATACACCAAGGAGTATACCTCATGCTAGTCTCGACAGAATTGATGGTGTCCAAATCCATCAATTCATCAACTAGGGATAATTCCGATACATCACAATTACACATGTAGAGATACTCACTAGTTGTGATCCAATCACAAATTCTCTCATGATGTGAGTCGTATCGCGGACATTCAGTAAATGAGTTTAAGATTCAATCAAATACATGAAACCATGTATACTCAAATAGTGAATCTTCATTTATCATATAAATGGTTCATACATAAGGCGATTGCCTTAGGACATCTCTCATATATTACTAACAGAATATCCGTCAATTAATTAATTTACTGACAATTAATTAATCAACATCTAACTCCATGAGTAGTACCACTCAACCTTATCATCAAGTCGGACCCAGTCCACCTGCAGGGTTTACATGATGAACCTTATGAGCTCCTCAAGGGGACATCATCATCTTAATATATAGGACACAGTTTCCTCCTATAATCAACGACACACCATGTAAATAATATCATTTCCCAACTTACCGAACCTATCGATTTAATATATAAATCTGCCCATTGGTAAATCAAAGAAATAAATACTAAGTACATGTGCCCGTTATTATATCGGGATTAAGAGCATGTACACCATAATATCCGAGGTCCGATTAAATTATGTAGTCAGTAATAAATGGAACCACCTCTAAGTAGGTCCTGCTCAATACACACAAAGTGTACTAGTATAATTCTATGGTCAAGACAAACCAATACCAAATCACACTACAACCATACCAATGGTTTGTCCAAAACCATCTCGATTTTGAGCCTTTATACTCTACAAGGAACTGGTAACATGATCTCCCATGTGACAGTACACACCATGTTATCTACAATGTAATGTATTAGACAATAAGCATAACCATAAATATGTAAACAATGATCATGTTATTATTATTTCTAAAATAAATATGTTCATACAAAAGATAGACTTTTCAGTATACATCCTAACAATCTCTCACTTATACTAAAAGACTATGCTGTCCTCATACTGCCATACATCTGATTCCCATTCCCTCCACATGCCTATCAAAAGCTCTCGCTTGAAGGGCCTTAGTGAAAGGATCTTCCAGGTTATCCTTTGATGTAATCTTGGCCACAGTAAATTCTCTTCACTTTATGATTTCTCGTATCAGGTGGTACTTGCGCTCTATGTGTTTACTTGCCTTATGGGCTCGTGGTTCCTTCGAGTTTGTAATTGCACCACTGTTATCACAATAAATTGTGAAAGTTCTGGGCAAACTAGGAATCACATTCAAGTCCATCAAGAAGTTCCTGAGCCATACAACTTCTTTGGCCGCCTCATAGGCTGCCACATACTCAGCTTCCATGGTAGAGTCCGCCACGCATTTCTGCTTGAAACTCCTCCATACACTGGCTCCACCTCCCTAAAGTAAATATAAAACCCGAGGTAGACTTACTGTTATCCCTATCTAATTGGAAGTCGAAATCTGTGTAACCCACAGGGAGTAATTGATATGCTTGGTATTCTAGCATATAATCCCTAGTCCTTCTCAGGTACTTCAATATATGCTTTACCACAGTCCAATGTCCCTGTCTTAGATTACTCTGATATCTGCTAACCATACCAATGGCAAAGTAGATTTTCGGTCTCGTACATAGCATAGCATACATGAGGCTTCCTACTGTTACAAGGAACTGCCTTCATCTCCTCTATCTCCTTTGATGTTCTAGGACACATCTCTTTAGATAAAGGTACTCCATGCCTAAAAGGTAAAAGACATTTCTTGGAGTTCTGCATGCTAAAACGAGCCAAAATTGTGTCTATGTATGAAGCTTGAGATAAGCACAACATCCTTTTCCTGCGATCCCTTATAACCTTGATCCCAAGGATGTGTCCCACTTCTCCCAAGTCCTTCATATCAAACTGTTTGGACAACCATACCCTTACGTCCGATAACACCTTGACATTATTGCCAATTAACAAAATGTCATCTACGTATAGTACAAGAAATACCACTACGTTTCTGTCACATCTCTTGTATACACAAGACTCATCCGGACTTTGAATAAATCCATAAGATTGGATTACCTCATCAAAGCGGATGTTCCAAGATCTCGAAGCTTGCTTCAATCCTAAATGGATCGATTAAGCTTGCACACAAGATGCTCTTTGCCCTTTGCAATGAATCCCTCTGGTTGCTTTATATAGATTTTCTCCTCAAGACTTCCATTAAGGAAAGTTGTCTTGACATCCATCTGCCATACCTCATAATTCATATGAGCAGCAATACATAAGAGAATCCAGATAGACTTAAGCATGACTACCGGTGAAAAGGTCTCCTCATAATCGATACCCTCTTTCTGAGTATACCCTTTCACAGCAAGCCTTACTTTAAAGGTCTCAACCTTCCCATCTATTCCTCTCTTTCTTTTGTAGATCCACTTGCATCCAATGATTTTTATACCATTGGGTGGTTCTACTAGCTCCCAGACCTGATTTGAATCCATAGATTCTATCTCAGAATTCATCGCACTTTGCCAAGATACCGCATCTTTATCTTGGATTGCGTCATCATATGTCCAGGGATCAGGTTCATGTTCACCAGGGACCAAATCAGAAGATTCTTCCAAGAACATAAATCTATTAGGCTGTCTAACAACCCTCCCACTACGATGAGGTATTACCTATGTATCCTCTGTGACACGCGGTGCAATCACTTGTGGTATATCCTCTTGTACCGATGGTACTGAAGTAGTGACTTCCCCTCTCAATTCCTCCAGAACAATCTTACTCATGGGCTTGTGGTTCATCACATAGTCTTCCTCTAGAAATCTGGCATTCATGCTAATGATCACCCTATGATCTCTAGGACTATAAAACAAACCACTTTTCGTTCCTCTAGGATAGCCAACGAACATGCGCACTTTTGTACGAGGTTCTAACTTACCAGCATCTTCCTTCAGCACATATGCTAGACTCCCCCAAATATGAATGTCTCAGACTAGGCTTTTGCCTAGTCCATAATTTTGTGGGAGTAGAAGGCACTGATTTAGATGGTACCAAGTTCAGAATATACACTGCCGTATCCAGAGCATACCCCCAGAACGAATCTGGCAACTCATAATAACTTATCATCGATCTGACCATCTCCATAAGAGTCATATTCCTTCGCTCCGCTACACCATTCTGCTGGGGTGTGTCAGGTGCAGACAATTGGGATTGAATCCCAGCCTCTGATAAGTAAATCCTAAACTCTCCCAAGAGGTACTCATCACCACGATCAGATTGTAGTGTCTTGATACTTTTACCTTGACGTTTCTCTACATCAGCCTTGAATTCTTTGAACCTGTCAAAGCATTCAGACTTGCAACGCATCAAGTAAATGTATCCATATCTTGAATAATCATCTATGAAAGAGAAGAAATATTCAAAATCACCTCTTGCCTGGATAGACATAGAACCACACAGATCAAAATGAACCAATTCCAACACATCTTTGGCTCTGTACCCCTTGCCCTTAAAAGGCCTCTTGGTCATTTTAGCTTCCAAGCAAGATTCGCAGGTTGGGAAATCTTCCACCACTAATGAACCCAGAGGTCCATCAGCAATCAATCTTTGAATTCTGCTTAGGTTAATATTGTTGGCAATCATGCTATTCCTCGGAGGCTCATTGGCTCCCATGTCCCCGGATTAAAATTTTCAACAAATGAAAACTAATCTAGAGAGGATGAGTTTCCTAAGCACAACTAATTCGTCGTCGTGCTAACGACTCGAGCGATCGCTTGAACAAACTAGTTGTTCAAGCAACACAACTCTTCTAGTCGGTTAGCCGCGGAAGAGATGACGGACGGATCGCCGGTTTTTGTGTTTCTTATCGGGGTCCATGATTATACAAATACATGCAAATGTAAACTAGTATAATCAACATATACTAACATAAAGAACATAAGCTAGCATATCAAATAAGAACATGCAAAGAACAATAATAAAAGTTATAAAACTTTTATACCTCTTGATCTTCTATCGTATGTCCTAACCTCCTTGTAGACTTCGTGTGGACGAAGATCCTCCACAAGTTGAAGCATCCTAGATCTTCTTCAATCCAAAGAAAGAAGAACTCTCTTTCCCTTCTTGCTTGAGCCAACCACCAATCCACAAAGGATTGATGCCGCCGGTCCCAAGAATAGAGAGAACAAAATGGAAACAAAACTCATCTCTTATCTAGGACCAACCATCAAGCTCCAAGCATGATGTTTGCCGCCAGTCCAAAGAGAAGATGGAATGGAGTATGGAAGCCAACTGAAAGAGAAACACCAAGGGTATGGGCGCCGGCCAACACTTGGAGAAAGAAAAGGAAAACAATCCTCCTCCTTGTTGCCGCCCAAACCCTAGACAAAGCTTTCCTAATTTCCGGCCAAGGATGAAGGGAAGGAGAATAGGTTGAGCTCCGGCCAAGGTATAGGGAACATGGATAGTGGCCGGCCAACACTTAGAAGGAAGAAGAAGAAGATCTTCATCTCCATGTTGCCGCCCAACCTAATCCCAAAACCCTAACCCTAGCCGCCCAACCCCAATCTTATCCCATCTAGGTTTTGGTTGCCGCCCAAGGGAAGCCATCCTAATTCCATCCAACCTAAGCCATAGAAGGAAAGGTAAAACTTGGGCGCCGGCCAAATCAAGGAGGAATAGGTGTTAGAATGTATACTGAAAGCCTAGCTCTTTTTGTATGAAAATTTTATTTTGAAATAAGAATCACATGATCATTGTTTGCACTTTATATATTTATTATATGTGTGTGCATATTGTCTAATATTTTACATTGTAGATAACATGGTGCTTGGTGTGGCACAGAAGATCATGTTATCAGTCCCTTGTAAAATATAAGTAGAGGCTCACAACCAAGATGGTTTTGGACAAACCATTGGCATAGTTGTAGTATAGCTTGGTATTGTTTTATCTTGAACATAGAGTTACACTAGTACACTTAGGTGTATCGAGCAGGACCGAAATAGAGGTGATTCAATTTAGTGCTGACTACATAATTGAATTGGACCTCGGATATTATGTTATACATGCTCTTAATCCCGATATAATAACGGGCACGTGTACTTAGTATTTATTTCTTTGATTTACCAGTGGGTGAGATTTAGATGGATTAAATCAATATACCCGGTAAGTTGGGAAATAATATTATTTACATGGTGTGCCGTTGATTATAGGAGGAAACTGTGTCCTATATATTAGGTTGATGATGTCCCCTTGAGGAGCTCATAAGGTTCATCATGTAAACCCAGCTGGTTGACTTAGTCAACATGATGATAAGGTTGAGTGGTACTACTCGAGGAGTTAGATGTTAATTAATTGATGGTCAGTAAATCAATTAATTGATGGACATTCGATATCTTAAACACGGGGAGATAAATGTACAAATAATATATGGAGCCCATATTAATTTATGGGGGTTGGTGAGGTAGTTCAATGATGATCCTCTAGTGGAATGGAACATCATTGATGGATCAAGTTTGTGTGGTTCCGATCCATCGGGTGGCCAAGACCCAACTCCTCCTTATGGTCCCTATCGTAGCCTAATATAATCCTTGTGAAGTTTAGATCCAAGAATGTAAAACAAAACCTAGAACCAACGGTTGGATTAAATCCATAGATCCGATGGTTGGGATGAAACCCTAGAACCAACGGTTGGATTAAATCCATAGATCCGATGGTTAGGATGAAACCCTAGAACCAACGGTTGGATTAAATCCATAGATCCGATGGTTAGGATGAAACCCTAGAATCGACGGTTGGGATTAAATCCCTAGATCCGACGGTTGGGATAAAACCCTAGATCCGACGGTTGGGATGAAATCCTTGATCCGACGGTTGGGATAAAACCCTAGATCCGACGGTTGGGATGAAATCCTTGATCCGACGGTTGGGATGAAATCCTAGATCCTATGGTTGGGATGAAATCCTAGATCCTACGGTTGGGATGAAATCCTAGATCTGACGGTTGGGATAAAACCCTAGATCCGACGGTGGAGATTAAATCCCTAGAACCGACAATGGAGATTAAATCCCTAGATCCGACGGTGGAGATTAAAGGAGGCCTAAACCTAATTCTATAGTTAGGGTTTGGCTCATCCATGTGTTGGGCGGCAACAAATCCTAGAGGAGATAGGGTTATTTGGGCGGCAAGAAAATAGGGATTAGTTCCTATATTTTAGGCTAACCAACTTTCTCCTAAATTCTATAAATAAGGGCTTAGGCATTGGGCGGATATATGATTTTTGGATTAGAGAATTAGGGTTTGGCTCATCCAAGTGTTGGGCGGCAACAAACCCTAGAGGAGCTAGGGTTTTGGGCGGCTAGGAAAGTGTGCGGCAAGGTGATTGTTCTCCCTAGGTTTTTGGCCAGCGCCCCTCATCTTCTCCTCCTCGCTTTGCCGGTTCTTTTCTTCCTCCTCTCTTACTCCTTGGAGGCAGGCGGCTCTCCAACAATTGGTGGCCGGTGCTTCTCCAACATCTAAGTGGCCGGCGGCAACAATACAACTAGTTGGCCGACGCTCATCCAATCGTTCCTTGGCCGGCGGTTGCATCAAACTCTCTTGTTTGGTGGTCGGTTCTAGAAAGGAAAGGTTTCATTGGTTCTTCTCTTTGTTCGCAGCGGACAAGGAAGAGAAGAACGTGATCTAGAAGGCTTCTACTCGTGGAGGATCTTCGTCCACACGTCGTCCACGAGAAGGATAGGACATACGGTAGAAGATCGTAAGGTATAAAGTTTTATAACTTTAATTTCAGATCTGAGCATGTTCTTATATATGATGATTATGCATGTGTGTGTATGTATATATATTGTATAATCATGGACCCCGAAGACAAACACAAAAACCGGCGATCCGTCCGTCGTCTCTTCCGCGGCTAACCAACTAGAAGAGTTGTGTTGCTTGAATAACTAGTTTGTTCAAGCGACCACTCAAGTTGTTAGCACGACGACGAAATGGTGTGGCCAAGGAAGCTCATCCCATCCAGATTAATCCTTTCATTAGTGAAAATTTTAATCCGGGGACATGGGAGCCAATGAGCCTCCGAAGCGACAACTCCCTACAAGTGGTATCAGAGCCACGGTTTCCGGTTTTGTGTGTTTTGGATTCGGTTAATTTTTATGCATTTTTCATATATTATATGTGCCGGATAATAGTAGGATATGCATAGTTTAACTCTTTGGTTGCAGGCATAAGATCCGACTATTATGGCCATGTGTGTGTATGTGAATGGATGTGTGTAAAAATTTATTTTTTGAATCCTCGGGGTTGACGAGGCTAGATTAGTATTTAATTTTTGTAATTAAATACGGCATTGTTTAGCTGATCATTTTAGTTTACTTTCGATCTAGACTATTTGTACACTCCTTCGTGGAGTATAGGATCGATGGATGTAAATAAAATGATTTATCTCGGTTCGGATATCTTTGGTGACTTGCGCACGGGAAAAGGTGGAGCGGACGAGGTGGCGACACGACGGGATGCATATTGGAGGACAATGCCATAATAGTTGGAAAAATTCTATTTTTTTCCATATTTATTGCTTATTTGTTTTATATGCATGTTGTGTATGTTTAAAATTCCTCGATTGCAATTTACTAAGTGGGAGAGGGACATTTTAGTTAATTCCCGCCATTCATTTGTGTGTGATGCAAACAAACTTGTGTGTTGGCTCGAGTGCCTTCCTCCTCGCGGACGAGTTTGTTTATGGGATCACTAGGTCAAATAATGGTTATAGGAAATTATTTAGGAGCGTGTGTACTTCCACGTGTAAGGCACATAATCCAAAATAATTCCCTTAGTATCGTAATGGTGCACACTTAGATGCAAATAAAAGTATCCTCCCCATCGAGTCATCCGCTTTTATTTGTAGGGCCAAAGAGGAACCAACTATTAATTTTATTTGTCAAAAAGTAAGGTTGACAAGATAATAAAATTAATGGGTAAAACCTCCTCTTACAAATGTAGAATTATACGCCCACACAGTGGCATGCGATATTCTCTGATATGAGGTGTTGGTTGATTTCGGGATTTTATTGTTTTGAGGAATCAATAATATTTGAAATCTAATATTTTGATCATTGTGATTCTTAGGATTTTCAAATGGCTTTCAATCCACTTACTTTGGTACTAAAGGAAACAAACTTACTGTCCCCAAACAATAATGATTGGAAAAGAAATATGGATAGTGTCTTAACTGTCGATGAGTGTCCTCCTAGGCCTGCAGATGATTCTGGGGAAAAGGAACTTTTCGGATACCAGAATCGAGCTGCAAGGCAAGAAGCCATGGTTGCTCAAAAGGTTTCTACTTCTAAGCCGAAAGGCAAGAAGAAGAAGAAACAAGGTAGAGCAAAGGTGGTGGGAGGATATCAGGGAGTGAAGAAGCCGAAAGGCAAGTACTTCACTTGTAGACAGACCGACATGGGAAGAAAGACTTCCTTTCTAAAGGTAACAAAGGTATATCTTCTGCCTTAGTCGTTGAAACATGTTTAGTGGTGTTATCTACCGGTACCTGGTGTGTAGATACGGGAGCCACTGATCATGTCTGCAATTCTTTGCAGGGGTTCCAGGAAACCCGACGACTAGCTGAGGGAGAGATTACCGTCTACATGGGCAATGCTACTAAGGTAGCGGCTATTGCAGTGGGAGACGTTTATTTATCGTTTAATAGAAATAAAGTTTTGGTTTTGAGAAATTGTCTTTATGTACCTACATTTAGAAAGAATTTGATTTCGGTTTCTAAATTGTTTATGGATGGATATTCTGTTTCTTTTAATGACAGAGTTGTTATAAAAAGAAATAGAGAGATTATCTGTTCAGGTACATTGGTTGGCAATTTGTATACTCTTGAACCAAAAGCTCCCACGATGCATATAGAAGTGAATAACTCATCTTCTAAGTCTAATAAGAGAAAAGAACCTTCGTAAATGAACCAAACATATCTTTGGCATCTAAGGCTTGGTCATATTAACCTAAGCAGAATTCAAAGGTTGATAGCTGATGGATCTTTGGGTTCATTAGTGGTGGAGGATCTCCCAACCTGCGAATCTTGCTTGGAAGGTAAAATGACCAAGAGGCCTTTCAAGGCCAAGGGGTATAGAGCCAAAGATGTGTTAGAATTGGTTCATTCTGATTTGTGCGGTCCTATGTCTATCCAGGCAAGAGGTGGTTTTGAATATTTCATCTCCTTTATAGACGATTATTCAAGATATGGATACATTTACTTGATGCGCCGCAAGTCTGAATGCTTTGACAGGTTCAAAGAATTCAAGGCTGATGTGGAGAACCATCAAGGTAAAAGTATCAAGACACTACGATCTGATCGTGGTGGCGAATACCTCTTGGGAGAGTTTAGGAGTTACTTATCAGAGGATGGGATTCAATCCCAATTGTCTGCACCTGGCACACCCCAGCAGAATGGTGTAGCAGAGCGAAGGAATAGGACTCTTAAGGAGATGGTGAGATCGATGATGAGTTATTCTGAGTTACCTATTTCGTTCTGGGGGTATGCACTGGATACGACAATGTATACTCTGAACTTGGTTCCATCTAAATCAGTACCTTCTACCCTGAGAATTGTGGATCGGGCAAAGCCTAGTCCGAGACATATTCGATATGGGGAGTCCAAAGACATGTGCCAAGGCTGATGTTGGTAAGTTGGAACCTCGTACAGAAGTATGCATGTTTGTTGGCTACCCTAAGGGAACGAAAGGTGGTTTATTTTATAATCCTAGAGATCAGAGGGTGATCGTTAGCACGAACGCCAGATTTCTAGAGGAGGATTATGTAATGAACCACAAGCCCAAGAGTAGGATTGTTCTTGAGGAGTTGGCAGGGGAAGTTCCGACTTCAGTACCACCGGTACAAGAGGATACCCCACAAGTCACTGCACCGCGGTCACAGCATACATGGAGGTACCTCGTCGTAGTGGGAGGGTTGTTAGACAACCCGACAGATTCATGTTTTTGGGAGAGTCTTCGGACTTAGTCCCTGGTGAACATGAACCTGATCCCTGGACATATGACGAGGCAATCCAAGATAGAGATGCGGTATCTTGGCAAAGAGCGATGAATTCAGAGATAGAATCTATGGATTCTAATCAGGTATGCGAGCTAGTAGAGCCACCCGATGGTGTAAAAACTATTGGATGCAAGTGGATCTACAAGAGAAAGAGAGGGGTAGACGGGAAGGTTGAAACCTTCAAAGCTAGGCTTGTTGCGAAAGGGTATACTCAGAAAGAGGGTATCGATTATGAGGAGACCTTTTCGCCGGTAGCTATGCTTAAGTCTATCCGGATTCTCTTATCTATAGCTGCTCATATGGATTATGAGATATGGCAGATGGATGTCAAGACAGCTTTCCTTAATGGAAGTCTTGAGGAGAACATCTATATGCGGCAACCAGAGGGATTCATTGCTAAAGGCAAAGAGCATCTTGTATGTAAGCTTAATCGGTCCATTTATGGATTGAAGCAAGCTTCTAGATCTTGGAACATCCGCTTTGATGAGGTAATCCAGTCATATGGATTTATTCAAAGTCCAGATGAACCTTGTGTATACAAGAAATGTGACGGAAACGTAGTGGTGTTTCTTGTACTATACGTAGATGACATTTTGTTAGTTGGCAACAATATCAAAGTGTTATCAGACGTAAGGGTATGGTTGTCCAAACAGTTTGACATGAAGGACTTGGGAGAAGTGGGACACATCCTTGGGATCAAAGTTATAAGGGATCGCAAGAAAAGGATGTTGTGCTTATCTCAAGCTTCATATATTGACACTATCCTTGCTCGTTTTAGCATGCAGAACTCCAAGAAAGGTTTTCTACCTTTTAGGTATGAAGTTCCTTTATTTAAAGAGATGTGTCCCAAAACATCAAAGGAGATAGAGGACATGAAGGCAGTTCCTTATGCTTCGGCAGTAGGAAGCCTTATGTATGCTATGCTATGTATTTAGACCGATATCCGCTTGCCGGCATGGTTAGCGAGACATCGTAGTAATCCTCGACAGTGACATTGGATCATGTAAAGCATATATCAAGTACCGAGAAGGACTAGGATTATATCGGTTTACCGGCAGATCAATTAGTCCTCGTGGGTTACACTGATTCTGGATTTCCAATCGATAGGGACAAGAGTAAGTCTACCTCTGGTTTGTGTTTACTTTTGGAGGTGGAGCCATAGTATGGAGGAGTGTCAAGGTAAATGCGTATGGACTCTACCATGGAAGTCGAGTATGTGGCACCTCCGAGGCACCAAGGAAGTCAGATGGCTCAGAACTTTGATGGACTTGGATGTGATTCTGGTTTTGCCCTAACTATCACAATTTATTGTGATAATGAGCAGCAATTGCAAACTCAAGGAACCACGAGCCCATAAGGCGAGTAAACACATAGATCACAATTAACAACTCATACGAGAGATCGTAAAGCGAGGAGAAGTTGCTGTCGCCAAGATTGCATCAGAGGATAACCTGGCGGATCCATTCACTAAGGCCCTTCCAGCGAAAGCGTTTGATAGGCATGTGGAGGACATGGGGATCAGATGTCTGGCAGTGTGATGACAGCATAGTCTTTTAGTATAAGTGGGAGATTGTTGGAATGTATACTGAAAGCCTAGCTCTTTTTGTATTAACATTTTATTTTGAAATAAGAATCACATGATCATTGTTTGCACTTTATATATTTATTATATGTGTGTGCATATTGTCTAATATTTTACATTGTAGATAAATGGTGCTTGGTGGCACATGTAAGATCATGTTATCACCCTTGTAAAATATAAGTAGAGGCTCACAACCAAGATGGTTTGGACAAACCATTGGCATGGTTGTAGTGTAGCTTGGTATTGTTTTATCTTGAACATAGAGTTACACTAGTACACTTAGGTGTATCGAGCAGACAAATAGAGGTGATTCAATTTAGTGCCGACTACATAATTGAATTGGACCTCGGATATTATGTTGTACATGCTCTTAATCCCGATATAATAACTGCACATGTACTTAGTATTTATTTCTTTGATTTACCAAAGGTGAGATTTAGATGGATTAAATCAATATGCCCGTAAGTTGGGAAATAATATTATTTACATGGTGTCTGATTATAGGAGGAAACCGTGTCCTATATATTAGGTTGATGATGTCCTCGAGGAGCTCATAAGGTTCATCATGTAAACCCAAATTGGTTGACTTAGTCAACATGATGATAAGGTTGAGTGGTACTACTGAGGAGTTAGATGTTAATTAATCGATGGTCAAGAAATCAATTAATTGACTGACATTCGATATCTTAAACACGGGAGATAAATGTACAAATAATATATGGAGCCCATATTAATTTATGGGGTTGGAGGTAGTTCAATGATGATCCTCTAGTGGAATGGAACATCATTGATGGATCAAGTTTGTGTGGTTCCGATCCATCGGGTGGCCAAGACCCAACTCCTCCTTATGGTCCCTATCGTAGCCTAATATAATCCTTGTGAAGTTTAGATCCAAGAATGTAAAACAAAACCTAGAACCAACGGTTGGATTAAATCCATAGATCCGATGGTTGGGATGAAACCCTAGAACCAACGGTTGGATTAAATCCATAGATCCGATGGTTAGGATGAAACCCTAGAACCAACGGTTGGATTAAATCCATAGATCCGATGGTTAGGATGAAACCCTAGAATCGACGGTTGGGATTAAATCCCTAGATCCGACGGTTGGGATAAAACCCTAGATCCGACGGTTGGGATGAAATCCTTGATCCGACGGTTGGGATAAAACCCTAGATCCGATGGTTGGGATGAAATCCTTGATCCGACGGTTGGGATGAAATCCTAGATCCTATGGTTGGGATGAAATCCTAGATCCTACGGTTGGGATGAAATCCTAGATCCGACGGTTGGGATAAAACCCTAGATCCGACGGTGGAGATTAAATCCCTAGAACCGACGGTGGAGATTAAATCCCTAGATCCGATGGTGGAGATTAAAGGAGGCCTAAGCCTAATTCTATAGTTTGGGTTTGGCTCATCCATGTGTTGGGCGGCAACAAATCCTAGAGGAGATAGGTTATTCAAGGCAAGAAAATAGGGATTAGTTCCTATATTTTAGGCTAACCAACTTTCTCCTAAATTCTATAAATAAGGCTTAGGCATTTGGGCATAGAAAATAATGTTTTGGATTAGAGAATTAGGTTTGGCTCTATCCAAGTGTTACATGGCAACAAAGAGGAGCTAGGGTTTTGGGCGGCTAGGAAAGTGGGCGGCAAGGTGATTGTTCTCCCTAGGTTTTTGGCCGGCGCCCCTCATCTTCTCCTCCTCGCTTTGCCGGTTCTTTTCTTCCTCCTCTCTTGCTCCTTTGAGGCCGGCGGCTCTCCAACAATTGGTGGCCGGTGCTTCTCCAACATCTAGGTGGCCGGCGGCAACAATACAACTAGTTGGCCGGCGCTCATCCAATCGTTCCTTGGCCGGCGGTTGCATCAAACTCTCTTGTTTGGTGGTCGGTTCTAGAAAGGAAAGGTTTCGTTGGTTCTTCTCTTTGTTCGCAGCGGACAAGGAAGAGAAGAACGTGATCTAGAAGGCTTCTACTCGTGGAGGATCTTCGTCCACACGTCGTCCACGAGAAGGATAGGACATACGGTAGAAGATCGTAAGGTATAAAGTTTTATAACTTTAATTTCAGATCTGAGCATGTTCTTATATATGATGATTATGCATGTGTGTGTATGTATATATATTGTATAATCATGGACCCCGAAGACAAACACAAAAACCGGCGATCCATCCGTCGTCTCTTCCGCGGCTAACCAACTAGAAGAGTTGTGTTGCTTGAACAACTAGTTTGTTCAAGCGACCACTCAAGTTGTTAGCACGACGATGAAATGGTGTGGCCAAGGAAGCTCATCCCATCCGGATTAATCCTTTCATTAGTGAAAATTTTAATCCGGGGACATGGGAGCCAATGAGCCTCCGAAGCGACAACTCCCTACAATAGGGAGGATGGGTTGCCGGCCAACTATTGGAAGAAGGAGAAGCCTTGCCGCCCAACACCATCAACCAAACCCTAACCCTAATCCATATCTCACTCTTCCGCCCAAGCCTAAGCCCCCATTTATGGAACTTAGGAGAAAGTTGGTTATTGATGAGGTAGCCAAAAATATAGGAACTAATTCCCAATTTTCTTGCCGCCCAAGGGTAGCAAGGAATTAGTAAAAAAAAATTTCTTCCTATAATCTTGCCGCCCAAGGTGGCATAGGAAAATTTTTTTTTCACCAATTCTAATCTTAAATTTTTTTTTAACTAATTCTAATCTTGCCGCCCAAGGTGGCATAGAATTAGGAAAAAAATTTTATCAATCTTTTAAACTTGCCGCCCACCTTATCCAACCTTTCCTCTCCCTTTTATATAGAGTTAGGTTTAGGCCTTGGTTTAATCTCCACCGTCGGTTCTAGGGTTTTAATCTCAATCGTCGGATTTAGAGATTTAATCTCAACCGTCGGTTCTAGGGTTTTAATCCCAACCGTCGGATCTAGAGATTTGTTTTCCATCATTTGATCTAGACTTCATGAGGTTTATATTAGGCTACGATAGGGACCATGAGGAGGGATGGATCGGAACCACACAAACTTGATCCATCAATGATGTTCCATTCCACTAGAGGATCATCATCGAACTACCTCACCAACCCCCATAAATTAATATGGGCTCCTTATATTATTTGTACATCCATCTCCCCGTGTTTAAGATATCGAATGTCCGTCAATTGATTGATTTACGACCATCAATCAATTAACATCTAACTCCTCGAGTAGTACCACTCAACCTTATCATCATGTTGACTAAGTCAACCAGCTGGGTTTACATGATGAACCTTATGAGCTCCTCAAGGGGACATCATCAACCTAATATATAGGACACGGTTTCCTTCTATAATCAACGGCACACCATGTAAATAATATCATTTCCCAACTTACCGGGCATATTGATTTAATCCATAGAAATCTCACCCTCTGGTAAATCAAAGAAATAAATATTAAGTACATGTGCTCGTTATTATATCGGGATTAAGAGCATATACAACATAATATCCGAGGTCCGATTCAATTATGTAGTCAGCAATAAATTGAATCACCTCTATGTCGGTCCTGCTCAATACACCTAAGTGTACTAGTGTAACTCTATGTTCAAGACAAAACAATACCAAGCTACACCATAACCATGCCAATGGTTTGTCCAAAACCATCTTGGTTGTGAGCCTTTACTTATATTCTACAAGGGACTGATAATATGATCTTCTATGCCGCACCCAGGCACCATGTTATCTACAATGTAAAATATTAGACAATATGCACACATATAAATATAACGTGCAAACAATGATCATGTGATTCTTATTTCAAAATAAAGATGTCCATACAAAAGAGCTAGGCTTTCAGTATACATCCCAACAGTTAATATGACCTAACCTTAGATGCCAAAGATATGTTTGGTTCATTTTCGAAGGTTCTTTTCTCTTATTAGAATTAGAAGATGAGTTATTTACTTCTATTTGCATCGTGAGAGCTTTTGGTTCAAAGGTATATAAATTTCCTATCAATGCACCAGAACAAATAATTTCCCTATTCCTTTTTATAACAACTCTATCATTAAAAGAAATAGAATATCCATCCATAAACAATTTAGAAACCGAAATCAAATTCTTTCTAAATAAAGGTACATAAAGGCAATTTCTCAGAACCAAAGTTTTATTTCTATCAAAATACAAATAAACATCTCCGACTGCAACAGCCGCTACCTTCGTAGCATCGCCCAAGTAAATGGTAATCTATCCTTCAGCCAGTCGTCTGGTTTCATGGAACCCCTACAAAGTATTGCAGATATGATTAGTGACTCCTATATCTACACACCAGGTGCTGGTAGATAACACCGCTAAACATGTTTCAACGACTAGACCAAAAGATATACCTTTGTTCTGCTTCCGGTTGGGGCAGTCCTTCTTCCAATGTCCAGTCTGCTTGCAAGTGAAGCACTTGCCTTTCAGCTTCTTCACTCCTCCCTAAGATCCTCCCGCCACCTTTGCCCCACCTTGTTTCTTCTTCTTCTTGCCTTTCAGCTTAGAAGTAGAAACCTTTTGGGCAACCATGGCCTGAGCCTGAGCACTCTGACGAAAAAACCCCTCTATCGCCTGGAGTTCTGTCAAAAGCTCTTCCAACGAATACAACCTCTTATTCATGTTGTAGTTCAGGCGAAACTGCTCAAAACTCTTATGTAGAGAATGAAGAATGATATCAACCTGGGTTTCCCCATTGATCTCATCTCCAAGGACTTCCAGCTCATTCAAATGAGTCATCATCTTGAGAACATGATCCCTCACGGGTGTTCCCTCAATCATGGTGGTTGTCATCAAGTTCCTCATGGCTTCCTGCCTAGCAGCCTGATTCTGGTGTCCAAAAAGCTCCTTGAGATTGAGCATCATGTCATAAGCAGTGGGCATGGCTTGATGCTGATGTTGCAATACATTTGAAATAGAAGCCAAAATGTAACATCGCACCATCTCATCAACCTTTATCCTCTTCTTATAATTCTCCTTCTCCTTTTCCCCAGAATCATCCGCAGGCTTAGGAGGACACTCTTCGAAGAGTATATATTTGTACTCCTCAACAGTCAAGACAATATCAAGATTCCTCTTCCAATCAACATAATTGGGTCTAGTAAGTTTATTCTCTTTTAGTATCACAGCAAGCGGGTTGAAAGTCATTTTTTGAAAAACCTAGGAATCAAATAGATCAAAATATTAGATTTCAAAAAATTATTGATTCCTCAAACAATAAAATTTTAAAATCAACCAACACCTCAAAACACTGAGAATATCGTATGCCATGATCGTGTGGACGTATACGAATTCTACATTTGTAAGAAGAGGTTTTACCCATTAATTTTACTATCTTGTCAACCTAACTTTTTGAAAAATAAAAATAATAGTTAGTTCCTCTTCAGCCCTACAAATAAAAGCAGTGACTCCGATGGGGAGGATACTCCTATTCGCATCTAAGTGTTCACCATTACTTGGTACCAAGGCAATTATCTCGGGTTATGTGTCTTCTGATGGGGAAGTACACACACTCTTTAATAATTTCCTATAACCATATTCGACCCTATGATCCTCAAAATAAACTCATCCGATGGGGAGGAAGGCACTCAGAGCCGACGCGCAAGTTTGTTTGCATCACATGTCAAATCGTAATGGAGGCCGTGGGAATTTATAAAAATATCCCTCTCCCACTTAATAATTTAAAATTGAGGAATTTTTCTAGCACACGACATGCATATCAAACAAGAAGCAATAAATATGAAAAAAAATATTTTCCAACTATTATGGCTTTTATTCTCCAATATGCCTCCCGTCGTATCGCCATCTCGTCCTCTCCTCCCTACACCATGTACAAGCCATCCGAAGATCCGAGCCGAGAATAATTATTTTAATTTACATCCATCGATCCTATACTCCACGAAGGAGTGTACATAAAATCTAGATCAAAATTAAACTAAAATAAAAAGAGTGGCTAAACAATGTCGTACTTAATTACAAAAATTAAATACTAGCCTCGTCAACCCCGAAGATTCAAATAATATTACACACATGCAATCACATACACACACATATGGCCATAATAGTTGGATCTTATGCCTGCAACAAAAAGTTAGCCTACGCACATCCTACTATCATCCGACACATACAATATATGATAAGTGTATAAAATTAACCGAATCCAAAACACACAAATTCGGAAACCGTGGCTCTGATACCACTTGAAGGGGGAAACTTCGCTTCCCGCTTCAACTTGGTCACTAGTGCATGGAGATCCCATCTACGTCCCCGTATTAAAAAAAATTAATCCTTGACAAAGACGGATTACCCAAGCAACCGATCCATCATCGTACTATTCGATTTGAGTGGTCACTTGAACAAACTTGTTGTTAAAGTAACCTACCTCTTTTCTTCGATTAGCCGCGGAATAGACAATGTACGGATCACCTATTTTTGTGTTTATTTTTGGGGTCCAAGTAAATTAGCCACATATAATACATACAACATACATAGAATAAGAAAACATACATAAACAAGAATTATACCTCTTGTTTACCTCAAGGTCTTCTATTGTATGTCCTTCCTCCTTTTGGACGTCGTGTGGGCAACGATCTTCCAAAAGTCGAAGCCTCCTAGATCACATTCTTCCCTTCCTTGCTCGCTCCGAACAAAGGGAAGAATAAAACAAAACTCTTTCTCCTATCTAGAACCGACCACCAAGCTCCAAGCTTGATCCTTGCTGCCGGCCAAGGAGAGGAAGAGGAGCGCTGGCCAACCTTGAAGGAAGGGTTGCCGCCAGCCAAAGGAGAGGAGGAAAGGGTGCTCCGGCCAAGAGAGGAAGAAGAGAGGTTAAACCCTAACCACCTTGCCGCCGGCCCTAGCTCTTGGACAATAGGCGCCGGCCAATGCAAAAGGAAACAAAATTAAGCCCTAATGCCTTGCCGCCCAAGCCAAGGAAGTAAAACCCTAATCTCCCAAAAGATTATCCATGCCCAAGCCTTGGCCCTCCTTTTATAGAGTTAGGCTTAAGCCTCCTTTTAGTCTACACTGTTGGATCTAGAGATTTAATCTGAACCGCTGGATCTACGAATTTAATCTCCACCGTCAGATCTAGAGATTTAACCTCAACTGTCGGATCTAGAGTTTCATTTTCCGCCATTAGATCTAGGCTTCATGAGGGTTTTAATAGGATACAATAGGGACCATGAGGAGGAGTTGGATCTTGGCCACCCAATGGATCAAGCCCACATAAAGTCCGATCTATTAATGATAATCCATTCTGTTGGATCGAGAAGCGTCGCTAGAGGGGGGGGTGAATAGCGATCGTAAATCTTTTCTTTTTCGTTCGTTCAATACGCAAAGTAAGCACAGCGGAAAATAAATGAACACGTTTATTTTACTTGGTTCACAACCCAGCGGTTGCTACTCCAAGGCCCTATCGGTCCTAGACCGCGTACGGAGGGCAAAACACTAAAACGTCTCCTCCTCGTTGGAGGTAGGAGACAACGATTACAAAAATCGAATACACGAGGATGAGGCAACAAGCCTACCTCACCTCGTTATGAAGATAAAAAACACAGAATATAATATCAAAAATATTACTTGAATCATCTGAAGAAGATCGAGGTTGTCGTCGCGTCGCGTTATAGCGGTGTTGAAGCGTTAGGCGTTGTAGGAGCACTTGATGAATAATTGATGTGATTTGGAGATGAATCCTCCTCCTTTTATAGACTTTAGCCTCTGAATTTGTCTCCTATTTCTTTGGAACGGATCATGAATTTTTCCAAATTTTTATCGCGAAGTGGCGCGTACAAACGTTATCCGTTTTGACCTCGCAAAAAAGTGAATAAATCGATCGATCGTGATGCCTCTCATCGATGATGTGATTGACAATGATCTCATCGATCGATAACGATCGCCCAATGTCCAATGATGACCGCTACCGCCACTTCCTGCAGTAAGAGATTAGCTCGGAAAATGATAAATACGACGGTTTCTAACCGTCCGATCTCAACCTAGACCTTCCACAAGAAGTCTTAGTCGAATCGTCGCCTACGGTCGTCCCCGTAAAGAGGACACGACCTTACAATCTCTCACTCACACGAGCTTACCTCGATAGTAGCTCTTGCTTCCAGCCTTCCACTCGATTCCTTCGGCTCCCTCCGAATTCACTCAAGTGTCGCCCGACCACCACGGCTTCCTCCGGGTGTCGCTAGCCTTCAGCTCCAGCTTTAGTACTTTTCTGCACACTTGATTTAGCTCGTGAGATAACAATATAAACTTAACTTTGTGTGTCTTTGCCATAATCAAAACACAGGTTCGATTATCTAGTGCCCCTGCACCAACACATTCCACTAGAGGATTATCATTGATCTACCTCACCAACCCCATAAATAAATATGGGCTCCATATATTAATTGTACAAATATCTTCCCGTATTTAAGATATCGAATATTCGTCAATTAATTAATTTACTGACAATTAATTAATCAACATCTAACTCCATGAGTAGTACCACTCAACCTTATCATCAGTCGGACCAAGTCCACCTGCAGGGTTTACATGATGAACCTTATGAGCTCCTCAAGGGGACATCATCATCCTAATATATAGGACACGATTTCCTCCTATAATCAACGACACACCATGTAAATAATATCATTTCCCAACTTACTGAGCCTATCGATTTAATCTATAAATCTCGCCCATTGGTAAATCAAAGAAATAAATACTAAGTACTTGTGCCTGTTATTTTATCAGGATTAAGAGCATGTACACCATAATATCCGAGGTCCGATTCAATTATGTAGTCAACAATAAATCGAATCACCTCTAAGTCGGTCCTGCTCGATACACACAAAGTGTACTAGTGTAATTCTATGGTCAAGAAAAACCAATACCAAATCACACTACAACCATACCAATGGTTTGTCCAAAACCATCTCGGTTGTGAGCCTTTACTTATACTCTACAAGGAACTGATAACATGATCTCCCGTGTGACACTACACACTATGTTATCTACAATGTAATGTATAACAATTACATTAATTCATGACAATTAAGTCCATATCCATTAATTCATCAACTAGGGATAATTCCAATACATGACAATTACACATGTAGAGACACTCACTAGTTGTGATCCAATCACAAATTCTCTCATGCTGTGAATCGTATTGTGGACATTCAGTAAATGAGTTTAAGATCCAATCAAATACATGAAAACATGTATACTCAAATAGTGAATCTTCATTTATCAAATAAATGGTACAACCATAAGGCGATTGCCTTAGGACACCTCTCATATATTACTAACACTACTATTCTAACAAGAATCGTATAGACGAACGCGATCGATTTCCATTGAGCATGATTTAGGCTATTCAACTCCCCTTCTGCCCAGGCCACGATCCTCCAACAAGTGGTATCAGAGCGAGGAGCTTACCGTCGGACTCATCGCCACGATAATCAACCGAAATTGTCAGCATCAACATCCATCCACCGAAATTTGAAGGCAACTTTTCTTGGTGGAAGAAAGGATAGAGGTATACTTCGAAATCGATTTCGATATAATGCTAACAATTGAAGATGGTTTTGAAGTACCTAGGGGTGAAGACAAGAAGATAATCAAAAAATCAAAATGGACCGAGGAGTAACGACAACAATTCAAGACAACAGTTAAGGTAACGAAAATGTTAATTAAATTAATGGCTAACGATATCTTGAGCAAGCTAGGTGAATACCGGGATGCCAAGGACTTATGTAATAAATTGGTAAAATTCCATGAAAATCCCGAATCGGTTCATGGTGAGTAAGAAGAGGAATGCTCATCCTCTCATGCTCAAGAAGAAGCAAGTCCATCCTCTCAAGTCAACGAGGATTCAGAGATTAAGAGGGAATCCACAACCGGGTCGATAGAAGAAGTGGAAGAATTAGAAGAAGCATCTACCTCCGAAAGAAGTGATGAAGAAAATCAAGAGACTTCCACCATCCTAGGTAACTCAAATGAAATTCATAATAATAAAGATCACATAATTTTCTTTGAGTGTAGGGAGAAAGGGTATTACAAGAGCAAATGCCCAAAATTGGCTAAGGAGAAAGTGTCGGCACCAAAAGTCAAGGACAAGTCAGAGAACGCCGGAGTCCTCACTAGGAAAAACAAAGAGCACATTGTATGCTTCAAGTGTCATCAACGGGAACACTACCAAAGCCAATGCTCTATGGGGAAGAAGGAGGAGCAAGAAGGAGCTACACAAGTAGGGGGAGCTTCCAAAGCAAATCCTAAGGTATACTTTAATGCACCTTCTAGTTCTATGATTAAAAAGAATGATAGGAATCATTTTAATTCAATTGCTATTGCCCATGAACATAAGCATGCTAGTAGGAATAGATATGTTTGCTTAGGGGCTAAATCCTATGAATGTATATCTAAGAACAAGCCTAGGAACAACAACTCTAGACCTATTTTACCTAAGGAGAGTATTAGGAGGATAGAAGAGAATTTAGGCATTAACCCTAAGAAGGTTAGGTACATGACTAAGAAGAAGAGTCTTTCCCAAAAGATTAATGAAAAATCGAAATTGAGAAAATTAGAATTAGAGAACCAAGTCTTGAGATCAAGGCTTGAAAAATTGGAAAAGACCCTAGCAAAAATGACAAACTCATTTAAAGGGTCTAATGATCAAAATCTAAGACCTAGGAGACAAGAACCGTCCAAGGGCAAGAAAGGTTTGGGTCACAAACCTAAGTCCTACCACAATGTTCCATTTGATTATGGAACTAAATCTAGGTCTAGGAAAACCAAGGTTAATAGGGAAGTTATCCCTAAGATTAACCATGGTATATGTCTAGTGGCTAAAAATTCAAGAAAATCTAAGGTAGCCACTAAGAAGGTTACTAGGGAGGCAATCCCTAAGATTAACCTAGGAAAGACCCAAATGACTAAGGCTTAAAAGCCAAAAAAGGTCATTAGGAAGGTATCTAGGAAAGTTATCCCTAGTGAATACCTTGTTAACCCAAGGAGCTCCAATAGGTATTGGGTTCCTAGGAGCGTGATCGATTCACGCTAGATGAGTTAGGGTGTGTCAACCCTAAGTGGATAGGTAGTTAACCTAACCATAGTAGAGTTGATACTTTAGGATGTGCCAATGTGCTTTGAGAAGTTGAAAATTGATTAAATTGGCACAATTAGTTCTTAGAAGTCATGGTGTGCCATTTTGGATTTTTGGCACACTAGGGGGATAGTTGGTATTAAGGCAAAATGGATTTAATCTTAGAAATGATAATTTGGGCTTAACACTTAGGTATTTTATACCTTAGTATTTTATACTTGTCATGCTTTATTTGCCTTGTCATGTCATGACATCATATTTATTTTTATCATATAAAATATCATGATAATACTTAGGGTTAGCTAAATGTCATGTTATGGTTAAGTTTGTATCACATGCCATTACATCATGATTATTGGCACATACTTTTATTCTTGTTATCATTTATGCCATAATCATTGTTCATACATTAAATAAAATTGAGTCAAGGACTAAGGCATGATTTGAAGTCTCATGCATAAGGGAATCAAATAGTATTGTCTAGCATATGCATGAGACACTAAATGAACAAAACCTACATCACACTAGAACACTTGACTTGTATGTACTTCATACACCTAGATACAAGTGAGATGTTTAGAAAAATAAATTTAAAGGTTTTAAAATCATTTTGAAAATCTTAATGAAGTCTATCTTTTGATAGCAATCACCATTGAATGAGGTGATACAAAGTAGGGTCAAACATTGAAAATTTCAAGAGTTTTGAACTTTGTATCAATCTCACTAGTTTATAGGTATTTTATTTTTCTAATATTTTTCACCCATAATGTTTGTAATAAGTAATGTATGTATGAATTTTCAAGATTTTTCAAATTATGTATTTTTACTTATGAATTTCAAAATTTGATTTCTGAAATCTAATTTCGACTATAGAAATCGATCTATGAATGGATGGCAATGACTAGAGTCAAAATCGATCGGTAGTCAAGGAAGAGTCGATCGATAATGGTGATTTCGGGTAAACAATGTTTGTTACATCCATGATCAGCTACTTCTTGGTTCCCTAACTGCTCTTAACCTTAGGATCTGCTTTGGAGAGCATTAGAAAGGGTGAAAATCCATTGAATATGGATTAGGTGAATTGTTTAGGGTGTGTATCGGATTAAGGGAGGTGAAAGTTCAATGTTGAATCTTTTCCCGTAATTTCGATTGTTTAGTATTCCTATTGGCTTAGGGACTCTCCAAGGACATTATTGGTGCAATGGTCAAGGGGGAGCAAGCATTTAGGGGGAGGTTATCCATCTTGGGATGATGGATGTGTTTTTGGACCAAGGGGGAGATTGTAAGATCTCATTGGGATGTGAGACATTGACACCCTTGGGGATGACCTTTTTGATGTATGTCAAAAAGGGGGAGAAGAGACAAATTGGGGTTAGCTGGAATTCTCAAAGGTGAGAATTGTCAATTGGAGATAATTGGTAGACTTGAGTTAGGGCACCTAACTAAAAGGTGTTTGGGGTTTTGTCAAACATCAAAAAGGAGGAGATAGTTGGTGCAATCGACCCAGGTCACGATTGACTAGACTCGAGTTTGACTCGAGTAGTATTTTGATGTTAGACAAAACATATGACATGTGATTGTCATGGGAAGACCATGTGTGTAGCCTTGGCGGTGAAAGTCCAAGCATGGGGCTTGGCATTGGAAGTCCAAGCATGGCGATTAGCAATGGGAAGTCCAAGTGAGTAGCCTTGGCAATGGGAAAGTCCAAGCTTGAATCTTGGCATTTGGTTAGCTTGATAAAGCATTGGAAAATTCATCGTCTCATGGCTCGGGTCCTTGACGTAGGGAATTCTTTATGCCAAATGGCATATGCGCAACGGAAAAATTAGGATCCCTTCCAAGTGATCCATGCGAAAGCAAACTCGTATAAAATAAATTTCTCTAAACCAAGCCTATCTTATAGGAGAGGATTACCTTTGTTGCGTGCCCTTTGCAATCCCGCTTTTCCTTGGATGTGTTGGATCTTTTAGCACGTTCAAATGTCCGTGCCTCTATATGTATCCACACGAGCAAGCTCTTGTCTCACAAAAGAAAAACTAGAGGAGCTCTCCTTTACTTCTTGCTAGAGAAGTCCCTAAAGGAGAGGAAGAGAGGGAAAAGGAGAAAGGAAGAAGAAGACTCCTCTTCTTGCTAGCCTACACTCACAAACCCACACAACCAAAGCTTCCACCAAGCTCTCTCACAACCACAACAACACAACCAAAGCTTCCACCAACAACAAAGCCAATGCTCTCTTTGGCCGGCCACTTAGGGTGTCTTTTATAGGGTTGGAAAAACCCTTTCACCTCCACACATTCAATGCAATCCATTGCATTGAGACATATCCTTGTTTGGCCGGCCACTTAAGGAGACAAAAACCAATTTGTCTTCTTCCACCTCATCTAGCTTAGGTGGATGCTTAGGTGGCATGCTTATGTGGCATTCTTAAGTGGCTTTCATGCATGTTGAATTAATCTTATTAATTCAATTAAGCTTATGTTATCATATTGAATTAATCTTATTAAATCAATAAGGTAACATATTGAATTAATCTCATTAAATCAATTAGCTAAAATTCTCATTAAGCTTAAAGTCCAAAAACCATTTTGTACTTAAGCTTATTCCCAAATTATTCTAGTCAAACTAGAATACTCTAATTCCTCTAATTATCATGCTCTTTGTGTGTGACCCTATAGGCTCTCATAACGTTGGCAGTGGACCTAAACTCTTTTAGATACACAAGCAATGAGCGGCATCTAGCAATACATCATTGCTACCCAAGTTACGAGATAAGTCAAGATCCGACTAACCTTTCCGTGACTACTATAATATATGACCGTGTCCTTCTATCCTTGATATCGATTGATCAATGAGGCATGTAGATCCGTGTCATCCTCGATCAATCTATGTGTTTCTTGATCCCTGAGTAAACTAACTCAAACAAATGAGCTCAATATCTCATATTGACTCATTCGAGCATGGCCATGCGTTTTAGTAGTTCTACTCAATCAAGGGGCCAACCGATCTCACTCTCCATATGAGAGGATAGATCCCATCTACATCACTCACATCCTCCGCATAATTTGTTATATACCCAAGAATCGCTTTATGGTCCACCTCTACGGGTGGCGTTTGACGATACCAAAGTACATAACTCCTTATGTAGGGAACCATAGTGACTTCAGGTCTAAGGACTATTCATACCAATAGTCACATGAGAAAGTTTATGACACTCATATAACGATCCATGAAACTTTCTCATGTTGATATATATTCTCCAATATATACCCATGTGTCAACTTGATATCATATATCCATGACTTGTGAGATCAAGTCATCAATTGACCTACATGCTAGTCTTTATGTATTAATATTGCCCTTGCATATTAATACTCGACTAGAACATTTAGGAAAGTGTTCTCTCTGACCTCTCATAATCAATTCCGCCAATTGATGTCGTAGATAAGAACCTACTTTTCTAGGGCATTATTATATTTAAATTAGGCACAAGCAAGATGTAAATATAATAACCAATCCTTTGCCTTTATAGAATATGATACAAAATGTTCCCTATTCAACCATCACATGATTGGTTCTAGGGCTTTAACTAACAATCTCCCACTAGCACTAGTACCAATCACTATGATATCTAATACCTAGTGACCTAGTGTGACCATCATGCTTCCGTACAAAGCCTTGGTCAATGGATCTGCGATGTTAGCTTCGCCGGTACTGCATATCCTCACATCTCCTCTATCGATGATCTCTCGAATGAGATGGAAGCGCCGCAAGATGTGTTTGGTCCGATGTGATCGAGGTTCCTTAGCTGTGCAATAGCCCCATTGTTGTCACAATAGAGGTCTATTGGATCTGCAATGCTAGGAACTACCCCAAGTTCAGCGATGAACTTGCGGAGCCAAATGACCTCCTTTCTGCATCGGATCGCAATATACTCGGCTGTTGTAGAATCAAGCTGTGTCTCGCTTGAACTCTTCCACTCACACTCCACCATTCGCAAAACACGCATTACTCGATTGCGATCTATAGTCATCCTTGTCTGTTTGGAAGCTTGCATCACTGTAACCCTTTACAGTTAGCTCCTCATTGCCTCCAAATATCAGGAAATATTCTTTCGTTCTTCGTAAGTACTTAAGAATATTTTTGACTGCTATCCAGTGACTTTCACCTGGATCCGACTGGTATCTACTCTTCATGCTCAAAGCATACGAGACGTCAGGACGAGTACAAAGCATGGCGTACATGATAGACCCTATGGCAGACGCATAAGGGATCTTATCCATGCGATCTCTCTCCTCCTTAGAAGAGGGACATTGAGTCTTCGAAAGACTCACACCATGTGATAAAGGCAAAAATCCTTTCTTGGAATTTTGCATAGCAAAACGATCTAGCACTTTATCAATGTATGTACTCTGACTTAGGCCAAGTAATCTTCTAGATCTATCTCTATAGATCTTGATGCCTAGAATATAGGCAGCTTCACCTAAGTCCTTCATCGAGAAACAATTCCCTAACCACATCTTCACAGACTGGAGTGAGGGAATGTCATTTCCGATGAGAAGTATGTCATCTACATACAAGACAAGAAATACAACTGTGCTCCCACTATTTCTCTTGTAGACACAAGGCTCATCTTCATTCTTGATGAAACCAAACTCTTTGATTGCATCATCGAATCGAAGATTCCAGCTTCGAGAGGCTTGCTTTAGTCCATAAATGGACCTTTGCAGTTTGCATACCTTTCCAGGATGCTTTGGATCTTCAAAACCCTCAGGTTGTGTCATGTACACATCCTCGAGTAGCTTTCCATTCAGAAAAGCGGTTTTGACATCCATCTGCCAGATCTCATAATCATGGTAGGCTGCAATAGCAAGTATGATCCGAATGGATTTAAGCATCGCAACTGGTGAAAAGGTTTCTTCATAGTCAATACCATGAATTTGTTTGAATCCTTTAGCCACCAATCTACCTTTATAGGTATGCTTATTACCATCCATGTCAGTCTTTACTTTAAAGACCCACTTACACCCAATGGGTTTTACCCCTTCAGGTGGATCAACCAAAGTCCATACTTGGTTAGTGTACATGGATTCCATTTCGGATCTCATGGCCTCTAGCCATTTCTCGGAATCTGGGCTCATCATAGCTTCTTGATAGGATGTAGGCTCGTCAAGATTGATAAGCAATACATCACCGTTGTCAGTCAAGAGAAAAGAATATCTCTCGGGTTGACGACGGATCCTATTAGATCTACGAAGAGGTTGGTCTACTTGAACAGGTGTTTGCTCCACAACTCTTTGGGCAACAAATTCGTCATCCACAACACTTTGTGGTGCCTGTTCATTTTCCATCGAAGCCTTAGTGTTATCATCATCTTGAACTTCTTCAAGATGAATTTTACTCCCACTAGTATTTCTAGAAATAAATTCTCTTTCTAGAAAGACAGCATTTCTGGCAACAAACACCTTGCCAAGTGTGGGATTGTAAAAGTAATATCCCTTAGTTTCCTTGGGATATCCTACAAAATAACACTTATCTGATTTGGGTCCTAGTTTATCTGAGACTTGACGTCTAACGTAAGCTTCACAACCCCAAATCTTTATAAAAGACATTTTGGGACTCTTCCCGGTCCATATCGTATATGGTGTCTTTTCTACGGCTTTTGATGGAACGCGATTAAGTGTGAAAGCGGCTGTCTCTAGAGCTAAACCCCAAAAGGAAGTAGGTAGATCAGTCTGGCTCATCATTGATCGTACCATATCTAATAGAGTACGATTTCTCCTCTCAGATACACCATTCCATTGTGGTGTTCCAGGTGGAGTGAGTTGGGATATTATCCCACACTCAGCCAGTTGATCACGAAACTCTTGACTAAGGTATTCACCACCTCGATCTGATCAAGTAGCTTAACACGCTTACCAAGTTGGTTTTGTACTTCATTCTTGAATTCTTTGAACTTTTCAAAGGATTCGACTTATGTCTCATCAAATATAAGTAGCCAAATCTACTCATATCATCAAAGTAATAAAGTACTTATAGCCTCCTCGCTTTGACATTGAAAGGGCCACATACATCGGTATGTATGAGTCCTAACAAATTAAATCGCTCTCTCGCCATGTCCACTAAATGGAGTTTTAGTCATCTTTCCTAAAGACAAGACTCGCATACCTCATATGATTCAAAATCAAATGAGTCCAATAATCCATCTTTATGGAGTTGGGATATCGTTTTTCATTTATGTGACCTAGGCGATGCGAAGATATGTCCGTTCAAATCATTCGATTTGAACCGTTTGGTATTTACGTTATAAATTGGGTTATCTAAATCTAGAACATAGAGACCATTCATAAGTGGTACATTACAATAGAACATTTCATTTAAATAAATGGAACAACATTTGTCCTTTATTATAAAAGAAAAGTTTTTCTTGTCTAAACAAGATACAGAAATTATGTTCTTTGTTAATGCGTACATAGAAGCACTCCTCTAGTTCTAAGATAAGCCCAAAGGCAAAGACAAAGAATATGTTCCTATCTCAGACAACTTTTGCGCCATTGCCTACTCGTAGGTCCACTTCACCCTTTGCCATTATTCTACTATTTCTCAGTCCCTGCACATTAGTACAAATGTGAGATGCACATCCGGTATCTAATACCCATGTAGAAGAAATAGATAGATTAACTTCTATAACGTGTATACCTGAGGCAGAAGTCCCACTTCTTTTATTCTTTACTTCCTCAAGGTAGACTTTGCAGTTCCGCCTTCCAAAGGTCGATCCTCACCGCAATGGAAGCGATCCCTTCCTTAGGTACTTTACCTTTACCCTTTGAAGTGGATGAGTTGGCTTTGCCTTTGGCTTGGTCTTACCCTTGCCTTTGCGCTTACCTTTGTCCTTCTTGACCATTAGTACGCTGCTTAACTTTCTTTTTGAGATCGGTTGTGATTCTTAACATGCCGAGAATCTCAGCAAAGGTTTATCAATTTCATTCATGTTATAATTCATGACGAATTGATTATATGCTTCCAACGACATTGCAGGATAACATCGGTTGCCAATTCTTGGCTCAGTGGAAAACCTAGTCTTTCAAGGTTCTCAACGTACCCAATAATTTTGAGTACGTGAGTTCCTACAGGTGTTCCTTCTTGCATCTTGCATGCAAAAAGAGCCTTAGACACTTCAAAACGCCGTGTTCTAGCTTGTCCTTGATATAGTTGTTTCAAATGCTCAACCATATCATAGGCATCCATGTTCTCATGTTGCTTCAAGCTCGAGTTCATGGTGGCAAGCATAAGACATGACACATCTAATGCCATCATGATGCTTCTTATAAGCATCCTTTTCAAGACGAGTGGCGCATGGGCGTGTTTCAGGTAGACGCTCTAGGACATACTGGTTATGCGTTCTTGCTTGAGGATAATCCTCAAGTTCCTATATACCAAGAAAGTTTGCTCCATTGAGCTTGTCCTTCTCAAGGACAGATCGCAAGTTGAGGGTGTGTCGTGTTAGATGACATGGTGATCTACAACATTAAAATGCAAAGTTAAGTATCATACCTAAATCATTTAATTAGGCCTTTAATTAAATGAGGCTCACTAAATTCTCATAGCTACTATTTAGCTATAAATTTATATGGGATAAAGATCCACATCATAATTGCCTTGAGTTAGCTTTGGCTAATCGCCCAAGACGTAGTATAATTAGTGAGCAATCTTTTGCCAATTACATCTGATGTAACTCTTTAATAGCTTTGGTTAAGTTTTAGATTAGTTTAGTGTTTATTCCTAAACCAGACTTCAGTCGTGGCGAGGCACAGGGGCCTTCTTGGATATCGAGCAACGACCACTTCTAAGACAAAGTCGATGTTCTAAATCACACAAAACTAATGTTAACACTTATGTTCAAAGCTAATATATGCCTCTACTTTCTTAACCAATTAAGAAAACACTTAATTAAGTCTTAACTAAGACTGATAGCGGACATCACGATTGTCCACTCGCACTCTCCAAGATAAAATGCATTGCTTTGCTTTGGCAAACCCAATAACAAATGATCGAGGAAGTAGTGAGTACCAACTTTGGTAGGCATATCGTTTAGACTTATTAAGAAATAAACATGTATCATATACATATTAGCATACATCACATATAAGCTAAACTAATCATGCATCACATACAAGCTAAACTAACATGCATCACATACATATTAAACTAACGTGTCATGGTTATGGCCCTTATTCTACAATCTTCTCAAGCCAATGAAAAGATTGATTGGTCAACCTAGGGATAGCATCTTCTCCTAAGTGCTTCCTTTTGGTTGTCTTGTGTGTTGACTTCCTCCTTGTAACCTCATCTTCCAATGGACCCTCCATCCTTGTTTTGTACATTACAAAAGGAGAAATACTCGAGTTACATTCGAGTCTAAAACTAATTTTACAACAAGAATATTAGAAGAAAGGCACGACACGCAGGCCGTATTAAGAATTACAACACACAATCACAAACTTTTTGGGACTAGGCCATAACCATGCACCATGTCATTTTAACTTTTAAAAGACATTGGATATTTTATTATGTTTGAAAATTTGCTAATGCAATTATCAACTCATAATAAAATTTATCCTACTTCTATATCACATATAAAATAGAGAAAACCTATTTTTATACGATCTTTCGCAAGTGGCTCTGATACCACTGTAGGGAATTCTTTATGCCAAATGGCATATGCGCAACGGAAAAATTAGGATCCCTTCCAAGTGATCCATGCGAAAGCAAACTCGTATAAAATAAATTTCTCTAAACCAAGCCTATCTTATAGGAGAGGATTACCTTTGTTGCGTGCCCTTTGCAATCCCGCTTTTCCTTGGATGTGTTGGATCTTTTAGCACGTTCAAATGTCCGTGCCTCTATATGTATCCACACGAGCAAGCTCTTGTCTCACAAAAGAAAAACTAGAGGAGCTCTCCTTTACTTCTTGCTAGAGAAGTCCCTAAAGGAGAGGAAGAGAGGGAAAAGGAGAAAGGAAGAAGAAGACTCCTCTTCTTGCTAGCCTACACTCACAAACCCACACAACCAAAGCTTCCACCAAGCTCTCTCACAACCACAACAACACAACCAAAGCTTCCACCAACAACAAAGCCAATGCTCTCTTTGGCCGGCCACTTAGGGTGTCTTTTATAGGGTTGGAAAAACCCTTTCACTTGAGTCGGTGAAGGATGGCATTGCGGAAGTCGTGCTCTTGGTTCATTCGAGGGACCGCCGGATGAGGAGCGAATGGAGTGAAGCCAAAGGAAGCAGAATTTAGGGCAAGACGTGAAGGATGACATTGTGGAAGCCATGCGCTTGGTGCATCCGAGGCCTTTAGCTGGACGAAGAGAGCTTCGGTGAGAGACTCCATGGGAGATGAGAGTTGATCTTGGCCAAGTGGCTGAGATTGAGTGTCGGATGCTCAAACATTGGTGTTTGAGGTTTACCCGACGGTCGAATGCTCAAACAACTTGTGTTTGTTTGAGGTTTTACTCGACACCAGTTGATGACTATAGATAACAGTCGACTGATCCAAGTCAAGAGTAATCGACTGATATTCAACTGATGAGTTCGCCAATCCCGATCGCTGTGGTTTGGCAATGATCGATACACCATCACCGATCCGCGAGGATGGCAATGATCGATGAAGGGTTTCGCCGGCACATAACCTTTTCGAGTCGCCTGGATCAATCGACTGATGGCTTGATCAGTCGACTGATGGGCATGATCAGTTGACTGATGGTGTATCCATTGGAACTTGTCCAATGTGGATCGAGTCATTGTGAGACAATGACTACTAGAGTAGTCGACTGATGGTCAGGAACAGTTGACTGATTGGAACGGAATTAGCCCAAGACAAACATAAAAGGAGGTGCTTGGGGAGGATTTCCACAGTGATTTTTGGGGAGATTTTTGAGTGGAATTGTTGCTGCATTCCAGAACTTCAAGAGCAAACCAAAGCAAGCAACAAGAAAGCATTCAAAGTAAAGTGTTATAAAGTGTTTCTTTACTTGTATTTCTTATTATCTTTGTATTCACTTGAATCTTGTATATTACTATTGTAATTGCTTGTACGAGGTTTCTCCACCTCCGACGTGTTGTCGAGAAGGAGTTTGAGTAGTGGTGTTGTCATCACTCGAGCTCGTTGAGCTCACCCCATGGAGTAGGAACCCTAAGTTTCCGAACCACGTATATGCTTGCGTATTTTGTGTGATTGTGTTTTTGTCTTCATATTTGTATTGTATTTCATATTTCCACTGCACTAACAAGAATCGTAGAGACGAACGTGATCAATTTCCATCGAGCACGATTTAGGCTATTTAACCCCCCTTCTAGCCGGGCCATAATCCTCCAACAATATTAATGCTGGATTTATCTCCCAACTTCTAGCCTCGATCTAGGGAATAATAATACTGGAATTCCTCGCTCTGACCCACAGTGCTGCTTAATCTTTTAATGTTCTTATATATTGCACCTGCATGCTCAAGTAACGTGGCGAGAAAAGAGAGATCTATCACAGAACAGAGAAAATAGGGAGCTAAATTATTGAAGTTACGAACGTCAAATCCCACCGTGAAATTTGAAAAGCTTCTGGAAGCAATCTAAAATAAACAAAAATTAGAAAGCATGTACCTAGGAAATAACTGAAAAGAAAAATAACTTGAAAAAGTTAATGCTAAAAACTAAAGAAAACTAAATCCAATCCAATCGATTCACCTTCTAACAAATATAAAAAAAATCAGTCCCCAACACAGACGCTAAAAACTTGATGCGAACAGATCGAGTCTCTAACCATGAGGCCAAAGATCGATTTGCACTTAACTTCCGTAAGTGCATGGTTGTCGTCAAGTAATAAAAAATATTGGTCCTATAGGGACTAATATTCGATTATTGGTCTTTATAGTGATTTCTAATAGTTTGGGATGGAACTTAGGCTACGTTTGGTACGGGGTAATCAGGCTTGTAATGTAATCAGGATTACATTACAAGATGATTTACTTTGTTTGGTAACATTTCAAAGATGTAATGTAATGTAATCGCATTACAAAATAAGAGCCAAGATCTGTAATCTCGATTACGAATAAAAAGTTATGTAATCCGATTACATTACGGACTCAATATTTATCATGACAAATATATCCTTCTTTTATTTCTCTGCCAGCGGTCGGCGATCGGTGACGGCGACCGGCGACCGATGGCCGGCCAACCGACGATCGATCGGCGATCGACGCCGGACGATGACTGACCGGCAATCGGCCGACGATCGGTCGGCGACCGCAGAATCGGCCGACGTCCGACGATCGACAACTCCGCTACGACGGCCGTCGGCGGCGATCGAGCGGCCCGGCGTGTCCGGCGGCGATCAGCGTCCGGCGACCGACGTCCGACGATCGATGATCAATCGGCGATCGACCGGCCGGCGGCGGATCGGCGACGACGACGACGATCGGCGGCGACGGCGATCGGCGGCCAGCGACCAGCGGCGACCGGCCGACAATCGATCGACGTCCGGCAGTCGGCGACAGACCGGCGACCGGCGTCCGACGGCCAGCGATCAGCCGGTGACTGGCGATCGGCGATCGACCGATGGTGGCCGATGACCGGTGACCGGCCGATGATCAGTCGGTGCCCATCGGCGATCAGCGACAACCTTATAAGGGTATTTTTATCATTTTATAATAATATGAATTACATTCTTTGTAAAAAATGTGAACACCAAACAAACGAATGTAATCACTTTTGTAATTAAAGATTACACATCAATCGCTAACCAAACACAGTAATGTAATACACATTACATTACAAACTTGATTACATTAAAAGGTTGATTACATTACCCCGTACCAAACGTAGCCTTAGTGTTGGGAATTTTCTTTATCCTAGTCACAGTCAAAGCTCAAGGGTTGGTGTCTTTCGGAGTAAGGCAAATGATGTACTCAAGTTTGGGAAGAGATTTCAGGAGTTCGATTTTGTAGGGATCTTATGCGAAAAACTCATTGCAAAAATACAGCGGAAATTGGATCCCTCCAGAGATCCATGTGTATACATAAACATTGATCGTTCTTACAACTGAATCTAGTTGAGAGATTACCTTTGATGCGTAGCCCTTCACAATCCTGGCATCAACTTTTTCAAATGGATCCCAGCGCGATTAGGATGGTCACACCTCTATGGTATCCACATGAACACATACTTTGGAGAATCAAAGTTGTGCTAGCAACACCACACAAGGGGTCTTGACCAAAGAAAAGGTTTGACCACAATGAAGAAGAAGAACAAAAGAGATCTCTACAAAATCATCATGCAAAGAACCTTTTATATTCATCCCATGAATACCAAAGGTTTTGAATCCTTTTGTATTCAACCTTTAATGCATAGTTAATCCAATTAATCATGATGAATCCATTCATCTTCTTCAATTAATTTGAGTACAACTCAAATTAAACCAATTTGAGTCTAACTTAAATTCAGCCAGCAATTTGAGTCTAACTCAAATTTAGTCCTTTCAATGAGTCTAACTCAATGATTCCAATTCAATAGTCTAATAGTTCATTTAGACTAAAATGAATCCATCTCCAAAACATGTTCTTTGTGTATGACCCATTAAGTGTTGGTGCAGGGGCACCAGATAATCAAACCTAGGTTTTGATTATGGGAAAGGTTTAAAGTTAAGCTATTATTGTTATCTCATGTGTTGTGTTGAGTGTGAAGGGATTCTATTAAGCTAAGACCAAGGTTAGTGACACCTGGAGAATCTCAGGACGAGAAACCTGGTTGTCGGGCGACACCAGGAGAACCTTGTGGGAGTCGAGGAAACTCGGTGGTGACCAAAATCTAAGCGACAAATCATGAAGGAACGGAGGTAAGCACCGAGTGTGGAGCGATGGTAATGTCGTGTCCTCCGTATGGGGACTACCATAGGGGCGATCTGACTAAGACTTCCGGAGGAAGTTCTAGGTCGAGGTTGGATGATAAGGACCATCGTATTTACCATTAATCTATATTTTTGTGCTAACTCTATCTTACAGGTGAGTGATTAAGCTAACAGTCGAATGAAGGGTAGTAGTAGTCGACTGATCCTACCATCAGTTGATTGCTGAGGGGCATCAGTCGACTGATGGTCAAGATGATCATCTCGAAGAAAATCAAGATAAACTCCATCAAAATTGAGAGAATGAGGAGCTTTGATCCAGATCCAGATCTCAACGAGCTAGGGTTTGAAGGGCTATAAAAGAGGAGGCTTTTCACCTCTTTGTATCATCAATGTGTGCTCCCAAAGTGATCTAACCACGCCAAGCTTCCGACAACAACGCTATGCCGTCGTAACACCGACAACGCACGCAACCTCGCATCATCTAAATCGGTAGTCTCTTTTTAGTTGTTTTCATTCTTGTATTTGTTCTTTTAATTGTAAAGAGGAGAAGTAGGGTTGTTACCTCTTCCTCTATATTTTTCTTGTAACCGCCATCTCTTACCTCCAACGAGGAAGAGACTTTTAGTGGTTTTCTCCATTATATGCAGTCTAGGATCGCGGGGCCTTGTATTAGCAACCATTGGGTTGTGAACCAGGTAAAAAGAAAGAGTCTCATTTTTGTTTATTGTCTTTTACTTTCTGCTGCAATACTTGTAGTTTTAACGAAATGAAAAGAAAATTTTACGATCTTTATTCACCCCCCTCTAGCGACTCTTCGATCCAACAATTGATATCAGAGCGGGGGCGCTAAGATTCGGTGCAACCACCGATCTAGAAAGTTTTATTTTGTTTCATACTTTTCATTCAATTTAAGTTTTTCTTTATTATTTTTCCCGCACTACTAATCCAAGACAAAGTCTTGGTAATTTTTGTATTTGTCGTGTTTTTTGTTTTGCAAGGCTTTCTTGAATGGCCCATCTCGAGGGGTTTAGCATCGCCCGACCTCTGTTTTTTTAACATAGATGACTTTCGTTATTAGAAGGGTCGGATGGAGTGCTACCTTAAGACCCAAGTCGAGATGTGGATAGTCATCCAAACTGGCTTCAACTTACCAACGAATAAAGACGGGGAGTACTTGGATTGTGACAAGTAGACGAATGCCATGAAACGACAAGTGGAGGCCGATGCGAAATCCACACAAAACCTTCAATGTGGTCTCTCCAAGGAAGAACCCAATCGTGTCGGCCCCTTCATTAGCACGAAGGATCTATGGAACAAGCTCATCGAGCTACACGAAGGGATGACTGACACAAAAGTATGCAAAAGGGACCTTCTTTTGAATAAGTTATTTAATCTAAGAATGCAGGACCACGAGATGACGACTCAACTCCATGCACGGATCTAGGATATAATGAGCGGTCTTCACTCAATCGTACAAAAGGTGGAGAATCGGGATGTGATAATGTACATTTTAAATGCATTTCCTAGGACTACTTTGTGGGCATCCATGGTTGATGTCTACAAAGTATCTATAGACCTTTCAAAAATTAGATTAGATGAGTTATATTCAGAATTTAAATTGCATGAACAAACTAACATGGCCCCAGTCGAGAAAGGTGTAGCGTTGGTTGTAGGTCAAAGGAGAAAGGCAAAGGGCAAGCCACCTCCCGAAGAAGATGACTACCAATCGGAGGAAGAAATGAAGATCGAACTAGTCAACCTAGTTCAGAGGATGATCAAAAAGGAAAGGAATACGAGACAACCAAAGAAAGCATTCCAAGCAACTTGGGGAGAAGAAGACCAAGGCGACGACTTGGCATTCATGGCAAGATCGGTTGAGTCCTAGTCCGAGTTAAAAACAAACTATGAATTCGAATCTAACTCCGACGATGAATTCAAGTCAAGACTCAAAGCCGGCTCAAAAGAGAAGGTCAAGGTAAGTCATTCGTTAATCAGAAATTTATATCATGCCACTAAATTATTAGATAGGAAGTTATCTAAGTCTGAGTCTAGGGTTGAGTCCTTGCTTAAGGAGGTTAAACTCCTCAAGCATGAGGCCACCCTAACCTCTTCGACTAGTCAAGTTCAAGAGGGAAACTCAACTCAAGTTGAAAAACTTGAGGAAGAGAATTCTCTCTTGAAAGGGCAAGTTCAAGAGGTCAAGGCTAGCTTGGCAAAGTTCACATTGGGATCCAAGGGTCTTGACCGACTCCTTACAACTCAAAGAGCCGTGTACAAGGCCGAACTCAAGTTTAGGACAACAACTATGAACAAATCATAGATGTCAATTATCAATCATAGTAATCGAAAAGTCCAGGCATGGGTCCCTAAGATCTTGTTAAATTCACCATTAGGTTCAACCAAGTATTGGGTTCCCAAGGATCAAGTCCACTATGTGGATAAACCATATTGATTCAATGGTCTAGGGGGAGCTAATATTAAAATCGTGTACCCGATCTCTTAGTGCAACTTTACATGCTTAGTTTTTCTTTTAATTTCTAGAATGGTTAGATAGGACAAATTATTAATCAAACTTGACAACATAGTATCAGGACGTGGTGAGATGATAGTATGTTAGGGAGACGAGGTCTTGTGTATCCGATCTAGATAAGGTATATCTAGCTTGGTGCACGCGGCTAAGTTGAACTAGCTGAAACTACCTCACCACATCCAAACTAGTTAGACCAGGAAGTAACCCTAAGTGAATTAAGTGAGTATTTTCTTAAAATTGGCTTTGTCTAAAGAAGTGGTCGTTGTTTTGATCAAAGAAGACCTTTGTGACTCTCCATGACCTGGAAGCCATTTTTTGAAAGATTTACTTAACGATCTAAAGGTTAAATCCAAATCTAACTCAAGGTTGATTAATTCTCAAATCACTAAATTTAACCAAGTAAAATTAAAATTATCTCACAAGAACATATAAGGTGAACGTATTTTGAAACACATACAATGGGTGAGATGCTAAGGACAATTAAAATAAGAATAGCACAATTTTTGAAATAGTTTCAAAACTTATAAGAATATGTATCATCATGATTGTTGTATTTAACATATATTTGATTGGCCAATATTAGACATATAAGTTAGGTCAAGTTTAGACCCCTAAACTTTCTAGGCTCCATGTGATTAACTAAGGGGGAAATACTAATCTTAAGGGTTATATTACAATTTTTTAAACTCTTAAAGGTAATTTTGAAATCATACTTATGTTTATAACATTTAAGCATTTTGAAATCTTAAATTATGTTTGTAGTAGTTTTTCAAAAACTTACTTTACCAAAACTAGCTATTATACACTTTCTCTCAAAAATAAATCTAGTTTAACATTGTTGGTGCAGAGGAATGAAAAAAAATCAAATTAATCATACACCTTTAGTTACATCGAGAATGCTATACAATCCAAAGAACTTAAGTTAATGAACTTCAAAGGGATACATGCTTGGACTCTTATACTTATTTCTTCTATTTTTTTTAATGAAATTTCTTATCCTTCATCACCCCAATCTTATAAATACACCCCTCGCTTTTTCGATATATGGCAAAAGGGGGAGAAGAGGACAAAGTTAAAGGAGAGTAAAGTTTTTTAAAGTTTTTCTAAAGTTAACTCATAAGTTTCTTTTTCAAAAACTCACCTAAGGTCAAGGGGGAGGTAACCTTGAGGGGGAGGGTTTGAAAAAGAACTTACTCATACTAATTTACTACATGCTTACTCATGCTTATACATGTTTACTACATGCTTATTTATTCTTAATTTTCCTTAACTTTGAATCGGTTTGTCATAGATCAAAAAGGGGGAGATTATTGGTGCAGAGGCACCAGATAATCGAACCTAGATTTTGATTATAGCAAAGGTTCAAAGTTAAGCTATTATTGTTATCTCATGTGTTGTGTTGAGTGTGTAGGAATTATATTAAGCTAAGCCCAAGGTCAGCGACACCCGGAGAATCTCAGGACGAGAAACCATGGTGGTCAGGCGACACTAGGAGAACCTCATTGGAGTCGGGGAACCTCGGTGGTGACCGAAAGCTAAGCGACAGGTCAGGAATGAAGGGTTTTTGCTTATCGAGTCCGTGAGGGGAAACTTCGCTTCCCACTTCACCTCGGTAGCTTGTCCATGGCGATCCCTTCGATGTCCCAGGATTAAAAAATTTAATCCTAGACAAAAGGGATTGCCCAAACCACCAAGTCATCATCGTGCTATTCGTTTAGATAGGCCACTTGAACAAACTCGTTGTTCAAGCGACCATCCTCTATTCTACGAGTAGCCTGTTAGTAATATATGAGAGATGTCCTAAGGCAATCGCCTCATGTATGAACCATTTATATGATAAATGAAGATTCACTATTTGAGTATACATGTTTAATGTATTTGATTGGATCTTAAACTCATTTACTGAATGTCCACGATACGATTCACAGCATGAGAGAATTTGTGATTGGATCACAACTAGTGAGTATCTCTACATGTGTAATTGTGATGTATCGGAATTATCCCTAGTTGATGAATTGATGGATTTGGACACCATCAATTCTGTCGAGACTAGCACGAGGTATACTCCTTGGTGTATCCAAGCAGCTGATTCTCACTGGCTGGAGACATTGTGATGTCCGGAGTTAATCGTGGATGCTAATTATGGTAACTAGTTCATTGGAGTGACCAGCCGTAAGACTTCATATGGTTCTCTGCATATATAGATATGTCAATGAAGTTCTTACTGTGGCTTAAGTGCGATGTTCCTTTGACTTGCGGTATTCAAGTCATCTTGATCATGGAGACTTATGCTTTGACATCTTAAGCAAACATCTCCGAGGAGATGTGGACCCGGGATGATTGGGTATAAGTCAAAGTGATCGAAGGTGTTTGAATAGCCTATAAAGGATTCACCACTCCTTGCGAGGAGATGTATACCCATGGCCTCTCGTCGGATTGTTACTAAAGTCTTTGGCCAAAGCATTACATGTTTAGAGTAAGGTACTCTTCGATACATGTGGAGTAACTAGAATCCGTAGGACGTGGAAATGATACTTGGGCTAGGTGTGACGTAGTCAGCCTAGTGGGGACTGACACAATAGACCATGTCCTGAACCAAGTGGGTATAAGATGAGTGAAGGGAATGGGGCACGATTCATTCGAAGCATCAAGGGTTTCAGAAATAGTTCTGGATCAACCGTTGATCTTTTCGGTTAATTGGGGATCATGATGTACTACTAGGTGCCACTCATGATTGTTCTATAATTAATGGTTAATTATAGGCGGCCAACATAAACCGAGAACCTATTTGGTCACACGCTGCAGTGTAATCCAAAGGATTTAAAACGAGCTTGAGAATGGGATTCTCATCGAGAGAAACTAGGTTTGGTTGGACCAAACATAAGCGAGCATGAAATTGTTTTCATCGCAATGGAAGCGTGGATGGGCCGTGTCTTATGAAGACATAATGGATGGACCAAAATGGTTTGGTTCTAATCAATGGATGAGAATAAACCAAAGGGTTTGGTTTATTTTAAACGAATGAACCAAAAGTTGGTTCGGTTCGTTTTAACTTAAAATAAACCATCATGGTTTGGTTTATTTTAACTTATCTTAATGGAGCGGGTTAACGGGCTTTATGGATATGATCCATTAACCATTAAGAGAATTAGTTCTCTATAAAAGAGGGCTTAATGGATAATTAAGCCCTAATCCACAACCCTAAGTTGCCTCCCACCTCTCCTTGGAGAAATTCGGAGCTAACTCTCCTCCTCCTTGCCGCCGCCCACCTTGAGGCTCCAACCGGCGTCTAGAAGGCTGATTCCTTCCCCCTCGCAGGCGTCGAGCTGCTGCCGGTTAATGCTCCGGTGATCTCCTTCAAGTTTGGCATCAAGGTGAGCTCTATCTCCCTTGGTTGGCCGGCGCCTATCACCTCCACCAAAGCTGTCCAGTTTTCTGGACAGCTTGTTCTCCTCGTCGGGCGTCGTTTGGGACGGCGGTTAGTGCTCCGACAGCGGCTAACTTACCGGGGATTTGATCTCCGGTAATCCTCTGAGGTGGAGGGCGAAGGATTCGTCAAACGGTTGACGAATACCTCTCCGGAGAAGCGAGTTTTGAGAACTCGTTTTGGATCCGAATTTGGATTCGGATCGTGATCATCTCTCGATCACGTCGTCTTCAACACGAGGCTAGTAACCCGTACGAAGACGAAGCTCGTGACTTAGTGAAGTCATCCCGAGGAGCTCGGCGTGGATACGGATAGAGACGATTCTTACGATGATCGTTCCGGTTGATGCCGTTCCCGCTACACGTCATACGGAAGGTATAACGTAGTTTAATTTCCTTTTATTGCAAATTTTAATTTACGGTTATGTCTACACTTGTTGTAATAGCATGCGTGTGTTGTGTGTGTTGTAATAAATATAGATTTATTATTTTTAATTGCTTCCGCTGTGCTCATGTTTGCGAAACATGATCGAACACACACACGCCGCGGTGCCGAAAACCCAACATAGCCGCGGAATAGACGATGTCCGGATCGCCGGTTTTCGTGTTTATGCTCGGGATCCAAGTATTATTTATCCATTTATAGATTTATAACATGCTTATAATTGAAAACCAAAAACAAGCAAGAAACAAAAGAGAAAAGAGAATAGATATACCTCTTGATCTTCTAATGTATGACCTTCCTCCTTTTGGACGTCGTGTGGGCGACGATCTACCAAAAGTCGAAGATCCTAGATCGCAAATCTTCCTTCCTTGCTCTTCCAAAGCAAGAGGAAGAATAGAAACAAGGTTTTTCTTTTCCGTAAAACCAACCAACAAGGAGCACACAAACTCCTTGCCGCCGGCCAACTAGAAGGAGGAGAAGATGATTGAAAAAAACCAATACACCAAGGGAAGCCCTATATCTTGTTTCCACCACCTAAGGAGAAGAGAGGAGGGGATTTGGCCGCTGGCCAAGGGCTGGAAAAAGGCTGGAAGGGCTGCTGGACGCCGGCCAATGAAGGAGGAAGATGAAAGCAATCACCTTCCTTAATTGGTGCCACCCTAGCTTCCAAACCCTAACCCTAATCCTATCTCAACTAGGATTCCTCTCCCTTGCCGCCCAAAAACCCTAGCTCTCTTGATGTTGTTCATGCCAACTCCCTTGCCCTCCTTTTATAGAGTTAGGGATAAGTCATGATTTAATCTCCTCCATTGGTTCTAGTGATTTAATCTCAACCGTCATATCTAGAGATTTAATCTCAACCGTCGAATCTTAGAGATTTAATCTCTACCTATGGATCTTAGAATTTTGTTTCTATCCATTGGATCTAAGCTTCATGAGGTGTTAGTAGGCTACATTAGGGACCATGAGAAGGAGTTGGATCTTGGTCACCCAAGGATCAAGCCCACATAAAGTCCGATCCACTAATGATGATCCAATCCACTAAAGGATCATCATTGATCTACCTCACCAACCCCCATATGATAATATGGGCTCCATATATTATTTGTACATTTTCTCTCCGTGTTTAAGATCTCGAATGTCCGTCGATTAATTAATTTACTGACCATTAATTAATCAACATCTAACTCCTTGAGTAGTACCACTCAACCTTTTCATCATGCCGGACCAAGTCCACCTGCAAGGTTTACATGATGAATCTTATGAGCTCCTCAAGGGGATATCATCATCCTAATATATAGGACACGGTTTCCTCCTATTATCAACGGCACACCATATAAATAATATCATCTCCCAACTTACCGAGCCTATCGATTTAATCTATAAATCTCGCCCATTGGTAAATCAAAGAGATAAGTACTAAGTATATGTGCCCGTTATTATATCGGGATTAAGAGTATGTACAATATAATATCTGAGATTTGATTCGATTATGTAGTCTGCAATAAATCGAATCACCTCTAAGTCGGTCCTGCTCAATACACACAAAGTCCACTAGTGTGATTCTATGGTCAAGACAAACCAATACCAAATCACACTACAACCATTCTGATGGTTTGTCCAAAGTCATCTCGGTTGTGAGCCTTTACTTATACTTTTCAAGAGGCCGATAACATGATCTCCTGTGTGACACCACACACCATGTTATCTACAATGTAAAGTATTAGACAATATTGCATAACCATAAAAATATGCAAACAATGATCATGTGGTTCTTATTTCAAAATAAAGATGTTCATACAAAAGATAGACTTTTCAGTATACATCCCTACAATCTCCCACTTATACTAAAAGTGTCACGCCCGCCCTTCCGGGACCCTAAATGTCCGGAGAGCCGGCGCGTGACGCGACCGTACATACATTTCATACAGCGGAAGACTTTATATATATACTTCTTATTTCTTACAGCGGAAGACTTAAGACCTAAATACTTTTTTTTTCTTTTAAACATAAATATGCATTAACACTTCTTCTTAACATAGAGTATGTTTCATAGCATAGCATGCATAGATACTTCTTCTTACTTCTTCTTTACTTCTTCTTATCAACATAAAGCATGCATCATATATATATATAGACACTTAAGGCTTAGTAGGTTCATAACATCATCGTCATAGGGAGACATAAGTAAAGACATCCATAGACATCATCATTATAGATAATACATGTATAAGTAGACTTAACGGATCTTCTCCACCATGCCACTACCACACACATTGACCCCTCCTGCTGTTCCCTTTAGTTTATCCATCCCTTACCTTTATCTGCAGTACGAGGGAAAGATAAACTATAAGCACATAGGCTTAGTAAGATCCTGTCCTACTCACAAAAACCATACATCATCATTGATCATGACTTGTGGCATTTATAACATATAATCAATATATCATGTAACATACATGGCATCATCAACTTAACTTGTAGCTTAAGTAACATAAACATAACATACATGGCATCATATGTGACTTAGTAACCTAACATCATAGCGTGCCATCGAACATAACATGTAACTTATACATCATGACATATCATCTAACATAACAGGTAACTTAAACATTATGGCATATCATCTAGCATAACAGGTAACGTAAACATTATGGCATATCATCTAACATAACATGTAACGTAAACAATCATGGCATATCATCTAACATAACATGTAACTTAACAATCATGGCATATCATCTAACATAACATGTAACTTAAACATTATGGCATATCATCTAGCATAACACGTAACTTAAATATTATGGCATATTATCTAACATAACATGTAACGTAAACATTATGGCATATCATCTAACATAACATGTAACGTAAACAATCATGGCATATCATCTAACATAACATGTAACTTAACAATCATGGCATATCATCTAACATAACATGTAACTTAAACATTATGGCATATCATCTAGCATAACACGTAACTTAAATATTATGGCATATTATCTAACATAACATGTAACGTAAACATTATGGCATATCATCTAACATAACATGTAACGTAAACAATCATGGCATATCATCTAACATAACATGTAACTTAACAATCATGGCATATCATCTAACATAACATGTAACTTAAACATTAACATGCAAACATATGCAGTAGTCTTTTGAAAACATATATGTTAGGTGTAAATATAGATCTCAACATATTTGGGCCCGGCATTGTACCACTTCTTCATTATCATAGCGCGCATCCCTAATTAGGCCCGAGGTAGCAAGTCTCGAACCTAATAGGTTCCTAGGCCCGAGTCTTATTCCATCGACCTAGGGGCAATCGTCATAGCGTAGAAGCCCATCCTAGGCCCGAGTCTTACTCCATCGACCTAAGGCATCTTGGAGCCCATCCCGTACTAGGCCCGAATCTTATTCCATCGACCTAGGGGCAATCATACATAGAAGCCCATCCTAGGCCCGAGTCTTATTCCATCGACCTAGGGCATCTTAGGAGCCCATCCCTTCTTTGGACCTTGTTAAGGTCTTGGTACAAGCCATGCAGAAAGTAAAATACTTATATGCTTATTTTACAACATAGCTTATTTCTTTAACATAGCATAGCATACTTCATTTCATAACACATCATGCTTCATTTCACTCACATAGCATAGCATACTTCATTTCATAACAACATAGCTTATTTCATTAACATAGCATAGCATACTTCATTTCATACACATCATGCTTCATTTCATTAACATAGCGTAGCATACAAATTCAATAAAATTCATGGTATGAACTTCATTGTAACCTAAAAGACCAAAGGTGGCCGAATGGCCCTTATAGGCTTTTTAGGGTTTAGACCTTTAACCTAATTCAAGTAACATACATAGGCATACAAATTCCATAAATTTTATGGTATGAACTTCATTGTGACTTAAAGGACCAAAAGTGGCCGAATGACCCTTAAAGGCTTTTTAGGGTTTAGACTTTTAACCTAATTCAAGTAACATACATATGCATACAAATTCCATAAAATTCATGGTATGAACTTCATTGTAACCTAAAAGACCAAAGGTGGCCGAATGGCCCTTATAGGCTTTTTAGGGTTTAGATCTTTATCCTCAACCCCCTATCATGTTAACATCATTATTTACAAGTAAAACAAGCTATAAAACTCCAATAAAACACCAAGATCCATATTGGCCGAATGGTTCTTAGGGTTCATTAGGGTTAGCTTTTGTCCTAATCCACTTTAACCCCTAACATCATCATCAAGTTACAAAAACATGGCATGGAACTTCATTGAAACCCTAAAAGTAGGGTTTGGCCGAATAGGTCTTTAGGGTTCATTAGGGTTAGCTTTTGTCCTAATCCACTTTAACCCCTAACATCATCATCTAGTTATAAACAACATAGCATAGAGCTTCATTGAACCCTAAATCATGGCCGAATGGGCTTTAGTGGGTATTAGGGTTAGCTTTTGTCCTAATACACTTTAACATACTTATAACTTCATATGTATACCAACATGGATTAAACTTCATTAGGACATCAATATAAGGGGGGGTGGCCGAATGGCCTATGTAGACTTTTAGGGTTAGATCTTTATCCTAAACCCCCTAACATGTTAACATCATTATTTACAAGTAAAACAAGCTATAAAACTTCAATAAAACACCAAGGTCCATATTGGCCGAATGGTTCTTAGGGTTTTCCTAGGGTTAACTTTTGACCTAATCCATTTTTAACCCTAACATCATCATATAGTTTCAAAGCATGGCATATAACTTCATGGAGACGCTAAATCATAGTTTTGGCCGAATATAACAATATAGGTTTCCTCTTTTTTCAAAAATAGAAATCGGAACTACTCGTATGCAGTGAGGATACTTACATCCTTCGCTTTGCTTGTAGTGTGAAGAAGATGACCTAACACAAACCCTAGCCCTTGCTTCTTGCTTGGAGGAGTTTCGCCAAAGGTGGAGAAGGGCTAGAATTTTGGTGAGGAGAAGAAGAAAAGAGTGGAATTGACCAAATCCAACCTTCCTCTTCTTTATAAAGGGAGGAAGAGAAGTTCCTCTTTTCTTTTCCATGCCTCTTCATTTACTTCTAGTCCCACTTATCTATAGTTTCCCTCTTCCTTAATCATGTAATCCTATTGGTCTTCCGTTAGTGGGTGCATCTATTAGGCTTGGCTATCTCGAGAGGTTTGGGGTTCAATTCCTAGGCCTTGCACCCCTTTTTGGCTTATTTTCTTTTATTTTTGAAAAGGCCCACATAAAGCCCATGATCATCAAGCCAAAAATTTCTGTAAAATTGCTAGGAATTTTACTTAATCCTTCATACCTTTAAAAGTTTAGTCCTCGAAACTTAGAACAATTCTGGTACTTACGCCTCATGTCCTCCTCGCGTTCCCGGGTAGCTTTCTCGTCTGTGATTACGCCACGGGACCTTTACTAAGGGCACCTCTTTGTTCCTTAGCCTCTTGATTTCTCGGTCTAGTATTTGGATAGGCCGACTTTCAATACTCAGTCCTCTTGAACTTATCTTGTTTGTGGCTCGATCACTTGGTCCGTCTGAAATGCATTTCTTGAGCACGAGACATGGAACACGTTGTGAATAGCGACATCTCTTGAGGCGACTCTAGCTTGTAAGCTACATTGCGATCCTCTGCGATATCGGATACGGTCCCACGTAACGTGGACTCGGTTTACCCTTCCTTCCAACCTCATTACTCCCTTCATGGGAGCCACTTTGAGGAATACTAGGTCCCCAACCTCGAATTCTAATGGTCTCGCCTCTTATCCGCATAGCTCTTTTGTCGGCTTTGGCGGTTCAATCCTCTCGGCGGATGTTCCAGTATAGCTCGTGGTGTCGTCGATGAAATCCGTGCGAGTCCCATCCTCTTCTTTTCACCACCCTCGTACCAGCATATGGGAGATCTACATTTCCTCCCGTATAGAGCCTCGTAAGGTGCCATTCCGATAGTAGCTTGGTAGCTATTATTGTAGGCGAATTCTGCCAAACATAAGTATCGACACCAGCTACCTTTGAAATCCAGGGCGCAGGCTCTTAACATATCTTCCAGTACTTGATTTACTCTTTCGGTCTGTCCGTCCGTCTGGGGATGGAAGGCAGTACTGAACAATAGCTTTGTGCCTAAGGCCTTCGCGCATTCGAAATGGGAGATAAGCGACCATCTCTGTCAGAAATGATGGTCTTAGGAATTCCATGTAGTCTGATAATTTCCCTAGCATATAACTGAGCCAGTTGCTCCGTCGAATAGGTCATCTTGATTGCTAAGAAATGGGCGGACTTAGTCAATCTGTCTACAATCACCCATATAGCATCGTAACCGTTTGTCGTCTTGGGCAATCCTGAGATGAAATCCATAGAAATGTCCTCCCATTTCCATTCTGGAATCTGGATCGGCTGCAGTGTTCCTCCAGGTCTTTGGTGCTCTGCCTTAACCCTTTGGCAGGTCAGGCAAGTACTGACATACTGAGCCACATCTCTTTTCATTCCGAACCACCAGAACTTTCGTTTAAGGTCTTGGTACATCTTGGTGGTTCCAGGATGCATCGCATAGGGAGTTTTGTGAGCTTCCTCAAATATCTCCTCCCGCAATTCTGGATTGTCGGGAATACACAAGCGATCCCTGAGGTAGAGTACTCCATTATCAGAGATCCGAAACCCGTCGTCCTTTCCCTCTAGGACCTCTTGCTTGATCCTCTGAAGGCTTGGGTCACGTGCTTGCTTTTCCAAAGATATCGTGAACAACGCGTCGGCGCTTATCGTAAGGTCGAGTCAGTCGAGATGATTTCCACCCCGTAACGCATAATCTTTTTTTTTTTTTTTGTTGTATGTTCCAGTCTACCCAGCATTGTTCAACTATATCATACACATCCCATGCAATGAACTCATCATCAATTTCAAAAAGAGAAACGACTTGTCGTCTCTTATTCACATCTCTTATTCATCCTTTCCAATCATAAGGAGAAACGTTAACAGATAACATTCCTTATTTCCAAATTAAACCACAGCAACTATTTGAGAAGATAGTTCATTATGACTCCCACTAGGACAAACCCTAGTGCGATCGTAATTATTTTTCGTCCCATCTTCCTTGGCCTCACCAGGGTGGTCTTTGGTTGGCCAATAAGTTGGTATTCGCAGATCCTTCTCCCTTCCTCCTCCAGGCGGCTACCACCGGATCCTCTACCACAGCTTCTCTTGAACCCTGTGCTCAGCGATTCGGCCTGCAACTCCGCATAGGTTATCCGCCCTTCATAACGGCCCCACACGTGGTGTGCAACTACCATGAACTCATTTGGCAGGGAGCGGACCAAGGCCCATATCTTATAGTTATCCAGTAACGGAAACTCCTGCCGCTCGAGTCTCCTAAAAAGACCATCGAGCCTTCTCATGTGTCCGGTGACCCCACCATCTGGTTTATAGACTATCTCTTCAATAGCTTCCCTTAATCGGTTTCGTGACACATCACGACGGGTCATGGTAGTCATCGTCCGTGCCATCTGAAATTGAAATAAATGAAGTCAAGATAAAACCGACAACCCGCATTTAAACCCTTAATACAATACAGATGAACATAGACCTCACACAATTAATTACGAAAAAATCAAATTTTCGTAACAAAATTTGTTTATTTATTTATTTATTTGTTTATATATATATGTATATATATATATATATATATATATATATATATATATATATAGATATTTTATTATTATTATTTTTTTTGTAATTAAACTAAGGCTAGCATAAGGTTGTTTTAAGCTTAAGGCATCATAGCTTAAGGCATCACTCATGTTCTCCTGCATAATTTAAGCTTAAGGTATTTTATATCATACATGAACAATCATAAGGGTATCATACATATTTTCGTGCATGTTTAAGCTAGAAGCATTTCCTATCATACATGAATCAAGCATAAGGGAAAGGCATTTTATAAATAAGCTAGAGGCATTTTATATTATACATGAACTAAATAATCTAAAGATATTTCATATCATGCATGATCAAAATTAACAAAATTTAGAGTATAGACATAGAATTCTTACTTGGAGCAGCAGGATTTGGAGCTTGATGTGTGTGTAGTGGAAAGGCAGATCCGCTCTGATACCAACCTGTCACGCCCGCCCTTCCGCAGACCCTAAATGTCCGGAGAGGCGTGGCGTGACGACCATCATACATTTCATACAGCGGAAGACTTTATATATATACTTCTTATTTCTTACAGCGGAAGACTTAAGACCTAAATACTTTTTTTTTTCTTTTAAACATAAATATGCATTAACACTTCTTCTTAACATAGAGTATGTTTCATAGCATAGCATGCATAGATACTTCTTCTTACTTCTTCTTTACTTCTTCTTATCAACATAAAGCATGCATCATATATATATATAGACACTTAAGGCTTAGTAGGTTCATAACATCATCGTCATAGGGAGACATAAGTAAAGACATCCATAGACATCATCATTATAGATAATACATGTATAAGTAGACTTAACGGATCTTCTCCACCATGCCACTACCACACACATTGACCCCTCCTCTGCTGTTCCCTTTAGTTTATCCATCCCTTACCTTTATCTGCATCTGAGGAAAGATAAACTATAAGCACATAGGCTTAGTAAGATCTGTCCTACTCACAAAAACCATACATCATCATTGATCATGACTTGTGGCATTTATAACATATAATCAATATATCATGTAACATACATGGCATCATCAACTTAACTTGTAGCTTAAGTAACATAAACATAACATACATGGCATCATATGTGACTTAGTAACCTAACATCATAGCGTGCCATCGAACATAACATGTAACTTATACATCATGACATATCATCTAACATAACAGGTAACTTAAACATTATGGCATATCATCTAGCATAACAGGTAACGTAAACATTATGGCATATCATCTAACATAACATGTAACGTAAACAATCATGGCATATCATCTAACATAACATGTAACTTAACAATCATGGCATATCATCTAACATAACATGTAACTTAAACATTATGACATATCATCTAGCATAACACGTAACTTAAATATTATGGCATATTATCTAACATAACATGTAACGTAAACATTATGGCATATCATCTAACATAACATGTAACGTAAACAATCATGGCATATCATCTAACATAACATGTAACTTAACAATCATGGCATATCATCTAACATAACATGTAACTTAAACATTATGGCATATCATCTAGCATAACACGTAACTTAAATATTATGGCATATTATCTAACATAACATGTAACGTAAACATTATGGCATATCATCTAACATAACATGTAACGTAAACAATCATGGCATATCATCTAACATAACATGTAACTTAACAATCATGGCATATCATCTAACATAACATGTAACTTAAACATTAACATGCAAACATATGCAGGATGCTTTTGAAAACATATATGTTAGGTACGTAAATATAGATCTCAACATATTTGGGCCCGGCATTGTACCACTTCTTCATTATCATAGCGCATCCCTAATTAGGCCCGAGGTAGCAAGTCTCGAACCTAATAGGTTCCTAGGCCGAGTCTTATTCCATCGACCTAGGGGCAATCGTCATAGCGTAGAAGCCCATCCTAGGCCGAGTCTTACTCCATCGACCTAAGGCATCTTGGAGCCCATCCGTACTAGGCAGATCTTATTCCATCGACCTAGGGGCAATCATACATAGAAGCCCATCCTAGGCCAGTCTTATTCCATCGACCTAGGGCATCTTAGAGCCCATCCCTTCTTTGGACCTTGTTAAGGTCTTGGTACAAGCCATGCAGAAAGTAAAATACTATATGCTTATTTTACAACATAGCTTATTTCTTTAACATAGCATAGCATACTTCATTTCATAACACATCATGCTTCATTTCACTCACATAGCATAGCATACTTCATTTCATAACAACATAGCTTATTTCATTAACATAGCATAGCATACTTCATTTCATACACATCATGCTTCATTTCATTAACATAGCGTAGCATACAAATTTCATAAAATTCATGGTATGAACTTCATTGTAACCTAAAAGACCAAGGTGGCGAATGGCCCTTATAGGCTTTTAGGGTTTAGACCTTTAACCTAATTCAAGTAACATACATAGGCATACAAATTCCATAAATTTTATGGTATGAACTTCATTGTGACTTAAAGGACCAAAAGTCGAATGGCCCTATAAAGGCTTTAGGTTTTAGGGTTTAGACTTTTAACCTAATTCAAGTAACATACATATGCATACAAATTCCATAAAATTCATGGTATGAAATTCATTGTAACCTAAGGAGAAAAAAGGTGGCCGAATGGCCCTTTATAGGCTTTTTAGGGTTTAGATCTTTATCCTCAACCCCCTATCATGTTAACATCATTATTTACAAGTAAAACAAGCTATAAAACTCCAATAAAACACCAAGATCCATATTGGCCGAATGGTTCTTAGGGTTCATTAGGGTTAGCTTTTGTCCTAATCCACTTTAACCCCTAACATCATCATCAAGTTACAAAACATGGCATGGAACTTCATTGAAACCCTAAAAGTAGGGTTTGGCGAATAGGTCTTTAGGGTTCATTAGGGTTAGCTTTTGTCCTAATCCACTTTAACCCTAACATCATCATCTAGTTATAAACAACATAGCATAGAGCTTCATTGAACCCTAAATCATGGCTTGGCCGAATGGGCTTTAGTGGGTATTAGGGTTAGCTTTTGTCCTAATCCCCTTTTAACATGCTTATAACATCATATGTATACCAACATGGATTAAACTTCATTAGGACATCAATATAAGGGTGGCGAATGGCCTATGTAGACTTTAGGGTTAGATCTTTATCCTAAACCCTAACATGTTAACATCATTATTTACAAGTAAAACAAGCTATAAAACTTCAATAAAACACTAAAGTCCATATTGGCCGAATGGTTCTTAGGGTTTTCCTAGGGTTAACTTTTGACCTAATCCATTTTTAACCCTAACATCATCATATAGTTTCAAAGCATGGCATATAACTTCATGGAGACCCTAAATCATAGTTTTGGCCGAATATAACAATATAGGTTTCCTCTTTTTTTTTTTCAAAAATAGAAATCGGAACTACTCGTATGCAGGTGAGGGATACTTACAACCTTCCTTGGAGTGTGAAGAAGAGGACCTAACACAAACCCTAGCCCTTGCTTCAAGCTTGGAGGAGTTTCGGACAAAGGTGCAGAAGGGCTATAATATAGGAGAGGAGAAGAAGAAAAAGAGTGGAAGTGACCAAATCCAACCTTCCCTCTTCTTTATAAAGGGGGGAAGGAAGAGAAGTTCCTCTTTTCTTTTCCATGCCTCTTCATTTACTCCTAGTCCCACTTATCTATAGTTTCCCCCTCTTCCTTAATCATGTAATCCTATTGGTCTTCTGGTTAGTGGGTGCATCTATTAGGCTTGGCTATCTCTAGAGGTTTGGGGTTCAATTCCTAGGCCTTGCACCCCTTTTTAGCTTATTTTCTTTTATTTTTGAAAAGGCCCACATAAAGCCCATGATCATCAAGCCAAAAATTTCTGTAAAATTGCTAGGAATTTTACGGGCGTTACAAAAAGACTATGTTGTCCTCAAAGTGTCATACATTTGATCCCCATTCCCTCCACATGCCTATCAAAAGTTCTCGTCGGAAGGGCCTTAGTGAAAGGATCTACTAGGTTATCCTCTGATGCAATCTTGGCCACAACAACTTCTCCTCTCTTTACGATTTCTCATATCAAGTGGTACTTGCGCTCTATGTGTTTACTAGCCTTATGGGCTCGTGGTTCATTCGAGTTTGCAACTGCACCACTATTATCACAATAAATTGTAATAGTTCTGGGCAAACCAGGAATCACATCCAAGTCCATCAGGAAGTTCCTGATCCATACAACTTCTTTGGCCGCCTCAGAGGCTGCCACATACTCATCTTCCATGGTGGAGTCCGCCACGCATTTCTGCTTGACACTCCTCCTACAAATGGCTCCACCTCCTAAAGTAAACACAAAATCTGAGGTAGACTTACTGTTATCCCTATCAGATTGGAAGTCGGAATCCGTGTAACCCACAGGGAGTAATTGGTCTGCCCGGTAAACCAGCATATAATCCCTAGTTCTTCTCAGGTACTTCAATATATGCTTTACCGAAGTCCAATGTCCCTGTCCTGGATTACTCTGATATCTGCTGACCATGCCCACGGCAAAGCAGATATCTGGTCTCGTACAGAGCATCGCATACATGAGACTTCCTACTGCCGAAGCATAAGGAACCGCCTTCATCTCCTCTATCTCCTCAGATGATCTAGGACACATCTCCTTAGATAAAGGAACTCCATGCCTGAAAGGTAGAAAACCCTTCTTGGAGTTCTGCATGCTAAAACGATCCAAAATTGTGTCTATGTATGAAGCTTGGGATAAGTACAACATCATTTTCCTACGATCCCTTATAACCTTGATCCCAAGGATGTGTCCCACCTCTCCTAAGTCCTTCATATCAAACTGTCTGGACAACCATCCCTTACGTCCAATAACACCTTGATATTGTTTCCAATCAACAAAATGTCATCTACGTATAGTACAAGAAATATCACTACGTTTTCGTCTCATCTCTTGTATACACAAGACTCATCCGGACTTTGAATAAATCCATAAGACTGGATCACCTCATCAAAGCAGATGTTCCAAGACCTCGAAGCTTGTTTCAATCCATAAATGGACTGATTAAGCTTACATACAAGATGCTCTTTGCCCTTAGCAATGAATCCCTCTGGTTGCTTCATGTAGATGTTTTCCTCAAGACTTCCATTAAGGAAAGCTGTCTTGACATCCATCTGCCACACCTCATAATCCATATGAGCGACTATGCATAAGAGAATCCGGATAGACTTAAGCATGGCTACCGGAGAAAAGGTCTCCTCATAATCGATACCCTCTTTCTGAGTATACCCCTTCGCAACAAGCCTCGCTTTGAAGGTCTCAACCTTCCCATCTATTCCTCTCTTTCTCTTGTAGATCCACTTGCATTCAATGGTTTTTACACCATCGGGTGGTTCTACTAGCTCCCAGACTTGATTTGAATCCATAGATTCGATCTCAGCATTCATTGCACTTTGCCAAGATACTACATCTTTATCTTGGATTGCCTCGTCATATGTCCAGGGATCAGGTTCATGTTCGCCAGGGACCAAATCAGAAGATTCTCCCAAGAACATGAATCTATCAGGCTGTCTCACAACCCTCCCACTACGACGAGGTATCACCTGTGTATCCTCTGTGACATGCGGTGCAGTGACATGTGGTATATCCTCTTGATCCGGTGGTACTAAAGAAGTGACTTCCCCTTTTAACTCTTCCAGAACAATTTTACTCTTGGGCTTGTGGCTCATCACATAGTCTTCCTCTAGAAATCTGGCATTTGTGCTAACGATCACCCTCTGATCTCTAGGACTATAAAACAATCCACCCTTCATTCCCCTGGGATAGCCAACGAACAAGCATACTTCTGTACGAGGTTTCAACTTACCAGCATCTGCCTTCAGCACATGTGCTGGACTCCCCCATATCCGAATATGTCTTAGACTAGGCTTTCGCCCAGTCCACAACTCTGTGGGAGTAGAAGGCACTGATTTAGATGGAACGAAGTTCATAATGTACATCACCGTATCTAGAGCATATCCCCAGAACGAATCTGGCAAGTCAGAATAACTCATCATCGATCTAACCATCTCCATAAGAGTCCTATTCCTTCGCTCTGCTACACCGTTCTGCTGGGGTGTGCCAGGTGCAGTCAATTGAGATTGAATCCCAGCCTCTGATAAGTAGTTCCTAAACTCTCCCAAGAGGTACTCACCATCACGATCAAATCGTAGTGTCTTGATACTTTTACCTTGACATTTCTCCACATCAGCCTTGAATTCTTTGAACTTGTCAAAGCATTCAGACTTGCGGCGCATCAGGTAAATGTATCAATATCTTGAGTAATCATCTATAAAAGAGACAAAATACTCAAAACAACCTCTAGCCTAGATAGACATAGGACCACACAAATCAGAATGAACCAATTCTAACACATCTTTGGCTCTATACCCCTTGGCCTTAAAAGGCCTCTTGGTCATCTTACCCTCCAAGCAAGATTCACAGGTTGGAAGATTCTCCACTACTAATGAACCCAAAGGTTCATCAGCTATCAACCTTTGAATTCTGCTTAGGTTAATGTGACCAAGCCTAAGATGCCAAAGATATGTTTGGTTCATCTTCGAATGTTCTTTTCTCTTATTGGAATTAGAAGATGAGTTATTTGTTAGTAATATATGAGAGATGTCCTAAGGCAATCGCCTTATGTATGAACCATTTATATGATAAATGAAGATTCACTATTTGAGTATACATGTTTTATGTATTTGATTGGATCTTAAACTCATTTACTGAATGTCACGATACGATTCACGGCATGAGAGAATTTGTGATTGGATCACAACTAGTGAGTATCTCTACATGTGTAATTGTGATGTATCGAATTATCCTAGTCGATGAATTGATGGATTTGGACACCATCAATTACATCGAGACTAGCAGGTATACTCCTTGGTGTATCCAAGCGGTGATTCTCAGCGGAGACATAGTGATGTCGGAGTTAATCGTGGATGCTAGTTATGGTAACTAGTTCATTGGAGTGACCCGGTAGTAAGACTTCATATGGTTCTCTGCATATATAGATATGTCAATGAAGTTCTTACTGTGGCTTAAGTGCGATGTTCCTTTGACTTGCGGTATTCAAGTCATCTTGATCATGGAGACTTATGCTTTGACATCTTAAGTAAACATCTCTAAGGAGATGTGGACCCGGGATGATTGGGTATAAGTCGAAGTGATCGAAGGTGTTTGAATAACCTATAAAGGATTCACCACTCCTTGCGAGGAGATGTATACCCATGGCCTCTCGTCGGATTGTTACTAAAGTCTTTGGCCAAAGCATTACATGTTTAGAGTAAGGTACTCTTTGATACATGTGGAGTAACTAGAATCCGTAGGACGAGGAAATGATACTTGGGCTAGGTGTGACGTAGTCAGCCTAGTGGGGACTGACACAATAGACCATGTCCTGAACCAAGTGGGTATAAGATGAGTGAAGGGAATGGGGCACGATTCATTCGAGCTCTTTGAAGGGTTTGAGAAATAGTTACGGATCAACCGTTGATCTTTTGGTTAATTGGGGATCATGATGTACTACTAGGTGCCACTCATGATCGTTCTATAATTAATGGTTAATTATAGACGGCCAACATAAACCGAGAACCTATTTGGTCACACGCACAACGAGCGTAATCCAAAGGATTTAAAACGAGCTTGAGAATGGGATTCTCAGACCGAGAGAAACTAGGTTTGGTTGGACCAAACATATAGCGAGCATGAAATCGTTTCAGTCGCAATAGAAGCGTGGATGGGCCGTGTCTTATGAAGACGTAATGGATGAACCAAAATGGTTTGGTTCTAATCCAATGGATGAGAATAAACCAAAGGGGTTTGGTTTATTTTAAACGAATGAACCAAAAGTTGGTTCGGTTCGTTTTAACTTAAAATAAACCATCATGGTTTGGTTTATTTTAACTTATCTTAATGGAGCGGGTTTACGGGCCTAATGGTTATGATCCAATAACCATTAAGAGAATTAGTTCTCTATAAAAGAGGGCTTAAGGGATAATTAAGCCCTAATCCAAAACCCTAGCCTTTGAGTTGCCACCTCCTCTTGGAGCTGCCTCGGCGCAACCCTAGGATGCTTCCGCCCAGCACATGTGCGCCGTCATCTCCTTGTCGGCGTCAAGCTTCAGCCGTGAACCCTTTTGGCGGCGCCTACTCCTCCACCAAGCTGTCCAGTTTTCTGGACAGCTTCTCGTCGGGCGTCGTTTGGGCGGCGGTTGGAAAGCTCGACAGCGGATAACTTACCGGGATTGATCTCCGGTAATCCTCTGAGTGGAGGGGCGAAGGATTCGTCAAGCGGTTGTGAATACCTCTCGGAGAAGCGAGTTTTGAGGACTCGTTTTGGATCCGAATTTGGATTCGGATCGTGATCATCTCTCGATCACGTCGTCTTCAACACGAGGCTAGTAACCCGTCTGCGAAGGCGAAGCTCGTGGCTTAGCGAAGTCATCGAGGAACTCGGCGTGGATACGGATAGAGGCGATTCTAGCGAGAATCGTTCCGATTGATGCCGTTCCCGCTACACGTCATACGAAAGGTATAACGTAGATAAATTTCTTTTTTATTGCAAATTTAAATTTACGGTTATGTCTACACTTGTTGTAATATGCATGCGTGTGTTGTGTGTGTTGTAATAAATAGGAGTATTTATTATTTTATTGCTTCCGCTGTGTTCATGTTTACGAAACATGATCGAACACACCTGCCTTGAGGTCTGGAAACCTTGATGGTATCAGAGCCCAGGTTGTGTTTCGACATAATCGTAAAAATGGTTTTGCGATAGTCATAATGTATTTCTGGAAATTTTCTAATTTTGGAAATTTAGAAGTATTTATGGAAATTTTTCAATTTTGGAAAGTCGAGAAGTATTTATGGAAATCTTCCACTTTTGGAAAGTTGGAAGTATTTATGGAAATTGATATTTTCCATAAATAAAATATTTGATTAGATTCTGGAAATTTGTTTCCTAATTTAATCATGATTTGATTTTGGAAATCAAATCTTAAAATATTTTATTTCCATAAGTAGTTTTAATGATTTAGGAAATTGGTTTCCTAAATAGATTTTCCTTAATCAAATAATTCCATGAATAAAATATGTGATTAGATTTGGAAATTTGTTTCCTAATTTAATTATGATTTGATTTGGAGAATCAAATCTTAAACATATTTTATTTCCATAAATAGTTATGACATATAAGGAAATTATATACATGACATAATTGTATGCCATGTAATTGCATTAGATGCATAACATTATGCCATGCGTGTCGTGACATGTAGATGTATGCCATGTATGTCATGTCATGTAGATAATAGTTATTTGCATGCAAAGAGGATGAGAGATAAAACCTAAACAATATTAAAGCCTACACTTCCATTAATATGGTTAGAACCGAGTTAGTTTCTTGTTTGGGTTGTTGGACTCTCTCGCGCTCGAACGAACATGTTCAAACCATGGAATAGTTTAATACTAATATGGTAAGAGTCGGGAGGTCAATCGTTAGCTTTGGTTGTTGGACTCTCTCCAAGCTGGGCTAATTGGTTGAATGCTCTAACCATATTAAAACTATTTCGATTAATGGGTTGGCTTTAACACAGAGCATCGGCTTGTTGGACTCTCTCGAGTCGATGTAAAGGGAGGTGAAGTTGGGTGCTATGCATATGATGCATACTTGTTAATGTGTTAACAACCCGATGTATGTGTGAACATTCAATTAGTTGATAGCACATTGTGATAGTTGCATATACGGGATATGCAATCGGTATAGATGATACCTACCATCGTAGTTATGAATGGCTTGTTGGACTCTCTCCAAGGTTGTTCATAACTATGATGGATATCACCATTCGGAGATGGACCTACGATCTCAGAAGTGATTTTGGGGTTTTGAAATTGAAAAATGAATGGGATTTATAAATGTATATTGATGCATTTTAAAATCATTTTCTCATATATGCTCGTTTTGTATTTCTAGGTCGATAAATTGATCATGGCGTCTTTGAATTTGCGCACTATTTTGGATTGAACAAGTATTGGGCCTAACTTCTGGGTGGCTTAGAAACACGAGAATTGTTCTCAAGGCGGAAAAGCTTGCATATGTCCTTGAAGAGCCTCTTCTGGCCGTCCTAAGGGCGATGCAACTCGGACCAAATGTTGGTCTATCGAAGCATGTGGCGGTTACGGTGGCGAGTTGCATCATGCTAGCGGCGATGGTACAGCATATGGATGCTAATACTATGGTCTTCCATCTTCATGAGTTGTTCGATGAGCAAGCGAGATCCGAAAGGTTCGAGGTCTCTAGGCTCCTCTTCACCACGAAGATGCAAGAAGGTTCATCGTAGTGCGATTTGTGCTAAAGATGAGCGGGTACATCGGGCTAGCTACCCTCGGTTTTGTGATGGATCATGAGTTAAGTATTGACTTAATTCTGCATTGTTTGCCCAAGAGTTTCTCGCAATTTGTGATGAACTATCGGATGAACAAATTGGAATCCACCATTCGAGCTCCTCGATATCTTGAAGGCTATGGAGCCTTACATGAAGCATGAGGAGAAAGCGGTTACATTAGTTGATTCCTCGAAGAAAGGTTCTAAGAGGAAGGCAAAAGACAGAAGAAAGGAAAGAACAAAAGGCAAAGAAAGGCGGAACCCGGTATAAAGGGCACTTGCCATCACTGTGGCAAGGAAGGCCACTGGCGAAGAAACTGCAAGATTTATCTTGAGTCCATGAAGAAGAAGAAGGCATCCGATGCCCCATCTTCTTCAGATATCTTTGTTATTGATTGTCATTCTATTTCCTCAAACACTTGGGTATTGGATACTGGGTGTGGCTCACATATATGTAATGACATACATGGGCTAAGGAATAGAAGAAGACTCGTCAAGGGAGAGTCAAATTTGCGTGTTGGGAATGGAGCAAAGGTTGCTGCAGTCGCCATTGGAACGCATTTGTTGAAACTCCCTTCAGGACTTGTCTTAGAACTGGACAATTGCTTTTATGTTCCTTCGTTGATAAAGAACATCATTTCTATTTCTTGTTTAAATAGAAATGGGTACCATTTGACTTTTAGTAACAATTGTTGTTACATAACTTTGAATTGAGTTCTTTATGGGACTGGAACTTTAAGCAATGGTGTTTATACGTTGGACGTATCCAGTGACATCTTCAATATCGAAGCAAGCAACACGCGTGCTCAAAAGGATAATCAAATAGACTCCTATATGTGGCATTGTCATCTTGGCCATATAAGCAAGAAACACATGTCCGAATTACACAAATGTGGAATTCTGGAATCGTTTGAATTGGATTCATACGATACATGCGAATCATGCTTAAAAGGCAAGATGACTAAGTTACCTTTTACTGGAAAAGGTGAACGAGTGGGAGAGTTACTAGGTATAATACATACTGATGTATGTGGACCTATGTCAACTCAAGCATTAGGAGGCTATAGCTACTTCATTACCTTCACCGATGATCACTCACGGTTTGGGTATGTGTTCTTGATGAAACACAAGTCTGAAGCCTTTGAAAGGTTCAAAGAATTCAGAAATGTAGAGAAACAACATGACAAGAGTATTAAAATACTTCGATCGGATCGAGGTGGTGAATACTTAAGTCAAGAGTTTCTTGATTATCTAAGAGACAATGGCATATTGTCTCAATGGACTCCGCCCTATACACCACAGCATAATGGTGTATCCGAGAGGCGTAACCGGACCTTGTTGGACATGGTCAGGTCAATGATGAATCATGCAACTCTTCCCAAGTCCTTTTGGGGCTATGCACTTCGCATTTGTTTACTTGTTAAATGAATGCCTACCAAGGTAGTCTCAACTACTCCATATGAGATATGGAATAGTAAGAAACCTCATGTATCTTACTTGAAGATATGGGGTTGTCCTGCTTATGTGAAGCGGACTGTATCAGACAAATTGGATGCTAAGGCTGATAAATGTCTATTTATTGGATACCCTAAGGAAACAAGGGGTTACCAATTCTATCATCCTGTGGAACAAAAGGTGTTTGTTTCAAGGCATGCTGTGTTTCTAGAGAAAGAGTTTCTCTTGCAAGAAAACAGTGGGAGTGTCGTCGAGCTTGAGGAGGCTCGAGAGATTCAAATAGACATTGATGAGATACCTGGTGAAGCACAACAGCCGACAACTCATAGTGATGAGCAATCGGCTGGACCTATTGTAACACCACATCTTCGTAGATCTGGTAGAACACGCAATATTCCTGAGAGATATGGATTTCTCGTTAGCGAATCGAACGACGTGTTACTCATTGATGATGAGGAGCCTACCAGTTATAAAGAAGTGCTGACAAGTTCAGAAAGGGATAAGTGGCTTGGTGCCATGAAGTCGGAAATGGATTCCATGTATGAAAACCAAGTTTGGAACTTGGTTGACCCACCTAAAGGGATAAAGCCTATAGGGTGCAAGTGGGTTTTCAAGAAGAAAACCGACATGGATGGTAATGTGATTACCTATAAGGCTAGATTGGTGGCGAAAGGATATCGTCAAAAACAAGGTGTTGATTATGACGAAACCTATTACTTTGTAGCTATGCTTAAATCCATTCGGATGCTCGCCATAGCGGCTCATTATGATTATGAGATATGGCAGATGGATGTGAAAACAACTTTCCTTAATGGAAACCTGCTCGAGGACGTGTATATGATACAGCCTGAGGGTTTCACATCGGTTGATAAAACCAAGGTATGCAAATTGCGACGGTCCATTTATGGATTGAAGAAAGCATCCAGGAGCTGGAATATCCGTTTTGATGAGACAATCAAAAAGTTTGATTTCTCACAAAATCTAGACGAACCTTGTGTGTACAAGAAGGTTAGTGGGAGTGCAGTTATATTCCTAGTATTGTATGTCGATGACATACTACTTATAAGAAACGATGTTTCAATCTTACAGTCAGTGAAGGTTTGGTTATCCAAGACATTCTCCATGAAAGACCTGGGAGAAGCAACCTACATCCTCGGGATTAAGATCTATAGAGATAGATCGAAACGGTTGCTTGGTCTTTCGCAGTCTACATATATAGACCGAGTGCTAAAGAGGTTTAGCATGTCGGAATCCAAGAAAGGTTTCCTACCCATCAGGCATGGGATACACCTTTCGAAGTCTATGTGTCCGTGCACAGAAGACGAGAGGATTTGCATGAGTAAGATTCCCTATGCATCCGCAATAGGATCTATCATGTATGCTATGTTATGTACGAGGCCCGATGTATCGTATGCTCTGAGTGTCACGAGAAGATACAGTCTGATCCAGGAATGGATTATTGGGTGGCTGTTAAGATGATCCTTAAGTACTTGAGAAGAACTAAGGATGTGTTCCTAATATATGGAGAAGGGTACATGGTGATACGTGGGTATACGGATGCGACTCGCATGCAAGGATGATTCCATGTCTCAGTCTGGGTATGTATTCACCTAGAATGGAGGCGCAATAAGTTGGAAAGGTTCCAAGCTTGACACTATAGCGGATTCTGCCACTAAGGCAGAATACATTGCAGCTTTGGAAGCAGCAAAGGAAGCGGTTTGGATCAAGAAGTTCATCTCTGAACTTGATGTGGTCTCATCAATGATCCAAACATGTGCTTCGCCGCTATCATCTTATCAGAGAGATCATCAGTAGGAACGAAATACAAATCGAGAAAATTCCCACTGAAAGGAACTTAGCGGATCCTTTGACTAAGGCATTACCTCAAAGTAAGTTTGAGGGTCATGTTCGAGCTTATGGTATTGGATACCGTAGCGATTGGCATTAGGCCAAGTGGGAGTCTGTTAGTAATATATGAGAGATGTCCTAAGGCAATCGCCTTATGTATGAACCATTTATATGATAAATGAAGATTCACTATTTGAGTATACATGTTTTATGTATTTGATTGGATCTTAAAATCATTTACTGAATGTCCACGATACGATTCACAGCATGAGAGAATTTGTGATTGGATCACAACTAGTGAGTATCTCTACATGTGTAATTGTGATGTATCGGAATTATCCCTAGTCGATGAATTGATGGATTTGGACAGCAATTTGAGGTATACTCCTTGGTGTATCCAAGCAGCTGATTCTCACTGGCTGGAGACATAGTGATGTCCGGAGTTAATCGTGGATGCTAGTTATGGTAACTAGTTCATTGGAGTGACCAGTCGTAAGACTTCATATGGTTCTCTGCATATATAGATATGTCAATGAAGTTCTTACCGTGGCTTAAGTGCGATGTTCCTTTGACTTGCGGTATTCAAGTCATCTTGATCATGGAGACTTATGCTTTGACATCTTAAGCAAACATCTCCGAGGAGATGTGGACCCGGGATGATTGGGTATAAGTCGAAGTGATCGAAGGTGTTTGCATAGCCTATAAAGGATTCACCACTCCTTGCGAGGAGATGTATACCCATGGCCTCTCGTCGGATTGTTACTAAAGTCTTTGGCCAAAGCATTACATGTTTAGAGTAAGGTACTCTTTGATACATGTGGAGTAACTAGAATCCGTAGGACGAGAAAATGATACTTGGGCTATGTGGCGTAGTCGACCTAGTGGGATAGTGACACAATAGACCATGTCCCGAACCAAGTGGGTATAAGATGAGTGAAGGGAATGGGGCACGAATCATTCGAAATTTCTTTGAAGGGTTTCAGAAATAGTTCTGGATCAACCGTTGATCTTTTCGGTTAATTGAGGATCATGATGTACTACTAGGTGCCACTCATGATCGTTCTATAATTAATGGTTAATTATAGACGGCCAACATAAACCGAGAACCTATTTGGTCACACGCACAACGAGCATAATCCAAAGGATTTAAAACGAGCTTGAGAATGGGATTCTCAGACCGAGAGAAACTAGGTTTGGTTGGACCAAACATAAAGCGAGCATGAAATCGTTTCAGTCGCAATAGAAGCGTGGATGGGCCGCATCTTATGAAGACGTAATGGATGAACCAAAATGGTTTGGTTCTAATCCAATGGATGAGAATAAACCAAAGGGATTTGGTTTATTTTAAACGAATGAACCAAAAGTTGGTTCGGTTCGTTTTAACTTAAAATAAACCATCATGGTTTGGTTTATTTTAACTTATCTTAATGGAGCGGGTTAACGGGCCTAATGGTTATGATCCAATAACCATTAAGAGAATTAGTTCTCTATAAAAGAGGGCTTAATGGATAATTAAGCCCTAATCCAAAACCCCTAGCCTTTGAGTTGCCGCCCACCCTTGGAGTTGCTCGGCGCCAACCCTAGGCTGCCGCCCAGCCTGTTGTGCCGCCGTCATCTCCTTGTCGGCGTCCAAGCTTCAGCCGGTGAACCCTCCGGCGACCCTCCGGTGATCTTCCTAGGCCTCGGTGAAAAGGTGAGCACTTGGCTTCCTTGTTTTGGCCGGCGCCTACTCCTCCACCAAGCTGTCCAGTTTTCTGGACAGCTTCTTCTCCTCTCGTCGGAGTGTCATTTGGACGATGGTTAGAGCTCCGACAGCGGATAACTTATCGGGGATTCGATCTCCGGTAATCCTCTGAGGTGGAGGACGAAGGATTCGTCAATCGGTTGACGAATACCTCTCCGGAGAAGCGAGTTTTGAGGACTCGTTTTGGATCCGAATTTGGATTCGGATCGTGATTATCTCTCGATCACGTCGTCTTCAACACGAGGCTAGTAACCCGTACGAAGACGAAGCTCGTGGCTTAGCGAAGTCATCCCGAGGAACTCGGCGTGGATACGGATAGAGACGATTCTAGCGAGAATCGTTCCGGTTGATGCCGTTCCCGCTACACGTCATACGAAAGGTATAACGTAGATAAATTTCCTTTTATTGCAAATTTAAATTTACGGTTATGTCTACACTTGTTGTAATATGCATGCGTGTGTTGTGTGTGTTGTAATAAATAGGAGTATTTATTATTTTATTGCTTCCGCTGTGTTCATGTTTACGAAACATGATCGAACACACACACGCCGCGGTGCCGGAAACCCAACAGTGGTATCAGAGCCCAGGTTGTGTTTCGACATAATCGTAAAAATGGTTTTGCGATAGTCATAATGTATTTCTGGAAATTTTCTAATTTTGGAAATTTAGAAATATTTATGGAAATTTTTCAATTTTGGAAAGTCTAGAAGTATTTATGGAAACTTCCACTTTTGGAAAGTTGGAAGTATTTATGGAAATCGATATTTTCCATAAATAAAATATTTGATTAGATTCTGGAAATTTGTTTCCTAATTTAATCATGATTTGATTTGGGAAATCAAATCTTAAAATATTTTATTTCCATAAGTAGTTTTAATGATTTAGGAAATTGGTTTCCTAAATAGATTTTCCTTAATCAAATAATTCCATGAATAAAATATGTGATTAGATTTGGAAATTTGTTTCCTAATTTAATTATGATTTGATTTGGAGAATCAAATCTTAAACATATTTTATTTCCATAAATAGTTATGACATATAAGGAAATATATACATGACATAATTGTATGCCATGTAATTGTATTAGATGCATAACATTATGCCATGCGTGTCGTGACATGTAGATGTATGCCATGTATGCCATGCCATGTAGATAATAGTTATTTGCATGCAAAGAGGATGAGACATAAAAACCCTTAAACAATATTAAAGCCTACACCTTCCATTAATATGGTTAGAACCAGAGTTCCGTTTATTGTTTGGGTTGTTGGACTCTCTCCAAGCCCGGCTCGAACCCGAACATGTTCAAACCATGGAATAGTTTAATACTAATATGGTAAGAGTCAGAGGTCAATCGTTAGCTTTGGTTGTTGGACTCTCTCCAAGCTGGGCTAATTGGTTGAATGCGCTCTAACCATATTAAAACTATTTCCCGATTAATGGGTTGGCTTTAACCTGGAGCATCGGCTTGTTGGACTCTCTCCAAGGTCGATGTAAAGGGAGGTGAAGTTGGGTGCTATGCATATGATGCATACATGTTAATGTGTTAACAACCCGATGTATGTGTGAACATTCAATTAGTTGATAGCACATTGTGATAGTTGCATATACGTGATATGCAATCGGTATAATTGATACCTACCGTCGTAGTTATGAATGGCTTGTTGGACTCTCTCCAAGGTTGTTCATAACTATGATGGATATCAGCCCATTCGGAGATGGACCTACGATCTCCAGAAGTGATTTTAAGGTTTTTGAAATTCAAAAAATGAATGGGATTTATAAATGTATATTGATGCAATTTAAAATCATCTTTCTCATATATGCTCGTTTTGTATTTCTAGGTCAATAAATTGATCATGACGTCTTTGAATTTGCGCACTATTTTGGATTCGAACAAACTGACTGGGCCTAACTTCCTGGACTGGCTTAGAAACCTGAGAATTGTTCTCAAGGCGAAAAAGCTTGCATATGTCCTTGAAGAGCCTCTTCCTGACCGTCCTAAGGACGATGCAACTCCAGACCAAATGTTGGTCTATCAGAAGCATGTGGCAGATTCTGAGCTGGCGAGTTGCATCATGCTAGCGGCGATGGTACATGAGCTGCAAAAGCAGCATGAGCATATGGATGCTAATACTATGGTCTTCCATCTTCATGAGTTGTTCGATGAGCAAGCGAGATCCGAAAGGTTCGAGGTCTCTAGGCTCCTCTTCACCACGAAGATGCAAGAAGGTTCATCTGTAGTGCAGTTTGTGCTAAAGATGAACGGGTACATCGAGCGGCTAGCTACCCTCGGTTTTGTGATGGATCATGAGTTAAGTATTGACTTAATTCTGCATTGTTTGCCCAAGAGTTTCTCGCAATTTGTGATGAACTATCGGATGAACAAATTGGAATCCACCATTCCCGAGCTCCTTAATATGCTGAAGACTGTGGAACCTTCTGTGAAGCATGAGGAGAAGGCGGTTCTGTTAGTTGATTCCTCAAAGAAAGGTTCTAAGAGGAAGGCAAAAGAACAGAAGAAAGGAAAGAACAAAAAGGCAAAGAAGGCGGAACCAGTGCAAAAGATAATGTCCCTATCAATGCACCCGAAGAAAGGTTTTGGTTCAAGTGTGTACAAATTTTCTATCAATGCACCCGAATAGATAATGTCCCTATTCCTTCTTATAACAACTCTGTCATTAAAAAAAATAAAATATCGATCCATAAACAATTTAGAAACTAAAGTTAAATTCTTTCAAAACAAGGGTACATAAAGGCAATTCTTAAGAACCAAAAGTTTATTTTTCTCAAAAGATAAATGAACATCTCCCACTGCAACAACCGCCACCTTCGTGGCATCGCCCAAGTACACGATAATCTCCCCCTCAGCCAGTCATCTGGTTTCCTGGAACCCCTGCAAAGTATTGCAGACATGATCAGTGGCTCCCGTATCTACACACCAGGTGCCGGTAGATAACACCGCTAAACATGTTTCAACGACTAGACCAAAAGATATACCTTTATTCTTGCGGTTGGGTCAGTCCTTCTTCCAGTGTCCAATCTACTTACAAGTGAAGCACTTGCCTTTCGGCTTCTTCACTCCTCCCTGAGTATCTCCCTCCGCCTTCACCCCAGTTTGTTTCTTCTTCTTCTTGCCTTTCGGCTTAAGAAGTAGAAACCTTTTGGGTCACCACGGCATGCGCCTGAACACTCTGACGAAATAGTCCCTCTGCCGCCTGGAGTTCTATCAGAAGTTCCGTCAACGAATACAACCTCTTTTTCATGTTGTAGTTCAGGCGAAACTACTCAAAACTCCTAGGTAGAGACTGGAGTATGATATCGACCTGGGTTTCCCCATCGATCTCTGCTCTTAGGACCTCTAGCTCACTCAAATGAGCCATTATCTTGAGAACATGATCCCTCACGGGTGTTCCCTCAATCATGGTGGTCATCATCAAGTTTCTCATGGCCTCTTGCCTCGCATCCCGATTCTGGTGTCCAAAAAGCTCCTTGAGATTGAGCATCATATCATAAGCAGTGGACATGGCTTGATGCTGATGTTGCAGTACATTTGTCATAGATGCCAAAACACCGCGCCATCTCATTGGCCTTGATCCACTTCTTATAGCTCTCTCTCTCCTTTTCCCCAGAATCATCTGCAGGCTTGGGAGGGCACTCTTCTAGGATTACATATTTGTATTCCTCAGCAGTCAAGACAATGTCTAGATTCCTCTTCCAATCTACATAGTTGGGTCCAGTAAGTTTGTTCTCTTTCAGTATCACAGCAAGTGGGTTGAAAGTCATTTTGAAAGAAAACCTAAGAATCACATAAATCAAAATATTAGATTTCAAAAAATTATTGATTCCTCAAACAATAAAATTTTAAAATCAACCAACATCTCAAAACACCGAGAATATTGTATGCCACGATAGTGTGGACGTATATGAATTCTACATTTGTAAGAGGAGATTTTACCCATTAATTTTACTATCTTGTCAACCTAACTTTTTAACAAGTAAAATTAATAGTTGGTTCCTCTTTGGCCCTACAAATAAAAGCAGTGACTCCGATGGGAAGGATACTTATATTTGTATCTAAGTGTTCACCATTACTCGGTACCAAGGTAATTATCTCGGGTTATGTGCCTTCCGATGGGGAAGTACACACACTCCTTGATAATTCCCTATAACCATATTTGACCTTGTGATCTGCAAACAAAACCATCCGATATGGAGGAAGGGACTCAGAGCCGACGCGCAAGTTTATTTGCATCACTTGTCAAATCGTAATGGAGGCCGTGGGAATTTTAAAAAAATTTCCCTCTCCCACTTAGTAATTTGGAATTGAAGAATTTTCCTAGCCTACGACATGCATATCAAACAAAAGGCAATAAATATGAAAAATAAATTATTTTCCAACTATTATGACTTTTGTCTTCAATATGTCTCCCGTCACATCGCCATCTCGTCCGCTCCTCCTACGCCATGTATGAGCCATTCGGAGATCCGAGCTGAGACTAAAACTTATTTTAATTTACTCCATCGATCCTATACTCCACGAGGGAGTGTACATGAAATCTAGATCGAAAGTAAAATAAAATAAAGAGTGGCTAAACAATGCCGTATTTAATTTACAAAAACTAAATACTAGCATCGTCAACCCCGAGGATTCAACAAAATAAATATTTACACACATACAATCACATACACACATATGGCCATAATAGTCGGATCTTATGCCAGCAACCAAAGAGTTAAACTATGCATATCCTACTATTATCTGGCACATATAATATATGAAAAGTGCATAAAAATTAACCTAATCCTAAACACACAAAACTGGAAACCTTGGCTCTAATACCAATTGAAGGGTTTTTGGTTATCGAGTCCGTGAGGGGAAACTTCGCTTCCCACTTCACCTCGGTAGCTTATCCATGGCGATCCCTTCGATGTCCCCAGATTAAAAAATTTAATCCTAGACAAAAGGGATTGCCCAAACCACCAAGTCATCGTCGTGCTATTCGTTTAGAGAGGTCACTTGAACAAACTCGTTGTTCAAGCGACTATCCTCTATTCTACGAGTAGCCGCGGAATAGACAATGTCCGGATCACCGGTTTTCGTGTTTATGCTCGAGATCCAAGTATTATTTATCCATTTACATATTTATAACATGCTTATAATTGAAAACCAAAAACAAGCAAGAAAGAAAAGAGAAAAGAGAATAGATATACCTCTTGATCTTCTAATGTATGACCTTCCTCCTTTTGGACGTCGTGTGGGCGACGATCTACCAAAAGTCGAAGCTCCTAGATCGCAAATCTTCCTTCCTTGCTCTTCCAAAGCAAGAGGAAGAATAGAAACAAGGTTTTTCTCCTCCCTAAAACCAACCAACAAGGAGCACACAAACTCCTTGCCGCCGGCCAACTAGAAGGAGGAGAAGATGATGGAAAACAACCAAGACACCAAGGGAAGCCCTATATCTTGTTTCCACTACCTAAGGAGAAGAGAGGAGGGGCTTTGGCCGCCGGCCAAGGGCTGGAAAAAGGCTGGAAGGGCTGCTGGACGCTGGCCAATGAAGGAGGAAGATGAAAGCAATCACCTTCCTTAATTGGTGCCTCCCTAGCTTCCAAACCCTAACCCTAATCCTATCTCAACTAGGATTCCTCTCCCTTGCCACCCAAAAACCCTAGCTCTCTTGATGTTGTTCACGCTAACTCCCTTGCCCTCCTTTTATAGAGTTAGGGATAAGTCATGATTTAATCTCCTCCATTGGTTCTAGTGATTTAATCTCAACCGTCGGATCTAGAGATTTAATCTCAACCGTCGGATCTTAGAGATTTAATCTCTACCTATGGATCTTAGAATTTTGTTTCTATCCATTGGATCTAAGCTTCATGAGGTGTTAATAGGCTACATTAGGGACCATGAGGAGGAGTTGGATCTTGGCCACCCATGGATCAAGCCCACATAAAGTCCGATCCACTAATGATGATCCAATCCACTAAAGGATCATCATTGATCTACCTCACCAACCCCCATATGATAATATGGGATCCATATATTATTTATACATTTTCTCCCCATGTTTAAGATCTCAAATGTCCATCGATTAATTAATTTACTGACCATTAATTAATCAACATCTAACTCCTTGAGTAGTACCACTCAACCTTTTCATCATGCCGGACCAAGTCCACCTATAGGGTTTACATGATGAACCTTATGAGCTCCTCAAGGGGACATCATCATCCTAATATATATGACACGGTTTCCTCCTATAATCAACGACACACCATATAAATAATATCATCTCCCAACTTACCGAGCCTATCGATTTAATCTATAAATCTCTCCCATTGGTAAATCAAAGAGATGAGTACTAAGTATATGTGCCCGTTATTATATCGAGATTAAGAGTATGTACAATATAATATCTGAGGTCTGATTCGATTATGTAGTCAGTAATAAATCGAATCACCTCTAAGTCGGTCCTGCTCAATACACACAAAGTGCACTAGTGTGATTCTATGGTCAAAACAAATCAATACCAAATCACACTACAATCATTCCGATGGTTTGTCCAAAGCCATCTCGGTTGTGAGCCTTTACTTATAATTTTCAAGGGGCCGATAACATGATCTCCTGTGTGACACCACACACCATGTTATCTACAATGTAAAGGATTAGACAATATTGCATAACGATAAAAATATGCAAACAATGATCATGTGATTCTTATTTCAAAATAAAGATGTTCATACAAAAGATAGGCTTTTCAGTATACATCCCTACAAGGAAGGACCGGAGGTAAGCACCGAGTGTGGAGCAATGGTAAGGTCGTGTCCTCCGTATGGGGACTACCGTAGGTGGCAATCCGACTGAGACATCAAAAGGAAGATCTAGGTCAAGGTCGAATGGTAAGCACTGTCATATTTACCATTAATCTACATTTATGTGCTAACTCTATCTTGCAGGTGAGTGATCAAGCTAATAGTCGACTGAAGGCTAGTAGCAGTTGACTGATCCTACCTTTAGTCGACTACTGAGGGGCATCAATCAATTGATGGTCAAGATGATCATCTCGAAGAAAGTCAAGATAAGCTCCACAAAAATTGGGGGGATGAGGAGCTTTGACCCAGATCTAGATTTCAACGACCTAGGGTTTCAAAGGCTATAAAAGAAGAGGCTTTTCACCTCTTTGTATCATCAAAGTGTGCTCCCAAAGTGCTCCAACCATGCCAAGCTTCCGACAACAACACTACGCCATCGTAACGTCGACAACGCACGCAACCTTGCATTATCTAAGTTGGTAGTCTCTTTTTAGTTGTTGTCATTCTTGTATTTGTTCTTTTAATTGTAAAGAGGAGAGGTAGGCTTGTTGCCTCTTCCTTTATCTTTTTCTTGCAACCGCCATCTCTTACCTCCAACGAGGAAGACACTTTTAGTGGATTGCCCCATCGTACGCGTTCTAGAATCATGAGGCCTTGGATTAGCAACCTTTGGGTTGTGAACCAAGTAAAAAGAAAGAGTCTCATTTTCTTTTATTGTCTTTTACTTTCCGCTGTAATACTCATAGTTTTGATGAAACGAAAAGAAAGTTTTATGATCCCTATTCACCCCCCCCTCTAGCAACTCTTCAATCCAACATTAGGTTCTCGTAACGTTGGCAATGTACCTAAAATCATTTTAGATACATAAGTAATGAGTGACATCTAACAATGCTTCATTGCTACCCAAGTGATGAAAATGTTGAGATCCGACATAACCTGTCTGTAGCATTATCATGTATGACTCAATCCGTCTATCATTGATATCTAGATTGATCAATGAGGCATAGACTGTGTCATCCTCTTATCAATCTTTGTGTTTCTTGATCTCCAAGTAGACTGCCTTCATCAAATGAGCTCAACTTCTCATATTGACTTATTTGAGCATGACCATGCATTTTAGTAGTCATACTTTATCAAGGGGCCCACATATATTACTTCCGTCATATGGAAAGGATAGATCCCATCTCTATAACTCACATCCCTCCGCATAATTCATTGCATACCTAGTGATCAAAATTATAGTCCACCTTGTTACAGGTGATGTTTCTCGATACGAAAATATACAACTCCTTATGTAAGGAAACATAGTGATTTCAGGTCTAAGGACTATTCATACCAATAGTCACTGTGAGAATGTTTATGATACTCATATGACGATCCATGAAACATTCTCATGGCAGGTTAATTCAATACATATTCTCTACTATATACCCATGTGTCAACTTGATACCCTATATTCATGACTTATGAGATTAAGTCATCAGTTGACCTACATGCTAATCTTAACATATTGATATTATCCTTGTATATTAATACTTTGACTAGGAACAGTTACGAGTAGTGTTCTAAATATATATCTACAATATCCCACTATCAAGTCACCAACTTGATATATCGTAGACTAGAACCAACTATCCTAGGATATTATTATATTTATTCAAATGACACATCAATGAAGTAAATACAATAACAATAAAGTTTGCCTTTATTATGAAATATGAGTTTTCCTTACAAATCATCTCATAATTTATTAACATTTAGGTCTAGTACTGATAATCTTTCACTAGCATTAGTGTCAATCAATGAAAAATCGAATATCCAGTGACCTAGTCTAACCATCTTGTTTCCTCTGTGCCAAATCCTTGGTAAAAAGATCTGCATTGATTCGTATTCTGCATATCCTCACATCTCCTCGATCGATGATCTCTCGAATGAGATGAATCACCGTAGTATGTGTTTGGATCGCTGATGAGAGCAAGGTTCCTTAGCCTGTGCTATAGCCCCATTGTTATCACAATAGAGGTCTATGGGGCTCAGTATCCTAGGAATAACACAAATCTTAGAAATAAAATTTCTGATCTAAACAACCTCTTTTGCTGCAGCTGAAGTAGCAATATACTTGGTCTCTATAGTAGAATTAGTTATTGTGTCTTGCTTTGAACTCTTCAAGCTTATAACACCACCATTTAAGCAAAAATACATATCTTGACTGTGATCTAGAATCATCCTTGTCAATTTGGAAGCTTACATCGTTGTAACCCTTTACAATGAGCTCCTCATCGCCTCCAAATATCAAGAAATAATCTTTTGCTCTTCTTAAATACTTAAGAATATTCTTGATTTCTATCTAGTGACTTTCACTTGGAATTGATTGGTATCTGCTCATTATGCTTAACACATATGAAATGTCAGGGCGAGTACATAATATAGCGTACATGATAAACCCTATAGCAGATGCATAAAGAATTTGATCCATGTGATTCCTTTCTTCCTTAGAAGAAGGGCATTGAACCTTCTAAAGGCTCATACCATGCGACATCAGTGAAAATCCCTTCTTGGAATTCTGCATGGAACAATGATTAAGCATCTTGCCAATATATGTACTCTGACTGAGGCCAAGTAGTCTCTTAGATCTATCTCCATAGATCTTGATGTCCAATATATAGGTTGCTTCTCCTAAGTCTTTCATTGAGAAACAATTCCTAAGCCAAGCCTTCACAGACAACAGCATAGGGATATCCTTTCCAATTAGAAGTATGTCATCTACATACAAAATGAGAAAAGCGACTGTGCTCCCACTAACCCTCTTGTAGATACAAGGTTCATCTTCATTCTTTATGAAACCAAACATTTTGATCGCATCATCAAATCGAAGATTCCAGCTTCTAGAAGCTTGCCTTAAACCATAGATGGACCTTTGCAACTTACATACCTTTCTAGCATCCTTTGGATCTACAAAATCCTCATATTGTGTCATGTACACATCCTCAAGTAGATTTCAATTAAGAAATGCAGTTTTGGCATCCATCTGCCAAATTTCATAATTATGGTAAGCTGCAATAGCAAGCATGATCCAATTTAAGAATCGCAACTGGTGAAAAAGTTTCATCATAGTGTATACCATGAATCTTCTTTAATCCTTTAGTTACCAATCACCCTTTATAGGTATGCATATGACCATCCATGTCAGTCTTTCTTTTAAAGATCCACTTACACCCAATTGGTTTGACCTCTTCAGCTAAATCAACCAAAGTCCATATTTGGTCAGTGTACATGGATTCCATTTCGGACCTCATGACCTCTAGCTATTTCTCAGAATTTGGGCTCATTACAGCTTCTTGGTAGGTTGTAGGCTCATTGAAATCAACAAGCATTTCATCACCATGGTCACACAAGAGAAAAGAATATCTCTCAGGTTGATGATGCATCCTATCAGATCTGTGTAGAGCATGGTCTACTCGAATAGGTTATGCCACCACTTCATGCAGTGTTATAGATTCATAATCTTCACCGCCTTGTGGTGCATGTTCAATTTCCATCAAGGCCTCATGGCTATCTTGTGTATCTCAAATTTCTTCAAGATCATCTTTACTCCCACTAGTTCATTTAGAAATAAATTCCTTTTAAAAAAAACACCATTTTTGGCAACAAACACTTTGCCTTGTGTGGGATTATAAAAGTAATATCCCTTAGTTTCCTTGGGATATCCAACAAAATAGCACTTATCTGATTTGGGTTCTAATTTATTTGAGACTTGTCATCTAACGTAAGTCTCACAACCCCAAATCTTCATAAAAGATATCTTGGGATTCTTCCCAGCCCATATCGTATATGATGTCTTTATGATTACCTTAGACGAAATGTGGTTAAGAGTGAAAGCAGTGGTCACTAGAGCATATCCCCAGAAGGAAGATCTATCTGACTCATCATTGATCATATCGTATCTAATAAAGTATCATTTCTCCTTTTTGATACACCATTCCACTATGATGTTCCACGTGCAGTCAGTTGAGATATTATCCCAAACTCAACTAGATGGTCATGAAACTCTTAGCTAAGGTATTCCCCATCTCGATCTAATCGAAGCATCTTAATACTCTTACCAAGTTGGTATTGTACTTCATTCTTGAATTCTTTGAAATTTTCAAAGGATTCAGATTTGTGTTTCATAAAATACACATAGCCATATCTACTAGAATCATCAGTAAATGTAATGAAGTACTGATAGTCTTCTGTAGCTGCTACTTTGAAAGGGCACAAACATCAGTATGCATGAGTCCTAACAAATCATTAGCTTTCTCGCTGTGTCCACTAAAAGGAGTCTTTGTCATCTTGCCTTGTAGATAAGATTTGCATACCTCATATGATTCAAAATCAAATGAGTCCAAAAGTCCATCCTTATGGAGTTGTGATATGTGACTCTCATTTATGTGGCCCAAATGACAATGTCAGAGATATATTTGATTCAAATTATAGTTTTGAACCATTTGGTTTTTATGTTATAGATTGGGTTATCAAAATCTAGAACATAGAGTCCATTCATAAGAACTGCTATGAAATAGAATATTTCATTTAAATAAACAAAACAACATTTATCCTTTCTTATAAATGAGAAACCACTCTTATCCAAAAAAGAGATAGAGATAATGCTCTTAGTTATAGCAGGTACATAATAGCACTCTTCTAGTTCCAAGATAAAACCACTAGACAAAGATAAGGAATATGTTCCTACAGCTATAGTGTTAGGGAAATCAACCCATGTGATGTGGTTTTGATGTGTGTGGCAAAAGGATTAAGTTAGGATTGTATTGGATTTGATGTGTGCATTGAAGTCATGCAGGACTTAGTAATTTGCACATGGAGCATTGGCAAGTTTCACCTCTCATGACTCGGTCTTTGAGTCAGTGAAAGATGCATTGTAGAAGCCGTGCTCTTGGTGCATCCGAGGGACCGCCAGACGAGGAGCATTGGAGTGAAGCTGGAGGAAGTAGACTTCAGGGAGAGACGCAAAGGATGACACTGCGAAGTCGTGCGCTTAGCGCATCCGAGGGACGTGGCCGGACGAAGACAACTTCAAAGGCGAGAGACTCCAAGGGAATGAGAGTGAGCGATTGTAACCCAGGATGGAGTAGCGCTTAGGTGAAACTTAGCCAATTAGCTAAGTGTTGGATGGGATTTCCCAACATCAATCGACTTCCATGTCATGGCAATTGACTGCTCCAAGTTGACTGTTGACTCAACTGGTGTTCGAGTCTGGTCTGTGTTCCATCAGTCGACTGCTGATGGTAGTAGTCGACTGGTCACGAAGGTTTCGGGCACAGAATGGTTGTTAGTCGACTGCTCGCTCACAGGACTCGACTATTGGCTCCATCAATCGACTGATGTGGGAGCCGTTGGATGAAATCCAACATTGAAGAAGCCGTCATAGGGCAACGGCTACAGGGGCAGTCGACTGATTGAGGCATCAGTCGACTGACAGGCGCCCAATGGGGAGAAAGGCTTCTTCTCTATAAAAAGAAGCCATGGATCAACTTGGGAGCCTAATTCTTTAACTCCAACCAACACCCAAGTTACCAAAACGCTTCCCTACTCTTCTTACCTGCTTTTATCTAAATTCTATTATAAGAAGAGTGATCTTGTAAGAAAAGGTTACCTCCACCTTGCTTGGTGCCAAGGAGAGAATAGTGGAAGTTTTGGCATGATTCACCTTGCACGAATCGGTCCGTGGATTACCGGCAAGGCTGTGAACCACGTTACGACTTCGTGTTAGCATTTATATTCTTTGTTATTCTTAATTGCCTTTAGTTTTTGTTATTCCACTATGCTAACGGTTTTGTAGACTTGTAATCAACGAGCGATTTCCACCGTACGCGAAAGAGGGCTATTCACCCCCTCTAGCCGACCACCGACGGTCCAATAAGTGGTATCAGAGCCAAGTCGCTTGTCACCGGACTAACCGCCGCAACAAGAACAATCAAGAGATGGCTGACTCCAACATTCATCCGCCGAAGTTTGAAGGAGAATTCGCTTGGTGGAAAAAGCAAATGGAGGTATTCTTCGAGACTGATTTTGATATAATGCTCGCTATGGAAAATGGTTTTGAAGTTCCTAGGGATGAAGAGGGGGAGCCACTAGAGAAATCGAGATGGACCAAGAAGCAAAGGGAGGAGCACTTGGCAAACTCAAAGGCCAAGCACCATTTATTCAATGTTCTTCCCCAACAAGAGATCAACCGGATTGGGGAATGCTCAAGTGCCAAAGAGATGTGGGAAAGATTGGTAGAGCTTCATTAAGGCACTTCGGAAGCCAAATTAGCAAGAAGAGACCTTCTCCTCTCCCAACTCAACAACATCAAACTCGATAAAGGGGAGAAGGTATTATCACTACACTCTAGATTCAAAGAAATAATTAATGGATTGTCTAGTGTAGGTGAAAAGCTCTCCAATCGGGATATGGTCATGAAGGCTATAGATGTCTTTCTCCGGTCCTTAAAATGGAGCTCCATGGTGGACTCCTACATTTCGAAGAATCTAGATGTGAGTACCCTAGAAGAATTCTTCTCCACCATGGAGTAACATGAAACAAGGCTTGAGGGAGTAATTGAAGAACCAGACATCAAGCCATCAAGGGGAGTGGCACAAGTACCCAACAAGGGGAAGAAGAAGAAGGAGACTCCCTCCTCATCCAATGAAGACTCCTCCTCCTCCTCCATGGATAGAATGGAAGAGGCCTACATGGTAAGAAAGGTGAGACGTGCACTTAAGAATTTTAAATTTAATAAATCTCATGATAGGGGAAGAAGGCCAAGGAGGAAGATCATATGTTATAATTCCCAAGGAGAGGGACATATAAGGGGTGATTGTCCCCTCTTGAACAAAAGCAAGGAGGAAAAGAGAAAGAAAGAAGAAAAGAAGAAGGGGAGGAAGAAAAAGAAGGAAGAGAAGAAAACTAAAGAAAAAGGGAAGGCCAAAGCACACAAAGCTACTTGGGATGATCCATCATCCTCATCGGAAGAAGAAGAGTCCTTCATAAGCCTCACACTAATGGTCATAGAAGACTTGGACTCCTCCTCCTCCGAGCAAGAAGAAAGAAGCACTACTGAGGAGAGCTCAAGTAAAGGGGGAGCTTCATCCTCATCCTCATCGAAATCGGAGGAAGAAGACATGGAAACTATGGTAACGAATCTTTCTCCTAAGAAAATAGTTTTCATGATTTCAAATTTAACTAGGGACTTATTTAAAATGAAAAATAGAAATAAATGCATGCAAAATGAGATTAAGGCCCTAGAAGATAAACTAGAAAATGCATGCTTAAATGTTAATGACTATATTTTTCTAGATGTTAATGATGCATGTATTGAGGAAAATAGGGTCTTAAGGGAAAAGGTAGACCATTTAACTAAGGCCCTAGAGAAATTCACTATTGGCTCCAATACTTTGAACATGATAATTGGGAGCCAAAGGGCAAGCTTTAATAGGAAAGGCCTAGGTTATAAGGGAAACAAAAATGAGAAGACCTACCATTGCCTAATTGCTAGGGGTCAAGCCAAAAATAAAACAATAGCTTGAAAATGGATCCCTAAGGAATTTTTGGTGAACCTTATAGGAAAGAATTTATATTGGGTTCCCAAATCCATCCTCAAGGGTTAGGAAAACCCTAGGATAGTCAACCATAGTGAACTTTATCTATATCATATTATTTGGTTGACTTAGGATGGTGTGGGTTATAAATTTTTAACATAGTATTGGGTGATGATAATGTATAACCCATAAATTAAATGCTTAAATCATGATTCATGCTTAATTTTATAATTTATAATCATGATATGCAATGATTGATGATTTATGATCATGATTGAGTTTTTATGATGATACTTAACCATGGGTAGAAATGCATGAAATTTTGGTTAAGTACAAATGCCTTTAGGAACATCTCACAACTCATTATAAGGCTAACTTGATTGAGAACATAGTAATGGGTGAGATGATAGGATGATACAAATGGTCCACTAATGCTCATGGCATTTAGAAGGGTCATTAAGTATATCAATAGAGCGATAATAGACCAATCATGGGGAAAGCATATTTTAATTCATATACATATTGCCCAAAGATCATGGTTGGATATTTCAAATGATTTTAAAACCATTTTATGTTTAATAACCTGTGAGTTCATGTTTTGAAAAGCTTCAAGGCATAACTAGGCTTTAAAGTTGATACAAACCTTAGACTTTTTACAACTTTTGAGTTTTTACCTAACTTTCAAAATTAAAATGAATTTTCATGAAAAATTATTTTTCACTGATAGAGGAACTCACAAGAAATATGTATTCAAAATTTTATGATTTTTCAAATTTTTTGTAATTTCTAGTGCATTTCTGAAGTTCATTCGAAAAATCAAAAAAACCAGAAATTTGAGTGTCAGTCGATTGATCCTTTGATTCAGTCGACTGATGTACTGTGCACAAGCACAGTAACCTATTTTTATTAGGTTTTTGGTTTGTTTTTGATATTTTCTTCCATTAGAGTTGATGTCATGCTTGTATAACATTTGGATAATATTTTTGATTGTGTCAAAGGGGGAGAATTGATAGGTTTAAGTTAATCATGCTAAGGGGGAAATTTTAGCATGTCTTAAGGGGGAGTTGCATGTTTAAGGGGGAGTTTGATACTCATGTTTTACTTACATGCTTTCTTACCTTATGTTTTATGTTATTTGTTTTACCTAACTTAAACGGATTGCCACACATCAAAAAGGGGGAGATTGTTAGGGTAATCAACCCATGTGATGTGGTTTTGATGTGTGTGACAAAGGATTTAAGTTAGGATTGTATTGGATTTGATGTGTGTGTTGAAGTCATGCAGGACTTAATAATTCGCACATGGAGCATTGACAAGTTTCACCTCTCATGACTCGGTCTTTGAGTCGGTGAAAGATGCATTACGGAAGCCGTGAGCTTGGTGCATCCGAGGGACTGCCAGACGAGGAGCATTGGAGTGAAGCTGGAAGAAGTAGACTTCAGGGTGAGACACGAAGGATGGCGCTGCGAAGCTGTGTGCTTGGCGCATCCGAGGGACATGGCCGAATGAAGACAACATCAAAGGCGAGGGACTCCAAGGGAATGAGAGTGAGTGATTGTAACCCGGGACGGGGTAGCGCTTAGGTGAAACTTGGCCGATTGGCTAAATGTCGGATGGGATTTCCCGACATTAGTCGACTGCCATGTCATGGCAGTCGACTACTCCAAGTCGACTATTGACTCAACTAGTGTTCGAGTCTGGTCTGTGTTCCATCAGTCGACTGCCAAGGATTGGCAATCGACTGACGAAACTATCAGTTGACTGCTGATGGCAGTAGTCGACTGGTCACGAGGGTTTCGGGCATAGAATGGTTGTTAGTCGACTGCTCGCTCGCGGGACTCAACTGTTGGCTCCATCAGTCGACTGATGGAAAGATCAGTCGACTGATGTGGGAGTCGTTGGATGAAATCCAACATGGAAGAAATCCAACGACTATAGGGGAAGTTGACTGATTGAGGCATCAGTCGACTGCCAGGTGTCCAACGGGAAGAAAGACTTCTTCTCTATAAAAAGAAGCCATGGATCAACTTGGGAGCCTAATGCTTTAACTCCAACCAACACCCAAGTGACCAAAATGCTTCCCTCCTCTTTTTGCTTGCTTTTATCTAAATTCTATTGTAAAAAGAGTGATCTTGTAAGAAAAGGTTACCTCCACCTTGTAGGGAGTTGCTTCGGAGGTTCATTGGCTCCCATGTCCCCGGATTAAAATTTTCACTAATGAAAGAATTAATCCGGATGGGATGAGTTTCCTTAGCACAACCTATTCTTCGTCGTGCTAACAACTTGAGTGGTCGCTTGAACAAACTAGTTGTTCAAGCAATACAACTCTTCTAGTTGATTAGCCGCGGAAGAGACGACGGACGGATCGCCGGTTTTTGTGTTTGTCTTCGGGGTCCATGATTATACAATATATATACATACGCACACATGTATAATCAACACTAAAAGAAATATGCTCAGATCTGAAAATAAAGTTATAAAACTTTATACCTTACGATCTTCTACCGTATGTCCTATCCTTCTCGTGGACGACGTGTGGACGAAGATCCTCCACGAGTAGAAGGCTTCTAGATCGCGTTCTTCCCTTCCTTGTCCGCTGCGAACAAAGAGAAGAACCAACAAATACCTATCCTTTCTAGAACCGACCACCAAATTAGGGAATTTGATGCAACCGCCGGCCAAGGAACAAGTGGATGAAGCGCCGGCCACCAATGGAAGAAGAACCGCCGGCCACCTTGGAGAGATTGAAGAAGTGAACTCCGGCCACCAATGGAAGGAGAACCACCGGCCAAGGAATAAGAGAGAGGCCTAGAGGATGGGCGCTGGCCAAGTCTTGATGGAGGAAGATGGGCGCCGGCAACAAGGAGAAGGAAAATGGTTGCCGCCCAAGCTTTTGCTCCAAAACCCTAACCGCCCACTTTGAGAAGAGCCAAACCCTAACTCCAATTCAATTCACCTTGCCGCCCAAGCTTAAGCCTTCTATTTATAGAATTGGACTTAAGCCTCCTTTAATCTCCACCGTCGGATCTAGGGATTTAATCTCCACCATCGGATCTAGGGTTTTATCCCAACCGTCGAATCTAGGGTTTCATCCCAACCGTCGGATCTAGGGTTTCATCCTAACCATCGGATCTAGGGATTTAATCCCAACTGTTGGTTCTAGGGTTTCATCCTAACCATCGGATCTAGGGATTTAATCCCAACCATTGGTTCTAGGTTTTGTTTTACATTCTTGGATCTAGACTTCACAAGGATTATATTAGGCTACGATAGGGACCATAAGGAGGAGTAGGATCTTGGCCACCCAATGGATCGGAACCACACAAACTTGATCCATCAATGATGTTCCATTCCACTAGAGGATCATCATTGAACTATCTCACCAACCCCCATAAATTAATATGGGCTCCATATATTATTCGTACATTAATCTCCCCGTGTTTAAGATATCGAATGTCCGTCAATTAATTGATTTACTGACCATCAATTAATTAACATCTAATTCCTCGAGTAGTACCACTCAACCTTATCATCATGTTGACTAAGTCAACCAGCTGGGTTTACATGATGAACCTTATGAGCTCCTCAAGGGGACATCATCAACCTAATATATAGGACACGGTTTCCTCCTATAATCAACGGCACACCATGTAAATAATATCATTTCCCAACTTACCGAGCATATTGATTTAATCCATCTAAATCTCACCCTCTGGTAAATCAAAGAAATAAATACTAAGTACATGTGCCCGTTATTATATCGGGATTAAGAGCATGCACAACATAATATCCGAGGTCCGATTCAATTATGTAGTTAGTACTAAATTGAATCACCTCTATGTCGGTCCTGCTCAATACACCTAAGTGTACTAGTGTAACTTTATGTTCAAGACAAATCAATACCAAGCTACACTACAACCATGCCAATGGTTTGTCCAAAACCATCTTGGTCGTGAGCCTCTACTTATATTTTACAAGGGACTGATAACATGATCTTCTGTGCCACACCAAGCACCATGTTATCTACAATGTAAAATATTAGACAATATGCACACATATAAATATATAAAGTGCAAACAATGATCATGTGATTCTTATTCCAAAATAAAATGTTCATACAAAAAGAGATAGGCTTTCAGTATACATTCCAACAATCTCCCACTTATACTAAAAGACTATGTCGTCATCACTCTGCCATACATCTGATCCACATGTCCTCCACATGCCTATCAAACGCTTTCGCTGAAAGGGCCTTAGTGAATGGATCCGCCAGGTTATCCTCTGATGCAATCTTGGCGACAGCAACTTCTCCTCGCTTTACGATCTCTCGTATAAGGTGGTACTTGCGCTCTATGTGTTTACTCGCCTTATGGGCTCGTGGTTCCTTCGAGTTTGCAACTGCACCACTATTATCACAATAAATTGTGATAGTTCTGGGCAAACCAGGAATCACACCCAAGTCCATCAAGAAGTTCCTGAGCTATACAGCTTCCTTGGCTGCCTCAGAGGCTACCACATACTCAGCTTCCATGGTAGAGTTCGCCATGCATTTCTGCTTGACACTCCTCCATACTATGACTCCACCTCCAAAAGTAAACACAAACCCTGAGGTAGACTTACTCTTGTCCCTATCTGATTGGAAATCCGAATCCGTGTAACCCACAGGGACTAATTGATCTGCCCAGTAAACCAGCATATAATCCCTAGTCCTTCTCAGGTACTTCAATATATGCTTTACCGCAGTCCAATGTCCCTGTCCAGGATTACTCTGATATCTGCTAACCATGCCCATGGCAAAGCAGATATCCGGTCTCGTACATAGCATAGCATACATAAGGCTTCCTACTGCCGAAGCATAAGGAACCGCCTTCATGTCCTCTATCTCCTTTGATGTTTTGGGACACATCTCTTTAGATAAAGGAACTCCATGCCTAAAAGGTAGAAAACCTTTCTTAGAGTTCTGCATGCTAAAACGAGCAAGGATAGTGTCAATGTATGAGGCTTGAGATAAGCACAACATCCTTTTCTTGCGATCCCTTATAACTTTGATCCCAAGGATGTGTCCCACTTCTCCCAAGTCCTTCATATCAAACTATTTGGACAACCATACCCTTACATCTGATAACACTTTGATATTGTTGCCAACTAACAAAATGTCATCTACATATAGTACAAGAAACACCACTACGTTTCCGTCACATCTCTTGTATACACAAGGCTCATCCGGACTTTGAATAAATCCATATGACTAGATTACCTCATCAAAGCGGATGTTCCAAGATCTAGAAGCTTGCTTCAATCCATAAATGGACCGATTAAGCTTACATACAAGATGCTCTTTGCCTTTAGCAATGAATCCCTCTGGTTGTCGCATATAGATGTTCTCCTCAAGACTTCCGTTAAGGAAAGCTGTCTTGACATCCATCTACCAAATCTCATAATCCATATGAGCAGCTATAGATAAGAGAATCCGGATAGACTTAAGCATAGCTACCGGCGAAAAGGTCTCCTCATAATCGATACCCTCTTTCTGAGTATACCCTTTCGCTACAAGCCTAGCTTTGAAGGTCTCAACCTTCCCGTCTACTCCTCTCTTTCTCTTGTAGATCCACTTGCATCCAATGGCTTTTACACCATCAGGTGGTTCTACTAGCTCCCAGACCTGATTAGAATCCATAGATTCTATCTTTGAATTCATCGCACTTTACCAAGATACCGTATCTCTATCTTGGATTGCCTCGTCATATGTTCAGGGATCAGGTTCATGTTCACCAGGGACTAAGTCCAAAGACTCTCCCAAAAACATGAATCTCTCGGGTTGTCTAACAACCCTCCCACTACGACAAGGTGCCTCCTGTGTATGCTCTGTGACACGCGGTGCAGTGACTTGTGGTGTCTCCTCTTGTACCGGTGGTACTGAAGTCGGGACTTCCCCTGTCAACTCCTCAAGAACAATCCTACTCTTGGGCTTGTGGTTCATTACATAATCCTCCTCTAGAAATCTGGCGTTCGTGCTAACGATCACCCTCTGATCTCTAGGATTATAAAACAAACCACCTTTCATTCCCTTAGGGTAGCCAACAAACATGCACACTTCTGTATGAGGTTCCAACTTACCAGCATCAGCCTTCAGCACATGTGCTGGACTCCCCCATATCCGAATATGTCTCAGACTAGACTTTTGCCCAGTCCACAATTCTACAGGGGTAGAAGGTACTGATTTAGATGGAACCAAGTTTAGAGTGTACATTGTCGATCCAAAGGCATACCCCAACAAGTAACTCAGAATAACTCATCATCAATCTGACCATCTCCATAAGAGTCCTATTCCTTCGCTCCGCTACACCATTCTGCTGGGGTGTGCCAGGTGCAGACAATTGGGATTGAATCCCAGCCTCTGATAAGTAATTCCTAAACTCTCCCAAGAGGTACTCGCCACCACGATCAGATCATAATGTCTTGATACTTTTACCTTGACGGTTCTCCACATCAGCCTTGAATTCTTTGAACCTGTCAAAGCATTTAGACTTGCGGCGCATCAAGTAAATGTATCCATATCTTGAATAATCGTCTATAAAAGAGACGAAATATTCAAAACCACCTCTTGCCTAGATAGACATAGGACCGCACAAATCAGAATGAACCAATTCTAACACATCTTTGGCTCTATACCCCTTGGCCTTGAAAGGCCTCTTGGTCATTTTACCTTTCAAGCAAGATTCGCAGGTTGGGAGATCCTCCACCACTAATGAACCCAAAGGTCCATCAACTATCAACCTTTGAATTCTACATAGGTTAATATGACCAAGCCTTAGATGCCAAAGATATGTTTGGTTCATCTGCGAAGGTTCTTTTCTCTTATTAGATTTAGAAGATGAGTTATTTACTTCTATATGCATCGTGGGAGTTTTCGGTTCAAGAGTATATAAATTGCCAACCAATGCACCAGAATAGATAATCTCCCTATTCCTTTTTATAACCACTTTGTCATTAAAAGAAACAGAATATCCATCCATAAACAATTTAGAAACTGAAATTAAATTCTTTCTAAAAGTAGGTACATAAAGACAATTTCTCAAAACCAAAACTTTATTCCTATCAAAAGACAAATAAACGTCTCCCACTGCAATAGCCGGCACCTTTGAAGCATTGCCCATGAAGAGGGTAATCTCTCCCTCAGCTAGTCGTCGAGTTTCCTGGAACCCCTGCAAAGTATTGCAGACATGATCAGTGGCTCCTGTATCTACACACCAGACACTGGTAGATAACACCGCTAAACATTTTTCAACAACTAAACAAGAAGATATACCTTTGTTCTTTCGGCGAGGACAATCCGCCTTCCAATGTCCAGTCTGCTTGCAAGTGAAGCACTTGCCTTTCGGCTTCTTCACTCCTGCCTGAGGTCCCACTGCCACCTTCTTCGCTCCACCTTGCTTCTTCTTCTTCTTACCTTTCGGTTTAGAGGAAGAAACCTTCTGAGCGACCATGGCTTGAGCACTTTGATGAAAAAGCCCCTCTACCACCTGGAGTTCTGTCGGAAGCTCCGCCAACGAATACAACCTCTTGTTCATGTTGTAGTTGAGGCGGAACTGCTCAAAACTCCTAGGCAGAGACTGGAGAATGATATCGACCTGGGTTTCCCCATCGATCTCAGCTCCGAGGACTTCCATCTCATTAAGATGAGCCATCATCTTGAGAACATGATCCCTAACGGGTGTTCCCTCGATCATGGTGGTCGTCATCAAGTTTCTCATTGCCTCCTGCCTAGCCGCCCTACTCTGATGTTCGAAAAGTTCCTTGAGATTGAACATCATGTCATAAGCTGTGGCTATGGCCTGATGCTGATGTTGCAGCACATTTGACATAGATGCCAAAATGTAACACCGCGCCATCTCATCTGCCTTGACCCATTTGTTATAACGTTCTTTTTCCTTTTCATCAGAGTCATCGGAGGGCTTAGGAGGACAGACCTCGAAGAGTACAAATTTGTACTCCTCCGCAGTTAAGACAATATCCAGATTTCTTTTCCAATCAATGTAGTTTGGTCCAGTAAGCTTATTTTCTTTTAAAATCACAGCAAGTGGGTTGAAAGCCATTTGAAAATCCTAAAAATCACAATGATCAAAATATTAGATTTCAAATATTATTGATTCCTCAAAATAATAAAATACCGAAATCAACCAACACCTCAAATCACCAAGAATATCGCATGCCACGCTGTGTGGACGTATACGAATTCTACATTTGTAAGAGGAGGTTTTACCCATTAATTTTATTATCTTGTCAACCTTACTTTTTGACAAATAAAATTAATAGTTGGTTCCTCTTTGGCCCTACAAATAAAAGCAGTGACTCCGATGGGGAGGATACTTCTATTTGCATCTAAGTGTGCACCATTACACGATACTAAGGGAATTATTTCGGATTATGTGCCTTACCGCTGTGGAAGTACACATGCTCCTAGATAATTTCCTATAACCATTATTTGACCTAGTGATCCGCAAACAAACCCGTCCACAGGGAGGAAGGCACTAAGAGCCAACACACAAGTTTGTTGCATCACACGTCAAATTGTAATGGAGGCCGCGGGAATTAATTAAAATGTCCCTCTCCCACTTAGTTAATTGAAAATGAGGAATTTTAAAACATAGACAACATGAATATAAAACAAATAAACAATAAATATGAAAAAAATAGAATTTTTCCAACTATTATGGCATTGTCCTCCAATATGCATCTCGTCGTGTCGCCACCTCGTCCGCTCCACCTTTTCCCGTGCGCAAGTCACCAAAGATATTCGAGCCGAGATAAATCATTTTAATTTACATCCATCGATCCTATACTCCACGAAGGAGTGTACAAATAATCTAGATCAAAAGTAAACTAAAATGAGCGGCTAAACAATGCCGTATTTAATTACAAAAGATTAAATACTAATCTAGCCTCGCCAACCCCGAGGATTCAAATAATAAATATTTACACACATCCAATCACATACACACATATGGCCATAATAGTCGGATCTTATGCCTGCAACCAAAGAGTTAAACTACGCATATCCTACTATTATCCGGCACATATAATATATGAAAAAGTGCATAAAAATTAACCGAATCCTAAACACACAAAACCGGAAACCGTGGCTCTGATACCACTTGTAGGGAGTTGCTTCGGAGGCTCATTGGCTCCCATGTCCCCGGATTAAAATTTTCACTAATGAAAGAATTAATCTGGATGGGATGAGTTTCCTTAGCACAACCTATTCGTCGTTGTGCTAACAACTTGAGTGGTCGCTTAAAAAAACTAGTTGTTCAAGTAACACAACTCTTCTAGTTGATTAGCCGCGGAAGAGACGACGGACGGATCGCCGATTTTTGTGTTTGTCTTCGGGGTCCATGATTATACAATATATATACATACGCATGCATGTATAATCAACACTAAAAGGAACATGCTCAGATCTGAAAATAAAGTTATAAAACTTTATACCTTACGATCTTCTACCGTATGTCCTATCCTTCTCATGGACGACGTATGGACGAAGATCCTCCACGAGTAGAAGGCTTCTAGATCGCATTCTTCCCTTCCTTGTCCTCTGCGAACAAAGAGAAGAACCAACAAATACCTATCCTTTCTAGAACCGACCACCAAATTAGGGAATTTGATGCAACCGCCGGCCAAGGAACAAGTGGATGAAGCGCCGGCCACCAATGGAAGGAGAACCGCCGGCCACCTTGGAGAGATTGAAGGAGTGAACGCCGGCCACCAATGGAAGGAGAACCACCGGCCAAGGAATAAGAGAGAGGCCTAGAGGATGGGCGCCGGCCAAGTCTTGATGGAGGAAGATGGGCGCCGGCAACAAGGAGAAGGAAGATGGTTGCCGCCCAAGCTTTTGCTCCAAAACCCTAGCCGCCCACTTTGAGAAGAGCCAAACCCTAACTCCAATTCAATTCACCTTGCCGCCCAAGCTTAAGCCTTCTATTTATAGAATTGGGCTTAAGCCTCCTTTAATCTCCACCGTCGGATCTAGGGATTTAATCTCCACCGTCGGATCTAGGGTTTTATCCCAACCGTCGGATCTATGGTTTCATCCCAACCGTCAGATCTAGGGTTTCATCCTAACCATCAGATCTAGGGATTTAATCCCAACCGTTGGTTCTAGGGTTTCATCCTAACCATCGGATCTAGGGATTTAATCCCAACCGTTGGTTCTAGGTTTTATTTTACATTCTTGGATCTAGACTTCACAAGGATTATATTAGACTACGATAGGGACCATAAGGAGGAGTTGGATCTTGGCCACCCGATGGATCGGAACCACACAAACTTGATCCATCAATGATGTTCCATTCCACTAGAGGATCATCATTGAACTACCTCACCAACCCCCATAAATTAATATGAGCTCCATATATTATTCGTACATTAATCTCCCCGTGTTTAAGATATCGAATGTCCGTCAATTAATTGATTTACTGACCATCAATTAATTAACACCTAATTCCTCAAGTAGTATCACTCAACCTTATCATCATGTTGACTAAGTCAACCAGCTGGGTTTACATGATGAACCTTATGAGCTCCTCAAGGGGACATCATCAACCTAATATATAGGACACGGTTTCCTCCTATAATCAATGGCACACCATGTAAATAATATCATTTCCCAACTTACCGAGCATATTGATTTAATCCATCTAAATCTCACCCTCTGGTAAATCAAAGAAATAAATACTAAGTACATGTGCCCGTTATTATATCGGGATTAAGAGCATGCACAACATAATATCCGAGGTCCGATTCAATTATGTAGTCAGTACTAAATTGAATCACCTCTATGTCGGTCCTACTCAATACACCTAAGTGTACTAGTGTAACTTTATGTTCAAGACAAAACAATACCAAGCTACACTACAACCATGCCAATGGTTTATCCAAAACCATCTTGGTCGTGAGCCTCTACTTATATTTTACAAGGGACTGATAACATGATCTTCTGTGCCACACTAAGCACCATGTTATCTACAATGTAAAATATTAGACAATATGTACAAATATAAATATATAAAGTGCAAACAATGATCATGTGATTCTTATTCCAAAATAAAATGTTCATACAAAAAGAGCTAGGCTTTCAGTATACATTCCAACACACCTTGCTTGGTGCCAAGGAGAGAATAGTGGAAGTTTAGGCGTGATTCACCTTGAACGAATTGGTCCGTGGATTAGCGGCAAGATTGTAAACAATGTTACGACTTCGTGTTAGCATTTGTATTCTTTGTTATTCTTAATTGTCTTTAGTTTTTGTTATTCCGCTGTGCTAACAGTTTTGTAGACGAGTAATCAACAAGCAAAATCCACCGTACGCGAATGTGGGCTATTCACCCCCCTCTAGCCGGCCACCGACGGTCCAACATATAATAGCAACCCTTGTGCCATTGCCTACACGTAGGTCCACTTCCTCTTTTATCAATGATCTACTATTTATCAGGCCCTACACATTAGTACAAATGTGAGATGCACAACTGGTATCTAATACCCTTGAAGAATAAATAGATAGATTAACTTCTATAACATATATATCTGAGGCAGAAATCTCACTTCTATTCTTCTTAACTTCCTCTACGTACAACTTGCAGTTCCTCTTCTAATGTTCGGTTTCATTACAATGGAAGTAGGTCCCTTCCTTCGGCACCCCACCTTTAGATTTCAATGCTTTGGCCTTGCCTTTATCATGGGTGTTACCCTTTCCTTTGGACTTCTTTTTGCCTTTGCCCTTTTTAACCATGAGTACAGTACTAGGTTGAATCTTCTTAAGATTGCTTTCAGCAGTTCTTAACATGCTTAACAACTCAGGCAAAGGTTTGTCAATTTCATTTATGTTATAGTTCATGACAAATTGACTATAACTTCAGGCAATGATTGCAAAATAAGGTTAGTGGCCAATTCTTGACCCAATGGAAATCCCAATCTTTTAAGATTCTCAACGTACCCAATCATTTTGAGTACATGAGTTCCTACAGGAGTTCCTTCTAGAATTTTGCTTCCAAATAATTTCTTTGACACCACAGAACTCTCGTGCCTTGCCTGCCCTTGATATAACTATTTAAGATGTGCAACCATATCAAAAGCATCTATGTTCTCATATTGCTTCTGAAGCTCAGAGTTCATAGTAGCAAGCATAAGACATGAAACATCTAATGCATCATCTTAATGCTTTTTATAAGAATCCTTATCCTCACGAGTGGCGGTAGTGGTGAGTGGTTTAGGAATGGGTTGCTCTAGGACATACAATTTTCATTCTTGCTTGAGAACAATTCTCAAATTTTTGTACCAGTCTAGGAAATTAGCTCCACTGAGCTTGTCCTTATAAAGGATAGATCACAGAGAGAGAGAGAGTATTCGAAGTATTTGACGACATGGCAATCTACAAAATGGAATGCAGAAATAAACTCATATTTATATCATTTAATTAGGTCCTTAATTAAATGAGTTTCCCACTATACAAGTGGAGAAAGATTCATATTATACTTCATCTTGAGTTAGATTTGGCTAATCGCCCAAGACTTGTATAATTTAGGTAGGCACTATGTACCAATTATACCATGTAACTCTTGCATATAACAACACTATTTGTTCGTTTACCCATTGTATGAGATATGCCTCTAAGGTTTTTCAATCTAATTGAGATAACTTAGTTAAGTCACACCCAAAGTTCAATAGTCGGGCATCACAATTGTCCAGTCGCACTCTACCAAGATAAATCGAGTCACTTCGCTTTAGTAAACATGACTACAATTGATTGAGGTAGTCGTGAGTACTAAACATTGGTAGACATATATTTGTTCACCTAATTATTATAACTAATTTAATTATGCACGCATCACATACAATCATTCTCATGACATGATGCACACAATCACGACCTCAAATCTCCGACGAGAATCGCTAAGGACTCGAAGTGTGCACTCGTGCTCAGCGCCCGTAAGTGCACGGTTGTCATCAAGTAATAATTTATGTATCGATCCCATAGGGACTGAGATTCGAATACCATTTGTTTAGTGGATGATGTTGTTCAGAGTAAATCTCCTGAGAGTCAGGTGTATGAGATCGACGATAGTCCTAACTCAATTACGGTGTCACTTGGAGAAAGCGTAGGTGGTCTTAAAGTTTCTTAAAAGATTCTAGGATTTCAGTTTCACTTGTGCATTGTTGAATATGCTATCAATTTAATGCTCCTAGGATCTCCAGTTAAGGTCTTGCGGGAGGATAATTGTGCTCCTTTTGAATTGTCAGAGCTCAGAGGGTTGATATCTTTGGGAGCCCCCTGTCACTGGGTCCCTCAACCCTTCTAGAGTTGATGTCTCCTACTTTGGGCCTTCTGCTAGAAGAGGTTCTTGGGTTACGAGGATGTCCTATTAATCCCTATGAAGCGATGGATCATATTTCATATCCATCCCTACCATATCCTACTTTCTATCGTTGTGAAAGGGAGGATGACCGTGAGGTTCCTCCTTGGTTCTCCTAGATTTTTGATACGAAGGCTTTCCGCCCTTGTATCGACTATGTGCAGTAGAAGTAGAATCAAAACTCAACTTTCATGGATCTCAACTGTTGGATCGAAGCGGATCGCTAGAGGGGGGGTGAATAGCGATAAAAACTTTTCTTTTAAATCGTTCGATAGACAATTAAACGCAGCGGAAATGTAAATAAAAACTAAATGAGACAAATAGTTTTTTTACTTGGTTCGTAGCCTTCGGCTACTACTCTAAGGCCCTAACGGTCCTAGACCGTGTACGGAGGGCAATTCACTAAAACACTCCTCCTCGTTGGAGGTAGGAGTTTTACGATTACAAAATCCTTCGAAGCAAAAAGATAGAGAGACAAACCCTCTCTTCTATTAATGTAAAATGCAACGAAAAAGCCTCGATTAAAAAGAATTGCAATATTGAAAGCAATAACAAATTAAGATTATACCAACAACTAAACAAAAGAAACTTTAGGCTAGGGTTGTTGGCAGCACTTCGTTGTTGTAGAGTCGTCGAAGAGTTGCAGTGTAACGGAGGCTTTTGAGCACTTAGAATTGAGGATGAAACCCTAGGTTTGACCCTCCTTGTATAGCCTTTAAGCCCCTCAACGAATGGGTCTTCAACCAATCACAAATGGGCACAAAACTCCTTGAAAAATGGTGATAAAGCTTGACTCCTCGAGGGTGATTTTTGACCACCGGTTGAACTGGCCGATTGAACTAGCGCCGGTTGAACTGGCCAATTGAACTGATGGCCACGATTTTTGACTACAATAAAGAGTTAGCTCAAAATATAAGTGGATTCGACGGCCACTTGCCGTCCGATCTCAACATAGACCTTCCATGGGAAGTCTTGGGTCGGATCGTCGCCTAAGATCATCCCCGTAAAGAGCATACGACCTCACTTACGCTTGCACACACGAGCTTACCTCGATACTTACGTGTCGCTTTTGCTTCCGACCTTCCACTCGATTCCTTCGGCTCCCTCCGAAGTAACTCGAGTGTCGCCCGACCACCGCGGCTTCCTCCGAGTGTCGCTAGCCTTCAGCTCCAGCATTGAGACTTTTCTGCACACTTGATTTAGCTCGTGAGATAACAATATAAGCTTAACTTTATATCGTTTGCTATAATCAAAACTTAGGTTTGACTTAGGTGCCCACTGCACCAACATCAACAGCCTAAATTGCAAATATATATTCAAGAGTAGAGAATAAACATTTAAACTAGCATATCCAACATATGTTGGGGATCGAACGGCCAGCTAGAGAGGGGTGAATAGCCCTCTTAAGATGGAAGTCGGAATTCACTCGTTCTCATTGCGTTGCTTGTCTACGATTGTTGTTAGAGCAGCGGAATAACAATAATAATGAAACTAACAACAATACACAATCACACAACACAAGATATACATGGTTCGGAACCAAATGATTCCTACTCCACGGGCGAGCTCACCGAGCTCTAGTTATGCACACGACACTAACTAAACTCCTTCTCGACTACACGTCGGAGGTGGAGAAACCTCTCACAAGCAATTACAACAGTAATATACAAATACAAACAAGAATACAAATACAATACAAAAGAAATACTTTTCACCGATTGCTTTTGATCACTTGTTTGTTGCTTGCTTTGATTGGCTCTTGAAGGACTGGAATGCAGCAGCAATTCCCCTCCAATAGCTCCACAAAAACCATGGCAAAAACCTCCATCTCGAGCTCCTTTTATAACCTGCATCGAGCTATTTTTGCGCCTAGCAGTCGACTACCAAAAGGCCCCAGTCGACTGCCCCTGTAGCCGTTGTCTCACAACGGCCAGATCCACGTCAGACAAGTTCCAACGGATCACCTACCAATCGACTAATGATGCCCATCAGTCGACTGGTGAACTAGTAGTCGACTGCCCAGTCGACTATGGAGCATTTTGTGCTCGCGACACTCCCATCACCGATCGCATCCGGCAATGACCGCTATCGACATCGACATCCCGATCGCCTATGGCGGCAATGATCGCTGCACAAAACCCTAGCCTTACACCAGTCGAACCCTAGTCGACTTGGATCAGTCGAACCGGCACCTATGCCAGTCGACTGATGTCGGGCAAAACCTCAAACACCAAGTTGTTTGAGCATTCGACCGTCGAGTAAACCCTCAAACATCAAGTTTGAGCCTCCGACACTCAGTCTTAGACACTTGGCCAAGTCCACCTTATCCCTCATGGAGTTCCCCACCGAAGCTCTCTTCCCTCGGCCTACGTTCCTCGGATGCGCCAAGCGCACGACTTCGCAACGCCATCCTTCGTGTCTCATACCCTAGAAATGTGCTTCCCTTTGGGCTCACTCCATTCGCTCCCCGTCCGGCGGTCCCTCGGATGCACCAAGCGCACGGCTTCGCAATGCCATCCTTCACCGACTCAAGGACCCGAGCCTAGTGAACTTGCCAAGTTCTCAAGACTTCCCAAATGCACCAAGCGCACGGCTTCGCAATGCATTTCTCACCAAGAACCAAGCTCACAGCTTCGTAATGATTTGGATTTCCCATGCCAAGCACCAAGCACACGGCTTCGCAATGCTTTGGACTTTCCCATGCCAAGGCTTCCCCCTTGGACTTCCACACCAAGCTCCATGCTTGGATTTTCCATGCCAACCCCATGTTGGACTTCCCCATGACAATCCCATGTCATGAGTTTTGTCTATCATCAAAATACTATCAAGGTACTGCTCGAGTCAAACTCGAGTCAACCTGGGCCGATTGCACCAACAATCTGTTAGGGCAATCTCTTGCCTAATATGATTTTGATGGTGTGGCAAAGGGTTTAAGTTAGTTTGATATGTTGATGTGATATGTGCGTTGAAGTCGTGCAGGACTTAGTAATTCGCACATGGAGCCGTGGCGAGTTTCACATCTCATGACTCGTGCCTTGAGTCGGTGAAGGATAGCTTTGCGGAAGTCGTGCGCTTGGAGCATCCGAGGGACCGCCGGACGAGAAGCTTGGAGTGAAGCCGGAGGAAGTAGACTTCGAGGCAAGAGACGCGAAGGAGCATTGCAGAGCCGTGCGCCTGATGCTGACGAGGGACGTGGCCGAGAACGAAGAGAACTTCGAAGGCGAGGGACTCCGAGAAATGAGAGTGAGCGATTGTAACCCGGGGAAGGGTAGCTCTTAGGTGAAACTTGGCCATTTGGCCAAGTGTGATGGGTTTTCGACACCACCGATCATTGCCATGTCATGGCGGGCCGATCGCTTCGAGTCGAGTGAGTTCGACCGTATACGATCGATCGGATTGTGGCCAGTCGATCGGTTATACGTGGCCGATCGTTAAGACCACCGATCGAAGGCGCGCCGATCGGTAGATAAGGGTTCGCCGACCGTTCGTAGCCGATCGGGCGGGCCGACGCGGAGGGAGCGTGATCGATGAGGTCCATCGCCGATCGCCAAGAGTTCCGTTGGACTACAGCCGATCCGACGGTTCGGAGGCCGTAGTAGTGCGGCAATGATCGCCAAGGGCGGCAATGATCGATGGCGCAAACGGAAGAAGTTAGCCCTCTCTATAAAAGAGAGGTGTAAGCCTTTGAGAGGCTAATGCTCATACTCCAAACGATCTTCCTAGTGCCCCACAAGCTCTAAACTCTTCTTACTTGTCTTTACTTCAATCCTATTGTAAGAAGAGTGATCTTGGTTGTAAAGGTTACCTCCACCTAGCTTTGTGCAAAGGAGAGACCGATAGTGATTGGTTTTGGCGGAGTGATTCACCGTGGACGAATCGGACCGTGGATTAGCGGCGTAGCCGTGAACCACGTTATATCTCGGTGTTTGTATTGCTTGTTCATTTATTGCTTGTCTTAGTTTATTGCTTCCGCTTGCGCTAACGTTTTTGTAGACGAGCAAATTTACGACGTCCAATGTATGAGGGCTATTCACCCCCCTCTAGCCGGCCATATCGATCCCTTACAAGTGGTATCAGAGCAGAGGTTGCTTGTCGCCGGACTAACCGCCGCAACAAGCCCTACATCAAAAATGGTCGGCTCCAACATCCATCCTCCGAAGTTCGAAGGAGAATTCGCTTGGTGGAAGAAGCGAATGGAGGTATTTTTCGAAACGGATTTTGATATAATGATTACAATGGAATCCGGTTTCGTTTTGCCTAGGGATGAAGAGGGGAAGCCAATAGAGAAATCTAGGTGGACCAAGAGGCAAAGAGAGGAGCACCTTGCAAACTCCAAAGCCAAGCACCATCTCTACAATGTGCTCCCTCAACAAGAGATCAACCGGATCGGAGAATGTGCTAGCGCCAAAGAGATGTGGGAGAAGCTTATAGAACTCCATGAAGGCACATCCGAGGCCAAGCTAGCAAGGAGAGACCTCCTCCGCTCCCAATTATCCAATATAAAACTAGAAAAGGGAGAAAAGGTAACCTCACTACACTCTAGGTTTAAAGAAATTTTAATTGGGCTAACAAGTGTAGGTGAGAAGCTATCAAACCGGGATATGGTAATGAAGGCCATAGATGCCTTTCCCCGGTCCTCAAAGTGGAGCTCCATGGTGGACTCATTCTATATCTCAAAGAATTTAGAAGTGAGCACCTTGGAGGAGTTCTTCTCAACAATGGAACTCTAAACTAGGCTTGAGGGAATACAAGAGGAGCCTAAAATTCAACCCTCAAGAGGAGTAGCATTATTGGCAAATAAGGGGAAGAAGAAGATGGAAATCTCCTCCTCATCCGATGACGAAGCGTCTTCCTCCTCCTCCATGGATAGCACCGAAGAAGCCTATATGGTAAGGAGGGTAAGACGTGCATTTAAGAATTTTAGATTTGATAAATCTAATGATAGGATGAGAAGACCAAGGGGGAAGGTCATATGCTACAATTGCCAAGGAGAAGGGCACATAAGGGACAATTGTCCTCTCCTAAACAAGAGCAAGGAAGAAAGGAAAAAGAAAGAAGAAAAGAAGAAGAAAAAGGGGAGCAAGAAAAAGAAGGAAGAGGAGAAGAAGGCAAAAGAAAAGGGAAAGGCTAAGGCTCTCAAGGCAAGGACTTGGGATGATCCATCCTCATCCTCCTCATCATCATCGGATGAGGAGAATGCCTTTGTCACCAATTTGGCCTTGATGGCCTTTGATGACTTGGATTGCTCTTCCTCCGAAAATGAAGGATCAAGCTCAAGAGGAGAGAGCTCAAATGAAGGGGGAGCTTCCACATCCTCCTCATCCGAAGAAGAGGACATGGAAACTATGGTAACAAATCTAATCCCTAAGAAAATAGTTTCCATGGTTTCTAGCTTAACTAGAGATTTATTTAGAGCTAAGAAGAAAAACAAAAGCATGCTAGATCAAATTAAGGACCTAGAAAATAAACTAAAAAATGCATGCTTAAATGATAATATTTCTTCTAGCTTAAATGATGATGCATGCTCACATGATTATATGCCTTTGGATGTTAATGATGCATGTATAAATGAAAATAGGGCCTTAAGGGAAAAGGTAGATTATTTAACCAAAGCCCTAGAGAAATTCACAATTGGCTCCAACACCTTAAATATGATCTTAGGGAGCCAAAGAGCTAGTTTCAACAAGAAAGGCCTAGGCTACAAGGAAAAGAAAAATGAAAAGGCCTATAAATGCCTAATAGCTAGGGGACAAGATAAAAAGAAAGTAATTGCTAGGAAATGGATCCCCAAGGAATATTTAGTGAACCCAATAGGAAAGAATCTATTTTGGGTTCCAAAATCCATCCTTAAGGGTTAGAATAACCCTAGGGTAGTCAACCATATGAACTTGACCTATATCATATTTTGGTTGACTTAGGATGACGGGACAACATTTTTTAGATAGTGTTGGGTGATGATAACGTGCCCATAAATAGGTAATAATGCTTAAATCATGATGATTGATGTAATTCCTATGTATGTTTTAAATCATGATTTATGATTTTGATTTTTGGCATGTTATCATGAGAAATAGGTTTAAATCATGCTTTAGGTGATAATTTGTTTATTATCATCGTATAATACCTAATGCATGACTATAATTTGATGAAAACATGAGTTTCATGATCATAATGTAGAATTAATTGATATATGTCATTATGATCATGTAGGATGTTAGGTTGATACTTAACCATAATAGAATTGCATGAATATATGGGCTAAGTATATACAAATACCCCCCTAGGATACATCTCACACTCACTATAGGCTAACTTGATTGCAAACTTAGCATGGGTGAGATATTAGGATGATACAAATGTCCACTAATGCCTATGGCATTTAGATGGTCATTTAAAGTATCAAAATAGCAATAATAGACCAATCATGGGGAAGGCTTATGTTTAATTCATATACATATTGCCCAAAGATCATGGTTGGATATTTCATATGTTTTCAAAACAATTTCTTACCCTAAAATACATGTATTCATGTTTTGAAACAATTGGATGCAAAACTAGGTAGCTAACTTGATACTAGAATGATCAAAAACCTAGTGGTTTTTAGAACTTTTGGATTTTTGGCAAAAACAAGAAAATATAATGAGTTTTCATGAAAAACTATTTTTCCTTGATAGATATACTTAATAGAAATATGTTCCCCAAATTTCATGATTTTTCAAATTTTCTGGAATTTATAATGCATTTCTGAAATTCGTCCAGAAAATCAGAAATATGGATTCATTTGTGACGTCATTGCCATCCGATAGCGATCATTGGTGGCTATAAATCAGAATATTGAAGGCCGAATTCAGTTTGTAAACCTCCTACAAGTGGTAGAAATATACTTGATGCCACCAACAAGTGGTAGAAATATACTTGATGCCATCAACAAATGGTACCCAATTTTTAAATCAACTTGACATATTTTTCCCTCCATTATACTTGATGCCATGAGCTTATAACTTAGTGTTAATCTTTTTGATGGTGTCAAAGGGGGAGAAATAAGTATGTTTAAGTTAATCACTTTAGGGGGAGAAATATATTGTAGGGGGAGAAATATATGATAGGGGGAGAAATATATGATAGGGGGAGAAAATTTGCATGGAGAGTTTCATGGATTAAGGGGGAGTTGCATGTTGCTATATCATGTTTATCTTTACATGCTTTCTTACCTTAGAATTTATATCAAATATTTTTACCTAACTTAAACGGATTGCCACACATCAAAAAGGGGGAGATTGTTAGGGCAATCTCTTGCCGTAATATGGTTTTGATGGTGTGGCAAAGGGTTTAAGTTAGTTTGATATGTTGATGTGCAGGACTTAGTAATTCGCACATGGAGCCGTGGCGAGTTTCACATCTCATGACTCGTGCCTTGAGTCGGTGAAGGATAGCTTTGCGGAAGCCGTGCGCTTGGAGCATCTGAGGGACTGCCCGACGAGAAGCTTGGAGTGAAGCCGGAGGAAGTAGACTTCGAGGCAAGAGACGTGAAGGAGTATTGCAGAGCCGTGCGCCTGATGCTGCCGAGGGACGTGGCCGAGAACGAAGAGAACTTCGAAGGCGAGGGACTCAGAAATGAGAGTGAGCGATTGTAACCCGGGAAGGGTAGTTTAGGTGAAACTTGGCCATTTGGCCAAGTGTCGGATGGGTTTTCGACACCGGTCGCCATGTCATGGCGGGCCGATCGCTTCCGAGTCGAGTGAGTTCGATCGTATACGATCGAGGATTGGCGCTGATCGCCATACGGGCCGATCGCAGAGACCGATCAAGGCGCGCGAGATCGTAGATAAGGGGTTCGGCCAAGAACCGTTCGTAGCCGATCGGGCGATCGACTACGAGGCTGATCGATGAGGTCCATCACCGATCGCCAAGAGTTCCGCTTGACTACAGTCGGGATCCGACGTGTTCGGAGGCCGTTGTAGTATGGCAATGATCGCCAAGGCGGCAATGACTGATGGCGGCAAACGGGAAGAAGTTAGCCCTCTCTATAAAAAGAGAGGGTGTAAGCCTTTGAGAGGCTAATGCTCATACTCCAAACGATCTTCCTAGTGCCCCACAAGCTCTAAACTCTTCTTACTTGTCTTTACTTCAATCCTATTGTAAGAAGAGTGATCTTGGTTGTAAAGGTTACCTCCACCTAGCTTTGTGCAAAGGAGAGACCGATAGTGATTGGTTTTGGCGGAGTGATTCACCGTGGACGAATCGGACCGTGGATTAGCGGCGTAGCCGTGAACCACGTTATATCTCGGTGTTTGTATTGCTTGTTCATTTATTGCTTGTCTTAGTTTATTGCTTCCGCTTGCGCTAACGTTTTTGTAGACGAGCAAATTTACGACGTCCAACGTACGAGGGCTATTCACCCCCCTCTAGCCGGCCATATCGATCCCTTACACAATCTCCCCCTTTTTGATGATTGACAAAACTACCATCTCAAGTCTACCAATTCTCCCATATTGGCAATTCTCATATCCCAATGAGAATTCCAACGAACCCTAATTGGTAACTTGGTAACTTCTCCCCCTTTTTGACATTACATCAAAAAGGTCCTCCCCAAGGGTATGAATGTCTCATATCCCAATGAGATCTTACAATCTCTCCCTTGGAGGAACACATGCCTACAATCTTTCTAATGATCCCATATCACTTAAAGAGAGGCAACCCAATTTTCCTCCCATGAGGAAATACACATCCATCTTCTCATGATGGATACCTCCCCCTAGAGGCTTGCTCCCCCTTGACCATTGCACCAACAATGTCCTTGGAGAGTCCCTAAGCCAATAGGAACATTAACCAAATCAAAATTAAGGCAAAGTTCAACAATGAACTCTCTTCCACCTTAAAGTTGATACTCTCCCTAAAACCCTTCTCCTAATCCATGTCCAATGGATTTCCACCCTCTCTAATGCTCTCCCAAGCATATCCTAGGGTTAGGAGTGGTTAGGGGACCTTAACCTAGCTGAGCATGGGCCTAACCAACATCGATCAATGATCATCCATGGCAATCGATCGATAATCGATTTGTAAGCAAAGATTTCGTAAATGGATTTCCAAAATCCATAAGTAAATATACATAAGTTTAAAATTCTTGAAATTTGGTATGTATATTACTTATCATAAACACTATGGGTGAAAAATATTGGAAAACTATTTTACCCATTAAATTAGGAGATTGATACAAAGTCCAAAATTTAAGAAAAGCTTCAATAAAGAGCCCTCTTTGTATCATCCCATTCAATGGTGATAGCTATCAAAAGATAGGCTTCACCAAGGTTTTTCAAAATGTTTTCAAAACCTTTAATTTCTTTTCCTTAAACATCTCACTTATCTCTAGATGTGTAAAACACATTCAAGGCAATTAATCTAGTGAGATGTGGGTTTTTGTTCTTTTAATGGTCTCATGCATATTTCTAGGCAATATTATTTGATTCCCATCAAATCATGTCATAGTCCTTAATTTCATTTTATTTATATGCATGATATGATTATGGCATAGATATAATATAAATAAGAACATATGCCAAAATCATGATGTCATGGCATGTGAATGATGTTTTAGCATACATGACATATAAGGATAAGTCTAAACATGATCATGACATTTTTAGAGATAAAAATGAAAATGATGTCATGACATGGCAAGGCAAATAAAGTATGGCAAGAAAAATATACTAAGGTATAAAATACCTAAGTGTTAAAATCAATTTGCCATTTCTAGGGATTAAATTCACTTTGCCTTAAACCATTCATTTCCATAGTGTGCTAAAAACCCAAAATAGCACACCATGACCTCTATGATCTAATTGTGCCAATTTAAATCATTCTAAACTTCTCAAACACATTGGCACATCCTAATGTGTCAACTCTACTATGGTTAGGTTAACTACCCATCCATTTAGGGTTGGCACACCCTAACCCATCTAGCGTGAATCAATTACGCTTTTAGGAACCCAATACCTATTGGAGCTCCTTGGGTTAACAAGGTATTCCCTAGGGATAACTTCCCTAGATACCTTTCTAATGACCCTTTTTGGCTTTGAAGCCTTAGTCAAATGGGTCTTACTTGGGTCAACTCTAGAGGTGACTCCTCCATTGACCTTCTTAGTGGCTACATTTGATTTCTTTGAGGTTTTAGCCACTAAACACATACCATGGCTAGACTTAGGGATGGCTTCCCTATTAGCCTTGGTTTGTCTAGACCTAGATGATGTTCCATAATTAAATGGAACATTATGGTAGGACAAAGGTTTGTGACCCAAACCCTTCTTGCCCTTAGATGTTTCTTGTTTCCTAGGTCTTGACTTTTGTGCATTAGACCCCTTAACCGAGTTTGATATTATTGCTAGGGTCTTCTCCAATTTTTCTAGCCTTGACCTCAAGGCTTGGTTCTCCACCTCTAATTTCCTCAATTTTGAATTTTCATTAGGTGTAGGGGAAATGTTCTTCTTCTTAGGCATGTGTCTACCCTTCTTAGGGTTAATGCCTAGATGGTTTTCAACTCTCCTAATGGACTCTTTAGGTAAAATAGATCTAGTGTTTTGAGTCCTAGGTTTGTCCTTAGAGAAACTAACATGCTTAGCACCTAAGCAATAAACCTTATTGTTTCTCCTAGCATGCTTTTCATTAATAATGGCAAGAGAACTAAAATAATTTTTGGCATGCTTTTTGACTTTAGGAATTGAAGGTGCATTAACTAAATGTACCTTAGGGTTAGCTTTTAGTAGCTCCCCCTACATGAGTCACACCTTCTTGCCCTTTCTTCCTCCCCCTAGGGCATTGGCTTCGGTAGTGTCCCCGTTGGTTGCACTTGAAGCACACAATGTGCTCTTTGCTCTTAATTGAGGAAACACTAGCATCGTTTGACTTTGGGTTGACTTTTGGTGTCGATGCCTTATTCTTAGCCAATTTAGGGCATTTGCTCTTGTAATGCCCTTTCTCCCTACACTCAAAGCATATTATGTGATTTTTATTTAAAATAATAACACTTGAGTTACCTAGGGAGGTGGTGGAGGTCTCTTCTTGATCTTCACTTCTCCCGGATGTGGATGCTTCTTGTTCTTGCTCCGGGATGGAAGATTGCCTCTCCTCCCCCTCAATGCTAGAGGTGGAGGTCTCCACCAAGTCATTAACATCTTCAAATGTTGTGGGTTCTTCTTCCTCGGCATTTTCTTCTACTTGTGCCGATTGGGAATTTTCTTGGAAATTTATTATCTTATTCCATACTTCCCTTGCATCCCTATAATCACCCAATCTAGACCAAATAGTGTTAGGTAACAAATCACTAATCAATTTAATTACCTAGAGATTTGTCTTGAAGTTCTTGATTTGGTCTTGGGTCCACTTTGATTTTTCAATGGGCTTGTTGTGTTTGTCCCTAGGCATCTCAAAACCATTTTCAATAATAATCATATAATCAAAATCGGTTTCGAGATATACCTCCATCCGTTTCCTCCACCAAGCAAAATCTCCATCGAATTTCGGTGGATGGATGAAGCCGACCATTTTGTAGTGCTCTCGCGGCGGTTAGTCCTTGAAGAGCGACCTCGGCTCTGATACCACTTGTTGGGGATTGAACGGCCGGCTAGAGGGGGTTGAATAGCCCTCTTACGATGGATGTCGGAATTCGCTCGTTCTCGTTGCGTTGCTTGTCTACGATTGTTGTTAGCACAGCGAAATAACAATAATAATGAAACTAACAACAATACACAATCACACAACACAAGATATACGTGGTTCGGAACCAAATGGTTCCTACTCGATGGGCAAGCTCACTGAGCTCTAGTTATGCGCATGATACTAACTAAACTCCTTCTCGACTACACGTCGGAGGTGGTGAAACCTCTAACAAGCAATTACAACAGTAATATACAAATACAAATAAGAATACAAATACAATACAAAAGAAATACTTTTCACCGATTGCTTTTGATCACTTGTTTGTTGCTTGCTTTGATTGGCTCTTGAAGGACTGGAATGCAGCAGCAATTCCCCTCCAATAGATCCGCAAAAACCATGGCAAAAACCTCCATCTCGAGCTCCTTTTATAACCTGCATCGAGCTATTTTTGCGCCTAGCAGTCGATTGCCCATGTAGTCGTTGTCTCACAATGGCCAGATCCACGTCAGACAAGTTCCAATGGATCACCTACCAGTCGACTGATGATGCCCATCAGTCGACTGGTGAACTAGTAGTCGACTGCCGAGTCGGCTACGGAGCGTTCTGTGCTCGCGACACTCCCATCACCGATCGCCATCCTCGCCGATCGGCCGACATCGATCGACTACACCCATGGCGGATCGCCAAGCACAAAACCCTAGCCTTACACCAGTCGAACCATAGTCGACTTGGATCAGTCGAACCGGCACCTATGCCAGTCGACTGATGTCGGGCAAAACCTCAAACACCAAGTTGTTTGAGCATCCGACCGTCGAGTAAACCCTCAAACATCAAGTTTGAGCCTCCGACACTCATTCTTAGCCACTTGGCCAAGTCCACCTTATCCCTCATGGAGTTCCCCACCGAAGCTCTTTTCCCTCGGCCTACGTCCCTCGGATGCACCAAGCGCACGACTTCGCAACGCCATCCTTCACGTCTCATACCCTAGAAATATGCTTCTCTTTGGGCTCACTCCATTCGCTCACCGTCCGGCGGTCCCTCGGATGCACCAAGTGCACGGCTTCGCAATGCCATCCTTCACCGACTCAAGGACCCGAGCCTAGTGAACTTGCCAAGTTCTCAAGACTTCCCAAATGCACCAAGCGCATGGCTTCATAATGCATTTCTCACCAAGCACCAAGCGCACGGCTTCGTAATGCTTTGGACTTTCCCATGCCAAGGCTTCCCCCCTTGGACTTCCACACCAAGCTCCATGCTTGGATTTTCCATGCCAACCCCATGTTGGACTTTCCCATGACAATCCCACGTCATGAGTTTTGTCTATCATCAAAATACTATCAAGGTACTGCTCGAGTCAAACTCGAGTCAACCTGGGCCGATTGCACCAACAACATACACAAGCTAGTCCCTAATTCTAGAATCGAAGTATCTACTCCATTAATGAAAGAGAATAAACACAAGACATCTCAATGTAAATCATTACAATGCAAATAGAGTTGAGAATAATGGTAGTCCGCTCTGTTCAATCCCGTGTAGTGTCTTGGTCATTCTCCTAGGCATTGGAGTGTAGATTCCAGCCTTTGAGCTGCTTCCTCTCTCCCCGTTGCTAGTCTCCGGTGCTTCTTAGGGCACCTTCTTTCCATCCCAGCCATCAGGCCTCCCCCTAAGGTTTGGGCGTGCCTTTCCTTTTATAAGAGTTTGTTGGTGCAATCGGCCTAGGTCACTATTGACCAGGACTCGAGTGATATTTTGATGTTCGACAAAAACATATGACAATGTAATTGTTATGGGAAAGTCCAATTCTTGGGTACTTGGCATGGAAAGTCCAAGTGGGACACTTGGAATTTGGCAAAGTCCAAGTCTTGAGTACTTGGCATGGAAAGTCCAAGTGGGACACTTGGCACATGAAAAGTCCAAGCATGGGTCTTGGCAATGTAAAAGTCCAACATTGGTTGGCAAGGGAAAGTCCAAGCATGGTCTTGACATTTGAGAAGTCCAACATGGGTTGGCAAGGGAAAGCCCAAGCTTGAGTCTTGGCATGAGAAGTCCAAGGGGTTTGATATTGGTTACGTAAAGTCCAAGCAAGAGTCTTGGCAGCATAAGTCCAATGGTTGGCGGCGTAAAGTCCAAGCGAAGTCTTGGCGGCGTAAGTCCAATGTGCCTTGGCGGTGTAGACACCGTTAGCATGACATAGCCGATGGAAGCACCTGGAGGCTAGCGTGATGGATGAACAAGTCATGGATGACTTGGAGGGATCCGAGAGGCGTGAGGCTGATGGAGGTGGCTAGAAGGCTTAGGTCTAGGCTAAGGGTGGTCTAGCAAGTATGGGGGCACCATACTTGGGCTAAAACCTCATGTTTGAGGTGTGCTAGTCGACTGGTGCCATGTGGCAGTCGACTGGACCGAGTCAACTAGGGTTTGACTGCGGGAAGTAGCCTAGAAATCGACTGCCAGAGGATGACAGTCGACTGATGGCTCAAGCAGTCGACTGATTGCATGATCAGTCGACTGGTGCTCGAGAATTCGACCACATAGTGTAGTCTCACTCGACCACTGGGACCAACAATCGAGTGAGGACACCATCAGTCAACTGATGGGTTTGATCAGTCGACTGATGGTAGATCCGTTGGACTTATCCAGCGTGGATCTAGCCGTTGTCTCACGACAACAGTGGCATCAGTCGACTGATGGTCCCAAGCATGATCGATCGACTTTTTCCAAAGACAAAGTTGAAGCTTTATAAGGAGCTCGTGATGGAGGAATTTGGCATGGTTCTTTGAGGCAATTTGGGGCGAGTTGCTGCTGCAATTCAGGGTCTCCAAGTCCTACTCGATCAACCTAGCGATCAAGCATTCAAGAGCATTTGTAAAGTATTTTTCTTTACTAATCTTGCTTTGTATTTCATTGTATTTGCTTGTAGCTTTTGATTATTGTTGTAATCATCTTGTACGAGGTTTCTCCGCCTCCGGATTGTTCTGAGAAGGAGTGTTTTATAGTGGTGTGTGATTGGCATCGCTAGGGTTCATACGAACCTGATCCGTGGAGTAGGAACCGTGCGGTTCCAAACCACGTTAAACAATTGTATTCGTGTGTGATTGTTTATTTCGTTATTGTATTATTTCTATTTCCGCTGCATACTAACGAAATTGTAGAGACGATCACGATCAAATTCCATCAACGAATGAACACGCGCTATTCACCCCCCCTCTAGCCATTACAAAGATCCTAACAAGTGGTTTCAGAGCCCAGGGCTCTTCTACGGATTAACAACCAAGGGAGCACGCTAGAGGAACAAGATGGAATTCAAGGAGAGATTGGGTGACGACATCAACGTTCCGCCTTCCTTCGACCATGAACATTTCGCGTATTGGAAAGGTAGAGTGGAATATTTTCTAATGACGAATATAGAAAATTGGTTTGCCGTGATTATAGGTTTTGATGCTCCGAGAGGAGAGAACGGCGAAATCCTCAAAATGAAGCGATGGACCAAGGAGCAACGCCAAAAATTCAAGACAACCATTAAGGTAACAAAAATGTTGATTAATTTGATACCTAACGACATTTTATCTAGATTAGGAAGCTATAAGGATGCCAAGGAGTTGTGGAACAAGTTGGTCAAGTTCTACGACAATCCTGAATCGGTCCAAGAAGACTTGGAAGAGGAGGAGACCGAAGAGGAAGCTTCATCATCCTCACAAGAAAGTAAGGAATCAACATCCGGATCAGTGGAAGAAGAAGTGGAAGACACCTCCACCTCTAGGATTGAGGGGGAGGAAAGAATTTCCACTCCGGAGCAACAAGAGAAAGCTTTGACATCTAGTCAAGATGAAGAAGATCCAATTCCGGTCTCAATTAACCTAGGTAACTCAAACACTCTAATTTCAAACAAAATCCATATATTGTGTTTTGAGTGTAGGGAGTATGGGCACTACAAGAGCAAGTGCCCAAAGAAGGTTAAGAAGACTCCACCGGCGCCTAAAAGTCAACAAAAGTCAAAGGATGCCGGTTCCCCATTGCCTAAAAACAAGGAGCACATCATTTGCTTCAGATGTCGACAACTGGGGCATTATCGAAATCAATGTCCTAGGGGGAGCAAAATGGAGCTTCACAAGTAGGGAGAGCCTCTAAGCCAAACCCTAAGGTATATTTTCATAATGCTCATTCTTTAAATTCTAAGCAAAATCATGCTAGAATTAATTCAAATAACTTTGCTATTACTCATGAATCAAAGCATGCTAGGAATGATAACTCTAGATCTATTTCAAAGAAGGAGAAATTTGGGACTAATGTCCCTAGAAATGTCATTTCTAAGAAAACAATTAAGAAAATCGAAAACCATTTAGGTATCAATCCCAATAAGAGTAGATATATGTTTAAGGTGAATGGTAATGCCCAAAAACCTAATAAAAAATCATTTGGGCAATTAGAATTAGAGAACCAAGTCTTAAGGTGAAGGCTTGAAAAACTAGAAAAGACCCTAAATAAGATACAAAATCAATTTCAAGGGTCTACTGGTCAAAGTCAAGGGTCAAGATCTCAAAGTCAACATCTAGAACCCAAAAGACAAAAGTCAACCAAGGGCAATCAAGGTTTGGGTCACAAACCTAAGCCTAAGGTGGCTTACCATAGTGTTCCATTTGATTATGGAACACAAACTAGGTCTAGGAAGACCAAGGTTGCAAGGGGAGTTACCTCTAGAGTCAACCTAGGTAAGGCCGCCATGACCAAGGCTAATAAGCCTAGGAAGTCCATTAGGAAGGTATCTAGGGAGGTTATCCCTAAGGAATACCTAATTAATTCAATGAGCTCAAATAGATTTTGGGTTCCAAAGAGCATGATTGATTCACGTTAAATGAGTTAGGATGTGCCAATCATGATTGGATGGGTAGTTAACTCAACCATGGTAAAGGTGGCACTTTAGGTTATTTTCAAGGTTAGGGTCACCTTGGAAATACATTTGAGTCTTAATTCTAAAAGATTTTAGGATGTGCTAATATTATTTGAGAAGTTTAATAAAATGATCAAATTGGCACAATTTAGGTTTAGAGGTTGGTGTGTCATTTTGGGTTTTTGGCACACTTGGGAGAAAAGTAGAAATATGGAAAAATATGATGAATTATATCAAATGGAAATTAATATTAAGATTTAGGTATTATTATACCTATATATTTTATATGTCATGCTTTGTTTGCCATATAACATGTCATGACATCATGCTTACGTTTATTCATTGTATATGTCATGTTCATGTTTTAGGATTAAGGTTTTAAATGTCATGTGTTTTTAGAATTTCTCATATGCCATGACATCATGATCATTGGCCATGCTTAATTATTGCTATCTTTATACCATGATCATTTCATGCATTTAATTGATTAAAATTAAACTAAGGACAATGACATGACTTGAAGTCCCATTTATAAGGGAATCAAGTAGGGTTGCCTAGGAAATACATGAAACCCTAGATTAAATGAACCAAAACCCATATCTCACATCCAATTGACATGTATGTGTATTTATACACCCTAGATACATGTGAGATGCTAGGATATGAGTTAAGTTCAAGGTGCATAGTTTTTGCATCTAGTTGAACCCAAACTCATCTTAACTCAACATGTGGATCATTAGGAAAGCTTGTGTACAAGTCATGTACATAGAGCCCAAGGAATATGATCCAAAATAGGGTTTTGAAAACATTTTAAAATCATTTTGAAAAACCTTGGTGAAGTCTATCTTTTGATAGCAATCACCATTGATGAGATTGATACAAAGTGAGCTTAAACTTCAAAGTTTTTAGTCACTTTTGGATTTTGTATCAATTTCGCTATTTTATGGGTAAAATATTTTTCAAACATTTTTCACCCATTGTATTGGTCATAAGTATTATACGTATCAAATTTCGTGATTTTTCGATATACGTATAATTAGTTATGATTTTCCAAAACTCATTTCTGATAATTGAAAATTGAGATTTTCAGTAATCAGTCGACTGCCCCTGGGTGTCAGTCGACTGATGGGCGTGTCAGTCGACTGATTTCTGAATCACTCGACTGATAGCCTGATTTCGGGGTAACCAAGGTTGTTTAACCCGATTTCAGTTGCGGTTAAGGTCCCTAACCACTCCTAACTCTAGGATATGCTTTGGGAAGCATGATGAAGGGTGAAAATCCATTGGATATGGATTAGGAGAGGTGTTTAGGGTTTGTATCAATTTTAAGGTGTTGGAGAGTTCAATGTTGAATTTCTAACCTTAATTTTGATGGCTTAGAGTTCCTATTGGCTTAGGGACTTCCCAAGGACATTGTTGGTGCAATGGTCAAGGGGGAGCAAGCCTTTAGGGGGAGGTATCCATCTTGGGATGATGGATGTGTTTTTCTCCTTGAAGAGGAGAAGTTATTGGAAGAGTATCATCAATTTGGGAAAATTGATGGGTTTTTTTTTTATACCCAATTTGGAAATTGGGAGAGTGAATATGATTGTCTCTCTTGAGTGATATGGGACTTATCACTAGGAAGATGGTAGGCATCCTTGATATTTTTAGACCAAGGGGGAGATTGTAAGATCTCATTGGAACATGAGACATTGACCTCCTTGGAGAGAAGACCTTTTTTGATGTTAGTCAAAAAGGGGGAGAATGTTTGGGGGAGAACATTTGGAGAATGTTTAAGATTACCAATTTGGGATAATTGGTAAGTGATTTGAGTTAGTGTTCTAACTCAATGATTTGTTTGGTTTTTGTCAAAAATCAAAAAGGGGGGCATTGTTGGTGCAATCGGCCCAGGTCACGATTGACCAGGACTCGAGTTTGACTCGAGTGATATTTTGATGTTCGACAAAAATATATGACAATGTAATTGTTATGGGAAAGTCCAAGTCTTGGGTACTTGGCATGGAAAGTCCAAGTGGGACACTTGGCATTTGGTAAAGTCCAAGTCTTGAGTACTTGGCATGGAAAGTCCAAGTGGGACACTTGGCACATGAAAAGTCCAAGCATAGGTCTTGGCAATGTAAAAGTCCAACATTGGTTGGCAAGGGAAAGTCCAAGCATGGACTTGGCATTTGAGAAGTCCAACATGGGTTGGCAAGGGAAAGTCCAAGCTTGAGTCTTGGCATGAGAAGTCCAAGGGGTTTGATATTGGCTGCGTAAAGTCCAAGCGGGAGTCTTGGCAGCATAAGTCCAATGGTTGGCGGCGTAAAGTTCAAGCGGAGTCTTGGCGGCGTAAGTCCAATGTGCCTTGGCGGTGTAGACACCGTTAGCATGACATAGCCGATGGAAGCACCTGAAGGCTAGCACAATGGATGAACAAGTCATGGATGACTTGGAGGGATCCGAGAGGCGTGAGGCTGATGGAGGTGGCTAGAAGGCTTAGGTCTAGGCTAAGGGTGGTCTAGCAAGTATGGGGGCACCATACTTGGGCTAAAACCTCATGTTTGAGGTGTGCCAGTCGACTGGTGTCATGTGGCAGTCGACTAGACCGAGTCAACTAGGATTTGACTGCGGGAAGTAGCCTAGCAGTCGACTGCCAGAGGATGGCAAATGATCGATGGTCGAGCAATGATCGATCGATGATCACCGACCGGTGCTCGGGAATTCGGCCACAGAGTGTAGTCTCACTCGACCGCCGGGACCAGCAGTCGAGTGAGGACACCATCAGTCGACTTATGGGTTTGATCACCGATCGATGTGATGAGATCCGCTGGACTTATCCAAATATGGATCTAGCCATTGTCTCACGACAACAAGGGCATCGATCGACCGATGGTCCCGAGCAAATGATCGATCGACTTTTCCAAAGACAGGTTGAAGCTTTATAAGGAGCTCGTGATGGAGGAATTTGGCATGGTTCTTTGAGGCGATTTGGGGTGAGTTGCTGCTGTAATTCAGGGTCTCCAAGTGCTACTCGATCAACCTAGTGATCAAGCATTCAAGAGCATTTGTAAAGTGTTTTTCTTTACTAGTCTTGCTTTGTATTTCATTGTATTTGCTTGTAGCTTTTGATTATTGTTGTAATCATCTTGTACGAGGTTTCTCCGCCTCCGGATTGTTCCGAGAAAGAGTGTTTTATAGTGGTGTGTGATTGGCATCGCTAGAGTTCGTACGAACCCGATCCGTGGAGTAGGAACCGTGCGGTTCCGAACCAAGTTAAACAATTGTGTTCGTGTGTGATTGTTTATTTCGTTATTGTATTATTTCTATTTCCGCTGCATACTAACGAAATTGTAGAGACGATCACGATCAAATTCCATCAACGAACGAACATGCGCTATTCACCCCCCTCTAGCCATTACAAAGATCCTAACAGAGTTAAGCTGACTTTCCTTAATTACCCACGAAACCCTGATTTGCGTTAAGTCGGGTTGACGCTATATGGTCGTGTGGCACGCTGGAAATCGTGATCCAATTCTGGCATCGAGGTTTGACATGACCATGTGAGATCCACACGACCAATTGTGTCATCCTCAGGAGCTCCATGCGATCATCATCTTTTTGTCCAAAGCATGCTCGTGTCTTAGGTAACACGACCAGGGCACGCTTGCCTTATTTGAGCTCCATTTATATGGCAATTTACCTCCGAAACGCCGTCCTACACATAGAAATAGCAAGAGTAGATCTCCGAACTAGGGAATAGGAAATGAATGCAAAACAAGGAAGAATATGCATGAAACAGGTATAAAATGCCATGAAATGTGTGCCAAACTACTCCTAAAACCCTATATGATTTGCACACATCATGACTCATATCACATATGCAGAAAAGGAACATGACATGGTTATGGCCCATAATCTACGATTTTCTCAAGCCAATGAGAAGATCGATGGGTCAACCAAGGAATAACATCTTCTCCAAGTGCATCCTTTGGTTGTCGTGTGTTGTTGACTTCTTCTTCCTTTCTCATCTTCATCCAGTAGACTAGTACTAGTTTACATGTACATTACAATGGAGAAACCTCGAGTTACATTCGAGGATAAACTAATTGTACAATCAGAAATATATAAGTGGAAGACAACACGTAGGTCGTATTATGATTACAACATGCATACACACACACACACACACACATCCAATCACATTGGGGTAAGGGGCCATAACCATGCAGCATGACATACATCATTCACAAATATCTATGACATGTAAAGTTTATTATGATGCAAAACACGATTTATGAGCCGCTAAGCTACGGTGGTCTCGCTAACTCATTGACTGAGTTGCTGCTTTTAGTCCATCATAATGAACCTGAGAACCTTTCAACCGTTGTTCATAGCAGCAAGTAGTTTTGGCAATAGATCAATTAGCAAAGGTTGCTATCCATCAACAATTACTAACCTTTGCTAAAAAAAAATCAACAACCATTAGCATCCGTTGATGACAAATTAGCAACCATTGGTGATTGAACAATAAACGTCCAGTAACAAAAAGAACCATCCATCAACAATCAACACACTTACTGATCGGACAACACACTTGGTGTTCGGATAGTATTTTTGCTAAGTACATTTTGTCGAACAAAATCATTAAAACAATCATGCACTCATAATAAATAGTTCATGCAGATTTATATCATATATAAAATAACAATACAATGATATTTATATATACACAAGTGGCTCTAATACCACTGTAGGGATCTTATACGAAAAACTTATTGCAAAAACACAGCGGTAATTGGATCCCTCCAGAGATCCATGTGTATACATAAACACTGATCATTCTTACAACTACATCTAGTTGAGAGATTATCCTTGATGCATAACCCTTCGCAATCCCGCATCAACTTTTAAAATGGATCTCAGCGCGATCAGGATGGTCGCGCCTCTATGGTATCCACACAAACACACACTTTGGAGAATCAAAGTTGTTCTAGCAACACCACACAAGGGGTCTTGACCAAAGAAAAGGTTCGACCACGATGAAGAAGAACAAAAGAGATCACTACAAAATCATCATGCAAAGAACCTTTTATATTCATCCCATGAATACCAACGGTTTTGCATCCTTTTATAATATACCTTTAATGCATAGTTAATCCAATTAATCATGATGATGTTGATACAGTGAGCATCACTCCAACGTTTTGATATATGAACCTCAGTTAAAAGTTAGGATTCACTTGTAGTCTAATATAAGTGTTAAGTGTGCAGGCTTAACAAGAAGTCCTAGTAGGTCGTGTTGACCGGATACTAGGCAAGTATCTTGACAGATCAGAAGGACTGGACACCAGGCATGAAGTCCAGATGGGTCGCAAAGATTGGACATTTGACATGAAGACCGATTGGGTTAGGAGACCGGACATTCAGTAAAAAGTCCAGCTGGGTCAGGCAGACCGGACAGCTGGTGGAAGCCCGGGTGGGTCAGAACGGATGTCAAGAATGGTAAGTCCGATAGGAAGTCGGCGGGTAAGCCTCGAGTGAAGAGGTAAGGCCGAGTCCTCGGTAGGGGGACAAAGCTAGGCATCAATCCGACGAAAAGTCCGCGTTGGACTTAGTAGTCAAGTTCGAACAGTATTACTACTGCTATCATAATTCACACTATCTATTTTGTGCTAATCCTGTTTTGCAGGGACCAGTCGACTGAATGGATTCGAGTCGACTGAAGTCTAGTCGACTGAAGATGTATCAGTCGACTGGATACCTATTTGGCAGGATCAGCTTGTGATCGATCAGAGATCGTGCGAAGCAGATGGAAAGATCTTGAGTCGACTGAAGATGCTAAGTCGACTGATGAGAGGAATTTCCCGATGCGGAGCCGAGTGATGTGGAGTTGACTGAAGGGGATTCAGTCGACTGGAAGACCACGACTTCCATATCGATGGGCTGATGTGGAGTCGACTGGAAGGCATTCTAGTCGACTGGAAAGAGTTTATAAAAGTAGTGCTCGATCATATCCATTTATCTAACTTGAATTAACGTCGAAGTGCTGCCAAAATACTTACTCGTCCACTACACTTTGACTCTACGACAAGACGTTCCTCCGACACTCTGTGACTGCCTCTACGATTATTAAGTGTCGGTATAAAGTCTTGTAATCTCTTTACTTTATTATTTTGCTTGTATACTTAATTCTCCGAGTGGGTGGTTTGTCACCTAACTCTATCATTTGTAAAAGCGAAACCCTCCGAAGTCGAGAGCACTCGAATCGGAGGGTATTTAGTGAATTGCCCATCGAGATAGCTCGTGGTAGAGCTACAGGCCTTGGAGTAGCAACCTAGTCTGGGTTGTAAACCAAGTAAAATTGTTTGTGTTGTTAATTATTTTTATATTCCGCTGCGTACGTTTATTAGTTTAAAATTATAAAATACCGAGATTCACCCCCCTCTCTCGGTTCACTCGATCCTACAATTGGTATCAGAGCAGGGGTGCTCCGAGTTGGTGAAACCACCATCGTGAGCATTTTTATTGCTTTAGTATAATTTTTATTGCATTAGTATAATTTTTATTTCATTAGAATAATTTTTATTGCTTTAGTATAATTTTTATTGTATTAGTATAATTTTTATTGCATCAGAATAATTTTTATTGCACTAGAATAATTTTTATTGCATTAAAATATTTTTCTGCATTTAAAAAATAATTTTCTGTATTTAAAATATTTTTCTTCATTTAAAAATTCATATTCTCCATTTAAAATATTTTTATGCATTTAAAAAATAATTTTCTGCATTAAAATATTTTTCTGTATTTAAAAAATCATTTTTTTGCATTTAAAATATTTTTCTGTATTTAAAAAATAATTTTCTGCATTAAAATATTTTTCTGTATTTAAAAAAATCATTTCTGCATTTAAAATATTTTTATGCATTTAAAATATTTTTTTGCATTTAAAAAATAATTTTCTGCATTGAAATATTTTTATGTATTTAAAAAATTAATTTCTTCATTTAAAATATTTTTCTGCATTTAAAAAATTATTTTCTGCTTTTAAAAAAAATCATTTTCTGCATTTAAAATATTTTTCTGTATTTAAAAAAATAATTTTCTACATTAAAATATTTTTTTCTATTTAAAAAAAAAATCATTTTCTGCATTTTAAAAATAATTTTCTTCATTTAAAATATTTTTCTATATTTAAAAACATTTTCTGCATTTTAAAAATAATTTTTTGCATTTAAAATATTTTTCTGTATTTAAAAATCATTTTCTGCATTTTAAAAAATAATTTTTTCCATTTAAAATATTTTTCTGCATTTAAAAAATAGTTTTCTACATAATAAATTCATTTTTAGCATATTAAATTTCATTAAATTAATTTTCTTCACATTAAATTAATTTTCAGCATATTAAATTTCATTAAATTCATTTTCTTCATATTAGGATTATTTTCTGCATATTAGATTTATTTTATTTAATTTAATTTTTTACTCTTTAGAAAATATTCCATTGATAATGTCATACTTAGATGGATACAGTATCATTCGCCCTCCTCTCTTTAACGGAGAAGACTTTTCCTACTGGAAAAGGCAAATAGAATGTTATCTGAAGACTGACCTAGAGGTCTAGTTTTGAATTAGGAAAGGATTTATAGCTCTAGTAGACGACTCGGGAGAGTTGTTAGAACCGGAGAAATGAACCTCAGATATTAGGAAGAGAGTTCAAGTCGATTACAAGACACTTAACACCTTGCAATGCGGACTTACTAAAGAAGAGTTAAATAGGGTAGAACCATTTGAAAATTATAAAGAATTATGGGAGAAATTAATTGAGTTACATGAGGGTACAAATGACACTAGGATAGTCAAACAGGATATGCTTTTAAATAAATTATTTAATTATAAAATGAACGAAAACGAAAACACTAGTCAACTCCATACTAGGATTAAAGATATATTAAATGGATTACATTTAATAAGACACCAAATAAAGAATAGGGACTTAATTAGGTATACCCTTAAGGCATTTCCAAGAAATGTCTTTGTTGGTGCAATCGGCCCAGGTCATGATTGACCAGAACTTGAGTTTGACTCGAGTGATGTTTTGATGTTTCGACAAAAACATATGACAATGTAATTGTCATTTGGTAAAGTCCAAGTCTTGAGTACTTGGCATGGAAAGTCCAAGTGGGACACTTGGCATTGGGAAAAGTCCAAGCATGGGTCTTGGCAATGTAAAGTCCAACATGTGTTGGCAAGGAAAGTCCAAGCATGGTCTTGGCATGAAAAGTCCAACATGGGTTGGCAAGGGAAAGTCCAAGCTTGAGTCTTGGCATTTGAGAAGTCCAAGGGTTTGATATTGGCAGCGTAAAGTCCAAGCGGAGTCTTGGCGGCGTAAGTCCAATGTGCCTTGGCGGTGTAGACACAGTTAGCATGACATAGCCGACGGAAGCACCTGAAGGCTAGCGCGATGGATGAACAAGTCATGGATGACTTGGAGGGATCCGAGAGGCGTGAGGCTGATGGAGGTGACTAGAAGGCTTAGGTCTAGGCTAAGGGTGGTCTAGCAAGTATGGGGGAACCATATTTGGGTTAAAACCTCATGTTTGAGGTGTGCCAGTCGACTGGTGCCATGTGGCAGTCGACTGGACCGAGTCAACTAGGGTTTGACTACGGGTTATGGCCTAGCAGTCGACTGATTGCTCGAGCAGTCGACTGATCGTGTGATCAGTCGACTGGTGCTCGAGAAATCGGCCATAGAATGGAGTCGAGACTCGACTGGTCGAGTGAGGACTCCATCAGTCGACTGATGGTCACAATCAGTCGACTGATGAAGGTTCCGTTGGACTTATCCAGCGTGGATCTAGCCGTTGTCTCACGACAACAGTGGCATCAGTCGACTGATGGTCCCGATCAGTCGACTGATCGACTTTTTCCAGCACAGGTTGATACTATATATGGAGCTCGTGATAGAGGAAAAACCAAGGGTTCTTTGAGGCGATTTGGGGCGAGTTGCTGCTGCAATTCAGGGTCTCCAAGTGCTGCTCGATCAACCTAGCGATCAAGCATTCAAGAGCATTTGTAAAGTGTTTTTCTTTACTAGTTTTGCTTTGTATTTCATTGTATTTGCTTGTAGTTTTTGATTATTGTTGTAATCATCTTGTACGAGGTTTCTCCGCCTCCGAATTTTTCCGAGAAGGAGTGTTTATTAGTGTTTGCCGTGACTATAGGTTTTGATGCTCCAAGAGGAGAAAACGGCAAAATCCTCAAGATGAAGAGATGGACCGAGGAGCAACGGGAAAAATTCAAGACAACCGTTAAGGTAACAAAAATGTTGATTGATTTGATCCCTAACGATATTTTGTCCAGATTAGGAAACTATAGGGATGCCAAGGAGTTGTGGAACAAGTTGATCAAGTTCCATGACAATCCCGAATCGGTCCAAGAAGACTTGGAAGAGGAGGAGACCGAAGAAGAATCATCATCATCCTCACAAGAAAGTGAGGAGTCAACTTCCGGGTCGGAGAAGGTGAAGGAAGTGGAAGAAGCATCCACCTCAAGGATTGAGGGGGAGGAGAGAACCTTCATACCGGAACATCGAGAAGAAGAGGCTTCGACATCCGGTCAACATAAAGAAGCCCAAAGTCCAATTCCCCACTCACCACCATCGGTAACTCAAACACCTCGATTCAAAATAAAAATAACATTATGTGTTTTGAGTGTAGGAAATTTGGGCATTATAAGAGTAAGTGCCCAAAGAAAGTCAAGAAAGATCCTCCGACGCCTAAAAGTCAACAAAAGTCAGCAGGCGGTTCCCCAAGTATCAAGAGCAAGGAGCACATCATATGCTTCAAATGCAATGCAAAAGGACATTATAGGAATCAATGTCCTAGGGGGAAGAAGAAGACCCAAGAGGGAGCTACACATGTAGGGGGAGCTTCCAAAGCTAACCCTAAGGTATATTTTAATAATGCATCCTTTTTAGTTAATAGGCAAAAGCATGCTAAGGGTTTCAATTCTCTTGCTATTTATCATAAAGAGCATGCTAGAAATAACAAACATATGTGTTTAGGAGCTAAGAAGGTTCACTTAGGAAATAAGAAGAAATTTGGGACTAATGTCCCTAAAAATATATTACCTAAGGAAAGCATTAAGAAAATAGAAGAACATCTAGGCTTTAATGCTAAGAAATCTAGACATATGCCTAGAAATAAAAATATCTCAATAGAAAATGAAAAATCAAAAATTGAGATATTAGAAAAGGAAAATCAAGCCTTGAGATCAAGGCTTGAAAAACTTGAAAAGACCCTTAAGGTTATGCAAAATCAAATGCAAGGGTCAATTACTCAAACTTCTAGGTCTAAAAGTCAAAGTCAACACCTAGGGCCTAAGAGTCGAAAGTCAACCAAGGGCAAGCAAGGTTTGGGTCACAAACCTAAGCCTAAGGTGGCTTACCATAGTGTTCCATTTGATTATGGAACACAAACTAGGTCTAGGAAGACCAAGGTCAATAGGGAGGTTATCCCTAGAGTTGACCAAAGGGTGTGCCTAGTGGCTAGGGTTTCTAGGAAACCTAGGGTGGCCACTAAGAAGGTTACAAGGAGTTACCCTAGAGTCAACCTAGGTAAGACCCAAATGACCAAGGCTAACAAGCCTAGGAGGGTCATTAGGAAGGTATCTAGGGAGGTTATCCCTAAGGAATACCTAATTAACCCTAGGAGCTCAAATCGGTTTTGGGTTCCTAAGAGCGTGATTGATTCATGCTAGATGGGTTAGGGTGTGCCAACCTTAAATGGATGGGTAGTTAACTCAACCATGGCAAAGGTGACACTTTAGGTTATTTTCAAGGTTATGGATACCTTGGAAATAGGGTTGAATTATAATCCTAAAAGTTTTAGGATGTGACAATATTACTTGAGAAGTTTGATAAAATGATCAAAATTGACACAATTTAGGTTTAGAGGTTAGTGTGTCATTTTGGGTTTTTGGCACACTTGGGAGAAAAATAGAAATATGGCAAAATATATTTAATGATATGAAATGGCAATTAATATTAAAATTTAGGTATTACTATACCTATATATTTTATATGCCATGCTTTGTTTGCCATATAACATGCCATAACATCATGCTTATTTTTAATCATTCTATATGTCATGTACATGTTTAGGATTAAGGATTAAATGTCATGTGTTTGTAGATTTCATATTATGCCATGACATCATGATTATGAGCATGTGTTTATCTATATCATCATTAATGCCTTAATCATTCATGTATTTAAGAAAAATTTCGATTGAAATTGATTTAAGGACTATGACATGACTTGGAGTCTCATTCATAAGGGAATCAAGTAGGGTTGCCTTAGAAGATGCATGAAACCCTAGTTTTAAATGAACCAAAACCCACATCTCACATCCAATTGACATGTATGTGTATTTATACACCCTAGATACATGTGAGATGCTAGGATATGAGTTAAGTTCAAGGTGCATAGTTTTTGCATCTAGATGAACTAAAACTCATCTAATTTCAAATATGGATCATTAGGAAAGCTTGTGTACAAGTCATGTGCATAGAGCCCAAGGAATATGATCCAAAATAAGGTTTTGAAAATATTTTAAAATCATTTTGAAAAACCTTGGTGAAGTCTATCTTTTGATAGCAATCACCATTGATGAAGTTGATACAAAATAGGGCCAAAACATTGAAAATTTCAATGGTTTTGAGTTTTGTATCAAATTCACTATTTTATGAGTAAAATAATTTTAAAATATTTTTCACCCATTGTATGTGTCATAGGTATTATACGTATCAAATTTCATGATTTTTTGATATACGTATAATTATTTATGATTTTCAAAATTCAACTCGATAATTGAAAATCGAGATTTAGTTATCACGATCTCTGGTATGATCGATGTGAGTGGCAATGATCGATTATGTGTGAGTCGATAAGGCTGATTTCGGAAAACTAGGTTTGTTTAGCCCGTGTTCACTATGAAAAGGTCCTAATCACTCCTAACCCTAGGATATGCTTTGGGAAGCATTATAAAGGGTGAAAATCCATTAGATATGGATTAGGAGAGTGGTTTAGGGTTTGTATCAATGTTAAGGTGTTGGAAAGTTCAATGTTGAATTTCTAACCTTAATTTTGATGGTTTAGAGTTCCTATTAGCTTAGGGACTTTCCAAGGACATTGTTGGTGCAATGGTCAAGGGGAAGCAAGCCTTTAGGGGGAGGTATCCATCTTGGGATGATGGATGTGTTTTTCTCCTTGAAGAGGAGAAGTTATTGGGAGAATATGACATCAATTGGGAAATTGATGGGACTTTTGAGAGACCCAATTTGGAAATTGGGAGAGTAAATGAGATTGTCTCTCTTGAGTGATATTGGACTTATCACTAGGAAGATGGTAGGCATCCTAAGTATTTTTGGATCAAGGGGGAGATTGTAAGATCTCATTGGGACATGAGACATTGACCTCCTTGGAGAGAAAACCTTTTTGATGTTAGTTAAAAAGGGGGAGAATGTTTGGGGGAGAACATTTGGAGAGTATTTACCAATTTGGGATAATTGGTAAAGGATTTGAGATAGTGTTCTAACTCAATAATTTGTTTAGTTTTTGTCAAACATCAAAAAGGGGGAGATTGTTGGTGCAATCAGCCAAGGTCACGATTGACCAGGACTCGAGTTTGACTCGAGTGATGTTTTGATGTTTCGACAAAAACATATGACAATGTAATTGTCATTTGCCAAAGTCCAAGTCTTGAGTACTTGGTATGGAAAGTCCAAGTGAGACACTTGGCATTGGGAAAAGTCCAAGCATGGGTCTTGGCAATGTAAAGTCCAACATGTGTTGGCAAGGAAAGTCCAAGCATGGTCTTGGCATGAAAAGTCCAACATGGGTTGGCAAGGAAAGTCCAAGCATGGTCTTGGCATGAAAAGTCCAACATGGGTTGGCAAGAGAAAGTCCAAGCTTGAGTCTTGGCATTTGAGAAGTCCAAGGGTTTGATATTGGCAGCGTAAAGTCCAAGCGGGAGTCTTGGCAGCATAAGTCCAATGGTTGGCGGCGTAAAGTCCAAGCGGAGTCTTGGCGGCGTAAGTCTAATGTGCCTTGGCGGTGTAGACACCGTTAGCATGACATAGCCAATGGAAGCACATGAAGGCTAGCGCGATGGATGAACAAGTCATGGATGACTTGGAGGGATCCGAGAGGCGTGAGGCTGATGGAGGTGGCTAGAAGGCTTAGGTCTAGGCTAAGGGTGGTCTAGCAAGTATGAGGGAACCATATTTGGGTTAAAACCTCTTGTTTGAGGTGTGCCAGTCGACTGGTGCCATGTGGCAGTCGACTGGACCGAGTCAACTAGTGTTTAACTACGGGTTATGACCTCCAGCGATCGCCAGGTGGGCGGCCGATCGGATTGCAATGATCGATTGTGTGATCAATCGATCGGTGCTCGAAATCGCCACATAATGGAGTCGAGACTGATCGTCGAGTGAGGACTCCATCGATCGATGGTCACAATCGGATGATGAAGGTTCCGTTGGACTTATCCAGCGTGGATCTAGCCGTTGTCTCACGACAACAGTGGCATCAGTCGACTGATGGTCCCGATCAGTCGACTGATCGACTTTTTCCAGCACAGGTTGAAGCTATATATGGAGCTCGTGATGGAGGAAAAACCAAGCGTTCTTTGAGGCGATTTGGGGCGAGTTGCTGCTGCAATTCAGGGTCTCCAAGTGCTGCTCGATCAACCTAGCGATCAAGCATTCAAGAGCATTTGTAAAGTGTTTTTCTTTACTAGTTTTACTTTGTATTTCATTGTATTTGCTTGTAGTTTTTGATTATTGTTGTAATCATCTTGTACGAGGTTTCTCCGCCTCCGAATTGTTCCGAGAAGGAGTGTTTATTAGTGTTTGCGTGTGCATCACTAGAGCTCGTAGAGCTCGATCCGTGGAGTAGGAACCTTGAGGTTCCAAACCACGTTATATCATCGTGTTCGTGTGTGATTGTATATTTCGTTATTGCTTTCATTATCTATATTCCGCTGCGCTAACGAAATTGTAGACACGAACGCGAAAGAATTCCATCGACGTACGGTCAACGCTATTCCCTCTAGCGGCGTTCCAATATCTCTAACAAGTGGTATCAGAGCCCGGGGCTCTTCTACGGATTAACAACCCGGAGTCAAGAAGCTAGAGGGAAGAATATGGAATTTGAGGAAAGATTGGGTGACGACGTCAACATCCCACCTTCCTTCAACCGCGAACATTTTGCGTATTGGAAAGGTAGGATGGAATATTTTCTAATGACGAATATAGAAAATTGGTTTGCCGTGACTATAGGTTTTGATGCTCCAAGAGGAGAAAACGGCAAAATCCTCAAGATGAAGAGATGGACCGAGGAGCAACGGGAAAAATTCAAGACAACCGTTAAGGTAACAAAAATGTTGATTGATTTGATCCCTAACGATATTTTGTCCAGATTAGGAAGCTATAGGGATGCCAAGGAGTTGTGGAACAAGTTGATCAAGTTCCATGACAATCCCGAATCGGTCCAAGAAGACTTGGAAGAGGAGGAGACCGAAGAAGAATCATCATCATCCTCACAAGAAAGTGAGGAGTCAACTTCCGGGTCGGAGGAGGTGAAGGAAGTGGAAGAAGCATCCACCTCAAGGATTGAGGGGGAGGAGAGAACCTTCATACCGGAACATCGAGAAGAAGAGGCTTCGACATCCGGTCAACATAAAGAAGCCCAAAGTCCAATTCCAGTCTCCACCACCATCGGTAACTCAAACACCTCGATTCAAAATAAAAATAACATTATGTGTTTTGAGTGTAGGAAATTTGGGCATTATAAGAGTAAGTGCCCAAAGAAAGTCAAGAAAGCTCCTCCGACGCCTAAAAGTCAACAAAAGTCAACGGGCGCCGGTTCCCCAAGTATCAAGAGCAAGGAGCACATCATATGCTTCAAATGCAATGCAAAAGGACATTATAGGAATCAATGTCCTAGGGGGAAGAAGAAGACCCAAGAGGGAGCTACACATGTAGGGGGAGCTTCCAAAGCTAACCCTAAGGTATATTTTAATAATGCATCCTTTTTAGTTAATAGGCAAAAGCATGCTAAGGGTTTCAATTCTCTTGCTATTTATCATAAAGAGCATGCTAGAAATAACAAACATATGTGTTTAGGAGCTAAGAAGGTTCACTTAGGAAATAAGAAGAAATTTGGGACTAATGTCCCTAAAAATATATTACCTAAGGAAAGCATTAAGAAAATAGAAGAACATCTAGGCTTTAATGCTAAGAAATCTAGACATATGCCTAGAAATAAAAATATCTCAATAGAAAATGAAAAATCAAAAATTGAGATATTAGAAAAGGAAAATCAAGCCTTGAGATCAAGGCTTGAAAAACTTGAAAAGACCCTTAAGGTTATGCAAAATCAAATGCAAGGGTCAATTAGTCAAACTTCTACGTCCAAAAGTCAAAGTCAAAACCTAGGACCTAAGAGTCGAAAGTCAACCAAGGGCAAGCAAGGTTTGGGTTACAAACCTAAGCCTAAGGTGGCTTACCATAGTGTTCCATTTGATTATGGAACACAAACTAGGTCTAGGAAGACCAAGGTCAATAGGGAGGTTATCCCTAGAGTTGACCAAAGGGTGTGCCTAGTGGCTAGGGTTTCTAGGAAACCTAGGGTGGCCACTAAGAAGGTTGCAAGGGGAGTTACCCCTAGAGTCAACCTAGGTAAGACCCAAATGACCAAGGCTAACAAGCCTAGGAGGGTCATTAGGAAGGTATCTAGGGAGGTTATCCCTAAGGAATACCTAATTAACCCTAGGAGCTCAAATCGGTTTTGGGTTCCTAAGAGCGTGATTGATTCATGCTAGATGGGTTAGGGTGTGCCAACCTTAAATGGATGGGTAGTTAACTCAACCATGGCAAAGGTGACACTTTAGGTTATTTTCAAGGTTATGGATACCTTGGAAATAGGGTTAAATTATAATCCTAAAAGTTTTAGGATGTGCCAATATTACTTGAGAAGTTTGATAAAATGATCAAAATTGGCACAATTTAGGTTTAGAGGTTAGTGTGCCATTTTGGGTTTTTGGCACACTTGGGAGAAAAATAGAAATATGGCAAAATATATTTAATGATATGAAATGGCAATTAATATTAAAATTTAGGTATTACTATACCTATATATTTTATATGTCATGCTTTGTTTTCCATATAACATGCCTTGACATCATGCTTATTTTTAATCATTCTATATGTCATGTACATATTTAGGATTAAGGATTAAATGTCATGTGTTTTTAGATTTCATATTATGCCATGACATCATGATTATGAGCATGTGTTTATCTATATCATCATTAATGCCATAATCATTCATGTATTTAAGAAAAATTTCGATTGAAATTGATTTAAGGACTATGGCATGACTTGGAGTCTCATTCATAAGGGAATCAAATAGGGTTGCCTTAGAAGATGCATGAAACCCTAGTTTTAAATGAACCAAAACCCACATCTCACATCCAATTGACATGTATGTGTATTTATACACCCTAGATACATGTGAGATGCTAGGATATGAGTTAAGTTCAAGGTGCATAGTTTTTGCATCTAGATGAACTAAAACTCATCTAATTTCAAATATGGATCATTAGGAAAGCTTGTGTACAAGTCATGTGCATAGAGCCCAAGAAATATGATCCAAAATAAGGTTTTGAAAACATTTTAAAATCATTTTGAAAAACCTTGGTGAAGTCTATCTTTTGATAGCAATCACCATTGATGAAGTTGATACAAAATAGGGCCAAAACATTGAAAATTTCAATGGTTTTGAGTTTTGTATCAAATTCACTATTTTATGAGTAAAATAATTTTAAAATATTTTTCACCCATTGTATGTGTCATAGGTATTATACGTATCAAATTTCGTGATTTTTTGATATACGTATAATTATTTATGATTTTCTGAAATTCAACTCTGATAACTGAAATTCGGAAATTTCAGTTATCAGTCGACTGCCCTGAGTGGCAGTCGACTGATGAGTGTGGCAGTCGACTGGTAGCTGACAGAGTCGACTGCCAAGGCTGATTTCGGGAAAACTAGGTTTGGTTAGCCCGTGTTCAGCCATGGTAAAGGTCCCTAATCACTCCTAACCCTAGGATATGCTTTGGGAAGCATTATAAAGGGTGAAAATCCATTAGATATGGATTAGGAGAGTGGTTTAGGGTTTGTATCAATGTTAAGGTGTTGGAAAGTTCAATGTTGAATTTCTAACCTTAATTTTGATGGTTTAGAGTTCCTATTGGCTTAGGGACTTCCCAAGGACATTGTTGGTGCAATGGTCAAAGGGGAGCAAGCCTTTAGGGGGAGGTATCCATCTTGGGATGATGGATGTGTTTTTCTCCTTGAAGAGGAGAAGTTATTGGGAGAATATGACATCAATTGGGAAATTGATGGGACTTTTGAGAGACCCAATTTGGAAATTGGGAGAGTAAATGAGATTGTCTCTCTTGAGTGATATTGGACTTATCACTAGGAAGATGGTAGGCATCCTAAGTATTTTTGGATCAAGGGGGAGATTGTAAGATCTCATTGGGACATGAGACATTGACCTCCTTGGAGAGAAAACATTTTTGATGTTAGTTAAAAAGGGGGAGAATGTTTGGGGGAGAACATTTGGAGAGTATTTACCAATTTGGGATAATTGTTAAAGGATTTGAGATAGTGTTCTAACTCAATAATTTGTTTAGTTTTTGTCAAACATCAAAAAGGGGGAGATTGTTGGTGCAATCAGCCAAGGTCACGATTGACCAGGACTCGAGTTTGACTCGAGTGATGTTTTGATGTTTCGACAAAAATATATGACAATGTAATTGTCATTTGGCAAAGTCCAAGTCTTGAGTACTTGGCATGGAAAGTCCAAGTGGGACACTTGGCATTGGGAAAAGTCCAAGCATGGGTCTTGGCAATGTAAAGTCCAACATGGGTTGGCAAGGAAAGTCCAAGCATGGTCTTGGCATGAAAAGTCCAACATGGGTTGGCAAGAGAAAGTCCAAGCTTGAGTCTTGGCATTTGAGAAGTCCAAGGGTTTGATATTGGCAGCTTAAAGTCCAAGCGGGAGTCTTGGCAGCATAAGTCCAATGGTTGGCGGCGTAAAGTCCAAGCGGAGTCTTGGCGGCGTAAGTCCAATGTGCCTTGGCGGTGTAGACACCATTAGCATGACATAGCCGATGGAAGCACTTGAAGGCTAGCGCGATGGATGAACAAGTCATGGATGACTTAGAGGGATCCGAGAGGCGTGAGGCTGATGGAGGTGGCTAGAAGGCTTAGGTCTGGGTTAAGGGTGGTCTATCAAGTATGGGGGAACCATATTTGGGTTAAAACCTCATGTTTGAGGTGTGCCAGTCGACTGGTGTCATGTGGCAGTCGACTGGACCGAGTCAACTAGGGTTTAACTGTGGGTTATGGCCGATCATTGCCGGAGGTGGGCGATCGGTGATTTGATCGATCGATCATGTGATCAATCGACCGGTGCTCGAAATCGCCACGCAGAATCGGAGTCGAGACTCGACTGGTCGAGTGAGGACTCCATCAGTCGATTGATGGTCACAATCAGTCGACTGATGAAGGTTCCGTTGGACTTATCCAGCGTGGATCTAGCCGTTGTCTCACGACAACAGTGGCATCAGTCGACTGATGGTCCCGATCAGTCGACTGATCGACTTTTTCCAGCACAGGTTGGAGCTATATATGGAGCTCATGATGGAGGAAAAACCAAGGGTTCTTTGAGGCGATTTGGGGCGAGTTCACGTCGCTAGCGATCAAGCATTCAAGAGCATTTGTAAAGTATTTTTCTTTACTAGTTTTGCTTTGTATTTCATTGTATTTGCTTGTAGTTTTTGATTATTGTTGTAATCATCTTGTACGAGGTTTCTCCGCCTCCGGATTGTTCCGAGAAGGAGTGTTTATTAGTGTTTGCGTGTGCATCACTAGAGCTCGTAGAGCTCGATCCGTGGAGTAGGAACCTTGAGGTTCCGAACCACGTTATATCATCGTGTTCGTGTGTGATTGTATATTTTGTTATTGTTTTCATTATCTATATTCCGCTGCGCTAACGAAATTGTAGACACGAACGCGAAAGAATTCCATCGACGTACGGTCAATGCTATTCACCCCCCCTCTAGTGGCGTTCCAATATCTCCAACAAGTCCAATATCTCCAACAGTCTTATGGACATCGATTGTCAATGCATATAAGGTATGTAGGGATCTCTCCACAATTAGGTTAGATGAACTATTTTGTGAACTTGAACTACATGAACAATCTAACTCGGGTCAAACCAAGAATGGTATAGCTTTGATGGCAGGTTCAACTAAAAAGAAGAGAAAAGTGAAGATTGAGTCCGAAGACGAGTCAGAGTCGGAAACATACGGAGAAGAGGAGATTGTAAATATGGTAAGAAAAATGTTCAACCGAAAGAAGAGGTTTACAAAGAAAGATGCCAGAAAGGTGGCTGACAACAAGCCGAGACCTCGATTGGAAGTGACTTGCTACGAATGCAACGGAAAAGGACATTACAAGTCGGAGTGCGCAAACTTAAAAAAGGAAGAAAAACTGAAAAAGAAAAAGAAGAAGAAGGCTCTTAAGACAACATAGGATAAGCCGTCATCGGAGGAGTCCGACGCGGAAGAGACGAAGAGAAGCTTCGTCGTGTTTATGGCCGGATCAAGATCCGGAGCCGAGTCAAGTTCCGAATCTGAGTCCGAGAGAAGTCACGGATCTGTATCCATTTCCGAAGGTTCTAATGAGGTAACCTCTCTATTAGAAGATAAGTTATATAGCATCATTGCATGTTTAGGTAGGAAATTAGCTAAGTCCGAGAATCAGATTGACTCGCTACTTAAGGAAGTCCAAGTACTTAAGGAGCAAGTCAACTCGAAGACTTCGACTTGCCAACTTAAGGATAGAGACTCAACTCAAGTTGCTAAGCTTGAGGAAGAGAACTCAGTCCTAAAAAGGCAAGTAGAAGAACTAACTGGATCATTGGAAAAGTTCACTTCGGGTTCCAAGTATCTCAACATGATGCTTGGATCTCAGCGAGCTATTTACAACAAATCCGGACTCGGGTATAAGGCTAAGTCCACCTATAAATCTTACATGTCATTACTTAGCCGAAATGCTAAGAATCGAGTCCAAGCATGGGTTCCTAAGTCTAGCTTAGTCAACAAAGTTGGACCAAATCAATTTTGGATTACCAAGAGTCAAGTTCACTTAGTGAACAAAACTCAAACTAGCTACGATTTAGGGGGAGCTAACACTTTGCTTGTTTCCTTGCCTACTTAAACACTTGCATGTTTTAGTTAACTTTCCTTGTTTTAGTTAAACACTTGAATGTCTTAGTTTACATTACTTGCTTAATGTAGGATCGACTAGATAGGAAACAAAGTAGTTTAAACTTGAACAACCTAGTACTAAGACAAGTGAACTGATAGTATGTTGGGGAAGCTCTACGAAGTGCATGTCTAGGAAGTGGTCGTTGCTTCGATTATCAAGAAGGCCATGTGTCTCACCATGACCGGGTGCACTAAGTCGAGTGAAACTGACCGAAGCTAACTCACTAAGTCTTTAACTAGTTAGACCAAGGCTTAATCTAAAGTGAATCACGTACTTGATTCATTTATTGACTTTGTCTAGGAAGTGGTCGTTGCTCCGATAATCAAGAAGGCCATGTGCCTCGTCATGACCTGGAAGTCAATACTGAAAAAACTTACTTGACTAGCTCAAATCAAGCTTAAATCTAACACAAGTTTAAAAACTTTCAAATTGCTCATTAAATTTAATTAAGATAAAAGAAATTCCCATCTCACAATACTCATAGGAAAAAGTGTTTTGAAAACCTAGCTTTGGTGAGATGATTAAGGATTAAAATACACTTCAACCAATTTTTTTTAACAACATACTCTAGTTAACCTACCTTAATTAACTCAAACTAAACAAATTATGTTAACCTAATTTACTTAACTAAATCTAACTTATTAAATTTATATTAACAAAACTTAACCCAAACTAATATACTCAACTATAACTTACTGCTTAACAAATTTACAACTAAATAAAAAATAAATAAATAAATAAATATATATATATATATATACTCAAGGTATGAATTATCCATGTAGGACTCCAAGATGGACCAATGGATTCTGGATAGTGGTTGCTCCAGACATATTACTGGAGATAGTCAAAAGTTCTCGGATTTAAGCTTCAAGAACCTAGGAACAATTGCCTTTGGAAATAATGGTAAACTTAAGGTAATTGGATCAGGTAATATTGAATTAGAATCTAATTTTATTATACAAAAAGTTCTGCTAGTAGATAATTTCAAATTTAATTTGCTTAGTATAAGTCAGTTGTGTGATGCTGGTTATGTAGTAAAATTTTTATCTAATGAATGCTTGATCAAAGATTTTGAAAATTCAAAAATATTACTTAAGGGAGTTACGAATAAAAATATATATTCAATAAGTTTAGAAATATCCTCAATTAAATGTCATATGACACAACAAGAGGAGAGCTGGTTGTGGCATAAGCGACTTGCTCACACCAACTTTAGGAATATATCGAAATTAAGTGAAACTAATCTAGTTAGAGGATTTCCCAAACTTAGAAATATTGAAAATAAAATTTGTAATGCTTTCCAACAAGGGAAACAAACCAAGTCTCAACATAAATTAACCAATCAAGATAGAACAAGCTCAATACTTGATTTAATACACTTAGATTTATTCGATTCACATGGAGTAAAATCACTAAGTGGTAATTTATATTATTTAGTAATAATAGATGATTACTCTAGCTTTACATGAGTAAAATTTTTAAAACATAAAAATGAAACATTTGAGGTATTTAAAAATTTTAGCAAACAAATAGAAAATGAAAAAGATCGTAAGATAAAAAGAATACGAAGTGATAATGAAGGAGAATTTAAAAATGATAAATTTACATTAATGTGTTTAGAAAATGGATATCATCATGAGTATTCATGCCCTAGAACTCCTCAACAAAATGGTATAGTAGAAAGAAAAAATAGAACTTTACAATAAGCTACTAGGTCAATAATAAATGAATATAATCTACCATGTTACTTATGGGCCGAAGCTATAAATATTGCATGTTATGTGCAAAATAGAGTAATAATTAATAAAATACATGACAAAACATCTTATGAAATTTTTAACAATAAAATACCTTCAATAAAATATTTTAAGGTATTTGGATGTAAAGTATTTATTTTAAATACGAAAGACCATTTAGGTAAATTCTCTTCAAAAACTGATGAAGGAATATTTTTAGGATACTCGATGTAACGATCGGGCCCCTGTTGGCGGAATTCGACGACCCCTATTGGTCGACGACCGTCGCCCCTGTTGGCGGAATTCGGCGACCCCTATTGGTCAACGATCGTCGCCCCTGTTGGCCCGTCGACCCCTATTGGTCGACGACCTGGCCCCTATTAGCCCGTCGTTACTCACATGGACTTCCCACCCCTGGAAGTGGGTTTTTGCCTTCCCCAGGATTCGAACTCTAGACCTCCAGGCTAAGTACTAAAGTTTATGAATCCTGGTAACCAAGTGATCAAGGATCACTTGGTTACCAGGATTCATAAACTTTAGTACTTAGCCTGGAGGTCTAGAGTTCGAATCCTGGGGAAGGCAAAAACCCACTTCCAGGGGTGGGAAGTCCAGGAGAGTAATGACGGGCCAACAGGGGCGACGGTCGTCGACCAATAGGGGTTGCCGAATTCTGCCAATAGGGGCCAGGTGCCAATAGGGGCACAGTCGTTACACTCGAACACTAGTTGGGCCTACAGGATTTATAATAAGAAAACCCTAAAAATTGAAGAAACAACAAATGTAAAATTTGATGAGGAAGAAACCACTAATAAACAATCGAACAAATTGAAAAATAATCAAAATGAAACTACACATGATGAAGAAGAACAACTTAATTCTAATCAATGTGAAAAGAATTTGAAGACATCTAGTATTAATCCTAACAATCCAATAGATCTAGTATTGGGAAATCCAATCTTAGGAGTTCAAACCATATCAGCTCTAAGAAACTCAAGTCAAATCTCATTAATATCGAAAATAGAACCAAAAACAATAGAGGAGGCCTTACCAGACATTGATTGGATAATAGCCATGTAAGAAGAATTAGCACAATTCGATAGAAATAACGTATGGGATTTGGTGCCTCCACCTACAAATAAATCAATAATAGACACTAAATGGGTGTTTAGAAATAAGTTAAATGATCAAGGAGAAATAGTAAGGAATAAAGCTAGATTAGTAGCTAAAGGGTTCAATCAGGTAGAAGGGCTAGATTATGATGAAACCTACGCAGCAGTAGCTAGACTTGAGTCAATTAGAATGTTGCTAGTGTATGCGGCAAATAAAGGTTTCAAGTTATACCAAATGGATGTAAAATCCGTATTCTTAAATGGAGTAATAAAAGAGGAAGTATACGTAAGTCAACCTCCTAGTTTTGAAAGCTTAGAAAATCCTAATCATGTATACAGATTAAAAAAGGCACTATATGGATTAAAACAATCTCCTAGAGCCTTGTACGAAAGACTATCCTCATACTTAAGCTCTAAAGGTTTCAGACAAGGTCAAATTGATTCAACACTTTTCGTAAAAACCTTAAACAACGATATTTTATTGCTCAAATTTATGTAGATGACATAGTTTTTGGATCAACAAATTCAAATTTGTTAAAGGAATTTATCACCCTAATGGAACAAGAATTCGAAATGAGTTTAGTAGGTGAGTTAAACTTCTTCCTAGGTTTACAAATAAAACAAACAAGAGACGGTAATTATATATACCAAAATAAGTATGCAAAAGAGTTAATTAAGAAATTTGGTATGAAAAATGCGAAAGACATTAAAACACCTATGGCTACGAATGTAATATTAAATGAAGACAAAGAAGGAAAATCTGTAGATCTAAAGTACTATAAAAGTGTCATAGGTAGTTTACTTTATTTAACTGCAAGTATACCTGACATATTATTTGCAGTAAGCATGTGCGCCAGATATCAAACATGTGCTAAGGAGTCACATTTAACACATGTTAAAAGGATATTAAGATACATTAAAGGAACAATTAATGTAGGAATGTGGTACCCAAGATCTAGTACCTTTGAGTTAATAGGATATTCTGACTCGGACTATGCAGGATGTAAACTAGATAGGAAAAGTACCAGTGGAGGATGTCAGCTCTTAGGAACTTGCTTAGTAAGCTGGTTCAGTAGAAAGTAACACTGTGTTGCACTTTCCACAACTGAAGTAGAATACATAGCATTAGGTGAATGTGTAGCACAACTATTATGGATGATGCATACACTTATGGACTTTGAACTAGATTACAAAAAAGTAAAGACATTAGTTGATAATATAAGTTCAATAAATTTAACAAAAAATCCAATTCATCACTCACGTACTAAACACATTGATGTTAAACATCACTTTGTAAGAGACCATGTGGCAAAAGGTAACATTGAACTCAACTATGTTGAGTCCAAATCAAACCTTGCCGACATATTCACTAAACCACTTCCGGAAGCTAAGTTTAGTATGCTTAGAAGACAATTAGGGTTATGCGTGGTAGACTAGGGATTTTTTTTTGCTTACCATTCCGATTTATTTTGAAAAGTAATATTATATTATTTTTTGTAAGAAAATTAAAAAATTGTTCTAGAATAGGTCAATCTAGAATTTATGATCCTATAAAACTAAGTAGCCTTTGCATCTCACAAATACCTAGGATCACCTGTTTGTGTATTGAGCCATGTAGATGGGCGTGAGATGTTAGGACTGCACCCCTGGTTCCAGATGTAGATTCAGTGCATCGACATAAACCAACATGGGGTTTACACGAGCAAATTGATAACTTCGGTGACTAACTCTAAAACAAAGCTTAATGATTTATTCTATATCATTTGAGCTAATAAAGAGTAGAGACATTTGCTTTAAGGATAATTTTTAGATGTGTATTTCCAAAATATAAATTTAATTTATTTTAGAACTCATGCTTGGACTCAGTCCCTATCATTTTTTGCAATCATTCAGGGGGAGATCTTTAAAATTTTTGAAAGTTTTTCAAAAACTCTTGAAACTTGTGAATTATTCAAGGAAAGTTTCTGAAAATTTTTGCAAATATTTAAACATTTAAATATTCTCGAATATATTGAGTTAGTCAGGGGGAGTTTTGAAAATGTTTTAAATTTTTTTTAAAAATTTATAAATTGTTCAAGGGGAGTTTCTGAAGATTCTTGCAAATAGTTAAATATTCCCGAATATATTGAGTTAGTCAGGGGGAGTTTTGAAAATGTTTTGAAAATCTTGAAAATTTTATTTTTTCAAATGATTCTTGATTAAGTATTATAATAACCCTTCAATATCATTGAATTAACTCTTATTTTGATGTATGCCAAAGGGGGAGAGAAGTGATATAAATTATAAACTTAAAAAGAGATATAAACTTTAGAGGATTCAAAAATTTGATAAGGAACCATGCATTTCATACATGGTTAAATTTATGCATGACAAAAGCTGTCAGTTTATTTCATATACATTTTAATATATGGAGATTGGTATTTAATTCTCCTAACTTTAACTGATGAGTTGTCATACATCAAAAAGGGGGAGATTGTTGATGCAGTGAGCATCACTCCAAAGTTTTGATGTATCAACCTCAGTTAAAAGTTAGGATTCACTTGTAGTCTAATATAAGTGTTAAGTGTGTAGACTTAATAGTAAGTCCTAGTAGGTCATGTTGACCGGATACTAGGCACGTATCTTGACAGATCAGGAGGACCGGACACCAGACATGAAGTTTAGATGGGTCACGTGGACCGAACATTTGGCATGAAGACAGGTTGGGTCAGGAGACCGAACAATCAACAAAAAGTCCAGCTGGGTCAGGCAGACCGGACAGCTGGTGGAAGCCCTGGTGGGTCAGAACGGATGTCAAGAATGGTAAGTCCGACAGGTAGTCGGCAGGTAAGCCTCGAGTGAAGAGGTAAGGCCGAGTCCTCAGTAAGGCGACAAAGCTAGGTGTCGATCCGACGAAAAGTCCGCATTGGACTTAGTAGTCGAGTTTGAGCAGTATTACTACTGCTATCATAATTTACACTATCTATTTTGTGCTAATTCTATTTTGTAGGGATCAGTCGACTGAATGGATTCGAGTCGACTGAAGATGTATCAGTCGACTGGATACCTATTTGGCAGGATCAGCTTGTGATCGATCGGAGATCGTGCGACGCAGATGATAAGAGCTTGAGTCGACTGAAGATGCTAAGTCGACTGATGAGAGAAATTTCCTGATGCGGAGCCGAGTGACATGGAGTTGACTGGAAGACCACGACTTCCATATCGACGGGCTGATGTGGAGTCGACTGGAAGGCATTCCAGTTAACTGGAAAGAGTTTATAAAAGTAGTGCTCGATCAGATCCATTTATCGAACTTGAATTAATGTCGAAGTGCTGCCAAAATACTTGCTCGTCCACTACACTTTGACTCCACAACAAGACATTCCTCCGACACTCTGTGACTACCTCTACGATTATTAAGTGTCGGTATAAATTCTTGTAATATCTTTACTTTATTATTTCGCTGTTATACTTAATTCTCCGAGTGGGTGGTTTGTCACCTAACTCTATCATTTGTAAAAGAGAAACCCTTCGAAGTCGAGAGCACTCAAGTTATAGGGTATTTAGTGAATTGCCCATCGAGGTAGCTCGTGGTAGAACTACAGGCGTTGGAGTAGCAACCCAGTCGGGGTTATGAACCAAGTAAAATTGTTTGTGTTGTTAATTGTTTTTATATTCCACTACGTACGTTTATTAGTTTAAAATTATAAAATACCGAGATTCACCCCCTCTCTCGGTTCACTCGATCCTACAAATGAATCCATTCATCTTCTTCAATTAATTTGATCATGATGAATCCATTCATCTTCTTCAATTAATTTGAGTTTAACTAAAATTAAACCAATTTGAGTCTAACTCAAATTCAGCCAGCAATTTGAGTCTAACTCAAATTCAGTGCTTTCAATGAGTCTAACTCAATGATTCCATTTCAATAGTCTAATGGTTCATTTAGACTAAAATGTAACCATCTCCAAAATAATATGTTTTTTGTGTGTGACCCATTAGGTTCTCGTAATATTGACAATGTACATAAAATCATTTTAGATACATAAGTAATTTGTGGTATCTAGCAATGCTTCGTTGTTGGTGCAATCGACCCAAGTCAAGTTTGACCAGATTTGAGTTTGACTCGAGTAGTATTTTGATGTTTGATATTGATGTTTGACAAGGGAGTTGACCATTGTTTGATAATGGGTTGACTAGATGGTTGACTTGGGGTTGACCATATGATGGAGAAGTCCAAGTGGGACACTTGGTAATGGAAAGTCCAAGTCTTGTGTACTTGGCATGGAAAGTCTAAGTCTTGTGTACTTGGCATGGAAAGTCCAAGTATGGGTCTTGGCAAGGAAAAGTCCAAGCTTGAGTCTTAGCAATTGGAAAGACCAACATGTTACTGTCTATAAGATTCATATATCTCTACAATGGTATGATATTGTCCACTTTGGGCCTAAGCACTCATGATTTTATTTTTGAGCTTTACCCAAAAGGCCTCATACCAATGGAGATACCTTTTTATCTTATAAGCACATGATCATTTTCATGTCTTACCAATGTGGGACTTTGATTATATTCCCCATACTCCCAACAATGCCCCCTCAAATGAAGGACTACATTGGGCTCCCCTCAAGTCTATCCTTCCTTGAAGGACTTTCTCTTCTTGATGTCCGATCTTCAATCTACCAGGACTTCTTGCCAGTTGTGCAGCCCTTCTGGCCCAACTGAACTTCCTGCTTGGTGTCTGGTTCTCTTGATCCGGACATGGGAGCTCCACATCTTTCGTTCGAGATTCATGGCTTGACATGGACTATGACTCTGATACCAATTGTCAGTACCTATAAGATCTACATATCTCCACAATGGAATGATATTGTCCACTTTGGGCCTAAGACATCATCGTTTTGTTTTTGGGCTTTACCCAAAAAGCCTCATTCCAATAGAGATATCTTTTTATCTTATAAGTACATAATCTTTTTCATGTCTTACCAATGTGTGACTTTGATTGTATTCCCCATACTCCCAACACAACATGAGTTGGCAAGGAAAGTCCAAGTCATGAGTACTTGGAAATTGGGAAGTCCAAGGGTTGATATTGGCGACGTAAAGTCCAAGCGGGAGCCTTGGCAGCATAAGTCAAATGGTTTGACGGTGTAAAGTCCAAGCGTGTGTCTTGGCAGCATAAGCCCAATATGCCTTGCCGGTGTAGACCAGCTTAGCATGACAATAGCCAATAGAAGCACGTGAAGGCTAGCATATGGATGAACAAGTCATTGATGACTTGAAGGGTTCTGGTAGGCGTGAGGCTGACGGAGGTGGCTAGAAGGCTTAGGTCTAGGCTAAGTGTGGTCTAAAAAGTATGAGGGCATCATACTTGGGGTTAAACCTCATAGTTGAGGTTATCAATCAACTGGGGCTTTGGACCAGTAGATTGATCAAGTGCTTTGACATTTGGCAGCCGAGTCGACTTGTAGCAGTTGATTGGGATTATGACCAGTCGACTGTCATGAGTCGACTAGGGTTCGATTGCGGCAAAAGGCCTAGGCAGTCGACTGCCAACATTGACCAGTTGACTGATGGCTTGAGCAGTCGACTGCCATAGAGGGCAGTCAACTGCTAATATTAGTCATGAGCTCAGAATGCTCAGTAGCCGACTAATTAGTCAGCTACGGGCTTGACAATCGACAGATGGGTAATGACAGTCTACTGGCAGTGTATTCAATGGCTTAGATGATGATGTGGATTAAGTCATTGTGAGACAACGATACTGTTGGCAGTTGACTGCCAGACACGAAATCATCCCGATGCACGGATAAAAGGAGCAGCTCGTGGAGGATTTCATCATGGTTCTTTGAGAGGTTTCTTATGGTGATTTGATGGCGAATTGCTGGTGCATTTTAGGGTCCTTCAAGATCATTCAAGCAACCAACAAGCAAAGTATTCAAAGCCCTAGTTTGTAAAGTGTTCTATATATTTCAGTTGTATTTCTTTGTATTTTCTTGTATTATTTTGTATTACTGTTGTAATCTTTGTACGAGATTTCTCTACCTCCAACGTGTTGTCGAGAAGGAGTTATTAGTGGTGTTTGCATCGCTAGGGGTCGTTTGAGCTCAACTCGTGGAGTAGGAACCCTAAGGTTTCGAACAACGTTATATTTGCGTGTTATGATTGTGCGTGTCCTGTTTTATTATTGTTATTATTATTTTCTCTATGCTAACGACATTGTAGACTATCAAGCATGATCAAATTATGTCAAGCGATCAAACGTGTCATTCACCCCCCTCTAGCGCTCACCGACGTTCCTACAATTGGTATCAGAGCTTGGAGCTCTTCTACGGATTAACAACTGGGACCAAAAGCACTAGAGGATGGAGTTGTCAAGAGATGGACTTGGATGGGACATCAACACTCCAATCTCATACGCGTTCTATGGACAAGAAGTCTTCATTCAATGGAAGATGAGGATTGAAGAATTCATAATGATGAAGGACTTCAAAGATTGGTCCACCTTAATGGACGGATTCGTATATCCAAGAAGTTCGGAGGGAGGATTCCTCAAGATGAAGAAATAGATCGAGGAACAACTCCAAAATTTTGAGAGAAATAAGAAGGTAATAAAATTCTTAGGTGATTTAATTTCTAATGATATTGTGTCCAAATTAGGTGAATATAAGGATGCAAAGGAATTTTGGATTGAATTGGCTATGCTCCATGAAGAACCATCCGTGGCTCAAGTAGAGAGGGAGCCCGAAGAAGAGGAGTGCTCATCCTCTCAAGCTCAAGAAGAATGTGGATCATCATCCCAAGAGCTTGAGGATTCGGAGGTTGATAGGGAATCAACATCCGGATCGGAAGAGGTAGAAGAAGCCTCCACCTCTAGGATTGAGGGGGAGGAGATTAGGTCATCTTCAATATCGGAGCAACAAGAGTCATGAAGAATTAGACAAAATTCTTCTGACCATCACCCTAGGTAACTCAAGCAATTTAGTTAAAAATAAAGATCATATAATTTTCTTTGAGTGTAGGGAGAAAGGGCATTACAAGAGTAAGTGCCCGAAAAGAGTCAAGAAGCCTCAACCGGTGCCAAAGGTCAAAGATGTCGGTGCCCCAACACATAAGAGCAAGGAGCATGTGGTGTGCTTCAAGTGCCAACAACCGGGGCATTATAGGAGTCAATGCCCTAGGGGGGAGGAAGAATGGGCCAAGAAGGAGCATCACAAGTAGGGGGAGCTTCTAAAGCAAACTCTAAGGTAAAATTTAGTAATGCACCTTCTTTAAGTAATAGGCAAAAGCATGCTAGGAGTAATCTTGCTATTGTTCATAAAGAGCATGCTAGAAATAATAGGTTCTATTGCCTAGGTGCTAAGAGTCTCAAATTTGGAAATAAGGAGAAATTTGGGACTAATATCCCTAAGACAATCCTATCTAGGGAAACTATTAGGAAAGTAGTAAACCATTTACGCATTAATCCTAAGAAGGGTAGACATATACCTAGAAGAAATGGTAATGCCCAAAAACTAAATGAAACCTCAAAAATTGGGCAATTAGAATTGAAAAATCAAGTCTTGAGTTAAAGACTTGAGAAATTAGAAAATACCCTTAAAAAGATGCAAAATCAAATTAAAGGGTCAAATTGTCAAAATCTAGGGTCTAGAAGTCAAAGTTAAGGGTGTAAGAGGCAAGAACCATCTAGGATGCAAGGTTTGATGCACAAACCTAAGCTCAAGGAGACCTATCATAGTGTTCCATTTGATTATGCAACACAACCTAGGTCTAGGAAAGCCATGGTTACTAGGGAGGTCATCCCTAAGGCTAACCATGGAGTGTGCATAGTGGCTAAGGTTTCAAGGAAACCTAGGGAAGCCACTAAGAAGGTTACAAGGGGAGTCACCCCTAGAGTTAACCAAGGTAAGACCCAAATGACCAAGGCTTCTAAGCCTAGGAGGGTATCTAGGAAAGTTATCCCTAAGGAATACCTAGTAAATCCAACGAGCTCAAATAGATTTTGGGTTCCTAGGAGCATGATCGACTCACAATAGATGGGTTAGGATGTGCAAACCTTGAGTGGATAGGTAGTTAACCTAACCTTGGTAAAGGTGGCACTTTAGGTCATTTTCAAGGTTATGGGCACCTTGGAAATAAGTTTGAATTTTATATCCTAAAGGATTTAGGAATTGCCAATATCATTTAAGAAGTTTGATAAATTGATCAAATTGGCACAAATTAGGTATAGAGGTCATAGTGTGTCATTTTAAGTTTTTGGCACACTGTGGAGATAAGTAATAATATGACAAAATGAACTTAATCTTAACAAATGACAACTAATATTAAAACTTAGGTATTCTTATGCCTTATATTTTATTTTTCCATGCCTTGATTGCCATATAACATGTCATGACATCATTCTTATTCTTATCTTATAAAATGTCATGATCATGCTTAGGTTTTATCTTTTAATGTCATGGATGTTTAGATTAAAATCATATGTCATGACATCATGATTATTGGCACATATTTATTTATGTTATCATTTATGCCATAATCATCATCCATGCATTTAAGATTTATGAAAATTAATTTAAGGACAATTGGCATGACTTGAAGTCCCATTTATAAGGGAATCAAGTAGTGTTGCCTTAGAAAAATGCATGAGACCTTAGTTTAGAATGAACAAAATCCACATCTCACATCAAATTGACATGTGTGTGTATTGATATACCCTAGACACGTGATATTCTAGGAAATGAGTTAGGTTCAAGGTGCATAGTTTTTTCATTTAGATGAACTCAAACTCATCTTATATCATGGATGAATCATGAGGAAAGCTTATGTACAAGTAATGTGCATTAAGCCCATAGACTATAGTTCAATATAAGGTTTTAAAAATATTTTAAAATCATTAGAAAACCTTGGTGAAGTCTATCTTTTGATAGTAATCACTATTGATAGAGTTGATACAAAGTAGGGCCAAAACATTGAACTTTTCAATGGTTTTGAACTTTGTGTCAAACTCACTAGTTTATGAGTATTTTATTTTTCTAATATTTTTCACCCATTGTATTTGTTATAAGTAATGTACGTATAAAGTTTCAAGATTTTTTCAAATTATGTATACTTATGAATTTCTAAATTCATTTTCTAAAACTAAATTCCTACATTTGTAGAAATCAGTCGACTGCTATGGATGGCAGTCCACTGGCGTCAAGGGCAGTTGACTGTTGACTTAAGGAGCTGACTGCTAGACCTGATTTCGGGTAAACAAGGTTTGTTTAGCCTGACTTTAGCTTTGTTAGGCTACCCTAACTGCTCCTAATCCTAGGATATACTTTGGAAAGCATTATAAAGGGTGAAAATCCATTGGATATAGATTAGGAAAGTTGTTTAGGGTGGGTATCAATTTTAAGGTGTGTGAAAGTTCAAGTCTAAACTTTTGACCTTAATTTTGATGGTTTTGTGTTCCTATAGGCTTAGGGACTCTCCAAGGACATTGTTGGTGCAATGGTCAAGGGGAAGCAAGCCTTTAGGGGGAGGTTATTCATCATGGGATGATGGATGTGTTCTTCCTCATGAGGGGGAGAATTTGGAGAATTTGGAGGAGTGAGGATTGTCTCTCTTTAGTGATATGGGACTTATCACTAGGAAGAGTGAAGACATCCTAGATGTTTTTGGACCAAGGGGGAGATTGTAAGATCTCATTGGGATATGAGACATTGACACCCTTGGGGAGAGCCTTTTTGATGTATGTCAAAAAGGAGGAGAATTTGGGAATTCCCAATTTGGAAAATTGGGAGGATTGGATTGAGTTAGTGTTCTAAGTCAAAGATGTTGGTTTTTGTTAAACATCAAAAAGGGAGAGATTGTTGGGGCAATCAACCCAAGTCACGTTTGACCAGACTCGAGTAGTTTTTTGATGTTTGACAAGGGAGTTGACCATTATTTGATAATGGGTTGACTAGATGGTTGACTTGGGGTTGACCATATGATAGAGAAGTCCAAGTGGGACACTTGGCAATGGAAAGTACAAGTCTTGTGTATTTGGCATGGAAAGTCCAAGTCTTGTGTACTTGGCATGGAAAGTCCAAGCATGAGTCTTGGCAAGGGAAAGTCCAAGCTTGAGTCTTGGCAATTGAAAAGTCCAACATGAGTTGGCAAGAAAAGTCCAAGTCATGGGTACTTTGCAATTGCGAAGTCAAATGGTTGATATTGGCGACATAAAGTTCAAGCGGGAGTCTTGGCAGCATAAGCCCAATGGTTTGGCGGCGTAAAGTCCAAGCGTGTGTCATGGCAGCGTAAGCCCAATGTGCTTTGGCGGTGTAGACCAGCTTAGCATGACAATAGCAAATGGAATCACCTGAAGGCTAGCATATGAATGAGCAAGTCATGGATGACTTGGAGGGATCCGATAAGCGTGAGGCTGACGGAGGTGGCTAGAAGGTTTAGGTCTAGGCTAAGGGTGGTCTAGTAAGTATGAGGGCATCATACTTGGGGTTAAACCTCATGGTTGAGGTTATCAATCGACTGGGGCTTTAGACCAGTCGATTGATCAAGTGTTTTGCTGAGTCGACTTATAGCAGTCGACTGGGATTATGACCAATCGATTGTCGTGAGTCGACTAGGGTTCGACTGCATCAAAAGGCCAAGGCAGTGGACTGTTGTGGAGGGAAATCGACTACTAGTATTGTTGGGTTTCCGGCACCGCGGCGTGTGTGTGTTCGATCATGTTTCGTAAACATGAGCACAGCGGAAGCAATAAAAAATAATAAATACTCCTATTTATTACAACACACACAACACACGCATGCTATTACAACAAGTGTAGACATAACCATAAATTAAAAATGCAATAAAAGGAAATTAAACTACGTTATACCTTCCGTATGACGTGTAGCGGGAACGGCATCAACCGGAACGATCCTCGTAAGAATCGTCTCTATCCGTATCCACGCCGAGCTCCTCGGGATGACTTCGCTAAGTCACGAGCCGTCTTCGTGCGGGTTACTAGCCTCGTGTTGAAGGCGGCGTGATCGAGAGATGATCACGATCCGAATCCAAATTCGGATCCAAAGCGAGTTCTCAAAACTCGCTTCTCCGGAGAGGTATTCGTCAACCGTTTGGCCGAATCGCCCGTCCTCCACCTCAGAGGATTACGGAGATCAAATCCCGGTATGTTAGCGCTGTCGGGCACTAACCGTCGTCAAGCGACGCTCCGACGAGAGGAGGAGAAGCTGTCCAGAAAACTGGACAGCTTGGTGGAGGAGTAGGCGCCGGCCAAAACAAGGAGAGAAAAGCCTCACCTTGATGCCAAACCTATAGGAGATCACCGGAGGGTCGCCGGAGGTTCACCGGCTGAAGCTTGGTCGCCGGCAAGGAGCTAGACGGCAGCACAATCAAGCTGGGCGGCAAGGAGGTTGGGCGGCACAACCAGGTTGGGCGGCAACTCCTTGGAGGCTAGGGTTTTGATTTTGGATTATTAGGGTTTAACAATCCCTTAAGCCCTCTTTTATAGAGAACTAATTCTCTTAATGGTTAATGGATCATATCCATAAAGCCCGTTAACCCGCTCCATTAGGATAAGTTAAAATAAACCAAACCATGATGGTTTATTTTAAGTTAAAACGAACCGAACCAACCTTTGGTTCATTCATTTAATATAAACCAAACCCTTTGGTTTATTCTCATCCATTGGATTAGAACCAAACCATTTTGGTCCATCCATTATGTCTTCATAAGACACTGCCCATCCACGCTTCCATTGCGACTGAAACAATTTCATGCTCGCTTTATGTTTGGTCCAACCAAACATAGTTTCTCTCGATGCGAGAATCCCATTCTCAAGCTCGTTTTAAATCCTTTGGATTACACTCGTTGTCGTGTGACCAAATAGGTTCTCGGTTTATGTTGGCCGTCTATAATTAACCATTAATTATAGAGCGATCATGAGTGGCACCTAGTAGTACATCATGATCCCCAATTAGCAAAAGATCAGCGGTTGATCGGAACTATTTACGAAACCCTTGATGCTCGAATGAATCGTGCCCCATTCCCTTCACTCATCTTATACCCACTTGGTTCAGGACATGGTCTATTGTGTCAGTCCCCACTAGGCTGACTACGTCACACCTAGCCCAAGTATCATTTCCTCGTCCTACGGATTCTAGTTACTCCACATGTATCGAAGAGTACTTTACTCTAAACATGTAATGCTTTGGCCAAAGACTTTAGTAACAATCCGATGAGAGGCCATGGGTATACATCTCCTGCGGAGTGGTGAATCCTTTATAGGCTATTCAAACACCTTCGATCACTTGACTTATACCCAATCATCCCGGGTCCACATCTCCTTAGAGATGTTTGCTTAAGATGTCAAAGCATAAGTCTCCATGATCAAGATGACTTGAATACCGCAAGTCAAAGGAACATCGCACTTAAGCCACAGTAAGAACTTCATTGACATATCTATATATAGAGAACCATATGAAGTCTTACGGTGGTCACTCGATGAACTAGTTACCATAACTAGCATCCACGATTAACTCGGACATCACTATGTCTCCGGCCCGGTGAGAATCATTGCTTGGATACACCAAGGAGTATACCTCGTGCTAGTCTCGCGAATTGATGGTGTCCAAATCCATCAATTCATCGACTAGGATAATTCCGATACATCACAATTACACATGTAGAGATACTCACTAGTTGTGATCCAATCACAAATTCTCTCATCTTTGTGAATCGTATCGTGGACATTGATAAATGAGTTTAAGATCCAATCAAATACATAAAACATGTATACTCAAATAGTGAATCTTCATTTATCATATAAATGGTTCATACATAAGGCGATTGCCTTAGGACATCTCTCATATATTACTAACAGACTCCCACTTGGCTAATGCCAATCGCTACGGTATCCAATACCATAAGCTCGAACATGACCCTCAAACTTATTTTGAGGTAATGCCTTAGTCAAGGGATCCGCTAAGTTCCTTTCAGTGGGAATTTTCTCGATTTGTATTTCGTTCCTACTTATGATCTCTCTGATAAGATGATAGCGGCGAAGCCCATGTTTGGATCATTGATGAGACCACATCAAGTTCATAGATGAACTTCTTGATCCAAACCGCTTCCTTTGCTGCTTCCAAAGCTGCAACGTATTCTGCCTTAGTGGCAGAATCCGCTATAGTGTCAAGCTTGGAACCTTTCCAACTTATTGCGCCTCCATTCTAGGTGAATACATTCCCAGACTAAGACATGGAATCATCCTTGTCTGTCTGGAGCTGGCATCCGTATACCCACGTATCACCATGTACCCTTCTCCATATATTAGGAACGCATCCTTAGTTCTTCTTAAGTACTTAAGGATCGTCTTAACAGTCACCCAATGATCCATTCTTGGATCAGACTGGTATCTGCTCGTGACACTCAGAGCATACGATACATCGGGCCTCGTACATAACATAGCATACATGATAGATCCTATTGCGGATGCATAGGCAATCTTACTCATGCAAATCCTCTCGTCTTCTGTGCGCGGACACATAGACTTTGAAAGGTGTACCTCATGCCTGATGGGTAGGAAACCTTTCTTGGATTCCGACATGCTAAACCTCTTTGCTTTTCGGTCTATATATGTAGATGAAAGACCAAGCAACCGTTTGATCTATCTCTATAGATCTTAATCCGAGGATGTAGGTTGCTTCTCTCCGAGTCTTTCATGGAGAATGTCTTGGATAACCAAACCTTAAGCGTGTAAGATTGACACATCGTTTCCTATAAGTAATATGTCATCGACATACAATACTAGGAACATTTGCCTCCCACTAACCTTCTTGTACACACAAGGTTCATGCGGATTTTGTGAAATCAAACTTTTTGATTCTCTCATCAAAACGGATATTCCAGCTCCTGGATGCTTGCTTCAATCCATAAATGGACCGTCGCAATTTGCATACCTTGGTTTTATCAACCGATGTGAAACCCTCAGGCTGTATCATATACACGTCCTCGAGCAGGTTTCCATTAAGGAAAGCTGTTTTCACATCCATCTGCCATATCTCATAATCATAATGAGCCGCTATGGCAAGGAGCATCCGAATGGATTTAAGCATAGCTACAGGCGAATAGGTTTCGTCATAATCAACACCTTGTTTTTGACGATATCCTTTCGCCACCAATCTAGCCTTATAGGTAATCACATTACCATCCATGTCGGTTTTCTTCTTGAAAACCCACTTGCACCCTATAGGCTTTATGCCTTCGGGTGGGTCAACCAAGTTCCAAACTTGGTTTTCGTACATGGAATCCATTTCCGACTTCATGGCACCAAGCCACTTATCCCTTTCTGAACTTGTCAGCACTTCTTCATAACTGGTAGGCTCCTCATCATCAATGAGTAACACGTCGTTCGATTCACATTCACTTCGACGAAATCCATATCTCTCGGGAATATTGCGTGTTCTACCAGATCTACGAAGATGTGGTGTTACAATAGGTCCAGCCGATTGCTCATCACTATGAGTTGTCGGTTGTTGTGCTTCACCAGGTATCTCATCAATGTCTATTTGAGTCTCTCGAGCCTCCTCAAGCTCGACGACACTCCCACTGTTTTCTTGCAAGAGAAACTCTTTCTCTAGAAACAAAGCATGCCTTGAAACAAACACCTTTTGTTCCATAGGATGATAGAATTGGTAACCCCTTGTTTCCTTAGGGTATCAATAAATAGACATTTATCGGACTTAGCATCCAATTTATACGTCTGATCCGCTTCACATAAGCGAGGACAACCCCATATCTTCAAGTAAGATACATGAGGTTTCTTACCATTCCATATCTCATATGGAGTAGTGAGACTACCTTGGTAGGCATTACATTTAACAAGTAAACATGTATGCGAGTGCATAACTCCAAAAGGACTTGGGAAGAGTGCATGATTCATCATTGACTGACCATGTCCAATAAGGTCGATTCGCCTCTCGGATACACCATTATCTTTGTGGTGTATAGGCGGAGTCCATTGAGACAATATGCCATTGTCTCTTAGATAATCAAGAAACTCTTGACTTAAGTATTCACCACCTCGATCCGATCAGTATTTTAATACTCTTGTCATGTTGTTTCTCTACTTCATTTCTGAATTCTTTGAACCTTTCAAAGGCTTGGACTTGTGTTTCATCAGAACACATACCCAAACCGTGAGTGATCATCGGTGAAGGTAATGAAGTAGCTATAGCCTCCTAATGCTTGAGTTGACATAGGTCCACATACATCGGTATGTATTAGACCTAGTAACTCTCCCACTCGTTCACCTTTTCGGTAAAAGGTAACTTAGTCATCTTGCCTTTTAAGCATGATTCATGTATCGTATGAATCTAATTCAAGCGATTCGAATTCCACATCGGTGTAATTCGGACATGCGTTTCTTGCTTATATAGCCAAGAACGACAATGCCACATATAGGAGTCTATTTGATTATCCTTTCGAGCACGCTTGTTGCTCGCCCGATATTGAAAATATCCTTTGAATCGTCAGCGTATAAACACCATTGCTTAAAGTTCCAATCCCATAAAGAACTCCATTGAAGTTATGTAACAACAATTGTTACTAAAAGTCAAATGGAACCCATTTCTATTTAGACAAGAAATAGAAATGATGTTCTTTATCAGCGAAGGAACATAAAAGCAATTGTCGATTCTAAGACAAGTCTTACGAGGAGTTCCAACAAATGCGTTCGATGGCGAGTCGGCAACCGCTCCATTCCCAACACGTAAATTTGACTCTCCTTGGCGAGTCTTCTTCTATTCCTTAGCCCATGTATGTCATTACATATATGTGAGCCACACCAGTATCAAATACCCAAGTGTCTAAGGAAATAGAATGACAATCAATAAAGAAGATTTACGAAGAAGATGGGGCATCCGATGCCTTATCCTTCTTCATGGACTCAAGATAAATCTTGCACTTTCTTCGCAAATGGCTCTCCTTGCCATAATGATGGCAAGTTTCCTTTTGTGCTAGTTCTACCTTCTTAGCCCTTCTCTTCTTTCCCTTCTGTTCCTTTGACTTCCTCTTAGAACCTTTCTTGAGAATCAACTAACAATATCCCTCTCATGCTTCTCGAAGACTCCACAGTCTTGACATGTTGGCGATACCACAGATGAACCTCCTTGCATCTCGGAGGTGAAGAGGGCTTGAGACTTGAACCTTTGAATCTCACTTGCTCATCAACCAACTCACATAGATGAAGGACTACGATATGAGCATCCATATGCTCATCTTTGCTTTCGTAAGCTTGGGTTCCATCGCGGCTAGCATGATGCAACTCATTTGTTGAGAATCACTCACATGTTTACGATAGGCCAACAATTGGTCAAAGTTGCATCGTCACTAGAATAGCGGGAAGAGGCGCCGAGGACATTTGCAAGCTTTTCAACCTTGAGAACAATTCTCAAGCTTCTAAGCGATCCATGAAGCTCGGCCCGGATCAATTTATTTGAATCCAAAATGGAGCATAAATTCAAACACATCATGATCAATTTTAGAAATACAAAGCGAGCATATATGAGAAAAATGATTTTAAAATGCATCAATATACATTTATAAATCCCATTCATTTTTGAATTTCAAAACCCCAAAATCACTTGGAGATTGTAGGTCCATCTCGAATGGGCTGATATCCATCATAGTTATGAACAACCTTGGAGAGAGTCAACAAGCCATTCATAACTACGGTAGGTATCATCTATAGGATTGCATATCGCGTATATGCAACTATCACAATGTGCTATCAACTAATTGAATGTTCACACATACATGGGTTGTTAACACATTAACAAGTATGCATCATATGCATAGCACCCAACTTCACCTCCTTTACATCGACCTTGGAAGAGTCCAACAAGCCGATGCTCGGGTTAAAGCCAACCCATTAATCGGGACATAGTTTTAATATGGTTAGGCGCATTCAACCAATTAGCCCAGCTTGGAGAGAGTCCAACAACCAAAGCTAACGATTGACCTCGGCTCTTACCATATTAGTATTAAACTATTCCATGGTTTGAACATATTGAGTTGAGTAGGGCTTGGAGAGTCAACAACCCAAACAAGAAAGCGGAACTCTGGTTCTAACCATATTAATGGAAGGTGTAGGCTTTAATATTGATTAAAGGGTTTTATGTCTCATCCTCTTTGCATGCAAATAACTATTATCTACATGGCATGGCATACATGGCATACATCTACATGTCACGACACATGGCATAATGTTATGCATCTAATGCAATTACATGACATACAATTATGTCATGTATATAATTTCCTTATATGTCATAACTATTTATGGAAATAAAATATGTTTAAGATTTGATTCTCCAAATCAAATCATAATTAAATTAGAAACAAATTTCCAAATCTAATCACATATTTTATTCATGGAATTATTTGATTAAGGAAAATCTATTTAGGAAACCAATTTCCTAAATCATTAAAACTACTTATGGAAATAAAATATTTTAAGATTTGATTTCCCAAATCAAATCATGATTAAATTAGAAACAAATTTCAGAATCTAATCAAATATTTTATTTATGGAAAATATCAATTTCCATAAATACTTCCTTTCAAAAGTGGAAGATTTCCATAAATACTTCTAGACTTTCCAAAATTAGAAAATTCCATAAATACTTCTAAATTTCCAAAATTTAGAAAACTTCCAGAAATACATTATGACTATCGCAAAACCATTTTTACGATTATGTCAAACACAACCTGGCTCGATACCATCAAGTTGGGTTTCGCATCAAGGCATGTGTGTGTTCGATCATGTTTCGTAAACATGAGCACAGCGGAAGCAATAAAAATAATAAATACTCCTATTTATTACAACACACACAACACACGCATGCTATTACAACAAGTGTAGACATAACCGTAAATTAAAATTACAATAAAAGGAAATTAAACTACGTTATACCTTCCGTATGACGTGTAGCGGGAACGGCATCAACCGGAACGATCCTCGTAAGAATTGTCTCTATCCGTATCCACGCCGAGCTCCTCGGGATGACTTCGCTAAGTCACGAGCTTCGTCTTCGTACGGGTTACTAGCCTCGTGTTGAAGACGACGTGATCGAGAGATGATCACGATCCGAATCCAAATTCGGACCTAAAACAAGTCCTCAAGACTTGCTTCTCCGGAGAGGTATTCGTCAACCGTTTGACGAATCCTTCGTCCTCCACCTCAGAGGATTACCGGAGATCAAATCCCCGGTATGTTAGCCACTGTTGGAGCACTAACCGTCGTCCAAACGACGCTCCGACGAGAGGAGGAGAAGCTGTCCAGAAAACTGGACAGCTTGGTGGAGGAGTAGGCGCCGGCCAAAACAAGGAGAGAAAAGCCTCACCTTGATGCCAAACCTATAGGAGATCACCGGAGGGTCGCCGGAGGTTCACCGGCTGAAGCTTGGTCACGCCGCAAGGAGCTAGACGGCAGTACAATCAAGCTGGGCGGCAAGGAGGTTGGGCGGCACAACCAGGTTGGGCGGCAACTCCTTGGAGGCTAGGGTTTTGATTTTGGATTATTAGGGTTTAACAATCCCTTAAGCCCTCTTTTATAGAGAACTAATTCTCTTAATGGTTAATGGATCATATCCATAAAGCCCGTTAACCCGCTCCATTAGGATAAGTTAAAATAAACCAAACCATGATGGTTTATTTTAAGTTAAAACGAACCGAACCAACCTTTGGTTCATTCGTTTAATATAAACCAAACCATTTGGTTTATTCTCATCCATTGGATTAGAACCAAACCATTTTGGTCCATCCATTATGTCTTCATAAGACACTGCCCATCCACGCTTCCATTGCGACTGAAACAATTTCATGCTCTCTTTATGTTTGGTCCAACCAAACATAGTTTCTCTCGGTCTGAGAATCTCATTCTCAAGCTCGTTTTAAATCCTTTGGATTACACTCGTTGTGCGTGTGACCAAATAGGTTCTCGGTTTATGTTGGCCGTCTATAATTAACCATTAATTATAGAACGATCATGAGTGGCACCTAGTAGTACATCATGATCCCCAATTAACCGAAAAGATCAACGGTTGATCCAGAACTATTTCTGAAACCCTTCAGCAGCTCGAATGAATCGTGCCCCATTCCCTTCACTCATCTTATACCCACTTGGTTCAGGACATGGTCTATTGTGTCAGTCCCCACTAGGTCGACTCACGCCACACTAGCCCAAGTATCATTTCCTCGTCCCACTGATTCTAGTTACTCCACATGTATCAAGAGTACTTTACTCTAAACATGTAATGCTTTGGCCAAAGACTTTAGTAACAATCCGACGAGAGGCCATGGGTATACATCTCCTCGCAAGGAGTGGTGAATCCTTTATAGGCTATTCAAACACCTTCGATCACTTGACTTATACCCAATCATCCCGGGTCCACATCTCCTTAGAGATGTTTGCTTAAGATGTCAAAGCATAAGTCTCCATGATCAAGATGACTTGAATACCGCAAGTCAAAGGAACATCGCACTTAAGCCACAGTAAGAACTTCATTGACATATCTATATATGTAGAGAACCATATGAAGTCTTACGGCTGGTCACTCCAATGAACTAGTTACCATAACTAGCATCCACGATTAACTCCGGACATCACAATGTCTCGTGAGAATCACCGCTTGGATACACCAAGGAGTATACCTCGTGCTAGTCTCGGCTGAATTGATGGTGTCCAAATCCATCAATTCATCGACTAGGATAATTTCGATACATCACAATTACACATGTAGAGATACTCACTAGTTGTGATCCAATCACAAATTCTCTCATGCCGTGAATCGATCGTGGACATTCAAGAAATGAGTTTAAGATCCAATCAAATACATAAAACATGTATACTCAAATAGTGAATCTTCATTTATCATATAAATGGTTCATACATAAGGCGATTGCCTTAGGACATCTCTCATATATTACTAACAGGTATTTGTCGCGAGCTCAGAACGCTCAATAGTTGACTGATCAGTTGACTACGGGCTTGGTAGTCGATTGATGGGTAATGGCAGTCGACTTCCAGTGTATCCGTTGGCTTGGATGTCGACGTGGATTAAGTCGTTGTGAGACAACAACACTGTTGGAAGTCGACTAGGGCCTTATGATAGTCAACTGCCAGATGTGAAATCAGCCTGATGCAGAGATAAAAGGAGCAGCTCATGGAGGATTTCGCCATGGTTTTTTGAGAGGTTTCTTGAGGCAATTTGAAGGCGAAGTGCAAGTGCATTTCAGGGTCCTCCAAGAACATTCAAGGAACCAACAAGCAAAGCATTCAAATCCCTAGTTTGTAAAGTGTTCTTTACATTTCGGTTATATTTCTTTGTATTTGCTTGTATTATTTTGTATTACTGTTGTAATCCTTGTACGGAGTTTCTCCGACTCCGACGTGTTGTCGAGAAGGAGTTATTAGTCGTGTTTGCATCGCTAGGGCTCGTTTGAGCTCAACCCGTGGAGTAGGAACCCTAAGGTTCTGAACCACATTTTATTGCGTGTTGTGATTGTGCGTGTCATGTTTTATTATTGTTATTATTATTTCCGCTGCACTAATGACATTGTAGACTATCAAGCATGATCGAATTACGTCAAGTGATCGAGCGAACCATTCACCCCCCGTCTATTGCTCACCGACATTCCTACATTCATTGCTACCCAAGTGACAAGAATGTCGAGATCCGACATAACCTATCTGCAACATTATCTTGTAAGATTCAATCCTTCTATCCTTGATATCTAGATTGATCAATGAGGCATAGACTGTGTCATTCTCTTATCAATCTTTGTGTTTCTTGATCTCCAAGTAGACTGCCTTTATCAAATGAGCTCAATTTCTCATATTGACTTATTTGAGCATGACTAGGCATTTTATTAGTCCTACTTTATCAAGGGGCCTACAGATATTACTTCCGTCATATGGAAGAGATAGATCTCATCTCTATCATTCACATCCCTCCGCATAATTCATTGCATACCTATTGATCAACATTATAGCCCACCTTGTTATTGTTGGTGCAATCGACCCAGGTCACGATTGAGCGGACTCGAGTTTGACTCGAACTGTATTTTGATGTTAGACAAAACTTATGACATGGGATTGTCATTGGAAGTCCAACATGAGTTGGCCACGTAAATCCAAGTGTGAAGCCTTGGCATGAAAAATCCAAGCATGGAGCTTGGTGTTGGTAAGTCCAAGTGTGTAGCCTTGGTAATGGGAAGTCTTGAGAACTTGGCAAGGTCACTAGTCTCGTAGACTCGGGGGTCCTTGAGTCGGTGAAGGATGACATTGTGAAGCCGTGTACTTGGTGCATCCGAGGGATCGCCAGATGGGGAGCGAATAGAGTGAGGCCCAAGGGAAGCAGACTTCGAGGGCAAGAGACGTGAAGGATGGCATTGCGAAGCCGTGTGCTTGGTGCATCCGACGGACGTAGGCCGAGGGAAGAGAGCTTTGGTGGGGAACTCCATGAGAGGATGAGGTGGACTTGGCCAAGTGGCTAAGACTGAGTGTCGGATGCTCAAACATGATGTTTGAGATTTTACCCGACAGTCAGATGCTCAAACAATTTGGTGTTTGAGGTTTTACCCGACATCAGTCGACTGGTATAGGTACCAGTCGATTGCTCCAAGTCGATAGCAATCAACTTGTGTTCGATTGATGTGCTTCTGACCAAACAGTCTACTGTCAAGGGTTGGTAGTCGACTATTAAGAGATGGCAGTCGACTGATCAAGGTGAATTCAGGCATAGAAGATTTTCCAGTTGAGTGATCGCGTCGAGCACTCGACTGATGGGAATGATCAGTCGACTGATGGTGGATCCGTTGGAACTTATCTAGCGTGGATCGAGTCATTGTGAGACAATGACTACAAGAGCAGTCGACTGATGGTCACGATCAGTCGACTGATTGGCGTGAAATCTGCTCGATGCAGGTTATTTAAGGATCTCAAGATGGAGGATTTTGCAATAGTTTTTGGGGATATTTTAGAGGGAAATTACTGCTGCATTCTAGACCTTCAAGAGTCAAACCAAAGCAAGCAACAAGCAAAAGTGATCAAAGCCATTTGTGTAAAGTTTTCTTTCGTATTGTCTTTGTATTTGCTTGTACTTTTGTATTACCTTGTAATTGCTTGTATGAGATTTCTCCACCTCTGACTTGTTGTCGAGAATGAGTTTTGTTATTGTCATGCACATAACAAGAGCTCGTTGAGCTCGCCCCATGGAGTAGGAACCCTAAGATTTACAATCACGTATATCGGTGTGTATTTATGTGTGCTTGTATATTTCTTTTGTGTTGTATTCATATTTCCGCAGCGCTAAAGCAAATTGTAGAGACGAGCATGCAAGAACAATTGAATTCCATCATCTACGACATTGGGGCTATTCACCCCCTCTAGTCGGCCACCGATCCTCCAACAAGTGGTATCAGAGCGAGGAGGTTGTCATCAGACTCACCACCGTGACAATCAACCGAAATGGCCGACATCAACATCAAACCACCAAAATTTGAAGGAGAATTCTCATGGTGGAAGAAAAGGATGGAGGTATACTTCGAAACCTATTTCGATACAATGCTAATCATTGAAAATGGTTTTGAAGTACCTAGGGGTGAAGACAACAAGCCGTTAGGAAAGTCAAGATGGACCAAGGAGTAACGACAACAATTCAAGACAAATGTTAAGGTAACAATTATGCTAGTAAAATTGTTACCTAACGTTATTTTGTCTAGACTAGGTGAATATAGGGATGCGAGGGAATTGTGGAGCAAGTTGATAAAATTTCACGAAATTCCCGAACCGGCACAAGTAGAGAAGGATGCCGAGGAAGAGTGTTCATCCTCCCAAGCTCAAGACAAGGAAAGCACATCATCATCCCAAGAGCTCGAGGATTCGGAAGTTGAGAGATGCTCAACATCTGAAGTGGAGGTTAGATCACCGGAGCTAGAGGAAGACCAAGAAGAAGCTTCAACCTCGGGGAGGGATAGAGAATCAACTTTGGCGCCTACCACTACCCAAGGTAACTCAAATGCAATTCTTAATAGTAATGATCATATAATTTGCTTTGAGTGTAGGAAGAAAGGACATTACACGAGTAAGTGCCCAAAATTGGCTAAGGAGAAAGTGGCGGTGCCAAAAGTTCAAGTAAAATCAAAGGATGCCGAAGTCCTTGCTAAGAAGAGCAAAGAGCATATTGTGTGCTTCAAATGCAACCAAAGAGGATACTACGGAAGCCAATGCCCTAGGGGGAGAAAAAAGGGGCAAGAAGGAGCTACACAAGTAGGGGGAGCTTCCAAAGCAAACCCTAAGGTATATCTTAATGCACCTTCTAGTTCTGGGATTAAAAAGCATGCTAGAAGTTATTTTACTACTCTTGCAATTGTTAATGAAAAGCATGCTAGTAGGAATAAATGCTATTGTTTAGGTGCTAAGCATGTAAATTTAACTAAAGACAAACCTAGAACCAACAATTCTAGACCTATCCTACCTAGGGAGAGCATAAGGAGGATAGAAGAGAATTTGAATATTAACCTCAAAAAGTCTAGACATATGCCTAGGAAGAGTCTTTCCCAAAAGACCAATAAAAAAAATCAAAATTGGGAAGACTAGAATTAGAAAACCAAGCCTTGAGGTCAAGGCTTGAGAAACTTGAAAAGACCCTAGAAATTATGACAAATTCATTTAAGGGGTCTAATAGGCAAAATTTAGGACCTAAGAGACAAGAACCGGTTAAGGGCAAGAAAGGTTTGGGTCACAAACCTAAGTCCTACCACAATGTTCCATTTGATTATGGAACTAAATCTAGGTCTAGAAAAACAAAGGTTAATAGGGAAGTTATCCCTAAGATTAGCAATGGTGTGTGTCTAGTGACTAAAATTTCAAGAAAATCTAAGGTAGCCACTAAGAAGGTTACTAGAGAGGCAATCCCTAAGGTTAACCTAAGAAAGACCCAAATGACTAAGGCTTCAAAGCCAAAAAGGGTCATTAGGAAGGTATCTAGGGAAATTATCCTTAGTGAATACCTAGTTAACCCAAGGAGCTCCAATAGGCATTGGGTTCCTAGGAGCGTGATCGATTCACGCTTGATGGGTTAGGGTGTGTCAACCCTAAGTGGATGGGTAGTTAACCTAACCATAGTAGAGTTGACACTTTAGGATGTGCCAATGTGGTTTGAGAAGATGAAAATTGATTAAATTGGCACAACTAGGTTTTAGAAGTCATGGTGTGCCATTTTGAGTTTTTGGCACACTTGGGGGATAGTTGGTATTAAGGAAAAATCGGTTTAATCCTAGAAATGACAATTTGGGCTTAACAATTAGGTATTTTATACCTTAGTATTTTATACTTTCCATGCTTTGTTTGCCTTGCCACGTCATGACATCATATTTATTTTTATCATATAAAATGTCATGATAATACTTAGGGTTAGCTAAATGTCATGTATGCTTAATTTTAATATCACATGCCATGACATCATGATTTTGGCACATACTTTTATTTTTGTTATCGATTATGCCATAATCATTACTCGTGCATGATTTAAAATTTATTTAAGGACTATGACATGATTTGAAGTCTCATGCATAAGGGAATCAAATAGTATTGCCTAGTAAATTTCATGAGACCCTAGTATAAGGAGAACAAAACCCACATCTCACATCAAATTGCCTTGGGTGTTAGTTGATATTAGATATATTTGAGATGTTAGGAAATTGAATATAAGTTTTTTAAAATATTTCAAAATCATTTTGAAAAACCTTGGTGAAATCTATCTTTTGATAGCAATCACCATTGAATGAGGTGATATAAAGTAGGCTCAAACATTGAAAAATTCAATAGTTTTGAACATTGTATCAATTTCATTAGTTTATGGGTATTTTATTTTTCACCCATAGTGTTTGTTCTAACTATTATACGTATGAATTTTTAAGATTTTTCAATTTACGTATATTTACTTATGAATTTCAAAATTTTGAAATCTGCATTCTGTAGATATCAGTCGACTACCATGTATGGCAGTCGACTGATGAGTGTGGTAGTCGACTGATTACTATCAGAGTAGACTGCCAGAAGATGATTTCGGGTAAACAAGATTTGTTAGGCCCATGTTCAGCTATGTTTTGGTTCCCTAACAACTCCTAACCCTATGACATGCTTTGAAAAGCATTAAAAAGGGTGGAAATCCATTGGATATGGATTAGGAGAAGTGTTTAAGGTGAGTATCAATTTTAAGGTGTATGGAAGCTTAATGTTGAACTTGTGCCTTAATTTTGATTGTTTAAGTGTTCCTATTGGCTTAGGGATGAAGGGAAATTAGCTTCCCCCTCTTCGGTTGCTTGTGCATGGCGATCCTATCTCACGTCCCCAGATAAAAAAATTAATCTGGACGAAGATGGATTACCCAAGCAGCCGATCCATCATCGTGCTATTCGATTTGAGTGGTCACTTGAACAAACTTGTTGTTCAAGCAACCTAACTCTTTTCTCGATTAGTCGCGGAATAGATAATGTATGGATTGCCAGTTTTTGCATTTATCTTCGGGGTCCATGATCATACAATTATAATCCAATTACATAGAACAAGAAAGAAAACTAAACAAGAATTATACCTCTTGTTTACCTCTTGATCTTCTATTGTATGACCTATCCTCTTTCTTGGATGTCGTGTGGGCGACGATCCTCCAAGAATCGAAACCACCTAGATCTCGTATCTTCCCTTCCTTTCTCGCTTCGAACAAGGGAAGATGACCAAACTCTTCTTCTCCTATCTAGTCCTGACCACCAAGCCTCCTAGCTTGGTTGTTGCTATCGGCCAAGGAGAGGAAGAAGGAGAAGTGGGTGCCGGCCAAGAGATGAGGTCTTGTTGTCTCCGGCCAAGGAGAAAGAGAGGAGGTGTGGAGGAGGCGCCAGCCAAGGAGATAGGGTGGAGGCGCTGGCCAAAGGGGAAGAGAAACCCTAATGTTACCGTCGGCCCTAAGCAAAACCAAACACCTTGCCGCCCAAGCCTTGGAAGGAAACCCTAATGTTCCCACCCAACCCAATGCCACCACCAAACCCTCAAAGTTATTTTCGCCCAAGCCTCTTCCACATTATTTATAGATCTAGGCTTCATGAGGTATTTATAATAGGCTACAATAGAGACCACGAGGAGGAGTTAGATCTTGGCCACCCAATGGATCCGAATCACACAAACCTGATTCATTAATGATGATCCATTCCACTAGAGGATTATCATTGATCTACCTCACCAACCCCCATAAATAAATATGGGCTCCATATATTATTTGTACAAATATCTCCCCGTGTTTAAGATATCGAATGCCCATTAATTAATTAATTTACTAATAATTAATTAATTAACATCTAACTCCATGAGTAGTACCACTCAATCTCATCATCATGCTGGACCAAGTCCACCTGTAGGATTTACATGATGATCCTTATGAGCTCCTCAAGGGGACATCATCATCCTAATACATAAGACACGGTTTCCTCCTATAATCAATGACACACCATGTAAATAATATTATTTCCCAACTTATCGGGCCTATCGATTTAACTCATAAATCTCGCCCATTGGTAAATCAAAGAAATAAATACTAAGTATATGTGTCCGTTATTATATCGGGATTAAGAGCATGTACACCATAATATCTGAGGTCCGATTCAATTATATAGTCAGTATAAACTGAATTACCTCTAAATCAGTCTTGCTCAATACACACAAAGTGTACTAGTGTAATTCTATGGTCAAGATAAACCAATACCAAATTACACTACAACCATGTCAATGGTTTGTCCAAAACATCTTGGTTGTGAGCCTCTACTTATACTCTACAAGGAACTGATAACATGATCTTCTGTGTGACACCACACACCATGTTATCTACATTGTAAAGTATCAGACAAGATGCACACATATAATAAATATAAAATGCAAACAATGATCATGTGATTCTTATTTTAAAATGAAGATGTTCATACAAAGACTAGGCTTTCAGTATACATCCCAAAATCTCCCACTTATACTAAAAGACTATGCTGTCATCAAACTATTATACATCTAATTCTCATTCCCTCCACATGCTTATCAAAAGCTCTTGCTGGAAGGGCCTTAGTGAAAGGATCTGCCAGGTTATCCTCTGATGCAATCTTGGCGACAACAACTTCTCGCTTTATGATTTCTCGTATCAAGTGGTACTTGCGCTCTATGTGTTTACTTGCCTTATGGGCTCGTGGTTCCATCGAGTTTGCAACTACACCACTGTTATCACAATAAATTATGATAGTTCTGAGCAAATCAAGAATTACATCCAAGTCCATCAAGAAGTTCCTGAGCCATACAACTTCTTTGGCTGCATCAGAGGCTGCCACATACATATCTTCCATGGTAGAGTCTGCCATGCATTTCTGCTTGACACTCCTCTATATAATGGCTCCACCTCCCAAAGTAAATACAAAACCCGAGGTAGACTTACTGTTATCCCTATCTGATTGGAAGTTAGAATCTGTGTAACCCATAGGGAGTAATTGATCTGCTTGGTATACCAGCATATAATCCCTAATGCTTCAAAGGTACTTTAATATATGCTTTACCGTAGTCCAATGTCCCTGTCCTTGATTACTTTGATATCTGCTAACTATGCCCACGGTAAAGTAGATATCCGACCTCGTACATAACATAGCATACATGAGGCTTCCTACTGTCGAAGCATAAAGAACTTCCTTCATCTCCTCTATATCCTTTGATGTTCTAGGACACATCTCTTTAGATAAAGGTACTCCATGCCTAAAAGGTAGAAAACCTTTCTTGGAGTTCTGCATGCTAAAACGAGCCAAAATAGTGTCTATGTATGAAGCTTGAGACAAGAACAACATCCTTTTCTTGCGATTCCTTATAACCTTGATCCCAAGGATGTGTCCCACTTCTCCCAAGTCCTTCATATCAAATTGTTTGGAAAACCATACCCTTACGTCTAATAACACTTTGACATTGTTGCCAATGAGCAAAATATCATCTACGTATAGTACAAGAAATATCACTACGTTTCTGTCACATCTCTTGTATACACAAGACCCATCTAGACTTTGAATAAATCCATATGACTGGATTACCTCATAAAAGCGGATGTTCCAATATCTCGAAGCATGCTTCAATCCATAAATGGACCGATTAAGCTTGCACACAAGATGTTCTTTGCCCCTTGCAATTAATCCCTCTGGTTGCTCCATATAGATGTTTTCTTCAAGACTTCCATTAAGGAAAGATGTCTTGACATCCATCTGCCAAACCTCATAATCCATATGAGAAGCAATAGACAAGAGAATCTGGATAGACTTAAGCATTGCTACCGGCAAAAAAGTCTCCTCATAATCGATACCCTCTTTTTGAGTATTTCCTTTCGCAACAAGCCTTGCTTTGAAGGTCTCAACCTTTCCGTTTGTTCCTCTCTTTCTTTTGTAGATCCACTTGCAACCAATGGTGTTTACACCATTGGGTGGTTCTACTAGCTCCCAGACATGATTTGAATTCATAGATTCTATCTCAGAATTCATCGCCCTTTGCCAAGATACTGCATCTTTTCCTTGGATTGCCTCGTCATATGTCCAAGGATCATATTCATGTTCGCCAGAGACCAAATCAGAAGATTTTTCCAAGAACATAAATCTATCAAGTTGTCTAACAACCCTCCCACTACGATGAGGTATCACCTTTGCATCCTCTGTGACACGCGATACGATCACTTGTGGTATGTCCTCTTGCATCGTTGGTACTGTTGAGATGTATACTGAAAGCCTAGCTTTTTTGTATGGACATCTTTATTTTGAAATAAGAATCACATGATCATTGTTTGCACATTATATTTATATGTGTGCATATTGTCTAATATTTTACATTGTAGATAACATGGTGCCTGGGTGCGGCACAGAAGATCATGTTATCAGTCCCTTGTAGAATATAAGTAAAGGCTCACAACCAAGATGGTTTTGGACAAACCATTGGCATGGTTGTAGTGTAGCTTGGTATTGTTTTGTCTTGAACATAGAGTTACACTAGTACACTTAGGTGTATTGAGCAGGACCGACATACAGATGATTCAATTTATTGCTGACTATATAATTGAATCAGACCTCGGATATTATGTTGTACATGCTCTTAATCCCGATATAATAATGGGCACATGTACTTAATATTTATTTCTTTGATTTACCAGAGGGTGAGATTTCTATGGATTAAATCAATATGCCCGGTAATTTGGGAAATTATATTATTTACATGGTGTGTCATTGATTATAGGAGGAAACCGTGTCCTATATATTAGGTTGATGATGTCCCCTTGAGGAGCTCATAAGGTTCATCATGTAAACCCTGCAGGTTGACTTAGTCAACATGATGATAAGGTTGAGTGGTACTACTCGAGGAGTTAGATGTTAATTGATTGATGGTCAGTAAATCAATCAATTGACGGACATTCGATATCTTAAACACGGGGAGATGGATGTACAAATAATATATGAAGCCCATATTAATTTATGGGGGTTGGTGAGGTAGTTCGATGATGATCCTCTAGTGGAATGGAACATCATTGATGGATCAAGTTTGTGTGGTTCCGATCCATTGGGTGGCCAAGACCCAACTCCTCCTCATGGTCCCTATCGTAGCCTAATATAAACCTCATGAAGTCTAGATCAAATGATGGAAAACAAATCTCTAGATCCGACGGTTGGGATTAGATCCCTAGAACCGACGGTTGAGATTAAATCTCTAGATCCGACGGTTGGGATTAAATTCCTAGAACCGACGATTGAGATTAAATCTCTAGATCTGACGGTTGAGATTAAATCTCTAGATCCGACGGTTGGGATTAAATTCCTAGAACCGACGGTTGAGATTAAATCTCTAGATCTGACGGTTGAGATTAAATCTCTAGAACCAATGGAGGAGATTGAACCAAGGCCTAAACCTAACTCTATATATATGGGCTTAGGCTTGGGCGGCAAAGATATATGAAAAACCTAATTGAGACAAGGTGGCTTGGGCGGCAAGAAAAGGAGATTAGGGTTAGGGTTTGGTTGATGGTGTTGGGCGGCAAGGCTTCTCCTTCTTCCAATAGTTGTCAAGAACCCATCCTCCCTATTCCTCCTTGATTTGGCGCCAAGTTTTACCTTTCCTTCTATGGCTTAGGTTGGATGGAATTAGGATGGCTTCCTTGGTGCAACCAAAACCTAGATGGGATAGGATTGGGGTTGGGCGGCTAGGGTTAGGGTTTTGGGATTAGGTTGGGCGGCAACATGGAGATGAAGATCTTCTTCTTCTTCCTTCTAAGTGTTGGCCACTATCCATGTTCCCTATACCTTGGCCGAGCTCAACCTATTCTCCTTCCCTTCATCCTTGGCAAAAATTAGGAAAGCTTTGTCTAGGGTTTGGGCGGCAACAAGGAGGAGGATTGTTTTCCTTTCCTTTCTCCAAGTGTTGGCCGATACCCTTGGTGTTTCTCTTTCGTTGGCTTCCATACTCCATTCCATCTTCTCTTTGGACCGGCGGCAAACATCATGCTTGGAGCTTGATGGTTGGTCCTAGATAAGAGATGAGTTTTGTTTCCATTTTGTTCTCTCTATTCTTGGGGTTGGCGGCATCAATCCTTTGTGGATTGGTGGTTGGCTCAAGCAAGAAGGGAAAGAGAGTTCTTCTTTCTTTGGATTGAAGAAGATCTAGGATGCTTCAACTTGTGGAGGATCTTCGCCCACACGAAGTCTACAAGGAGGTTAGGACATACGATAGAAGATCAAGAGGTATAAAAGTTTTATAACTTTTATTATTGTTCTTTGCATGTTCTTATTTGATATGCTAGCTTATGTTCTTTATGTTAGTATATGTTGATTATACTAGTTTACATTTGCATGTATTTGTATAATCATGGACCCCGATAAGAAACACAAAAACCGGCGATCCGTCCGTCGTCTCTTCCGCGGCTAACCAACTAGAAGAGTTGTGTTGCTTGAACAACTAGTTTGTTCAAGCGATTGCTCGAGTCGTTAGCACGGCGATGAATTGGTTGTGCTTAGGAAACTCATCCCCTCTGGATTAGTTTTCATTTGTTGAAAATTTTAATCCGGGGACATGGGAGCCAATGAGCCTCCGAGGATTAGCACATTGCCAACAATTGGTATCAGAGCCACGGTTTCCGGTTTTGTGTGTTTGGATTCGGTTACTTTCACGCACTTATCATATATTGTGTATGCCGGATAATAGTAGGATGTGCGTAGGCTAACATTTTGGTTGCAGGCATAAGATCCAACTATTATGGCTATATATGTGTGTATGTGATTGCATGTGTGTGTGATTGTATATTATTTGAATCCTCGGGGTTGACGAGGCTAGATTAGTATTTAATTTTTATAATTAAGTACGGCATTGTTTAGCCACTCTTTATTTTATTTTACTTTCGATCTAGATTTCATGTACACTCCCTTGTGGAGTATAGGATCGATGGATGTAAAATAAAATAGGTTTTATTCTCGGCTCGGATCTCCGGATGGCTCGTACATGGCGTAGGAGGAGCGGACGAGGTGGCGACACGACGGGACGCATATTAGAGAACAATGCCATAATAGTTGGAAAAATTCTGATTTTTCCATATTTATTGCTTATTTGTTTTATATGCATGTTGTGTGTGCTTGAAAATTCCTCATTTGCAATTTACTAAGTGGGAGAGGGACATTTTAATTAATTCCCGCGGCCTCCATTACAATTTGACGTGTGATGCAACAAACTTGTGTGTGCCTGAGTGCCTTCCTCCCGAGGACGGGTTTGTTTGCGGATCACTAGGTCAAATAATGGTTATAGGAAATTATCTAGGAGCGTGTGTACTTCCACAGCGGTAAGGCACATAATCCGAAATAATTCCCTTAGTACCGTGTAATGGTGCACACTTAGATGCAAATAAAAAGTATCCTCCCCATCGGAGTCACCGCTTTTATTTGTAGGGCCAAAGAGGAACCAACTATTAATTTTATTTGTCAAAAAGTAAGGTTGACAAGATAATAAAATTAATGGGTAAAACCTCCTCTTACAAATGTAGAATTCAGATACGTCCACGAGTGACATACGATATTCTTGTTTTGAGGTGTTGGTTGATTTCGGAATTTTATTGTTTTGAGGAATCAATAAAATTTGAAATCTAAAGTTTTGATCATTGTGATTCTTAGGATTTTCAAAATGACTTTCAGTCCACTTATTTTGATACTAAAGGAAATAAACTTACTGTACCCAAATTATATTGATTGGAAATGAATCCAAATATTATCTTATCTGCTAGTATGCACTCTTCAAAGAGTATCCTCAAGCCATGGTTGCTCAAAAAGGTTTCTACTTCTAAGCCGAAAGGCAAGAAGAAGGAGAAACAAGGTGGAGCAAATGTGGTGGGAGGATCTCAGGGAGGAGTGAAGAAGCCGAAAGGCAAGTACTTCACTTACAAGCAGGATGAATATTGGAAGGAGGACTGTCCCAATCCAAAACAGAACAAAGGTATATCTTTTGGACTAGTCATTAAAACATGATTAGCGGTGATATCTACCGGCACCTGGTAAGTAGATACGGGAGCCACTAATCTTGTCTGCAATAATTTGCAGGGGTTCCAGGAAACCCGATGACTAGCTAAAGGGGATATTACCATTTACTTGGGCAATGCCATGAAGATGGCGCTATCATTGCAAAGGGGAGATGTTTTATTTATCTTTTGAGAAAAATAAAGGTTTTGTTTCTTAAGAATTTCCTTTATGTACCCTTATTTAAAAAGAATTGATTTCGGTTTCTAAATAGTTTTTGGATGGATAATCTATTTCTTTTCATGACAGATTTGTTATAAAAGGAATAGGGACATTATCTATTCAGGTACATAGATAGGAAATTTATAACTTGAACCACAAGCTCCCACGATGCAAATAGAAGTTAATAACTCATCTTCTAATTCTAATAAGAGAAAAGAACCTTCGAAGATGAACCAAACATATCTTTGGCTTCTTAGGCTTGGTCACATTAACCCAAGCGTAATTCAAAGGTTGATAGTCTGATGGACCTTTGGGTTCATTAGTGGTGGAGGATCTCCCAACCTACGAATCTTGCTTGGAGGGTAAGATGACCAAGAGGCCTTTAAGGCCAAGGGTATAGAGCCAAAGATGTGTTAGAGATGGTTCATTCTGATTTGTGTGGTCCTATGGCTATCTAGGCAAGAGGTAATCTTGAATATTTCATCTCTTTTGTAGATGATTATTCAAGATATGGATGACACTACGATCTGATCGTGGTGGTGACAACCTCTTGGGAGAGTTTAGGAACTACTTATCAAAGGTTGGGATTCAATCCCAATTGACTGCACCTGGCACACCCCAGCAGAACGGTGTAGCAGTACAAAGGAATAGGACTCTTATGGAGATGGTTAGATCGATGATGAGTTATTCTGACTTGTTTTGTAGTCCTAGAGATCAGAGGGTGATCGTTAACACGAACGCCAGATTTCTAGAGGAAGACTATGTGATAAGCCACAAGACCAAGAGTAAAATTGTTCTGGAGGAGTTAAAAGGGAAGTCACTTCTTTAGTACCACCGGTACAAGAGGATATACCACATGTCACTGCACCGCGTGTCACAGAGGATACACAGATGATACCTCGTCATAGTGGGAGGGTTGTGAGACAGCCTCTCAGATTCATGTTTTTGGACAAATCTTCTGATTTGGTCCCTAGCAAACATTAACCTAATCCCTAGACATACGACGAGGCAATCCAAGATATAAATACAGCATCTTTGCAAAGTGCAATGAATACTGAGATTGAATCTATGGATTCAAGATAGGTCTGGGAGCTCTTATGCATAACAACTCATATGGATTATGAGGTGTGACAGATGGATGTCAAGATAGCATTCCTTAGTGGAAGTCTTGAGGAATCCATCTACATGAAGCGACCAGAGGAATTCATTGCTAAGGGCAAAGAGCGTATTGTATATAAGCTTAATCGGTCCGTTAATGGACTGAAGCAAGCTTTGAAGTCTTGGGACATCCGCTTTGAGGAAGTAAATCCAGTCTTATGGATTTATTCAAAGTTCGGATGGGTCTTGTGTATATCAGAGATGTGACGGAAACGTAGTGGTATTTCTTGTACTATACATAGATAATATTTTGGTAGTTGGAAACAATATCAGAGTGTTATCAGACGTAAGGGTATGGTTGTCCAAACAGTTTTGAAGGACTTGGGAGAAGTGGGTCACAACCTTGGGATCAAGGTTGTTGTGCTTATCCCAAGCTTCATACATAGACATGGTTTTGGATCATTTTAGCATACAAAACTCCAAGAAGGGTTTTCTACCCTTCAGGCATGGAGTTCCTTTATCTAAGCAGATGTGTCCTAGATCATCTGAGGAGATAGAGGAGATATAGGCTTCCTTATGCTTAGAGGAAGCCTAATGTATTGAGACCATATCCGCTGTCGTAGGCATGGTCGCCAGATATCGAGTAATCCAGACGGGGCATTGGATCGGTAAAGCATATATTGTAGTGCCCGAGAAGGACTAGGGATTATATGCTAGTTTACGGCGCACTAATTACTCCCTGTGGGTTACACGGATTCTGATTTCCAATCTGATAGGGATAACAGTAAGTCTACCTCAGGGTTTGTGTTTACTTTGGGAGGTGGAGCCATAGTATGGAGGAGTGTCAAGCAGAAATGCGTGGCGGACTCCACCATGAAAGCTGTGTATGTGGCAGCATATGAGGCGGCCAAAGAAGTTGTATGGCTCAGGAACTTCTTGATGGACTTGGATGTGATTCCTGGTTTGCCAAGAATTATCACAATTTATTGTGATAATAATGGTGCAGTTGCAAACTCGAAGGAACCACGAGCCCATAAGGCTAGTAAACACATAGAGTGCAAGTACCACCTGATACGAGAAATCGTAAAGGAGGTAGAAGTAAGCTGTCGCCTAGATTGCATCAGAGGATGACCTGGTAGACCCTTTCACTAAGACCTTCTGGCGAGAGCTTTGATAGGCAAGTGGAGGGAAGGGGAATCAGATGTATGGCAGTATGATGACAGCATAGTCTTTAGAATAAGTGAGAGATTGTTGGGATGTATACTGAAAGCCTAGCTCTTTTGTATGAACATCTTTATTTTGAATTAAGAATCACAAGATCATTGTTTGCACGTTATATTTATATGTGTGCATATTGTCTAATATTTTACATTGTAGATAACATGGTGCCTGGGTGCGGCACAGAAGATCATGTTATCAGTCCCATGTAGAATATAAGTAAAGGCTCACAACTAGGATGGTTTTGGACAAACCATTGGCATGGTTCTAGTATAGCTTGGTATTGTTTTGTCTTGAACATAGAGTTACACTAGTACACTTAGGTGTATTGAGCAGGACCGACATAGAGGTGATTCAATTTATTACTGACTACATAATTGAATCAGACCTCGGATATTATGTTGTACATGCTCTTAATCCCGATATAATAACGGGCACATGTACTTAATATTTATTTCTTTGATTTACCAGAGGGTGAGATTTCTATGGATTAAATCAATATGCTCGGTAAGTTGGAAAATGATATTATTTACATGGTGTGTCGTTGATTATAGGAGGAAACCGTGTCCTATATATTAGGTTGATGATGTCCCCTTGAGGAGCTCATAAGGTTCATCATGTAAACCCTGCAGGTTGACTTAGTCAACATGATGATAAGGTTGAGTGGTACTACTCGAGGAGTTAGATGTTAATTGATTGATGGTCAGTAAATCAATCAATTGATGGACATTCGATATCTTAAACACGGGGAGATGGATGTACAAATAATATATGGAGCCCATATTAATTTATGGGGGTTGGTGAGGTAGTTCGATGATGATCCTCTAGTGGAATGGAACATCATTGATGGATCAATTTTGTGTGGTTCCGATCCATTGGGTGGCCAAGACCCAAATCCTCCTCATGGTCCCTATCGTAGCCTAATATAAACCTCATGAAGTCTAGATCAAATGATGGAAAACAAATCTCTAGATCCGACGGTTGGGATTAGATCCCTAGAACCGACGGTTGAGATTAAATCTCTAGATCCGACGGTTGGGATTAAATTCCTAGAATCGACGGTTGAGATTAAATCTCTAGATCCGACGGTTGAGATTAAATCTCTAGATCCGACGGTTGGGATTAAATTCCTAGAACCGACGGTTGAGATTAAATCTCTAGATCCGACGGTTGAGATTAAATCTCTAGAACCAATGGAGGAGATTGAACCAAGGCCTAAACCTAACTCTATATATATGGGCTTAGGCTTGGGCGGCAAAGATATATGAAAAACCTAATTGAGACAAGGTGGCTTGGCGGTAAGAAATGGATTAGGTTAGGGTTTGCTGATGGTGTTGGGCGGCAAGGCTTCTCATTCTTCCAATAGTTGGCCGCAACCCATCCTCCTTATTCCTCCTTGATTTGGCGCCCAAGTTTTACCTTTCCTTCTATGGCTTAGGTTGGATGGAATTAGGATGGCTTCCTTGGGCGCAACCAAAACCTAGATGGGATAGGATTGGGGTTGGCTAGGGTTAGGGTTTTGGGATTAGGTTGGGCGGCAACATGGAGATGAAGATCTTCTTCTTCTTCCTTCTAAGTGTTGGCCGGCCACTATCCATGTTCCCTATACCTTGGCCGGAGCTCAACCTATTCTCCTTCCCTTCATCCTTGGCCGGAAATTAGGAAAGCTTTGTCTAGGGTTTGGGCGGCAACAAGGAGGAGGATTGTTTTCCTTTCCTTTCTCCAAGTGTTGGCCGGCGCCCATACCCTTGGTGTTTCTCTTTCGGTTGGCTTCCATACTCCATTCCATCTTCTCTTTGGACCAGCGGCAAACATCATGCTTGGAGCTTGATGGTTGGTCCTAGATAAGAGATGAGTTTTGTTTCCATTTTGTTCTCTCTATTCTTGGGGCCAGCGGCATCAATCCTTTGTGGATTGGTGGTTGGCTCAAGCAAGAAGGGAAAGAGAGTTCTTCTTTCTTTGGATTGAAGAAGATCTAGGATGCTTCAACTTGTGGAGGATCTTCTCCCACACGAAGTCTACAAGGAGGTTAGGACATACGATAGAAGATCAAGAGGTATAAAAGTTTTATAACTTTTATTATTGTTCTTTGCATGTTCTTATTTGATATGCTAGCTTATGTTCTTTATGTTAGTATATGTTGATTATACTAGTTTACATTTGCATGTATTTGTATAATCATGGACCCCGATAAGAAACACAAAAACCGGCGATCCGTCCGTCGTCTCTTCCGCAGCTAACCGACTAGAAGAGTTGTGTTACTTGAACAACTAGTTTGTTCAAGCGATCGCTCGAGTCATTAGCACGACGACGAATTAGTTGTGCTTAGGAAACTCATCCCCTCCAGATTAGTTTTCATTTGTTGAAAATTTTAATCCGGGGACATGGGAGCCAATGAGCCTCCGAGGATTAGCACATTGCCAACAGGTACTGTAGTAGGGACTTCCCCTCTTTACTCCTCCAGAATAATCTTGCTCATGGGCTTGTGGTTCATCACATAGTCTTCCTCTAAAAATCGGGCATTCTTGCTAATGATCACCCTATGATATCTAGGACTATAGAACAAACCACCTTTCGTTCCTCTAGGATAGCCTATGAATAAACACACTTCTGTATGAGGTTCCAACTTACCAGCATCTCCCTTCAGCACATGTGTTGGACTCCCCCAAATCCGAATATGTCTCAGACTAGCTTTCGCCCAGTCCACAATTCTATGGGAGTAGAAGGTACTGAATTAGATGGTACCAAGTTCAGAATATACACTGTCGTATCCAGAGCATACCCCCAGAATGAATATGGTAACTCAGAATAACTCATCATCGATCTAACCATCTCCATAAGAGTCCTATTCCATCGCTCCGCCACACCATTCTGCTGGGGTGTACTAGGTGCAGACAGTTGGGATTGAATCTCAGCCCCTGATAAGTAACTCCTAAACTCTCCCAAGAGGTAATCACCACCATGATCAGATCGTAGTGTCTTGATACTTTTACCTTGATGTTTCTCCACATTAGCTTTGAATTCTTTGAACTTGTCAAAGCATTCAGACTTGCGGCGCATCAAGTAAATGTATCCATATCTTGAATAATCTGTTGGAATGTATACTGAAAGCCTAGCTCTTTTTGTATGAACATTTTATTTTGGAATAATAATCACATGATCATTGTTTGCACTTTATATTTATATATATGTGTGCATATTGTCTAATATTTTACATTGTAGATAACATGGTGCTTGGTGTGGCACAGAAGATCATGTTATCAGTCCCTTGTAAAATATAAGTAGAGGCTCACGACCAAGATGGTTTTGGACAAACCATTGGCATGGTTGTAGTGTAGCTTGGTATTATTTTGTCTTGAACATAGAGTTACACTAGTACACTTAGGTGTATTGAGTAGGACCGACATAGAGGTGATTCAATTAATTGCTGACTACATAATTGAATCGGACCTCGGATATTATATTGTACATGCTCTAAATCCCGATATAATAACGGGCACATGTACTAAGTATTTATTTCTTTGATTTACCAGAGGGTGAGATTTAGATGGATTAAATCAATATGCCCGATAAGTTGGGAAATAATATTATTTACATGGTGTGCCGTTGATTATAGGAGGAAACCGTGTCCTATATATTAGGTTGATGATGTCCCCTTGAGGAGCTCATAAAGTTCATCATGTAAACCCAGCTGGTTGACTTAGTCAACATGATGATAAGGTTGAGTGGTACTACTCGAGGAATTAGATGTTAATTAATTGATGGTCAGAAAATCAATTAATTCACGGACATTCGATATCTTAAACACGGGGAGATGAATGTACAAATAATATATGGAGCCCATATTAATTTATGGGGGTTGGTGAGGTAGTTCAATGATGATCCTCTAGTGGAATGGAACATCATTGATGGATCAAGTGAGTGTGGTTCCGATCCATCGGGTGGCCAAGATCCAACTCCTCCTTATGGTCCCTATCGCAGCCTAATATAATCCTTGTGAAGTCTAGATCCAAGAATGTAAAACAAAACCTAGAACCAACGGTTGGGATTAAATCCCTAGATCCGATGGTTGGGATGAAACCCTAGAACCAACGGTTGGGATTAAATCCCTAGATCCGATGGTTAGGATGAAACCCTAGAATCGATGGTTGGGATTAAATCCCTAGATCCGACGGTTGGGATAAAACCCTAGATCCGACGGTTGGGATGAAACCCTAGATTCGATGGTTGGGATGAAATCCTAGATCCGACGGTTGGGATGAAACCCTAGATCCGACGGTTGGGATAAAACTCTAGATCCGACGGTGGAGATTAAATCCCTAGATCCGACGGTGGAGATTAAAAGAGGCTTAAGCCCAATTCTATAAATAGAGGGCTTAGGCTTGGGCGACAAAATAATTTTATGAATTGGAGTTAGGGTTTGGCTCATCTCAAAGTGGGTGGCTAGGGTTTGGAAGCTAGGGCTTGGGCGGCAATCTTCCTCCATCAAATTGTTGCCGGCGCCCATCTTCCTCCATCAAGACTTGGCCGGCACCCATCCTCTAAGTCACTCTCTTATTCCTTGGCCGGTGGTTCTCCTTCCATTGGTGGCCGGCGTTCACTCCTCCAATCTCTCCAAGGTGGCCGGCGCTTCATCCACTTGTTCCTTGGCCGGCGGTTGCATCAAATTCCCTAATTTGGTGGCCGATTCTAGAAAGGATAGGTGTTTGTTGGTTCTTCTCTTTGTTCGCAGCGGACAAGGAAGGGAAGAACGTGATCTAGAAGGCTTCTACTCGTGGAGGATCTTCGTCCACACGTCATCCACGAGAAGGATAGGACATACGGTAGAAGATCGTAAGGTATAAAGTTTTACAACTTTATTTTCAGATTTGAGCATGTTCTTTAATGTGTTGATTACACATGTGTGCGTATGTATATATTTTGTATAATCATGGACCCCGAAGACAAACACAAAAACCGGCGATCCGTCTGTCGTCTCTTCCGCAGCTAACCAACTAGAAGAGTTGATTTGCTTGAACAACTAGTTTGTTCAAGTGACCACTCAAGTTGTTAGCACGACGACGAATTGGTTGTGCTAAGGAAACTCATCCCATCCGGATTAATTCTTTCATTAGTGAAAATTTTAATCCGGGGACATGGGAGCCAATGAGCCTCCGAAGCAACTCCCTACATTGGTATCAAAGCCAGGTTTCCGGTTTTGTGTGTTTTGGATTCGGTTAATTTTTATGCACTTTTTCATATATTATATGTGCCGGATAATAGTAGGATATGCGTAGTTTAACTCTTTGGTTGCAGGCATAAGATCCGACTATTATGGCCATATGTGTGTATGTGATTGGATGTGTGTAAATATTTATTATTTGAATCCTCGGGGTTGACGAGGCTAGATTAGTATTTAATTTTTGTAATTAAATACGACATTGTTTAGCCGCTCATTTTTAGTTTACTTTCGATCTAGATTATTTGTACACTCCTTCGTGGAGTATAGGATCGATGGATGTAAATTAAAATAGCTTAATCTCGGCTCGGATCTCTTTGGTGACTTGCGCACGGGAAAAGATGGAGCGGATGAGGTGGCGACACGATGGGATGCATATTGGAGGACAATGCCATAATAGTTGGAAAAATTCTATTTTTTCCATATTTATTGCTTATTTGTTTTATATGCATGTTGTGTATGTTTTAAAATTCCTCATTTTCAATTTACTAAGTGGGAGAGGGACATTTTAATTAATTCCCGCGGCCTCCATTACAATTTGACGTGTGATGCAACAAACCTGTGTGTCGGCTCTGAGTGCCTTCCTCCCTGCGGACGGGTTTGTTTGCGGATCACTAGGTCAAATAATGGTTATAGGAAATTATCTAGGAGCATGTGTACTTCCACAGCGGTAAGGCACATAATCCGAAATAATTCCCTTAGTATCGTGTAATGGTGCACACTTAGATGCAAATAGAAGTATCCTCCCCATCGGAGTCACTGCTTTTATTTGTAGGGCCAAAGAGGAACCAACTATTAATTTTATTTGTCAAAAAGTAAGGTTGACAAGATAATAAAATTAATGGGTAAAACCTCCTCTTACAAATGTAGAATTCGTATACATCCACACAGCGTGGCATACGAAAATCTCGGTGATTTGAGGTGTTGGTTGATTTTGGAATTTTATTATTTTAAGGAATCAATAATATTTGAAATCTAATATTTTGATCATTGTGATTTTTAGGATTTTCAAATGGCTTTCAACCCACTTGTTGTGATTTTAAAAGAAAACAAACTTACTGGACCAAACTACATTGATTGGAAAAGAAATCTGGATATTGTCTTAACTGCGGAAGAGTATAAATTTGTACTCTTCGAGGTCTGTCCTCCTAAGCCCACCGATGACTCTGATGAAAAGGAAAGAGATAGTTATAAGAAATGGATCAAGGCAGATGAGATGGCGCGGTGTTACATTTTGGCATCTATGTCAAATGTGCTGCAACATCAGCATCAAGCCATGGCCACAGCTTATGACATGATGGTAAATCTCAAGGAACTTTTCGGACATCAGAGTAGGGCGGCTAGGCAGGAGGCGATGAGAAACTTGATGACGACCTCCATGATCGAGGGAACACCCGTTAGGGATCATGTTCTCAAGATGATGGCTCATCTTAATGAGATGGAAGTCCTCGGAGCTGAGATCGATGGGGAAACCCAGGTCGATATCATTCTCCAGTCTCACTAGGAGTTTTGAGTAGTTCGCCTCAACTACAACATGAACAAGAGGTTGTATTCACGTTGGCGGAGCTTACGTGAACTCCAGCAGAGGGGCTTTTTCGTCAAAGTGCTCAAGCCATGGTCGCTCAGAAGGTTTCTTCCTCTAAATCGAAAGGTAAGAAGAAGAAGAAGCAAGGTGGGGCGAAGAAGGTGGCAGTGGGACCTCAGGCAGGAGTGAAGAAGCCGAAAGGCAAGTGCTTCACTTGCAAGCAGACTGGACATTGGAAGGCGGACTGTCCTCGCCGAAAGAACAAAGGTATATCTTCTTTTTTAGTTGTTGAAACATGTTTAGCGGTGTTATCTACCAGTGCCTGGTGTGTAGATACAGGAGCCACTGATCATGTCTGCAATACTTTGCAGGGGTTCCAGGAAACCCAACGACTAGCTAAGGGAGAGATTACCGTCTTCATGGGCAATGCTTCAAAGGTGGCGGCTATTGCAGTGAGAGACGTTTATTTATCTTTTGATAGGAATAAAGTTTTGGTTTTGAGAAATTGTCTTTATGTACCTACTTTTAGAAAGAATTTAATTTCAGTTTCTAAATTGTTTATGGATGGATATTCTGTTTCTTTTAATGACAAAGTGGTTATAAAAAGGAAAAGGGAGATTATCTATTCTGGTACATTGGTTGGCAATTTATATACTCTTGAACCGAAAACTCCCACGATGCATATAGAAATCAATAACTCATCTTCTAAGTCTAATAAGAGAAAAGAACCTTCGCAAATGAACCAAACATATCTTTGGCATCTAAGGCTTGGTCATATTAACCTAAGTAGAATTCAAAGGTTGATAGGTGATGGACCTTTGGGTTCATTAGTGGTGGAGGATCTCCCAACCTGCGAATCTTGCATGGAAGGTAAAATGACCAAGAGGCCTTTCAAGGCCAAGGGGTATAGGGCCAAAGATGTGTTAGAATTGGTTCATTCTTATTTGTGTGGTCCTATGTCTATCCAGGCAAGAGGTGGTTTTGAATACTTCGTCTCTTTTATGGACGATTATTCAAGGTATGGATACATTTACTTGATGCGCCGCAAGTCTGAATGCTTTGATAGGTTCAAAGAATTCAAGGCTGATGTGGAGAACCGTCAAGGTAAAAGTATCAAGACATTACGATCTGATCGTGGTGGCGAGTACCTCTTGGGAGAGTTTAGGAATTACTTATCAGAGGCTGGGATTCAATCCCAATTGTCTGCACCTGGCACACCCCAGTAGAATGGTGTAGCGGGAGGACTCTTATGGAGATGGTCGGATCGATGATGAGTTATTCGAGTTACTGCTTTTAGTGGGGTATGCGGATACGGCAATGTATACTCAACTTGGTTCCATCCAAATCGCTACCTTCTACCCTGTAGAGAATTGTGGGACCGAGAAAGCCTAGTCTAAGACATATTCGGATATGGGGAGTCCGGCACATGTGTTGAAGGTCGATCTTTGGTAAGTTGGAACCTCGTACAGAAGTGTGCATGTTTGTTGGCTACCCTAAGGGAACGAAAGGTGGTTTGTTTTATAATCCTAGAGATCAGAGGGTGATCGTTAGCATGAACGCCAGATTTCTAGAGGAGGATTATGTAATGAACCACAAGCCCAAGAGTAGGATTGTTCTTGAGGAGTTGATAGGGGAAGTCCCGACTTCAGTACCACCGGTACAAGAGGAGACACCACAAGTCACTGCACCGCGTGTCACAGAGCATACACAGGAGGCACCTCGTCATAGTGGGAGGGTTGTTAGACAACCCGAGAGATTCATGTTTTTGGGAGAGTCTTCGAACTTAGTCCCTTGTGAACATGAACCTGATTTTTGGACATATGACGAGGCAATCCAAGATAGAAATGGGGTATCTTGGCAAAGAGCGATGGATTCAGAGATAGAATCTATGGATTATAATCAGGTCTGGGAGCTAGTAGAACCACCCGATGGTGTAAAAGCCATTGGATGCAAGTGGATCTACAAGAGAAAGAGAGGAGTAGACGGAAAGGTTGAGACCTTCAAAGCTAGGCTTGTTGCGAAAGGGTATACTCAGAAAAAGAGCATCTTGTATGTAAGCTTAATCGGTCCATTTATGGATTGAAGCAAGCTTCTAGATCTTGGAACATCCGCTTTGATGAGGTAATCAAGTCATATGGATTTATTCAAAGTCCGGATGAGCCTTATGTATACAAGAGATGTGACGGAAACGTAGTGGTGTTTCTTGTACTATACGTAGATGACATTTTGTTAGTTGGCAACAATATCAAAGTGTTATCAGACGTAAGGGTATGGTTGTCCAAACAGTTTGATATGAAGGACTTGGGAGAAGTGGGACACATCCTTGGGATCAAAGTTATAAGGGATCGCAAGAAAAGGATGTTGTGCTTATCTCAAGCTTCATACATTGACACTATCCTTGCTCGTTTTAGCATGCAGAACTCCAAGAAAGGTTTTCTACCTTTTAGGCATGGAGTTCCTTTATCTAAAGAGATGTGTCCCAAAACATCAAAGGAGAAAGAGGACATGAAGGTGGTTCCTTATGCTTCGGCAGTAGGAAGCCTTATGTATGTTATGCTATGTACGAGACCGGATATCTATTTTGCTGTGGGCATGGTTAGAAGATATCAGAGTAATCCTGGACAGGGACATTGGACTGTGGTAAAGCATATATTGAAGTACCTGAGAAGGACTAGGGATTATATGCTGGTTTACCGGGCAGATCAATTAGTCCCTGTGGGTTACACGGATTCGGATTTCCAATCAGATAGGGACAAGAGTAAGTCTACCTCGGGGTTTGTGTTTTCTTTTGGAGGTGGAGCCATAGTATGGAGGAGTGTCAAGCAGAAATGCGTGGCGGACTCTACCATGGAAGCTGAGTATGTGGCAGCCTCTGAGGCAGCCAAAGAAGTTGTATGGCTCAGGAACTTCTTGATGGACTTGGATGTGATTCCTGGTTTGCCCAGAACTATCACAATTTATTGTGATAACAGTGGTGCAGTTGCAAACTCGAAGGAACCACGAGCCCATATGGCGAGTAAACACATAAAGCGCAAGTACCACCTTATACGAGAGATCGTAAAGCGAGGAGAAGTAGTTGTCGCCAAGATTGCATCAGAGGATAACCTGACGGATCCATTCACTAAGGCCCTTCCAGCGAAAGCATTTATAAGGCATGTGGAGGACATGGGGATCAGATGTATGGCAGTGTGATGACGGCATAGTCTTTTAGTATAAGTGGGAGATTGTTAGAATGTATACTGAAAGCCTAGCTTTTTTTGTATGAACATTTTATTTTGGAATAAGAATCACATGATCTTTGTTTGCACTTTATATTTATATATATGTGTGCATATTGTCTAATATTTTACATTGTAGATAACATGGTGCTTGGTGTGGCACAGAAGATCATGTTATCAGTCCCTTGTAAAATATAAGTAGAGGCTCACGACCAAGATGGTTTTGGACAAACCATTGGAATGGTTGTAGTGTAGCTTGGTATTGTTTTGTCTTGAACATAAAGTTACACTAGTACACTTAGGTGTATTGAGTAGGACCGACATAGAGGTGATTCAATTAATTGCTGACTACATAATTGAATCGGACCTCGGATATTATGTTGTACATGCTCTTAATCCCAATATAATAATGGGCATATGTACTTAGTATTTATTTCTTTGATTTACCAGAGGGTGAGATTTAGATGGATTAAATCAATATGCCCAGTAAGTTGGGAAATAATATTATTTACATGGTGTGTCGTTGATTATAGGAGGAAACCGTGTCCTATATATTAGGTTGATGATGTCCCCTTGAGGAGCTCATAAGGTTCATCATGTAAACCCAGCTGGTTGACTTAGTCAACATGATGATAAGGTTGAGTGGTACTACTCGAGGAATTAGATGTTAATTAATTGATGGTCAGTAAATCAATTAATTCACGGACATTCGATATCTTAAACATGGGGAGATGAATGTACAAATAATATATGGAGCCCATATTAATTTATGGGGGTTGGTGAGGTAGTTCAATGATGATCCTCTAGTGGAATGGAACATCATTGATGGATCAAGTGAGTGTGGTTCCGATCCATCGGGTGGCAAAGATCCAACTCCTCCTTATGGTCCCTATCGTAGCCTAATATAATCCTTGTGAAGTCTAGATCCAAGAATGTAAAACAAAACCTAGAACCAACGGTTGGGATTAAATCCCTAGATCCGATGGTTTGGATGAAACCCTAGAACCAACGGTTGGTATTAAATCCCTAGATCCGATGGTTAGGATGAAACCCTAGAATCGATGGTTGGGATTAAATCCCTAGATCCGACGGTTGAGATAAAACCCTAGATCCGACGGTTGGGATGAAACCCTAGATCCGATGGTTGGGATGAAATCCTAGATCCGACGGTTGGGATGAAACCCTAGATCCGACGGTTGGGATAAAATCCTAGATCCGACGGTGGAGATTAAATCCCTAGATCCGACGGTGGAGATTAAAGGAGGCTTAAGCACAATTCTATAAATAGAGGGCTTAGGCTTGGGCGGAAAAATAATTTTATGAATTGGAGTTAGGGTTTGGCTCTTCTCAAAGTGGGCGGCTAGGGTTTGGAAGCTAGGGCTTGGGCGGCAATCTTCCTCCATCAAATTGTTGCAGGCGCCCATCTTCCTCCATCAAGACTTGGCCGGCGCCCATCCTCTAAGCCACTCTTTTATTCCTTGGCCGGTGGTTCTCCTTCCATTGGTGGCCGGCGTTCACTCCTCCAATCTCTCCAAGGTGGCCAGCGGTTCTCCTTCCATTGGTGGCCGGCGCTTCATCCACTTGTTCCTTGGCCGGCGGTTGCATCAAATTCCCTAATTTGGTGGCCGGTTCTAGAAAGGATAGGTGTTTGTTGGTTCTTCTCTTTGTTCGTAGCGGACAAGGAAGGGAAGAACGCGATCTAGAAGGCTTCTACTCGTGGAGGATCTTCGTCCACACGTCATCCACGAGAAGGATAGGACATACGGTAGAAGATCGTAAGGTATAAAGTTTTACAACTTTATTTTCAGATCTGAGCATGTTCTTTAATGTGTTGATTATACATGTGTGCGTATGTATATATTTTGTATAATCATGGACCCCGAAGACAAACACAAAAACCGGCGATCCGTCCGTCGTCTCTTCCGCGGCTAACCAACTAGAAGAGTTGAGTTGCTTGAACAACTAGTTTGTTCAAGCGACCACTCAAGTTGTTAGCGCGACGATGAATTGGTTGTGCTAAGGAAACTCATCCCATCTGGATTAATTCTTTCATTAGTGAAAATTTTAATCCGGGGACATGGGAGCCAATGAGCCTCCGAAGCAACTCCCTACATAATCATCTATAAAAGAAACGAAATATTCAAAACCACCTCTAGCCTGGATAGACATAGGACCACATAAATCAGAATGAACCAATTCTAACACATCTTTGGCTCTATACCCCTTGGCCTTGAAAGGCCTCTTGGTCATTTTACCTTCCAAGCAAGATTCGCAGGTTGGAAAATCTTCCACCACTAATGAACCCAAAGGTCTATCAGCTATCAACCTTTGAACTCTACTCAGGTTAATATTACCTAACCTTAGATGCCAAAGATATGTTTGGTTCATTTTCGAAAGTTCTTTTCTCTTATTAGATTTAGAAGATGAGTTATTTATTTCTATTTGCATCGTGGGAGCTTTTGTTTCAAGAGTGTATAAATTTCCTACAAATGCACCAGAACAGATAATCTCTCTATTCCTTTTTACAACAACTCTGTCATTAAAAGAAATAGAATATCCATCCAAAAACTATTTAGAAATTGAAATCAAATCCTTTCTAAATGAAGGTACATAAAGGCAATTTCTCAAAACCAAAGTTTTATTCATATCAAAATATAAATAAACATCTCCCACTGCAATAGCCGCCACCTTCGTAGTATTGCCCATGCAGATGGTAATCTTCCCCTTAGATAGTCATCTGGTTTCCTGGAACCCCTGCAAAGTATTGCAGACATGATCAGTGGCTCCCGTATCTACACACCAGGTGTCGATAGATAACACCGCTAAACATGTTTCAACGACTAGACCAAAAGATATACCTTTGTTTTGTTTGTGGTTGGGACAGTCCGCCTTCCAATGTCTAGTCTTCTTGTAAGTGAAGCACTTACCTTTCGACTTCTTCACTCCTCCCTGAGATCCTCCCACCACCTTTGTTGTGACTTGTTTCTTCTTCTTCTTGCCTTTCAGCTTAGAAGTAGAAAACTTCTGGGCAACCAAAGCCTGAGAACTCTGACGAAAAAGTCCCTCTGCCACCTAGAGTTCTATCAGATGCTCCGCCAATGAATAGAACCTCTTATTCATGTTGTAGTTGAGGTGAAACTGCTCAAAACTCCTAGGTAGAGATTGGAGAATGATATCGACCTGGTTTTCCCCATCGATCTCAACTCCAAGGACTTTCAGCTCATTCAAATGAGTCATCATCTTGAGAACATGATCCCTCACGGGTGTTCCCTCAACCATGGCGGTCGTCATCAAGTTTCTCATGGCTTCTTGCCTAGCACCCCAATTCTGGTGTCCGAAAAGTTCCATGAGATTGAGCATCATGTCATAGGTAGTATTCATGGCCTGATGTTGATGTTGCAATACATTTGACATAGAAGCCAAAATGTAACACTGCGCCATCTCATCAGCCTTGATCCACTTCTTATAACTCTCTTTCTCATTTTCCTCAGAATCATCCGTAGGCTTAAAAGGACACTCTTCGAAGAGTACATATTTGTACTCTTCAATAGTTAAGATAATGTCCAGATTTCTTTTTCAATCAACATAGTTAGGTCCAGTAAGTTTGTTTTCCTTTAGAATCATAGCAAGTTGGTTGAAAGTCATTTTGAAAAAACCTAAGAATCACATAAATCAAAATAGTAGATTTCAAAATTTTATTGATTCCTCAAACAATAAAATTTTAAAATCAACCAACATCTCAAAACACCGAGAATATCATATGCCACGATAGTGTGGACGTATACGAATTCTACATTTGTAAGAAGAGGTTTTACCTATTAATTTTATTATCCTGTCAATCTTACTTTTTGACAAATAAAATTAATAGTTGGTTCCTCTTCGGCCCTACAAATAAAAGCAGTGACTTCGATGGGGAGGATACTTTTATTTGCATCTAAGTGTTTACCATTACCCGATACTAAGGCAATTATCTCGGATTATGTGCCTTCCGATGGGGAAGTACACACGCTCTTAAATAACTTCCTATAACCATATTTGACCTAGTTATCCGCAAAACAAACTCATCCGATATGGAGGAAGGCACTCAGAGCCAACGCGCAAGTTTGTTCACATCACATGTCAAATTGTAATGGAGGCTGAGGGAATTTAGAAAAATATCCCTCTCCCACTTATTAATTTAAAATTGAGGAATTTTAACTATGCAACAACAAACATATAAATCAAAAGCAATAAATATGAAAAACAAAATTTTCAACTATTATGGCTTTTGTTCTCCAATATGCCTTCAGTCGTGTTGTCACCTCGTCCACTCCTCCCTATGCCATGTATAGGCCATCTGGAGATCCGAGCCAAGAACAATTATTTTAATTTATATCCATCGATCCTATACTCCACAAAGGAGTGTACATGAAATCTAGATCGAAAGTAAACTAAAATAACAGAGTGGCTAAACAATGCCGTACTTAATTTCAAAAATTAAATACTAACCTTGTCAACCCCGAGGATTCAAATAATATTACGATTACACACATACAATCACATACACACACATATGGCCATAATAGTTGGATCTTATGCCTGAAATCAAAAAGTTAGCCTATGCACATCCTACTATTATCTGACACACATAATATATGATAACTGCATAAAAGTAATCGAATCCTAAACACACAAAACCAAAAATCGTGGCTCTGATACCACTTGAAGGGAAATTAGCTTCCCCCTCTTCAATCGCTTGTGCATGGCGATCCTATCTTGCGTCCCTGAATAAAAAAATTTAATTCGGATGAAGATGGATTACCCAAGCAACCGATCCATCATCGTGCTATTTAATTTGAGTGGTCGCTTGAACAAACTTGTTGTTCAAGCAACATAACTCTTTTCCTCGATTAGATGTGGAATAGATGATGTACAGATCACCGGTTTTTGCATTTATCATCGGGGTCCATGATAATACAATTATAATCCAATTACATAGAACAAGAACGAAAACTAAACAAGAATTATACCTCTTGTTTACCTCTTGATCTTCTATTATATGACCTATCCTCTTCTTGGACGTTGTGTGGGCGATGATCCTCCAAGAATCGAAGCCTCCTAGATCTCGTATCTTCCCTTCCTTGCTCGCTCCGAACAAGGGAAGATGACCAAACTCTTCTTCTCCTATATAGTGCCGACCACCAAGCCTCCTAGCTTGGTTGTTGCCGCCGGCCAAGGAGAGGAAGAAGGATAAGTGGGCGCTGGCCAAGAGATGAGCTCTTGTTGCCGCTGGCCAAGGAGAAAGAGAGGAGGTGTGGAGGAGGCTCCGACCAAAGGGGAAGAGAAACCCTAATGTTGCCGCTGGCCCTAAGCAAAACCAAACACCTTGCCACCCAAGCCTTGGAAGCAAACCCTAATGTTGCTGCCCAACCCAATGCCACCACCAAACCCTCAAAGTTATTTTCGCCCAAGCCTCTCCCACCTTATTTATAGATCTAGGCTTCATGAGGTATTTACAATAGGCTACAATTGGGACCATGAGGAGGAGTTGGATCTTGGCCACCCAATGGATCCGAACGACACAAACCTGATCCATTAATGATGATCCATTCCACTAGAGGATTATCATTGATCTACCTCACCAACCCCCATAAATAAATATGGGCTCCATATATTATTTGTACAAATATCTCCCCATGTTTAAGATATCAAATGTTCGTTAATTAATTAATTTACTGACAATTAATTAACTAACATCTAACTCCATGAGTAGTACCACTCAACCTCATCATCATGTTGGACCAAGTCCACCTGCAAGATTTACATGATGATCCTTATGAGCTCCTCAAGGGGACATCATCATCCTAATGGTTATTGGTTCATAACCAAAATCCATTAACCCGCTCCAATAACTTAAGTTAAAATAAACCAAACTGCATTGGTCTATTTTAAGTTAAAACAAACCGAACCAACTTTGGTTCATTCATTTAAAACAAACCAAACCACTTTGGTTTATTTTCCACCATTAGATTAGAACCAAACCAATTTGGTTCATCCATCATGTCTTCATAAGACTCGGCCCATCCATGCTTCTGTTGCGACTGAAACGATTTCAAGCTTGCTCTTTGTTTGGTCCAACCAAATCTAGTTTCTCTCGATCTGAGAGACTCATTCTCAAGCTCATTTTAAATCCTTCGGATTACGCTCATTGTGCGTGTGACCAAATAGATTCCCAATTTATGTTGGTCGTCTATAATTAATCATTAATTATAGAACGATCATGAGTGACATTTAGTAGTACATCATGATCCCTAATTAATTGGAAAATCAACGGTTGATTCCAAAACCATTTCTGAAACCCTTCAGCAGCTAAAATGAATCGTGCCCCATTCCCTTCACTCATCTTATACCCACTTGGTTCAGGACATGATCTATAGTGTCAGTCCCCACTAGGCTGACTACGTCACACCTAGCCCAAGTATCATTTCGTCACCCTACGTATTCTAGTTACTGCACATGTATCCAAGAGTACCTTACTCTAAACATGTAATGCTTTGGCCAAAGACTTTAGTAACAATCCGACGAGAGGCCATGAGTATACATCTCCTCAACAGGAGTGGTGAATCTTTTATAGGCTATTCAAACACCTTCGGCCACTTCAACTTATACCCAATCATTCCGAGTCCATATCTCCTCAGAGATGCTTGCTTAAGATGTCAAAGCATAAGTCTTCATGACTAAGATGACTTGAATACCGCAAGTTAAAGGAACATCACACTTAAGCTACAGTAATAACTTCATTAACATATCAATATATGTAGAGAACCATATGAAGTTTTATAGCTGGTCACTCCAATGAACTAGTTACCATAACTAGCATCCACGATTAACTCCGGACATCACAATGTCTCCAGCCAATGAGAATCTGCTGCTTGGATACACCAAAGAGTATACCTCATGCTAGTCTTGACAGAATTGATGGTGTCCAAATCCATCAATTCATCGACTAGGGATAATTCTAATGCATCACAATTATATATGTAGAGATACTCACTAGTTGTGATCCAATCACAAATTCTCTCATGCTGTGAATCGTATTGTGGACATTCAATAAATGAGTTTAAGATCTTATCAAATACATGAAAACATGTACACTCAAATAGTGAATCTTCATTTATCAAATAAATGGTACAATCATAAGGCGATTGCCTTAGGACACCTCTCATATATAACTAACACCTCTAAGGAGATCTGGTGTGCCTTTACATCTATGCACGCTCCCGTAGTTGCCAGAAAGGGTCTTCCCAAGATGATGGGATTCTGGGGATCTAGTCTTGTGTTGAGTATGATGAAATCCATGGGTATAACAAAATTTTCAATCACCACAGGCACCTGTGCTAGCATGTCAATGGGTTCCTTGACTGAGTCATCCCCCATACAAATACCAAGGTTCTCTGGTTGGAGCCCATTCAGTCCCATCTTCAAATAATATGCTGTTGGGTTTCCGGCACCGCGGCGTGTGTGTGTTCGATCATGTTTCGTAAACATGAGCACAGCGGAAGCAATTAAAAATAATAAATCTATATTTATTACAACACACACAACACACGCATGTATATTACAACAAGTGTAGACATAACCGTAAATTAAAATTTGCAATAAAAGAAATTTATCTACGTTATACCTTTCGTATGACGTGTAACGGAAACGGCATCAACCGGAACGATCCTCGTAAGAATCGTCTCTATCCGTATCCACGCCGAGCTCCTCGGGATGACTTCGCTAAGTCACGAGCTTCGTCTTCGTACGGGTTACTAGCCTCGTGTTGAAGACGACGTGATCGAGAGATGATCACGATCCGAATCCAAATTCGGATCCTAAAACGAGTTCTCAAAACCCGCTTCTCCGGAGAGGTATTCATCAACCGTTTGACGAATCCTTCATCCCCCACCTCAGAGGATTACCGGAGATCAAATCCCCGGTAAGTTAGCCACTGTCGGAGCACTAACCGTCGTCCAAACGACGCTCCGACAACAAAGAAACAAGCTGTCCAGAAAAACTGGACAGCTTTTGGTGGAGGAATAGAGGCCGGCTAAGGAAAGATGGAAGCTCACCTTATCACCGAACCCAAAGGAGATCGCCAGAGGGTCGCCAGAGGATCACCGGCTGAAGCTTGACGCCGCAAAGACGTGGACGGCTGCACACAAGCTGAGCGGCGGCAGCTTTAGGGTTGGCGCCAATTAACTCCAAGGTGGAGGTGGGCGGCAACTCAAGGGGGCTAGGGTTTTGATTAGGGCTTAATTATCCCTTAAGCCCTCTTTTATAAAGAACTACTTCTCTTAATGGTTATTGGATCATAACCATTAGGCCCGTTAACCCGCTCCATTAGGATAAGTTAAAATAAACCAAACCATGATGGTTTATTTTAAGTTAAAACGAACCGAACCAACTTTTGGTTCATTCGTTTAAAATAAACCAAACCCTTTGGTTTATTCTCATCCATTGGATTAGAACCAAATCATTTTGGTCCATCCATTATGTCTTCATAAGACACGGCCCATCCACGCTTCCATTGCGACTGAAACAATTTCATGCTCGCTTTATGTTTGGTCCAACCAAACATAGTTTCTCTCGGTCTGAGAATCCCATTCTCAAGCTCGTTTTAAATCCTTTGGATTACACTCGTTGTGCGTGTGACCAAATAGGTTCTCGGTTTATGTTGGCCATCTATAATTAACCATTAATTATAGAACGATCATGAGTGGCACCTAGTAGTACATCATGATCCCCAATTAATCGAAAAGATCAACGGTTGATCCAGAACTATTTCTGAAACCCTTCAGTAGCTCGAATGAATCGTGCCCCATTCCCTTCACTCATCTTATACCCACTTGGTTCAGGACATGGTCTATTGTGTCAGTCCCCACTAGGCTGACTACGTCACACCTAGCCCAAGTATCATTTCCTCGTCCTACGGATTCTAGTTACTCCACATGTATCGAAGAGTACCTTACTCTAAACATGTAATGCTTTGGCCAAAGACTTTAGTAACAATCCGACGAGAGGCCATGGGTATACATCTCCTCGCAAGGAGTGGTGAATCCTTTATAGGCTATTCAAACACCTTCGATCACTTCGACTTATACCCAATCATCCCGGGTCCACATCTCCTTAGAGATGTTTGCTTAAGATGTCAAAGCATAAGTCTCCATGATCAAGATGACTTGAATACCGCAAGTCAAAGGAACATCGCACTTAAGCCACAATAAGAACTTCATTGACATATCTATATATGCAGAGAACCATATGAAGTCTTACGGCTGGTCACTCCAATGAACTAGTTACCATAACTAGCATCCACGATTAACTCCGGACATCACTATGTCTCGGCCCGGTGAGAATCAGCTTGGATACACCAAGGAGTATACCTCGTGCTAGTCTCGAGCGAATTGATGGTGTCCAAATCCATCAATTCATCGACTAGGGATAATTCCGATACATCACAATTACACATGTAGAGATACTCACTAGTTGTGATCCAATCACAAATTCTCTCATGCTGTGAATCGTATCGTGGGCATTCAGTAAATGAGTTTAAGATCCAATCAAATGCATAAAACATGTATACTCAAATAGTGAATCTTCATTTATCATATAAATGGTTCATACATAAGGCGATTGCCTTAGGACATCTCTCATATATTACTAACATATGCATAGGGCATTACACTAACTGATGACCCCAAGTCGCACAGTGCTTCATCGAAGCTTTGCCCATAAATTGAGTAGGGGATAACAAATTCACCAGGGTCTTCAAGCTGGAGTGGAATTTTATCTTTGATTTCAACTTGGTATAGTAGAGTGGAAATCATGGTAGCACACCCCTTGGCCAATCTGTTTCTTGATGCTTCTCTCTCGCTGCACACTCCTTCTTCTTTAGCCTTACTTGGCTCGGGTACTGATGGAGAACTATCCATAGACTTTGACATGGTTTGGGCTATCTGGGCCACTTGTGTCTTCAACATCCTTGTGTGACTTGCAATACCGTCAACAATGGCCTTCAAGTCTCTAAGTGACTCCTTTATTTTCTGATGTTGGCAATGGAACTCTTCATTGGCCTTTGTTTGGGTAGCAATGAAGTCTTCCATCATCAATTCTAACCTAGACTTCTATTGTTGTTGCCCATTGCCCTGATGTTGACCATACCCTCCCGATGGTTGGAAGTTTCCCTAGTTATTCTTATAGGAGAAATTCGGGTGATTCCTCTATCCGGGATTGTAGGTACTAGAGTATTGGTTGTTAGGCCTTTGATTATAGTCCCCAAACGCATCACAATGCTCGATCTGCTCTTCTAAGCTGCTCTGCCCTCCATAGTAGTTCTCTTGATACGTTGGTGCTCCTTTAAAGTCAATGGCCGCACATGCAGATGTAGGATTTAAAGAGTCAAATCATCTGTTAAGCGCGTCCATCCTTACTTCTACGTGGTCCATGGAGTTGACAGTATATCGTCCCACTGCAGGAGCTAGTTGAACATGTTCGAAAGCCCATTGATGGTGGTTTTGGGCCACCTCATCTATTAGCTCCTCTGCTTCCTCGATAGTCTTGTTCATAAGTGCTCCTCCTGCAACAGAATCAAGAGACATCTTCGTGGCATACGTGATCCCATTATAGAAGATGTAGATCACCAGTCACCTTTCCAATCCATGGTGGGGGCATTGGTAGAGTATCCCTTGTAGCGATCTCAAGCTTCGAATAGGGACTCTCCTTCCTTCTGACGGAAGCTTGTAATTAGATGGCGCATGTGAGCAATCTTGCTTGGTGGGAAATATTTGTTCAAAAACTGCTGCTCACATTGCTCCCATGTAGTAATACTTCCCGAAGGTAGGGAGTGAAGTTATGCCTTAGCCTTATCCCGCAATAAGAACGGGAATAGGCTTAGGCAGATTGCGTCCGCAGGGACTCCATTTATCTTCATCGTTGAACAGATTTCCAAGAATGTCTCTAGGTGCCAGTTCGGGTCTTTAGTTACAGCTCCCCCGAATTGACTCTGCTGGACCATATGGATGAGTGATGGTTTCAGTTCAAAGTTGTTTGCCAAAATGGATGGTCCAACTATACTCGGCCTAAATCCTCTAGCTCTAGGAGCTGCATAATCCTACAGAGGTTGGCTACCTATATTTACTTCGAATGCATCTTGGTCCTCCATCCTCTTTTGTTCAGCTCTCCGACGATGATAGGTTCATTTGATTTCTAAATCGATCAGAATCAGACCTTCCGATCCTAAGCGTCTAAGCATACGAAGAACCGAGCCACAAAAATTAGGAGTACTACCTAATACTAAGAAAAAAGAAATAAACAAATCTAGCTAACAAAATCAAAGAGCCAATAAGGAAATAGAAAACTACTGCTAAAATAAAATAAAAACTAAATCTAGATATGAAAAATCTAAAACTGAAGTAAAATAAATAAAAGGAAAATAAAGCAAGTAAGTAAATCTAATCCTAAGTCTGATCCAATTATCCACTTCTCAATTCGATATCAAATCGATCAGCGCCCGACAACGGTGCCAAAAACTTGATGCACACGAATGCAACCTCAAATCTCGCGACGAAAACCATCGAGTACTCGAAGTGTGCACTCGTGCTCAACGCCCGCAAGTGCACGGATTTCGTCAAGTAATAAAAAAATTATCGACCCCACAGAGACTGAGATTTGAGTACCAATTTGTTCGATGGATGTAATTATTCGGGACTAGACTATAAGGGTTGTGAATTTGAGGGTTATCGATGGTCCTACTCAATACGGTGTCACACGAAGGAAGAAAAGAGTTCGCCGTGAGATCTTTTTAAAGGGATTCTAGGATTTCGGTTTCTCATGTGTATCGTAAAACATGCTATCAACTGGGCATTGTCTAAACTGTTGGAATGTATACTGAAAGCCTAGCTCTTTTTGTATGAACATTTTATTTTGAAATAAGAATCACATGATCATTGTTTGCACTTTATATATTTATTATATGTGTGCATATTGTCTAATATTTTACATTGTAGATAACATGGTGCTTGGTGTGGCACAGAAGATCATGTTATCAGTCCCTTGTAAAATATAAGTAGAGGCTCACAACCAAGATGGTTTTGGACAAACCATTGGCATGGTTGTAGTGTAGCTTGGTATTGTTTTGTCTTGAACATAGAGTTACACTAGTACACTTAGGTGTATTGAGCAGGACCGACATAGAGGTGATTCAATTTAGTACTAACTACATAATTGAATCGGACCTCGGATATTATGTTGTGCATGCTCTTAATCCCGATATAATAACAGGCACATGTACTTAGTATTTATTTCTTTGATTTACCAGAGGGTGAGATTTAGATGGATTAAATCAATATGCCCGGTAAGTTGGGAAATAATATTATTTACATGGTGTGCCGTTGATTATAGGAGGAAACCGTGTCCTATATATTAGGTTGATGATGTCCTCTTGAGGAGCTCATAAGGTTCATCATGTAAACCCAGCTGGTTGACTTAGTCAACATGATGATAAGGTTGAGTGGTACTACTCGAGGAGTTAGATGTTAATTAATTGATGGTCAGTAAATCAATTAATTGACGGACATTCGATATCTTAAACACGGGGAGATTAATGTACAAATAATATATGGAGCCCATATTGATTTATGGGGGTTGGTGAGATAGTTCAATGATGATCCTCTAGTGGAATGGAACATCATTGATGGATCAAGTTAGTGTGGTTCCGATCCATCGGGTGGCCAAGACCCAACTCCTCCTTATGGTCCCTATCGTAGCCTAATATAATCCTTGTGAAGTCTAGATCCAAGAATGTAAAACAAAACCTAGAACCAACGGTTGGGATTAAATCCCTAGATCCGATGGTTAGGATAAAACCCTAGAACCAACGGTTGGGATTAAATCCCTAAGATCCGATGGTTAGGATGAAACCCTAGAATCGACGGTTAGGATTAAATCCCTAGAGCCGACGGTTGGGATAAAACCCTAGATCCTACGGTTGGGATGAAATCCTAGATCCGACGATTGGGATGAAATCCTAGATCCGACGGTTGAGATGAAACCCTAGATCCGACGGTTGGGATAAAACCCTAGATCCGACGGTGGAGGTTAAATCCCTAGATCCGACGGTGGAGATTAAAGGAGTCCTAAGCCTAACTCTATAAAAGGAAAGCTTAGGGTTTGGCGGCAACAAGAGATTTTGAATTGGGATTAGGGTTTGGAGCAAAGGTGGGCGGCTAGGGTTTTGGAGCAAAAGAAGTGGGCGACAACTCTTCCTTCTAGTTGAAGTTGTCCGGCGCCCATCTTCCTTCCATCAACACTTGGCCGGCGCCCATCCTAGAGCCATCTCCCTTCTTCCTTGGCTGGCGGTTCTCCTTCCATAGGTGGCCGGCATTCATCTTTCTCCCTACATCCTAGAGTGGCCGGCGGCAACACTTCTTGAAGTTGGCCGGCGCATCATCCAATTGTTCCTTGGCCGACGGTTGCACCAAATTCCCTAATTTGGTGGCCGGTTCTAGATAGGAAGGTATTTGTTGTTTCTTCTCTTTGTTCGCAGTGGACAAGGTAGAGAAGAAAGTGATCTAGAAGGCTTCTACTCGTGGAGGATCTTCGTCCACACGTCGTCCACGAGAAGGATAGGACATACGGTAGAAGATCGTGAGGTATAAAGTTATTTTAACTTTATTTACAGATCTGAGCTTGTTCTTTTATGTTTTGATTATGCATGTGTGAATTAGTAAATATATTGTATAATCATGGACCCCGAAGACAAACACAAAAACCGGCGATCCGTCCGTCGTCTCTTCCGCGGCTAACCAACTAGAAGAGTTGTGTTGCTTGAACAACTAGTTTGTTCAAGCGACCACTCAAGTTGTTAGCACGATGACGAAATGGTGTTGCTAAGGAAGCTCATCCCATCCGGATTAATCCTTTCATTAGTGAAAATTTTAATCCGGGGACATGGGAGCCAATGAGCCTCCGAAGCGACTCCCTTCATAAATGTCTAACTATGGTCTTGTGGAAGGGACATCATACACTCTTCCGATGAGCCACCGCATCTATCAGGAGCTATCTCTGCCATTCAAGGACTGGATAGGTAGTACGAGGATGCCGAATCAATCCCTGTGACGAACCATTTCTAGTTCTATCGCATCCTTCTACCCACGATTACAGGAGATGAGGCCAACCCCTAGGTTCCTCGTATAAATCCCCTAAATCATAGATATGAGGGTTGTCACCCCTCATATCGGCTAAGCAAAGTAGATAGAAAACCAAATACACATAGATATTAATCTAAACTAATTCCAATTGCAAATTCAAACTCAATACCAAAATTCAATTTAAAGCAACATATCTTACGCACACAAACTACTCCCTAATCCTAGAATCGAAGTAAGTACTCCATAGATAGGAGAGGAGAAACACAAGGCATGTTCATGTTCGAATAAATAAAAGATAAAGTGCAAGAACAAAAATTTACAATGCCAATGTGGCCTTCTCTCTGGCATTGAAGTGCAGGATCTTGACCTCCGATGGTATTCTCCCTCCTCGTTGCGAGTTCCCGAAGCTTTTTAGGGCTTTGGGGGTGTCGTCCTAGCCATCCTCGCCTCCCCCTAGAGTTTGGGCGGAGCTTTCCTTATATAGACATCACGATGGATCGCTCTGAAACCTAGAAAATAACCGACTCGCATCGGAATCGTGCAGCGCCACACGGTTGTGTGTTTCCACACGGCTAGGCCGTGTGTGGTGATGGCATTTGTCCAGTTCTAAGACAAGTCCTACAGGGAGTTCCAACAAATACGTTCTGATGGCGAGTGCAGCAACCGTTGCTCCATTCCCAACACGTAAATTTGACTCTCCCTTGACGAGTCTTCTTCTATTCCTTAGCCCATGTATGTCATTACATATATGTGAGCCACACCCAGTATCAAATACTCAAGTGTCTGAGGAAATAGAATGACAATCAATAAAGAAGATTTCTGAAGAAGATGGGGCATCCGATGTCTTATCCTTCTTCACGGACTCAAGATAAATCTTGCACTTTCTTCGCAAATGGCTCTCCTTGCCATAATGATGGCAAATTTCCTTTTGTGCTAGTTCTACCTTCTTAGCCCTTCTCTTCTTTCCCTTCTGCTGTTCCTTTGACTTCCTCTTAGAACCTTTCTTCGAGGAATCAACTAACAGCACTGTCCCCTGCTCATGCTTCTCAGAAGACTCCACAGTCTTCAGCATATTGAGCAGTACCACAGATGAACCTTCTAGCATCTCAGAGGTGAAGAGGAGCTTTGAGACTTTGAACCTTTCGAATCTCACTTGCTCATCAACCAACTCACAAAGATGAAGGACTACGATATGAGCATCCATATGCTCATGCTGCTTTCGTAGCTTGGGTTCCATCGCGGCTAGCATGATGCAACTTATTTGTTCAGAATCACTCACATGTTTCTGATAGGCCAACAATTGGTCCAGAGTTGCATCGTCACTAGGACGGGCGGGAAGAGGCGCTTCGAGGACATTTGCAAGCTTTTCAACCTTGAGAACAATTCTCAAGCTTCTAAGACAGTCCAAGAAGCTCGGCCCAGTCAATTTATTCGAATCCAAAATGGAACGCAAATTAAAAGATAACATGATCAATTTTAGAAATACAAAACGAGCATATATGAGAAAGATGATTTTTAAAATGCATCAATATATATTTATAAATCCCATTCATTTTTTCGAATTTCAAAAACCCCAAAATCACTTCGGGAGCTCGTAGGTCCATCTCCGAATGGGCTGATATCCATCATAGTTATGAACAACCTTGGAGAGAGTCCAACAAGCCATTCATAAATACGAGGGTAGGTATCATCTATACCGATTGCATATCACGTATATGCAACTATCACAATGTGCTATCAACTAATTGAATGTTCACACATACATCGGGTTGTTAACACATTAACAAGTATGCATCATATGCATAGCACCCAACTTCACCTCCCTTTACATCGACCTTGGAGAGAGTCCAACAAGCCGATGCTCCAGGTTAAAGCCAACTCATTAATCGGGAAATAGTTTTAATATGGTTAAAGCGCATTCAACCAATTAGCCCAGCTTGGAGAGAGTCCAACAACCAAAGCTAACGATTGACCTCTGACTCTTACCATATTAGTATTAAACTATTCCATGGTTTGAACATGTTCGGGTTCGAGCCGGGTTTGGAGAGAGTCCAACAACCCAAACAAGAAACGGAACTCTGGTTCTAACCATATTAATGGAAGGTGTAGGCTTTAATATTGTTTAAGGGTTTTATGTCTCATCCTCTTTGCATGCAAATAACTATTATCTACATGGCATGGCATACATGACATACATCTACATGTCACGACACGCATGGCATAATGTTATGCATCTAATGCAATTACATGGCATACAATTATGTCATGTATATAATTTCCTTATATGTCATAACTATTTATGGAAATAAAATATGTTTAAGATTTGATTCTCCAAATCAAATCATAATTAAATTAGGAAACAAATTTCCAAATCTAATCACATATTTTATTCATGTAATTATTTGATTAAGGAAAATCTATTTAGGAAACCAATTTCCTAAATCATTAAAACTACTTATGGAAATAAAATATTTTAAGATTTGATTTCCCAAATCAAATCATGATTAAATTAGGAAACAAATTTCCAGAATCTAATCAAATATTTTATTTATGAAAAATTTCAATTTCCATAAATACTTCCAACTTTCCAAAAGTGGAAGATTTCCATAAATACTTCTAGACTTTCCAAAATTGAAAAATTTCCATAAATACTTCTAAATTTCCAAAATTAGAAAATTTCCAGAAATACATTATGACTATCGTAAAACCATTTTTACGATTATGTCGAAACACAACACGGCTCTGATACCCTTTGTTGGGTTTTAAGACAGGCGTGTGTGTGTTCGATCATGTTTCATAAACATGAACACAGTGGAAGCAATAAAAATAATAAATACTCCTATTTATTACAACACACACAACACACGCATGCATATTACAACAAGTGTAGACATAACCGTAAATTTAAATTTGCAATAAAAGGAAATTTATCTACGTTATACCTTTCGTATGACGTGTAGCGGGAACGGCATCAACCGGAACGATCCTCGCTAGAATCGTCTCTATCCGTATCCACGCCGAGTTCCTCGGGATGACTTCGCTAAGCCACGAGCTTCCTCTTCATACGGGTTACTAGCCTCGTGTTGAAGACGACGTGATCGAGAGATGATCATGATCCGAATCCAAATTCGGATCCTAATACGAGTTATCAAAACTCGCTTCTCCGAAGAGGTATTCGTCAACCAATTGACGAATCCTTCATCCTCCACCTCAGAGGATTACCGGAGATCGAATCCCCGGTAAGTTAGCCGCTGTCGGAGCTCTAACCATCGTCCAAACGACGCTCCGACGAGAGGAGAACAAGCTGTCCAGAAAACTGGACAGCTTTGGTGGAGGTGATAGGCGCCGGCCAACCAAGGGAGATAGAGCTCACCTTGATGCCAAACTTGAAGGAGATCAACGGAGCACTAACCGGCAGCAGCTCGACGCCGGCGAGGGGGAAGGAAGCAGCCTTCTGGATGCCGGTTGGAGCCTCAAGGTGGGCGGCGGCAAGGAGGAGGAGGGTTAGCTCCGAATTTCTCCAAGGAGAGGTGGGCGGCAACTTAGGGTTGTGGATTAGGGCTTAATTATCCATTAAGCCCTCTTTTATAGAGAACTAATTCTCTTAATAGTTATTGGATCATAACCATTAGGCCCGTTAACCCGCTCCATTAAGATAAGTTAAAATAAACCAAACCATGATGGTTTATTTTAAGTTAAAACGAACCGAACCAACTTTTGGTTCATTCGTTTAAAATAAACCAAACCCTTTGGTTTATTCTCCTCCATTGGATTAGAACCAAACTATTTTGGTTCATCCATTATGTCTTCATAAGACACGGCCCATCCACACTTCCATTGCGACTGAAACGATTTCATGCTCGCTTTATGTTTGGTCCAACCAAACCTAGTTTCTCTCGGTCTGAGAATCCCATTCTCAAGCTCGTTTTAAATCCTTTGGATTACGCTCATTGTGCGTGTGACCAAATAGGTTCTCGGTTTATGTTGGCCATCTATAATTAACCATTAATTATAGAACGATCATGAGTGGCACCTAGTAGTACATCATAATCCCCAATTAACCGAAAAGATCAACGGTTGATCCAGAACTATTTCTGAAACACTTCAGCAGCTCGAATGAATCGTGCCCCATTCCCTTCACTCATCTTATACCCACTTGGTTCAGGACATGGTCTATAGTGTCAGTCCCCACTAGGCTGACTACGTCACACCTAGCCCAAGTATCATTTCCTCGTCCTACGGATTCTAGTTACTCCACATGTATCGAAGAGTACCTTACTCTAAACATGTAATGCTTTGGCCAAAGACTTTAGTAACAATCCGACGAGAGGCCATGGGTATACATCTCCTCGCAAGGAGTGGTGAATCCTTTATAGGCTATTCAAACACCTTCGATCACTTCGACTTATACCAAATCATTCCGGGTCCACATCTCCTTAGAGATGCTTGCTTAAGATGTCAAAGCATAAGTCTCTATGATCAAGATGACTTGAATACCGCAAGTCAAAGGAACCTCGAACTTAAGCCACAGTAAGAACTTCATTGACATATCTATATATGCAGAGAACCATATGAAGTCTTACGGATGGTCACTCCAATGAACTAGTTACCATAACTAGCATCCACGATTAACTCCGGACATCACTATGTCTCCAGCCAGTGAGAATCAGCTGCTTGGATACACCAAGGAGTATACCTCGTGCTATTCTCGACAGAATTGATGGTGTCCAAATCCATCAATTCATCGACAAGGGATAATTCCGATACATCACAATTACACATGTAGAGATACTCACTAGTTGTGATCCAATCACAAATTCTCTCATGCTGTGAATCGTATCGTGGGCATTCAGTAAATGAGTTTAAGATCCAATCAAATACATAAAACATGTATACTCAAATAGTGAATCTTCATTTATCATATAAATGGTTCATACATAAGGCGATTGCCTTAGGACATCTCTCATATATTACTAACACTGCCATGAGGCTTCATATGATTATTCATGTTGATGAAGTTTCATTGCAGCTCGTGTGCGAGCTTCTATAGACTTGAGGTATTCAAGTCATCTTAATCATGGTGACTTATGCTTTGACTTCTTTGTAGCCATCTCCATAGGAGGTGTCACTCTGGGTTGATTGAGTATAAGGCATAGTGATCGAAGGTGTTTGAATAGCCCACAGAAGATTCACCACTCCTGATAAAGGAGATGTATACCCTAGGCCTCTTGTTAGGATTGTTAATCACGAGTCTCTAGCAAGAGCAAGCATGTTAAGAAGACAATCTTCTTGGGAATATATAGGGAGTCACTTGAATCCACAAGACAAGAAAACTAACTTGGGCTAGGTGTGACATAGTCAACCTAGTGAGGAAGAGCACATAAACCATGTCCTAAACCAAGTGCGTATAGTGTTGGGATTTTCCCAGCACCGACGTGGGTATGTGTTCGAACACGTTTCGTAAACATGCACACGACGGAAGCAAAAATAAGTAATAAACTAATTCATTACAATACACGCACCACAAGCATGCAGGATACAACAAGTGTAGACATAATCTCCATTTCAAATTTTGCAATAAAAGAAAACTACTCTAGGTATACCTGATGAATTATGTGAAGTGGAAATGACATCAACCTTAGCGACTAAGTTTCGCCTCTATCCATATCCATGCCAAGTATCGTCGGGATAGCTTCAATAAGCTACGAGCCCCGTCTTAACACGAGATACTAGTCTTGTATCAAAGACGCTGTGATCCGAGAGACTATCACAATTCGAATCAAAAAATGAGTTTCTTAAACTCGCTTCTTGAAAGACGTTTTTGTCAACCAATTGACGAAACTTCAATCCTCCACCAAAGAGGATTGTCGGAGATCCAATCCTCAGCAAGGGGGTCGCTACCGAAGTTTCGAAGGCCGACTAAATGACACTCTCATTGCAAAAGACACAAGCTATCAAAGAGGGAAGCTTGGTGGAGGAGATGGTCAGCCAAACTAGTGGTCCGCGGTTGGAGGTGGCCGGTGGTTGAGCTTGTTGGCCGGTGGATGGCTGACGGCTTGGTGACTAGACGGTGGCTGGAGGAGGTGGTTGCCAAACAACTTTGGGTGGCACCCAAGGGAGAAGTGGAGAAGAGAAAAACTAGGGTTTCAAAAAATTAAGTCGATCGAGCCAATGAACATGTGTTATCTCTCAACCCCGTTATTTATAGAGAATGTATCTCTTATCCATTAAGAGACTTTTTCTCAGAACCTTTTCTCATGACCTTTTCTCTAAAGTCATTTCTCAAAAAAACCTTTTCTTAAAGGGTTATTGGTTCACAACCAAAACCCGTTAACCTGCTCCATTAACTTATGTTAAAATAAACTAAACCGCATTAGTCTATTTTAAGTTAAAACCAACCGAACCAATTTTGGTTCATTCATTTAAAACAAACCAAACCACTTTGGTTTATTTCCACCATTTGATTAGAACCAAACCGATTTGGTTCATCCATCATGTCTTCGTATGACTTGGCCCATCCACGCTTCTGATGCGACTGGAACAATTTCATGCTCGCTCATTGTTTTGTCCAACCAAACCAAGTCTCTCTCGATATGAGAATCTCATTCTCAAACTCGTTTTAAATCCTTCAGATAACACTCGTAGTGCATGTGACCAAATAGGTTCCCAGTTTTTGTTGGTCTTCTATAATTAACCAATAATTATAGAACGATCATGAGTGGCACCTAGTAGTACATCATGATCCCCAATAAACTCGAAAATCAACGGTTGACCCCAGAACAACTTCTGAAACCTTTTAGCAGCTACAGTGAGTCATGCCCCATTCCCTTCACTCGTCTTATACCCACTTGGTTTAGGATATTATCTATGTGTTAGTCCCCACTAGGCTGACCACGTCACACCTAGCCCAAGTATTATTTCCTCATCCTCCGGATTCTAATTACTGCACATATATCCAAGAGTACCATACTCAAAACATGTAATGCTTTGGCCAAAGACTTTAATTACAATCCAACAAGAGGCCATAGGGTATACTGAAGGTTTTTGCTTATCGAGTCCGTGAGGGAAAACTTCTCTTCCCACTACACCTTGGTTGTTTGTTCATGGTGATCCCATCGATGTCCCCGGATTAAAAAATTTAATCCAAGACAAAAGGGATTTCCCAAACAATCAAGTCATCTTCGTGCTATTCGTTTAGAGAGGTCACTTGAACAAACTCGTTGTTCAAGCGACCATCCTCTATTCTACGAGTAGCCGCAGAATAGACGATGTACGGATCACAGGTTTTTGTATTTATGATCGGGATCCAAGTATTATTTAGCCACAAACAGATTTATATCATGCTCATAATTGAAAAAGAAATACAAACATGTAACATATAAAAATTAGAGAATCGATATACCTCTCAATCTTCTAATGTATGACTTTCCTCCTTTCGGACGTCGTGTGGCCGACGATCTACCAAAAGTTGAAGCTCCTAGATCGCAAATCTTCCTTCCTTGCTCTTCCAAAGCAAGAGGAAGAATAGAAACAAGGTTCTTCTCCTTCCTATAGCCAAGCAACAAGCAACCAAGGGAAACTTTGCCGCCGGCCAAGAAGGAGAAGGAGATAATGATGGAAACCGGCCAAGACACCAAGGAAAACCCCTAAGTCTTCTTTCCACCACTCAAGGAGAAGAGAAGAGAGTCTTTGGCCGCCGGCCAAGGGCTGGAAAGGCTACTGGACGCCGACCACTTTGAAGGAAGAAGAAGAAATGAATAACTTCCTTATTTAGTGTCGCCCAAACCTCCAAAACCCTAAGCCTCCAAACCCTAATCCTATCTAAATTAGGACTCCTCTTATTGCCGCCCACCCCTTGCCCTACTTTTATAGAGTTAGGGATAAGCTATGATTTAATCTCCTCCATTGGTTCTAGGGATTTAATCTCAACCGTCGGATCTAGAGATTTAATCTCAACCGTCGGATCTTGAGATTTTATCTCTACTAAGCTTTATGAGGTGTTAATAGGCTACATTAGGGACCATGAGGAGGAGTTGGATCTTGGCCACCCATGGATCAAGCCCACATAAAGTCCGATCCATTAATGATAATCCAATCCACTAAAGGATTATCATTGATCTACCTCACCAACCCCCATATGTTAATATGGGCTCCATATATTATATGTACATTTTCTCCCCGTGTTTAAGATCTCGAATGTTCGTCGATTAATTAATTTACTGACCATTAATTAATCAACATCTAACTCCATGAGTAGTACCACTCAACCTTTTCATCATGCCGGAGCAAGTCCACCTGCAGTGTTTACATGATGAACCTTATGAGCTCCTCAAGGGGACATCATCATCCTAATATATAGGACACAGTTTCCTCCTATAATCAACGACACACCATATAAATAATATCATCTCCCAACTTACCAAGCCTATCGATTTAATCTATAAATCTCGCCTATTGGTAAATCAAAGAGATGAATACTAAGTATATGTGCCCATTATTATATCGGGATTAAGAGCATGTACATAATAATATCTGAGGTCTGATTCGATTATGTAGTCAGCAATAAATCGAATCACCTCTAAGTTGGTCCTGCTCAATACAGTCAAAGTGCACTAGTGTGATTCTATGGTCAAGATAAACCAATACCAAATCACACTACAACCATTCCGATGGTTTGTCCAAAGCCATCTCAGTTGTGAGCCTTTACTTATACTTTACAAGGAGCCGATAACATAATCTCCCGTGTAACACCATACACCATGTTATCTACAATGTAATGTATTAGACAATATGCATAACCATAAAAATATGCAAACAATGATCATGTGATTCTTATTTCAAAATAAAGATCTTCATACAAAAGGTAGACTTTTCAGTATACATCCCTACAATCTCCCACTTATACTAAAAGACTATGCTGTCCTCAAATTGTCATACATCTGATCCCCATTCCCTCCACATGCCTATCAAAAGCTCTCGCCGGAAGAGCCTTAGTGAAAGGATCTGCCAAGTTATCCTCCGATGCAATCTTGGCCACAACAATTTCTCCTCTCTTTACGATTTCTCGTATCAAGTGGTACTTGCGCTCTATGTGTTTACTAGCCTTATGGGCTCGTGGTTCCTTCGAGTTTACAATTGCACCACTATTATCACAATAAATTGTGATAGTTCTGGGCAAACCAGAAATCACATCCAAGTCCATCAGGAAGTTCCTGAGCCATACAACTTCTTTGGCCGCCTCAGAGGCCGCCATATACTCAGCTTCCATGGTAGAGTCCGCCATGCATTTCTGCTTCACACTCCTCCATACAATGGCTCCACCTCCCAAAGTAAACACAAAACCTAAGGTAGACTTACTGTTGTCCCTATCAGATTGGAAGTCGGAATCCGTGTAACCCACAGGGAGTAATTGGTCTGCCTGGTAAACCAGCATATAATCCCTAGTCCTTCTCAGGTACTTCAATATATGCTTTACCACAGTCCAATGTCCCTGTCCTGGATTACTCTGATATCTGCTGACCATGCCCACAAAGAAGATATCTGGTCTCGTACATAGCATCGCATACATGAGGCTTCCTACTGCCGAAGCATAAGGAACCACCTTCATCTCCTCTATCTCCTCAGATGATCTAGGACACATCTCCTTAGATAAAGGAACTCCATGCCTGAAAGGTAGAAAATCCTTCTTGGAGTTCTGCATGCTAAAACGATCCATAATCGTGTCTATGTATGAAGCTTGGGATAAGCACAACATCCTTTTCCTGCGATCCCTTATAACCTTGATCCCAAGGATGTGTCCCACCTCTCCCAAGTTCTTCATATCAAACTGTTTGGACAACCATACCCTTACGTCCGATAACACCTTGATATTGTTGTCAATCAACAAAATGTCATCTACGTATAGTACAAGAAATACCACTACGTTTCTGTCACATCTCTTGTATACACAAGACTCATCCGGACCTTGAATAAATCCATAAGACTGGATTACCTCATCAAAGCGGATGTTTAAAGTGGATGTTCCAAGACCTCGAAGCTTGCTTCAATCCATAAATGGACTGATTAAGCTTACATACAAGATGCTCTTTGCCCTTAGCAATGAATCCCTCTGGTTGCTTCATATAGATGTTTTCCTCAAGACTTTCATTAAGGAAAGCTGTCTTGACATCCATCTGCCACACCTCATAATCCATATGAGCTGCTATGCATAAGAGAATCCAGATAGACTTAAGCATGGCTACCGGCGAAAAGGTCTCCTCATAATCGATACCCTCTTTCTGAGTATACCCCTTCGCAACAAGCCTCGATTTGAAGGTCTCAACCTTCCTATCTATTCCTCTCTTTCTCTTGTAGATCCACTTGCATCCAATGGTTTTTACACCATCGGGTGGCTCTACTAGCTCCCAGACCTAATTTGATCCATAGATTCAATCTCAGCATTCATTGCACTTTGCCAAGATGCTGCATCTTTATCTTGGATTGCCTCATCATATGTCCAGGGATCAGGTTCATGTTAGCCAGGGACCAAATCAGAAGATTCTCCCAAGAACATGAATCTATCAGGCTGTCTCACAACCCTCCCACTACGATGAGGTATCACCTGTGTATCCTCTGTAACACGCGGTGCAGTAACATGTGGTATATCCTCTTGTACCGGTGGTACTAAAGAAGTGACTTCCCCTTTTAATTTCTCCAGAACAATTTTACTCCTGGGCTTGTGGCTCATCACATAGTCTTCCTCTAGAAATCTAGCGTTCATGCTAACGATCACCCTCTGATCTCTAGGACTATAAAAAAAACCACCCTTCGTTCCTCTAGGATAGCCAACGAACAAGTGTACTTCTGTACGAGGTTCCAACATACCAACATCTGCCTTCAGCACATGTGCTGGACTCCCCCATATCTGAATATATCTTAAACTAGGCTTTTGCCCAGTCCACAATTCTGTGGGAGTAGAAGGCACTAATTTAGATGAAACCAAGTTCAGAATGTACACCGTCGTATCTAGAACATATCCCCAGAACGAATCTGGCAAGTCAGAATAACTCATCATCGATCTAACCATCTCCATAAGAGTCCTATTCCTTCGCTCTGCTACACCATTCTGCTGGGGTGTGCCAGGTGCAGTCAATTGGGATTGAATCCCAGCCTCTGATAGATAATCCCTAAACTCTCCCAAGAGGTACTCGCCACCACGATTAGATCGTAGTGTCTTGATACTTTTACCTTGACGGTGTTGGAATGTATACTGAAAGCCTAGCTCTTTTTGTATGAACATTTTATTTTGAAATAAGAATCACATGATCATTATTTGCATTTTATATATTCATTATATATGTGTGCATATTGTCTAATATTTTACATTGTAGATAACATGGTGCTTGGTGTGGCACAGAAGATCATGTTATCAGTACCTTGTAAAATATAAGTAGAGGCTCACAACCAAGATGGTTTTGGACAAACCATTGGCATGGTTGTAGTGTAGCTTGGTATTGTTTTATCTTGAACATAGAGATACACTAGTACACTTAGGTGTATTGAGTAGGACCGACATAGAGGTGATTCAATTTAGTACTGACTACATAATTGAATCGGACCTCGGATATTATGTTGTACATGCTCTTAATCCCGATATAATAACGGGCACATGTACTTAGTGTTTATTTCTTTGATTTACCAGTGGGTGAGATTTAGATGGATTAAATCAATATGCCCGGTAAGTTGGGAAATAATATTATTTACATGGTGTGTCGTTGATTATAGGAGGAAACCGTGTCCTATATATTAGGTTGATGATGTCCCCTTGAGGAGCTCATAAGGTTCATCATGTAAACCCAGCTGGTTGACTTAGTCAACATGATGATAAGGTTGAGTGGTACTACTCGAGGAATTAGATGTTAATTAATTGATGGTCGAGAATCAATTAATTGTGACATTCGATATCTTAAACACGGGAGATTAATGTACAAATAATATATGGAGCCCATATTGATTTATGGGGTTGGTGAGGTAGTTCAATGATGATCCTCTAGTGGAATGGAACATCATTGATGGATCAAGTTTGTGTGGTTCCGATCCATCGGGTGGCCAAGACCCAACTCCTCCTTATGGTCCCTATCGTAGCCTAATATAATCCTTAAGAAGTCTAGATCCAAGAATGTAAAACAAAACCTAGAACCAACGGTTGGGATTAAATCCCTAGATCCGATGGTTGGATGAAACCCTAGAACCAACGGTTGGTATTAAATCCCTAGATCCGATGGTTAGGATGAAATCCTAGAATCGACGGTTGGAATTAAATCCCTAGATCCAACGGTTGGGATAAAACCCTAGATCTGACGGTTGGGATGAAACCTTAGATCCGACGGTTGGGATGAAATCCTAGATCCGACGGTTGGGATTAAACCCTAGATCCGACGGTTGGGATAAAACCCTAGATCCGACGGTGGAGATTAAATCCCTAGATCCGACGGTGGAGATTAAAGGTTGTGCTAAGGAAGCTCATCCCATCCGGATTAATTCTTTCATTAGTGAAAATTTTAATCCAGGGATATGGGAGCCAATGAGCCTCCGATGCGGCCACCCAACAATTGGTATCAGAGCCATCGGATTCCGGTTTTGTGTGTTTAGGATTCGGTTAATTTTTATGCATTTTTCATATATTATATGTGCCGGATAATAGTAGGATATCCATAGTTTAACTCTTTGGTTGCAGGCATAAGATCCGACTATTATGGCCATGTGTGTGTATGTGAATGGATGTGTGTAAAAATTTATTATTTGAATCCTCGGGGTTGACGAGGCTAGATTAGTCTTTAATTTTTGTAATTAAATACGGCATTGTTTAGCCCATCATTTTAGTTTACTTTCGATCTAGACTATTTGTACACTCCTTCATGGAGTATAGGATCGATGGATGTAAATAAAATGATTTATCTCGGCTCGGATATCTTTGGTGACTTGCACACGAGAAAAGGTGGAGCAGACGAGGTGGCGACACGTCGGGATGCATATTGGAGGACAATGCCATAATAGTTGGAAAATATTCTGTTTTTCCATATTTATTGCTTATTTTTTTTATATGCATGTTGTGTATGTTTAAAATTCCTCGATTGCAATTTACTAAGTGGGAGAGGGATATTTTAATTAATTCCCGCGGCCTCCATTACAATTTAACGTGTGATGCAAACAAACTTGTGTGTTGGCTCTGAGTGCTTTCCTCCCTGCGGACGGGTTTGTTTACGGATCACTAGGTCAAATAATGGTTATAGGAAATTATCTAGGAGCATGTGTACTTCCACAGCGGTAAGGCACATAATCCGAAATAATTTCCTTAGTATCGTGTAATGGTGCACACTTAGATACAAATAAAGGTATCCTCCCCATCGGAGTCACTGCTTTTATTTGTAGGGCCAAAGAGGAACCAACTATTAATTTTATTTGTCAAAAATTAAGGTTGACAAGATAATAAAATTAATGGGTAAAACCTCCTCTTACAAATGTAGAATTCGTATACGTCCACACTGCGTGGCATGCGACATTCTCGGTGATTTGAGGTGTTGGTTGATTTTGGGATTTTATTGTTTTGAGGAATCAATAATATTTGAAATCTAATATTTTAATCATTGTGATTTTTAGGATTTTCAAATGGCTTTCAACCCACTTGCTGTGATTTTAAAAGAAAACAAACTTACTGGTCCAAACTACATTGATTGGAAAAGAAACCTGGATATTGTCTTAACTGCGGAGGAGTACAAATTTGTACTCCTCGAGGTCTGTCCTCCTAAGCCCACCGATGACTCTGATGAAAAGGAGAAAGAACGTTATAAGAAATGGGTTAAGGCAGATGAGATGGCGCGGTGTTACATTTTGGCATCTATGTCAAATGTGCTGCAACATCAGCATCAGGCCATAGCCACAGCTTATGACATGATGTTCAATCTCAAGGAACTTTTCGGACATCAGAGTAGGGCGGCTAGGCAGGAGGCTATGAGAAACTTGATGACGACCTCCATGATCGAGGGAACACCCGTTAGGGATCATGTTCTCAAGATGATGGCTCATCTTAATGAGATGGAAGTCCTAGGAGCTGAGATCGATGGGGAAACCCAGGTCGATATCATTCTCCAGTCTCTGCCTAGGAGTTTTGAGCAGTTCCGCCTAAACTACAACATGAACAAAAGGTTGTATTCGTTGGCGGAGCTTCTGACAGAACTCCAGGCGGCAGAGGGACTTTTTCGTCAGAGTGCTCAAGCCATGGTCGCTCAGAAGGTTTCTTCCTCTAAACCGAAAGGTAAGAAGAAGAAGAAGCAAGGTGGAGCGAAGAAGGTGGCAACAGGACCTCAGGCAGGAGTGAAGAAGCCGAAAGGCAAGTGCTTCACTTGCAAGCAGACTGGACATTGGAAGGCGGACTGTCCTCGCCGAAAGAACAAAGGTATATCTTCTTGTTTAGTTGTTGAAACATATTTAGCGGTGTTATCTACCAGTGCCTGGTGTGTAGATACAGGAGCCACTGATCATGTCTGCAATACTTTGCAGGGGTTCCAGGAAACCCGACGACTAGCTGAGGGAGAGATTACCGTCTTCATGGGCAATGCTTCAAAGGTGGCGGCTATTGCAGTGGGAGACATTTATTTATCTTTTGATAAGAATAAAGTTTTGGTTTTGAGAAATTGTCTTTATGTACCTACTTTTAGAAAGAATTTAATTTCAGTTTCTAAATTGTTTATGGATGGGTATTCTGTTTCTTTTATTGACAAAGTGGTTATAAAAAGGAACAGGGAGATTATCTGTTCTGGTACATTGGTTGGCAATTTATATACTCTTGAACCGAAAACTCCCACGATGCAAATAGAGATCAATAACTCATCTTCTAAATCTAATAAGAGAAAAGAACCTTCGCAAATGAACCAAACATATCTTTGGCATCTAAGGCTTGGTCATATTAACCTTAGCAGAATTCAAAGGTTGATAGCTGATGGACCTTTGGGTTCATTAGTGGTGGAGGATCTCCCAACCTGCGAATCTTGTTTGGAAGGTAAAATGACCAAGAGGCCTTTCAAGGCCAAGGGGTATAGAGCCAAAGATGTGTTAGAATTGGTTCATTCTGATTTGTGCTGTCCTATGTCTATCCAGGCAAGAGGTGGCTTTGAATACTTCGTCTCTTTTATAGACGATTATTCAAGGTATGGATACATTTACTTAATGCGCCGCAAGTCTGAATGCTTTGACAAGTTCAAAGAATTCAAGGCTGATGTGGAGAACCGTCAAGGTAAAAGTATCAAGACATTACGATCTGATCGTGGTGGCGAGTACCTCTTGGGAGAGTTTAGGAGTTACTTATCAGAGGCTGAGATTCAATCTCAATTGTCTGCACCTGGCACACCCCAGCAGAATGGTGTAGCGGAGCGAAGGAATAGGACTCTTATGGAGATGGTCAGATCGATGATGAGTTATTCTGAGTTACCTGTTTTGTTCTGGGGGTATGCACTGGATACGGCAATGTACACTCTGAACTTGGTTCCATCTAAATCAGTACCTTCTACCCCTGTAGAATTGTGGACTGGGCGAAAGCCTAGTCTGAAACATATTCGGATATGGGGGAGTCCAGCACATGTGCTGAAGGCTGATGCTGGTAAGTTGGAACCTCGTACAGAAGTGTGCATGTTTATTGGCTACCCTAAGGGAACGAAAGGTGGTTTGTTTTATAATCCTAGAGATCAGTGGGTGATCGTTAGCACGAACGCCAGATTTCTAGAGGAGGATTTGTAATGAACCACAAGCCCAAGAGTAGGATTGTTCTTGAGGAGTTGACAGGGGAAGTCCCGACTTCAGTACCACCGGTACAAGAGGAGACACCACAAGTCACTGCACCGCGTGTCACAGAGCATACACAGGAGGCACCTCGTCGTAGTGGGAGGGTTGTTAGACAACCCGACAGATTCATGTTTTTGGGAGAGTCTTCGGACTTAGTCCCTGGTGAACATGAACCTGATCCCTGGACATATGATGAGGCAATCCAGGATAGAGATGCGGTATCTTGGAAAACTGCGATGAATTCAGAGATAGAATCTATGGATTCTAATCAGGTCTGGGAGCTAGTAGAACCACCCGATGGTGTAAAAACCATTGGATGCAAGTGGATCTACAAGAGAAAGAGAGTAGATGGGAAGGTTGAGACCTTCAAAGCTAGGCTTGTTGCGAAAGGGTATACTCAGAAAGAGGGCATCGATTATGAGGAGACCTTTTCGCCGGTAGCTATGCTTAAGTCTATCCGAATTCTCTTATCTATAGCTGCTCATATGGATTATGAGATTTGGCAGATGGATGTCAAGACAAATTTGTCATAACTAAGTCTTGAGGAGAACATCTATATGCGGCAACCAGAGGGATTCATTGCTAAAGGAAAAGAGCATCTTGTATGTAAGCTTAATCGGTCCATTTATGGATTGAAGCAAGCTTCTAGATCTTGGAACATCCGCTTTGATGAGGTAATTCAGTCATATGGATTTATTCAAAGTCCGGATGAGCCTTGTGTATACAAGAGATGTGACGGAAACGTAGTGGTGTTTCTTGTACTATACGTAGATGACATTTTGTTAGTTGGCAACAATATCAAAGTGTTATCAGATGTAAGGGTATGGTTGTCTAAACAGTTTGATATGAAGGACTTGGGAGAAGTGGGACACATCCTTGGGATCAAAGTTATAAGGGATCGCAAGAAAAGGATGTTGTGCTTATCCCAAGCTTCATACATTGACACTATCCTTGTTCGTTTTAGCATGCAGAACTCCAAGAAAGGTTTTCTACCTTTTAGGCATGGAGTTCCTTTATCTAAAGAGATGTGTCCCAAAACATCAAAGGAGATAGAGGACATGAAGGCGGTTCCTTATGCTTCGGCAGTAGGAAGCCTTATGTATGCTATGCTATGTACGAGATCGGATATCTGCTTTGCCGTGGGCATGGTTAGCAGATATCAGAGTAATCCTGGACAGGGACATTGGACTGCGGTAAAGCATATATTGAAGTACCTGAGAAGGACTAGGGATTATATGCTGGTTTACCGGGCAGATCAATTAGTCCCTGTGGGTTACACGGATTCGGATTTCCAATCAGATAGGGACAAGAGTAAGTCTACCTCGGGGTTTGTGTTTACTTTTGGAGGTGGAGCCATAGTATGGAGGAGTGTCAAGCAGAAATGCATGGCGGACTCTACCATGGAAGCTGAGTATGTAGCGACCTCTCGAGGCGACCAAAACTTCTTGATGGACTTGGATGTGATTCCTGGTTTGCCCAGAACTATCACAATTTATTGTGATAATAGTGGTGCAGTTGCAAACTCGAAGGAACCACGAGCCCATAAGGTGAGTAAACACATAGAGTGCAAGTACCACCTCATACGAGAGATCGTAAAGCGAGGAGAAGTTGCTGTCGCCAAGATTGCATCAGAGGATAACCTGGCGGATCCATTCACTAAGGCCCTTCCAGCGAAAGCGTTTGATAGGCATGTGGAGGACATGGGGATCAGATGTATGGCAGAGTAATGACGACATAGTCTTTTAGTATAAGTGGGAGATTATTGGAATGTATACTGAAAGCCTAGCTCTTTTTGTATGAACATTTTATTTTGAAATAAGAATCACATGATCATTATTTGCATTTTATATATTCATTATATATGTGTGCATATTGTCTAATATTTTACATTGTATATAACATGGTGCTTGGTGTGGCACAGAAGATCATGTTATCAGTACCTTGTAAAATATAAGTAGAGGCTCACAACCAAGATGGTTTTGGACAAACCATTGGCATGGTTGTAGTGTAGCTTGGTATTATTTTATCTTGAACATAGAGTTACACTAGTACACTTAGGTGTATTGAGTAGGACCGACATAGAGGTGATTCAATTTAGTACTGACTACATAATTGAATCGGACCTCGGATATTATGTTGTACATGCTCTTAATCCCGATATAATAACGGGCACATGTACTTAGTGTTTATTTCTTTGATTTACCAGTGGGTGAGATTTAGATGGATTAAATCAATTTGCCCGGTAAGTTGGAAAATAATATTATTTACATGGTGTGTCGTTGATTATAGGAGGAAACCGTGTCCTATATATTAGGTTGATGATGTCCCCTTGAGGAGCTCATAATGTTCATCATGTAAACCCAGCTGGTTGACTTAGTCAACATGATGATAAGGTTGAGTGGTACTACTCGAGGAATTAGATGTTAATTAATTGATGGTCAGTAAATCAATTAATTGACGGACATTCGATATCTTAAACACGGGGAGATTAATGTACAAATAATATATGGAGCCCATATTGATTTATTGGGGTTGGTGAGGTAGTTCAATGATGATCCTCTAGTGGAATGGAACATCATTGATGGATCAAGTTTGTGTGGTTCCGATCCATCGGGTGGCCAAGACCCAACTCCTCCTTATGGTCCCTATCGTAGCCTAATATAATCCTTAAGAAGTCTAGATCCAAGAATGTAAAACAAAACCTAGAACCAACGGTTGGGATTAAATCCCTAGATCCGATGGTTGGATGAAACCCTAGAACCAACGGTTGGGATTAAATCCCTAGATCCGATGGTTAGGATGAAATCCTAGAATCGACGGTTGGAATTAAATCCCTAGATCCGACGGTTGGGATAAAACCCTAGATCCAACGGTTGGGATGAAACCTTAGATCCGATGGTTGGGATGAAATCCTAGATCCGACGGTTGGGATTAAACCCTAGATCCGACGGTTGGGATAAAACCCTAGATCCGACGATGGAGATTAAATCCCTAGATCCGATGGTGGAGATTAAAGGAGGCTTAAGCCTAATTATATAAATAGAGGCTTAGGTTGGGCGGCAAGAAAAGAGGATTGAAGAATTAGGGTTTGGCTTTTGGAGGTGGGCGGCTAGGGTTTGGAGAAAAAGTGGGCGGCAACTTCTTCTTCCTTCTAGTTGTTGCCGGCGCCCAATTTGATCCATCAATACTTGGCCGGCGCCCATCATTAAGGCCTTTCTCTTCTTCCTTAGTTGGCGGTTCTCCTTCCATGGTGGCCTGTGGTCTTCCTCCTTCCTTTCTCCTTGGTGGCCGGCGGCAACTCATCTTCAAGTTGGCCGGCGATTCATCCAATTGCTCCTTGGCCGGCGGTTGCACCAAATTCCCTAATTTGGTGGCCGGTTCTAGATAGGAAAGGTATTTGTGAGTTCTTCTCTTTGTTCGCAGCGGACAAGGTAGAGAAGAAAGCGATCTAGAAGGCTTCTACTCGTGGAGGATCTTCGTCCACACGTCGTCCACGAGAAGGATAGGACATACGGTAGAAGATCGTGAGGTATAAAGTTATTTTAACTTTATGTACAGATCTGAGCATGTTCTTATTTGTATTGATTATGCATGTGTGTGTATGAATATATATTGTATAATCATGGACCCCGAAGACAAACACAAAAACCGGCGATCCATCCGTCGTCTCTTCCGCGGCTAACCAACTAGAAGAGTTGTGTTGCTTGAACAACTAGTTTGTTCAAGCGACCACTCAAGTTGTTAGCACGACGACAAATAGGTTGTGCTAAGGAAGCTCATCCCATCCGGATTAATTCTTTCATTAGTGAAAATTTTAATCCGGGGATATGGGAGCCAATGAGCCTCCGATGCGGCCACCCAACAGACGGTTCTCCACATCAGCCTTGAATTCTTTGAACTTGTCAAAGCATTCAGACTTGCGGAGTATCAGGTAAATGTATTCATACCTTGAATAATCATCTATAAAAAAGACAAAATATTCAAAGCCACCTCTTGCCTGGATAGACATAGGACCACACAAATCAGAATGAACCAATTCCAACACATCTTTGGCTCTATACCCCTTGGCCTTGGAAGGCCTCTTGGTCATTTTACCTTCCAAGCAAGATTCACAGGTTGGGAAATCTTCCATCACTAATGAACCCAGAGGTCCATTAACTATCAACCTTTGAATTCTGCTTAGGTTAATATGACCAAGTCTTAGATGCCAAAGATATGTTTGGTTCATCTTCGAAGGTTCTTTTCTCTTATTGGAATTAGAAGATGAGTTATTAACTTCTATTTGCATCGTGGGAGCTTTTGGTTCAAGTGTATACAAATTTCCTATCAATGCACCAGAACAGATAATCTCCCAATTCCTTTTTATAACAACTCTGTCATTAAAAGAAATAGAATATCCATCCATAAATAATTTAGAAACCGAAATTAAATTCTTTCTAAATAAAGGTACATAAAGGCAATTTTTAAGAACCAAAACTTTATTCCTCTCAAAAGTCAAATAAACATCTCTCATTCCAACAGCCGCCACCTTTGTGGTATCGCCCAAGTATACGATAATCTCCCCCTCAGCTAGTCGTCTGGTTTCTTGGAACCCCTGTAAAGTATTGCAGACATGATCAGTGGCTCCCGTATCTACACACCAAGTGCTGGTAGATAACACCGCTAAACATGTTTCAACGACTAGACCAAAAAATATACCTTTGTTCTGCTTGTGATTGGGGCAGTCCTTCTTCCAGTGTCCAGTCTACTTACAAGTGAAGCACATGCCTTTCGGCTTCTTCACTCCTCCCTGAGTACCTCCCACCGCCTTTGTCCCAGTTTGTTTCTTCTTCTTCTTGCCTTTCGACTTAGATGTAGAAACCTTTTGGGTCACCATGGCATGCGCCTGAGCACTCTGACGAAATAGTCCCTTTGCCACCTGGAGTTCTGTCAGAATTTCCGCCAACGAATACAACCTCTTGTTCATGTTGTAGTTCAGGCGAAACTGCTCAAAACTCCTAGGTAGAGACTGGAGTATGATGTCGACCTGGGTTTCCCCATCGATCTCAGCTCCTAGGACCTCCAGCTCATTCAAATGAGCCATCATCTTGAGAACATGATCCCTCACGGGTGTTTCCTCGATCATGGTGGTCGTCATCAAGTTTCTCATGGTTTCTTGCCTCGCAGCCCGATTCTGGTGTCCGAAAAGCTCCTTGAGATTGAGCATCATATCATAAGCAGTGGGCATGGCTTGATGCTGATGTTGCAGTACATTTGACATAGATGCCAAAATGTAACACCGTGTCATCTCATCGGCCTTGATCCACTTCTTATAGCTCTCTCTCTCCTTTTCTCCAGAATCATTTGCAGGCTTGGGAGGGCACTCTTCGAGGAGTACATATTTGTATTCCTCAGTAGTCAAGACAATGTCTAGATTCCTCTTCCAATCAACATAGTTGGGTCCAGTAAGTTTGTTCTCTTTCAGTATCACAGTAAGTAGGTTGAAAGTCATTTTGAAAGAAAACCTAAGAATCACATAAATCAAAACATTAGATTTCAAAAAATTATTGATTCCTCAAACAATAAAATTTTAAAATCGACCAACACCTCAAAACACCGAGAATATCGTATGCCACGATAGTGTGGACGTATACGAATTCTACATTTGTAAGAGGAGGTTTTACCCATTAATTTTACTATCTTGTCAACCTAACTTTTTGACAAGTAAAATTAATAGTTGGTTCCTCTTTGGCCCTACAAATAAAAGCAGTGACTCCGATGGGGAGGATACTTATATTTGTATATAAGTGTTCACCATTACTCAGTACCAAGGTAATTATCTCGGGTTATGTGCATTCTGATGGGGAAGTGCACACGCTCCTTGATAATTCCCTATAACCATATCTGACCTTGTGATCCACAAACAAACTCATCCAATGGGGAGGAAGGCACTCAGAGCCGACGCGCAAGTTTGTTTGCATCACTTGGCAAATCGTAATGGAGGCCGTGGGAATTTTTTTTCCCTCTCCCACTTAGTAATTTGAAATTGAGGAATTTTCCTAGCCTACGACATGCATATCAAACAAAAAGCAATAAATATGAAAAATAAATTATTTTCCAACTATTATGGCTTTTGTCTTCAATATGTCTCCCGTCACAATGCCTTCTCGTCCGCTCCTCCTACGCTATGTACAAGCCATCCGGAGATCCGAGCCAGGACTAAAAACCTATTTTAATTTACATCCATCGATCCTATACTCCACGAGGGAGTGTACATGAAATCTAGATTGAAAGTAAAATAAAATAAAGAGTGGCTAAACAATGCCGTATCTAATTTACAAAAAATCAAATACTAGCCTCGTCAACCCCGAGGATTCAACAAAATATACACATATAATCACATACACACATATGGCCATAATAGTCGGATCTTATGCCTGCAACCAAAGAGTTAAACTACGCATATCCTACTATTATCCAGCACATATAATATATGAAAAGTACATAAAAATAAATCGAATCCTAAACACACAAAATCGGGAACCTTGGCTCTGATACCAATTTGAAGGTTTTTGCTTATCGAGTCCGTGAGGGGAAACTTTGCTTCCCACTACACCTTGGTTGTTTGTTCATGGCGATCCCATCGATGTCCCCGGATTAAAAAATTTAATCCAAGACAAAAGGGATTGCCCAAACAATCAAGTCATCGTCGTGCTATTCGTTTAGAGAGGTCACTTAAACAAACTCGTTGTTCAAGCGACCATCCTCTATTCTACGAGTAGCTGCAGAATAGACAATGTACGGATCGCCAGTTTTTGTATTTATGATCGGGATCCAAGTATTATTTAGCCACAAACAGATTTATATCATGCTCATAATTGAAAAACAAATACAAACATGTAACATATAAAAATTAGAGAATCGATATACCTCTCAATCTTCTAATGTATGACCTTCCTCCTTTTGGACGTCGTGTGGGCGACGATCTACCAAAAGTTGAAGCTCCTAGATCGTAAATCTTCCTTCCTTGCTCTTCCAAAGCAAGAGGAAGAATAGAAACAAGGTTCTTCTCCTTCCTATAGCCAAGCAACAAGCAACCAAGGGAAACCTTGCCACCGGCCAAGAAGGAGAAGGAGATAATGATGGAAACTAGCCAAGACACCAAGGAAAACCCCTAAGTCTTGTTTCCACCACTCAAGGAGAAGAGAAGAGAGTATTTGGCAGCTGGCCAAGGGTTGGAAAAGGGCTGGAAAGGCTGCTGGAGGCCGGCCACTTTGAAGGAAGAAGAAAGGAAGAACTTCCTTATTTTGTGCCGCCCAAGCCTCCAAAACCCTAATCCTATCTCAATTAGGACTCCTCTTATTGCCGCCCACGCCTTGCCCTCCTCTTAGAGAGTTAGGGATAAGCCATGATTTAATCTCCTCCATTGGTTCTAGGGATTTAATCTCAACCGTCGGATCTAGAGATTTAATCTCAACCGTCGGATCTCGAGATTTAATCTCTACCATTGGATCTAGAGTTTTGTTTCTATCCATTGGATCTAAGCTTCATGAGGTGTTAATAGGATACATTAGGGACCATGAGGAGGAGTTGGATCTTGGCCACCCATGGATCAAGCTCACATAAAGTTCGATCCATTAATGATAATCCAATCCACTAAAGGATTATCATTGATCTACCTCACCAACCCCCATATGTTAATATGGGCTCCATATATTATATGTACATTTTCTCCCCGTGTTTAAGATCTCGAATGTCCGTCGATTAATTAATTTACTAATCATTAATTAATCAACATCTAACTCCATGAGTAGTACCACTCAACCTTTTCATCATGCCGAACCAAGTCCACCTGCAGGGTTTACATGATGAACCTTATGAGCTCCACAAGGGGACATCATCATCCTAATATATAGGACACGGTTTCCTCCTATAATCAACAGCACACCATATAAATAATATCATCTCCCAACTTACCGAGCCTATCGATTTAATCTATAAATCTTGCCCATTGGTAAATCAAAGAGATGAATACTAAGTATATGTGCCTGTTATTATATCGGGATTAAGAGCATGTACATAATAATATCTGAGGTCCGATTCGATTATGTAGTCAGCAATAAATCGAATCACCTCTAAGTCGGTCCTTCTCAATACACTCAAAGTGCACTAGTGTGATTCTATGGTCAAGATAAACCAATACCAAATCACACTACAACCATTCCGATGGTTTGTCCAAAGCCATCTCAGTTGTGAGCCTTTACTTATACTTTACAAGGAGTCGATAACATGATCTCCCGTGTGACACCACACACCATGTTATCTACAATGTAATGTATTAGACAATATACATAACCATAAAAATATGCAAACAATAATCATGTGATTCTTATTTCAAAATAAAGATGTTCATACAAAAGGTAGACTTTTCAGTATACATCCCTACATATACATCTCCTCGCAATGAGTGGTGAATCCTTTGTAGGCTATTCAAACACCTTCGACTACTTCGACTTATACCAAATCATCCCGGGTCCACATCTCCTTAGAGATGTTTGCTTAAGATGTCAAAGCATAAGTCTTCATGACCAAGATGACTTAAATACCTCAAGTCCAAGGAACATCGCACTTAAGTTGCAATAAAGACTTCATTGACATATCCATATATGTAGAGAACCATATGAAGTCTTACAGCTTGTCACTCCAATGAACTAGTTACCATAACTAGGATCAACGGATAATTCAAGACATCCCAATGTCTCCAGCGAGTGAGAAACAATTGCTTGGATAAACCAAAGAGTATAACTCGTGCTAGTCTCAACAAAATTGATGGTGTTTGAATGCATCAATTCATCGACTAAGGATAATTCCAATACATTACAATTACACATGTGGAGACACTCACTAGTTGTGATCCAATCACTAATTCTCTCATGCTGTGAATCGTATTGCGGACATTCAATAAATGAGTTTTAGATCCAATCATATACATGAAAGCATGTACACTCAAATAGAGAATCTTCATTTATCAAATAAATGGTACAACCATAAGGTGATTGCCTTACGACATATCTCATATATAACTAACAGAAGCAAGCATCCAGGAGTTGGAACATGATTTTGATGAGGCAATCAAACAGTTTGATTTCTCACTAAATTTTGATGAACCCTGTGTGTATAGAAAGGTTAGTGGGAGTGCGGTAATGTTCCTATTATTGTATGTTGATGATATACTACTAATAGGAAATGATATCTTGATTCTTCAATCAGTTAAGAATTGGTTGTCCAAAATATTTTCCATGAAAGACATGAGAGAAGCAACCTATATCTTTGGGATTAATATCTATAGAGATAGATCGAATCAATTGCTTAGTCTTTCACAGTGTACATACATAGACAAAGTGCTAAAATGGTTTAGCATTGAAGAATACAAGAAAGGTTCCATTCCCATAAGGCATGTGATTCACCTTTCGAAGTATATGTGTCCGTGCATTTAAGACAAGAGGATTTTCATGAGTCAGATCTCATATTCGTCAGCTATAGGATCGATCATGTATACTATGTTATGTACGAGGCCTGATGTATCATACACTTTGAGTGTTATGAGCATATACTAGTCGGATCCTGGTATGAACCATCGGATCACTGTTAAGGCAATCCTTAAGTACTTGAGAAGAACTAAGGATTTGTTCTTGGTATATTGAGGGGGTGATATGGTAATAAGCGAGTATACTGATGCCAGCTTCTAGATGGATAAGGATAATTCAAAATCTCAGTATGGATACATATTCATGTTGAATGGAGGAGTGGTGAGTTGGAAAAGTTCAAAACAAGACACCGTTGCTAATTCTACCATAGAGGCAGAGTATATTGCGACTTCTGAAGCAACAAAAGAGGAAGTATGGATCAAGAAGGTTATTATTGAATTTAAAGTTATTTTGAGTGTTGTTGAATCATTACTAATTTACTGTGCCAATAATGGTGCCATTGCACAAGTAAAGGAACTATGGTCTCATCAACGATCCAAGCACATACTTCACCGTGACCATCTGATCGGAGAGATCATAGGTAGAAGAGACGTAGAAATAGAGAAAGTTTGCACTGATAAGAATCTAGCAGATCACTTGACAAAGCCTCTTCCCCAAGAAAAATTTGAGAGACATATAGAGGCCTATGATATTAGTTACCAAGGCAATTGGCTGTAGGCCAAATGGGAATATGATTTAATTGAGAGGTGTCCAAAGGTAATCGCCTTAAAAGTTATTAATAAAATTCACTATTTGAGTATACATTATCTGTGTATTTATTGGATCTTAAACTCATCTACTGAAGTCCACAATATGATACATAGCATGAGAGAAACCATGATTGGATCACAATTAGTGGGTATCTCTTCATATGTAAATATGTAAGTATTGAAACTATCCCTAGTCGATGAATTGATGAGATTGGATATCAACAATTCTATAAGACTAGAACATTTTATGCTTCTTGATTTATCCAAGTGTTCGGTACTCTCTGAATGGAAGCATAGGGATGCTGAGAGTGAACATGTGGATGCTAGTTAAGGTAACTAATTCATTAGAGTGACATGTCATGAGGCTTCATATGATTATTCATGTTAATGAAGTTTCATTGCAGCTCGAGGGCAAGCTTCCTTAGACTTGAGGTATTCAAGTCATCTTGATCATGGTGACTTATGCTTTGACTTCTTCGTAGTCATCTCCATAGGAGGTGTCACTTTGGGTTGATTGGGTATAAGGCATAGTGATTGAAGGTGTTTGAATAGCCCATAGAGGATTCACCACTCCTGATAAAGGAGATGTATACCCTAAACCTCTTGTTAAGATTGTTACTCAGGAGTCTCTAGCAAGAGCAAGCATGTTAAGAAGATAATCTTCTTGGGAATATATAGGGAGTCACTTGAATCCACAAGATAAGAAAACTAACTTATGCTAGGTGTGTCATAGTCAACCTAGTGGGGATGAGCACATAAACCATGTCCTAAACCAAGTACGTATAGTGTTAGGATTTCCCCAGCACCGACGTGGGTCTGTGTTCGATCGCGTTTCGTAAACATGCACACAGCGGAAGAAAAAACAAGTAGTAAACTAATTTATTACAATACACACACCAAAAGCATGCAGGATATAACAAGTCTAGACATAATCGCCATTTCAAATTTTGCAATAAAAGAAAACTTCTCTAGGTATACCTGACGAATTATGTGAAGTAGAAATGACATCAACCTTTGTAACCCTCGTAAGTTTCACCTCTATCCGTATCCATGTCGAGTATCATCGAGATAGCTTCCACAAGCTACGAGCCCCGTTTTAACACGAGAAACTAGTCTCGTATCAAAGACGTTGTGATTCGAGAGACTATCACAATTCGAATCCAAAAATGAGTTTCTTAAACTCGCTTCTTGAAAGTGGTTTTCGTCAACCAATTGACGAAACTTCGATCCTCCACCAAAGAGGATTCTCAGAGATCCAATCCTCGACAAGGAGGTCGCTGTCGAAGTTCCGACACAAGCTGTCAAAGAGGGTAGCTTGATAGAGGAGATGGTCGGCCAAACTAGTGGTCTGCTGTTGGAGGTGGCCGGCGACTGAGCTTGCTGGCCGGTGGATGGCCAATGACTTGGTGGCTGGCCGGTGGCTGGAGGAGGTGGTTGCCAAACAACTTTGGGTGGCACCCAAGGGGGAAGAGGAGAAGAGAAAAACTAGGGTTTCAAAAACCTAAGTCGATCGAACCAACGAACACAGGTTATCTCTCAACCCCGTTATTTATACAAAACGTATCTCTTATCCATTAAGAGACTTTTTCTTAGGACCTTTTCTCAAGACCTTTTCTCTAAAGCCTTTTCTCGAAAAACTTTTTGTTCGCAACCAAAACCCGTTAACCCACTCCATTAACTTAAGTTAAAAAAAACCAAACCACGTTGGTCAATTTTAAGTTAAAACCAACCGAACCAATTTTGGTTCATTCATTTAAAACAAACCAAACCACTTTAGTTTATTTCCACCATTTGATTAGAACCAAACCTATTTGGTTCATCCATCATGTCTTCATAAGACTCGTCCCATCCACGCTTCCAATGCGACTGAAATAATTTCATGCTCGTTCTTTGTTTTGTCCAACCAAACCAAGTCTCTCTTGATCTGAGAATCTTATTCTCCAACTTGTTTTAAATCCTTCGGATAACACTCATAGTGTGTGTGACCAAATAGATTCCCAATTTATGTTGGCCATCTATAATTAATCATTAATTATAGAACGATCATGAGTAGCACCTAGTAGTACATCATGATCCCCAATTAACCCGAAAATCAACGGATGACCCCAAAACAACTTCTGAAACCTTTCAATAGCTATATTGAGTCGTGCCCCATTCCCTTCACTCGTCTTATACCCACTTGGTTCAGGACATGGTCTATGTGTCAGTCCCCACTAGGTTGACCATGCGACACCTAGCTCAAGTATTTCTTCCTTGTCCTCCGGATTCTAGTTACTGCATATGTATCCAAGAGTACCATACTCAAAACATGTAATTCTTTGGCCAAAGACTTTAATAACAATCCGATGAGAGGCCATAGGGTGTACATCTCCTTGCAAGGAGTGGTGAATCCTCTGTAGGCTATTCAAATAGCTTCGACCACTTCGACTTATATCCAATCATCCCGGGTCCACATCTCCTCGGAGATGCTTGCTTAAGATGTCAAAGCATAAGTCTTCGTGACCAAGATGACTTGAATACCGCAAGTTGAAGGAACATCGCACTTAAGCTGCAGTAAGAACTTCATTTACATATCCATATATGTAGAGAACCATATGAAGTCTCATAGTTAGTCACTCCAATGAACTAGTTACCATAACTGGCATCCACGGTTAAATCTGGACATCCCAATCTCTCCAGCCAGAGATAAATTGCTGCTTGGATTAACTAAAGAGTATAACTCGTGCTAGTCTTAATAGAATTGATGGTGTCCGAATGCATCAATTCATCGACTAGGGATAATTCCAATACATTACAATTACACATCTAGAAATACTCACTAGTTGTTGTTAGGACCTATGCACCCGCTAGAGGGAGGGGGGGGTGAATAGCGCGTCGTTGTTCGCTTGACGGAATTTGATCGTGCTTACTACAAAAATTGTTATACGCAGTGGAAATAATAACAATAAAAAAAATACAGCAAGAACACAAGAAAAACACCAAATATAACGTGGTTCAGAACCGAATGGCTCCTACTCCACGGATTGATCTCAAACGAGCTCTAGCGATGCGAACAACACCACTAATCACAAATTCTCCTTCTCGACAACAAGTCAGAGGTGGAGAAATCTCTTACAAGTAATTACCAAAGTAATAAAGGAAATACAAGTAAAAATACAATTGAAATGTAAAGAACACTTTACAAACTAGGTTTTGAGCGCTTTGCTTGTTGGTTGCTTGGATGAGGTTGAAGAATCCCTGAAATGTACCTACACTTCGCCTTCAAATTGCCTCAAGAAAGCCCCCAACGAACCATTAGCCGAATCTCCCATGAACAGCTCCTTTTAACCTACATCGGGTTGGATTTCTGCCTAGCAATCGACTGCTATAAGGCCCCAGTCGACTGCTAACATTGTTGTTGTGAGACAACAGCTCGATCCACGCCAAAAAACTGCAACGGGATTCTCATCAATCGACTGCCAACATTAGCAGTCGATTGCCATCACCCATAGTCAACTGGCCAGTCAGCTATAGAGCATTCTGTGCTCGCGACTAAACCATCAGTCGACTGCCATATATGGCAGTCCACTGCCATTAGTCGAATGCCATGCCTTTTCAGCCCTTAAACGGTAGTCGAGCACTAGTCGACTCACAGTAGTCGAACCGGCCATAATCTCAGTTGACTGCTGAGTATCGACTCGGCTGCCAAGTGTCAAACACTTGACCATCTGACCGGTATAAAGCCCCGGTCAACCGATAACCTCAAACATGAGGTTTAACCCCAAGTATGGTGCCCCCATACTTGCTAGACCACCTTTAGCCTAGACCTAAGCCTTCTAGCCACCTCCGTCAGCCTCGCACCTATCGGATCCCTCCCAGTCATCCATGACTTGTTCATTCATATGCTAGCCTTCATGTGCTTCCACTGGCTATTGTCATACTAACGGTGTCTACATCGCCAAGGCACATTGAGCTTACGCTGCCAAGACTCCGCTTGGACTTAACATCGCCAACCATTAGACTTACGCTGCCAAGACTCCACCCTTGGACTTTATGCCGCCAATATTCCTCTTGGACTTCTCAATTGCCAAGACTCAAGCTTGGACTTTTCCTTGCCAACCCATGTTGGACTTTCCATGCCAAGTACACAAGACTTGGACTTTCCCTTGCCAAGACCCATGCTTGGACTTCTCATGCCAAGTACTCAAGACTTGGACTTTCCCATGACAATCACATTGTCATATGTTTTTGTCGAACATCAAAACATCGCTCGAGTCAAACTCCAGTCTGGTCAATCGTGACCTGGGTCGATTGCACCAACAATCTCTCCCTTTTTGATGTTTGACAAAAACCAAACACCTTTGAGTTTGGCCACCTAACTCAAATATCCTTACTAATTATCCCAAATTGGTAATTTCATACATTCTTCTCCTTTTTGACATACATCAAAAAGGTTCTCCCTAAGGAGGTCAATGTCTCATATCCCAATGAGATCTTACAATCTCCCCCTTGATCTAAAAATACCTAGGATGCCTTCACTCTTCCTAGTGATAAGTCTCATACCACTAAAGAGAAACAATCCTACAAACTCTCTCAATTTCCAAATTGGGCATCTCACATTTCCATTTCTCCCCCTCATGAGGAAGAAACACATCCATTATCCCATGATGGATACCTCCCCCTAAAGGCTTGCTTCCCCTTGACCATTGCACCAACAATGTCCTTGGAGAGTCCCTAAGCCTATAGGAACTCTAAAACATCAAAAATAAGGTTCAAAGTTCAAACATAGAACTTTCCCATCCTTAAATTTGATACATTACCCTAACACCTCTCCTAATCCATATCCAATGGATTTTCACCATTTCTAATGCTTTCTAAAGCATATCCTAGGATTAGGAGTGGTTAGGGAACCCTACCATAGCTGAAAATTGAGCTAAACAAACTTTGTTTACCCGAAATCAGACCTAGAAGTCGACTCCTTACAGCCACTAGTTCGTCTTTCATTCATCAGTCGACTGCCATTAAGTGGCAGTCGACTAATTACTGAAATTGCCCAATTTCAATTTCAAAAATCGAGTTTTGAAAAAGCATAAGTAATTCTATGTATTTTGAAAAATTGTGAAAAATCATACGTACATTACTTATAACAAATACAATGGGTGAAAAATATTTGAAAATTATTTTACCAACAAAATAGTGAAATTGATACAAAGTTCAAAGTGAAGAAAAACTTCAATGTTTGAGCTCACTTTGTATCAACATCATCAATTGTGACTTCTATTAAAAGATAGATTGCACCAAGGTTTTTCAAAATGATTTTTAAATTGTTTTAAAACCTTATATTGGATCATGTTCTTTGGGCTTAATGTACATGGCTTGAACATAAGCTTTCCCAATGATCCATCCATGGTTTTAGATGAGTTTGAGTTCATCTAGATGCAAAAACTATGCACCTTGAACTCAACTTATATCCTAGCATCTCACATGTATCTAGGGTGTATATGTTCATCCTAAACTAGGGTTTCATTCATTTTCTAGGGCAACACTACTTGATTCACTTATACATGGGACTTCAAGTCATGTCAATTGTCCTTAACTCAATTTTTATTAATGCATGAATGATGATATAAATAAACATGTGCTCATGATCATGATGTCATGACATAAAATGGAATCTAAGCATACATGACATTTAACCTTTATCCTAAGTATGATCATGACATATTATATAATTAAAAGTAGATATGATGTCATGACTTATTATATGGCAAATCAAGCATGGCAAATAAATTGTAAAGGTATATGATACCTAAATTTTAATATTTGTTTCCATTTGTTAGAATTAGACCCATTTCATCATATTACTAGCTTATCCCAAGTGTGCAAAAAAACCCAAAATGGCACACTACGATCTCTAAACCTATGTTGTGCTAATTTGATCAAATTTTTATAGTTCCATAAATTATATTGTCACATCCTAAAATTTTTTAGGATTTAAATTCAAATCTATTTCCAAGGTATCCATAACCTTGAAAATGAACTAAAGTGCCACCTTTACTATGGTTAGGTTAACTACCCATCCATTCAAGGTTGGCACACCTAAACCCATCTAGCGTGAATTGATCACACTCCTAGGAATCCAATATCTATTGGAGCTCCTTGGGTTAACTAGGTATTCACTAGGGATAACTTTCCTAGATACCCTCCTAATGACCTGCCTAGGCTTAGAAGCCTTGGTCATTTGGGTCTTGCCTAGGTCAATTCTAAAGGTAACTCCCCCTTTGACCTTCTTAGTGGCTTCCCTAGATTTCCTTGAAACCCTAGCCACTAGGCATTTACCATGGTCAACCCTAGGGATGACTTCCCTATTGACCTTGGCTTTCCTAGACCTAACTTGAGTTCCATAATTGAATGGAACATTGTGATAGATCTTTTTGGGCTTAAGCTTTCCCTTGGATGGCTCTTGTTTCCTAGGTCTTTGACTTTGACTCCTAGACCCTAGGCTTTGACTATTTGACCCTTGCATTTGATTTTGTATCTTTCTAAGGGTCTTTTCCATTTTCTCAAGCCTTGACCTCAAGACTTGATTTTCCTTTTCTAATATCTCAATTTTTTATTTTTCATTAACTTTTGAGATATTTTTATTTCTAGACATATGTCTAATCCATTTAGGGTTGATGCCTAGGTGATCCTCTATCTTCCTAATGGTCTCCCTAGGAAGGATAGGTCTAGAATTGTTCAATCTAGGTTTGCCCTTAGGTAAAATTGTGTTAGGGACATTTGTCCCAAATTTCTCCTTATTCCTAATGTGGACATGATTAGCTCCTAAACAATAAAATTTATTATTCCTAGCATTCCTTTCATGAATAATTGCAAGATTAGTTCTAGCATACTTTTGATAATTAACTGAGGAAGGAGCAAAATTAGAGGTTACCTTAGGGTTTGCCTTAGAGGCTCCCCCTACATGTGTAACTCCCTCTTGAGTCTTCTTCCTCCCCCTAGGGCATTGACTCCTATAATGCCCTTTTTGTTGACATTTAAAGCAAATGATGTGATCCTTGCTTTTAATTGTTGGGGGACCGACATCCTTGGTCTTTTCTTGAGGTTTTGGTGTCGGTTGACTTTTCTTGACTTTTTTAGGGAACTTACTCTTGTAATGTCCATACTCCCTATACTCAAAATATAATATATGATTTTTAATTTTAACCGAAATGCTTAAGTTACCTAGGGTGGTGGTTGGTGTCAGAGTTGATTCTTCACTTCTTCCGGAGGTTGAAGCGACTTCTTGATTTTGTTTCGGCTCCTGCATGGATGGTCTCTCCTCCCCCTCAATCCTAGAGGTAGAGGCTTCTCCTACTTCTTCTACCTCCACGAATCCGGAAGTTGACTCCCTCTCAACTTTCGACTCCTCACTCTCTTGTGAGGAAGAGCTTTCTTCTTCTTTGGGCTCCTCCCATTCTTGAGCCGGTGATGGATCTTCATGGAGCTTGGCCAATTTCTCCCATAGTTCCTTGGCATCTTGAAATTCACCTAATCTAGACACAATATCGTTAGGCAATGAATTTAATATCAATTGCATTACCTTATCATTTCTATCGAAGGCTTGGACTTGCTCTTCGGTCCATCTTTTCTTCTTGAGATATCTACCTTTTGGACCTCTTGGAAACTCAGACCCCTTCACTAGAATCATCCAATCTTCAAAGTCCATCATGAAGAAGTTCTCCATCCGTGCCCTCCATTGCTCAAAACCTTCTTGTCCATAGAAGGTATATGGGATCAAAGTGTTGATATCCCATCCTAATTGTTCTTCCAATCCCATCTTCCCTCTAGCGATCTTGCTCCCAGGTGCTAGTCTATTGAAGAGCTCCTAGCTCTGATACCACTCATTAGGACCTATGCACCCGCTAGAGGGGGGTGAATAGCGTGTCGTTGTTCGCTTGACGGAATTTGATCGTGCTTGCTACAAAACTTGTTATACACAGCAGAAATAATAACATTAAAACAAATAAAACAAGAACACAAGCACAACACCAAATATAACGTGGTTTGGAACCAAATGGTTCCTACTCCACGGATTGAGCTCAAACGAGCTCTAGCGATGTGAACAACACCACTAATCACAAATACTCCTTCTCGACAACAAGTCGGAGGCAGAAAAACCTCTTACTAATAATTACAACAATAATAAAGGAAATACAAACAAAAATTCAACTGAAATATAAAGAACACTTTACAAACTAGGTTTTGAGCGCTTTGCTTGTTGGTTGCTTGGATGAGGTTGAAGAACCCTGAAATGCACCTGCACTTCTCTTTTAAATCGCCTCAAGAAAGCTCCCAAAGAACCATTAGCTAAATCTCCCACGAATAGCTCCTTTTAACCTGCATCGGGCTGGATTTTCAACTGGCAGTCGACTGCCATAAGGCCCCAGTCAACTGCCAATACTATTGTTATGAGACAACGACTCGATCCGCACTGAAAAAACTCCAACAAAACTCTCATCAGTCGACTACCAGTGCCCGTAGCTGACTGCCCAGTCGGCTACAAAGCATTCTATGCTCGCGACTAAACAATCAGTCGACTGATCCAATGATCAGTCGACTGCCATGCCTTTTCGACCTTTAAACGACAGTCGAGCACTAGTCGACTCATAGCAGTCGTACTGACCATAATCTCAGTTGACTATTGAGTGTCGACTTAGCTTTCAAGTGTCAAACACTTGACCATCCGACCGGTATAAAGCTCCGGTCAATCGATAACCTCAAACATGAGATTTAACCCCAAGTATGGTGCTCCCATACTTGTTAGACCACCTTTAGCCTAGACCTAAGCCTTCTAGCCACCTCCGTCAACCTCATGCCTATCGCATCCCTCCAAGTCATCCATGACTTGTTCATCCATACGCTAGCCTTCAGGTGCTTCCATCGGCTATTGTCATGCTAACGATATCTACACCGCCAAGGCACATTAGGCTCACACTGCCAAGACTCTGCTTGGACTTTACGCCGCCAACCATTGGACTTATGCTGCCAAGACTCCACCCTTGGACTTTATGCCGCCAATATTCCCCTTTGACTTCTCAATTGCCAAGACTTAAGCTTGGACTTTCCCTTGCCAATCCATGTTGGACTTTCCATGCCAAGTACACAAGACTTGGATTTTCCCTTGCCAAGACCCATGCTTGGACTTCTCATGCCAAGTACTCAAGACTTCGACTTTCCCATGACAATCACATTGTCATATATTTTTGTCGAACATCAAAACATCGCTCGAGTCAAACTCAAGTCTGGTCAATCGTGACCTGGGTCGATTGCACCAATAGTTGTGATCCAATCACAAATTCTCTCATGTTGTGAATCGTATTACGGACATTCAATAAATGAGTTTTAGATCCAATCATATACATGAAAGCATGTACACTCAAATAGGGAATCTTCATTTATCAAATAAATAGTACAATCATAAGGCGATTGTCTTAAGACATCTCTCATATATAACTAACAAACTCCCACTTGGCCTAATGTCAATTGCCACAGTATCCAATATCATATGCTCTAACATGACCCTCAAACTTACTTTGAGGTAAGGCCTTAGTTAAAGGGTCCGCTAAGTTCCTTTCAGTGGGAATCTTCTTGATTTTTATTTCCTTTCTACTTATGATCTCTCTGATCAAATGATAGCGTCGAAGCACATGTTTGGATCATTGATGAGACCACATCAAGTTCAGAGACAAACTTCTTGATCTAAATCGCTTCCTTTGCTACTTTCGTAGTTGCAATGTATTCTGCCTCAGTGGTAGAATTCGCTATAGTGTCTTGCATAGAACTTTTTCAACTTATTGCGCCTCCATTCAAAGTGAATATGTACCCAGACTGAGACCTAGAATCATCCTTGTCTGTTTGAAAGCTGACATTTGTATACCCGTTTATTGCCATATCACCTTCTCCATATATAAGAAACACATCCTTAGTTCTTCTCAAGTACTTAAGAATTGTGATATCAGCCACCCAATGATCCATTCCTAGATCAAATTGGTATCTTCTCGTGATACTCAGAGCATACGATACATCGGACCTTGTACATAACATAGCATACAAGATAGATCCTATTACAGATGCATGGGGGATCTTACTCATGCAAATCCTCTCTTCTTCTATGCGCAGACACATAGACTTCGAAAGGTGTATCCCATGCCTTATAGGAAGGAAGCCTTTCTTGGATTCCGACATACTAAACCTCTTTAGTACTCAGTTTATATATGTAGACTGTGAAAGACCAAGCAACCGTTTCGATCTATCTCTATAGATCTTAATCCTGAGGATGTAGGTTAGTTCTCCCAGATCTTTCATGGAGAATGTTTTGAATAACCAAATTTTGACTGACTGTAAGACAGATATATCGTTTCCTATAAGTAATATGTCATCGACATACAATACTAGCAACACGACTACACTCCCACTAACCTTCTTGTACACATAGGGTTCATCTGGATTTTGTGAGAAATCAAACCTTTTGATTGTCTCATCAAAACGGATATTCCAACTCTTGGATGCTTGCTTTAGTCCATATATGGACCATCAAAGCTTGCATACCTTGGTTTTATCAACCGATGTGAAACCATCAGGTTGTATCATATACACGTCCTCGAGTAGGTTTTCATTAAGGAAAATTGTTTTCACATCCATCTGTCATATCTCATAGTCATAATGAGCAGCTATAGCCAGGAGCATCCGAATGGATTTAAGCATAGCTACTAGTGAATAGGTTTCGTCATAATCAACACCTTATTTTTGACGATAGCCTTTCGCCACTAATCTAGCCTTAAAGGTAATCACATTACCATCCATGTCGGTCTTCTTCTTAAAAACCCACTTTCACCCTATAGGCTTAATGCTTTCAAGTGGGTCCACCAAGTTCCAAACTTGATTTTCATACATGGAATCCATTTCCGGCTTCATGGCTTCAAGCCATTTTTCCCTATCTGAACTTTTCAGAACTTCTTCATAACTGGTAGGTGTAGGGTCGATGTTGGCTGACTAGAGGGGGGTGAATAGTCTTTATCGTAGACGGTGGAAGTCGTTCATTCGTTGCTCGTCTACAAACACTATTAGGGAAAGTGGAATATACTAATACAAACAATAAAGAAAAAGCAAAGTAAAGAGCATTTCGCTAACAAGAGAATATAACGTGGTTCACGGCCTCGTCGCTAATCCATGACCCGATTCGTCCAAGGTAAATCACTCCTTTGTCAAATCCACTAGATCTCTCCTTTGCACCAACCTAGGTGGAGGTAACCTCTTTACAATCTCTCTTCTTACAATAGAATGGAATAATAGCAAGTCGACTGATGCCCCGATCAGTCGACTGATCCCGTAGCTGTTGCCCAATAATGACTTCTTCCACATTGAATTCCATCCAATGGCTCCCACATCAGTCGACTGATCTTACCATCAGTCGACTGATGGAGCTATCAGTCGAGTGCCAGAAGTGAACACTCCATTTTGTGCCCAAAACCCTTGCGACCAGTCGACTGATGCCACATGAACCGGACTCGAACACTAGTCGAGTCACAGACGACTTAGAGTAGTCGACTACCATTACATGGCAGTCGACTGATGTCAGGAAATCCCATTCGACACTTAGCCAATTGGCCAAGTTCTACCTAAGCGCACTACCCTTTCCTGGGTTACATTCGCTCACTCTCATCCCTTGGAGTCCCTCACCTTTGAAGTTGTCTTCGTCCGTCCACATCCCTCGGATGCGCCAAGCGCACGACTCTGCAGCGCCATCCTTTGCGTCTTGCCCTAAAGTCTACTTCCTCTGGCTTCACTCCAATCTCCTCGTCCGGTGGTCCCTCGGATGCTCCAAGCGCACAACTTCCGCAAAGCTATCCTTCACCAACTAAAGGACCGAGTCATGAGAGGTGAAACTTGCCAATGCTCCATGTGCGAATTACTAAGTCCTGCAAGCCTCCAACGCACATATCAAATCCAAACATCCTAACTTAAACCCTTTTCCACACACATCAAAACCATATCACGGTTGATTGTCCTAACAATCTCCCCCTTTTTGATGTGTGACAATCCATTTAAGTTAGGTAAACATTTGATAAAAATATTAAGGTAAGAAAGGATGTAAATAAACATGATTATCAACTCTCCCCCTTAATACATGAAACTCCCCCTAAATGCAATTCTCCCCTTACTTAAACATGCATATTTCTCCCCCTTTGACACCATCAAAAATATTAAACAAGGTTTATACAAGCATAGCATCAATTCTAGGGAATAAACATTACCAAAACATGCCTTAAATATGATAACAGAAAGTTACTGGGCATGTTATCAGTCAATCGGTCGACTGGTTCAGACTACCAGTCGACTGGCACTCTGATTTCGGATTTTTCAGATTTTCAGGGTGAATTTCAGAAATGCATAAAAAATTCTATAAAATTCGAAAAATTATGAAATTTGGGGAACACATTTCTTGTAAGTATCTTTATCAATGAAAAATAGTTTTTCATGAAAAATCATTATATTTTCAAAAATTAGCCAAAAATCCAAAAGTTTCAAAAACAACTAGGTTTTTGATTAAGTTTGTATCAATTTTAACACCTAGTTTTGCTTTGGATTGTTTTAAAACATGAACACACAGATTTTAACATAAGAAATTGTTTTGAAAACATATGAAATATCCAACCATAATCTTTGGGCAATATGTCTATGAATTAAACATAAGCCTTCCCCATGATTGGTCTATTATTGCTATTTTGATACTTTAAATGACCATTTAAATGCCATAAGCATTAGTGGACCATTAGTATCATCCTATCATCTCACCCATGCTAAGTTTTCAATCAAGGTAGCCTATGGTGAGTGTGAGATGTATCCTAAAGGTATTTGTATATACTTAATCTTCAATTTCATGCAATTCTACCCATGGTTAAGTATCATCCTAACAACCCACATGATCATAAAGACATATATGTATTGATTTCACATTATGATCATTAAACAAATGTATCTCTCAATTTGTAATCATGCATTAGGTATGAATTATGATAATGAGTAAAGTATCACCCAAGGCATGATTTAAAACCTCATTGCCCATGACTATGTGCCAAATATCAAGATCATAAAACATGATTGCAAACATATACAACAATTATATTAACTCTCATGATTTAAGCATTATTATCAATTTATGGGCACATTATCATCACCCAACACTATGCTAAAACCTTATAGGTCATGAGTATCAACATATATAATACTAAGTGTTAAGCATGATTTAAACTATTTATGGGTGCATTATCATCACCCAACACTATTTCAAAAATTATGTTCTGCCATCCTAAGTCAATAAAAAATATGATATAGGTAAATTTCATATGGTTGACTATCCTAGGGTTTTCCTAACCCTTAAGGATGGATTTAGGAACCCAAAACAAATTCTTTCCTATGGGGTTCACTAAAAATTTCTTAGGGATCCATTTTCTAGCAATTGTTTTCTTTTTATCTTGACCCCTAGCAATTAAGCATTTATAGGCTTTTTCATTTTTATTTTCCTTATATCCTAGGCCTTTCTTATTGAAGCTTGCCCTTTGGCTCCCTATGATCATGTTAAGGGTGTTGGAGCCAATTGTAAATTTTTCTAGGGCTTTGGTCAAATGGTCTACCTTTTCTCTTAAAGCCCTATTTTCTTCAATGCATGCATCATTTACATCAAAAGGAATATAGTTATCATGTGAGCATGCATCATCAAGGCTAGAAGAAATGTTATCATTAATATTTAAGCATGCTTTTTCTAGTTTTTCTTCTAAATCCTTAATTTGATCTAGCATGCATTTGTTCTTTTTCTTAGCCCTAAATAGATCCTTAGTAAGGCTAGAAATCATGGAAACTATTTTACTTGGTGAGAGATTCGTTACCATAGTCTCCATGTCATCTTCTTCGGATGAGGAGGATGATGAAGAAGCTCCCCCTTCACTAGAGCTCTCCTCACTTGAGCTTGCTTCTTCTTTTTGTAGGGGATCGATCGATGTGGTTGGCTGGCTAGAGGGGGTGAATAGCCCTCAATCGTTCGATGGTGGAATTCGTTTGTTCTCGTTGCATTGCTTTCCTATGATTGTCGTTAGTGCAGCGGAAACAATAGAAATAATAATACTAACAACAATACAAGCATACGCAAACACACACAATATACGTGGTTTGAAACTGAATGGTTCCTACTCCACGGGCGAGCTCACCGAGCTATAGTTATGCACACGACACTAACTAAACTTCTTCTCGACTACACGTCGGAGGTGGAGAAACCTCGTACAAGCTATTACAACAGTAATACTAGAAGAAATACAAATACATAAGAAATACAAGTAAAGAACGATTTACAACTCTTTGCTTTGAACCCTTTCTTGATGCTTGCTTTGGATGGCTCTTGAAGGACTGGAATGCAGTAGTAATTCCCCTCCAATCGCTTCCTAAAGTCTTAGCGAAATCTTCCCACTTGAGCTCCATTTATAACGTGTATCAAGCTATTTTTGTGCCCATCAGTCGACTGCCAAAAGGCCTCAGTCGACTGCCCCTGTAGTCGTTGTCTCACAACGGCCAGATCCACGTTGGATAAGTTCCAACGGATCACCTACCAGTCGATTGCCAGTCCATGGCAGTCGACTGGTGACCTAGTAGTCGACTGCCCAGTCGGCTATGGAGCATTCTGTGCTCACGACATTTCCATCAGTCGACTGCCAGCCATAAAACTACAGTCTAACACTAGTTGAACCCTAGTCGACTTGGATCAGTCGAACCGGCACCTATGCCAATTGACTGCTGTCAGGCAAAACCTCAAACACCAAGTTGTTTGAGCATCTGACCGTCGGGTAAACCCTCAAACATCAAGTTTGAGCCTCCGACACTCAGTCTTAGCCACTTGGCCAAGTCCACCTTATCCCTCATGGAGTTCCCCATCGAATCTCTCTTCCCTCGGCCTACGTCCCTCGGATGCGCCAAGTGCACGGCTTCGCAACGCCATCCTTCGCGTCTCATGCCCTCGAAGTATGCTTCCCTTGGGCCTCACTCCATTCGCTCCCCGTCCGGTGGTCCCTCGGATGCACCAAGTGCACGACTTTGCAATGCCATCCTTCACCGACTCAAGGACCCCGAGCCTAGTGAACTTGCCAAGTCCTCAAGACTTCCCACATGCACCAAGGGCACGACTTTGCAATGCATTTCTCACCAAGCACCAAGCGCACGACTTCGCAATGCTTTGGACTTTCCACACCAAGCTCCATGCTCGAATTTTCCATCCCAACACCATGTTGGACTTTCCCACACCAAGCTCCATGCTTGGATTTTCCATGCCAACACCATGTTGGACTTTCCCATGACAATCCCATGTCATGAGTTTTGTCTATCATCAAAATACTATCAAAGTACTCCTCGAGTCAAACTCAAGTCAACCTGGGCTGATTACACCAACAATTTCCCCCCTTTTGATGATTGACAAAACTACCATCTCAAGTCTACCAATTCTCCCATATTGACAATTCTCACATCCCAAATGAGAATTCCAAACCTAATTGGTAACTTGGTAACTTCTTCCCCTTTTTGACATTACATCAAAAAGGTCCTCCCCAAGGGTATGAATGTCTCATATCCCAATGAGATCTTACAATCTCTCCCTTAGAGGAACACATGCCTACAATCTTTCTAGTGATCCCATATCACTTAAAGAGAGGCAACCCAATTTTCCTCCCATGAGGAAATACATATCCATCTTCCCATGATGAATACCTCCCCCTAGAGGCTTGCTCCCCCTTGACCATTGCACCAACAATGTCCTTGGAGAGTCCCTAAGCCAATAGGAACATTTAACCAATCAAAATTAAGGCAAAGTTCAACAATGAACTCTCATCCACCTTAAAATTGATACTCTCCCTAAACCCTTTTCCTAATCCATGTCCAATGGATTTCCACCCTTTCTAATGCTCTCCCAAGCATATACTAGGGTTAGGAGTGGTTAGGGGACCTTAACCTAGCTGAACATGGGCCTAACCAACCTATCGATCGACTAGTCTCCTAGCGGCAATGATCGTGATAATCGTGATTTAGTTTTCAGCATTTCAGAAATGGATTTCTGAAATCCATAAGTAAATATACATAAGTTTAAAATTCTTGAAATTTGGTATGTATTACTTATCATAAACACTATGGGTAAAAAATATTTGGAAATTATTTTACCCACTAAATTAAGAGATTTACACAAAGTCCAAAAGTTAAGAAAAGGTTCAATAAAGAGCCCTCTTTGTATCATCCCATTCAATGGTGATAGCTATCAAAAGATAGGCTTCACCAAGGTTTTTCAAAATGTTTTCAAAATGTTTTTTTGAAACCTTTAATTCATTTTCCCTAAACATCTCACTTATATCTAGATGTGTAAAACACATACAAGTCAATTAATCTAGTGAGATGTGGGTTTTTGTTTTTTTAATGGTCTCATGCATATTTCTAAGCAATATTCTTTGATTCCCATCAAATTATGCCATGGTCCTTAATTCCATTTTATTTTATGCATGATGATGATTATGGCATAATTATGATATAGATAAAAGCATATGCCAAAATCATGATGTCATGGCATGTGAATGACATTTTAGCATACATGACATATAAAGAAGAAGTCTAAACATGATCATGACATTTTTAGAGATAAAATGAAGATGATGTCATGACATGGCAAGGAAAATAAATCATGGCAAGTAAAATATACTAAGGTATAAAATACCTAAGTGTTAAATCCAAATTGTCATTTCTAGGGTTAAGTCCATTTTTGCCTTAAAGCCATTTTTTCCCCCTAGTGTGCCATAAACCCGAAATGACACACCAATACCTCTTAGACCTAATTGTGCCAATTTAATCATTTTTCAACTTCTCAAGGCATATTGGCACATCCTAATGTGTCAACTCACCATGGCTAGGTTAACTACCCAACCACTTAGGGTTGACACACCCTAACCCAACTAGTGTGAATCGATCATGCTCCTAGGAACCCAATACATATTTGAGCTCCTTGGGTTAACAAGGTATTCACTAGGGATAACTTCCCTAGATACCTTCCTAAGGACCCTTTTAGGCTTTAAAGTCATAGTCTTTTGGGTCTTTCCTAGGTCAACTCTAGAGGTAACTCCCCTAATGACCTTCCTAGTGGCCTTCTTAGATTTTTTTAAGTCCTTAGCCACTAAGCAAACACCATGGCTAGACTTAGGGATAACTTCCCTATTGGCCTTAATTTTCCTAGACCTAGAAATTGTTCCATAATCAAATGGAACATTATGATAAGTCTTCTTGGGCTTAGGTTTGTGACCCAAACCTTCCTTACCCTTAGACCATTTTTGAACCCTAGGTCTTGACTTTTGGGAATTTGACCCTTGAATAGAATTTTCAATAATCCTAAGGGTCTTTTACATTCTTTCAAGTCTTGACCTCAAGACTTGGTTTTCTAATTCTAATTTTCCCAATTTTGATTTATCATTGGATTTTTGGGAAGGCCTCTTGTTCTTAGGCATGTGCCTAGACTTTTTGGGATTAATACCCAAATTTTCTTCTATTCTCCTAATGGACTCCTTTGGTAAAATATTTCTAGAATTATGAGTCCTAGGTTTGTCCTTAGTTACATGAACATGCTTAGCACCTAAACAATAAACCTTATTATTTCTACTAGCATGCTTTTCATTTATAATGGCAAGAGAACTAAAATAATTTTTAGCATGCTTTTTGACTTTAGAAATAGAAGATGTATAATTTAAATTTACCTTAGGGTTAGCTTTAAAAGCTCCCCCTACATGAGATACACCCTCTTGCCCTTTCTTCCTCCCCCTAGGGCATTGACTACGGTAGTGCCCTTTTTGATTGCATTTAAAGCACACAATGTGCTCTTTTCTTCTAGTTGTGGGGACTCCGACATCCTTTGACTTTGGGTTGACTTTTGATGTCGTTGCCTTTTCCTTAGCCAATTTAGGGCATTTTCTCTTGTAATGCCCTTTCTCCCTACACTCAAAGCATATTATGTGATTTTTATTTAAAATAACAACACTTGAGTTACCTAGGGAGGTGGAGGATTCTTCTTGATCACATCTTCCGGAGGTAGATGCTTCGTTTTGACTTTGCTCTGGAATAGAAACCCTTTCCTTCCCCTCAATGCTAGAGGTGGAGGTCTCCACCAAATCATCAACATCTTCAAATGTGATGGGTGCTTCTTTCGTGACATTCTCCTCTACTTGTGTCGGTTGGGAATTTTCTTGGAATTTTATTATCTTATTCCATAGTTCCCTTGCATCCCTATAGTCACCCAATCTAGATCAAATATGGTTAGGTAACAAATCACTAAGTAATTTTATTACCTCAAGATTTATCTTGAAGTCCTTGATTTGGTCTTGGGTCCACCTTGACTTTTCTAGTGGCTTATTTTCTTTGTCCCTAGGCACTTCAAAACCATTTTCAATGATTAACATGAAATCGAAATCGGTTTCGAAATATACCTCCATCCGTTTCTTCCACTAAGTAAAATCTCCATAGAATTTTTGTGGATGGATGTTGTAGGCGGCCATCTTATAGTGCTTGTGTTGGCGGTTAGTCCTCAACAAGCGCCTTGGCTCTGATACCACTTGTAGGGGATCGATCGATGTGGTTGGCCGGCTAGAGGGGGGTGAATAGCCCTCAATCGTTCGATGGTGGAATTCGTTCGTTCTCGTTGCATTGCTTTCCTACGATTGTCGTTAGCACAGCGGAAACAATAGAAATAATAATACTAACAACAATACAAGCATACGCAAACACACACGATATACGTGGTTCGAAACCGAATGGTTCGTACTCCACGGGCGAGCTCACTGAGCTCTAGTTATGTGCACGACACTAACTAAACTCCTTCTCGACTACACGTCGGAGGTGGAGAAACCTCGTACAAGCTATTACAACAGTAATACTACAAGAAATACAAAGACACAAGAAATACAAGTAAAAAATGCTTTACAACTCTTTGCTTTGAACTCTTTCTTGTTTCTTGCTTTGGATGGCTCTTGAAGGACTGGAATGCAGCAGCAATTCCCCTCCAATCGCTTCCTTAAATTCTTAGCGAAATCCTCCCACTTGAGCTTCATTTATAACCTACATCAAGCTATTTTCGCGCCATCAGTCGACTGCCAAAAGGCCCCAGTCGACTTCCCCTGTAGCCATTGTCTCACAACGGCCAGATCCACGTTGGATAAGTTCCAACGGATCACCTACCAATCGACTGCCAGTCCATGGCAGTCGATTGGTGACCTAGTAGTCGGCTATGGAGCATTTTGTGCTCACGACATTCCCATCAGTCGACTGCCATCCCTCGGCAATTGATCATCGATCGACATCGAACGATCCAATCCATGGCAATCCGACCCAAGCTGCGATCTAACACGATCGAACGCTAGTCGACTTGGATCAGTCGAACCGGCACCTATGCCAGTCGACTGCTATCGGGCAAAACCTCAAACACCAAGTTGTTTGAGCATCCGACCGTCGGGTAAACCCTCAAACATCAAGTTTGAGCCTCTGACACTCAGTCTTAGCCACTTGGCCAAGTCCACCTTATCCCTCATGGAGTTCCCCACCGAAGCTCTCTTCCCTCGGCCTACGTCCCTCGAATGCGCCAAGCGCACGACTATGCAACGCCATCCTTTGCATCTCATGCCCTCGAAGTATGCTTACCTTGGGCCTCACTCCATTCGCTCCCCATCTGGCGGTCCCTCGGATGCACCAAGCGCACGGCTTCGCAATGCCATCCTTCACCGACTCAAGGACCCCGAGCCTAGTGAACCTGCCAAGTCCTCAAGACTTCCCACATGCACCAAGCGCATGACTTCGCAATGCATTTCTCACCAAGAACACTGCTTCGCAATGCTTTGGACTTTTCCACACCAAGCTCCATGCTTGGATTTTCCATGCCAACACCATGTTGGACTTTCCCACACCAAGCTCCATGCTTGGATTTTCCTTGCCAACACCATGTTGGACTTTCCCATGACAATCCCATGTCATGAGTTTTGTCTATCATCAAAATACTATCAAAGTACTGCTCGAGTCAAACTCGAGTCAACCTGGGTCGATTGCACCAACACTTTTTTGGAGGAGGATGAGTCTAGGTCGTCTATTGCCATTAGGGCAAGGTTTGAGTAGACATGTTCTTCTTCTTCGGATGATGATGATGATGATGATGATGAAGGATCATCCCATGTCCTTGCCTTGAGTGCTTGGCCATCCCCTTCTTCTTCTTTTCCTCTTTCTTTCTCCTCTCCTCTTTGCTCTTGTTCAAGAGGGGACAATTATCCCTTATGTGTACCTCTTGTTGGCAATTGTAGCAAATTATCTTCCCCCTTGGTCTTCTCCTCCTAGCATTAGATTTATTAAATTTAAAATTTTTCAAAGCACATCTTACCTTCCTTACCATGTATGCTTCTTCCGTGTTATCCATGGAGGAAGAGGAGGATGCTTCATCAGAGGTGGAGGGAGTCTCCATCTTCTTCTTCCCCTTGTTGGCCAATAGTGCCACTCCCCTTGATGGTTGAAATTTTGGCTCTTCTACTACTCCTTCGAGCCTTGTTTCATGGAGCTCCATGGTTCAGAAGAATTCCTCCAAGGTGCTAACTTCTAGGTTCTTGGAGATGTAAAAGGAGTCCACCATTGAGCTCCATCTTGAGGACCGAGGGAAGGCATCTATTGCCTTCATGAGCATGTCCCTATTTGAAAGCTTCTCCCCTACACTAGATAAACTGGTTATTATTTCTTTAAATCTAGCATGTAGAGATGTTACCTTCTCCCTTTTATCGAGTTTGATGTTGTTGAGTTGGGATCGTAGGACATCTCTCCTTGCTAGCTTGGCCTCGGATGTGCCTTCATAAAGCTCCACTAGCTTCTCCCACATCTCTTTGGCACTAGAGCATTCCCCAATCCGGTTTACTTCTTGTTGGGGGAGTACGTTGAGGAGATGGTGCTTAGCCTTTGAGTTCGCCAAGTACTCCTCCCTTTGCCTCTTACTCCACCTTGATTTTTCCAATGATTCTCCTTCTTCATCCCTAGGCATCTCGAAACTGTTTTCCATAATTAATAAAATTTCGAAGTCGGTTTCGAAAAATACCTCCATTCGCTTCTTCCACCAAGCGAATTTCCCCTCGAACTTTGACAGATGAATGTTAGAGTCGGCCATCTCATGATGTAGTGCTTGTTGTGGCGGTTAGTCCAGTGACAAGCGCCTTGGCTCTGATACCACTTATAGGGTCGATGTTGGCCGGCTAGAGGGGGGTGAATAGCCTTTATCGTAGACGGTGGAAGTCGTTCATTCGTTGCTCATCTACAAACACTATTAGCGCAAGCGGAATATACTAATACAAACAATAAGATAAAGCAAAGTAAAGAGCAATTCGCTAACAAGAGAATATAACGTGGTTCACGGCCTCGCCGCTAATCCTCGACCTGATTCGTCCAAGGTGAATCACTCCTTTGCCAAATCCACTAGATCTCTCCTTTGCACCAAGCTAGGTGGAGGTAACCTCTTTACAATCTCTCTTCTTACAATAGAATGGAATAATAGCAAGTAAGAAGAGTGGGAATCCTTTAGGGCACTTTGAGAGTTGTTAGGAGTTAAAGCATTAGGTTCCCAAATGCCCTCACCCCTTCTTTTTATAGAAGAAGAGGGTTTCTTCCCGTTGACACATGACCAGTCGACTGATGCCCCGATCAGTCGACTAATCTCATAGTCGTTGCCCAATAATGGCTTCTTCCACATTGGATTCCATCCAACGGCTCCCACATCAGTCGACTGATCTTACCATCAGTCGATTGATGGAGCTATCAGTCGAGTGTCGGAAGTGAACACTCCATTCTATGCCCGAAACCCATGTGACCAGTCAACTGATTCCTTCATCAGTCAACTGGTGGTCTCACAGTCGACTGCCAATCCATGGCAGTCGACTATTGGCACATGAACCGGACTCGAACACTAGTCGAGTCACAGTCGACTTAGAGTAGTCAACTACCATTACATGGCAATCGACTGATGTTGGGAAATCCCATCTGACACTTAGCCAATTGGCCAAGTTCCACCTAAGCGCACTACCCCTTCCCGAGTTAAATTCGCTCACTCTCATCCCTTGGAGTCCCTCGCCTTTGAAGTTGTCTTTGTCCGTCCACGCCCCTTGGATGCGTCAAGCGCACGGCTCTGCAGCACCATCCTTCACGTCTCACCCTGAAGTCTACTTCCTCCGGCTTCACTCCAATCTCCTCGTCCAGCGGTCCCTCGGATGCTCCAAGTGAACGGCTTCTGCAAAGCCATCCTTCACCAACTCAAGGACCGAGTCATGAGAGGTGAAACTCGCCAATGCTCCATGTGTGAATTACTAAGTCCTGCAAGCCTCCAACGCACATATCAAATCCAAACATCCTAACTTAAACCCTTTGCCACACACATCAAAACCATATCACGGGTTGATTACCCTAACAATAGGCTCCTCATCGTCAATGAGTAACACGTCATTCGATTCGCTTATGAGAAATCTATATCTCTCAGGACTGTTGTGTGTCCTACCAGATCTATGAAGATATGATGTCATAATAGGTTCAGCCGATGTCTCATCACTATGGGTTATCGGTTGAGGTGTTTGACCAGGTATCTCATCAATGCCTATTGGAGTCTCATGAACCTCCTCAAGTTCAATGACACTCCCACTATTTTCTTGCAAGAGAAACTCTTTCTCAAGAAACACAGCATGCCTTAAAACAAACACCTTTTGTTCTACAGGATGATAGAATTGGTAACCCCTCGTTTCCTTAGGGTATCCAATAAATAGATATTTATTGTCTAATACAGTCCACTTCACATAAGCAGGACAACCCCATATATTCAAGTAAGATAAAATGAGGTTTCTTACTATTCCATATCTCATATGGAGTAGCGGAGACTACCTTGGTCGGGACTCTGTTTAGCAAGTAAACAATTGTCTGAAGTGCATAGCCCCAAAAGGACTTAGGAAGATTCGTGTGATTGATCATCGACCTAAGCATGCCCAACAAGGTTTAGTTTTCCTCTCAGACACACCATTAAGTTGTAGTGTATACGACGGAGTCCATTGAGACAATATACCATTGTCCCTTAGATAATCCAGAAACTCTTGACTCAAGTATTCACCACCTCGATCATATTGAAGTATTTTAATACTTTTTCAAAGTTTTTTCTCTAATTTATTTCTGAATTCTTTGAACTTTTCAAAGGCTTCAGACTTGTGTTTCATCAAGAACACATATCCAAATCGTGAGTGATCATCGATAAAAGTAATGAAGTAGCTATAGCCTCCTTGAGTATGAGTTGACATATGTCCACATACATCAGTATGTATTAGACCAAGAAACTCTCCCACTAGTTCACCTTTTCCAGTAAAAGGTAACTTAGTCATCTTGCCTTTTAAGCATGATTCGCATGTATCGAATGAATCAAATTCAAATGATTCCAAAATTCCACATCGGTGTAATTCGGACATGCATTTCTTGCTTACATGTCCAAGACAACAATGCCACATATAGGATTCTAATTGATTATCTTTCTGAGCACGCTTGTTGCTCGCTTCGATATTGAAAATGTCACTGGATACGTCCAACATATAAATACCATTGCATAAAGTTCCAGTCCCATATATAACTCCATTCAAAGTTATGTAACAACAATTGTTACTAAAAGTTAAAAGATACTCATTTCTATTTAAACAAGAAATAGAAATGATGTTCTTTATCAATGAAGGAATGAAATAGCAATTGTCCAGTTCTAAGATAAGTCCTGTAGGGAGCTTCAACATATACGTTCCGATGGTGAGTGCAGCAACCTTTGCTCCATTCCCAACACGTAAATTTGACTATCCCTTGACGAGTCTTCTTCTATTCCTTAGCTCATGTATGTCATTACATATATGTGAGCCACACCTGGTATCCAATATCCAAGTGTCTAAAGAAATAGAATGACAATCAATAACAAAGATATCCAAAGAAGATGGGGCATCAAATACCTTATTCTTCTTCACAGACTCAAGATAAATTTTGCAATTTCTTTGCCAATGACCCTCCTTGCCATAATGATGGCAAGTGCCTTTTTGAGATGGTTCTGCCTTTTTAGTCTTTTTCTTCTTCCCTTTCTGCTATTCTTTGACTTCCTCTTAGAACCTTTCTTCGAGGAATCAACTAACAACATCGTCCCCTTCTCATGCTTCACAGAAGGCTCCAAAGTGTTCTGCATGTTGAGCAGTAGCAAAGATGAACCTTCTTGAATCTTAGAGGTGAAGAGGAGCTTGGAGACTTCGAACCTTTCGGATCTCACTTGCTTATCAAACAACTCATAGAGATAAAAGACTACGGTATGAGCATTCATATGCTCATGCTGCTTCTGCAGCTCGGGTACCATTGCGACTAGCATGATGCAACTCGCTAGTTCAGAATCACTCACATGTTTTTGATAGGCCAACAATTGGTTCGGAGTTGCATCATCACTAGGATGGGCGGGAAGAGGCTCTTCGAGAACATACGCAAGCTTTTCAACCATGAGAATAATTCTCAAGTTTCTAAGTTAGTCTAAGAAGTTCGGCCCACTCAATTTATTTGAATCCAAAATAGATCACAAAATCAAAGATGTCATGATTAAACGATTAATCTAAAAAGACAAATCAAGCATATATGAGGAAGATGATTTAAATGCATCAACATACATTTATAAATCTCATTCATTTTTCGAAAACAAAAACCCTCAAAAATCAATTCGGGAGATCGTAAGTCCATCTCCGAATGGGTTGATATCCAACATAGACAAGAACTACCTTGGAGAGAGTCCAACAAGCCATTCTTAGCTACGATGTGTTGAAAATTCATGTGCGCTCGGAAACAATTTTACAAGCACTAAGCAGCGGAAAATAGGATCGCTCCAGAGATCCATGCGAAAATACCATACTCGTTTGATCGATTCTATCCTATGAGGATCGTAGTTACCTTCGAAGCGTGCCCTTCGTGATCCCATCGGCAACACTTTATGTTCGGATCTTAGCAAGGTTAGTATGTTCATGCCTCCACGGTATCCACACGAACCGTAAGATGGAGAAGAACCAAACTGTGGTGCTAGCCACAAGATTGGTTCGACCAAGAAGGTAGAAAAAGAACAATAAGATGATCATGCGAAAATAAAAACTTCTGCACCTAAATTCTCATCAAATCCATTTTATATTCAACCATTGAATATGAAGGGTTTGTTACCCTTGGGATCCATGGAATTAATATCTCATTAATCCCATCTTAATGATCATGCAACTCTTCTTTATGATAAGTCTCACTCAATCTGAATTTAACTTGAGCCTAACTCGAGTCAGATTAATTGGGTATACCTTGAGTCCTACTCAATCCAAATTTGACTTAAGTCTAACTCGAGTGAGATTCATTGGGTTTACCTTGAGTCTCACTCATTGAGTCTAATCTACATTAGACTCAACCCGATGGCCCAATATCTCATCACATGAGTCATCTCCAACTCACATGTCCTAAGTGTGTAACCCAATAGGTTCTCGTAATGTTGGCAATGTTTCTAAAACCCTTTTAGAGACATAAGCAATGAGCGGCATCTAGCAATACATCTTTGCTACCCAAGTGACGAGAATGTCAAGATCCGACATAATCTTTTCGTGACTACTATCGTGTATGACTCAGTCCTTCGATCCTTGATATCTAGATTGATCAATGAGGAATAGACTGTGTCATCCTCTTATCAATCAAGAGTTTCTTGATATGCAAGTAGACTACTCAACCAAATAAGCTCAATATCTCATATTGACTTATTCGAGCATGCCCATGCATTTTAATAATCATACTCTATCAAGGGGCCCATAGATATCACTTCCGATATATTGAAGGGATAGATCTCATCTACATCACTCACATCCCTTCGCATAACTTATTGCATACCCAGTGATCGCCTTTATAGTCACCCTGTTATGGGTGATGGTTGACGAAGCCAAAGTATACAACTCAATATGTAGGGAAACGTAGTGACTTTAGGTCTAAGGATTATTTATACCAATAGTCACATGAGAATGTTTATGACACTCATATAATGATCCATGAAACATTCTCATGGCGGGTCAATTCGGTACATAGTCTCTAATATGTACCCATGTGTCAACTTGATATCACATATCTATAACTTGTGAGATTAAGTCATTAATTAACCTACATGCTAGTCTCTACGCATTAATATTGTCCATATATATATATATATATATATATATATATATATATATATATATATATATATATATATATATATATATATACAAACTCTCACTATCAATTCAACCAATTGATATCTTGTAAACCTGAACCTACTATTCAAGGACACTGTCATATTATTCATATAGCACATATAAGAAATAATATAATAAGCAAACCTTCCATGTTATTAATGAAATACGATACATATGATCCCTAGTCAATCATCTCATGATTGGTACTAAGGGCTGACACTAACACGATGGTAGGTATCAAGTATACCAATTGCATATCACATATATGCAACTATCACAATGTGCTATCAACTAATTGAATGTTCACACATACATTGGGTTGTTAACACACTAACAAGTATGCATCATATGCATAACACCCAACTTCACCTCCCTTCACATCGATCTTGGAGAGAGTCCAACAAACTGATGCTCCAAGTTAAAGCTTACCCATTAATCGTGAAATAGTTTTAATATGGTTAAAGCACATTCAACCAATTAGCCAGGCTTGGAGAGAGTCCAACAATCCAAACTAACGATTGACCTCTGACTCTTACCATATTAGAAATAAACTATTTCAATGGTTTGAATATATTCAGGTTCGAGCCAAGCTTGGAGAGAGTCCAACAACCCAAACAAGAAATAGAACTCTAGTTCTAACCATATTAATGGAAGGTGTAGGCATTAATATTGTGTAAGGGTTTTAAGGTCTCATCGTCTTTGCATACAAATAACTATTATCTACATGGCATGACACACATGGCATACATCTACATGTCATGACACGCATGACATAATGATATGCATCTAATGCAATTACATGACATACAATTATGGCATGTACAAATAGTTTTCTTATTTGTCATAACTAATTTTGGAAATAAAATATGTTTGAGATTTGATTTCTCAAATCAAATATTGATTAAATTAGGAAACAAATTTCTAAATCTAATCACGTATTTTATTTATGGAAAATATTAATTAAGGAAATTCAAATTTAATTTAGGAAACAAATTTCCTAAATTGTAATTTCCTAATCACATTAGAAAATTTCCAATTTGAATTTCTTTACTAATTAAAATTTCCATAATTATTTCTAAACTTTCCAAAAGTAGAAAATTTCTAAAAATATAATTATGACTATCGCAAAATAATTTTACAATTATGTCAAAACATAGTCGGGCTATGATACCACTGTTGAGATTTCCCCAGCACTGACATGGGTGCGTGTTCGAACATGTTTCATAAACATGGACACAGCGGAAGCAAAAATAAGTAATAAACTAATTTATTACAATACACACACCACACGCATGCAAGATACAACAAGTGTAGACATAATCTCCATTTCAAATTTTGCAATAAAAGAAAACTACTCTAGGTATACCTGACAAATTATGTGAAGCATAAATGACATCAACTTTAGCGACCCTCGTAAGTTTCGTCTCTATCCGTATCCACGTCGAGTATCATTGGGATAGCTTCAACAAGCTATGAGCCCCGTCTTCACACGAGATACTAGTCTTGTATCAAAGACATTGTGATCCGAGAGATGATCACAATTCGAATCCAATTCGAATAAAAAAATGAGTTTCATAAACTTGCTTCTCGAAAGTAGTTTTCATCAACCAATTGATGAAACTTTGATCCTCCTCCAAAGAGGATTGTCGGAGATCCAATTCTCGGCAAGGAAGTCACTGCCGGAGTTCCGAACGTCGGATAAACGACACTCTCATTGCAAAGGACACAAGCTGGCCAAGAGGGCAACTTGGTGGAGGAGATGGTCAAGCAAACTAGTGGCTGGCAGCTTAGCTTGCTTGTCGGTGGATGGTCGGTGGCTTGGTGGTTGGCCCGTGGCTGGAGGAGGTGGCTGCCCAACAACTTTGGGCGGCACAAAAGAAAGAAGAGGAGAAGAGAAAAACTAGGGTTTCAAAAACCTAAGTCGATCGAACCTATCAACACGGATTATCTCTCAACCCCGTTATTTATAGAGAACGTATCTCTTATCCATTAAGAGACTTTTTCTCAAGACCTTTTCTCTAAAGCCTTTTCTCGAAAAACCTTTTCTCAAAGGGTTATTGGTTCACAACCAAAACTCGTTAACCCGCTCCATTAACTTAAGTTAAAATAAACCAAACCACGTTCATCTATTTTAAGTTAAAACGAACCGAATCAATTTTGGTTCATTCGTTTAAAACAAACCAAACTACTTTGGTTTATTTCCACCATTGGATTAGAACCAAACCAATTTGGTTCATCCATCATGTCTTCATAAGACTTGGCCCATCCACCCTTCCGATGTGACTGAAACAACTTCATGCTCGCTCTTTGTTTGGTCCAACGAAACCAAGTCTCTCTTGATCTGAGAATCTCATTCTCAAACTTGTTTTAAATCCTTCGGATAACACTCGTAGTGTGTGTGACCAAATAGGTTCTCGATTTATGTTGGTCATCTATAATTAACCATTAATTATAGAACGATCATGAGTGACACCTAGTAGTACATCAAGATCTCCAATTAACCGAAAAATCAACGATTGACCCCAGAACAACTTCTGAAACCTTTCAGTAGCTCTAGTGAGTTGTGCCCCATTCCCTTCACTTGTCTTATACCCACTTGGTTCAGGACATGGTCTATGTGTCAGTCCTCACTAGGCTGACCACGTCACACCTAGCCCAAGTATTACTTCCTCATCCTTCGGATTCTAGTTACTACACATGTATCCAAGAGTACCATACTCTAAACATGTAATTCTTTGGCCAAAGACTTTAGTAACAATCCGACGAGAGGCCATAGGGTATACATCTCTTCGTAAGGAGTGGTGAATCCTCTGTAGGCTATTCAAACACCTTCGGTCATTTTGACTTATACCCAATCATCCTGGGTCTACATCTCCTCGGAGATACTTGCTTAAGATGTCAAAGCATAAGTCTTTATGAACAAGATGATTTGAATACAACAAGTCGAAGGACATCGCACTTAAGCTGCAGTAAGAACTTCATTGACATATCCATATATGCAGAGAACCATATGAAGTCTTACAACTATTCACTCCAATGAACTAGTTACCATAACTAGCATCCACGGTTAACTCCGGACATCCCAATGTTTCCAGCCAGTGAGAAACAATTGCTTGGATAAATCGAAGAGTATAACTCGTCCTAGCCTCAACAGAATTGATGGTGTCTGAATGCATCAATTCATCGACTAGGGATAATTCCAATACATTACAATTACACATGTAGAGATACTCTCTAGTTATGATCCAATCACAAATTTTCTCATGTTGTGAATCGTATTGCGGACATTCAATAAATGAGTTTTAGATTCAATCATATACATGAAAGCATGTATACTTAAATAAGGAATCTTCATTTATCAAATAAATGGTACAACCATAAGGCGATTGCCTTAGGACATCTCTCATATATAACTAACATATTGGATGAGTGAAAGGAACAATACACAAAGTAACTAAAGCTGTTGAAGGGTTTAGAAATATTTTGAAGTCATTTTGGACTTTTAGATCGATTAAGAGTCATGATTTACTGTTAGGTGTCACACATAATCTATTCATAATTAATGGGTTAATTATGAATGACCAACATAGTCGAAAACCTATTGGGTCACACGCAATACGTGTGACCTAGAGATGTAAAACAAGTCTAAGAAAGACATTCTCAAAGAGAGAGATTACATCTTGTTGGACCTGGCCAAATGGGTGCAAAATGGAGACTATAGAACATCCAATGGTTGTGTTGGGACTTAGCATGACCATATTACACTTAAACGAAGTTAAAAGAATAATACAGAGCCTCACCCAACCGTGCTTAACTAGACACGCGTCGTGCCTAGCTCTAGCAAAAAAGGCTAGAGCTAAGGCCATGCCTAAAGGGACACACAATTGCCCATGTGTCCAGGCACGGTCGTGCCTAGGACATATGGTCGGTCGTGTGTCCCACTTATGGCCGTGTCATGGGGCTGTCAATTTTGGTGCCTTCTCGTATTAAATTTTTTGATTTTCTTACCATAATTATGGAATAATTATGGTAAGATAAGTTGTTTTAAACTTCCTAAGATGCCCTAATCAAGAGATCTATAAATAGATCCTTGATAATCTTTGGAAGTGTGAATCTAAGAATCGTTTAGGGTAGCCATCTTCTTCCTCTCTTGTTCTCTCGTCTCCATCGGTTGGCTAAAACTAATCAGAGGCAAAGACTTACTGATCATGGAGTTATCTCAAGTGATCCTAGCATGGATACTGATAGAGGCAAAGCCTATTGGTCTTGCTCATGGTTTCTACGGATTCAAAAAAATCTTAAAGATATAAAGTTTTTCTCCTTTCTTTATTGTGATTATGTCAAAGCATGAGTTCCTGACCCCCAGGGGATGTATGGGAGGAAATAAAATTTTTTTATTCACCCTTTTCTGCCGCGCATGCTCCCAGAAACCCCAATAACTACTATTGTTAATTATGAGGTAGCACAAATCTTAGTGGACTCGAAAAGTTCGATTAATGTGTTTTTCTAGGAAGCTTTTGACTAGATGCAAATCTCCATGCCTCTTACCTTGGAAAATGGGTGAGTTAGAGAACCAATATGACTCCATTCTTGATAGTGGATGCCCTTTTGGCCTATAATGTCATCTTGGGGTGGTCATTCCTCTCATGGTAGTAGCCTTTCCTTATCATCAGAAAATTAAATTTCCCATCGAATGCTAGTGGGGGAAGTCAGAGGCGAGTAGAGAGCAGCTCGAAGCTGCTATGTGGAGATGGTTCGGGCGAATAAAAAAAGAGACCTATTCGAAGGTTAGAAGGCTAGCACTTCAGCTATTTCTGAAGTTCATATGCTAGAATAGTCAGCCCCCGAGGAGGAGCACCATAGAAGAAGGAGAGCTAGTGGAGATAACAAAAGGGAAGGTAACCCGAGTGGCAAGGTAGTTGGACATAAAGGAAGATCTCGTTACCTACCTCAAGAGGAATGGAGATGTCTTCACAAAGGACATCCATGACATGACAAAAATTGATCCGAAGATTGCCAAGCATCACTTGAATGACGCAAGTGGAGCTAACCCGTCAAGCAGAAGAAGAACCACTTTAGGCCTGAGAAAGACAAGGTTGTTAGTGCCTATAAGATTCATATATCTCCGGCCTAAACCCTCATGGTTTTGTTTTTAGGCTTTACCCAAAAGACCTCATTCCAATGGATATATCTTTTTATCTTATAAGAACATGATCTTTTCCATGTCTTACCTATTGGTGCAATCGACCCAGGTCACGATTGACCAGATTCGAGTTGGACTCGAGTAGTGTTTTAATGTTTGATATTGATGTTTGACAATGTTTTGGGGAGATTGTTGGTGCAATCAATCCGAGTCATGATTGACCAGACTTGAGTTTGACTTGAGTGGTATTTTGATGTTTGACGATGGTTTGGCCATTGTTTGACTATATGGTTGACATGGGGTTGACCATATGATGGAGAAGTCCAAGTGGGACACTTGACAATGGAAAGTCCAAGTCCTATGTACTTGGCATGGAAAGTTCAAACATGGGTCTTGGCAAGGGAAAGTCCAAGCTTGTGTCTTGGCAATTGGAAAGTCCAACATGGGTTGGCAAGGAAAGTCCAAGTCATGCATGGGTACTTGGCAATTGGAAAGTCCAAGGGTTTATATTAGCGGCATAAAGACCAAGCAGGAGTCTTGTGATAATTGCAAACTCAAATCTCGCGATGGAGACTGTCGAGGACTCGAAGCGTGTGCTCGCACTCAACACCTGCAAGTGCACGAATGTCATCAAGTAATAAATAGATTATCGATCTCACAGTGACTGAGATTCGAGTACCGATTTATTCATTGGACGTTATTGTTCGAAGTTCAGTTCAAATGGTTGTGCTTAGGAGGTTTGTCGATGGTCCTAACTCTAATACAGTGTCACACGGAGGAAGAGAAGGGTTGCTACGAGTCTTTAGATGGGATTCTATGAATTTTGATTTTGTTTGTGTGTTGCAGAACACGTTGTCAATTGAGTTTTGACTAGGTTTCTAACTATGGTTTTGTGGAAAGGACATCATAAACTCACACGATGAGCCTTCGCATCTATCGGAAGCTACCTCTGCCATACCAGGTCAACCCCTGGCTTTAGAATGGGATAGTCGATACAAGGATGCCGAATCGATCCCTGCGACGAGTCAAAAACGAGCCACGTTTCCTACTCTAGCGCATCCTTCTACCCACAATTATCGGTGATGAGGCCAACCCTTAGGTTCCCCCTTAATTGCCTTAAATCTTTGATATGAGGGATGTCACCCCTAGTATCGGCTAAGCACAGTGACTAGAAAACCAAAACAATAACTATAGATCTAAACCAAACACCAATTGCAAATATAATTTCAAGAATGAAAAGATATTTGAACCAACATGTTTTAACTCGACAAAAACTACTCCCTAGTCCTAGAATCAGAGAATCTACTCCATGAATACGAGAAAAGAAACACAAGGCATTGTAGAATTCGTATATACAAGATAAATCATGGAAAGAATAATGATTACAATGCGTTGAGGCTCTTCTCTCTAGCATTGAGGTGCAGAACTTGGATCTCGAGCGTCCTCCTTCCTCCCTGTTGCGAGTTTTCGATGCTTTTTAGGGCACCAGTGTGCCATCCTGGCCATCGACCCTCTCCCCTGGGGTTTGGGCGTGGCTTTCTTTATATAGACATGAGGTCGGCTCTTCACGAAACCCAAAAAAAGACCTAATCGCATCAAAACGCTTGGCTGCCACATGGCCCTGTGTTTCCACATGGCCAAGCCATGTGTTTCCACATGGCCAAACAGTGTGTGGCCCTGTGTTGGCTAATCTCAAGCTTTGGACACGGTCGTGTATAGCCACATGCTCTGGCCATGTGCCCTACTGCATCCAGCTGTCAAATGCTCTTTTTCGCTCCGAAAGTGCACTATTTTCCCAATGAAAATGCTATCCTGCACACAAAAGTACAAAGAGTAGATCTCCGAACCATAAAACAGGAAATTCATGCAAAATAAAGTAAAATATGCATGAAACAAACATAAAATGAAATGAGATGTGAGCGAAAACTACTCTTAAAACCCTATATGTTTTACTCACATCAATTTCCCCAAACGTAGATCTTTGCTTGTCCTCAAGCAAACCTCAGTGCCATGGGATTTTAAAAAGGTGTTGTTCCATACTTAGCATATTAACTAGATTTATCAAGTGGTATTTTCAATCAAAGCAAATTAGACATGTTCTAGAAGTTCACTAAGTTAGCTCCTTGTGCTTGTGCTAAGCGAATCTTCTTAGGGTATACCCATTCCATGGTAAGTTAAGTCATCATCCTATAGCTTTCCTAAGGTCTCCAGCTCTTAGGCACTTACTTGCCCAAAACGAGGATCGTTCCCTAGATCTAGCACAAAGTCTCAAAGGTGTGCTCAGTATTGAGAGAAATTGGTAGGTGTTTCCCCAGTAACCTGACTCGGTCTCAAAGGGGCACCTAACCATTTCCACCACCGACAACTGTTTTTATTCCTCATAATCTTTTTCAATAAATTTTTTTCTCTTACTCTCTCTTTCTTTCCTCTCTCTTTTTTTCCCTCTTTTCTTATTCCATTTTGTTTCTCTCTTGGGATTTTGATTTTTCCGAATGAGCTTTCACAATCCAAGCATCTCTAGTAACTAAAATGCTAAATCTAGAGTCACTTATGGAGTCCAATGTACTAGACTACTGAGATGAATCATAACTAAGTACATACTAGGTTTTCCCTTTTAGAATGTTCGTCATGTGTAGGTGTAAAAATAAAAGCTAATCAGTGCAAGTCTAGAACATTCATTAGAGCAAATAAAATAAAATGCCATGAGATAAATGAAGCTAAGCTACCCATGGAAACAACTCATGAAGAAAACCTTAAAAATACTAGTGAGGCAACTTATAGATAGCAAAAACTAAGTGCTGAAAGAAACTAAACAACCTATGCATGAACAAATGAATGCTAACTAAAATGCAAATATCAGGAAATAAACTACTGCTAGAAACAAAATAAATCAAAACTTGGGGCCTCCCAGACTTAAGTGAAACATACCTCTAGTATGGTGGGCGAGGTGGAAAGTCTGGTAGCCTCGGCATCTCGGGGTCCTGGGAGAATCTGGTGTGGAGATGCTGATGTCACATGTACATGTGATCGATCTGAGAGCTAGTGGATGCAGCGGCTACTCTGTGGTCCTCCTCCCGGGCCCCCTATGCCTGCTGAGAATGCATATGCCACCGCATCTCCTGGCGGTAGGTGACCTCCTCCTGGCGACGGGCAGCCTCCTCCTGGAAGTAGATACGAGCCTCGTCGTAGAACTCTTTGGCCCACTGGAAGTGCTCCCGGAAGCCTTGGAACAAAACACGAGGATGAGGCAACAAGCCTACCTCACCTCATTATGATTAAAACCATGAATATAATAAATACAGACTAATACTTGTTGTTGCAAATGAAGAGATTTTGAACTTGGCGTTGCGTCGACGTTATGACGGCGTTAGAGCTTTGGCGTTGTGGGAGCACTTTGAGAGTAAGATGGATGATCTTTGGGTTGGATTCCTCCCCTCCTTTTATAGATTTGTGCCTTGGAATAAGTCTAGATGCATATCCTTAACTTTTGGAACTTATCACGAGGTGGCACCTTATCTTATCGCGAAGTGGTCGCGTCAAACATTATCCTGTTTGACCTAGCGCAAAAGGCTGATTCGTCACCATCAGTCGACTGCCAATAGCCAGCAGTCGATTGTCAGCCTGACCACTTCCCTACAGTAAGAGGTTAGCACAGAAAATGGTAAAATGATGGTTTCTTACCGTCCGATCTCGACCTAGACCTTCCACTGGAAGTCTTAGTCAGATCGCCGCCTATGGTCATCCCCATATAGAGGACATGACCTTACCATCTCTCTTCGTACTCATGCTTACCTCTAGTCCTTTATGACCTATTGCTTTGCTTCCAGTCTTCCACCTAGGTTCTTCGATTCCCATGAAGTTCTCCTGGTGTCGCCCGACCACCACGATTTCTCGACTCAGGATTCTCCGGGTGTCGCTGACCTTCGGCTTAGCTTAACCATTTCCTACACACTTAATTCAGCTTATGAGATAATAATATGACCTTAACTTTGGATCTTTACCATAATCAAAACCTAGGTTCGATTATCTAGTGCCCTTGTACCAACAATCTCCCCCTTTTTTATCTATAGCAAACCGATACAAAGTTAAGGGAAAAATTAAAGCATAAAACAAGTAGAGTAAATGATAAACATCCTTTAAAAAACACCCCCTTAACCCTAAGTGAGTTTTGAAAGAGATACCTTGATTTTTTAAAAAAATTAAATTTTTATTACTCCCCCTTAACTTTCGCTCTTCTCTCCCTTTCGTAATAAATCAAAAAAGGTGTCAGAGTTTTTATATAAAATAGGGGTTTAAAAACAACATGTGTCTAGAATTATTAAAGATAAATCAACTATGAGCCCAAGCATGCATCTAGTAGTAGTTAGATAGATTGGTTCGAGGTGTGTGCCTTTGCACCAATAATTTAAAGGTTTGTAATATAACCCTTAGGGTTAGTTTTCTCTCTCCCTTAGTTAAATATATGAAGTATAAGAGATGTAGGGGGCGCTAAACTTTGGCCTAGAGAGTTGTAAATATTCATTAAGTACAATAGCTGAGAAAATAGGTAGCATTTTGAAAATGTTATATTAAGTGTATTTCAATTATCCTTAACATCTCACCCATCCTATGTGTCTCAGAATGTGTTCATCTTATATGTTTTGTGAGATGATTTGAACTTGATTAAAGATAGTCAACCTTGGGTTAGATTCGGATTTAACCTTTAGATCATTAAGTAACTTTTCGAGAAACTGACTTCCAGGTCGTGGTGAGGCACAAGGGCCTTCTTTGATCAGAACAATGACCACTTCCTTAGACAAAGCCAAATTCAAGAAAATATCACTTACGTCACTTAGGGTTACTTCCTGGTCTAACTAGTTTAGGATACAGAGAGGTAGCTTCAGCTAGTTCAACTCAGCCAAGTGCACCAAGCTAGATACTCCTTATCTAACTCCAATACACGAGATGTTGTTTCCCTAATGTACTATCATCTCACCGTGTCCTGATACTATGTTGTCAAAGTTGACTAACTATTTATCCTATCTAGCCATTCTAATAACTAATCATGCAATGATTTTGCTAAGAAAGTGGGTATAGTATTTTAGTGTTAGCTCTCCCTGGATCATTGAACCAATATGGTCTATCCACAAAGTGGACTTGATCCTGAGGAATCCAAAACTTATTGGTCCTTATATGTGAGTTCAATAAAACCTTTGGGACCCATGCTTGGACTCGTTGATGACTACGATTTACGATAGACATATAAGATATATTCGTAGTCCTTGACCTAAATCCGAGTCCGGCTTTGTTGTACATGGTTCTTTGAGTTCCAAGTAATCGGTTAAGATTCTTGGATCCCAATGTGAACCTTTCCAACCTAGCCTCGACCTCTTGAACTCGTCCTTTCAAGAGAGAATTCTCCTCCTCAAGTTTTTCAACTTGAGTTGAGTTTCCCTCTTGAACTTGACTAGTTGAAGAGGTTAGAGTAGCCTTTTGCTTGAGGGTTTCAACCTCATCAAGTAACGACTCAACTCTAGACTCGGACTTAGTCAATTTCCTATTGAGAAACTTAATTGCATGATATGAGTTTGCAATTAATGAACGACTTAACTTAATCTTTTCTTTTGATCCGGCTTTGAGTCTTGACTCGAATTCATCCTCAGAGTCGGAGTTGGATTCGTAGTCGGCTTCAGACTCGGACTCGGACTCTACCGGTATTGCCATGAACGACAAGTCATTATTTTGATATTCTCCCTCCTCCCATGTTGCATGAAAAGCTTGCTTGAGTTGCTTGTGTTTTGGCTTCATTTTTGGGCAGTCTGACTTGTAATGCCCCTTTTTGTTGCACCCATAGCATGTGTATGTTTGTGGGGGTTTCTTTCTCTTCAATTGTTCCCTTTTCTTTTTGATGATTCTTCAAACTAGATTGACTAGTTCGACCTCCATCTCCTTTTCAGATTCCGATTCGGATTCACCTTCCGATTCAGATTCTTCTTCTTCGGGAGGTATCTTGCTCTTTGCTTTTTGTCTTCGTCCTGTAAACAACGCTACATCTTTCTCGACCGAGACCACATTAGTTTGTTCATGTAACTCAAATTTTGAAAAAAGTTCATCTAATCTAACCATTGATAGATCTCTAGATACCTTGTAGGCATCAACCATTGATGCTCACAAGGTGGTCCTAGGAAAAGCATTAAGAGTGTACCTTATTATATCGCGATTGTCTACCTTTTGTCCAATGCCATGTAGACTGTTCAAGATGTCTTGGATCCGTGCATGGAGTTGCGAAGCGGTCTCGTGATCCTGCATCTTTAGATTATATAATTTATTGAATAGTAAATCTCTTTTGCATACCTTGGCATCGGATGTCCCTTCGTGTAGCTCGATTAACTTGGTCCAGAAGTTTTTGGTGCTAATGAACGGTCCAATTCAGTTGAGCTCTTCCTTGGACAAGCCGCATTGCAACACTTGGGTTGCTTTTGCATCGGCTTCGACGCACAGTTATCGGCGATGAGGCCAACCCCTAGGTTCCCCCTTAATTCCCCTAAATCTATGATACGAGCGCTATCACCCCTCATATCAGCTAAGCACAGTAACTAGAAAACCAAAACAATAGCTATAGATCTAAACCAAACACCAATTGCATATATTTTCAAGAACAAAAGATATTTGAACCAACATGTTCTAACTCAACACAAACTACTCCCTAGTCCTAGAATCAGAGAATCTACTCCATGAATACGAGAAAAGAAACACAAGGCATTGTCGAATTGTATATACAAGATAAATCATGGAAAGAATATAGATTACAATGTGTCGAGGCTCTTCTCTCTGGCGTTGAGGTGTAGAACTTGGATCTCGAGTGGCTTCCTTTCTCCCCGTTGTGAGTTTTTGATGCTTTTTAAGGCACCGGTGTGTCATCCCGGCCATCGGGCCTCTCCCCTGGGGTTTGGGCGTGACTTTCTTTATATAGACATGAGGTCGGCTCTTCATGAAATCCGAAAATAGATCTAATCGCATCAAAATGCTTGTCCACCACATGACTGTGTCTTTCCACATGACCAAGCCGTGTGTGGCCCTGTGGTGGCTAATCTCGAGCTTCGGACATGGCCGTGTGTAGTCACATGCCCTGGTTGTGTGCCCTACTGCATTCAGCTATCAAATGCTCTTTTTCGCTATGAAAGTGTGTCGTTTCCCCCATAAAATGCTATCTTGCACACAAAAGTACAAAGAGTAGATCTCCGAACCAGAAAATAGGAAATGCATGCAAAATAAAGTAAAATATGCATGAAACAAACATAAAATGAAATGAGATGTGAGCGAAAACTACTCCTAAAACCCTATATGTTTTGCTCACATCAATTCTCCCAGACTTAGATCTCTGCTTGTCCTTAAGCAAATCTCAGTGTCATGAGATTTTAAAAAGGTGTTGTTCCATACTTAGCATATTAACTAGATTTATCAAGTGGTATTTTCAATCAAAGCAAATTAGACATGTTCTAGAAGTTCACTAAATTAGCTCCTCGTGCTCGTGCTAAGCGAATCTTCTTAGGGGAAACCCATTCCATGGTAAGTTAAGTCACCATCCTATAACTTTCCTAAGCTCTCCGACTCTTAGGCACTTACCTGCCCAAAGCGAAGATCGCTCCCTAGATCTAGCACAAAGTCTCAAAGGTGTTCTCGGTATTGAGAGAAATTGGTAAGTGTTTCCCCAGTAACCTAACTCGGTCTCAAAGTGGCACCTAATCATTTCCACCCATGACAACTGTTTTTATCCCTCATAATCTTTTTCAATCATTTTTTTTCTCTTACTCTCTCTTTTTTTCCTCTCTCTTTTTTTCCCCTCTTTTATTATTCCATTTTTTTTTCTCTCTCTTGGGATTTTCATTTTTTTCGAATGGGCTTCCACAATCCGAGCATCTCCAGTAACTAAAATACTAAATCTAGAGTCACCTTTGGAGTCCAAAGCACTAGACTACTTAGATGAATCATAACTAAGTATGTGCTAGGTTTTCCCTTTTAGAATGTTCATCATGTGTAGGTGTAAAAATAAAAGATAACCAGTGTAAGTCTAGAACATTCATTAGAGCAAATAAAATAAAATACCACGAGGTAAATGAAGCTAAGCTACCCATGGAAACAACTCATGAAGAAAACCTTAAAAATACTACTGAGGCAGCTTATAGATAGCAAAAACTAAGTGATGAAAGAAACTAAATAACCTATGCATGAACAAATGAATGCTAACTAAAATGAAAATATCAGGAAAGAAACTACTACGAGAAACAAAATAAATCGAAACTTGGGCCCCCCCAGACTTAAGCGAAACATACCTCTAGTATGGTGGGCGTGTTGGAATGTATACTGAAAAGTCTATCTTTTGTATGAACATCTTTATTTTGAAATAAGAATCACATGATCATTGTTTGCATATTTTTATGACTATGCATATTGTCTAATACATTACATTGTAGATAACATGGTGTGTGGTGTCACACGGGAGATCATGTTATCAGCTCCTTGTAAAGTATATGTAAAGGCTCACAACCGAGATGACTTTGGACAAACCATCAGAATGGTTGTAGTGTGATTTGGTATTGGTTTGTCTTGACCATAGAATCACACTAGTGTACTATGTGTGTATTGAGCAGGACCGACTTAGAGGTGATTCGATTTATTGCTGACTACATAATCGAATCGGACCTCAGATATTATATTGCACATACTCTTAATCCCGATATAATAATGGGCACATATACTTAGTATTCATCTCTTTGATTTACCAATGGGTGAGATTTATATATTAAATCGATAGGCTCGGTAAGTTGGGAGATGATATTATTTATATGGTGGGTCGTTGATTATAGGAGGAAACTGTGTCCTATTGTAACGCCGGCCCTTATCTGCTCTCAGGGCGGCGCTACTTTACTCTTTTTTTTTCTTACATAACATATATGGATCATTTCACAATCCACATACTTTAACATGTTATCATAACTTAAACCTTCTTTTGCACATGCGTCACATATCATATTCATAATCAACATGTTAACATATCTTGTCTCATTTATAACATGCCTAACATAAAGAGTCATTCATGAGTTCTTAAGTAATTGAACAGTAACATAAATAAGCATCATCCAACATGATACTAATGATTCATAAGTCTTATAAGCGGAAGCAAAGTCTTAAGTGGTTCATTGAGCATGTAATATAAGCAGATAGTAACAGGGTCTTTCTCCACCATGCCACTATCACACACACTTGGCTCTTCCTGCTACTTCCTCTAGTTCAGGTTTCCTTTATCTACAGTATATGGACAACATAAACTATAAGCATATAGCTTAGTAAGATTCTTGCCTACTCACAAAAGCCACAAACTTCATCAAGCAATTAGAAACATGAGCATACTAGCATAAATAGCCTAAGTATTTCATAGCAACACTAATCAACAACATACCCACGTAATAAAACCTAAGCATGGCATAGAGTTTACATCAGCATGCTAAGCATAATTAAATCTAAGCAGGGCATAATTTAAACATAAGCATTCATGACATAAGCAATCCATAACATTATAAATCTTAGACATGCATAAAGTACATAATCACAAATATTCTTAACTTAACTAAAGCATCATAACTTCATAAAATCTAACATGCATAAAGGGCATAATCATAAGCATTTGTTTAACTTAACCATAAGCATTCATAACATAAGTATCCGTAACATCATAAATCTTAATCATGCATAAAGTACATAGTCACCAATATTCTTAAACTTAACCATAAGCATTCATAGCATCATGAAATCTAAACATGCATAAAGAACAAGTTCATAAGCATTCATAAGCATTCACAATTTCATAAAAGTCCTTTCTTTTCAAAACATATACATATAGATACTTCAACATAATCATAACTTGCATGGGGGGCCCCAGGTTAAGTACCACATAATGCGCGTTCCCTAATAGGCTGGGGTAGCGAGCCACCAGACCTACTAGAGCAAGACCTCTTACGTCTTACCAGGGCAAGACCTCTTACGTCTTCTTATGTCCCTTTGGATTTAATTAACGACCACCTGACGGGTCGGGTACTTAACCTCTTACAAAGTAAAATACTTAATTCCTTTCTTTCTTGTCATATCATAAAGAATGCTCTTAATCCCCAACATAAAAAGGAAAGCATCTCAATCTTATCTTATCATAAGGAGAGCTCTTAATCCCTACTTGAAAGGGAAGCATCTCCATCTTACCTTATCATAAGGAGAGCTCGTAGTCCCTACTTGAAAGGGAAGCATCTCCATCTTATCTTATCATAAGGAGAGCTCTTAATCCCTACTTGAAAGGGAAGCATCTCCATCTTATCTTATCATAAGGAGAGTTCTTAATCCCTACTTGAAAGGGAAACATCTCCATCTTATCTTATCATAAGGAGAGCTCTTAATCCCTACTTGAAAGGGAAGCATCTCCATCTTATCTTATCATAAGGAGAGCTCTTAATCCCTACTTGAAAGGGAAGCATCTCCATCTCAGACATTTCATAGCATACATGCATTCATAACATAAGAGTGCCCTAAAGGGGTCCTAAAGCATAGACATGTTCATCGCATAAGAATATTTCATAGGCATATTCATGGCATATTAAATCATAAAACATGTTCATCACATAGGCATATTTCATGGCATATTACCTCATAAACATATTCATCACATAGGCATAATTTCATGGCATACTACATCATAAACATGTTCATCACATAAGCATATTTCATAGCATATTGAATCATGAACATATTCATCACATAGGCATAATTCATGACATATTAAAATCATACACATAGCATAACTACACAAGGGGGGTGTTTTCATGAAACCCTAACCCTAAAACCAATGTTGGCCGAAACATGTAAGGTATCAAACATTGTATTTTTTTTGTCACCTAAAATTTCTACATGAAGCATATAACATCTCCTAATTCCTTTAGAAGCCTTTTCATGTAGCCCTAGCCCTAAATACCTTGGTTGGCCAAAACATGTAAGGGCTCAAGCTTGGATTTTTGTTACCTAAAATTCCTTCATGAAGCTTATAACTTATCATGGTATCATTAGAAGCATTTTCATGCAACCCTAGCCCTAAATACCTTGGTTGGCCGAAACATGTAAGGGCTCAAGCTTGGGTTTTTGTTACCTAAAATTCCTTCATGAAGCTTATAACTTATCATAGTATCATTAGAAGCATGTTCATTCAACCCTAGCCCTAAATACCTTGGTTGGCCAAAACATGTAAGGGCTCAAGCTTGGATTTTTGTTACCTAAAATTCCTTCATGAAGCTTATAACTTATCATAGTATCATTAGAAGCATTTTCATGCAACCCTAGCCCTAAATACCTTGGTTGGCCGAAACATGTAAGGGCTCAAGCTTGGGTTTTTGTTACCTAAAATTCCTTCATGAAGCTTATAACTTATCATAGTATCATTAGAAGCATGTTCATGCAACCCTAGCCCTAAATACCTTGGTTGGCCGAAACATGTAAGGGCTCAAGCTTGGGTTTTTGTTACCTAAAATTCCTTCATGAAGCTTATAACTTATCATAGTATCATTAGAAGCATGTTCATGCAACCCTAGCCCTAAATACTTTGGTTGGCCGAAACATGTAAGGTATTAAAGCTTCTTATTCTTTCATGCATCTATAAGAACGAATACACTGCAGGTGAGGGAATCTTACCTCCTTCGCTTTGCTTGGGAGATGACCTAATGGAAGCCACCTAGCCTTCTCCTCGCTTGAATGGGGATTTCGGCCAAAGGATGAAGAGGGAGCTCGGTGAGGAAGAAGAAGAGAAGAGGGAAGAAGAAGAAGTGGACAAATGGGACTTTCACTCTTCTTTATAAAGGGAGGAAGAGAAGTTTCTCTTCTCTTTCCATGCCTCTTCATTTACCCTCATCACACTTATCTACAATTTCCCCTCTTCCTCTAATGATATAATCCTATTGGGCTTCTGGTTAGTGGGTGCATCTATAGGGCTTGGCTATCTCTAGAGGTTTGGGGTTCAATTCCTAGGCCTTTAATCTCTTTTTGGCTATTTTCTTTTATTTTCTTTTATTTTTGAAAAAAAAACCCACATAAAGCCCATTATCGTAAAGCCAAAAATTCTCGTAAAATGGATAGAAATTTTATGGGCGTTACACCTATATATATTAGGATGATGATGTCCCCTTGAGGAGCTCATAAGGTTCATCATGTAAACCTTGCAGGCGGACTTGGTCTGGCATGATGAAAAGGTTGAGTGGTACTACTCATGGAGTTAGATGTCGATTAATTAATGGTCAGTAAATTAATTAATCGACGGACATTCGAGATCTTAAACACGGGGAGAAAATGTACAAATAATATATGGAGCCCATATTAACTTATGGGGGTTGGTGAGGTAGATCAATGATAATCTTTTAGTGGATTGGATTATCATTAATGGATCGGACTTTATGTGGGATTGATCCATGGGTGGCCAAGATCCAACTCCTCCTCATGGTCCCTATTGTAGCCTATTAACACCTCATGAAGCTTAGATCCAATGGATATAAACAAAACTCTAGATCCAAAGGTAGAGATTAAATCTCTAAGACCCGACGGTTGAGATTAAATCTCTAGATCCGACGGTTGAGATTAAATCCCTAGAACCAATGGTGGAGATTAAAAGGAGGATTATCCCTAACTCTATAAAAGGAGAACAAGGGGTTGGCGTGGAGACAATTAAGAGAAGCTAGGGTATTTGAAGGTTGGCGGCAAGAGTTTGGAGCTAGGGTTTGGGCTTGGCGGCACCTAATAAGGAAAGTTTTTCCTTGCCTTCTTCTTCTTCCTCAAGCTGCCGGCGCCCATTGAAGCCTTTCCAGCTCTTGGCCGGTGTCCAAAGTAGGTCCTCTCCTTCTCCTTGGCCGGTGGAACAAAGGCTTAGGGTCCTCCCTTGAAGCTTTTGGCCGACAACCATTAATCTCCTCTTCCTTCTTGGCCAGCGGCAAGCTCCATCCTTGGAGGTTGTTGGTTTGTTGAAAGAAGAAAAAGAGCCTTGTTTCTATTCTTCCTCTTGCTCAAAACAAGAAAGGAAGGAAGATTGGCGATCTAGGAGCTTCAACTTTTGGTAGATCGTCGCCCACATGACGTCCGAAAGGAGGACGGTCATACATTAGAAGATCGAGAGGTATATCGATTCTCTATTCTCTTTTGTAACATGTTTGTTTTTATTTTTCAATTATGAGCATGATATAATCTGTTTGTGGCTAAATAATACTTGGATCCCGAACATAAACATGAAAGTCGGTGATCCAGACATTGTCTATTCCACGGCTACTCGTAGAATAGAGGTTGGTCGCTTGAACAACAAGTTTGTTCAAGTGACCTCTCTAAACGAATAGCACGACGATGACTTGGTTGTTTGAGCAATCCCTTTTTTCTAGGATTAAATTTTTTTTAATCTGGGGACATCGATGGGATCGCCATGAATAAACAACCGAGGTGAAGTGGGAAGCGAAGTTTCCCCTCACGGATCAATGAAACCAACCCTTCAGGGCGAGGTGGAAAGTCTGGTAGCCTTGGTATCTCAGGGTCCTTGGAGAATCTGGTGTTAAGCCGTTGATGCCACATGTACATGTGGTCAATCTGAGAGCTGATGGATACAACGGTTGCTCAGTGCTCCTCCTCTCGGGCCCCCTATGCCTTGTGAGCACGCATATGTCGTTGCATCTCCTAGCGGTCGGTGGCCTCCTCCTGGTGATGGAAAGCCTCCTCCTGGAAGTAGATACGGGCCTCGTCGTAGAACTCTTCGGCCCACTGGAAGTGCTCCTGGAAGCCCTGGAACTCTTCCGTGTGTAGGTGCTCTGCTCCTCCCATCGCTCCCTCTGCGTCTGCTGCTCGGCAAATATGTCATCGAGGTGCGATCGGAACTCTAAAAAATCAAAGGCAGATGTACCTGCATCCTGCTCAAAAGTAGAAAAAGGTAGTGGTGCAGGTGCAGGCTCATGTCGACGTGGACTTGGTGAGCTCTTATACATGTGTGGACTGGAGAGAGAGTGATTAATAGGGGCGAAACACACAGTGTGGTGCCCTTTATCCCTTGTGCAACACAGCCATGTGAAAACACACAGTCTTGCCATGTGCACTGCTGGAATGTGGGGCACGGTCATGTGAAAACACACGACCAAGTCGTGTGCCCCCCGTTTCTCTCTTATGGTGCACAACGGTCCGAATTCTCCTTACACGCTTAGTCGTGTAGGTTCAAAATCATTTTTGTTTCTACCTAGCAAGTCCTTTCTAGTCCTAATTTATTTGCGAAATGCCAAATGTTATAAATTAAAGTTCAAATTACACAAATGAATGCAATAAAATAAAAAGAGAATATAAAAACTAAACTTGGGTTTCCTCCCAAGAAGCACTTTGTTTAAGGTCTTTTAGCTCGACCTCACTCCATAATTTCAATTTGGCTCCGGAGGTTTTGTAAACCTCCATTCATCTGTCTCGAATACTTTATCTACACTATCCTCTCTAGCTTTGGCCGGAATGACGTACTTCCCTGACACGGGTCCTTGACGTGCTACGCTAGCAGGCTCAAATTCCATCTTATCGTCTCCTACTTTTAAGGTCAGCTTGTGATTCTTAACGTCAATGATCATTCCCGTAGTTGTTAAAAATGGTTGTCCTAGGATGACGGGTATGTTCAGATCTTCTTCCATTTCCATGACCATAAAGTCAGTCGGAAGTGTAAAATTTCCCACCTTAATAGGCACATCTTCTAGAATCTCCAGTGGGTATCGGTATGAATGGTCGGCCAGTTGCAATGTCATAGTGGTGACCCTCAAATTCCCCAACCCTAGCTTTTTTGCATAGGGTATAGGGCATCAAGCTCACACTAGCGCCCAAATCGCAGAAGGCTTTGCTAATTAAGGTCGTCCCTATATAACACGGGATATAGAAACTCTTCGAATCCTTTAGTTTATGAGTGGTTTCGTTCCGGAGCTAAGCACTTGATTCTTCTGTGAGGGCCACTGTCTTAGACTTTTCGACCTTCCTACGATGTGACAAAATATCTTTCATGAATCTCGCAAATTAGGGCATTTGGTGCAGCGCTTCGAGTATCGACACCTCTACTGAGATCGATTTTAGCATGTTCAAAAATTTACCAAACTCAACATCTTTCTTTGCATGGGTCAGTCGTTGGGGGAATGGCACCGTCAACGATGGTTGCATTTTTTCGGCAGACTCCCGATTTATGTTTGCGTCTTCTCCTTCCCAGTTTCCATCGGAGGTTCCCTTATTTCGAGTTCTGGTTCCGCTCCGACAACCACCCGGCTCGGCATCTCTTTCAGCATCCTTCCACTCCCCAACGTCACTGCCTTGCACTACTCTACTGGATTAACTTTTGACTTTCCTGGCAATTTTCTCGGTACTCTAGAGATCTAGTTGGCAATCTGAGCTACTTGAATTTCTAGCATCTTTTGCCTATTGGCGAGATCCTTTACAGACGACTTTAACTCTTTGATCATCGTATCCATATGCGAATGTTGCCACTGAAATTCCGCATTCGCTTCATGTTGCATCCGAATGATGTTTTCTATCATATTCTCCAGACGGATGTTAGGCGTTGCGGCTGCCCATTTCCTAGTTGCTGCCCATATACTCCAGATGGTTGGGAATTCTCCGAGTTATTCCAATAGGAAAAATTTGGGTGGTTCCTCCATTCAGGATTTTAAGTGCTAGAGTATGGGTTGTTGGGCCTTTGATGGTGGTCCCCAACCACATTGACATGCTCGATCTGCTCCTCTAATCTGCTCTGCTCTCCATAGTAGTCCTCCTGATACGCTACTGCTCCTTCTCCATAGCCATTGGATGCACATGCAGAAATAGGATTTAAAGAGTCAAACCGTCTGCTAAGCGCGTCCATCCTCGCTACTAGGTGGTCCACGGAGTTGACAACATGTTGTCCTGCTACAGGAGATGGGTGACTACATTCGGAAGCCCATTGATGGTGGTTATGGGCCACCTCTTCTATCAACTCCTCCGCTTCCTCGATAGTCTTGTTCATTAGCGCTCCTTCTATAGCAGAATCGAGGGATATATTTGTGGCGTATGTGATCCCATTATAGAAGATGTGGATCACCAGCCACCTTTCCAGTCCATGGTGGGGTCATTGGTAGAGTAGCCCCTTGTAGCGATCCCAGGCTTCAAATAGGGACTCCCCTTCCATTTAATGGAAGCTTGTGATTAGATGGCGCATGTGAGAAGTCTTTCTTGGTGGGAAGTACTTGTTCAAAAATTATTGCTCCCATGTAGTAATGCTTCCCGATGGCAGGGAGTGAAACCATGCATTAGCCTTATCCCGCAATGAGAAAGGGAATAGGCTCAGGCGGATCGCGTCACCAGGGACTCCATTGATCTTCATTGTCGAGTAGATTTCCAAAAATATCTCCAGGTGTCGGTTCGGGTCTTCAGTCGCAGCTCCCTCGAATTGACTCTGCTGGACCATGTGTATGAGTGCCAGCTTCAACTCAAAGTTGTTTGCTGAAATGGATTATCCAGCTATACTTGACCTAAATCCTCTAGCACTAGGGGCTACGTAATCCCACAAAAGTTGTCTACCTATGTTCACCACGGATGCAGCTTGGTCCTCCATCCTCTTTTGTTCATCTCTCCGGCGATGGTAGGTTCATTCGATTTCTAAATCGATCGGAATCAGGCCTTCCGATCCTAGGCGTCTAAGCATACGAAGAACCGAGCCACAAAATTAGGAGTATCCCAAATGCTTAGAAACAAGAAATAAACTAATCTAACTGACTAAATCAAATGAAGAAGAGCTAATTATAAAAGAAAACGTAAAATTACTGCTAAAATAAAAACTTAATTTACATATGGAAAATCTAAAACTGAAGTAAATACAATAAAATAAAAATAAAAATAAAGCAAGTAAATAAATCTAACCTAAGTCTGATCCAATTATCTACTTCTTGATTCGATATCGAATCAATCAGTCCCCAGCAACGATGCCAAAAACTTAATGCATGCGAATGGGACCACAGATCTCGCGATGGAGACCGTCGAGGACTCGAAGCGCATGCTCACGCTCAATGCCTACAAGTGCAGGATGTTGTCAAGTAATAAATAGATTATCGATCCCACAGGGACTGAGATTCGACTACGGATCTGTTCAGTGGACGTTATTGTTCGGAGTTCAGTTCAAATGATTGTGCTTAGGAGGTTTGTCGATGGTCCTAACTCTAATACGGTGTCACACGGAGGAAGAGAAGGATTGCTACGAGACTTTAGATGGGATTCTAGGATTTTTGTTTCCTTTGTGTGTCGCAGAACACGTTATCAATTGAGTTTTGTCTAGGTTTCTAACTACGATTTTGTGGAAAGGACATCATACACTTCCCCGATGAGCCTTCACATCTATCGGAAGCTACCTCTACCATACTGGTCGACCCCTGCCTTTAGGACGGGATAGTCGGTATGAGGATGCCGAATCGATCCCTGCAACGAATAAAAAATGAGGCGTATTTCCTACTCTATCGTATCCTTCTACCCACAGTTGCTGGCGATGAGGCTAACCCCTAGGTTCCCACTTAATTCCCCTAAATCTTTGATATAAGGGTTGTCACCCCTCATATCGACTAAGCACAGTGACTAGAAAACCAAAACAATAGTCATAGATCTAAACTAAACACCAATTGCAAATATAATTTTAAGAATGAAAAGATATTTGAACCAACATATTCTAACTCGACACAAACTACTCCCTAGTCCTAGAATCAGTGAATCTACTCCATGAATACGAGAAAAGAAATACAAGACATTATCGAATTCATATATACAAGATAAATCATGGAAAGAATATAGATTACAATGCGTCGAGGCTCTTCTCTCTGGTATTGAGGTGCAGAACTTGGATCTCGAGCGGCTTCCTTCCTCCCCGTTGTGAATTTTCAATGCTTTTTAGGGCACCGGTGTGTCGTCCCAGTCGTCGACTCTTCATGAAATCTAGAAAAAGACCTAATTGCATCAAAACGCTTGGCTACCACATGGCCAAGCCGTGTGTGGCCCTATGGAGGCGAATCTCGAGCTTCGGACACGGCCGTGTGTAGCCACATGCCCTGGCCATGTGCCCTACTGCATCCAGCTACCAAATGCTCTTTTTCGCTCCGAAAGTGCACCGTTTTCCCTATGAAATGCTATCCTGCACACAAAAGTACAAAGAATAGATCTCTGAACCAGAAAATAAAAAATGCATGCAAAATAAAGTAAAATATGCATGAAACAAACATAAAAGGAAATGAGATGTGAGCGAAAACTACTCCTAGAACCTTATATGTTTTGCCCACACTATGTTGGCAGCATAAGTCCAACGGTTTGGCAATGTAAGCCCAAATATGCCTTGGCAGTATAGACCAGCTTAACATTACAATAGCCGATGAAAGTACCTGAAGGCTAGCGTATGGATCAACAAGTCATGGATGACTTAGAGGGATCCGATAGACGTGAGGCTGAGGGAGGTGGCTAGAAGGTTTAGGTCTAGGCTAAGGGTGGTCTAGCAAGTATGAGGGAATCATACTTGGGGTTAAATCTCATGTTTGAGATTCGTCAGTCGACTAGGGTTATGGACCAGTCGACTGGTCAAGTGTTTGGACACTTGGCAACCGAGTCGACTTGTATCAGTCGACTATGACCAATTGGATCGATGGGAGTCGGACCGAGTTCGAGCAAAATGGCCGGCGATCATTGCCCGATCGATAAGCGATCGTGATGGCCTCGATCGAGTTATGGTCGCAATCGATGGTCGATGTTGCAGACACAGAAGGTTCCAAAGTCGACTGTTAGGGTTTAACAATCGAGTGATGGCTCGATCAGTCGACTGATGGGCATGATCAGTCGACTGATGGTATATCCATTGGAACTTATCCAATGTGGCTTAGGCCATTGTGAGACAACGGCTATAGGAGCAGTCGACTGATGGTCACAATCATTCGACTGCTAAGCAAAATCCAGCCCGAATGTAGGTTATAAAAGTAGCTCATGGAGGAGGTTTTTGTCATGGTTTCTTAGGACAATTTGGGTTGATTTACTAGTGCAATTCAGGGTCTCCAAGTGCAGGTCAAGCAACCAAACAAGCAAGCTTCCAAAAGATCATTTGTAAAGTGTTCTTTGCATTCTTTTGTGTATTTCACTTTGTATTTTCTTGTATTTATTTTGTATTACTATTGTAATCATTTTATGAGGTTTCTTCATCTCCGACGTGTTGTCGAGAAGGAGTATTATTGTTGGGATGTATACTGAAAGCCTAGTCTTTGTATGGACATCTTCATTTTAAAATAAGAATCACATGATCATTGTTTATATTTTATATTTATTATATGTGTGCATCTTGTCTAATACTTTACATTGTAAATAACATGGTGTGTGGTGTCACATAGAGGATCATGTTATCAGTTCCTTGTAGAGTATAAGTAGAGGCTCATAACCAAGATGGTTTTGGATAAACCATTGGCATGGTTATAGTGTAATTTGGTATTGGTTTATCTTGACCATAGAATTACACAAGTACACTTTGTGTGTATTGAGGCGGACCGACTTAGAGGTGATTCAATTTATACTGACTATATAATTGAATCGAACCTCAGATATTATGGTGTACATGCTCTTAATCTCGATATAATAATGGGCACATGTACTTAATATTTATTTCTTTGATTTACCAATGGGCAAGATTTATGGATTAAATCAATAGGCCCGGTAAATTGAGAAATGATATTATTTACATAGTGTTCTGTTGATTATAGGAGGAAACCGTGTCCTATGTATTAGGATGATGATGTCCCCTTAAGGAACTCATAAGGATCATCATGTAAACCCTACAGGTGGACTTGGTCCAACATGATGATAAGGTTGAGTGGTACTACTCATGGAGTTAGATGTTAATTAATTAATTGTCAGTAAATTAATTAATTAATGGACATTCGATATCTTAAACACGGGGAGATATTTGTACAAATAATATATGGAGCTCATATTTAATTATGGGGGTTGGTGAGGTAGATCAATGATAATCCTCTAGTGGAATGGATTATCATTAATGGATCGAATTTTATGTGGGTCGGATCCATTGGGTGGCCAAGATCCAACTCCTCCTCATGGTCCCTATTGTAGCCTATTAAAACCCTCATGAAGCCTAGATCTAACAGACACGATTAAATGGAGGCTTGGGCGAAATCTATAAATAGGTTCCAATGCTTGGGCAAAAATATCTTTTGGAGAGTTTTTTCAAGGCTTGGGCGGCAAGGGTTTTTGGGTGCTAGGGTTTGGAGTTTCAAGGGTTGGGCGGCAAGCTTGCTTTTCCCTTAGGGCCAGCGGCAACACCATAAAGGATTAGGGTTTCATCTTCTCCTTTGCTCTTGGTCGGTTCCTCCTTCTCCTCTCCTAGGGCAGCACCTTCTTCCATCAAGTTTTGGCCGGCGGCAACAAGAGTTCATCTCTTTGTCGGCGCCCACATCTCCTCTCCCTCTCCTAGGGCCGGCGGCAACCTCTCTTGGTGATTGGTGGTCGACACAAGCAAGGAGAAGAAGGGAGTTTGTTCTTCCCTTGTTCAGAGCGAGCAAGGATGGGAAGATGCGATCTAGGAGGCTTCAACTCTTGGAGAATCGTTGCCCCCACAACGTCCAAGAGGAGGATAAGTCATACGATAGAAGATCAAGAGGTAAACAAGAGATATAATCTTGTTTGTTTTGATATAGTTCTTTTGTATCATACATGTGGTTAATTTACTTGGACCCCGATGATAAACACAAAAACCGGCGATCCATACATCATCTATTCCGCGGCTAATCGAGGACAAGAGTTAGGTTTGTCGAACAACAAATTTGTTCAAGCGAACACTCAAATCGAATAGCATGATGATGGATCGGTTGCTTGGGTAATCCATTTTCGTCCGGATTAATATTTTTATCCGAGGACATGAGACAAGATCGTCATGCATAAGCTACCGAGGCGAAGCGAGAAGCGAAACTTCAACCTTCAATTATTGATTAGTGGTGATATTTGCATCGCTAGGGCTCATTCAAGCCCAACCTGTGGAGTAGGAACCTTGAGATTCTGAACCACATTATATCTCGGTGTTGTTTGCTTGTATATTTTGTTATTGTTTTATTTCTATTATTTCTGTTGCGTACTAATCAAATTGTAGCAAGCATGTGAACGAATTCCATCGACGTACCAATCGCTATTCACCCCCTCTAGCGACGATCAATTCCCCAACAAGTGGTATCAGAGTGAGGCCGCTCTTCATTTGGACTAACTGTCGAGGGAGCACGCTAGGGGGCAAGATGGATCATCAAGAGAAATTGGGTTACGACATCAACATTCCACCGTCCTTCGACCGCGAAGATTTCGCATATTGAAAAGGTAGAATGATGTACTTTCTTATGTGCTATTTTGATAATTGGATTAGTGTCATAGTAGGTTTCAACACTCCAAAGGACGAAGAAGGAAGAAAACTCAAGAAGAAGAATTGGAGCAAAAGGCAACTCCGATACTTCAACATAAATAATAAGGTAATGGGTATATTACTTAGCGTAATTCCTAATGATATATTGTGTAAGATAAAAGATTTTAAAGATGCCAAGGAGCTTTGGAGCAAGTTGGCAAGATATCATAAAAACCCATCACCGCCACATGAAGTAGAAGAAGAGTCCAAGGAGGAGTGCTCATCCTCTCAAGCTCAAGAAGAAGCAAGCACATCTTCATCCCAAGAGCTTAAGGATTCAGAGGTTGATAGGGAATCAACATCCGGATTGGAAGAGGTGGAAGAAGTGGAAGAAGCCTCAACCTCTAGGATTGAGGGGGAGGAAACTAGGCCATCTTCAATACCAAAGCCAACTCAAGAGGAACCATCTACCTCTGGTCGGGAAGATGAAGAAGTCCAAACTTCCACCACCCTAGGTAACTCAAACACTTTAATTAATAATAAAAATCATATTATGTGTTTTGAGTGTGTAGGGAATATGGGCACTAGAAGAGCAAGTGCCCTAAGAAGGTCAAGAAGACTCCGTCGACACCAAAACTTCAAGAAAAGACTAAGGATGTCGGAGCCCCAATTAGGAAGAGCAATGAGCATGTGGTGTACTTCAAGTGCCAACAACTAGAGCATCACATGTAAGGGGAGCCTCTAAGATAAACCCTAAGGTATATTTTAGTAATGCACCTTCTTTAATTAATAGGCAAAAGCATGCTAGGAATTTTATTGCTATTACTCATGAACAAAAGCATGCTAGGAATAATAGGCTTTATTTCTTAGGGGCTAAGCGTGTTGATTTTAGGTCTAAGGACAAGTCTAGAAATAATGACTCTAGACCTATTTCAAATAAGGAGAAATTTGGGACTAATGTCCCTAGAAAAATTCTACCTAAGGAGTCTATTAGGAAGGCAGAAAACCATCTAGGTTTTAACTCCAAGAACCATAGACATATACCTAGGAAAGGTAATAATACTCAAAGAAATAATGGGCCCACAAAATTTGAGAAATTAGAGCTAGAAAATCAAGCCTTGAAATCAAGGCTTGATAAATTGGAGAAGACCCATCAAGGATGCAAAATCAAGTTAAAGGGTCAAATTGTCAAAATCTAGGGTCTAGGAGGCAAGGTTCATCCAAAGGCAAGAAAGGTTTGGGTCACAAACCTAAGCCTAAGGAGACCTACCATAGTGTTTCATTCGATTATGGAACACAACCTAGGTCTAGGAAAACCAAGGTCACAAGGGAAGTCATCTCTAAAGTTGACCATGGTAAGTGCCTAGTGGCTAGGGTTTCGAAGAAACCTAGGGAGGCCACTAAAAAGGTTACAAGGGGAGTTACCCCTAGAGTTAACCTAGGCAAGACCCAAATGGCCCAAATGACCAAGGCTACCAAGCCTAAGAGGGTCATTAGGAGGGTATCTTGGGAGATCATCCCTAAGGAATACCTAGGAAACCCAAAGAACTCAAATAGGTTTTGGATTCCTAGGAGCGTGATCGATTCACGCTAAATGGGTTAGGGTGTGCCAACTTTAAATGGATGGGTAGTTAACCTAACCATGGTAAAGGCGCACCTTAGGTCATTTTCAAGGTTATGGGTACCTTGAAAATGTGGTTTAATCATAATCCTAAAAGTCATTAAGATGTGCCAATATATTTTGAGAATTATGAAAAATCAATCAAATTGGCACAAACTAGGTTTAAAGGTCATGGTGTGCCATTTTGGATTTTTAGCACACTTGGGGGATTAGTGATAATATGGAAAAATAGACTTAATAATAATAAATAACAATTAACACTAAAATTTAGGTATTATTGTACCTTTATATTTTATTTTCCATGATTGATTTGCCATATGACATGTCATGACATCATATTTATTTTCATCATTTTATATGTCATGATAATGCTTAGGTTTAAGGTTTTATGTCATGTGTATTTAGATTTAATCATATATCATGACATCATGATCATTGGCCATGTTTATTTATGCTATCATTTATGTCATGATCATATTTCATGCATTAAAAAAATTGAGTTAAGGACTATGGCATGCCTTGAAATCTCATGTATAAGGGAATCAAGTAGTGTTGCCTTAGAAAATACATGAGACTTTAGATTAGGATGAACAAAACCCACATCTCACATTACATTGATATGTGTGTGTATTGATACACCCTAGACACATGTGAGATGCTAGGAAATGAATTAAGTTCAATGTGCATAGTTTTTGCATCTAGATGAACTCAAACTCATCTTATACCATGGTGGATCATGGGGAAAGCTAATGTGCAAGTCATGTGCATTGAGCCCATTGATCATGATCCAATATAGGTTTTCAAAAAAATATTTTAAAATAATTTTAGAAAACCTTGGTGAAGTTTATCTTTTGATAGTAATCACCATTGAGAGAGTTGATACAAAGTAGGGCAAAAATATTAAACTTTTCAATGATTTTGAACTTTGTGTCAATCTCATTATTTAATAGGTAATTTATTTTTTAAATATTTTTTACCCATAATGATTGTTATAAGTATTATACATATGAATTTTTGTGATTTTTCGTATTATGTATAATTACTTATGTTTTTTCAAAAATCATTTCTGAATTCTGATTTCTGCATTTGCATAAATCAGTCGACTGCTACTTATGACAGTCGACTGGTGACTATAAGAGCCGACTGCCAGAGCTGATTTCGGGTAAACAAGGATGTTTAGCCCATATTTCAGCTATGTTAGGTTACCCTAACTGGTCCTAACCCTAGGATATCCTTTGGAAAGTATTGAAAAGGGTGAAAATCCATTGGATATGGATTAGGAGAGTTGTTTAAGGTGTGCATCAATTTTAAGGTGTGTGAGAGTTCATGTTTGAACTTTTGCCCTTAATTTTGATGGTTTAGTGTTACTATAGGCTTAGAGACTCTCCAAGGACATTATTGGTGCAATGGTCAAGGGGGAGCAAGCCTTTAGGGGGAGGTATCCATCATGGGATGATGGATGTTTTCTTCCTCATGAGGGGGAGAATTGAGAGAGTTTATAGGAAGCCTCTCTTAAGTGATATGGGACTTATCACTAGGAAGAGTGAAGGCATCCTAGATGTTTTTTGATCAAAGGGGAGATTGTAAGATCTCATTGGGATATGAGACATTGACACCCTTGGGGAGAAAACCTTTTTGATGTATGTCAAAATGGGGGAGAATTAATGGGATTACCAATTTGGGAGAATTGGTAAGGAGATTTGTGTTAGGTAGGCTAACTCATTGGTTTTGTGGTTTTTGTCAAACATCAAAAAGGGAGAGATTGTTGGTGCAATCGACCCAAGTCACGATTGACCAGACTCGAGTTGGACTTGAGTAGTGTTTTGATGTTTGACATTGATGTTTGATAATGTTTTGGGGAGATTGTTGGTGCAATCGACCCGAGTCATGATTGATCGGACTCGAGTTTGACTCGAGTGGTATTTTGATGTTTGATGATGGTTTGACCATTGTTTGACTATATGGTTAATATTAGGTTAACCATATGATGGAGAAGTCCAAGTGGGACACTTGGCAATGGAAAGTCCAAGTCTTGTGTACATGGCATGGAAAGTCCAAGCATGGGTCTTGGCAAGGAAAAGTCCAAGATTGAGTCTTGGCAATTGGAAAGTCCAACATGGGTTGGCAAGGAAAGTCCAAGTTATGGGTACTTGGAAATTGAAAAGTCCAAGGGTTGATATTGGCGGCGTAAAGTCCAAGTGGGAGTCTTGGCAGTATAAGTCCGATGGTTTGACAACGTAAAGTCTAAGCGGTAGTTTTGGCAACGTAAGCCCAAATGTGCCTTGGCGGTATAGACCAGCTTAGCATAACAATAACCGATGGAAGCACCTAAAGGCTAGCGTATGGATGAATAAGTCAGGAATGACTTGGAGGGATTCGATAGGCTTGAGGCTAACAGAGGTGGCTAGAAGGCTTAGGTCTAGGCTAAGGCTGGTCTAGAAAGTATGAGGGCATTAAACTTTGGGGTAAACCTTATGTTTGAGGTTTGTCAGTCGACTAGTCAAGTGTTTTTCGACTTGTATCGGGCCGATCGATGGGAGTGGAGTTCGATCAGAGGAAATGGCCCGGCAGCCGGAAGATTGAGCCGATCGATGGCCTCGATCACCAATCGCTATTCACGGCATTCGATGGTCGATGGTCGATGTCGTGGACACAAAAGGTTTCAGAGTTAACTATTAGGGTTTGACAGTTGAGTGATGGCAATCAATCGACTGATGGTCTATCCGTTGGAACTTATCCAACATGGTTTGGGCTGTTGTGAGACAATGACTACAGGAGCAGTGAATTGATGTTCACGATCAGTCGATTGCTTAGCGAAATCCAACCCGAATGCAGATTATAAAAGCAGCTCGTGGAGGAAGTTTTTGCCATGGTTTCTTAGGGAAATTTGGGGCGATTTGCTGGTGCAATTCAGGGTCTCCAAGTGAAGCTCAAGCAACCAAACAAGCAAGCTTCCAAAAAATTGTTTATAAAGTGTTCTTTGTATTCTTTTGTGTATTTCACTTTATATTTGCTTCTATTTGTTTTGTATTACTGTTGTAATCATTGTACGAGGTTTCTCCGCATCTGACGAGTTGTCGAGAAGAAATATTATTGATTAGTGGTGATATTTGCATCGCTAGGTCTCGTTCGAGCCCAACTCGTGGAGTAAGAACCTTGAGGTTCGGAACCACGTTATATCTTGGTGTTGTGTGCTTGTATATTTTGTTATTTCTTTATTTCTATTATTTTCGCTGCGTACTAATCAAATTGTCGCAAGCACGCGAATGAATTCCATCGATGTACCAATCGCTATTCACCCCCTCTAGCGACGATCAATTCTCCAACATTACTAATGTGGAACTTTGATTGTATTCCCCATACTCCCAACAATCTCCCCCCCCCCCCTCAAACACAAGACCACATTGAGCTCCCCTCAAACCTATCCACCCTCGAAGGACTTCCTTTGCTTGATGTCTGATACTCAACCCACCAGAACTTTCTACCAACTGTCCGGCCCTCCTGACCCAGTTGGACTTACTGCCAATTGTTCGGTCCTCCTGACCCAACTGGACTTCCTGCCTGGTGTTTGGTTCTCTTGATCTAGACATGGGAGCTCTACTTCCTTCGTTCGAGGTTCGTGGCTTGACATGGATCATGGCTCTGATACCAATTGTTAGTGCCTATATGATTCATATATCTCCACAATGGAATGATATTATCCACTTTGGGCAAAACCGTCATGGTTTTGTTTTTGGGATTTACCCAAAAGGCCTCATTCTAATGGAGATATCTTTTTATCTTATAAGCACATGATCTTTTTCATGTCTTACCAATGTGGGACTTTGATTGTATTCCTCATACTCCCAATAAAGGTGATAGTAGAGGAGGTGGAGAAGTTACTGCTAGCTGGACACATAAAAGAAATACATTTCTCTGAATGAGTGTTGAATGTAGTTTTACTTCCCAAGCCATCTAGTCAATGGCATATGTGTGTAGATTTTCATGATTTGAGTAAAGCATGCCCTAAAGACCGCTACTCTTTGTCTCAGATTGATTAGTTAGTAGATTCTATAGTAGGACATGAGATAGTCTCTCTCATGGATGCCTATCAAGGATATCATTAGATTACTTTAGCTTGGGAAGACCAGGGTAGAGTTAGCTTTGCACATTAGAAGGTCTTTATGTCAATGTGGTCATACCCTTTGGGTTAAAGAATGTTGACACTACTTATCAACAACTTATGGATCGAGTATTTGCTGACCAAAAGGGAAAAAAAATGTGGAAGTGCATGTGGATGACATCTTGGTGAAGTCCTGACTTGTGGACAACTTGATTCCCGACTTGGAGGAGACCTTTGCCACCTTAAGATAGTATAATCTGAAGTTGAATAAAAAAAAAGTGTATTTTTGAAGTCAAAAGTGGAAGTTCCTCGAATACATTGTAATCGAGAAGGGAATTCAAACCAATCCTGAGAAGGTGCAGGCCCTATGTAATATGAAATTCCCTAGCAACTTACAAGAAACACAGAGACTGGTCAGGAGAATAGTGCCTCTGTCCACGACCATTTACTGATCTGCAGACCGAAGGCTTCCATTCTTCAGAGTACTCATGAAAGCCATTCAATTTTAGTGGGATAACTAATTTGAGCAGACTTTTTAGGAATTAAAGCAATATTTAGCTCAGTTTCCCCTCCTTGCTAAACCTTCTCTCGGTGAAGCCTTTTGGATATATCTGGCAGTATCGGAGAGGGAAGCCAATTCAGTACTACTCCGATAGGATGACCCTCATCAAAATCCTATTTACTACACTAATCACATATTGAAGGGGATGAACTTTGATATTCCAAGTTGAAGAAGCTAGCCTATGCGTTGGTGATCACTGCTCGAAAGTTGAGGCCCTAGTTTCTCGCTCACTCAGTGACATTACTTACTAACAGTGAACTGGGTCGAGTCATAACCAAGACTAATTTCTTAGGAAGATTAGCAAAGTGCATGGTAGAGCTTGTTAGGTCCTTTGCCATCACTAGGGGAGGTGAATAGCATTCTGCAATTTTGTCGATTCGATTATGCTTAAGAATTCTTTTGATTGCTTGATGATTTGGTTTCTTTGAGATGCCTTGAAGGACTAGAAAGCACCAACTATTCCCCTTCAAGAGGTCCAAGAATCGACAACTTCTATCCTCCCATTGCAACCTTTTTTTAAAGCTCCGTTTGGGCTATTTTTCTTCCCAGTAATCAACTGACCTTATCCACTAGTCGACTGCACGCTTGACCATTATCTCACAAAGGATTAATCCACGTTGGAAATAGTCGATCAGTCGACTGCCCTGACCTAGAAATCGACTGCCATAAGTCAGAAGTTGACTATGAAACATTCTATACCCTTTCCACATAAGGCAAGTCAACTGCTCAATCCTAGCAGTCGACTGTTAGTGGCCAATCGACTAGTGCAAGCCATCAATCGACTGTCATACCCATAGTTTACAGTCGAGCCACAATCGATTAGTCGACTAGATGACTGGGTAATAACTCCAGTCATTTGCCCAAGTCATCCTGAGCCCTTGAGTGTCGTGCACTCGACTAGTCTATTAGTCTCTAACCCAAGTTGACTGCCAAACAATTTGCCCGATTGTTTTAGCACCATTCGACTGAACCAAGCTCCAATCGATTGGTAAACCTCAAAAATGAGGATTAACCCAAGTACGATCCACTCATACTTGACAGTAACCCTTAGCTTAGACTTAACCTTCAAGCCACTTCCATCTGCCTCGCTCCTTTAGTTCGAGTTCACAACTCCTCACCCTTGCGCTAGCCTTCAAGTGTTGGGAAAATCTGGATCGTGACATTCACAATATTGCAGGTGAATACTTCGCAGAACCGCAATGGAAACAAAATATAAACCAGATTCCTCTAGAGATCCATGCAAAACATATAAGTCATTTCTATTATCCTACTTTATCTAGATCTTATCTAGAAGAAGAAGTATACCTTTGATGCGAGCCCTTCGCAATCTCGCTAATCCAAGCATTCTCGAATCTCAATACGGTAAGAACAACCATATCTCCACGGTATCCACACTGACACTTGGCAGTTTTGGTGTCATATTGTGCTAGTAACCCTAGCAAAACACCAAGAACACTTGGAAGAAAAGAAGGACAAGAAGGAGAGGAGCTTTTGTTTGCACGTCCAAAACACACAAGCCACTCTAGTTTTCACGTTGAAAGCATATCAAAACCCCACAAGCCATCAACTCCCTTATCTCCTAATGAATACCATGACCCTTGGTATTCCCTTTCATCAATGCATAAAACCTCTCATCTCCTCATCATGAATACCAAAACCTTTGGAATTCCCTTGCATGATTAATCACATTAATCATGCAAAGTGATAGATGACCCTTGGATTTTCTGCATGATGAATCATCTTCCATCGTTTAACTTGAGTCTAACTCAAGTTCAACCATCTTGAGTCTAACTCAAGTCTTGACCATTTCCTTAATTGTTCTTTTAGTCAAACTAAAAGAAACCATCTCCAAAATAGAATGTCATTTGTGTGTGACCCAATAGGCTCTTGTAACGTTGGCAATGTCTCTAAAACCTCTTTTAGACGCATAAGCAATGAGCGGCATCTAGCAATACATTATTGCTATCCAAGTTAAAAGAAAGTCGAGATCCGATAATCTTTCTATGACTATTATCATGTATGACGGAGTCCTTCTATCCTTGATATCTTAGATCGATCAATGAGGCATAGACCGTGTCATCCCTTTATCGATCTTTGTGTTTCTTGATCCCCAAGTAGACTCACTCATACAAATGAGCTCAATATCTCATATTGGCTCATTTGAGCATGGTCATGTATTTCGTGGTCATACTCTATCAAGAGGCCAAAGATATCACTCCTGTCATATGGAAGGGATAGATCTCATCTACATCACTCACATCCCTCCGCATAATTCGTTACATACCCAGTAATCGCCGTTATAGTGCACCCTATTACAGGTGACGTTAGACGATACCAAAGTACATAACTCCTTATGTAGGGAACCGTAGTGACTTCAGGCCTAAGGACTATTCATACCAATAGTCACATGAGAAAGTATATGACACTCATATAACGATCCATGACACTTTCTCATGGTAGGTCAATTCAGTACATATATTCTTCAATATATAAACCCATGTGTCAATGTGATATCACATATCCATGATTTGTGAGATCAATGTAGGAAATTTGAAGCCGCTAGAGGGGGGTGAATAGCGCATGTTCGTTGATGGAATTCGATCGTGATCGTCTCTACAATTTCGTTAGTACGCAGCGGAATAGTAATGAAAGCAATAACGAAATAAACAATACGCAAACACGAATATTTAACGTGGTTCAGAACCGAACGGTTCCTACTCCACGGATCGGGTTCGTACGAACCCTAGCGATGCCAATCACACACCACTATAATAAACTCTCCTTCTCGGAACAATCCGGTGGCGGAGAAACCTCGTACAAGATGATTACAACAATAATCGAAAGCTACAAGCAAATACAATAAAATACAAAGCAAGACTAGTAAAGAGAAACACTTTACAAATGCTCTTGAATGCTTGATCGCTAGGTTGATCGAGTAGCACTTGGAGACCCTGAATTGCAGCAGCAACTCGCCCTAAATTGCCTCAAAGAACAATACCAATTTCCTCCATAACGAGCTCCTTATAAAGCTTCAACCTGTGCTAGAAAAATTCGATCAGTCGACTGATCGGGACCATCAGTCGACTGATGCCGCTGTTGTCGTGAGACAACGACTAGATCCACGCTGGATAAGTCCAACGGATCTACCATCAGTCGACTGATCATACACATAAGTCGACTGATGGACTCCTCACTTGACCAGTCGAGTCTCGACTCCATTCTGTTGTCGAATTTACGAGCATCAGTCGACTGATCACATGATCGGGCCGATCGCCGTGCCATCACCGATCGATCATTGCCCACCTCTGGCGATCAATCGCTAGACCACTTCCCGCAGCCAAACCCTAGTTGACTCGATCCGATTGATCACACATGGCACTGATCGCCACATGGCACCGCCGATCCGCACACCTCAAACATGAGGTTTTAGCCCAAGTATGGTTCCCCCATACTTGCTAGACCACCCTTAGCCTAGACCTAAGCCTTCTAGCCACCTCCATCAGCCTCATGCCTCTCGGATCCCTCCAAGTCATCCATGACTTGTTCATCCATCGCGCTAGCCTTCAGGTGCTTCCATCGGCTATGTCATGCTAACGGTGTCTACACCGCCAAGGCACATTGGACTTACGCCGCCAAGACTCCGCTTGGACTTTACGCGGCCAACCATTGGACTTATGCTGCCAAGACTCCAGCTTGGACTTTCCCTTGCCAACCCATGTTGGACTTTTCATGCCAAGTACTCATGACTTGGACTTTCCTTGCCAAGACCCATGCTTGGACTTTTCCCAAATGCCAAGTGTCCCACTTGGACTTCCCTTGCCAACTCATGTTGGACTTTCCATTGCCAAGACCCATGCTTGGACTTTACCAAATGCCAAGTGTCCCACTTGGACTTTCCATGCCAAGTACCCAAGACTTGGACTTTCCCATGACAATTACATTGTCATATGTTTTTGTCGAACATCAAAACATCACTCGAGTCAAACTCGAGTCCTGGTCAATCGTGACCTGGGTCGATTGCACCAACAATCTCCCCCTTTTTGATGTTTGACAAAAACCAAACAAAGCATTGAGTTAAAACACTAACTCAAATCCCTTACCAATTATCCCAAATAGGTAATCTTAAACATTCTTCAAATGTTCGCGAATGGTTCTTAGGGTTCATTAGGGTTAGCTTTTGTCCTAATCCACTTTAACCCCTAACATCATCATCTAGTTATAGAACATAGCATAAACATAACATGGAGCTTCATTTAGACCCTAGTCCATGACTTGGCCGAATGGTTCATGGAGACCTTTGGGGTTAGATCTTTATCCTAATCCCTCTAACATGCTATCATCATCATTTGCAAGTAAAGCAAGATATAAACTTCAACAAAAACACCAAAAACCCATGTTGGGCGAATGGTCCATAGGGTTTCCTAGGTTAACTTTTGACCTAATCCCTTTTAAACCCTAACTACATCATATAGCAATTAAAACATGGCATTCATGAAACCCTAACCCTAATTTCCTAGGGTGGCCGAAACACATAAGGGCTCAACTAGGGTTAGCTTTTTAACCAACCCTCTTTTCCCATCTTAGCATCATCATATCCTTCCTAAACATAGATTTCAACTTCATTGGTAAACTAAAACATGCTTGGCCAAATATAACATACAAATTGTTCAAACATTCAATCGCAACTACTCGTATGCAGGTGAGGGATACTTACTTCCTTCGCTTTGTTTTGGGTGGAGAAGATGACCTAAGAACCAACCCTAGCCCTTGCTTCTTGCTTGAAGGAGGTTCGGCCAATGGAGGAAATGGAGAGGGAGCTCAAGATTTTCGGTGAGAAGAGGAAGAAGAAGAGAGGAAGTGACCAAATTCAACCTTCCCTCTTCTTTATAAAGGGGGGAGGAAGAGAAGTTCCTCTTTTCTTTTCCATGCCTCTTCATTTACTCCTAGTCCCACTTATCTATAGTTTCCCCCTCTTCCTTAATCATATAATCCTATTGGGCTTCTGGTTAGTGGGTGCATCTATAAGGCTTGGCTATCTCTAGAGGTTTGGGGTTCAATTCCTAGGCCTTGCACCCCCTTTTTGGCTTATTTCCTTTTATTTTTGAAAAGGCCCACATAAAGCCCATGATCATCAAGCTAAAAATTCTTGTAAAATTGCTAGGAATTTTACGGGCGTTACATCATATGGCAAACAAAGCATGAAATATAAAATATATAGGTATAATAATACCTAAATTTTAATATTAATTGCCATTTGATATAATTAGAGGTATTTTGCCATATTTCTATTTTTCTCCCAAGTGTGCCAAAAACCTAAAATGGCACACTAACCTCTAAACCTAAATTGTGCCAACTAGATCATTTTATCAAACTTCTCAAATAATATTGGCACATCCTAAAATATTTTAGGATTAAGACTCAAGTGTATTTCCAAGGTAACCATAACCTTGAAAATAACCTAGAGTGACACCTTTGTCATGGTTGAGTTAACTACCCATCCAATCAAGGTTGGCACACCCTAACCCCATCTAGCGTGAATCAATCACGCTCTTAGGAACCCAAAACTGATTTGAGCTCCTAGGGTTAATTAGGTATTTTTTAGGGATAACTTCCCTAGATACCCTCCTAATGACCCTCCTAGGCTTATTAGCCTTGGTCATTTTGGTCTTACCTAGGTTGACTCTAGAGGTAACTCCCCTTGCAACCTTCTTAGTGGCCACCCTAGGTTTCCTAGAAACCTTAGCCACTAGGCACAACCTTTGGTCTGTTGGGTTTCCGGCACCGCGGCGTGTGTGTGTTCGATCATGTTTCGTAAACATGAGCATAGCGGAAGCAATTAAAAATAATAAATCTATATTTATTACAACACACACAACACACGCATGCTATTACAACAAGTGTAGACATAACCGTAAATTAAAATTTGCAATAAAAGGAAATTAAACTACGTTATACCTTCCGTATGACGTGTAGCGGGAACGGCATCAACCGGAACGATCCTCGTAAGAATCGTCTCTATCCGTATCCACGCCGAGCTCCTCGGGATGACTTCGCTAAGTCACGAGCCGTCTTCGACGGGTTACTAGCCTGCGTGTTGAAGGCGGCGTGATCGAGAGATGATCACGATCCGAATCCAAATTCGGATCCTAAAGCGAGTTCTCAAAACTCGCTTCTCCGGAGAGGTATTCGTCAACCGTTTGGCCGAATCGCTTCGTCCTCCACCTCAGAGGATTACCGGAGATCAAATCCCAGTATGTTAGCCGCTGTCGGGCACTAACCGTCGTCAAAGCGACGCTCCGGCGGAGGAAGCTGTCCAGAAAACTGGACAGCTTGGTGGAGGAGAGGCTGGCCAAAACAAGGAGAGAAAAAGCTCACCTTGATGCCGAACCTATAGGAGATCACCGGAGGGTCGCGGATGTTCACGGCTGGAGCTTGGACGCCGGCAAGGGTCTTGGACGGCGGCACAAAGCTGGGCGGCGGCTTTAGGGTTGGCGCCGATTAACTCCTCCAAGGAGTGGCGGCAACTCAAAGGGGGGCTAGGGTTTGGATTAGTTAGGGTTTAACAATCCCTTAAGCCCACTTTTATAGAGAACTAATTCTCTTAATGGTTAATGGATCATATCCAAAAAGCCCGTTAACCCGCTCCATTAAGATAAGTTAAAATAAACCAAACCATGATGGTTTATTTTAAGTTAAAACGAACCGAACCAACCTTTGGTTCATTCGTTTAATATAAACCAAACCCTTTGGTTTATTCTTATCCATTGGATTAGAACCAAACCATTTTGGTCCATCCATTACGTCTTCATAAGACGCCCCATCCACGCTTCCATTCTGCGGAAACGATTTCATGCTCGCTTTATGTTTGGTCCAACCAAACCTAGTTTCTCTCGGTCTGAGAATCCCATTCTCAAGCTCGTTTTAAATCCTTTGGATTACACTCGTTGTGCGTGTGACCAAATAGGTTCTCGGTTTATGTTGGTCGTCTATAATTAACCATTAATTATAGAACGATCATGAGTGGCACCTAGTAGTACATCATGATCCCCAATTAACCGAAAAGATCAATGGTTGATCCAGAACTATTTCTGAAACCCTTCAGTAGCTCGAATGAATCGTGCCCCATTCCCTTCACTCATCTTATACCCACTTGGTTCAGGACATGGTCTATTGTGCCAGTCCCCACTAGGCTGACTACGTCACACCTAGCCCAAGTATCATTTCCTCGTCCTACGGATTCTAGTTACTCCACATGTATCGAAGAGTACCTTACTCTAAACATGTAATGCTTTGGCCAAAGACTTTAGTAACAATCCGACGAGAGGCCATGGGTATACATCTCCCGGAGTGGTGAATCCTTTATAGGCTATTCAAACACCTTGATCACTTCGACTTATACCCAATCATCCCGGGTCCACATCTCCTTAGAGATGTTTGCTTAAGATGTCAAAGCATAAGTCTCCATGATCAAGATGACTTGAATACCGCAAGTCAAAGGAACATCGCACTTAAGCCACAGTAAGAACTTCATTGACATATCTATATATGCAGAGAACCATATGAAGTCTTACGGCTGGTCACTCCAATGAACTAGTTACCATAACTAGCATCCACGATTAACTCGGACATCACAATGTCTCGGCCCGGTGAGAATCAATTGCTTGGATACACCAAGGGTATACCTCGTGCTAGTCTCGGCGAATTGATGGTGTCCAAATCCATCAATTCATCGACTAGGGATAATTAGATACATCACAATGTAGAGATACTCACTAGTTGTGATCCAATCACAAATTCTCTCATCTTGAATCGTATCGTGGACATTCAGTAAATGAGTTTAAGATCCAATCAAATACATTAAACATGTATACTCAAATAGTGAATCTTCATTTATCATATAAATGGTTCATACATAAGGCGATTGCCTTAGGACATATCTCATATATTACTAACAGACTCCCACTTGGCCTAATGCCAATCGCTACGGTATCCAATACCATAAGCTCTAACATGACCCTCAAACTTACTTTGAGGTAATGCTTTAGTCAAAGGATCCGCTAAGTTCCTTTCAGTGGGAATTTTCTCGATTTGTATTTCGTTCCTACTTATGATCTCTCTGATAAGATGATAGCGGCGAAGCACATGTTTGGATCGTTGATGAGACCTTGGCTCTTTCGCATGTGCAATTACTCCATTGTTGTCGCAGTAGACCGGTATTGCTTCAACAATGGCCGGAATCACACCAAGTTCATGAACGAACTTCTTGATCCAAACCGCTTCCTTTGCTGCTTCCGAAGCTGCAATATATTCTGCCTCAGTGGTAGAATCCGCTACAGTCTCTTGTTTGGAACTTTTCCAACTCACTGCGCCCCCATTCAAGGTGAACACGATGAGACTGGAATCATCCTTGTTTGTCCGAAGTGGCATCCGTATACCAATCACCATGTACCCTTCTCCATATATTAGGAACACATCCTTAGTTCTTCTCAAGTACTTAAGGATCGTCTTAACAGCCGCCCAATGATCCATTCCTGGATCGGACTGGTATCTGCTCGTGACACTCAGAGCATACGATACATCGGGCCTCGTACATAACATAGCATACATGATAGATCCTATTGCGGATGCATAGGGAATCTTACTCATGCAAATCCTCTCGTCTTACGCGGACACATAGACTTGAAAGGTGTTCCATGCACGATGGGTAGATAACCTTTCTTGGATTACATGCTAAACCTCTTTAGCACTTTCGGTCTATATATGAAGGCTGAAAGACCAAACTGCTTTGATCTATCTCTATAGATCTTAATCCCAAGGATGTAGGTTGCTTCTCCCAGTCTTTCATGGAGAATGTCTTGGATAACCAAACCTTAAGCATTGTAAGATTGACACATCGTTTCCTATAAGTAATATGTCATCGACATACAATACTAGGAACACGACTGCACTCCCACTAACCTTCTTGTACACACAAGGTTCGTCTGGATTTTGTGAGAAATCAAACTTTTTGATTGCCTCATCAAAACGGATATTCCAGCTCCTGGATGCTTTCTTCAATCCATAAATGGATCGTCGCAATTTGCATACCTTGGTTTTGTCAACCGATGTGAAACCCTCAGGCTGTATCATATACACGTCCTCGAGCAGGTTTCCATTAAGGAAAGCTGTTTTCACATCCATCTACCATATCTCATAATCATAATGAGCCGCTATGGCCAGGAGCATCCGAATGGATTTAAGCATAGCTACAGGCGAATAGGTTTCGTCATAATCAACACCTTGCTTTTGACGATATCCTTTTGCCACCAATCTAGCCTTATAGGTAATCACATTCCCATCCATGTCGGTTTTCTTCTTGAAAACCCACTTGCACCCTATAGGCTTTATGCCTTCAGGTGGGTCAACCAAGTTCCAAACTTGGTTTTTCGTACATGGAATCCATTTCCGACTTCATGGCACTAAGTCACTTATCCCTTTCTGAACTTGTCAGCACTTCTTCATAACTGGTAGGCTCCTCATCATCAATGAGTAACACGTCGTTCGATTCATTTACGAGAAATCCATATCTCTCAGGAATATTGCGTGTTCTACTAGATCTACGAAGATGTGGTGTTACAATAGGTCCAGCCGATTGCTCATCACTATGAGTTGTCGGCTGTTGTGCTTCACCAGGTATCTCATCAATGTCTATTTGAGTCTCTCGAGCCTCCTCAAGCTCGACGACACTCCCACTGTTTTCTTGCAAGAGAAATTCTTTCTCTAGAAACACAGCATGCCTTGAAACAAACACCTTTTGTTCCACAGGATGATAGAATTGGTAACCCCTTGTTTCCTTAGGGTATCCAATAAATAGACATTTATCAGACTTAGCATCCAATTTGTACGTCGTCACTTCACATAAGGTGACAACCCCATATCTTCAAGTAAGATACATGAGGTTTCTTACTAGCCCATATCTCATATGGAGTAGTAGAGACTACCTTGGTAGGCATTCTGTTTAACAAGTAAACAACTGTCTGAAGTGCATAACCCCAAAAGGACTTGGGAAGAGTCGCATGATTCATCATTGACCTGACCATGTCCAACAAGGTCCTAAGATTCGCCTCTCAGATACACCATTATGCTATGGTGTATAGGGCGGAGTCCATTGAGACAATATGCCATTGTCTCTTAGATAATCAAGAAACTCTTGACTTAAGTATTCACCACCTCGATCCGATCGAAGTATTTTAATACTTTTGTCATGTTGTTTCTCTACTTCATTTCTGAATTCTTTGAACCTTTCAAAGGCTTCAGACTTGTGTTTCATCAAGAACACATACCCAAACCTTGAGTGATCATCGGTGAAGGTAATGAAGTAGTTATAGGCTCCTAAAGCTTGAGTTGACATAGGTCCACATACATCAGTATGTACTAGACCTAGTAACTCTCCCACTCGTTCACCCTTTCCAGTAAAAGGTAACTTAGTCATCTTGCCTTTTAAGCATGATTCGCATGTATCGTATGAATCCAATTCAAACGATTCCAGAATTCCACATCGGTGTAATTCGGACATGCGTTTCTTGCTTATATGGCCAAGATGACAATGCCACATATAGGAGTCTATTTGATTATCCTTTCGAGCACGCGTGTTGCTCGCTTCGATATTGAAATCGTTACTAGATACGTCCAACGTATAAACACCATTGCTTAAAGTTCCAATCCCATAAAGAACTCCATTCAAAGTTATGTAACAACAATTGTTACTAAAAGTCAAATGGAACCCATTTCTATTTAGACAAGAAATAGAAATGATGTTCTTTATCAACGAAGGAACATAAAAGCAATTGTCGATTCTAAGACAAGTCCTACAGGAGTTCCAACAAATACGTTAGATGGCGAGTGCGAAGAACCTTTGCTCCATTCCCAACACGTAAATTTGACTCTCCCTTGACGAGTCTTCTTCTATTCCTTAGCCCATGTATGTCATTACATATATGTGAGCCACACCCAGTATCAAATACCCAAGTGTCTGAGGAAATAGAATGACAATCAATAAAGAAGATTTATGAAGAAGATGGGGCATCCGATGCCTTATCCTTCTTCATGGACTCAAGATGAATCTTGCACTTTCTTCGCAAATGGCTCTCCTTGCCATAATGATGGCAAGTTTCCTTTTGTGCTAGTTCTACCTTCTTAGCCCTTCTCTTCTTTCCCTTCTGCTGTTCCTTTGACTTCCTCTTAGAACCTTTCTTCGAGGAATCAACTAACAGCACCGTCCCCTGCTCATGCTTCTCAGAAGACTCCACAGTCTTCAGCATATTGAGCAGTACCACAGATGAACCTCCTAGCATCTCAGAGGTGAAGAGGAGCTTTGAGACTTCGAACCTTTCGAATCTCACTTGCTCATCAACCAACTCACAAAGATGAAGGACTACGATATGAGCATCCATATGCTCATGTTGCTTTCGTAGCTTGGGTTCCATCGCGGCTAGCATGATGCAACTCATTTGTTCAGAATCACTCACATGTTTCTGATAGGCCAACAATTGGTCCAAAGTTGCATCGTCACTAGGACGGGCGGGAAGAGGTGCTTCGAGGACATACATAAGTTTTTCACCTTGAGAACAATTCTCAAGTTTCTAAGCCAGTCCAGGAAGTTAGGCCCAGTCAGTTTGTTCGAATCCAAAATAGTGCGCAAATTCAAAGACGTCATGATCAATTTATTGACCTAGAAATACAAAACGAGCATATATGAGAAAATGATTTTAAAATGCATCCACATACATTTACAAAATCCCATTCATTTTTCGAATTCAAAAACCCTTAAAATCACTTCGGGAGATCGTAGGTCCATCTCTGAATGGGCTGATATCCATCATAGATAAGAACAACCTTGGAGTGAGTCCAACAAGCCATTCTTAGCTATGATGGTGGGTATCATGTATACCGATTACATATCATGTATATGTAACTATCACAATGTGCTATCAACTAATTGAATGTTTACACATACATTGGGTTGTTAACACATTAACAAGTATGCATCATATGCATAGCACCCAACTTCACCTCTCTTCACATCGACCTTGGAGTGAGTCCAACAAATCGATGCTCCAAGTTAAAGCCGACCCATTAATCGCGAAATAGTTTTAATATGGTTAGAGCGCATTCAACCAATTAGCCAGGCTTGGAGTGAGTCCAACAACCCAAACTAACGATTGACCTCTGACTCTTACCATATTAGAGTTAAACTATTCCAATGATTTGAACATGTTCAGGTTCGAGCCGGGCTTGGAGTGAGTCCAACAACCCAAACAAGAAACAGAACTCTGGTTCTAACCATATTAATGGAAGGTGTAGGCTTTAATATTGAGTTAGGGTTTTTATGTCTCATCCTCTTTGAATGCAAATAACTATTATCTACATGGCATGGCATACATGGCATACATCTACATGTCACGACACACATGGCATAATGTTATGCATCTAATGCAATTACATGACATACAATTATGTCATGTATATATTTCCTTATATGTCATAACTATTTATGGAAATAAAATATGTTTAAGATTTGATTCTCCAAATCAAATCATAATTAAATTAGGAAACAAATTTCCAAATCTAATCACATATTTTATTCATGGAATTATTTGATTAAGGAAAATCTATTTAGGAAACCAATTTCCTAAATAATTAAAACTACTTATGGAAATAAAATATTTTAAGATTTGATTTCCCAAATCAAATCATGATTAAATTAGGAAACAAATTTCCAGAATCTAATCAAATATTTTGTTTATGGAAAATATCAATTTCCATAAATACTTCCAACTTTCCAAAAGTGGAAGATTTCCATAAATACTTCTAGACTTTCCAAAATTGAAAAATTTCCATAAATACTTCTAAATTTCCAAAATTAGAAAATTTCCAGAAATACATTATGACTATCGCAAAACCATTTTACGATTATGTCGAAACACAACCTGGGCTCGATACCATCAAGGTTTTCCGCATCACGGCGTGTGTGTTCGATCATGTTTCGTAAACATGAGCACAGCGGAAGCAATTAAAAATAATAAATCTATATTTATTACAACACACACAACACACGCATGCTATTACAACAAGTGTAGACATAACCGTAAATTAAAATTTGCAATAAAAGGACATTAAACTACGTTATACCTTCCGTATGACGTGTAGCGGGAACGGCATCAACCGGAACGATCCTCGTAAGAATCGTCTCTATCCGTATCCACGCCGAGCTCCTCGGGATGACTTCGCTAAGTCACGAGCTTCGTATTCGTACGGGTTACTAGCCTCGTGTTGAAGACGACGTGATCGAGAGATGATCACGATCCGAATCCAAATTCGGATCCAAAACGAGTTCTCAAAACTCGCTTCTCCGGAGAGGTATTCGTCAACCGTTTGACGAATCCTTCGTCCTCCACCTCAGAGGATTACCGGAGATCAAATCCCCGGTAAGTTAGCCGCTGTCGGAGCACTAACCGTCGTCCAAACGACGCTCCGACGAGAGGAGGAGAAGCTGTCCAGAAAACTGGACAGCTTGGTGGAGGAGTAGGCGCCGGCCAAAACAAGGAGAGAAAAAGCTCACCTTGATGCCGAACCTATAGGAGATCACCGGAGGGTCGCCGGAGGTTCACCGGCTGGAGCTTGGATGCCGGCAAGGGTCTTGGACGGCGGCACAAAGCTGGGCGGCGGCAACTTTAGGGTTGGCGCCGATTAACTCCTCCAAGGAGTGGGCGGCAACTCAAGGGGGGGCTAGGGTTTGGATTAGTTAGGGTTTAACAATCCCTTAAGCCCACTTTTATAGAGAACTAATTCTCTTAATGGTTAATGGATCATATCCATAAAGCCCGTTAACCCGCTCCATTAAGATAAGTTAAAATAAACCAAACCATGATGGTTTATTTTAAGTTAAAACGAACCGAACCAACCTTTGGTTCATTCGTTTAATATAAACCAAACCCTTTGGTTTATCCTCCTCCATTGGATTAGAACCAAACCATTTTGGTTCATCCATTACGTCTTCATAAGACACGGCCCATCCACGCTTCCATTGCGACTGAAACAATTTCATGCTCGCTTTATGTTTGGTCCAACCAAACCTAGTTTCTCTCGGTCTGAGAATCCAATTCTCAAGCTCATTTTAAATCCTTTGGATTACACTCATTGTGCGTGTGACCAAATAGGTTCTCGGTTTATGTTGGCCGTCTATAATTAACCATTAATTATAGAACGATCATGAGTGGCACCTAGTAGTACATCATGATCCCGAATTAGCAAAAGATCAGCGGTTGATCGAACTATTTACGAAACCCTTGATGCTCGAATGAATCGTGCCCCATTCCCTTCACTCATCTTATACCCACTTGGTTCAGGACATGGTCTATTGTGTCAGTCCCCACTAGGCTGACTACGTCACACCTAGCCCAAGTATTATTTCCTCGTCCTACGGATTCTAGTTACTCCACATGTATCGAAGAGTACTTTACTCTAAACATGTAATGTTTTGGCCAAAGACTTTAGTAACAATCCGACGAGAGGCCATGGGTATACATCTCCTCGCAAGGAGTGGTGAATCCTTTATAGGCTATTCAAACACCTTCGATCACTTCGACTTATACCCAATCATCCGGGTCCACATCTCCTGAGATGTTTGCTTAAGATGTCAAAGCATAAGTCTCCATGATCAAGATGACTTGAATCTGCAAGTCAAAGGAACATCGCACTTAAGCCACGTAAGAACTTCATTGACATATCTATATATGCAGAGAACCATATGAAGTCTTACTGGTCACTCCAATGAACTAGTTACCATAACTAGCATCCACGATTAACTCCGGACATCACAATGTCTCCAGCCAGTGAGAATCAGCTGCTTGGATACACCAAGGAGTATACCTCGTGCTAGTCTCGACAGAATTGATGGTGTCCAAATCCATCAATTCATCAACTAGGGATAATTCCGATACATCACAATTACACATGTAGAGATACTCACTAGTTGTGATCCAATCACAAATTCTCTCATGCTGTGAATTGTATCGTGGACATTCAGTAAATGAGTTTAAGATCCAATCAAATACATTAAACATGTATACTCAAATAGTGAATCTTCATTTATCATATAAATGGTTCATACATAAGGCGATTGCCTTAGGACATATCTCATATATTACTAACATGGTCAACTCTAGGGATGACTTCCCTATTGACCTTGGTCTTCCTAGACTTAGTTTGTGTTCCATAATCAAATGGAACACTATGGTAAGCCACCTTAGACTTAGGTTTGTGACCCAAACCTTGCTTGCCCTTGGTTGACTTTTGACTTTGATGTCCTAAGTGTTGACTTTGAGTCCTATACCTTTGACTTTGACCATTAGACCCTTGAAATTGATTTTGGATCTTATTTAGGGTCTTTTCTAATTTTTCAAGCCTTGACCTCAAGGCTTGATTCTCTAATTCTAATTGCCCAATTTTAGAATTTTGATTTAACTCATGGGGATGGGACTTTCTAGGCATATGCCTAGTCCATTTTGGATTAAAACCTAGGTGCTCTTGCACCTTTCTAATGGTCTCCCTAGGTAAAATTTTCTTAGAGTTATTTAACCTAGGTTTGTCCTTAGATAAATTGTTTTTAGGGACATTAGTCCCAAATTTCTTCTTATTATCTAAGTGGGCATACTTAGCACCTAAGCAATGTTCTCTATTTCTAGCATGCTCTTTTTGATAAATAGCAAGATTGCTAAAATTATTTCTAGCATGCTTTTGACTATAAGAACTAGAAAGAGCATTACTAAAATATACCTTAGGGTTAGCCTTAGCTCCCCCTACTTGTGTAGCTCCTTCTTGCTCCTTCTTCTTCCCTCTTAGGCATTGACTCCGGTAATATCCCGGTAGCCGGCATTTGAAGCAAATCACTTGCTCCTTGTTCTTTTGTATTGAGGGACCGACATCTTTGACTTTTGGCACCGGTGGAGCTTTTCTTACTCTCTTTGGGCATTTGCTCTTGTAATGCCCATTTTCCCTACACTCAAAGCAAGTTATGTGATTTTTATTTAAACCTAAATTACTTGAGTTACCTAGGGTATTTGTGGTGGGTGCCGGAGTGGATTCTTCATTCCTCCCGGAGATTGAGGCTTCTTCTTGAATTGGTTCCGGCTCCGGTGTGGATGGTCTCTCCCCCTCAATCCTAGAGGTGGATGCTTCTTTCACCTCTCCCACTTCTTCTTTCTCCAATTCGGAAGTTGACTCCATCTCAACTTCCGATTCCTCACTTTCACTTGAGGATGAGCTCTCTTCTTCATCCTCCTTGTCTTCTTGGATTGAATGAGGCTCTTCATGGAATTTTGCCAATTTGTTCCATACCTCCTTGGCGTCTTTACAATCCCCACAGTCACCTAGGCTACACAAGAGTCATTAGGAATTGAATCAAAGATGAGTTTGACTACCTTCTTATTTTTATTGAATTTTCGGAGTTGCTCCTCACTCCATTTCTTCTTCTTGAGAAACCCTCCCTTTGGTACCTTAGGATATTCAAATCCTTCCATCAAAGCGGACCACTCCTCAAGGTCTCTCATCATTAGGAAGTCCTCAATTCTTGCCTTCCATTGTCGAAATCCTTCTTGTCCATAGAAGGAATAGGGAATTGGGGTGTTGATATCCCATCCCAATGGTTCTTCCATCTTCACCCTCTAGCCTTTTGTCTTAGCTCCCGGCGGTTAGTCCGTAGAAGAGCCCCAGGCTCTGATACCAATTGTAGGAAATTTGAAGCCGCTAGAGGGGGGTGAATAGCGCGTGTTCGTTGATGGAATTCGATCGTGATCGTCTCTACAATTTCGTTAGTACGCAGCGGAATAGTAATGAAAGCAATAACGAAATAAACAACACGCAACCACGAATATTTAACGTGGTTCGGAACCGAACGGTTCCTACTCCACGGATCAGGTTCGTACGAACCCTAGCGATGCCAATCACACACCACTATAATAAACACTCCTTCTCGGAACAATCCGGAGGCGGAGAAACCTTGTACAAGATGATTACAACAATAATCAAAAGCTACAAGCAAATACAATAAAATACAAAGCAAGACTAGTAAAGAGAAACACTTTACAAATGCTCTTGAATGCTTGATCGCTAGGTTGATCGAGTAGCACTTGGAGACCCTGAATTGCAGCAGTAACTCGCCCTAAATTGCCTCAAAGAACCATACCAATTTCCTCCATCACGAGCTCCTTCTAAAGCTTCAACCTGTGCTGAAAAAATTCGATCAGTCGACTGATCGGGACCATCAGTCGACTGATGCCGCTGTTGTCGTGAGACAACGGCTAGATCCACGCTGGATAAGTCCAACGGATCTACCATCAGTCGACTGATCATACACATCAGTCGACTGATGGACTCCTCACTCGACCAATCGAGTATCGACTCCATTCTGTGGTTGAATTTACGAGCACCAGTCGACTGATCATATGATCAGTCGACTGCTCGTGCCATCAGTCGACTGCCCACCTCTGGCAGTCGACTGCTAGACCACTTCCCGCAGTCAAACCCTAGTTGACTCGGTCCAGTTGACTGCCACATGGCACCAGTCGACTGGCACACCTCAAACATGAGGTTTTAGCCCAAGTATGGTTCCCCCATACTTGCTAGACCACCCTTAGCCTAGACCTAAGCCTTCTAGCCACCTCCATCAGCCTCACGCCTCTCGAATCCCTCCAAGTCATCCATGACTTGTTCATCCATCGCGCTAGCCTTCAGGTGCTTCCATCGGCTATGTCATTCTAACGGTGTCTACACCGCCAAGGCACATTGGACTTACGCCGCCAAGACTCCGCTTGGACTTTACGCGGCCAACCATTGGACTTATGCTGCCAAGACTCCAGCTTGGACTTTCCCTTGCCAACCCATGTTGGACTTTTCATGCCAAGTACCCATGACTTGGACTTTCCTTGCCAAGACCCATGCTTGGACTTTTCCCAAATGCCAAGTGTCCCACTTGGACTTCCCTTGCCAACTCATGTTGGACTTTCCATTGCCAAGACCCATGCTTGGACTTTACCAAATGCCAAGTGTTCCACTTGGACTTTCCATGCCAAGTACCCATGACTTGGACTTTCCCATGACAATTACATTGTCATATGTTTTTGTTGAACATCAAAACATCACTCGAGTCAAACTCGAGTCCTAGTCAATCGTGACCTGGGCTGATTGCACCAACAATCAAGTCATCCAATGACCTACATGTTAGTCTCAATGTATCAATATATCCCTTAGTTTATTGATACATACTTGACTAGGAATGTTTAAGTATAGTGTTCTCTACAGCTTCTCATAATCAATTCAACCAATTGATACACTGTAGATTAAAACCTACTATTCAAGGGCATTATTATATTTATTTGGCTGGCACACGTATAATGTAAATATAATAATCAATCTTTGCATGTTATTAATGAAATATGATATATATGATCCCTAATCAATCATCTAATGATTGACACTAAGGGTTGGTACTAACATCAAGTGCTTCCATCAGCTTCATCATGTTATTGTGTACCCTTAGCCTAGACCTAAGCCTTCAAATAACTTCCATTAGCTTCACGCCTTTGGTTCGAGTCCATGACTCCTCACCCTTGCACTTGCCTTTAAGTGCTTCCATCAGCTTTGTCATGCTATCGGGTCTCCCTTTGCCAAGAGGTCGTTCCTCCAGGACTTATGCTACCAAGACTACACACTTAGTCTTGCACAACCAAGACTACACACTTGGTCTTTCCATTACCAAGTCTCCATACTTAGATTTTCTCTTTCCAAATCTCCAAACCTTATCACCTCCTAACAATCTCCCTCATATGACCTTGGATGTCCGAAATCATCCACTAGTCATATGTGTTGGGATGTATATTGAAAAGTCTATCTTTTGTATGAACACCTTTATTTTGAAATAAGAATCACATGATCATTGTTTGCATATTTATGATTATGCATATTGTCTGATACATTACATTGTAGATAACATGGTGTGTAGTGTCACACAGAAGATCATGTTATCGGTTCATTGTAAAGTATAAGTAATGGCTCACAGCCGAGATGGTTATGGACAAACCATTGGAATGGTTGTAGTGTGATTTGGTATTGGTTTATCTTGATCATAAAATCACACTAGTACACTTTGTGTGTATTGAGCAGGACCGACTTAGAGGTGATTCGATTTATTGTTGACTACATAATCGAATTGGACCTCAGATATTATATTGTACATACTCTTAATCCTGATATAATAACGGGCACATATACTTAATATTCATTTCTTTGATTTACTAATGGGCGAGATTTATAGAGTAAATTGATAGGCTCGGTAAGTTGGGAAATAGTATTATTTATATGGTGTGCCATTGATTATAGGAGGAAACGTGTTCTATATATTAGGATGATGATGTCCCCTTGAGGAGCACATAAGGTTCGTCATGTAAACCCTGCAGGTGGACTTGGTCCGACATGATGATAAGGTTGAGTGGTACTACTCATGGAGTTAGATGTTGATTAATTAATTGTCAGTAAATTAATTAATCGACGGACATTCGTGATCTTAAACACGGGGAGAAAAATGTACAAATAATATATGGAGCCCATATTAATTTATGGGGGTTGGTGAGGTAGATCAATGATAATCCTCTAGTGGAATGGATTATCATTAATGGATCGGACTTTATGTGGGTTTGATCCATTAGGTGGCCAAGATTCAACTCCTCCTCATGGTCCCTATTATAGCCTATTAAAACCTCATGGAGCCTAATCCAATGATGGAAAACAAAACTCTAGATCCAACGGTAGAGATTAAATCTCTTGATCTAACGGTTGAGATTAAATCTCTAGATCCGATGATTGATATTAAATCCGTAGAACCGATGGTAGAGATTAAAACAAGGCTTAAGGCTAACTCTATAAAAGGAGGGATTAGGGTGGGCGACACGAGCAATAAGGAGGCAAGGAGGGGTTAGGGTTTTGGGCGGCAAGGTGCTTGGAGGTTGGGCGGGCACAAATTAGGAAATTTCTTTCCTTCTTCTTCTTTAGGTGGTCGGCGCCTATCCTCTTCTTTCCTCTCCTTTGCCGGCGTCCAAAGCTCTTCTTTCTCTTCTCCTTGGCTGGTTGAAACAAGGGTTAGGGTGATTCCTTGGAACTCTTGGCCGCCCACCTTCCCTTCTCTTTGGGCCGGCGGCAAGCTTCAAGTTGGGAGCTTATTGATTGGTCCTAGATTAAGGAGAGTTTTGTTTCTTATTCTTCCTTTTGTTCAAAGCGAGCAAAGAAAGGAAGATTGGTGATCTAGGAGGCTTCGACTTTTTGAAGATCGTCGCCCACACGACGTCCAAAAGGAGAAAGAAAATACAATAGAAGATCAAGAGGTATAACACTTTTTTATATTCTTTTGTATTATGTCTATAATTGTTTTTCAATTATATGCATGTTGTATGTTTTTGTTTTGTGGCTAAATTAACTTGGACCCCGAATACAAATGCAAAAACCGGCGATCCGTACATCGTCTATTCCGCGGCTAATCTAGAATAGAAGTTGGTTGCTTGAACAACAAGTTTGTTCAAGTGACCACTCTAATCGAATAACACGACGATGAAACGGTAGCTTGGGTAATCCTTCTTGTCAAGGATAAATTTTTTTATCCAGGGACGTAGAAGGGATCGCCATGAACAAGCGACCGAGTTGAAGTGGGAAGCGAAGCTTCCCCCTTCAAGTGGTATCAGAGCCACGGTTTCCGATTTTGTGTATTTAAAATTTGGTTACTTTTATGCACTTTTTATATATTATATGTGCTGGATAATAGTAGGATGTGCATAGGTTAACTTTTTTGTTGCAAGTATAGGATCCAACTATTATGGCCATATGTGTGTATGTGATTGTATGTGTGTAATTGTATATTTTGTTGAATCCTCGGGGTTGACGAGACTAGTATTTAATTTTTGTAATTAGAAACGACATTGTTTAGCCACTCTTTTTATTTTAGTTTACTTTCGATCTAGATTTCATGTACACTCCTTCATGGAGTATAGGATCGATGGATGTAAATTAAAATAGTTAGTCTCAGCTCGGATCTCCAGATGGCTCGTACATGGCATAGGGAGGAGCAGATGAGATGGCGATACGACGGGAGGCATATTGGAGACTAAAGTCATAATAGTTGGAAAATATTTCTTTTTCATATTTATTGTTTATTGTTTGATATGCATGTCGTAGGCTAGAAAATTCCTCAATTTTAAATTACTAAGTGGGAGATGGATATTTTTGTAAATTCCCATGGCCTCCATTACGATTTGACATGTGATGCAAACAAACTTGCGCGTCGGCTCTGAGTGGCTTCCTCCACATCGGATGAGTTTGTTTGCGGATCACAAGGTCGAATATGGTTATAGGAAATTATTAAGGAGCGTGTGTACTTCCCCATCAGAAGGCACATAACCCGAGATAATTACCTTGGTACTGAGTAATGGTGAACACTTAGATACAAATATAAGTATCCTCCCCATCAGAGTCACTGCTTTTATTTGTAGGGCCGAAGAGGAATAAACTATTAATTTTATTTGTCAAAAAGTTAGGTTGACAAGATAGTAAAATTAATGGGTGAAACCTCCTCTTACAAATGAAGAATTCGTATACATCCACACTATCGTGGCATACGATATTCTCGGTGTATTGAGGTGTTGGTTGATTTTAAAATTTTATTGTTTGAGGAATCAATAATTTTTTGAAATCTAATGTTTTGATCTATGTGATTCTTAGGTTGTTTTCAAAATGACTTTCAACCCGCTTGTTGTGATACTGAAAGAAAATAAATTTACTGGACCCAACTATGTTGATTGGAAGAGGAATCTTGACATTGTCTTGACTGCTGAGGAATACAAATATATACTCCTCGAAGAGTGCCCTCCTAAGCCTGCGGATGATTCTGGGGAAAAGGAGAAGGAGAGTTGAGTTATAAGAAGTGGATTAAGGCCAATGAGATGGCGCGGTGTTACATTTTGGCATCTATGTCAAATGTACTGCAACATCAGCATCAAGCCATGCCCACTGCTTATGACATGATGCTCAATCTCAAAGAGCTTTTCGTACACCATAATCGGGCTGCTAGGCAGGAAGCCATGAGGAACTTGATGACAACAACCATGATTGAGGGAACGCCCATAAGGGATCATGTTCTCAAGATGATAGCTCATTTGAATGAGCTGGAAGTCCTCGGAGCTGAGATCGATGGGGAAACCCATGTCGATATCATTCTTTAGTCTCTATCTAGGAGTTTTGAGCAGTTTCGCCTGAACTACAACATGAACAAGAGAAGAACTCGCAGAGAGGGCTTTTTCACAGAGTGCTCGTGTGCATGCCATGGTGACCTGGTTTTTCTACTTCTAAGCCGAAAGGCAAGAAGAAGAAGAAACAAGCTAGGGCAAAGGCGGTGGGAAGAACTCAGGGAGGAGTGAAGAAGCCGAAAGGCAAGTGCTTCACTTGTAAGCAGACTGGACACTGGAAGAAGGACTGCCCCAACCGCAAGCAGAACAAAGGTATATCTTTTGGTCTAGTCGTTGAAACATGTTTAGCAGTGTTATCTACCGACACCTGGTGTGTAGATACGGGAGCCACTGATGACGACTAGCTGAGGGGGAGATTACCGTATACTTGGGCGATGCCACGAAGGTGGCGACTGTTGCAGTGGGAGATGTTTATTTATCTTTTGAGAAAAATAAAGTTTTGGTTCTTAAGAATTGCCTTTATGTACCTTTATTTAGAAAGAATTTAATTTCGGTTTCTAAATTATTTATGGATGGATATTCTATTTCTTTTAATGACAGAGTTGTTATAAAAAGGAATAGGGAGATTATCTGTTCTGGTGCATTGATAGGAAATTTGTATACACTTGAACCAAAAGCTCCCACGATGCAAATAGAAGTTAATAACTCATCTTCTAATTCCAATAAGAGAAAAGAACCTTCGAAGATGAACCAAACATATCTTTGGCATCTAAGACTTGGTCATATTAACCTAAGCAGAATTCAAAGGTTGATAGTTAATGGACCTCTGGGTTCATTAGTGATGGAAGATTTCCCAACCTGTGAATCTTGCTTGGAAGGTAAAATGACCAAGAGGCCTTCCAAGGCCAAGGGGTATAGAGCCAAAGATGTGTTGGAATTGGTTCATTTTGATTTGTGTGGTCCTATGTCTATCCAGGCAAGAGGTGGCTTTGAATATTTTGTCTTTTTTATAGATGATTATTCAAGGTATGGATACATTTACCTGATGCGCCGCAAGTCTGAATGCTTTGACAAGTTCAAAGTATTCAAGGCTGGTGTGGAGAAACGTCAAGGTAAAAGTATCAAGACACTACGATCTGATCGTGGTGGTGAGTACCTCTTGGGAGAGTTTAGGAATTACTTATCAGAGGCTGGGATTCAATCCCAATTATCTGTACCTGGCACTCCCCAGCAGAATGGTGTAGCAGAGCGAAGGAATAGGACTCTTATGGAGATGGTTAGATCGATGATGAGTTATTCTGAGTTGTTTGATTTGTTCTGGGGATATGCTCTAGATACGACAGTGTACATTCTGAACTTGGTTCCATCTAAATCAGTGCCTTCTACTCCCACAGAATTATGGACTGGACGAAAGCCCAGTCTGAGACATATTCGGATTTGGGGGAGTCCAAAGACATGTGTCAAGGCGTAGATGTAAGTTGGAACCTCGCATGTAATGCACGCATGTTCGTTGGCTATCCTAGAGGAATGAAAGGTGGTTTTTTTATAGTCCTAGAGATCAGAGGGTGATCATCAGCACGAATGCCAGATTTCTAGAGGAAGACTATGTGATGAACCACAAGCCCATAAGTAAGATTGTTCTGGAGGAATTGAAAGGAGAAGTCACTACTTCAGTACCACCGGTACAAGAGGATATATCACAAGTCACTGCACCGCGTGTCACAGAGGATACACAGATGATACCTCATCGTAGTGGGAGGGTTTTGAGACAGCCTGATAGATTCATGTTCTTGGGAGAATCTTCTAATTTTGTCCCTGGTGAACATGAACTTGATCCCTGGACATATGACGAGGCAATTCAAGATAAAGATGTGATATCTTGGCAAAGTGCAATGAATGCTGAGATTGAATCCATGGATTCAAATTAGGTCTGGGAGCTAGTAGAACCACCCAATGGTGTAAAAACCATTGGATGCAAGTGGATCTACAAAAGAAAGAGAGGAATAGATGGGAAGATTGAGACCTTCAAAGCGAGGCTTGTTGCGAAGGGGTATACTCAGAAAGAGGGTATCGATTATGAGGAGACCTTTTCGCCGGTAGCCATGCTTAAGTCTATCCAGATTCTCTTATGTATTGCTACTCATATGGATTATGAGGTATGGCAGATGGATGTCAAGATAGCTTTCCTTAATGGAAGTCTTGAGGAAAACATCTATATGAACCAAACAGAGGGATTCTTTGCAAAGGGCAAAGAGCATCTTGTGTGTAAGCTTAATCGGTCCATTTATGGATTGAAGCAAGCTTCGAGGTCTTGGAACATCCGCTTTGATGAGGTAATCCAGTCTTATGGATTTATTCAAAGTCCGGATGAGTCTTGTGTATACAAGAGATGTGACAAAAACGTAGTGATATTTCTTGTACTATACGTAGATGACATTTTGTTAATTGGCAACAATGTCAAGGTGTTATCGGACATAAGGGTATGGTTGTCCAAATAGTTTGATATGAAGGACCTGGGAGAAGTGGGACACATCCTTGGGATCAAGGTTATAAGGGATCGCAGGAAAAGGATGTTGTGCTTATCTCAAGCTTCATACATAGACACCATTATGGATCGTTTTAGCATGCAGAACTCCAAGAAAGGTTTTCTACCTTTCAGGCATGGAGTTCCTTTATCTAAGGAGATGTGTCCTAGAACATCTGAGGAGATAGAAGAGATGAAGGCAGTTCCTTATGCTTCGCAAAGAGGAAGCCTCATGTATGCTATGTATGAGACCGGATATCCGCTTTGTCATTGGTATGGTCAGATATCGAGTAATCCAGGACAGGACATTGATCATGTAAAGCTTATATTGAAAGTACCCGAGAAGGACTAGGGATTATATGCTAGTTTACTGCAGGCACCAATTACTCTCGTGGGTTACACTGATTCGACTTCCAATCGATAGGGATAATGAAGTCTACCTCAGGTTTTGTGTTTACTTTGGGAGGTGGAGCCATTGTATGGAGGAGTGTCAAGAAAAAATGCGTGGCGGACTCCACCATGGAAGCTAAGTATGTGGCAGCCTCTGAGGCAGCCAAAGAAGTTGTGTGGCTCAGGAACTTCTTGATGGACTTGGATGTGATTCCTGGTTTGTCCAGAACTATCATAATTTATTGTGATAATAGTGGTGCAGTTGCAAACTCAAAGGAACCACGAGCCCATAAGGCAAGTAAACACATAGAGCGCAAGTACCACCTGATACGAGAAATCGTAAAGAGAGGAGAAGTTGTTGTGGCCAAGATTGCATCAGAGGATAACCTGGTAGATCCTTTCACTAAGGCCCTTCTAGCGAGAGCTTTTAATAGACATGTGGAGGCAATGGGAATCAGATGTATGGCAGTTTGAGGATAGCATAGTCTTTTAGTATAAGTGGGAGATTGTTGGGATGTATACTGAAAAGTCTATCTTTTGTATGAACACCTTTATTTTGAAATAAGAATCACATGATCATTGTTTTCATATTTATAGTTATGCATATTATCTGGTACATTACATTGTAGATAACATGGTGTGTAGTGTCACACAGGAGATCATGTTATCGGTTCATTGTAAAGTATAAGTAAAGGCTCACAACCGAGATGGTTATGGACTAACCATTGGAATGGTTGTAGTGTGATTTGGTATTGGTTTATCTTGACCATAGAATCACACTAGTACACTTTATGTGTATTGAGCAGGACCGACTTAGAGGTGATTCGATTTATTGTTGACTACATAATCGAATCGGACCTCAGATATTATATTGTACATACTCTTAATCCCAATATAATAACGGGCACATATACTTAATATTCATTTCTTTGATTTACCAATGGGTGAGATTTATAGAGTAAATCGATAGGATCGATAAGTTGGGAAATGGTATTATTTATATGGTGTGTCGTTGATTATAGGAGGAAACTGTGTCCTATATATTAGGATGATGATGTCCCCTTGAGGAGCTCATAAGGTTCATCATGTAAACCCTGCAGGTGGACTTGGTCCGACATGATGATAAGGTTGAGTGGTACTACTCATGGAGTTAGATGTTGATTAATTAATTGTCAATAAATTAATTAATCGATGGACATTTGAGATCTTAAACACGGGGAGAAAAATGTATAAATAATATATGGAGCCCATATTAATTTATGGGGGTTGGTGAGGTAGATCAATGATAATCCTCTAGTGGAATGGATTATCATTGATGGATCGGACTTTATGTGGGCTTGATCCATTGGGTGGCCAAGATCCAACTCCTCCTCATGGTCCCTATTGTAGCCTATTAAAACCTCATGGAGCCTAGATCCAATGATGGAAAACAAAACTCTAGATCCAACGGTAGAGATTAAATCTCTAGATCTGACGGTTGAGATTAAATCTCTAGATTCGACGGTTGAGATTAAATCCGTAGAACCGATGGTAGAGATTAAAACAAGGCTTAAGCCTAACTCTATAAAAGGAGGGATTAAGGTGGGCAGCATGAGCAATAAGGAGGCAAGGAGGGGTTAGGGTTTTGGGCGGCAAGGAGCTTGGAGGTTGGGCGGCCACAAATTAGGAAATTTCTTTCCTTCTTCTTCCTTAGGTGGTCGGCGCCTATCCTCTTCTTTCCTCTTTTTTGCCGGCATCCAAAGCTCTTCTTTCTCTTCTCCTTGGCCAGTTGAAATAAGGGTTAGGGTGATTCCTTGGAACTCTTGGCCAGCGCCCACCTTCCCTTCTCTTTGGGTCGGCAGCAAGCTTCAAGTTGGGAGCTTGTTGATTGGTCCTAGATTGATGAGAGTTTTGTTTCTTATTCTTCCTTTTGTTTGGAGCGAGCAAAGAAATGAAAATTGGTGATCTAGGAGGCTTCAACTTTTGGAAGATCGTCGCCCACACGACGTCCAAAAGGAGGAAGGACATACAATAGAAGATCGAGAGGTATAACGCTTGTTTATATTCTTTTGTATTATGTCTATAATTGTTTTTCAATTATATGTATGTTGTATGTTTTTGTTTTGTGGCTAAATTAACTTGAACCCCGAATACAAATGCAAAAACCGATGATCCGTACATCGTCTATTCCGCGGCTAATCTAGAATAAAAGTTGGTTGCTTGAACAACAAGTTTGTTCAAGTGACCACTCTAATCGAATAGCACGATGATGAAACGGTAGCTTGGGTAATCCCTCTTGTCAAGGATAAATTTTTTTATTTGGGGACATAGAAGGGATCGCCATGAACAAGCGACCGAGTTGAAGTGGGAAGCAAAGCTTCCCCCCTTCAATATGATCATACGTATAGTTAAATGTATTGTCAAACCCATTGTTAAATATCAAAACACTACTCAAGACCCACTCGAGATTGGTCAATCTTGACTTGAGGCCGATTGCACCAACAATCTCCCCATTTTTGATGTTTGACAATACCTTTAAGTTAGGCTAACCCATAATCCTAACTTGACTCTTCTTCTGCCAAGGCATAATGAAGATTTTCTAACTTAAACCCTTCATTTCTTCCCCTTTGGTATACATCAAAAAGTTTACCAAGATTTTCCATGTCTCATCTTCCATTGAGATCCTTCATTTTCTCCCTTGGTCCAAAATCATCTTAAATGTCTTCATTTTAATGAAAGACAAATCTTCATTCTCCTCCTTTTATCCTTCATCCATTATCTCTTGATGGACAAACTCCCCCTAAAGGCTTGCTCCCCCTTGACCGTCGAACCAACAATGTCATTGGAGAGTTCCTAAGCATATAGGAGATCTAAACAATAAAAAATAAGAGTAAAAGATCAAACTTGAACTTTAACCTCCCTTAAAATTCAATTTTCACCCTAATCAACCCTCAAATTTATTTTCAATGAACATCTCACCCTTCCAATGCTTCTCTAAGTATATCATAGGGTTATGAGTGGTTAGGGTACATAGGGGTGCTGATAATGATATAAGTAAACCTTGTTCAGCAAAAAATTAGACCATCAATCAACTAAAATCAGTAGTTAGATGACTGAAAACTCCATTAGTTGATTGGCTTCATGCAGCAGTCGATTGAAGTCTGATTTTCCAGAAATCTGACTTTTTAGATGAAATTTAAAAATTCATAAGTAATTATATAATTTTTGAAAAATCTTAAAACTTCATACGCACATTACTTATGTCAAGTAGTATTGGTGAAAAATAGATTTATATGAAAATACCTATTCTTTTGAAAGAATGATATAAAGTTCAAAACCCTAACTTGTATCAACATTCTCAATGGTATTGCTATAAAAATATAAACTTCACCAAGGTTTTCTAAAATGATTTAAAAATTATTTTTAAACTTCATTTTTAATCATAGACTATGGGCTATATATACATGACTTGCACACTAGCTTCCCTCATGATTTGTGCATATGATTGAAAGAGTTTAAGTTCATTTTGATGTACCATCTGAGCACATTGACCTTAACTTAATTTCCTAACATCTCACATGTATCTAGGGTATATCAATACACACACATATCATCCTATAGTCTTGTGAGATGTGGATTTGTTCTTCCCTAAACTAAGGGTTCGTGCATTATTACCTAGGCGTATCCATTTGATTCGTTTATCTAGGACATCAAATAATATCATTTGTCCTTAATTTCAAATAGATAACTTTAATGCATGAATTATGATCATGGCATATAGTGATTGCATAATTTGAGAGTATATGCCAACGATACATGATGTCATGACATAATAATAATAACCTAAATATTAGCATGACATAAATCAATCTAAGTACTATCATGACATTTTAAATAATCATATTAAACATAATGTCATGACATGGTATATGGCAAACAAAGCATGACAAATTTTATAATATTAAGGTATAAAATTACCTAAGTTTTAAACTTAATTATCATTTGCTAGGAATATATCAAATTTTCCATAATGATACCTGATGGGTCCAGGATTTTCAACATGAGGTAGTGTTTGTAGTATGTTTCTTGAGTTCAGTAAGAATCGAGTAAAATTAGAGTTCAATATTGTTAAGTATCTATGCTAAGCATCCAACATATGTATTTTTTTTTATCACCATGCATATTTTCCGAGCACATAAGGGTTGAGTGTCATAGTTAAGACAGATTCATGTATCCTTATTTGTTCTGAGCATCGTATGGATTTCCTGAGTATCAAGTATGGTTCCTGAGCGCAGAGGGGTTGAGTATTATAGTAGGTTCAAAATTTGTGTTATGATCTGTGTTGAGCTATGTGTATGTTTCATGAATATCAAGTATGTTTCTTGAGTATAGATGGGTTAAGTATTGCAGTGAGTTCAGAGTCTGTGTTATGATATGTGTCGAGCACCATGTATATTTTCCGAGCATAGTAGGGTCAAACAGTGTAGTTCAATCAGAGCTCAGTGTTGTGGTGTTTGTGCTGAGCACCTATGTATTTCTTGAGTACCATGTATATTTCCTGAGCATCATGTATATTTTCCAAGTACAATAGGGTTAGACAGTGTAGTTCAGTCAAACCTCAGTGTTGTAGTAGCTGCGTTGAGCACCTATGTATTTCTCAAGTATCATTTATATTTCCCGAGCACCATGTGTATTTTTTTAGCACAGTAGAGTCAGATAGTGTAGTTCAGTCAGAGCTCAGTGTTGTAGTGTCTGTGATAGGACCTATGTATTTCTTGAGTATCATGTATATTTTCTGAGCATCATCTGTATTTCCTGGGTACAGTAGGGTCAGACACTGTAGTTCAGCTAGAGCTTAGTGTTGTAGTGTTTGTGTTGAGCACCTATATATTTCTCGAGTATCATGTATATTTCCTGAGCACCATGTATATTTCCCGAGCACGATAGGGTCATATAGTGTAGTTTAGTTAAAGCTTAGTGTTGTAGTGTTTGTGCTGAGCACCTATGTATTTCTAGAGTGTCATGTATATTTCCTGAGCATCATGTATATTTCTTGAGTAGAGTAGGGTCAGATAGTGTAGTTTAGTCAGAGCTCAATGTTGTGGTGTATGTGCTGAGAACATATGTATTTCTTGAGTACCATATATATTGCCCGAGCACCATGTATATTTCTTGAGCACTATGTGTATTCCTTGAGCATAATAAGGTTAGACAGTGTAGTTGAGTCAGAGCTTAGAATTGTAGTATCTATGCTAAGTACCTATGTACTTCCCGAGCACCATGAGAGTGAACATAAGGGCAAGTGATAGGAGTATTCTTGAGTATAGTAAGATAGGATGTTAAGGAATCTTTTGGATAAGGAATTTGGTGGAAAAGGAATATTTATTATTATTATTTATTTATTTGAAATTTGTGTTTATTTTTTAGGTAATTAACAAGAAAAGAGAAAGGACACGTGGAAGAAATAGAGGGAACCATATTTGAAAGGATGGACGAAAAGTGGTTACTTCTCAACAATTTGATAGGGGTATTAAGGTAAATTTATATTGAAGTAAGGTGGTGCTAATCTTCTATAAAAGGGACAGAGATTGGATAAAAGGGGGTTGGTTTTGTTTTATCTCTATTCGATATACAAAGACTCGCTTCTCATTTCTTCTTGTCAATTCTCTATTCCCTTCTCTCGATTCTAACTTGAGCATCGGAGGGGATGTGCCAACAAAGCCGGCCCACCTTTAACATTCCATTTTGTGATAGATCTAGCATTCAGGAAGGAAATCCAAGGTCTCCATAGTGGTTTATAAGAAAAAGGAAAGGGGTTTTACGGTATTGAAAAAGAGGACACTGTCAAATTAGCGGTGCCTGTGGGAACCTGAACAAAAAGCTGCGATGGTTAATATTAGGAGAGCAATGAAGGAGAAATCAGAGGAGGAGAAAATCAATAACTAGTACATCTCGAGGGGTACTAGTAGGAGGATGCAGGGGTCTATGGGTAAGGAAGGCCTCATTCAGGTAGTGACTACTGTAATAGATCACATTACCCAATGGGTTGTGCCTAAAGAAGTGAAGGAAGATGATACATCTGAGGATGATTCTGAAGGAGCCTCGATTAAGGTATCTAAGTAAAAAAGATGAATCTCCTCATTTCTATAAGCATCCAAAGGGAAAGGAGGAATCTACAATTCCTCAATTGAAGAAACAATTTAGTTGGGGATGTCCTTTTGTAGGACATAGTGTTGTGAGGAGTGGGGAGGAACCGAGGCCCTTCATAGAAAATATTTTAAATGATGTTTTGCCTCGTCATTTTCGAGTTCCTCATATTTCTGAGTATAATGGTTCTTCGGATTCTCATGATCATTTGAGTATATTTGAAAATGTTGCATTATTACATTGATATATTGAGGGAGCTAAGTGTCGAATGTTTCTTACTACTATGATTGGACCTACTCAACAGTGGTTTGATACTTTAAGGCAGCAAATTATCACTTTGTTTAAGGATTTCACTACACTATTTCTATGACATTTCTCTAGTTCTAAGAGATATCATCCTCCTCCACTTAGTCTTTTTAATATTCAGCAAAAGGGCTAGGAAATATTACAACAATATATGCAAAGGTTCACTCAAGATGCATGGGGAATTCCTGTAGTAGCACCTGGAATTTTAGTGGGAGCATTTACTCAGGGATTGTGGGAAGGAGATTTTTTTTGGCTTTATCTAAGACACCGCCTATGGATTTTGATGTTCTATTGACTCGGGTAGAAAAATTTATTAATTTGGAGGAAGCTCAGAGGGCTAACTAAGAAACTCAAGAGTATAGAATGATAGAAATGTCTGAACGCCAAAGATCTTGAGAGTATCAAATGCTTCTGAAGGAAATTTATTAAATACAGTTTCTACATCTAAAGAGGTGGTGGACTGGGTGGAGGAGAGTAAGCCTTGAGTAGTGGCTTCCTAGATAGCCCCTTCAAATCCTTGTTAGAAATAGGTGCCATGTTTGGCGACCATTTTATTTAGCACCTGGGTTTCTCAGGTTGTTTTTCTGATTCTTACAGTTCTGATAGTTCTTGATGGAGGTTTTCTGCATGGTGTGTCTGGGTATTACAGACTTCTGATATACGTTGGACATGTTGAGCAAATATTGACATATGGAACTGCATTTCTGATATGTTGTCATTGGAACATTTATTGAGTTCTTCGTAAGTGTTTCTGAGGTCATCTAGGGGTTGAAGACACTTGCCGAGCAGAAAATGCCAGTCGCTTTCTCTGCATGCTAGTGTTTGATTTTGGTCATGAGATACAACTAATTCTGATTGTTGTGTTTCTATTTGTTGATTGTGTGTTTGCACTCTTTCGCGAAGCAAGCAGATTGTTGTATCTTTACAGGAACTCCTCCATTCAACTTCTGATAGTTGGTACTTGTATTATTGAATTTGAAGGAAGTGGGCTTCTTTTTCATATAATAGTTTTTCTTTTTTTACAATAAGGGTTTGTAATTGAGCGTGGAGTTCCTGTTGTTGGCTGAGATAAGTTTCTTCCTTTTTAGCCCAATCTTCTAAAGGATCTGAGGGGCTAGTTTGGGTGCTCCTGGTAGGGAGTGGATATGTTGGTACAATGGCAGCTTGTGATATTTCTTCAAGATAGGGTTGATGGTGGAGGGTGTGAGCTTGAAAATCTATAAACCATTACTGGAAGGTGTGTAGTTTAGAGGTGCTCTGTAAGAAGGCAATAAAAGTAAGTGACATTAGGAATATATTTTGTAGATATGTATGAATTAATAAAAAAGAAGGAAACTTACCGAGGCTAGGGCTTGATGAAGGTCTTGAAGAGGTTGGGGAATGTCAGAGAGGGAGGTGGAAGATATAGTTACGGAGTGTGGTGGACTAGATGGATGTACATCTGGTGGACTAGATGGATGGGCATTTGATGGTCTAGATGGATGTACATTTGAAGGATTGTATGAGTGTATTAGGGAGGCTAAACGGCTGATAGGTGATATATCTGATACAACCTGTATCAGTAAATCAAGGGGAGAGGAGGCTATGGTTTCAGGGATGGTGGTACTGGGAGAAGGATATAGGTGATTGTGTTTGGTGGGAGAAAAGAAAGATAAAGGAAGGTTGCTTTTAGAGGAAGTTGGTGAAGGAGAGGATGTGAGTTCAATAGGAGTGTTGGAGGGTGGCAGAGAGGAAGAAAGTATTTCTATGGAAGGTGTAAGGCCAAGAGGGGAAGATGGATTTTGTAGTGGATCAATTAGGAAAGAAGGATGAGCAATGATGATGAAAGTTAAGGGTAGTTGTTCCGGTTCTTTGATTACTAGTACAGGGTTGGAAGGAGGTTCAGAAGAGACCTGTGATATGGATGTATAAGTAATTTTTTGAGTTGAATTTGTATGTACAAAACAAAGTGAACTAAAAATATTATTGTTAGGGCATGGAGTGGTTACTGATAATGGGGTAGGTCGTTTGCTGGAGAGAGCTAGAGCAGTGCCCGTTGAAGTCTTTCTTTTCTTCTTTTTTGCAAGGGTCCTAGCAATAACAACATGCATCATCTTTTCTGAAAGAAAAACAAAAGACAATTTGTTAGTAAAAATTGTTGAATGAATATGCAATGAGGGAGGGGGGGGGGGTGGAAGGAATGGGAGATAGACCATGGTAAGATAGTGTGAGTTCTTGTAGAAGCTCAGAGATATTATATCACCTGTGTTGAAGTAGAGGTTGGATGGAGGAGAAATTATAAAAGGATTTGATTCCTTTTAGTTCGGGGAGTCGGGGAAGTTCGGTTCTCCATGTTAAAGAGAATTGGAGGGGAGGATCCATGGAAACAAAGAAGTATAAGATTTTTCATCCTTTGTGAGAAGAGAGCATGTTGGTAAGGAACTGACAGTCTGAGCATTCGATGTAGTAAAAGACACCGGTATCAATCATCTTAAGCTTGTATAAACAATAAAAGATGAAGGGAGTGGGAGGAATGTTTAGGTGGTGGAATACAATTAGGGTTCCAGTGAGTATGCAGATGGAGTTGGGGGAGAGCTGGTTTAGGGGTATGCTGAAGAAAGATAGTATGTCGAAGTAGGTTTGGGGATGGGAAGGTGTAGACCTCGTTCGAGTTGACCTATAAAGAAGGTGTTGGTTCCGATGGGAGGACGATGAGGTCGTTGATGGAGGGTGGGAATGATGGAGGTGAAGCCTTCAGGAATGTATTTGGGTTTGTGATGGAAGAAAGAGTGGTTTAGGGTTAGTTGGTTGGGGGTGTCTTTGTACCAAGGGAGGGCATCAGAAGAGGAGGCCATTGAGAGCTTTGGTGGGAGTTGGGGAAGCTGCAGAAAGGGGGTGTCAGGGAAGAAGACGACGCTAGGGTTAAGGAAAAAGCAGGAGAGAGTTGTCAGGGTTGTGTTAAGATACATTGATTAAAGGGGTTATTTTTAAAAGAGGGGGACAATATTGGAAGGAGTTTAAATGAAAAATTAGTGTTGGTTTTTTGGGGATTTATGGCGGTTTAATATGAAGAAGAATGGTTTGAAGTACAAAGTAGACTTCATGTGACTTCGCTTTTCAGTATAATTCAAAAGGGGGACCTAGTTGGGTTGTGGATATGGTGGTGGATACAAGTGGAAAGGGAAGAATGATGGTATTTTTTAAGGCCTTGCGCCTAATATCATAGCATAACGGCTAGGTAATTGTATTCCCTCTGTGGAATTATAACAACCTGCTTTAGTGGCAAAGTAAAGTTTTCAGGTTGTACACCTAATATAACAAGCTAAGTGCTTGGTAATTTTATTCCCTTTGTGGGATTATAACAATCCAATATGGTGGTTAAGTAAAATTTTCAGGCCCAGTGCCTAATGCAACAACCTAAGGGCTAGGTAATTCTATTCCCTCTACGAGATTATAACATCTTGCTCTAGTGGTTAAGTAAAGTTTTCAGGCCCCACGCCTAATATAACAAACTAAGGGCTAGGTAATTTTATTTCCTCTATGGGATTATAATAGTCCGCTATAGTGGCTAAGTAAAATTCTTAGGCCCTGCGCTAAATGTGACAGCCTAAGAGTTAAGTACATTTATCAGGCTAGAGTATCATACAAGAAAAATGTGTTGTGGTTATTTTTGAATTCAGTATGTTATTCTTTATAGGCAGTTGTAAAACTTTATTCGACTTTGTTCTTCAATTTAACTAAAGAGGGGGGACTTATGATAGGTTTGGGGGTTTTTATGCTTATGTTGGAAGCATAGCATGGCAAAGTATTATGGTTGCCTGAGTTCAGTATGACATTATTTAACTACAACAAAAAATCTAAAAGACAATGGTGAAAAACCATTGTCTATGATCCAAAAAAATCGTGGTAAATCAACGCATTGAGAAAGATAGGGTGTTCAAAGACAACGGTTAAAAACTGTTGTCTTTTGCTTAAATCGACAATGGTTTTTCACCATTGACTTTGAGCACTCTATCTTTATCCACGCGTCAATTTACCATGGATCTTTTGTTTGAGGATCAGTGGCCGGTTAGAGGGGGGTGAATAGCCCAAATCACGTGTATGGTAGAAATCGTCCATTCGTCGCGTGCTCATCTACAATACTCGTTAATGTGCAGCGGAATATACAATAATGAAAGAACAACAAGAATACAAGCATGCACAAATACACACAATATACGTGGTTCGGAACCTTAGGGTTCCTACTCCACGGGGTGAGTTCAACGAGCTCGTGTTATGCACACAACACTAACAAAACTCCTTCTCGACAACACGTCGGAGGTGGAGAAACCTCATACAAGAAAATACACTAAGTAATACAAGCAAATACAAATACAAGAAGAAATACAAGTAAAGAACATTTTACAAAACTTCGCTTTGATCACTTGCTTGTTGCTTGCTTTGGATTGCTCTTGAAGGTCTAAAATGCAGCAACAATTCCCCTCCAAAATCACCCCAAAATCACTTGCAAAATCCTCCATCTCGAGCTCCATTTATAACCTGCATTGAGCTGATTTTGCGCCCATCAGTCGACTGATCGTGACCATCAGTCGACTGGTCTTGTAGTCGTTGTCTCACAATGACTCGATCCACGCTGGCCAAGTTCCAATAGATCCATCATCAGTCAACTGATCATGCCCATCAGTCGACTGATGATCCCATCAGTCGAGTGATCGCTGCGATCACTCGACTGGAAAAGCTTCTGTTCCCGAATTCACCCCAATCAGTCAACAGCCCTCCCTCGGCAGTCGACTGATGGTGTTTGCAGTAGACTACCATCCCTTAGCAGTTGACTGTTCGGCCAGAACCAGTTCAGTTAAACACCGATCGAGTCCATCGACCTGGAGCAGTCGATTGGAACCTATACCAGTCGACTGATATCGGGTAAAGCCTCAAACACCAAGTTGTTTGAGCATCCGACCGTTGGGTAAACCCTCAAACATCACGTTTGAGTATCCGACACTTAGTCTTAGCCACTTGGCCAAGTCCACCTCATCTCTCATGGAGTTCCCCACCGAAGCTCTCTTCCCTCGGCCTACGTCCCTCGGATGCACCAAGTGCATGGCTTCGCAATGACATCCTTCGCGTCTCTTGCCCTCGAAGTCTGCTTTTCTTGGGCCTCACTCCAATCGCTCGTCCGAAGGTCCCTCGGATGCACCAAGCGCACGACTTCGCAATGCCATCCTTCATCGACTCAAGGACCCCGAGCCTACGAGACTAGTGACTTGCCAAGTCCTCAAGACTTCCCACACCAAGCCTCATGATTGGATTTACGTGGCCAACCCATGTTGGACTTCCCATGACAATCCCATGTCATACGTTTTGTCTAACATCAAAATATAGTTTGAGTCAAACTCGAGTCCGGTCAATCATGACTTGGGCTGATTGCACCAACAATATCCCCCTTTTTGATGTTTGACAAAACCTCAATCTCAAGTCTACCAATTATCCCCAATTGGCAATTCTCACATCCCAATGAGAATTCCAACTAACCTCAATTGGTAACTTCTCCCCCTTTTTGACATATATCAAAAAGGTCCTCCCCAAGGGTATGAATATCTCATATCCCAATGAGATCTTACAATCTCTCCCTTGAAGGAAAACACATGCCTTCAATCTTTCTAGTGATAAGTCCCATATCACTTAAGAGAGGCAATCCCTCAATTTTCCTCCCATGAGGAAAAATACACATCCATCTTCCCATGATGGATACCTCCTCCTAAAGGCTTGCTCCCCCTTGACCATTGCATCAACAATGTCATTGGAGAGTCCCTAAGCCAATAGGAACACATAAACAATCAAAATTAAGGCACAAGTTTAACATTGAACTTCCATACACCTTAAAATTGATACTCACCCTAAATACTTCTCCTAATCCATATCCAATGGATTTTCACCCTTTCTAATGCTCTCCAAAGCATGTCCTAGGGTTAGGAGTGGTTAGGGAACCAAAACATAGCTGAACATGGGCCTAAAAATCATTGTTTACCCAAAATCAACCTGGCAGTCGACTCTAATAAAAATCAGTCAACTGCCACCCTCATCAGTCGACTTCTATTGAGTGGCAGTCAACTGGTAACTGAAAAATCTGAATTTCAATTATCAGAAGTGGTTTTCAAAAATTCATAATTAATTATACATACGGTGAAAATTCATATGCGTAATACTTATAACAATCAATATTGGTGAAAAATATTTAAAAATTATTTTACCTACAAAATAATGAAATTGATACAAAGTTCAAAAGATGAGAAAAACTTCAATATTTGAGTCATCTTTGTATCACCTCATTCAATGGTGATTGCTATCAAAAGATAGACTTCACTAAGGTTTTTCAAAATGATTTTGAAATATTTTTAAAAACTTTAAATTCATTTTCCTAAACATCTCACTTTTATCTAAATGTGTAAAACACATACAAGTCAAGTATTCTAGTGAGATGTGGGCTTTGTTTATTTAGGGTTTCATGCATTTTTCTAGGCAACACTATTTGATTCCCTTATGCATGGGACTTCAAATCATGTCTTAGTCCTTAAATCAATTTTAAATCATGCATGAGTAATGATTATGGCATAAATGATAATATAAGCAAGCATGTGCCAATAATCATGATCTCATGGCATGTGAATGAAATCTAAGCATACATGACACAAAAATATAACCCTAAATATGATCATGATATTTTACATGATAAAAGTAAATATGATGTCATGTCATAGCATATGACAAGTAAAAGATAAAGGTATAAATACCAAGATTTTAGTATTAATTGTCATTTGATATAATTAAATCAATTTTACCATAATACAACCCATTTCCCTAGTGTGCCAAAAATCCAAAATGGCACACCATGACCTCTAAACCTAAAGTGCCAATTTTAATCAATTTTCAACTTCTCAAAACACATTGGCACATCCTAAAGTGTCAACTCTAACATGGCTAGGTTAACTACCCATCCACTTAGGGTTGACACATCCTAACTCATCTAGCGTGAATCGATCACGCTCCTAGGAACCCAATGCCTATTGGAGCTCCTTGGGTTAACAAGGTATTCACTAGGGATAACTGTTGGGGAAATGTTGACCGCTAGAGGGGGTGAATAGCGTCGATTCATTGCGTGATGAAATTCGATTGTGTTTGTCTCTACAAATTTCGTTGGCGCGCAGCGGAAATAAAAATAATGCAATAACGAAATAGACAAATGTGAAAACACACCAATGCACAAGTATTTAACGTGGTTCGGAACCGAATGGTTCCTACTCCACGGATCGAGCTCTAAAGAGCTCTAGTGATGCACATGCAACCACTAATCACAAATAACTCCTTCTCGGAACAATCCGGAGGTGGAGAAACCTCGTACAATGTATACAATAGTAATACAATGAAAATACAAGCAAATACAATGGAATTCAAGTAAAGAAAGCTTTACAAAGAGATTTGGATTGCTTGATCTTGGTTGCTTAAAGAATAGCCTTGGAGACCCTGATTTGCAGCAACAAATCACCCCAAAGTTGCTCAAGAACCGCTGTTGATTTCCTCCTCCACAAGCTCCATTTAAAGCTTTTGCCTGGGCTAGAAATCACCGATCAGTCGACTGCTCGGGACCATCAGTCGACTGATGACACTATTGCTTTGAGAGAACGGTGTAATCCATGCTGGAAAAATCCAACGGATAGGACATCAGTCGACTGATCATGACCATCAGTCGACTGATCGAGCCTCCACTCATTGTGCTTGGCCAGCGAGTCGGACTTCGATTTCATTGCGAAAAATCGAGCACCGGTCGATCGACACACGATCGATCGGCTTCTCCAGATCAGGCCCACCTCACCGCAATCGATTCTGGAACACTTCTGCGGTGAAACCCTAGTTGACTCACACCGATCAGTCATATGGCGGCGATGACCCCGGCCTCCTTAAACATGAGGTTTTAACCTCAAACATGAGGTTTAACCCAAGTATGGTGCCCCCATACTTGCTAGACCATCCATAGCCTAGACCTAAGCCTTCTTGCCACCTCCGTCAGCCTCATGCCTCTCGGATCCCTCCAAGTCATCCATGACTTGTTCATCCATTGCGCTAGCCTTTAGGTGCTTCCATCGGCTATGTCATGCTAACGGTGTCTACACCACCAGGTACATTGGACTTATGCTGCCAAGACTCCGCTTGGACTTTACACCGCCAACCATTGGACTTATGCTGCCAAGACTCCTGCTTAGACTTTACGCCGCCAATATCAAACCCCTTGGACTTCTCAAATGCCAAGACTCAAACTTAGGCTTTCCCTTGCCAACCCATGTTGGACTTTCCATGCCAAGACTCATGCTTGGACTTTCCCAAATGCCAAGTGTCCCACTTGGACTTTCCATGCCAAGACCCATGTTGGACTTTCCATGCCAAGACTCATGCTTGGACTTTTCCTTGTCAAGACTCATGCTTGGACTTTACATGCCAAGTACTCAAGACTTGGACTTTCCATGATATGGTCAACTCCAGTCAACCATCAAAATCCCCTCGAGTCAAACTCGAGTCCGGTCAATCATGACCCGGGTCGATTGTGTCAACAATCTCCCCAAAAGATTATCAGACATCAATGTCAAACATCGATGTCAAACTTCCATGTCAAACATCAACACACATCGCTCGAGTTAAACTTGAGTTCGGTTAATCGTGACCTGGGCCGATTGCACCAACAATCTCCCCCTTTTTGATGTTTGACAAAAACACATACCATGGAGTTAGAACACTAACTCAAATCTCCTTTACCAATTATCCCAAATTGGTAATCCCAAACATTCTCTCCAATTCCCCGAATTGACAATTGATAACATTAATTGATAACACTCTCCATACCATTCTCCCCCAAAACATTTTGGAGAAAGGTAAGATTACCAATTTCCATAACATTCTCTCCCAAAACATTCTCCCCCTTTTTGACTAACATCAAAAAGATTCTCTCCAAAAAGGTCAATGTCTCATGTCCCAATGAAATATTACAATCTCCCCCTTGGTCCAAAAATACTTAGGATATCTACCATCTTCCTAGTGATAAGTCTCATATCACTCAAGAGAGGCAATCCTATACACTCTCCCAATTTCCAAATTGGATATCTCAAAATTCCTTGTTCTCCTTCATGAAGAAAAATACCATCCATCATCCCTTGATGGATACCTCCCCCTAAAGGCTTGCTCCCCCTTGACCATTGCACCAACAATGTCCTTGGAAAGTCCCTAAGCTAATAGGAACTCTAAAACATCAAAAATAAGGTTCGAAGTTCAAACATAGAACTTTCCAATCCCTAAATTTGATACATTACCCTAACACCTCTCATAATCCATATCCAATGGATTTTCACCCTTTATAATGCTTCCCAAAGCATATCCTAAGGTTATGAGTGGTTAGGGAACTCTAACAAAGATGAAAATGGGGTAAACAAACTTATTTTTCCTGAAATCAGCTTGGCAGTTGAGTCCTTCAGAAATCAGTCGACTACCTTGCACATCAGTCGACTGCCACCATGAGCAGTCGATTGATAACTGAAAATCTCGATTTTCAATTATCAGAAATGAGATTTGAAAATTCATAAATAATTACACGTATATCGAAAAATCATGAAAATTCATAACTATAATACTTATGACCAATACAATGAGTGAAAAATGTTAGAAAAATATTTTACCCATAAAATATTGAAATTAACACAAAGTTCAAAATCATTGAAATTTTCAATGTTTTGGCCCTACTTTGTATCAACTTCATCAATGGTGATTGTTATCAAAAGATAGACTTCACCAAGGTTTTCTAAAAGGATTTTAAAATGATTTTGAAAACCTATATTGGATTATGTTCCTTGGGCTCAATGTACATGACTTGTACACAAGCTTTCCCAATGATCCACCATTAAGATAAGATGAGTTTTAGTTCATTTAGATGCAAAAACTATGTACCTTGAACTTAATTCATATCCTATCATCTCATATGTATCTAGGAAGTATAAATACACCTACATGTCAATGTGATGTGAGATGTGGGTTTTGTTCATCCTAATTTAGGATTTCATGCATTTTCTAAGGCAACACTACTTGATTCCCTTATAAATGGGACTCCAAGTCATGTCATTGTTCTTAGATCAATTTTAATCAATTTAGATGCATGAATGATTATAGCATTAATGATGGTATAAATAAACACATGCTCATAATCATGATGGCATGTCATAAGATGGAATCTAAAAACACATGACATTAAACCTAATCCTAAAAACATGATCATGACATATTAAATGGTAAAATAAATATGATGTCATGGCATGTTATGTGGCAAATAAGGCATGACATATAAAATGTATAGGTATAACAATACCTAAATTTTAAAGTTAATTGTCATTTGTTATAATTAATCTCATTTTGCCATATTATTAATTTTCTCCCAAATGTGCCAAAAACCCAAAATGGCACACTATAGCCTCTAAACCTAAATTGTGCCAATTTGATTGATTTTTTATAATTCCAAAAATGTATTGGAACATCCTAAAACCTTTTAGGATCATAATCTCAAATCTATTTCTAAGGTATCCATAACCTTGAAAATAACCTAAAGTGTCACCTTTACCATGACTAGGTTAGCTACCCTTCCATTTAAAGTTGGCACACCCTAAACCCATTTAGCGTGAATCGATCACGCTCTTAGGAACCCAAAACCTATTTGAGCTCCTAGGGTTTACTAGGTATTCCTTAGGGATAACTTCTTTAGATACCTTCCTAATGACCCTCCTAGGCTTAGAAGCCTTGGTCATTTGGGTCTTTCCATGGTTAACTCTAGGGGTAACTCCCCTTGTAACCTTCTTAGTGGCTTCCCTAGGTTTCCTTGAAACCCTAGCCACTAGGCACATACCTTGGTCAACCTTAGGGATGACTTCCCTATTGACCTTGGTCTTCCTAGACCTAGTTTGTGTTCCATAATCAAATGGAACACTATGATAAGCCACCATAGGCTTAGGTTTGTGACACAAACCTTTCTTGCCTTTGGTTGACTCTTGTCTCTTAGACCCTAAGTGTTGATTTTGACTTCTAGACCCTAGAGTTTGACCATTTAACCTTTGCATTTGATTTGCCATTTTTGTAAGGGTCTTCTCAAGTTTCTCAAGCCTTGACCTCAAGGCTTGATTTTCAACCTCTAATTGCCCAATTTTAGAATTTTGATTTAATCCTTGGGCACGGTTCTTACTAGGTATATGTCTAGTCCATTTAGGGTTAAGACCTAGGTGCTCTTGTACCTTTCTAATTGTCTCCCTAGGTAGAATTGGTCTAGAATCATTTGACCTAGATTTGTCTTTAGATAAATTTGTTTTAGGGACATTAGTCCCAAATTTCTCCTTATTCCTAAAGTTGACCTTCTTAGCTCCTAAACAATATTCATTGTTCCTAGTATGCTTGTCATGATAAATTGCAAGAGAATTAAAGTTCCTAGCATGCTTTTGCCTATCAACTAAAGAAGGAGCGTTATTGAATTTTACCTTAGGGATTGCTTTGGAAGCTCCCCCTACATGTGATACTCCCTCTTGAGTCTTCTTGATCCCCCTAGAGCATTGAATCCTATAGTGCCCCTTTTGATGGCACTTGAAGCAAATGATGTGCTCCTTGCTCTTTTGCGTTGAGGCACCGGTGGAGCCTTCTTGACTCTTTTTGGGCACTTACTCTTGTAGTGCCCGAATTCCCTACACTCAAAGCAAATTATATGATTTTTGTTTAAAACCAAATTGCTCGAGTTACCTATGGTGGTGGTGAGGTTCTCTTGAGCTTGCTCTTCCCCTCTACCGGATGTAGATGGCTCCTCTTGAGATTTCTCCGGTGTGGATGGTCTCTCCTCCCCCTCAATTCTTGAAGTGGAGGCTTCTTCCACTTTTTCTTCCTCTTTCACCGATTTGGAGGTTGACTCCCTATCAACTTTCAAATCCTCACTCACTTGTGAGGATGAGGATTCATCTTTGGCCTCCTCTTCTTGAGCCGGTGATGGGTCTTCATAAAGCTTGGCCAATTCCCTCCAAAGCTCCTTAGCATCCATGCAATCACCTAGGCTACACAAGAAGTCATTAGGAATTAAATCAAAAATAAATTTGACTGCCTTCTTGTTTTTCTCAAATTGTTGGAGTTGCTCCTCACTCCATCTTTTCTTTTTGAGGAAGCCACCTTTTGGTCCTCTTGGGTATTGGAATCCTTCTATTAGGATGGACCACTCCTCTAAATCCCTCATCATCAAAAAATCTTCAATTCTTCTCTTCCAAGAATTGAAACCTTCTCGTCCATATAGGGCGTAGGGCACCAGTGTGTTGATGTCCCAACCAAGTTGTCCTTCCAATTCCATCTTTACCCTCTAGCGTCTTTGTCTTAGCTTCCGGCGGTTAGTCCATAGAAGAGCCCCGGGCTGTGATACCACTTGTTGGGGAAATGTTGACCGCCAGAGGGGGGGTGAATAGCATCAATTCGTTACGTGATAGAATTCGATTGCATTTGTCTCTACAAATTTCGTTAGCATGCAGCGGAAATAGAAATAATGCAATAACGAAATAGACAAACACGCAAATACACCAATGCACAAGTATTTAATGTGGTTCGAAATCGAATGGTTCATACTCCACGGATCGAGCTCTAAAGAGCTCAGTGATGCACATGCAACCACTAATCACAAATAACTCTTTCTCGGAACAATCCGGAGGTGAAGAAACCTCGTACAATGTATACAACAGTAATACAATGAAAATACAAACAAATATAATGGAATGCAAGTAAAGAAACTTTACAAAGAGCTTTGGATTGCTTGATCTTGGTTGTTCGAAGAATAGCCTTGGAGACCCTGATTTCCAGCAACAAATCACCCCAAAGTAGCTCAAGAACCGCTATTGATTTCCTCCTCCACGAGCTTCATTTAAAGCGTCTACCTGGGCTGAAAATCATCGATCAGTCAACTGCTCGGGATCATCAGTCGACTGATGACACTGTTGCTATGAGACAACGATGTAACCCACGCTGGAAAAATCCAACGAATAGGACATCAGTTGACTGATCATGACCATCAGTCAACTGATCGAGCCTCCACTCGACTCATTGCTGCTAGCCGATCGAGTCGACCGATTCGCGTCCGACAAACCGAGCATCGATCGATCACACGATCGATTGGATCGCCCACCTCGATCGACTATTGGGACACTTCCCGTAGTTAAACCCTAGTTGACTCACACTAGTCGACTGTCATATGGCACCAGTCGACTGGAACTTCTCAAACATGAGGTTTAACCCAAGTATTGTGCCCCAATACTTCCTAGACCACCCGTAGCCTAGACCTAAGCCTTCTAGCCACCTCTGTCAGCCTCACGCCTCTTGGATCCCTCCAAGTCATCCATGACTTGTTCATCCATTGCGCTAGCCTTCAGGTGCTTCCATCGGCTATGTCATGCTAACGGTGTCTACACCGCTAAGGCATATTGGAATTACGCTGCCAAGACTCCACTTGGACTTTACATCGTCAACCATTGGACTTATGCTGCCAAGACTCCCGCTTGGACTTTACGTCGCCAATATCAAACCCCTTGGACTTCTCAAATGCCAAGACTCAAGCTTGGATTTTCCCTTGCCAACCCATGTTGGACTTTCCATGCCAAGACCCATGCTTGGACTTTTCCTTGCCAAAACCCATGCTTGGACTTTACATGCCAAGTACTCAAGACTTGGACTTTCCATGACATGGTCAACTCCAGTCAACCATTAAAATCCCCTCGAGTCAAACTCGAGTCTGGTCAATCATGACCCAGGTCGATTGTGCCAACAATCTCCCCAAAACATTATTAGACATCAATGTCAAACTTCCATGTCAAACATCAAAACATCGCTTAAGTCAAACTCGAGTTCGGTCATCCGTGACCTGGGTCGATTGCACCAACAATAACTTTTCTAGATACCTTCCTAATGACCCTTTTTGGCTTTGAAGCCTTGGTCAATTGGGTCTTTCCTAGGTCAACTCTAGAGGTGACTCCCCCTTTGACCTTCTTAGTGGCTACCTTAGATTTCTTTGAATTTTAAGCCACTAGACACTTACCATGGTTAGTCTTAGGGATGACTTCCCTATTAACCTTGGTTTTGCTTGACCTAGATTTAGTTCCATAATCAAATGGAACATTATGATAGGACTTAGGTTTGTGACCCAAACCTTTCTTGCCCTTAACCGGTTCTTGTCTCCTAGGTCTTAAATTTTGATCCTTTGACCCCATAATTGAGTTTGTCATAATTTTGAGGGTCTTTTCCAATTTTTTAAGCCTTGACCTCAATGCTCGATTTTCTAATTCTAATTTTTCCAATTTTGATTTCTCATTTATCTTTTGGGAAGGACTTTTCTTAGGCATATACCTAGACTTCTTGGGGTTAATATCTAAATTTTCCTCAATTCTCCTAATGGACTCCCTAGGTAGAATTGGTCTAGAGTTATGGTGTCTAGGTTTATCCTTAGGTAAATCAACATGCTTGGCACCTAGGCAAAAGTATCTATTCCTATTAGCATGCTTTTCATGATGGACAATAGCAATAATACTAACATGCTTCTTAACTCTAGAAATTGAAGGTGCATTGATTAAATTTACCTTAGGGTTAGCTTTAGAAGCTCCCCCTACATGAAATGCCCCTTCTTGCCCCTTCTTCCTCTCCTTAGAGCATTGGCTCCTATAATGTTCCTTTTGATGGCATTTGAAGCACATCACGTGCTCCTTGCTTCTAATTGTGGGGACACCAGCATTTTTCACCTTTGGCACCAGTTGAGCCTTCTTAATCTTCTTGGGACACTTGCTTTTATAGTGTCTTTGCTCCCTATAATCAAAGCATATTATGTGACTTTTATTTTTAAGTACAATGCATGAGTTACCTAGGAAATTTCCTTCTTGCTCTTCACTTCTCCCGAATGTAGATGTCTTTTCTTGTTCTTGATCCAGGATGGAAACCCTCTCTTGCCCCTTAATGCTAGTGGTGGAGGTTTCCTCCAATTCGTCAACATCCTTGGATCCGGATGTTGATGGGGATTCTTCCTCTTGAGCGTGAGAGGATGACCACTCTTCCTCGACATCCTTCTCTACTTGTGTCGGTTCGAAATTTTCGTGTAATTTAACCACCTTATCCCACAATTCCTTAGCATCCCCAAATTCACCTATCTTACACAAGATATGGTTAGGTATTAACTTAATCAACATTTTTGTTACCTTAACCGTTATCTTGAATTGTTGTCGTTGCTCTTCGGTCCATCTTTCTTTTACTAACAACTTGTTGTCTTCATCCCTAGGTGCTTCAAAACCATTTTCAATTGTTAGCATCATATTAAAATCAGTTTCGAAGTATACCTCCATTGTTTCTTCCACCAAGAAAAATCTCCATCGAATTTCGGTGGACGGATGTTGGAGCCGGCCATCTTGTCGTGCTTGTGTTGGCGATTAGTCTGCAATAAGCTCTTCGCTCTGATACCACTTGTTGGAGGATCAGTGGCCGGCTAGAGAGGGGTGAATAGCCCAAATTGCGTGTACGGTGGAAATCGTCCGTTCATCGTGTGCTCGTCTACAATACTCATTAATGCACAGAAGAATATACAATAATGAAAGCACAACAAAAATACAAGCACACACAAATACACACAATATATGTGGTTCGGAACCTTAGGGTTCCTACTCCACGGGGTGAGCTTAACGATCTCATGTTATGCACACGACACTAACAAAACTCCTTCTCGACAATATGTCGGAGGTGGAGAAACCTCGTACAAGCAAATACACTAAGTAATACAAGCAAATACAAATACAAGAAGAAATACAAGTAAAGAATACTTTACAAAACTTCACTTTGATCACTTGCTTGTTGCTTGCTTTGGATTTCTCTTGAAGGTCTGGAATGGAGCAGCAATTCCCCTCAAAAATCGCCCCAAAATCTCTTGCAAAATCCTCCATCTCAATCTCCATTTATAACTTGTATCGAGCTGATTTCGTGCCCCTCAGTCGACTGGTCATGTAGTCGTTGTCTCACAATGACTCAATCCACGCTGGCCAAGTTCCAACGGATCCATCATCAGTCGACTGATCATGCCCGTTAGTCAACTGATGATCCCATCAGTCGAGTGATCGTCGTTATCACTCGACTGGAAAAGCTTCTGTGCTCGAATTCACCGATCACCGACTTCCTCCTCGATACGGCGATCGATAGTGTCTGATCGATTGTCATCCCTTGGCGATCGTTCGCCGAACAGCCATTCAATCGAACATCGACGAGTCCAATGACTGGAGCAATGATCGGGCACCTATACTGATCGGTGATGTCGGGTAAAGCCTCAAACACCAAGTTGTTTGAGCATCCGACCATCGGGTAAACCCTCAAACATCACGTTTAAGCATCCGACACTTAGTCTTAGCCACTTGGCCAAGTCCACCTCATCTCTCATGGAGTTCGCCACCGAAGATCTCTTCCCTTGGCCTACGTCCCTCGGATGCACCAAGTGCACAGCTTCGCAATGCCATCCTTCGTGTATCTTACCCTCAAAGTTTGCTTCCCTTGGGCCTCACTCTATTCGCTCCCCGTCCGACGGTCCCTCGGATGTACCAAGTGGACAGCTTCGCAATGCCATCCTTCACTGGCTCAAGGACCCCCAGCCTACGAGACTAGTGACTTGCCAAGTCTTCAAGACTTCCCACACCAAGCCTCATGCTTAAATTTTACCAACACCACCAAGGCTACACACTTGGATTTACGTGGCCAACCCATGTTGGACTTCCCATGACAATCCCATGTCATACGTTTTGTCTAACATTAAAATACAATTTGAGTCAAACTCGAGTCCGGTCAATTGTGGCCTAGGCCGATTGCACCAACATCTTTTAGGTCATATACAACGGTTTTTCACCATTGCATTTCTAGGGAAACTACAACAGATTATAACCGTTGTCTTTGAGCATCCTATCTTTCTCAACTCATTGATTTACTATTAATATTTTGGGTCATAGACAATGATTTTTCACCATTGTGTTTCAAAACAAAAGACAACGGGTTATAATAGTTGTCTTTGAATGCCCTATCTTTCTCAATGCATCGATTTACCACGGTTTTTTGAGTTTATTTTAACCGTTGTCATTTCTCAACACACACTAGAGAACAATAAACTATTGTCAATTTACAGTGTTGTGTTTTTAATATACATCATACAACAACATAAAAAAGAATTGTATAAAATATATACACAAGTGCACTTGTAGCAATGTAAAGTACAAGCTCATATCATCCCATTTTAAATGATCACCCTTAATAACATATATACAACAATACTTGTTTCAAAACAACTATATATCATATGCTCAGTACTACACCAAAAGAGTTATGAATAACAAAAACACTTATAAATTATAACACCTAATCAAAAGAGTTATGGATACCTAAATTTCTTACTCATCAAATATGTGATCTTGTATGAATTCATCCCACTCCGAACGTACTTCATCAATTTCCTTTGCAGCTATCACAGCTTTTGCGAACTACATGTGAATAAATATATAAACTACTAAACACTTTGAGTAATATGTGATAATTAATTGTACAAATCATTTTAAAAATAGATTTCAATAAGAAAATTTAAAAATATGTCTAATATTACTATTGGTCGTAGCGAAGTCTTGTCAATCGATGTAAATCATTAAAATTCACACACAGCCACTAAAAAGAAAATTGTTGCAAAGTATTTCATTATCGAGCATGCAAATAATCCATATATGAAAGTCACCAATTTAGAGTCATAAATTTAAGAATTCATTTAGGCATATATTTTCAGTACTTAAAAGGTGCTTCAAATGCAAGCATGGACTACAAGTTCAAGACACAAAAACACAGTAAAAACCATAATTAGTTAGCCCAATATGGAAAGATATTTGTTTAATTTCATATATCAAAAGAGTTTAACCTTCTGTAAGAAAATATAACCTGTAATATAATGAAAAATAAAATATCTCTAGTTAATTAATAAATTACTTTATAGAATTTTACAAGAATTTTTAAAAAAATTCTTGATTTAAATTTGAATTAACACGGTTAAGGGGAAAGATTAAATAGGTTTATTAAAGCCTATTTGGATTATTAAGTTAATGAAGGGTTTATTAAGGGTTAATTTGGCATAACCCTAAGGTTTAACTTCTTATAGATCCCCATTGCGATTTCCTCTTCTCGTGCGATCCGTTTTCTCTGTCGCCGCAACCCTTCTTCTCACATCTTCCTTCGCCGCACGCACACCTGAAGTCGGCTACCGCCGTCATCACCCGTGCAGTCGTCGAGAGGCGCATCACGCGCATGCGGCCAGCATCCGCATCCTTCGAGCGCTTGTCGCCCTCATCCCTGCAACACCGACTATGCCTTCTTCCCTCTCTCGCGTTGTCCGACACCCAGGTTGCGTGGCCACTGCTACTCAAGGGAACACATCGCTCGCTCGCCTTCTCCCCTTCTCATGAGCTCGAACCACTGCCAGTCGTTGTCCCTCTCCCGACCTCACCCGCCGCCACAGCTTGAGTGGGCCCGGATCCGCGCACTCGTCGCCACCCTTTCCCGTGTCCTGCTTCCGCTGGTTCCGATGCTGGCCACGGAAGCCTAGGGCTCGGATCGCGTATCGTCTCTTTGATTTTAGGCTAGAGAAAACTAGCGATTCCTCCAGCATCGCCTTCTGTCCTAGAGAAGGATGGTAACATCAGAGGACAGGCTCACTTGGGAAGATTAGCCACCTTCGGCAATGAGCTTGGAGGTAATCCGTACATGCCACCAGGTGCTTGTTGGATCGAGAAGCGTCGCTAGAGGGGGGGGGTGAATAGCGATCATAAAACTTTCATTTTCGTTCGTTCGATACGCAAAGTAAACGAGTAAACACAGCAGAAAATAAAATGACACGTTTATTTTACTTGGTTCACAACCCAGTGGTTGCTACTCCAAGGCCCTATCGGTCCTTGACCGCGTACGGAGGGCAAAGCACTATAACGTCTCCTCCTCGTTGGAGGTAGGAGACAACGATCACAAAATCCGGAAGTACGAGGATGAGGCAACAAGCCTACCTCACCTCGTTACAAAAAAAATAACGAATACAATAATAAAAAGTATTACTAGATGCTGCTGTCAACGAAGAAGATCTGAGGTTGTCGTCGCATCGGCGTTATGACGGTGTTGAAGCGTTGGCGTTGTAGGAGCACTTGATGAATAATTGATGTAATTTGTAGTGTAATACTCCCCTCCTTTTATAGACTTTGGCCTATGAAATTGTCTCCTATTTATTTGGAACGGATCATGGATTTTTCCAAATTTTATCGCGAAGTAGCGCGTCAACATTATCCGTTTTGACCTAAGCGCCAAAAGTGAGTCGTCGCCATCGATCGGTGATGACTCCCATCGATCGGTGATGGGCATCGATCGCGCTATGTGTCGGTGATCATTGCCCGGCCACTTCCCTGCAATAAGAGGTTAGCTCAGAAAATGATAAATCTGCGGTTTACGTCAGATCTAAACCTAGACCTTCGAAGTCTTAATCGGATACGCCGCCTATGGTCATCCCCGTAAAGAGGACACAACCTTACAATCTCTCACTCACACGAGCTTACCTCGATAGTAGCTCTCGCTTCCGGCCTTCCACTTGATTCCTTCGGCTCCCTCCGAAGTCACTCGAGTGTCGCCCGACCACCGCGGCTTCCTCCGGGTGTCGCTAGCCTTTAGCTCCAGCTTTAATACTTTTCTGCACACTTGATAGCTCGTGAGATAACGATGTAAACTTAACTTTGTGACTTTGCCATAATCAAAACACAGGTTCGATTATCTAGTGCCCCTGCACCAACAGTGCTCATCCAGGTGGCTAGGCGTTGAATGTTGCATCTGTTCATGGGTTTCTAGAGAAAGTTGTAATCTTGAAGGGTGAAGATTTCCCTTCATTGAGAGCCATGTTCAGCTCAGCTCCGAAGCAAAGAGAAGAATTGAAGCAGAAGAAGAAGCAAAGGCAGGGAATTTAGGAGCAGTCCAATGGCTGAGAGGTGCCTGACCTGCATAAATCCAGCCTGCTTTAGTCAAAAGACTAAGAAGGAAATTAAGGTTGATACTGCATGTGTTAACTTAAGGGTTTGTTGCCCAAACTTTTATGAGTTGGGTGGCAAGATTTTTCCACTATTTGAGAATGGAAGCAGAGCTAGAAACTGTTGGAATGGGGATTGGTTGCTCAAATTGTGATTAATAGGTTTAGATCTAAAACTCCCAATTTTGGATTTAGAAGTTGTGTAGCTGAGATTAAGCAAGGTAAGTGGTATCTAGATAAATTTATGAATGCATACTAATATCACTATGGTTTGGTTTGATTTGATTATGTATATGTTGTATATCAAAGGGAATTGTACAGAGTGGATCATCTACTGTGGATCAAAAACTAGGAGTTGGACCTTGATTTGAGATGGACCCACGGATGCGAAAAAAATCAGTACATCTATATATCGGGCGGGTACTTTGACTTATCTTTTAGATATTGTCATATTGATATGCTTAGTTGGCTATAGATCACAGTAATTTTTATGTCTTATCTGCCTTTGTGTGTCACTATGTCATACCCGATGCATGCATTTCTATCTTAGTCGATATTATCTTGATACCTGCCATGTGTACTTATTTTGGGAGTTGTCACATGCACTTGATTAGCTATTAGATATACTTTCCCTGTATACCTAGGTCATTGATATGTAGTCACTTTTTGTGCATGTTATTTGGAGACGTATTTTGGTTGGTGTTACATGCTTTAGTGTCATGCACCATCTTGCATGATTGCATGCTGGCTGGTCGGGGTTCCTTTGTAGTTGAGTCCACAGCCAGTTACATGATCTGCACACATTGCCACTCATGGATTAGTGGTACATCAGGAGGGTGTGTGTAGTAGCCCTATCAGGCTCCGCTGGTCCGCTCATGGGTAGCGGTGAGGCAGTGTGGTAGTGGGCAGGGATCCCTCCTCTGGTCTACGACACCGGGAGATGAGAGCTTTGCTCCCCCACTCTATTTGGGGCAAGAGGATAGGTGTACTCCGACAGCATCTTGTCCACTTGATCACTCAGGAGTAGTGATGGCAGAGTGCATAATTGTCAAAGCCCTACCCACTCGGCTTCACCATCATGTGTGAGGCGGCTGACTGACGTCAAGGGTGACCATGTCATTTGCATTGCATGCATATTGCATGGATGACATTTGTATTGTGTTTGCTGCATTTTGGTTGCTGCCTTGGTTGTTGCATATGATTGACATGCATATAGAATACATTATGTATTTGGTCTGACGACCTTATTTCTGCTAGTATGACTCATACTCCTATGTCAGGATAGGAGATTCAGGTATGTACAGTCTTTCCGCATCTCTTTCTTGCATTTTTCTATTATTGATCAGGAGACTGTACTGGTATGATTATTATTATTAGATATATCTTACTATGCATGTCGACTTGATACCCGCTAAGTTCGTTGAACTTACCCTGTTGCTTTACATCTATTTCATGTTGACACTGTCAGGAGAGTCTAGCTGCCAATCCCCCTCGTTGTAGTGGTTTTTTTTTGGTCTTATGGTTTTGGTTTATTGACTAGAAGTCATGTGTAGAACTTGTGTTTTGGTTATGTATTCATGGATGTTTTGGTCATACTTGGTATGTCCTTATGGATTCTTATTCAATTCATTTTTGGTGGTGTATTCCTGCTCAGATGGCAAAAGAGGTAGGTCTAGATATTGTAGACCTTTATTATTTACTTTGGTTGTTGGCCTGAGGCCTATATATGATCTGTATGCGTGGTTTTTGTTCTGGTCGTGTTGACCGAGGTATAGTGGGCAATGTGTGCCTTGTATACAAGATTCGTATTGTCACCCATACAGGGGAGATACTATCGGATTTTCATCTGGTGGGGACTCCCCCGGGGCATGACAATTTATTTGGTATCAGAGCGCTTAGGTTTTCGAGTTCCTAGGGGTTTTTGGATTTTTCGGAGTTCGCCACGTTTGACAGGTTTTTGCGAGTCAATTTGGGAATTTTTGGATTTGTATGGATATCTGACGATTTTTATATTTCGGAAGTTCGAGGTATTATTGCCGAGATCATATTAGGGACTTGGCGGCGACAGGACATCTCCAGACGGCTAACAGGTGAATAAATTCTAGAGATAAATTCTCTAGATTTAGTGCCTAATGATATGATTATGTTGCTTACGTGGTTTAGGGTATATTTGCACTTGATGCTCTATAGCATATTGCTTTGACTTTGTACTGGCATGACCCCCTTTAGTTATACCCTAATTAATTTCAGCTATTGTTTTCCATTAGTATGACTATGCTGTCATTTATTAGATATCGAGGTTATGTGTTATTGCGGTAGATGCCATGATTGAGACTAGTAGAGATAAAATAACTTAGATGAGGTTATTCTGTAGGAGTGGATCTCAGGAATGAAACATTAGTAAAACCCTAGGTGTTGGAATCCTAGGTGTAATAACCCAGATGTGCTTATTGGTATATGTTTATCCGGTTACTATTTCAGTTGATATGGTGATCGGACTATTAGAGGTCGTATGATTAGGATGCGATTAATCCTTAGAGGGTATATAACATTGTTCATATCTATCGGCTGCCAACTATATCACCCATTCGTGGTTGAGAAAGTTTACAGTAGAGTTTCCCTATAGGTGCTTTGTATATTTGTGGTCAATCATGCCTCCCAATCATGATTGAGATAACCTACCGTAAAGTTATACTTTTGCGTTATTCGTTCAGAGTTAGGGATATTCGTATGACATCTGTAGCTAGATAACTACTTTACATCTTAAGTACCCATGAGATCTGTTTGTGGTAGCATGTTGTAGCATGCATGATTAAACTGGTAGAAATTATATAATTTAGGCTTAACCCTCTTGTCGTGCTTATTAGTAGATGTGTTGTCCTTATTGCCCTTGATAGGCATTTCTTGTTATCTGGGATGAAACCCTATGATTAATCGTCTTGACACATTTATTAGTGGACTTATGTTTTTTTTATCGACCTTGATAACCGTTCATGTTAGAAGGGTTGGAACCCTAGACTTAACCATCTCGATGTATTTATTTATAAGTCGATGATCTTTACTGACTTTGGTAAACATTTCGTATTAGAGGTGTTGAAACCCTCACTTGACCGCCTCAATTGGCTTAATTGTAGATCGATGATCTTTATCGACTTGGATAGATATTCTATGCTAGATGAATTGGATAACCCTAGGCTTAACAACCTAGGATAATTGACTGCCCATGCAACCCATTAGTGGTAGCATGCTGTTGTGTGTAGTCAATAACTAGATATCTATAACTCTGTCTGCCCACGAGACCCATTCGTGGTGGCATGTTGTTGCCCGCAGACATTGAGTCTTTCTACTACCTGTCTACCCATGAGTCACATTCGTGATAGCATGTAGTTGCGCGTAGACAGTGCTTAGTATATTGATTGTCGACCCGCGAGTTCCGTTCGCGGTGGCTCATAGATATTTCCCTTTGTATTACCTCGAGAGCCACGAGGCTTTATCGTGGTATCTGGATGTGCATTGCTTATAGATTGCAATGGTTGTGTATGTTGCAGGTATATTTGTTATACTGCTGACCAGGTTAGTTGCAGACTAATATTGATACTCTGAGGGTTGGGTTACGCTAGTTTGTGTCCTTTGACTTCCATTATGTGCATTATGATTATGCACTATTGTCTATCCATCCACTGAGTGGTTGTACTCACTCCCTCCTCACTTATCCTCTAGGTTAACTGATGGAGGACGTGTCCTGTTGACCTACCTTCGTGTCGCTCAGAGAGTCTTGTCGTGCTTGTCCCATTGCATCGTGGAGATGTCGTTTTATTTACTTTATCGGTATTGCATTTTGTTTATGCACTTTGGATTTTTTTGCAATTTGATTTGGTGTCATAAAATTATTTTACTTTAATCGATTTATGTTTAGTCGTGCATGCATGCAGTTAATAAAATACTTGTATTTCTATTATTATTTCGAGATTTTTACTAGATCTGGTCCATATATTTCTGAATAATGTCACTAAGAGGCTCCTCCATCATTTAGATGACGGATATGCCCCCGGGGTGTGATAATTTTTATTGGTTTGCGATTTTGGTTTGTGGGTTTTGTGTTTCAAGGATTTTTCTTTTCCTTGGATTTTTGGGAGTTCTCGTGTTTTAGGACCAAGCCAACTGAAGGATATCTCTGAGCTCTAGGAAAAGTATTGTCTTTAGTGGTTACTGTATTTTTCTTATGTAATAGGAAGTTGTCATTATGTTCTTGTTAGATACTTATTCATTGTAGGAAATGCTACCTAGTGAAATTGCCCCTACTCATGGTCGTGGACGAGGTCGACGACGTATTGACCTTGCGGAACCTAACGATGATTTTAGAAGTACGGACTCGTTAGAGGTGCCGACTAATGTCGAATTAGGAAGCTAGGGATTTGGCCTGCTAGCCACCCATGTGAAGGTCAAGGAGTAAACCCTCAGAGAATATCAGTCCCTACTATTAGTGATTTGGTTATGGATAAGACGTGTATACCTACACTGGTCAAGAAGATGAAAGATCGTTTTACCTTGTTATAGGAGGTATTGGATGAGATATTTATCTGTCCCAATATTTCTTTTAGAGAAGATCTGGAACTCTTTGTTAAAAGAGAGATGGACCTTTGAGTTTATGCATCGATTACAGGCAGTTGAACGTCGTCACCATCAAGAATAAATATTTTTTGCTGCGTATTGAGGACTTGTTTGATCAGCTCAGAGGTACATCAGTGTATTCTAAGATTGATCTGCGGTCCGGATATCATCAACTAAGGGTTAGAGACTCAGACGTTCAGAAGACAATGTTCCGTACCAGATGTGGACACTATGAGTTTTTGGTAATACCATTTGGGCTTACCAATGCTCCAGTAATATTCATGGATTTGATGAACCATGAATTTATGGATTTCCTAGATCGGTTCGTCATTGTCTTTATTGATGACATTCTGGTCTATTCTCGTTCTGAAGAGGAACACGCACAGCATCTTCGCCTTGTTTTGGATAGGCTCCGACAGAAGCGACTATATGCAAAGTTCAGTAAGTGCACATTCTTGTTACCCTTAGTCAGTTTTTTGGGACACATGGTTTCTAGTAGAGGCATTTCAGTCGATCCTCAGAAGATCGAGGCTGTCACCAGTTGGGAGCAGCCGAAATTAGTTCAGGAGGTTCGCAGTTTCTTGGGCTTAGTTGGATATTACAGACGGTTCGTTGAGGGTTTCTTGAGCATTGTTATGTCGTTGACACGCCTTACCAGGATGGGCGTGAAGTTCACGCAGTCAAAGGCGTGTGAGACCAACTTCCAAGAGTTGAAGAAGAGACTAGTGTCAGCACCGATTCTAGTATTGCCATCAGGGGACGACGGTTTCGTCCTTTATACCGATGCATCTCTCCAGGGTTTAGGCGCAGTACTGATGCAGCACGACAGGGTGGTCTCTTATGCTTCTCACCAGTTGAAGGAGCATGAGAAAAACTACCCAGTACATGATCTAGAGTTAGCTGCTATTATTGTTGCCTTAATGATTTGGAGGCATCATCTGTACGGTATTACATTTGAGATTCTCACTGATCATAAGAGTCTCAAATATTTATTTACGCAGAAGGAACTCAATCTCCGAAAGAAGAGATGGATGGAGTTCCTGAAGAATTATGACTGTACCATTAGTTACCACCCAGGGAAAGCCAATGTGGTTGCCGATGCACTTAGTCGGAAGTCCCGAGGGACTTTAGCTTGCTACCGAGTTTTAGTCACGGATTTGATTCAGGGTTTCTCCGAGTTGGGCCTTGAGGAGCAGGGATTGAAATCTGTTACTACTGTGTACTTAGAGTAACAGATTTTGATATATAGAAACCCAACATAAATGCACTATATCTCACGCTTGCAGAAGTTGAGAAGACTAGTAACCGATTGAGATATGGATCAGAGTTGTATAGCAGAAACATGGTGGGCTCATAACCCACAAAGAAGTTTACGATATGACAATTAGAATGTTAAGATATTAGAATAAGCTAGAAGAGTACTAAGACACTTAGGCTTACCTAACCGTAGAACTTAGTTAATTTATGTTGTGAAAGTATAGTGGGAGTTCCAGATCATATTCTAGATATAAAGAATGTTGATCATCTATTGGATTGAGGTTGTATATTAATGGGATTTTGATGAAAAAACTACTTAGAATAGAAGAATGACTCGTAGAGAAGATACCTTTGTTAGGGTATATCAAGTAGAAATTTGGGGACCAAATTTGTATTAGTAGGGGAGAATGTAATATATTGAAAAATAAAATAAAATAAAATATCCCTAGTTAATTAATAAATTACTTTATAGAATTTTACAAGAATTTTAAAAAACTTTTCTTGATTTAAATTTGAATTAACATGGTTAAGGGGAAAGATTAAATAGGTTTATTAAAGCCTATTTGGATTATTAAGTTAATGAAGGGTTTATTAAGGGTTAATTTAGCATAACCCTAAGGTTTAACTTCTTATAGATCCCTATTGCGATTTCCTCTTCTCGTGCAATCCATTTTCTCTGTCGTTGCAACCCTTCTTCTCACATCTGCCTTTGCCGCACGCACACCCGAAGTCGGCTGCCGTCGTCATCGCACGTGTAGTCGTCGAGCGGCGCATCGCGCGCATGTGGCCAGCAGCCGCATCCTTCGAGCGCTCGCCGCCCTAAGCCCCACAGCATCGACTATGCCTTCTTCCCTCTCTCGCGCTGTCCGACACCCAGGTTGTGTTGCCACTTCTGCTCACGCGAACACATTACGTGCTCACCTTCGCCCCTTCTCGCGAGCTCGAATCACTGCCAATCGTTGTCCCTCTCCCGACCTCACCCGTCTCCCCAGCTTGAGTGGGCTCGGATCCGCGCACTCGTCGCCACCCTTTCCCGTCTCCTGCTTCCGCTAGTTTCGATGCTGGCAACGGAAGCCTAGGGCTCGGATTGCATATCAGCTCTTCGGTTTTAGGCTGGAGCAAACCAGCGATTCCTCCAGCATCGCCTTCTGTCCCAGAGAAGGACGGTAACATCAAAGGGCAGGCTCACTTGGGAAGATTAGCCACCTCTGGCAATGAGCTTTGAGGTAATCTGTACATGCCACCAGGTGCTCGTCCAGGTGGCCAGTCGTTGAATGTTGCATCTGTTCATGGGTTTCTAGAGAAAGTTGTAATCTTGAAGGGCGAAGATTTTGTTGGGATGTATACTGAAAAGTCTATCTTTTGTATGAACATCATTATTTTGAAATAAGAATCGCATGGTCATTGTTTGCATATTTTTATGGTTATGCATATTATCTAATACATTATATTGTAGATAACATGGTGTGTGGTGTCACACAGGAGATCATGTTATCGGCTCCTTGTAGAGTATAAGTATAGGCTCACAACCGAGATGGCTTTGGACAAACCATTGGTATGGTTGTAATGTGATTTGGTATTGGTTGGTCTTGACCATAAAATCACACTAGTACACTTTGTGTGTATTGAGCAGGACCGACTTAGAGGTGATTCGATTTATTGCTGACTACATAATCGAATCAGACCTCAAATATTATATTGTACATACTCTTAATCCCGATATAATAACGGGCACATATACTTAGTAGTCATTTCTTTGATTTACCAATGGTCGAGATTTATAGATTAAATCGATAGGCTCGGTAAGTTGGGAAATGATATTATTTATATGGTGTGTCGTTGATTATAGGAGGAAACCGTGTCCTATATATTAGGATTATGATGTCCCCTTGAGGAGCTCATAAGGTTCATCATGTAAACCCTGCAGGTGGACTTGGTCCGGCATAATGAAAAGGTTGAGTGGTACTACTCATGGAGTTAGATGTTGATTAATTAATGGTCAGTAAATTAATTAATCGACGAACATTCGAGATCTTAAACACGGGGAGAAAATGTACATATAATATATGGAGCCCATATTAACTTATAGGGGTTGGTGAGGTAGATCAATGATAATTCTTTAGTGGATTGGATTATCATTAATGGATCGGACTTTATGTGGGCTTGATCCATTGGGTGGCCAAGATCCAACTCCTCCTCATGATCCCTATTGTAGCCTATTAATACCTCATAAAGCTTAGATCAAATGGATAGAAACAAAACTCTAGATCCAAAGGTAGAGATTAAATCTCTAGATCCGACGGTTGAGATTAAATCTCTAGATCCAACGGTTGAGATTAAATCCCTAGAACCAATGGTGGAGATTAAAACAAGGCTTATCCCTAACTCTATAAAAGGAGGGCAAGGGGTGGGCGGCAAGATGAATCCAACTAGAGATAGGATTAGGGTTTTTGGGCGGCAAGGCTTGGAGGCTAGGGTTTAGGGCTTGGCGGCACCAAATAAGGAAGGTCTTTCCTTTCTTCTTCTTCCCTCAAGGTGGTCGGCGACCTAGCAGCCTTTTCCAGCCATTGGCTGGCGTCCAAAGCATCCCCTCTCCCTCTCTTTGGCTGGTAAAACCTAGGCTTAGGGTTCTCCCTTGGAGCTTTGGTTGGCATTCACCTATTCTCCTCTTCCTTCTTGGCCGGCGGCAAGCTCCAACCTTGGATTTTGGTGGTTGGTTGAAAGAAGGAGAAGATGCTTGTTTCTATTCTTCCTCTTGCTTTGGAAGAGCAAGGAAGGAAGATTGGTGATCTAGGAGCTTCAACTTTTGGTAGATCGTCGCCCACACGACGTCCGAAAGGAGGAAGGTCATACAATAGAAGATCGAGAGGTATATCGATTCTATATTCTCTTTTGTAACATGTTTATATTTATTTTTCAATTATATGCATGATATATTCTGTTTTGTGGCTAAATATACTTGGATCCCGAACATAAACACAAAAGACGGCGATCTGTACATCGTCTATTCCGCGGCTATTCGTGGAATAGAGGTTGGTCGCTTGAACAACAAGTTTGTTCAAGTGACTACTCTAAATGAATAGCACGACGATGACAAGGTTGCTTGGGTGTTCACTTTTGTCTAGGATTAAATTTTTTTATCCGGGGACATAGAAGGGATCACCGTGAACAAGCAACTAAGTCGAAAGGGGAAGCGAAGTTTCCCCTCACAGACTCCCAACAGATTTTCCTTCATTGAGAGCCATGTTCAGCTCAGCTCCGAAGCAGAGAGAGGCATTGAAGCAAAAGAAGAAGCAAAGGCAGGGAATTTAGGAGCAGTCCAATGGCCGAGAGGAGCCTGACCTGCATAAATCCAGCCTGCTTTAGTCAAAAGACTAAGAAGGAAATTAAGGCTGATACTGCATGTGTTAACTTAAGGGTTTGGTGCCCATACTTTTATGAGTTGGGTGGCAAGATTGTTCCACTATTTGAGAACGGAAACAGAGCTAGAAATTGTTGGAATGGGGATTGGTTGCTCAAATTGTGATTAATAGGTTTAGATCTAAAACTCCCAATTTTGGATTTAGAAGTTGTGTAGCTGAGATTAAGCAAGGTGGGTGGTATTTGGATAAATTTATAAATGCATACTAATATCGCTGTGGTTTGGTTTGATTTGATTATGTATATGTTGTATATCAAAGGGGATTGTACAGAGTGGATCATCTACTGTGGATCAAAAACTAGGAGTTGGACCTTGATTTGAGATGGACCCACGGATGCGAAGAAAATCAGTACATCTACATATCGGGCGGGTACTTTGACTTATCTTTTAGATATTGTCATGTTATGCTTAGTTGACTATAGCTCGCAGTAATTTTTATGTCTTATCTGCCTTTGTGCGTCACTGTGCCATACCTGATGCATGCATTTCTATCTTAGTCGATATTATCTTGATACCTGCCATGTGTACTTATTTTGGGAGTTGTGACATGCACTTGATTAGCTATTAGATATATTTTCCCTGTATACCTAAGTCATTGATATGTACTCACTTTTTGTGCATGTTATTTGGAGACGTATTTTGGTTGGTGTTACATGCTTTAGTGTCATGCACCATCTTGCATGATTGCATGCTGGCTGATCGGGGTTTCTTTGTAGTTGAGCTCACAGCCAGTTACATGATCTGCACACACTGCCACTCATGGGCTAATGGTATATTAGGAGGGTGTGTACAATAGCTCTGTCAGGCTCCGCTGGTCCGCTCATGGGTAGCGATGAGGCAGCGTGGTAGCAGGCAGGGATCCCTCCTCTGGTCTATGACATCGGGAGATGAGAGCTTTGCTCCCCCACTCTTTTTGGGATAGGAGGATAGGTGTACTCCGACAGCATCCTATCAACTCGGTCATTCAGGAGCAGTGATGGCAGAGTGCACAGTTGTCATAGCCCTACCCCACTCGGCTTCACCATCGCGTGTGAGGCAACTGACTGGCGTCAGGGGTGACCATGTCATTTGCATCGCATGCATATTGCATGGATGACATTTGTATTGTGTTTGATGCATTTTGGTTGCTGCCTTGGTTGTTGCATATGATTGACATGCATACAAGATACATTATGTATTTGGTCTGACGACCTTATTTCTGCTAGTATGGCTCATACTCCTATGTCAGGATAGGAGATTCAGGTATGTACATTCTTTCCGAATCTCTTTCTTATATTTTTCTATTATTGATCAAGAGACTGTACTAGCATGATTATTTTTGTTAGATATATCTTACTATGCATGTTGACTTGATATCCGCTGAGTTCGTTGAACTTACCCCGTTGCTTTACATCTATTTCAGGTTGACACTGTCAGGAGAGTCCCGCTACCAATCCCCCTTATCGTAGTGGTTTTTTTTTTTTTTTTTTTTTTGAGTCTTATGGTTTTGCTTTATTGACTAGAAGACATGTATATGACTTGTGTTTTGGTTATGTATTCATGGAAGTTTTGCTCGTACTTGGTATGTCCTTATGGATTTTTATTCGATTCATTTTTGGTGGTATATTCCTGCTCAGATGGTAGAAGAGGTAGGTCTAGATATTGTAGACTTTTGTTATTTACTTTGGTTGTTGGCCTGAGGCCTATATATGATCTGTATGTGTGGTTTTTGTTCTCATCGTGTTGACCGAGATATAGTGGGCAGTGTGTACCTTGTATACAAGATTTGTATTGTCACTCATACAAGGGAGATGCTGTCGGATTTTCGTCTGACGAAGACTCCCCAGGATGTGACCTAACCAGAACATACAAAATAAAAATAATGAAGACACCGAAGAAAATTTATCCAAAACGGCCTATGCCAGAAGTTATTTCAGTCATAACCACATTTAGAACTAACCCATCTACCTGTTCTAGAGGAATTCAATAAAATATTATATTGAAAAGATGGTACATTTAATACCTCTCCATCTATATTTTTAGCACGATAATTGTGGTAACTCTATTCCTAACACTTTTTTAACCATAGCATGTCAGCTAATACAAAGACAAGACTTTGATAAATAAGAAGAATGTATGAAAAATGGCACTAAAAATCATACCTTAGTCACAAATAACATATTCAACCCTATCTCATAATGATGATAATGATACTTCAGGAGATAAATGGCTATTACTTATCCTTTCGCATTTATAGTGCAACAGAAGTGAAAGAAAATTTATGATAGTCATAAAGCTTAGCATATTCTATAAGATATTTTCTCTATCATTTCACATTTCCCCTTCTTTCACAACAAACTTATTATAAATAGTGTGATTTAACCATGTTTACTCCATTCCTTTTTTAAAGTTGCAGAAAAACTAGACTAAGACCAATTAAACCTGGTAACGATTGAAAAGGAGAGTAAAGTGTATCAAATATGTACACATTATAATTGGACGATACAGTTGACTATCCATGAACAAAGTGATCTAAAATGAACTTATATAATATCCCAAGGACCAAAAGATTCCAAAGAATAAAATTAAGAAAATATTGATAAAATAAGGGAAATAATCAAATATAAAACTACAAGCAGTGAGATTGGAAAAAATACAACGACGTATTAGTGAATTGAAGTACAACATACCACCAGATAAGAACAATGCATATAGCAACATCTATAAAATAAATGATTATTTAAGCTTTGAATTGCACGATCAAAAGAATTATATCTAGTAGCAATTTCCAATCGTGGGAATTTACATGTTGAGGGCACTTGAAAGGTTTGCACGTGGGTCCAATCTTCTGCTTAATACATGTTAGATGATAACATTCTCGACAACCAACAACTGTGCAATGTATTTCATCTTCAAGAAAGATAGGCATATTATATATCTGATAATCAATCTGTAAAAGCGCCCGTGCATAAATGTATATGCCAAAAAAAAGTAATCAGAAATCCAAATGGAGATAGAAGACAATCTAATTCCTCTGAAAAACCATAGTCAGACATATAATGTTTTAGATTTTTTTTTGTTATGATTATTATAAGAACAACCTGCTATTGGAATCGTATTATCATTGCTGAAAACTAGTTATATAGTATCAATAATGTTATAGTGAAAGCTTATAATTTCACTTATTTTCTACTTTCCCAGATGACTACCTATTCAGAACTGACAGAAAGAGAGTAGGTTAAATGAATAAGTTAAGATGCATTAAGGAGCTATAACTATGTTGGTCAAAATGAAACACTTTGTTGATACATGATAGCAATCCTTGAAATCATATTTGAGAATATATAGTCTTAAAATAAAAGACACTTGATAGTTGGTACTTAAAAGAGCAGTTGGTGGAGCTTTGAACATTGTTGTCTTCACCTCCCCATATTCAATCACCCAATGACTCTAAAATGAGGAAGCAACTAATCATAAGTACAAGTAAAGAGAGTCTCAAGATAGTCCTCTGTAGAAAAAAATAAAAAGTTTAAATTATCCGATTTTTAAAATGCACCATTTTCTTTGGCTCAATCATAACATAAATTAGTGAGTCATCTAATCACATTTTATATCATCCTAAAACACTAGATTTTAGAAATTCGGGCATAGAAATTATTAAATGCAATGGAGGAAGAAAAAGGATCAAAACAAAGGATACAGATAATCACCCAAAATAAAAGCCTCTTATCTTGGAGAAATTAAAAGGTATTTTTTTAGCATAACACCAGCTTCTGCTTGCATGATAACTTCCTCAAGTTACTTTCTCGCAAAAGGTTGGAACCGTCAACCTAGCAACCCCCACCGACCGGTCCCTCGGCCATTGTGAGGGAAGTAAATCGCGGGGTGGGTCTTTGACCCATAACTCGGTGGTAAGCACAAGGAAGGGTATTTCATCCCGGGGGAGTTTTAGACCCCTCATCTAGTTTCGAACCCGGGCATCCTCGCAAGCGTCACCTTGTGGTTGCTATCGAGCCATCCCCGATACTTGCCAATTGGAAAGTCCAAGCATGAGCCTTGGCAATGGAAAGTCCATGTCATGGGTACTTGGCAAGGAAAGTCCAAAGGTTTAGTCTTGGTGGCATAAGTCCAAGTGTGTAGTCTTAGCGGTAAAGTCCAAGTTAGCTTTGGCAGTGAAAGTCCAAGTATGGACACTTGGCAATTAGGAAGTCTAAGGGTGTGATATTGGCGGCATAAAGTCCAAACTATAGTCTTGGCGGCATAAGTTCAATGTTTGGCCACGTAAAGTTCAGGCATTTTTCTTAGAAGCCTACGTCCAAATGTACCTTGGCAAAGTAGACCTGATTAGCATGACTGCACACTTAGATTTATGCCACCAAGACTAAACCTTTGGACTTTCCTTGCTAAGTACCCATGACGTGGACTTTCCATTGCCAAGACCCATGCTTGGACTTTCCAATTGGCAAGTACCCATAACTTGGACTTCTCAAATGCCAAGACCGTTCTTGGACTTCCCATGACAATCACATTGTCAATTATTTTGTCAAACATCAAAATACTACTCGAGTCTGGTCAATCGTGAACTGAGTCGATTGACCAACAATATCTCCCTTTTTGATGTTTGACAACACCTTTAAGTTTGGCTAACCAATAAGCCCAACCTTAACTCTTCCAATGCTAAAGCATAGTGAAGGTTTACCTAACTTAAACCTCACTTCTCCCCCTTTGGCATACATCAAAAAGATTACCAAGGGTATAAATGTCTCATATACCAATGAGATCTTACATTCTCCCCCTTGATCCAAAATCATCTTGGTTGCCTTCACTCTTCCTAGAGATAAATCACATATCACTAAATGAGAGGCAATCCTCACTATTCTCCAACTCTCCCCCTTTGGGGAAAAACTCATCCATTATCCCATGATGAATAACCTCCCTCTAAAGGCTTGTTTCCCCTTGACCATTACACTAATAATGCCCTTGGAGACTTCCGAAGCCAATAGGAAACTTAAACCATCGAAATTAAGGGTAAAGATTCAACATTGAACTTTCACCTCCCTTAAAATTCGATTTTCACCCTAAACACCTCTCCTAATTATTTTTAATAAAATTTCCCCCTTCCAATGTTTTCCAAAGCATATCCTAGGGTTAGGAGATGTTAGGGTTGTCACGCCCCGAGAGTATGTCGTGCTAAAAAGCAAACGGACGACATCTCCCCTGTACGTGGCAACATATCGGGTTAATACAAGACCCGTAGGCCCACAACAATAACATAATATAAAGATATCAACATACCAAACACAGTGGAAACATACTGACAGTTAAAAAGATACAAAGACCTAACTGTGCACTCTGGAGTGACTTTGACACAATAAGAATCACAACAGAAATCACATCAAAGACCAAATACATACATCACATCCGTATATCGTAAATATGGAAACAACACAGGGTAAAATCCCAAAACAACAATGCACAAGAATACAACAATACGGAATACATATCCATTCATTCGGTGTGAGATGGGATCATCTGGCGGAGCTCCGAACGTCCAAGGAAATCTTCTACCTGTTATCTGGGCGATAAGAAACGCAGGGTCCAGGGTGGTGAGTATATACTCAGGGGTAATATATAGAAAGTGCATGAACAACATACAGGATAAAGAGATCTGCAAGTATACATTTGAAGATCTACAAGTATACAACATGAGTCCAATAGACATACAGTCCTATTCAAATCTAATAACAAGTAACTACAGTATAGTCATACTTAATATATATACTAAACTGATCAACTAAACATGAAGTAATGTACCAACGTACCTGATGGTCTGCAACACCATAAGTTATATCATCCTGAACAGATATACAATAACATAACCCATATAATGTACAAAGTCAATCTCATACCTGACCAACACTCAGACATATGAACAGTATATAATCACATGTAATAACATCCCGGTCCATACCACACTATGATAGGACGCTAATCAAATGCATACAACAGTCTCGACCAAAACATATATCATGCTCAACACATAGTAGTATATAATATGCAAATGACATGTATCATGATGTACAAACATATGCAGCAAATAAATGCAGCATCTCACAGGCATATGTAAAACATATATCGAATACATGCATACATATATATCAGCAATGCATATGCATGACCATGTCGGCGGACCCGTCCAACCACGACCCTAGTATGGCCAGGGTGGCACGACATGACAACTATCCCGACTCCAACCACCACCACTCTCGAGTGACCGAGTTGGGGAGTATAAAATAGTAGCTAGCCATCATAGAGGTATATGCTACTCACACGGGGGTCCCTGCTGCTAGCCGCTCCGTCCCTACCCATGAGTAGACGAGCACCGCACCCAAGACAACTGCACATCACACGACCACCGTCTATAGTGGGTGAGTGCGCTAACTACCACTACACACAGTGGCCAAGTGCGCATCTCCAACTACCATCATCCATAGTGACCGAGAATGACACGCACAACAATGCTCTGCACTCAACCCTGCAACTACTATCCCGAGTGGCCGGGGAGGCAGGATGACTGACGATTCTCTCATCCACAAGGGAGAGCTAATCACCAGCATGCATGCAATGTAATGATGCATAGCTCCCTACATGTATCCTCGCCACACTCCCTATCCCACGGGGAATCCTGGTCAACCAAAAGTCAACTATGCAAGGACTACAATCCACAAGACTCTCTCTATCGCACAGAGAGTCATACACATCTGACAGTCAACCACGCTAAGACCTCTAGTCAGTAGCGAGATACTATCGACCGTCCATATAACCATACACAGACACACAATCCATAATGGATATACCATCACACTAGGACCCCTAGTCCTTAGCCACATACTGACCACCACACACTTATCTATGCACAGACAACTAGATCCACCATAGATGCACAAGTAATAAGTATACGATACAACAATCGACTCCATAATCTAATCCATCACCTAACCCTAGTGATGTAACACATTAACCCAATCTGAGGTCACAAAGATAACCCTAATCACTTGTACTTACTGAACATCTATCAACTAACACATAATAGGGTTTATAGTTCCTATCCGTGCTAGATTATCAATGAAGTAATAGTAATATATCTCAAAGGTCAAGGCAATACAAGCATATGATTAAATAAGAGTGGATCTAAGATCTAAGCAATAACATAAGTCCAAATTCATGCACCAGATTCAGATCAAAACTACCTGACCAGAGTAGATATTACCCACCTGATACGAAACTCGAAATAATCCTCACGGCCGTGGAGCTGCTTCGTATCCCAAACCTGCACATAATAGAAAACTATGATTAAGTACAATCACCAGACAAATATACGAACCAAACACTAATTCGTTCTATATTCACATCCTTTCCTCGTCTACGAGTTAGAAACCCCAATTATTCCAACCTGATACACCATCACCATACTCTCTCCCACATCAACAAGATCACCATATAGATCTAAACAACATCTAAATCAACCTGCATATTCACAGATCTAATACCAAACACAATCGATGAACGACACACAAATCTGAGCTGTAATGGCAGCTTACTACCACGAGATCAAACCACCACCTCAATTGCAGCTTCCACACAACAATAGATAGCAAAAGATGCAACAATCAGACTATACACTAACCATAGAAATCCACACAGTTATTGTCAGTCCAAATTTAATCTCCTCATCTACCAAAATCAATCCTCTAGGCCACTTGGTCACTCCCCTATCGGATCAATCAAACCCTGCTACAACTTCCTCCATACACCGTCGACACAAAACGTAAAGCATCACCACATATCCTACAACTATGGCAACTTACCTCAAGCTCAATTCCCAGCTCCAACATCACTGGATCTATGGCAGCAACAATAAACGAAATCTAATCACATCTAAAATCAGAGTTGCAATTTAGCTCCCCTTCTCATTCCACATGCACCAATTGGCTACCACACCAATCACAGCCGCCAAACACCAATCCATTGACAGAAAAACTCATCGGATTCCCAAATACATGGACACACCACAAATGCACATCAATTACAGATGAAACAAAAGGGATAAACAAATCTTACCGGCCAAATCTTCACCGGCAACTCTTGCCTACCCATGGAATCCTGTTCACTGGATTTGCTGTTGCCCCTTCTCCACACATTGATCTACGCTACCTATGAAGGAAACCGGCCAACGACAATCAAAGCAAGAACAGGAAACTTCAAATGCTAGATACGATCGAAGCTAGTTCTCTTGAAGAAACCAACAATCGAAACCCAAATACACAGAAATTGCGAACATATGATGACAGCTCACTGCTGCGGCAGCAACACTGTCGACCTGCTCGCCCGAAGAACCGCTGAGACCTTGGAAACAAAGGATCAGCTGGGGGCGACGACATCGCCGATCAGCAATGGCGACAGCTGGCATAGTGACATCAACCAGTTGCTCCGACCATGATCGGGCAGAGAAGATCACCATCCAGCAGAACAGAGGGGAGCTGGCTCGGTGGCTGCGGTGATCGTCCCATGCGGCGAAGTAACTTGATGGCTGGCATAGCTCACTGCCGCCGAGGTCGGGAGGGAGAGGTGACGGAGAGCTGGGCTTCGAGTGACGACAAGCAGGCGATCGGAGAAAACATCACGGTGGTGGAGAAAGGAATTGCACGCTGAACGAAGGAAAAGAGAAAGAATGCGATCGAGAAATCTGGATTGGGTTCTTAAAGCGATCTGATTCAATTGGGTTGGCTCAAGCATGACCCAAATCTAACCTAGGTTAAGTCCGAGTTAACTCAGGTCACCCCAACTCCCCATTTACACTTAAATCTTCCTCATATGGACTCCTTTTGAATCCGGAAAAAATTCTATGAACTCCTAAGAAATTATATAAGATAATTTCTTAATCACGGTTTTTTTTCCTTTTCTTACATTCTCCCCCACTTATAAAAATTTGGTCCCTAAATTTCTGACTCATGTACGAGTACAAGAGGTCACAACAACTATCTCAAGTATCTCGAAAAAAGTTACACACCTCAAGTACTAAGTGGGGTATTGAGCTCGAATATTATATTCCAGCTCTTATATGCACTCTCAACCAACCTATTAAGAGGTAAATAACTGCACCAGAGTGGAGCTCTATACCCATGACTTGTTGGAGACTTTGTCGTAAGATGAATCGCGAATCACTATCAAAAATGATACTCAAGGATACTCCATGGATATAGTTTCGTCAAGCGATCCAACAAAGTCCATCTTACGGCTTAAAAGAAAATGAGCGAACCTAGCTAATTGATCATCGACTACCTAAATCCTATCAAGTCCTTTCTGAATTCTAGATAATCTCTCAACACAGTCTCATGTACTAGGCTCCAACTTCATCACAGTACGTAACCCTACCGGTCACAATATTCTACCTTTGCTTGTTTGCATACCCAACATCAAACTACGAAATCAATCATGTCCAAAATCCACTCTATCACACAGAACTGAAAGTAACTGGAAGACTATAATGATCAATCTCGCTAGTTTCTCAACTAGCATACACATAATATACTTCTCATTCAACTGCATCGGGATCGCTTCTAATCCCTGAAATGTTGCATCTATGTGCAGTACCCTTCCATCTTCAATGGAAGGACTAACTAACACTAATGCAAAAGTCAGTCACCGTCTAGGCCCTGAAACCTAGCTTCACAAATTTTTTACCCGGTGATTTCCATCACCTTCTTGGTCCAACAAATCATCTAAGAAGGCAACCACTAACGGGTCCAGTCGCTTTATGAACGACTAAATCATTAATAAGTCTAATGACATTATCAACAACTCATAAAATTCATACTAAGTATGAAATGTTGTCTGGATAGGTAACAGTTGTTGTTTGAACGTCTGAGTCTTCTAAGATGTCTTCTGCTGATAGTGTTGAGTAACTCACTTCTCTCAGCTGGAAGTATCAAAGAACTCCACTATATCTGAGGTAGTAGATCGTTGCTGACGTGATAACCCAATCTTCTGCGATGATCTTGGCTTCCGAGGTTGTGGATCGTCCTCTCGAAAGTTTCATCCATAGTCTTCAACTGAGTCTTCAAAGTACATACTCTCCTTGTAAATATCGGCTGCTTATAGTAGAAACAGATAAAATGTTGAATCTGATAATCTGACTCTGGTGTCATCGTGATCCACACCTCATGCACATAATCTCCCTTCGGAGTCTTTCCTCTGATTTTGCTGATAAACATGAAAAGATGCTGACGATCTGCAATCAGCCTTCTATGATCGAGAAACTCTCCAATAGTCGCTCGTGACTCATAACTCCAATCTCGCTCCTTTTATCCAACATTTGGAGACTTCGGATTCCAATAATTTGACTTGCAATATCTTCTTATCAAATCTCCAACTCTTAAAACATTTGCTACGAAGTCATTTCTATACACATGACCCGGTCTAATGCCTTCAGGTAGAATCTAGTAGGAGATCCAAACATCCTGATGATGTCAGCCAATAAACTGTGAGTGGCCAAAACCAATCCAATCACGTCCTTGAGCTATTAGGTGATCGTAACCTTCGCAAGTCTAACGACTCTACATGGCACTTTTGTTACCAAACGATCACCCTACTTGCAGCTCAAGAATTTCCTGACAATGAGTCAAAGAAGATGACGTGGGGAAATACTCTCTTACAACATCACTACACCCTGACCAAGTGATGTGTGATTTCCCGAAGGTTATTTCCTATCTCTTCTACCAAGTATCGGCTTGATCCTCATAATGGTATGCAACTAACACTACATTCTTTGTATAATACGAGTTAAGTACTAAAAAATACTCTCGAGTTATACAACCCAGAACGACCAACCCAGGGATCAAAATCCCTATGAATATCATCCACTAATTTTCTACTATCTGCATCAACAATAGTATACTCGCTTAGTCCATTATCCCATAGGTAATGATCTGACTAACATAATTAGTGAAAATCCCTATGACTATAATCTCTGATCTCCACAAGAAATGTAACTACCTAACCCCTGTTTTCCGACTCGGTATCAGTCGACTCTCAAAAGTAATTCACCTTTTCAAAAGCAGGTACAAGACTCATCCAGTCATTCCCGTAGTCAACTCAAACCACGATTACGAATAGTGACTAACACACTACAAGTCACCCCTATTATAAGCAACTAAATGCATAGCCAACAGAAGGATATGTAATAACAGTTAACAAACCTTAAACCTTGTAGCTCGGAGATGTCCGCAATAGCCAGATCCTAGAACTCACAAAATCAAAATCGAGTAAAGCAAAATTCGATGTCCGAACGAAATCAAATCCGAAAGCGGACTTCGCAACCTAGGGCTCTGATACCAATAAAATTGTCACGCCTCGAGAGTATGTCATGCCGAAAAGCAAACGGACGACATCTCCCCTGTACGTGGCAACATATCAGGTTAATATAAGACCCGTAGGCCCACAACAACAACATAATATAAATATATCAACATACCAAACACAGCGGAAACATACTGACACTTAAAAAGATACAAAGACCCAACTGTGCACTCCGGAGTGACTTTGACACAACAAGAATCACAACAGAAATTACATCAAAGACCAAATACATACATCACATCCGTATATCGTAAATACGGAAACAACACAGGGTAAAATCCCAAAACAACAATGCATAAGAATACAACAATACGGAATACATATCCATCTGTTCGGTGTGAGATGGGATCAGCTGGCGGAGCTCCGAACATCCAAGGAAATCTTCTACCTGTTACCTGGACGAAAGGAAACCCAGGGTCCGGAGTGGTGAGTATAAACTCAGGGGTAATATATAGAAAGTGCATGAACAACATACAGGATAAAGAGATATACAAGTATACATGTGAAGATCTACAGGTATACAACATGAGTCCAATAGACATACAGTTCTATCCAAATCTAATAACAAGTAACCACAGTATAGTCATACTCAATGTATATACTAAACTGATCAATTGAACATGAAGTAATGTACCAACGTACCTGACGATCTGCAACACCATAAGCTATATCATCCTGAACAGATATACAATAACATAACCCATATAACGTACAAAGTCAATCCCATACCTGACTAACACTCAGACATATGAACAGTATATAATCACATGTAATAACATCTCGGTCCATACCACACTATGACATAATGCTAATCAAATGCATACAATAGTCTGGACCAACACATATATCATGCTCAACACATAGCAGTATATAATATGCAAATGACATGTATCATGATGTACAAACATATGCAGCAAACAAATGCAACATCTCACAGGCATATGTAAAACATATATCGAATACATGCATACATATATATCAGCAATGCATATGCATGGCCATGTCTGTGGACCCGTCCAACCACGCCCCTAGTATGGCCAGGGTGGCACGACATGACAATTATCCTGACTCCAGTCGCCACCACTCTCGAGTGACCAAGTTGGGTAGTATGAAATAGTAGCTAGCCGCCATAGAGCTATATGCTACTAACACGGGGGTCCCTACTGCTAGTCGCTCCGTCCCTACCAATGAGTAGACGAGCACTGTACCCAGGACAACTGCACATCACACGACCACCGTCTATAGTGGGTGAGTGCGCTAACTACCACTATGCACAGTGGCCAAGTGCGCATCTCCAGCTACCACCATTCATAGTGGCCGAGAATGGCACGCACAACAATGCTCTGCACTCAACCCTGCAACCACTATCCCTAGTGGGCAGGGAGGCAGGATGACTGACGATTCTCTCAACCACAAGGGAGACCTAATCACCAGCATGCATGCAATGTAATGATGCATAGCTCCCTACATGTATCCTCGCCACACTCCCTATCCCACGAGGAGTCCTGGTCAGCCAAAAGTCAACTATGCAAGGACTACAATCCACAAGACTCTCTCTATCGCACAGAGAGTCATACACATCTGACAGTCAACCACGCTAAGACCTCTAGTCAGTAGCAAGATACTATCGATCATCCATATAACCATACACAGGCACACAATCCATAATGGATATACCATCACACTAGGACCCCTAGTCCTTAGCCACATACTGACCACCACACACTTATCTATGCACAGACAACTAGATCCACCATAGATGCACAACTAATAAGTATACGATATAACAATTGACTCCATAATCTAATCCATCACCTAACCCTAGTGGTCTAACACAGTAATCCAATCTGAGGTCACAAAGATAACCCTAACCACTTGTGCTTACTGAACATCCATCAACTAACACATAATAGGGTTTATAGTTCCTATCCGTGCTAGATAATTAATGAAGTGACAACAATATATCTCAAAGGTCAAGACAGTACAAGCATATGATTAAATAAGAGTGGATCTAAGATCAAAGCAATAGCATAAGTCCAAATTCATGCACCAGATTCAGATCAAAACTACCTGACCAGAGTAGATTTTACCCACCTGATACGAAGCTCGAAATAATCCTCACGGCCATGGAGCTGCTTCGTATCCCAAACCTGCACATAATAGAAACTATGATTAAGTACAATCACCAGACAAATATACAAACCAAACACTAATTCTTTCTATATTCGCATCCTTTCCTCGTCTACGAGTTAGAAACCCCGATTATCCCAACCTGATACACCATCACCATACTCGCTCCCACATCAACAAGATCACCATATAGATCTAAACAACATCTAAATCAACCTGCATATTCATAGATCTAATACCAAACACAATCGATGAACAACACACAAATCTGAGCTGTAATGGCAGCTTACTACCATGAGATCAAACCACCACCTCAATCGCAGCTTCCACACAACAATAGATAGCAAAAGATACAACAATCAGACTATGCACTAACCATAGAAATCCACACAGTAATTGTCAGTCTAGATTTAATCTTCTCATCTACCAAAATCAATCCTCTAGGCCACTTGGTTACTCCCCTATCGGATCAATCAAACCTGGCTACAACTTCCTCCACATACAGTCGACACAAAACGTAAAGCATCACCACATATCCTACAACTATGGCAACTTACCTCAAGCTCAATTCCCAGCTCCAACATCACTGGATCTATGGCAGCAACAATAAACGAAATCTAATCACATCTAAAATCAGAGTTGCAATTTAGCTCCCCTTCTCATCCCACATGCATCGATCGACTACCACACTAATCACAGCTGCCAAACACCAATCCATTGACAGAAAAACTCATTGGATACCCAAATACATGGACACACCACAAATGCACATCAATTATTGATGAAACAAAAGGGATAAACAAATCTTACCGGCTAGATCTTCATCGGCAACTCTTGCCTATCCATGGAATCCTGTTCACCAGATTTGCTATTGCCCCTTCTCCACACAGTGATCTACGCTACCTATGAAGGAAACCGGCCAACGACAGTCAAAGCAAGAACATGAAACTTCAAATGCTAGATACGATCAAAGCTAGGTCACTTGAAGAAACCAACAATCAAAACCCAAATACACAGAAATCACGAACCTATGACGACAGCTCACTGTCGCGATAACAACGTCGTCGACCTGCTCGCCCGAAGAACCGTTGAGACCTTGGAAACAAAGGATTAGTTGGGGGCGGCGACGTCGCCGATCAGCAACGACGACAGCTGGCATAGTGACATCAATCAGTTGCTCCGGCGATGATCGAGAAGAGAAGATCACCATCCAGCAGAATAGAGGGGAGCTGGCTCGATGGCTGCGGTGATCGTCCCATGCGCCGAAGCAACTCGATGGTTGGCACAGCTCACTACCGCTGAGGTCAGGAGGGAGAGGCGACGGAGAGCTGGGCTTCGAGCGACGGTAAGAAGGTGATCGGAGAAAACATCATGGTGGTGGAGAAAGGAATCACGCGCTGAACTGAGGAAAAGAGAAAGAATGCGATCGAGAAATCGGGATTGGGTTCTTAAAGCGATCCGATTCGATTGGGTTGGCTCAAGCTTGGCCCAAATCTAACCTAGGTTAAGTCCGAGTTAACTCAGGTCGCCCCAACTCCCCATTTACACTTAAATCTTCCTCATATGGACTCCTTTTGAATCCTGAAAAATTTTTGTGAACTCCTGAGAAATTATATAAGATAATTTCTTAATCACAGTTTTTTTCCTTATCTTACAAGGGTACCTAGGAATGGCTGAAAATGGGCTAAACAAAACTTGTTTACCCGAAATCAGCCCAGCAGTCGACTTGGTCAGTAACTAGTCGACTGCCATCAACACCAGTCACTGCCCTCAAGTGGTAGTCGACTGATATCTGCAAATGTAAAAATCAAAAATTAGAAATGAGATTTGAAAAATCATAAGTAAATATACATAGTTTGAAAATTCATAAAAATTCATATGTATAATACTTATATTAGATACAATGGGTGAAAAATATTTTTGTATGAAAATACTCATTAAATTATGAGATTTATACAAAGTTCAAAACCAATGATAACTTCAATATTTTGAGCATACTTTGTATCAACTTCATCAATGGTGATAGCTATCAAAAGATAAGCTTCACCAAGGTTTTTCAAAATGATTTTGAAATATTTTTGAAAACCTATTTCGAACCATGGTCGATGGGCTCAATGCAAATGACTTGTACATAAGCTTTCCTCATGATTTATCATTATCATTTAATGAGTTCTAAGTTCATTATGATGTACTAAATAAGCATATGAACTTAACTCATTTCTTAGCATCTCACATGTGTCTAAGTTGTATCAATACACACACATGTCAATTTAATGTGAGATTTGGGTTTTGGTTATTTTCTAGTCTAAGGTCTCATGTATTTTTCTAGGCAACTCTATATGATTCTCTTATCACGGGACTTCAAATCATTCCATTATTCTTAAATCAATTTTAATTAACCCAAATGCATAAGATATGATCATGACATATAATGATAGCATAAATAAAGTATGTTCCAATAATCATGATGTCATGGCATAAACATAAACCTAAATACACACATGACATATTAACCTAATTATTAATCATGACATTTTAAATAATAAAATGAAGCATGATGTCATGACATATATTATGGCAAACAAAGCATGACAAAGGTATAAGAATACCTAGATTCTAAAATTAATTGCCATTTGTTAGGATTAAACTACAATTTAACTATAATAACCAAATTATGAAGTGTGCCAAAACCCAAAATGGCACACCATTGACTCTAAGCTACATTGTGCCAATTTAGATTAATTTTTCAAACTTCTCAAATTTTATTGGCACATCCTAAAGTCCTTTAGGATTAATATATCAATCTCATTTCCAAGGTATCACATAACCTTGAAAATGTCCTAAAGTGTCACCTTTACCATGGTTAGGTTAACTACCTATCCATTCAAATTTGGCACACCCTAACCCATCTAGCGTGAGGGAATCACGCTTCTAAGAACATAATGCCTATTGGAGCTCCTTGGGTTAACTAGGTACTCACTAGAATATACTCCCTTAGTACCTTCTTAATGACCTTTTTAGGCTTTGAAGCCTTGGTTATTTGGGTCTTGTCAAGGTCAACTCTAGGGGTAACTCCCCTTGTGACCTTCCTAATGACTTTCCTAGACTTCTTCAAAGCCTTAGTCACTTGACACTTACCATGGTTAGCCTTAGAGATGACTTCCCTAGTAACCTTGGTTTTCGTAGACCTATGGGTGGTTCCATAGTCAAATGGAACACTATAGTAGGTTTGCATAACCTCCTTAGACTTAGGCTTGTGACCCAAACCTTTCCTATCCTTGGAAGACTCTTGCCTCCTAGATCCTAATTTTTTATCATTAGACCCATTAATTGAATTTGTCATTCTTTTAAGGTTCTTTTCCAATTTCTCAAGCCTTTATCATTAGATCCTAATTTGATTTTCTACCACTAATATCTCAAATTTTGAATTTTCATTTGTTTTTTAGGCATTGTTCCTCCTTTTAGACATATGCCTACCCTTCTTAGGGCTAATGCCTAAATGGTTCTTTATCTTTCTAATAGTTTCCTTAGGTACAATTGTTCTTGAGCTATTGGTTCTAGATTTGTCCTTAGGTAAATTAACATGCTTGGCACCTAAGCAATAATATTTCTTATTTCTAGCATGCTTTTCATGAGTAATAGCAAGGAAATTTCTAGCATGCTTCCTATCATTACATAAAGTAGGTGTTGATGTAGTGAGCATAACTCCTTAGTTTTGATGTATGAACCAAAGTTAAATGTTAGGATTTACTTGTGGTCTAATATCAATATTAAGTGTGCAGGCTTAACAGGAAGTCCTTGTAGGTTGTGTCGATCGAATACTAGACATGTATCTTGACATATCAGGAGGACTGGACACCAAGCATGAAGTTCAGATGGGTCGTGTGGACCAGACATTTGACATGAAGACCGGTTGGGTAAGGATACTGAACAATCGGTAAAAAGTCCAGCTGGATCAGGCAGATCGGACAGCTGGTGGAAGCCCTGGTGGGTCAGATCGGATGTCAAGAATGGTAAGTCTGGCAGGTAGCCAGTAGGTAAGCCTCGAGTGAAGAGGTGAGTCCGAGTCCTCTGTAGGGGGACAAAGCTAGGCGTTGATCCGACGAAAAGTCCATGTGGGACTTAGTAGTTGAGATTGAGCAGCCGTATTACTACTTCTATCACACTTCATATCATCTATTTGTGCTAATCCTATTTTGCAGGGATCAATCGTCTAGATGGATTCAAGTCGACTGGATATGTATTAGTCGACTTGATACCAATTTGGCAGGATCAGTTGTGATCGATCGGAGAACGTGCAATGCAGAAGGAAAGGATTTAAGTCAACTGAAGGATTTGAGTCGATTGAAGAGGTAAATTTCCCGATGCGGAGTCGGGTGACATGGAGTCGATTAGAGAGGTTTCGGTAAACTAGAATACCACGAATTCCATATCGACAGGCTGATGTGGAGTCGACTGGAAGGCATTCCAGTCGACTAGAAAAGACTTATAAAATATATGCTCGACCAGATCCGAACAGAACATCGAATCTACGTCGAAGTGCTGTCGAAATCTACTCTCATCCACCAAAGCTAAATTTCCACAACAAGGCGATCTTTCGACACTTCGAGCAAACTTCAACCATCTACTTAGTGTCGGTATAAGTTTTTGTAATTGTTACTTTCTTTTTTTGCTTTTGTACTTAATTTCAAGGAGTGGGTAGTGTGTTACCTAGCTCTACATTTGTAAAAAAGCAAAACTCTCCGAAGTCGAGAGTTCTCGAGTTAGAGGGTATTTAGTGATTGCCTATCGAGGTAGCTCTCGGAAGAGCAACAGGCCTTGGAGTAGCAACTTAGTTAGGGTTGTGAACCAAGTAAAATAAATTGTCTTATTTTCATTTCCGCTGCATACTCAAAATATTTTAAAATATTCTAAATAATTTTTAAAGATTAAAATAATTTTTTAATCTTCGAGATTCACCCCCCTCTCTCGGAAAAACATGATTCTACAATTGGTATTAGAGTGAGGGCGCTCCAAATTGGTGCAACCACCATCGTGAGCTTTAGAATAATTTTTCTTGCTTTAGAATAATTTAGAATATTTTCTGCATTTTAAAAATTGCTAGAAATTAATTTTCTACATATTAGATAATTTAATTCATTTTCTCCACTTTAGATTAATTTAATTAATTTTCTGCACTTTAGAATAATTTAATTAATTTTCTGCACTTTAGATTAATTTAATTAATTTTCTGCATATTAGATAATTTAATTCATTTTATGCATATTAGATAATTTAATTAATTTTCATCAATTTAGATTAATTAAATTATTTTTTTTCACTTTAGATTAATTTAATTAATTTTTTGCATATTGGATAAGTTAATTTATTTTATGCATATTAGATAATTTAATTCATTTTCTACATATTAGATAATTTAATTCATTTTATGCATATTAGATAGTTTAATTAATTTTCTGTATATAGGAAAGCATTTAATTAATTTTTTGCATTTAGGAAAGTATTTAATTAATTTTCTATATTTAGAAAAGTATTTAATTAATTTTCTACATTTAGGAAATCATTTAATTAATTTTCTACATTTAGGAAAGCATTTAATTAATTTTCTGCATTTAGGAAAGCATTTAATTAATTTTCTGTATTTAGGAAAGTATTTAATTAATTTTTTCATTTAGAAAATTATTTAATTAATTTTCTACATTTAAGAAAGCATTTAATTAATTTTCTGTATTTTAGAAATTTTTATTAATTTTTTGCATTTAAGAAAATCTTTATTATTTCTTGCTTTGAGAATAATTTTTTTAAAAACAACTCTAGGAATAATTCTAAATTTTACTTAATTTTCTAAGCACTGTTCACCCTCCTCTCTTTAACAAATAGGATTTCCCCTCGTGGTAGAGGCGAATGAAGTGTTTTCTGAAAACCGACCTAGAGGTTTGGTTTTCGATTAGGAAAGGATTCGTAGCTCCGATAGATGACTCGAGTGAGTTGTTAGATCCGAAGAAATGGACCGTAAATTTTAGGAAAAAGGTTCAAGTCGATTACAAGACTTTAAACACCTTGCAAAGCGGACTTACGAAGGAGGAGCTAAGTCGAGTCGAGTCCGTTCAAAATTCAAAAGAGTTATGGGACAAATTAATTAAGTTACATGAACAGGCTAACATGAGTCAACGCGAGGATGATTTAGTTTTGATGGCAGGAACGAACACAAAAGGAAAGAAATTCAAATCAAGAAAGAGGAAAAGGAAGAAAGCATCTAAGGTGAAATTGGACAAGTCATCATCGGAAGAGTCGGACACAAAAGTATCAACGAATTGCTTCGTAGCACTCATGGCAGCTGACGAGTCCGAAGACGAGACAAACTTCGAGTTCGAGTCTGAGTCCGAGAGAAGCCACAAATCTGCAACCATTTCCGAAGGTTTAAACGAGGTACCATCTCCCCAAGAAGATAAGTTGTACAACATAATTGCATGCCTAGGTAGAAAACTAACTAAGTCTGAGAATTGAGTCAACTCGCTTCTTAAAGAAGTTCAAGTACTTAAGGAGCAAGTCAACTCGAAGATTTTGACTTGCCAAATTAAAGATAGAGGCTCAACTCGAGTTGCAAAGCTTGAGGAAGAGAAATCTGTCCTAAAAAGGCAAGTAGAAGATCTCACCAGATCGTTGGAAAGGTTTACATCGGGATCCAAGTATCTCAACATGATGCTTGGGTCTCAAGGAGCCATGTACAACAAGTCTGGACTCGAATACAAGGCTAAGGATACAAATAGATCATATATGTCCTTGTTTAATAGAAACACTAAGGGTCGAATCCAAGCTTGGGTTCCTAAGCCTAGCTTAGTCAACCAAGTTGGACCAAATCAATTTTGGGTTCCTAAGAGTCAAGTTCACTTAGTGAACAAAACTCAATCTAGCTACCATTTAGGGGGAGCTAACACTTTGCTTGTTTCCTTATTTAATTAAACTCTTGCATGCTTTAGTTTACTTTACTTGCTTAGTTTAGAATGTACTAGATAGGAAACAAAGTAGTTTAAACTTGAACAACCTAGTACTAAGATAAGTGAACTGATAGTAAGTTAGGGAAGCTCTTCGAAGTGCATGTCTAGGAAGTAGTCGTTGCTTCGATAACCAAGAAGATCATGTTCCTCGCCACGACCTAGTGCACTAAGTCAAGTGGAACTGACCGAAGCTAACTCACTAAGTCTTTGACTAGTTAGACCAAGGCTTAGTCCAAAGTGAATCAAGTACTTGATTCCTTCATTGACTTTGTCTAGGAAGTGGTCGTTGCTCCGATAACCAAGAAGGTCATGTGCCTCGCCACGACCTGGAAGTCAATGTTGGAAAAACCTACTTGACTAGCTCAAACCAAGGTTGAATCTAACACAAGTTTAAAAACTTTGAAATTGCTCATTAAACTTAATTAAGATAAAAATAAATCCTCATCGAACAAAACTCATAGGATTAATGTGTATTGAAAACCTAGCTTGGGTGAGATGATTAATTAGTTTAATTTAGCCTAACTCAACCTAATGAACTTAAATCAAAATTAATAAATTTACCTTAACAGCTTTCCTTAATTAAACTTAACTTAATTCAACTCAACTTAATTTACTATACTTAAAACTTAATTTATTAAACTAAACAAACACACCTAAATAAACAACTTCACTTAATTTAACAACTTACCTTAATTAAACTTAATAACAACTTAATTAAACTAAACAACAACTTAATTAAACTTAACAACAACTTAATTAAACAATTAACCACAACTTAATTAAACAATTAACCACAACTTAATTAAACTTAACAACAACTTAATTAAACTCAACAACAACTTAATAAAACTAAACAACTAAACTAAATAACTAAACTTAACAACTTAACTAAACAATTAAACTTAACTTAACCTAACTAAACTTAACTAAACAACCTAACCTAACCAATTTAATCGATTCAACTCTAATCAACTCAACTCAATTTTATTTAATTCAATCAACCTAACTTTAATTCTAAGAGAACCAACATAATTAAGGGGGAGTTAAGATATATTATAATTCAAGGGGGAGTTAAACATTTAAAATTTTATTTTGAAAAGAAATTAAGTATAAATATAACAATGTTACCTCAAGAGGGAGATCAAGAGTCTAGGCAGAACCTAAAATATTTTGTTAAATTATGATATGTTTAATATCTTCTCTAAAATTATGTTGGAATTGGATAAGAAATATTCTTAAGGGGGAAATAGAAAAATTTAAAGCTAGCTAAAAATCTATGAGAATTTATCTTTTTGAAAACTTAATGCTTTAATTAAGGAGAAGCTTCAAAATTTTAATGAAGTGGGAATATTGAAAATTTAAAACCTAAATTAAAGGGGAGAAAAACTTAAGCTTAAAAAGTTTCAAGTTTAAATACGTAAAAATTCTACTTAAGTTTTGATGTATGAGAAGAAAACAATTAAACATTGTAAATCTTTAATTGAGGGGGAGCCTCAAAAGTGTTCTAATGTTATGAAAAAGTTCTCAGTTTTAAAAATTTATAACATAAAGGGGGAGTTTTGATATTTTTTTAAAAAGTTTGAAAATTTTTGGAAATTTTGAAAATGAGTTGTTATTCAGGGGGAGTTAGAAAAATTGAATATTTTAAAAACTTTGAAGTTAAAATCTTAAATAATAAGGGGGAGCTAGAAATATTGGTTGAAAATTTTGAAATAGCTTAAATTAAGTTTTTGAAATCAAATTCGTGGGTGAAATATTTTAAAACTTAATTTTTGAGCTTGAAAATTTCTTATTTCAACTCTCCACTATATCTTGTTGCCATTTTAATTTTAATCTTTATTTTGATGTATGCCAAAGGGGGAGAAAGAGATATAAAGTTAGAGATTTATTAAAAGAAAAGATTTATTGAAAGAAAGGTGCAAAAATAAAAGAAAAAATTATTTATTGAAAGAAAGATGCAAAAATGTGATAAGGCTTTATGCATCTCATACATGGTTTATTTTATGCATTTATTATACATGTCAAATATTTGGATATTGGTATTTGACTCTCCTAACTTTAACTGGTGTGTTGTCATACATAAAAAAAGGGGAGATTGTTGATACAATGAGCATCACTCCTTAGTTTTGATGTATGAACCAAAGTTAAATGTTAGGATTCACTTGTGGTCTAATATCAGTGTTAAGTGTACATGCTTAACAGGAAGTCCTAGCAGATCGTGATAACCAGATACTAGCATGTATCTTGACAGTTCAGGAGGACCAGGCACCAGGCATGAAGTCCAGATGGTCGCGTGAACCGGACATTTGGCATGAAGACAGGTTTGGTCAGGTGACCAGACAATTGGCAAAAAGTCCAGCTAGGTCAGGCAGACCGGATAGCTAGTGGAAGCCCTGGTGGGTCAGATCGGATGTCAAGAGTGGTAAGTCCGACTGGTAGCCGGCAGGTAAGCCTCGAGTGAAGATGTGTGGCTGAGTCCTTTGTAGGGGGACAAAGCTAGGCGTCGATCCGACGAAAAGTCCGCGTGGGACTTAGTAGTCGAGATCGAGCAGTATTACTACTGTTATCACACTTCATATCATCTATTTGTGCTAATCCTGTTTTGCAGTGATCAGTCGACTGGATGGATTCAAGTCGACTGAAGTTCAGTCGATTGGATACCAATTTGGCAGGATCAGTTGTGATCGATCGGAGATCGTGTGATGTAGAAGGAAAGGATTTCAGTTGACTGAAGGGTTTGAGTCGACTGAAGAGGTAAATTTCCCAATGCGGAGTCGGGTGACGTGGAGTCGACTAGAGAGGTTTCAGTCGACTGGAATACCATGAATTCCATATCGATGGGCTGATGTGGAGTTGACTGGAAAAGGCGTATAAAATATATGCTCGACTAGATCCAAACAGAACATCAAATCTATGTCGAAGTACTGTCGAAATCTACTCTCATCCACCAAAGCTAAAATTCCACAATAAGGCGATCTTCCGACACTCCGAGCAAACTTCAACCATCTACTTAGTGTCGGTATAAGCTTTTGTAATTATTACTTTCTTTTTCACTTCTGTACTTATTTTCAAAGAGTGGGTAGTGTGTTACCCATCTCTACATTTGTAAAAAAGCAAAACCCTCCGAAGTCGAGAGTTCTCAAGTCGCAGGGCATTTAGTGATTTGCCATCGAGGTAGCTCTCAGAAGAGCTATGGGCCTGGGAGTAGCAACCCAGTTAGGGTTGTGAACAAAGTAAAATAAATTGTCTTATTTTCATTTCCGCTGCATACTCAAAATATTTTAAAATATTCTAAATAATTTTTAAAGATTAAAATAATTTTTCAATCTCCGAGATTCACCCCTCTCTCTCGGAAAAACACGATTCTATAGTAGGAGCATTATTTAAATTTACCTTACGGTTTGCCTTAGCTCCCCCTACATTTGAGACTCCTCCTTTGCCCTTGGTTTGCTTCCTCCTTCTTGGACATTGGCTTCTATAGTGGCCCCTTTAATTGCACTTGAAGCACACAATGTGCTCTTTTTTCTTAATTGTTGGGGCTCCGACCTCCTTGGTCTTTAGCACCACTTGTGCCATCTTCTTGACCCATTTCGGATACTTACTCTTGTAATGTCCATTTTCCCTACACTCAAAGCACACATTATGATTTTTATCTTTATTTATTGTGCTTGAGTTACCTAGGTCGAAATTTTGACTTTGTTCTTCATCTCTTCCAGATGTTGAAGCTTCTTCTTGCTCTTCCTCCGGTGTGGAAGATCTCTCCTCCCCCTCAATCCTAGAGATGGAGACTTCCACAATTTCTTCTACCTCTTCCTTGGATGTTGAGCATCTCTCAACTTCTAATTCTTCACGCTCTCAAGAGGATGATGGGTTTTCTTCCTCTTCGGGCTCCTTCTCTAATTGAGCCGATGATGGATCTTGATGAAACTTGATCAACTTGCTACATAATTCTTTAGCATCCTTAAAATCTCCTACCTTATGCAAGATATTACTAGGCATAAAGTTAGTCAAAATTAACATTACCTTTTTATTAATTTCATATTTCTTGTTTTGCTCCTCGGTCCACTTCTTCTTCTTGAGGACTCTTCCTTTCTTGTCCTTATGAGGATCAAAACCATCTACAATACTACACCAATAATCTATATCTTTAGTTAAAAAACATTCCATTTTATCTTTCCAAATAGCAAAATCTTCGCCGTCGAAGAAAAGTGGAACTGTGATGTCATCGACCAATTTTTTTTTTGAAACTCCATCTTCTTCTCCTCTAGCACTTTGCTCCCTTGATTGGTAATCCTTGAAGAGTGATCTGCTCTGATATCACTTGTTAGGAATGTTGGCGTTCGCTAGAGGGGGTGGGATGAATAGTGATTTCACTTATTCGCTTGGAATTCATTTGCGTTCGTTTGATTGCTTGTCTACAATTATTGTTAGTGCAACGGAATACAAATACCAATATAAATAGCAAATGAAAAAAAACATCACAAGCACAACACAAAGATATAACATGGTTCAGAATCTAGAGTTCCTACTCCATGGGTTGAGCTCAAGTGAGCTCTAGTGATGCACACCACCACTAAATCTTCTCCTTCTCGACAACACGTCGGAGGTGGAGAAAATTCGTACACGAATCTTACAACAATAAGAATAAATGCAAACAAATACAAATGTAATACAACAATAATGTAAAGAACACTTTACAAGAACATGAATGCTTTTCTTGCTTGTTGGTTGCATGGAGATGCCTTTGAAGACCCTGAAACACACTAGCACTTCGCTTCAAAATCACCCAAGAAAACCCAAGCCAAAATCCTCCATTGCAGCTTCCTTTTAACCACTGCTCTGATTTCATGCCAACAGTCGACTACCAAAAGGCACAAGTCGGCCGCCATAGTATCGTTGTCTAACAACAGCTTAATCCACGCTGGAAAAGCTCCAATGGCTACCGTAGCATTCGACTGCCCTTACCAGCAATCGATTGCTGCCTGATAATCGACTGGCCAGTCAACTACCAAAGTTTCTATGCTCGTGTCCGCTTAAATTAGTCGACTTCCAAACCCTAGAAGTCGACTAACCACAATGGCAGTCGACTGCCAGTGCTTCGCTTGAGCAGTCGAAGCTCAGTCGACTACTTGATCTGTCGACTGATCCAAGTTGACTAGGTTGCCAAGTGTTAAACACATAGCCAGTCGATTGATCCATAATCTTAGTCGACTGATAAATCTCAAACATGAGATTTAACTCAAGTATGATCCCCTCATACTTGATAGACCACCCTTAGCCTTGACCTAAATCTTCTAGCCACCTCCATCAGCCTCATGCCTATCGGATCCCTCTAAGTCATCCATGACTTGTTCATCCATACGTTAGCCTTTAGATTCTTCCATCAGCTATTGTCATACTAACTGGGTCTACTTTGCCAAGGTACATTTGGACTTATGTTGCCAAGACAAACGCTTAGACTTTACGCTACCAAACATTGGTCTTATGCCGCCAAGACTACAACTTGGACTTTACGCTGCCAATATCACACTCTTGGACTTCCCAATTACCAAGTATCCATACTTGGACTTTCACCTCCAAAGTTCACTTGGACTTTACGCTGCCGAGACTACACACTTGGATCTATGCCGCCGAGATTATACCTTTGGACTTTCCTTGCAAAGTACCCATAACTTGGACTTTCCATTGCCAAGACCCATGCTTGTGATGTAATTAAGAGGCACCTTAGAAGTTATTAATAAAATTCACTTTTTTAGTGTACATTATCTATGTATTTGATTGGATCTTAAACTCATATACTGAAGTCCACAATACAATGCATAGCATGAGAGAAATTGTGATTGGATCACAATTAGTGGTATCTCATCATATGTAAATATGTAAATATGTAAGTATTGAAACTATCCCAAGTCGATGAATTGATGAGATTGTACATCATCAATTATATGAGACTAGCACATGTTATGCTCCTTGGTTTAACCATTCATTCGGTACTCACTGAATGGAAGCATAGGGATGCTGAGAGTGAATATGTGGATGCTAGTTATGGAAACTAGTTCATTGGAGTGACCTGCTATGAGACTTCATATGGTTTTATATGTTGTTGAAGATCTCATTGAAGCTTGAGTGCGAGCTTCCCTAGACTTGAGGTATTCAAGTCACCTTGATCATGGCGCCTTATACTTTGACTTCCTCACATCCATCTACATAGTAGGTGTAACTCCGGGATGACTGGGTATGAGCCAAAGTGATCAAAGGTGTTTGAATAGCCCATAGATGATTCACCACTCCTAATAAAGGATATGTATACCCTAGGCCTCTTGTCAAGATTGTTACTCAGAAGTCTCTGGCAAGGACAAACATGTTAAGGAGATGGTTTTCTTGGGAACATGTAGGAGTAACTTGAATCTACAAGACAAGGAAACTAACTTAGGCTAGGTGTGACATAGTTAGCCTAGTGGGGATGAACACATAGGCCATATCCTAAACCAAGTGGGTATCGTATGAGTGAAAGGAATAAGGCATGAACAACTGAAGCTGTTGAAGGGTTCAGAAATTTTTTGGAGTCGATTTAGACTTTTCGGCCAATGGGGGTCACGATGTACTACTAGGTGTCACTCATGATTTATTCATAATTAATGGGTTAATTATGAATGGACAACATAACCGGGAACCTATTGGGTCACACGCACTACGGGTGATCTCGAGATGTAAAACAAGTTTGAGAATGAGATTCTCGATAAGAGAGGATATGTCTGGTTGGACTAGACCAAGGGGGATGCAAAACGGAGGCTTTGGGACCTCCTATGGCCTTGTTGGACTTAGCACGACCATATCGCATGTAAACGAAGTCAAACAGACCATACAGAGCCTTACACAATTGTGTCTAACTTTGCACGGCCCGAGCCTGGCTCTGGCCGAAAACGGCTAAAACTGGGTTGTGCCTAGAAAGACACACGACCGACCATGTGTCTTGGCACGGGTGACTGTGTGTACACGGTCGTGTGGTGGTTTCGTCGATTTTGGAGATTTCTCATGGAAATTTCCTGGGTTGTTCTTACCTTGTTTATGGGATAATTATGGTAAGATATATTCCGTTTAAGCCTCCTATGATGACATAATCAAGAGATCTATAAATAGATCCCTTGATAATCTTTGGAAAAGGTTTTTTTTTGAATTTTAGGTTTCTCCCTTAGTAGTCGTCTTTTCGCTCTCCTCTTCTCTTGTCTCCACCAGTTGACTAGAACCAATTGGAGACAAAGGCTTGCTGCTCTAGGAGTTGTCTCAGGTGATCCCGACATGGATATTGATAGAGGCAAGGCTCGTTGGTCTTGCTTGTGGTTTCGACGGATTCGAAAGAATCTCGAAGGTATAACTTCTCCTTCTCCTTTTGTGGTTTTTCATGTGATTATGCCAAAGCAAGTTTTCCTAGCCCCCAGTGGATGTTTGAGATGTAATAAAAATTATTTTATTCGCTTATTCCACTGTGCATGATCCCTGAATCTCCAAGAAGTTGTATCAGAGCCACCTTGTTTGTTTTGGCATAGATTGCATGTTGTAGGAGAATATTTAAAGCATGTTTGATGTTTTAATAACCTGTGCCATGTTTATCTATATGATATTAGAGTATGCTTGATTTTACATATAAGGATATGTTTATAACCAAAAAGAAAATACCAAGGATGCACCTAGAAACACCAAAGGTGTTGGGCGCGTCGTTAGAGCCTAAGCATAGACAAGCTATGCGTTGGGAATAGGTTACGCGATTTGCGTATCTAATTCTTAAAATGACATGTGCATCAATTGTTTGGCTCATGTTCACATCGGGAAATTTATTTCATAATGTGACCTTAGTTTTTCCATATTTAGGTTTATTTCCTTTTATAGATGAGACCAAGTATAATCTGAAATCCCTCGTGCAAATATTAGGGATAACACCTTCCATTAATATAGTTGAACCAGAGTTCTTTTTTGTGTTTGGGTTGTTGGACTCTCTCTAAGCCTGGCATGACATCGAACATGTTCAATTCATATGAGATTTGATGTTTATTTTAAATGGTAAGGACCAGAAGTCAATTTCAAGTTTGGGTTGTTGGACTCTCTCTAAGCCCGGCTTATAAATTAGATGTGTTCAAATCATTTAAATTTGATCTCACTATTAATGGGACAACCCTAACTGAAAGCATTGATTTATTGGACTCTCTCTAAGGTTAATGTGGATAGAGGTGCAATTAGGTGATATGCATTGGATGTATATATGTTAATGAGTTAACAACCTAATGTATATGTCAACATTCAATTAGTTATATATTTGATATATAATGGGTACTGTTGATACCTAACATTATGACTATAAATGACTTGTTGGACTCTCTCCAAGGTTGTTCTTAGTCATAATGGATATCAACCCACTAGGAGATAGCCTACCATCTCTCGAATTCAAAGTGAGGTCTATTGAATTTGATAAAAATAGTGGGAGTTTCTTATTAATGTAAATTGTTTGCATTGCTATAAATTCATCTCTCTTATACACCTCTTTTTGTATGTCTAGGTACTAATTAGAACAACATGTCAACCTCCATTAATTTATGTTCTATTTTGGACAACAACAAATTGACTGAGCTAAACTTCTTGGAATGGCTTAGCAACTTGAGAATTGTTCTCAAGGCTGAAAAGCTAGCTTATGTCCTTAAAGAGGTTCTTCCCCAACCTCCTGCAGACAATTCATCCGGTGACCAAAAGTTGGCTTACCAGAAACATGTTGCTGACTTTGAGATGTCGAGTTGCATTATGCTAGCGTCGATGTCTCCTGAGTTATAGAAGCAACATGAGAATATGGATGCTAATATAATTGTCTTTCATCTTCGAGAGTTGTTTGATGAGCAGGTGCGATCTGAAAGGTTCGAGGTCACCCAACTCCTCTTTTGCTCGAAGATGTAGGAGGGTTCATCTGCAGCGTAGTTTGTACTAAGGATGAATAACTATATTGAGTGATTGAGATCATTAAGGGTTTTCATGGACGATGTGTTAGTTATATATGAGAGATGTCCTAAAGCAATTGCCTATTGGTTGTACCATTTATTTGATAAATGAAGATTCACTATTTGAGTATATATGTTTTTATGTATTTAATTGGATCTTAAACTCATTTACTGAATATCCGCAATACGATTCACAGTATGAGAGAAGTTGTGATTGGATCACAACTAATGAGTATCTCTACATGTGTAATTGTGATGTATTGGAATTATCTCTAGTCAATGAATTAATGTATTTGGACACCATCAATTCTGTTGAGACTAGCACGTGTTGTACTCTTTGGTTTATCCAAGCGGCAGTTTCTCACTAGCTAGAGACATTTGTTGGTGCAGGGGCACTAGATAATCGAACCTGTATTTTGATTATGGAAAAGACACAAAGTTAAGTTTACATCGTTATCTCACGAGCTGAATTAAGTGTGCAGAAATGCTAAGCTAAGCTGAAGGTCGGCAACACCCAGAGGGAACCGTGGTGGTCGGGCAACACCTGGAGGACTTCGGAGGGAGCCGAAGAAATCAGGTGGATACCGAAAGCAAAGCTTCAAAGGTAAAGGTTGAGGTAAGCTCGTGTGAGTGAGTGTAAGTAAGGTCGTGTCCTCCATACGGGGACGTCCTTATGTGACGATCCGACTAAGACATCCCATGGAAAGTCTATGTCGAGATTGGACGGTATGTGGTCATCGAACTCACTTATATATGTTTCATTTTTGAGCTAACTTTCAATGCAGTAAGAAATCTTGAGGATCAGTCGACTGATGTTGGCATTAGTCGACTAATGGTGCTAAACAGTCGACTGTTGGTCAAAGATCAGCTTCGAGGAGAGTCAAAACTTATCACCATTTCTCAAGGGCTAGGTGGCATCACCTCATGAAACCTAATCTCAACGACTAGGGTTTCTCAAGGCTATAAAAGAAGGGGTTCTCCACCCCATTTCCATCATTCCAAAGCTTTCAAAGTGCTCCCGCAACGTCGCGACTCTCCGATAACTCTCCGACGCCGAAGCGCTATCGAAACACCGATGACACGAGCTCGTCCTTCACCTTCTTTAGTCGTCGGTATATGTTTTATAGAGTTGTTATTTAATTTACTTGTACTCTACTTCTTTCCGAGCTTTATCGTAAACGAGGTGTGGTAGGCGTGTTGCCTCATACTCGAGCTTTTTGTATTTTCTTGTATCTGTTATCTCCTACCTCCAATGAGGAGGAGATCTTTAGTGATTTGCCCTCTGTACACGATCTCAGATCGTAAGGGCCTTGGATTAGCAGCCGAAGGCTGTGAACTAAGTAAAATAAATTGTGTTCATTTATTTTCCATTGTGCGTTTACTCTTACTCGTGTTTTATATCAAACAAAAAAGAAAAAGATTATCGTACGCTATTCACCCCCCCTCTAGCGCTTTCTCCGATCCAACAACATTTGGATGTCCGAAGTCAATCGTGGATGTTAGTTATAGTAACTAATTCATTGGAGTGACTAGTTGTAAGACTTCATATGGTTCTTTGCATATATGGATATGTCAATGAAGTTCTTACTGCAGCTTAAGTGCGATGTTCCTTCAACTTACGGTATTCAAGTCATCTTGGTTATGAAGACTTATGCTTTGACATCTTAAGCAAGCATCTTCGAGGAGATGTGGACCCAGGATGATTGGGTATAAGTCAAAGTGGTCGAAGGTGTTTGAATAGCCTACAGAGGATTCACCACTCCTTGCGAGGAGAAATATACCCTATGACCTCTCGTCGGATAGTTACTAAAGTCTTTGGCCAAAGCATTACAAGTTTAGAGTATGGTACTCTTGGATACATGTGCAGTAACTAGAATCCGGAGGATGAGGAAGTAATACTTGGGCTAGGTGTGACATGGTCAGCCTAGTGGGGACTGACACAATAGACCATGTCCTAAACCAAGTGGGTATAAAATGAGTGAAGGGAATGGGGCATGACTCACTATAGCTGCTAAAAGGTTTCAGAAGTAGTTCTAGGGTCAATTGTTGATTTTCCGATTAATTGGAGATCATGATGTACTACTAGGTGCCACTCATGATCGTTTTATAATTGATGGTTAATTATAGACAACCAACATAAATCGGGAACCTATTTGGTCACACGCACTACGAGTGTTATCCGAAGGATTTAAAACTAGCTTAAGAATAGGATTCTCAGATTGAGAGAGACTTGGTTTGGTTGGACCAAACAAAGAGCGAGTATGAAATTTTTTCAGTTGCATCGGAAGCATGGATGGGCCGAATCTTATGAAGACATGATGGATGAACCAAATCGGTTTAGTTCTAATACAATGGTGGAAAATAAACCAAAGTGGTTTGGTTTGTTTTAAATGAATGAACCAAAATTGGTTCGGTTCATTTTAAATTAAAATAGACCAACGCAGTTTGGTTTATTTTAACTTAAGTTAATGGAGCAGGTTAATGGGTTTTGGTTGCGAACCAATAACCCTTTGAGAAAAGGTTTTTGAGAAAAGGTTTTTTGAGAAAAGGTCTTGATAAAAGGTCTCTTAATGGTTAAGAGACATGTTCTCTATAAATAATGGGGTTGAGAGATAACCTGAGTTGGTTTTTAGGTTTTTAAAACCCTAGCCTTGCTCTCCCCTCCCTCCCTTTACTTGTGTGATGCCCATTGGAAGTGCCGCCGCCCAAGCCCAGTCGTAGGCCACCTTTAGCCGCCGATCAGCCACTAAGCCACCGACCATCCATCGTCCAGTCGCCAGCCACCTCTAGCCGCCGGCCACAAGGCTGCCGCCGACCACTTGTTTGGCCTACCACCTCCTCCACCAAGCTGCCCTCTTGGTCAGCTTGTGTCCTTTGCGATGAAAGCGTTGTTTAGTCAGCATTTGGAACTTCGGCAGTGACCTCCTTGCCGAGGATTTGATCTCCGACAATCCTCTTTGGTGGAGGATCGAAGTTTCGTCAATTGGTTGACGAAAATTGCTTTCAAGAAGCGAGTTTACGCAACTCGTTTTTGGATTGGAATTGGATTCAAATTGTGATCATCTCTCGGATCACGACATCTTCAACGCGAGGCTAGTAACTCTTATAAAGATGGAGCTCGTAGCTTGTTGAAGCTATCCCGACAATACTCGGCGTGGATATGGATAGAGGCAAAACTTACGAGGGTCGCTAAGGTTGATGTCATTTCCACTTCACATAATTCGTCAGGTATACCTAGAGTAGTTTTCTTTATTGCAAAATTTGAAAATGCGATTATGTCTACACTTGTTGTATCCTGTATGCGTGTGGTGTGTGTATTGTAATAAGTTAGTTATTACTTGTTTTGCTTCTGCTGTGTACATGTTTACGAAACGTGTTCGAACACACACCCATGTCAGTGTCGGGGAAACCCAACAGTGGTATCACAACCCGACTGTGTTCCTACATAATCATAAAATTGTTTTGCGATATTCTTAATTTTATTTTTTGAATTTTCTACTTTCGGAAAGTTTAGAAATAATTATGAAAATTTTAATTAGTAAAGAAATTCAAATTGGAAATTTTCTAATATGATTAGGAAATTACAATTTAGGAAATTTATTTCCTAAATTAAATTTGAATTTTCTTAATTAATATTTTCCATAAATAAAATACGTGATTATATTTGGAAATTTGTTTCCTAATTTAATCAAGATTTGATTTGAGAAATCAAATCTCAAACATATTTTATTTCCAAAATTAGTTATGAAAATAAGGAAACTATTTGTACATGCCATAATTGTATGTCATGTAATTGCATTAGATGCATATCATTATGTCATGTATGTCATGACATGTAGATGTATGTCATACGTGTCATGCCATGTAGATAATAGTTATTTGCATGCAAAGAGGATGAGACCTCAAAACCCTTACACAATATTAAAGCCTATACCTTCCATTAATATGGTTAGAACTAGAGTTCAGTTTCTTGTTTGGGTTGTTGGACTCTCTCCAAGCCCAGCTCGAACATGAACATGTTCAAACCATTGAAATAGTTTATTACAAATATGATAAGAGTCAAAGGAAAATCGTTAGTTTGGGTTGTTGGACTCTCTCTAAGCTTGGCTAATTGGTATTCTAGGAAATGAGTTAAGTTCAAGGTGCATAGTTCTTGCATCTAGATGAACTCAAACTCATCTTATACCATGGAGGATCATGGGAAAAGCTAATGTGCAAGCCATGTGCATTGAGCCCATTGATCATGATCCAATATAGGTTTTCAAAAATATTTTAAAAAACCTTGGTGTAGTCTATCTTTTGATAGGAATCACCATTGAGAGAGTTGATACAAAGTATGACCAAAATATTGAACTTTTCAATGGTTTTGAACTTTGTGTCAATCTCTCTATTTAATCGGTAATTTATTTTTCAAATATTTTTCACCCATTATATTTGTTATAAGTATTATACATATGAATTTTTGTGATTTTTCATATTATGTATAGTTACTTATAAATTTTGAAAATCTATTTTCTGATTACTGAAATTCTGCATTTGTAGAAATCAGTCGACTGTCGCTTATGGGAGTTAACTGGCACCAATGACAGTCGACTGCTGACTGTAAGAGTCGACTGTTAGGCCTGATTTCGGGTAAACAAAGATTGTTTAGCCTGATTTCAGCTATGTTAGGTTACCTTAACTACTCCTAACCCTAGGATATGCTTTGGAAAACATTAGAAAGGGTGAAAATCCATTGGATATGGATTAGCAGAGTTGTTTGGGTGTGTATCAATTTTAAGGTGTGTGAAAGTTCAAGGTTGAACTTTTAATCTTAATTTTGATGGTTTAGTGTTCCTATAGGCTTAGGGACTCTCCAAGGACATTGTTGGTGCAATGGTCAAGGGGGAGCAAGCCTTTAGGGGGAGGTTATCCATCATGGGTTGATGGATGTGTTCTTCCTAATGAGGGGGAGAATTTTGAGAATGTGGGATGCCCAATTTGGAAATTGGGAGAGTTTGTAGGATTGCCTCTCTTGAGTGATATATGACTTATCACTAGGAAGAGCGAAGGCATCCTAGGTGTTTTTGGACCAAGGGGGAAATTGGTAGTCGGCTACTAAGCATTTTGCTCTTGAAACCCAACCAGCAATTGACTGCCAACCATGGCAATCGATTTATTCATGGTAGTCGATCGCCTAATGCCGGGCAAATGACTACTGTTATTTTCTCGCAATGAACACTAATCGACTATGATCAGTTCGACTGCCAAGAGTCAACTCGGCTGCCAAGTGTCAAAACACTTGACCAATTGACTGGTCCAAAGCCCCAGTCGATTGATAACCTCAGTCATGAGGTTTAACCCCAAGTATGATGCCCTCATACTTGCTAGACCACCCTTAGCCTAGACCTAAGCCTTCTATCCACCTCTGTCAGCCTCACGCCTATCGAATCCCTCCAAGTCATCCATGACTTGTTCATCTATACGCTAGCCTTCAGGTGCTTCCATTGGCTATTGGCATGCTAAGCTGGTCTACACCGCCATGATATATTGGGTTTACACTGCCAAGACTACCTCTTGGACTTTACATTGCCAACCATTGAACTTATGCTGCCAAGACTCCCGCTTGTACTTTACGCCGCCAATATCAACCCTTGGACTTCCCTTGCCACCCATGTTAGACTTTCCAATTGCCAAGACTCAAGCTTGGACTTTCCTTTGCCAAGACCCATGCTTGGACTTTCCTTGCCAACCCATGTTGGACTTTCCAAATGCCAAGACTCAGCTTGGATCTCCCTTGACAAGACCCATGCTTGGACTTTCCATTGCCAAGCACTCATGACTTGGACTTTCCCATGACAATCACATTGTCATACATTTTGTCAAACATCAATGTTAAACATCAATGTCAAACATCAAAACACTACTCGAGTCAAACTCGAGTTCGGTCAATCGTGACCTGGGCCGATTGCACCAACAACAAGGCCCAGTCGTGTGTATTTTTTGAAATCAGCCTAGAAAAAGACATGATTGTGTAAAATTCACACGACCAGTCGTGCTTTGCTTGGGAGAAAAACCTTCATCGTGTCAAAAACTCATAGTCTATCATCTTATTTGTAGAATAAGGCATGACCGTGTGAAAAACACATGGTCTGTCATGTTATTCTCTGGAAACTCTTTGAACTTCTTTTCTTTTGTCCAAGAACACGACCATGTCTTGGGGACACGGCCAAAGCATGCTTCCCATTATTCCATGCTCCATAAGAGCTTCATTTAACTTCGAACCTCCATCCCATCAAGATGAAAATAACAAAAGTAGATCTCCGAACTAGAAAGTAACTAAATGATATAAAATAAGCAAATATATAACAAATGTCAACTAAATGAGTTAAGATGTGTGCTAAAATAATAACTAAAACCCTATATAAATTGCACACATCACCTAGATGATAGGAAATCCACATCAAGCTATGCATTCTTGCTGAATGATGGTGTCATCTCATGGAACAGTAAGAGTAGCCTTGTCAATAATGAAAGTTGAATATGTGGGCATGTTCAACGGTTGTGCAAAAAGTGGTCTGGTTAAGAAAGTTTCTGAAATATCTGAAGATTATTGAAAATAGTGGGAGTCCTGTTATTGTCTTTTGCTATAGCTTTTTTGAAGAATCTCAAATATCACAGCAAGGGCAAGCATATAGCTATTAAATATAACTTTGTACAGAATATTGTTGCTAAGAAAAAGATAATTCTTGAGTATATCCCTATACGTGTTATGCTTGTAGATCCTTTTACTACGTCAATGACTAGAGAGTCATTTTATGAACATGTGAAAGTAACCACATATTTACAATATAGATACGGTGATTCTTTGGGACTTCAAAGAATGTAACAAAGTTTTAATAACAATGAGATTTTGTAAGATAATTTGATTGAAAAAATGGCAAAATATATTCAGTGTATGTGTTCTTGTTACAATTAAATACGATCTCAGTGAGCATGTTGGCAGGTTGAGATTTGTCCTCTTACATGGACAATCATCTCTATTTATTGAGTATGAATAGAGGTAAGAACGTTACTTATGGGATAGCTTGTGTAGCTATATGTAAAAAGAGATATACCTATAAGCTAGGGGTCACCTTGATAGTTGTATCAAGATAAGATCATTTATAGAATAATGATCAAAGTAAATAAACTCACGATTTACTAAATCTATTTGGAGACAGATTAGAATTCATGAGTTGAATTTAGGATTAGGCATAAAATTTGTACGATATTAATTTGAGAAAAAACATGCACTCTTTTTAATAAAGAGAATAATATCGTAGCATGTGATTCATACCACATGTGTTATGACGACAATAAGGGTAGTAGGAGAATTGATCCCTACTTCTCTAGTATGTGAGCCTTTGAAATTATATCTTAATCTCAGTATTTGTCTTGAGTGGCTATTTAACTATCCACTTGAAGTCTTAATCAAGGTTTGCTACTTTAGCATGTAAACCTATTGACTATGGATGATTCGGTCTATGGAACATGACTAGGAAAATGACTGATTAAAATGAATGGATTCTAGCTAAAAAGGAAGGTTAAAAGGATTTACATATTTGAAGATTATTCACTGGTCGACTCATTTTTGTTAAGTACAAAAAATGAAATTGTGAATATTGAAATATAGAACATGCTCTTAACATAATGGTGATTATTATGGATCAGAAATGTTCATATTGATGTAAATAATTTAATCTAGATAAATAGCAAAGCATGAATGTCTCCTGGAGAATATTTATGTGCCACCTAGAGAGTTATTGTAATAGAGAGGTGTCCTAAGGTAATTGCCTTAGATGCTAACACAATTAACAATTTGAGGGTACATTTTATATGTATTTGATTGAATCTTAAAATTTACTGAAGTCCACAATACGAAGGATAACATCAAAGAAATCATGATTGGATCATGATTAGTGAGTATCTCATCATTTGTAATTATATAAGTATTAAAACAATCCCTAGTCGATGAATTGATGAGATTGAACATCATCAATTCTATGAGATTAGCACATGTTATGATCCTTGGTTTACCTAAGCATTTGATACTCACTGAATGGAAGCATAGGGATGCTGAGAATGGACATGCGGATGCTAGTTTAGGATAACTAGTTCATTGGAGTGACCTGCTATGAGACTTCATATGGTGTTTTATGTCGATGAAGATGTTGGTGCAGTCGATCCAACAGAAGATCTCATTGCAGCTAGAGTGTGAGATTCCTTAGACTTGAGGTATTCAAGTCATCTTGATCATGACACCTTATGCTTTGACTTCTTCACAGTCATCTCCATAGGAGGTGTAACTCTGGGTTGATTAGGTATAAGCCAAAGTGATTAAAGATGTTTGAATAGCCCACAAAGGATTCACCACTCCTATAATAAAGAGATGTATACCCAATACCTCTTATCAGGATTGTTACTCAGAAGTCTTTGGCCAAAGCACACATGTCAAAAAAAATGGTCTTCTTGGACACATGTAGAGAGTAACTTGAATCCACACAACAAGAAACTATACTTGGACTAGGAGTGATGTAGTCAGCCTAGCGGGGAAGAGTACATAGACCATGTCCTGAACCAAGTGGATATAAGATGAGTGAAAGGAATAAGACACAAAATAACTATAGCTACTGAAGGGTTTAAAAATATTTTGGAGTCGACTTAGACTTTCTGGTCAATTGGGAGCCATGATGTATTTCTAGGTGTCACTCATGATCCTTTCATAATTAAAGGGTTAATTATGAATGACCAACATAAATGGGAACCTATTGGGTCACATGCAATACAGGTGATCTAGAGACATAAAACAAGTATAAGAATGAGATTCTCAATGAGAGAGGTTACATTTGGTTGGACTAAGTCAAGAGGGTGTAAAACGGAGGCTATGAAACCTCTTATGGTCATGCCACGATTTAGCACAGTCATATCTCACTTAAACATGGTTAAACGGACAATACAGGACCTCACATGGCCATACCTAACTAGGCATGGGTCATGCCTAGCTTCTACCAAAATTGAGGTTGTGCCAAGAAGGACACACGGCTAGTTGTATGTCCAGGTATGGTCATGCTTTTAGGCATGGCTAACTATGTATAGGACAAATGACCACATCGTGGGGCCACCATTTTTTGGTGTGTGGTCGAATGGAAATTTCCCGGATATTCTTACCTTAATTAGGGATAATTGTGGTAAAAAAAGGCCCTGTTTAAGCCTCCTAAGATGACCTAATCAAGAGAACTATAAATAGATCTCTTGATAATCTTAGGTTAAGATTTTTCTCGATGAGAGTTATTCTTTGGTGGTTGTCTTTTCTTCTCTCCTTTTCTCACTCTTCTTGTCCATGCTAGGCTAGCACCTATCAAAGAACAAGACTTGTTGGCCTTCAGAAGGTTATCTCGATTGATCCCAACGTGGATACTGATAGAGGCAAGGATTGTTGGTCTTGCTCATGGTTTCGACGGATTCGAAGAGAATATGAAGGTACGATCTCTATTTTCTTCATCTATATTTCTATATGATTAGGTTAAAAGCAAGTGTTCTTATGCTATAGGGATCTAAGCGACGAGGAATTTTTTAATTGTTTTGTATTTTCGCTGTGTTCACATCCCTAGGATCCCGCTAAAGGGATTGAAGCATTGTGAACGTCCCCCTATAAATCCCAACAAGTGGCATCAGAACCACCTTGCATTTTGACATAGTTCATGTAGATTTAGAGTTGTGTTTGCATGTATAATATGTTGATATTGTATAGGCTTTATTGTACCTATCCAAGAATGCGCCTAGAAACACCAAAGGTGTTGGCCGCATAGCATGAGGCCGGAACATAGGCGATCCATGCTTTTGAATAGGTTGTGCATTGTGTGTGCTAGATTCTAGACAATGAGTAATGTGACCATTGTTTGGCCTATGTGTGCATTTGGATATTTTTTTCCTAATGCGACATTGGGTGGTTTTTCAATTAGTTTTGTGTTTTGCACAAGAATTAATACAACCATAGCTAGGATGTAAATGGTTTACAATACAATGCATGCTTGTCTTATATTTAATATGATTATGTGTAGGCTAGTCTTGTAAAATGGTTTACAAAACACATAGCCTTACCTTGTAATTTAGAATTGATGAAACCTAGTATAACAAAGAAATCTCTCGTGCAAATAGTAGGGCTAACACCTTCCATTAATATGGGTTGAACCAGAGTTCTTTTTCATGTTCGGGTTGTTGGACTCCCTCCAAGCCTGGCATGACATTGAATATGTTCAATTCATATGGGATTCGATGTTCACTTTAGATGGTAAGGACCATAGGTCAATTTCAAGTTTGGGTTATTGGACTCTCTCCAAGCCTGGCTTGAAAATTGGATGTGTTCGACCATTTAAATTCGATCTCACAATTAATGGGTCAGCCCTAACTAAAAACATTGATTTGTTGGACTCTCTCCAAGGCCAATGTGGACATAGGTGCAATTAAGTAATATGCATAGGATGAATATATATTAATGAGTTAACAACCTAATTAATGTATATATGAATATTCAAATAGTTGATAGCATAAAGTGATAGTTATATATTTGATATATAATGGGTACTATTGATACCAAACATTATGACTAAGAATGACTTGTTGGACTCCCTCCAAGGTTATTCTTAGTCATAGTGGATATCAACCCACTAAGAGACAACCTACCATATCTCGAATTCAAGGTAATGGCTCTTGAATTTGACAAAAATAGTGAGATTTCTAATTAATGTAAATTGTTTACATTACATATTCATCTCTCTTATACACTCTAATTGTATATCTAGGTAACTAAGGTAGAATGGCATGATGACCTCAATTAATTTGCATTCAATTTTAGACACAAACAAATTGACTGGAGTGAACTTCTTGGACTGCCTTTAAAACTTGAGAATTGTTCTCAAAGATGAAAGACAACCTATATCCTTGAAGAGGGTCTTCCCAAACGTTCTACAGAAAATGCTTCTGGTGACCAAATATTGGTCTATCAGAAACATATTGCTGATTCGAAGCTAGCATGATGCATCATGTTGGTATCGATGTCTGTTGTGCAGCAGAAGCAACATAAGAATATAGATGCTTGTACCATTGTCTGATATCTTTGTGAGATGTTTGACGAGCAAGTGTGATCTAAAAGGTTCAAGATCATAAAGCTCCTCTTTTGCTCAAAGATGCAAGTTGGTTCATATGTAGTGCAATATGCACTAAAATTAGGACATAGGAAAGGAAACTGTAAGCGTCATCTATGTTGGTGCAATAGGCCCAGGTCACGATTGACCGGACTCGAGTTTGACTCGAGTGATGTTTTGATGTTTGACAAAGTGAGTTGACATTGATGTTTGACATTAATGTCTGTTGATGTTTTGGGGAGATTGTTTATACAATCAACCCGGGTTATGTTTAACCGGACTCGAGTTTGACTCGAGGGAGACTTTGATGGTTGACTGGAGTTGACCATGTCATGGAAAGTCCAAGTCTTGAGTACTTGGCATGTAAAGTCCAAGCATAGGTCTTGGCAAGGAAAAGTCCAAGCATGGGTCTTGGCATGGAAAGTCCAACATGGGTTGGCAAGGGAAAGTCCAAGCTTGAGTCTTGGCATTTGAGAAGTCCAAGGGGTTTGATATTGGCGGCGTAAAGTCCAAGCGTGATTCTTGGCAGCATAAGTCCAATGGTTGGCGGCATAAAGTGTAGGGGATCGATACGGCCGGCTAGAGGGGGGTGAATAGCCCTCGTTTGTTGGATGTCGTAATTCGTTCGTTCTCGTTGCGTTGCTTGTCTACGATTGTCGTTAGCGCAGCGGAAACAATAAAACAATAATAATACTAACAACAAATAAGCACACGCAAACACACACAATATACGTGGTTCGGAACCGAATGGTTCCTACTCCACGGGCGAGCTCCTCGAGCTCTAGTTATGCGCACGACACTAACTATAACACTCCTTTTCGACTACACGTCGGAGGTGGAGAAACCTCTCACAAGCAATTACACTAAGTAATGAAATACAAGCAATACAAAGACAAATACGAAATACACGTAAAGAACACTTTACAACGCTTGCTTTGAATCCTTTGCTTGTTGCTTGCTTTAGATGGCTCTTGAAGGTCTGGAATGCAACAACAATTCCCCTCCAATAGCTTCACAAAAGTCTTGGCAAAAACCTCCATCTCGAGCTCCTTTTATAACCTGCATCGAGCTATTTTCGCGCCTAGCAGTCGACTGCCAAAAGGCCCCAGTCGACTGCCCCTGTAGCCGTTGTCTCACAACGGCCAGATCCACGTTGGACAAGTTCCAACGGATCACCTACCAGTCGACTGATGATGCCCATCAGTCGACTGGTGACCCAGTAGTCGACTGCCCAGTCGGCTACGGAGCGTTCTGTGCTCGCGACACTCCCATCAGTCGACTGCCATCCCTCGCCGATCAGCCAACATCGACTTCGCCGATGCTACCATGGCAATGACGCCAAGCACAAAACCCTAGCCTTACACCAGTCGAACTCTAGTCGACTTGGATCAGTCGAACAGGCACCTATGCCAGTCGACTGATGTCAGGAAAAACCTCAAACACTAAGTTGTTTGAGCATCCAACATTCAGTCTTAGCCACTTGGCCAAGTCCACCTTATCCCTCATGGAGTTCCCCACCAAAGCTCTCTTCCCTCGGCCTACGTCCCTCGGATGCGCCAAGCGCACGACTTCGCAACGCCATCCTTCGCGTCTCATGCCCTAGAAGTATGCTTCCCTTTGGGCTCACTCCATTCGCTCCCCGTCCGACGGTCCCTCGGATGCACCAAGCGCACGGCTTCGCAATGCCATCCTTCACCGACTCAAGGACCCCGAGCCTAGTGAACTTACCAAGTCCATTTCTTCCCAATGCACCAAGCGCAATGCATTTCATGCCAAGCACCGCACGGCCGCAATGCTTTGATTTCCCATGCCAAGCACCAAGCGACGGCTTCGCATAATGCTTTGACTTTCCCATGCCAAGCACCGACTTTCCACCAAGCAATGCTTTGACTTTCCCATGCCAAGGCTTCTGTTGACTTCCACACCAAGCTCCATGCTTGATTTTCCATGCCAACCCATGTTGACTTTCTCATGACAATCCCATGTCATGAGTTTTGTTTATCATCAAAAATATTATCAAGTCTTGCTTGTCGATTGCACCAACAATCTCCCTTTTTGATGATTGACAAAACTACCATCTCAAGTCTACCAATTCTCCAATATTGGCAATTCTCATATCCCAATGAGAATTCCAACGAACCCTAATTGGTAACTTGGTAACTTCTCCCCCTTTTGACATTACATCAAAAGGTCCTCCCCAAGTATGAATGTCTCATATCCCAATGAGATCTTACAATCTCCCTTGGAGGAACACATGCCTACAATCTTTCTAGTGATCCCATATCACTTAAAGAGAGGCAACCCAATTTTCCTCCCATGAGGAAATACACATCCATCTTCCCATGATGGATACCTCCCCCTAGAGGTTTGCTCCCCCTTGACCATTGCACCAACAATGTCCTTGGAGAGTCCCTAAGGCAATAGGAACATTAACCAAATCAAAATTAAGGCAAAGTTCAACAATGAACTCTTTTCCACCTTAAAATTGATACTCACCCTCAACCCAACTCCTAATCCATATCCAATGGATTTCCACCCTCTCTAATGCTCTCCCAAGCATATCCTAGGGTTAGGAGTGGTTAGGGGACCTTAACCTAGCTGAACATGGGCCTAACCAACAAGATTTACTCGAAATCAGCTTGGCGGTCATTGAAATCAATCGATCATGCCACCCATCGATCGCCAATCCATGGCGGATCGTGATCTTCATTCGATTTTGGCATTTCAGAAAATGGATTTCCGAAATCCATAAGTAAATATACATAATTTTAAAAATCTTGAAAATGCATACGTATAATACTTATCCTAAACACTATGGGTGAAAAATATTGGAAAATTATTTTACCTACTAAATTAGGAGATTGATACAAAATTCAAAAGTTTAGAAAAGCTTCAATAAAGAGCCCTCTTTGTATCATCCCATTCAATGGTGATAGCTATCAAAAGATAGGCTTCACCAAGGTTTTTCAAAATGTTTTCAAAAAGTTTTCAAAACCTTTAATTTCTTTTCCTTAAACATCTCACTTATATCTAGATGTGTAAAAATACATTCAAGGCAATTAATCTAGTGAGATGTGGGTTTTTGTTCTTTAAAATGGTCTCATGCATATTTCTAGGCAATATTATTTGATTCCCATCAAATCATGCCATAGTCCTTAATTTCCTTTTAATTTATGCATGATGATTATGGCATAAATATGATTTAAGTAAAAACATATGCCAATATCATGATGTCATGACATGTGAATGATGTTTTAGCATACATGACATATAAGGATAAGTCTAAGCATGATCATGACATTTTATAGATAAAAATAAAAATGATGTCATGACATGGCAAGGCAAATAAAGCATGGCAAGTAAAATATACTAAGGTATAGAATACCTAAGTGTTAAAATCAATTTGCCATTTCTAGGGATTAAATTCATTTTTCCTTAAACCATTCATTTCCCTAGTGTGCCAAAAACCCAAAATGACACACCAATACCTCTAAGACCTAATTGTGCCAATTTTACATCATTTTTAACTTCTCAAGCACATTGGCACACCCTAATGTGTCAACTCTACTATGGTTAGGTTAACTACCCATCCACTTAGGGTTGACACACCCTAACCCATTTAGCGTGAATCGATCACACTTTTAGGAACCCAATATCTATTAGAGCTCCTTGGGTTAACAAGGTATTCTCTAGGGATAACTTCCCTAGATACCTTCCTAATGACCCTTTTAGACTTTGAAGCCATAGTCTTTTGGGTCTTTCCTAGGTCAACTCTAGAGGTGACTCCTCCATTGACCTTCTTAGTGGCTTTCTTGATTTTTCTTAAGTCCTTAGCCACTAAACACACACCATGGCTAGACTTAGGGATGACTTCCCTATTAGCCTTGGTTTTTCTAGACCTAGATGTTGTTCCATAATTAAATGGAACATTATGGTAGGACATAGGTTTGTGACCCAAACCCTTCTTGCCCTTAGATATTTCTTGCTTTCTAGGTCTTGACTTTTGGACATTTGACCCCTGAACCGAATTTGATATTATTGCTAGGGTCTTCTCCAATTTTTCTAGCCTTGACCTCAAGGCTTGGTTTTCTAGCTCTAATTTCCTCAATTTTGAATTTTCATTAGATTTTTGAGGAATGATTTTCTTTTTAGGCATGTGCCTAGATTTCTTGGGATTAACACCCAAGTTTTCTTCAATTCTCCTAATTGACTCCCTAGGTAAGATATTTCTAGAATTATGAGTCCTAAGTTTGTCTTTTGTCATATGAACATGCTTGGCACCTAAGCAATACACCTTATTATTTCTCCTAGCATGCTTTTCATTAATAATGGCAAGAGAACTAAAATAATTTTTAGCATGCTTTTTGACTTTAGGAATTAAAGGTGCATTAACTAAATGTACCTTAGGGTTAGCTTTAGGAGCTCCCCCTACATGAGTTGCACCTTCTTGCCCTTTCTTCCTCCCCCTAGGGCATTGGCTTCGGTAGTGTCCCTTTTGATTGCATTTGAAGCACACAATGTGCTCTTTGCTCTTGATTTTGGGAACACCGGCATCGTTTGACTTTGGGTTGACTTTTGGTGTCGATGCCTTCTTCTTAGCCAATTTAGGGCATTTGCTTTTGTAATGCCCTTTCTCCCTACACTCAAAACAAATAATATAATCTTTACGATTAATTATAATACATGAGTCACCTAGGGAGTTGGTGGAAGCCTCTTCCCGATCTTCACTTCTCCCGGATGTGGATGCTTCTTGTTCTTGCTCCGGGATGGAAGATTGCCTCTCCTCCCCCTCAATGCTAGAGGTGGAGGTCTCCACCAAGTCATCAACATCTTCAAATGTTGTGGGTTCTTCTTCGGCATTCTCCTCTTCTTGTGCCGATTGGGAATTTTCTTGGAATTTCATTACCTTATTCCATAATTCCCTTGCATCCCTATAATCACCCAATCTAGACCAAATAGTGTTAGGTAACAAATCACTAATCAACTTGATTACCTTGAGATTTGTCTTGAAGTCTTTGATTTGGTCTTGGGTCCATTTTGACTTCTCAATTGGCTTGTTGTACTTGTCCCTAGGCATCTCAAAACCGTTTTCTATAATAATCATAAAATCAAAATTGGTTTCGAGATATACCTCCATCCGTTTCCTCCACAAAGAAAAATCTCCATCGAATTTTGGTGGATGGATGAAGCCGACCATCTTGTAGTGCTCTTGCGGCGGTTAGTCCTTGAAGAGCGACCTCGGCTCTGATACCACTTGTAGGGGATCGATACGACCGGCTAGAGGGGGGTGAATAGCCCTCGTTCGTTGGATGTCGTAATTTGTTCGTTCTCGTTGCGTTGCTTGTCTACGATTGTCGTTAGCGCAGCGGAAACAATAAAACAATAATAATACTAACAACAAATAAGCACACGCAAACACACACGATATATGTGGTTCGGAACCGAATGGTTCCTACTCCACGGGCGAGCTCCTTGAGCTCTAGTTATGCGCACGACACTAACTATAACACTCCTTTTCGACTACACGTCGGAGGTGGAGAAACCTCTCACAAGCAATTACACTAAGTAATGAAATACAAGCAATACAAAGACAAATACGAAATACATGTAAAGAACACTTTACAGCTTGCTTGAATCCTTTGCTTGCTTGCTTTAGATGGCTCTTGAAGGTGGAATGCAGCGACAATTCCTCAATAGCTTCACAAAAGTCTTGGCAAAAATCTCCATCTCGAGCTCCTTTTATAACTTTGCATCAGCTATTTTGCGCTAGCGATCATTGCCAAAGGCCCGATCATTGCCCCTGTAATCGTTGTCTCACAGCGGCGGATCCACGTCGGACAAGTTCCAGCGGATCACCTACCGTCGTGATGATGCCCATCGATCACCGGGTGACCAATAATCGATCGCCGATCATCTACGAGCGTTACATGCTCGTGACACTCCCATCGATCATGCCATCCCTCGACGATCGCTATCGACTTGATCATTTGCCGATCCATGGCGATGGCCGATCCATGGCGATCGGCGCCAAGCACAAAACCCTAGCCTTACACCAGTCAAACTCTAGTCGACTTGGATCAGTCGAACAGGCACCTATGCCAGTCGACTGATGTCGGGCAAAACCTCAAACACCAAGTTGTTTGAGCATCCGACACTCAGTCTTAGCCACTTGGCCAAGTCCACCTTATCCCTCATGGAGTTCCCCACCAAAGCTCTCTTCCCTCGGCCTACGTCCCTCGGATGCACTAAGCGCACGACATCGCAACGCCATCCTTCCCGTCTCATGCCCTAGAAGTATGCTTCCCTTTGGGCTCACTCCATTCGCTCCCCGTCCGGCGGTCCCTCGGATGCACCAAGCGCACGGCTTTGCAATTCCATCCTTCACCGACTCAAGGACCCCGAGCCTAGTGAACTTACCAAGTCCTCAAGACTTCCCAAATGTACCAAGCGCACGGCTTCGCAATGCATTTCTCACCAAGCACCAAGCGCACGGCTTCGCAATGCTTTGGATTTCCTATGCCAAGCACCAAGCGCACGGCTTCACAATGCTTTGTACTTTCCCATGCCAAACACCAAGCGCACGGCTTCGCAATGCTTTGGACTTTCCCATGCCAAGCACCAAGCGCACGGCTTCGCAATGCTTTGGACTTTCCCATGCCAAGGCTTCCCCCTTGGACTTCCACACCAAGCTCCATGCTTGAATTTTCCAAGCCAACCCATGTTGGACTTTCCCATGACAATCCCATGTCATAAGTTTTGTCTATCATCAAAATACCATCAAGGTCCTGCTGGGCCGATTGCACCAACATAAAGTCCAAGTGGAGTCTTGGTGGCGTAAGTCCAATGTGCCTTGGCAGTGTAGACACCGTTAGTATGACATAGCCGATGGAAGCACCTGAATGCTAGTGCGATGGATGAACTAGTTATGAATGACTTGGAGGGATCCGAGAGGCGTGAGGCTGATGGAGATGACTAGAAGGCTTAGGTCTAGGTAAGGGTGGTCTAGCAAGTATGGGGGAACCATACTTGGGCTAAAATCTCATGTTTGAGGTGTGTCGATTGGTAATGTCATATGTGATCATTAGTAAGAGTCAACTAGGGTTTGGCTGCGAGATGTGTCAATGATCATTGCGGTGGAAGTCGTGATTGGATGGCGATCGGCGATCTTATGATCAGTCGACTGATGCTCGGGTTTTGGGGCACAGAATGGAGTCTCACTCGACTGCTGTGATCAGTAGTCGAGTGATGGCTTGAACAGTCAACTGATGGTCATGATCAGTCGACTGATGTCCTAGCCGTTGGATTTTTCCAGTGTGGATTACACCGTTGTCTCGGCACGGTGTGATCGATTGGTGATGATGGTCGGCGATCGGTCGATCAACTTTCTAGCCAGCGAAGATATAAATGGAGCTTGTGGAGGAGAAGAAGTCATCCGGTTCTTGAGAGCTTTTGGGGCGATTTGTTACTGCAAATCAGGTCTCCAAGTGCAAGTCAAGCAACCAAGCATTCAAGCAATCAAAAGCAAGTGTTGTAAAGTTTTTCTTTACTTGTCTTTCATATTTGCATTGTATATTGCTTGTATTTCATTCTTGCTATTGTAAGATCATTTGTACGAGGTTTCTCCACCTCCAACTTGTGTTGAGAAGGAGTTATTGTTATTAGTAGTGCGTGTTTGCATTGCTAGGGCTTTTAGAGCCCAATCTGTGGAGTAGGAACCGTTCGGTTCCGAACCACATTACATCTCGTGTCTATCGTGTTGTGTTTGTTCTTGTTGTATTTTATTGTATATTCCGATGCGTACTAACAAGATTGTAGACAAGCAAACGAGAACAAATTCCATCGTACGAGCACACCGCTATTCACCCCCCCTCTAGCTACCTCAAATCTCCTACAATCTAGAGTCCTTAAAGGAGGAGAAGGCATTTGATGCCCAATCTACTCGAGATATATTCAATTTTGAATGTCATACTATTTCTTCTAACACTTGATATTGGATATTGGGTGTGTGTCCCACTTATGTAGTGATATAAATGGGATGAAGAGCAATAGACGACTAGTTAAGGGAGAAGCAAATTTAAGGGTTGACAATGGAACAAAGGTTGCTGTCATAGACATAGGAACTTATTTGTTGCATCTTCTTAATAGGCTAGTTTAAGAGTTGGATGATTATTTTATGTTCCTTCGTTAATAAAGAACATATTTTCTATTTCTTGTTTAGATAGAAATAGTTTCCATTGGACATCTAAGTAACAATTATTGTTACTTAATATTGAGTGATGTTTTTTATAGAACGAGAATATTAAACAATGGAATATACATGTTAGATATATCCAACAAAGTATTCAATATCGAATTGAGTAGCAAACGTGCTAAAATAAATAATCAATTAACCTTCTATATGTGCCATTGTCATCTTGGCCATATTAGTAAGGATCGCATGACCAAATTGCACATGCTCGGCATTTTGGGGTCTTTTGAATTGTATTCATATGACACATGTGATTCATGTCTAAAAGGCAAGATGATAAAGATACCTTTTAAAGGAAAAGGTGAACTGGAGCTTGATGTTTTCGGGTCTTATACATACCAATGAATGTGGACTAATGTCAACTCAAGCATAAGAAGGATATAGCTACTTCATTACCCTCATCAATGATAGCTCATGATTTGGGTATGTGTATCTGTTGAGATACAAGTCTAAGACTTTTGAAAGGTTCAAAGGATACATACATGAAGTATAGAAACAACATAGGATAAGTATCAAAGTACTTCAATCTGATCGAGGTGGAGAATACTTAAGTCAAGAGTTTCAGGATTATCTAAGGGGCGATGACATCTTATATAAATAGATTCCATCTTATAGACCACAACTTAATGATGTGGAAGAACGAAACCAAACCTTGTTGGACATGGTTAGGTCGATGATGCTTCATATAAGTCTTTTAAATATTTTAGGGTTACGCACTCGAGACCGTTGTTTACATGCTAAATAGAGTCCCAACTAAGGCTATCTCTACTACTTCATATGAGGTATGGAATAGTAAGAAAACCTCATTTTTCTTACTTGAAGATATGAGGTTGTCCTACTTATGAAGAGGACAAAATTAAACAAGCTGAAGGCTAAGTCTGATAAGTGACTATTTATTGGTTACCCTAAGAAAATGAGAGGTTACCAATTCTATTATCCCTTAAAACAAAAGGTGGTTGTTTCACCGCATGCTGCATTTCTAGAGAAAGAAGTTTCTCTTACAGAAAAAATAGTGGGAGTGAGGCTGAACTAAGTGTAGTTCAAGAGACTCTAATAGACACACAAGAGATGCCTAGTTAAGAACCATAGCCTATTACTCATAGAGATGAGGTAAGGGTTAAACCTTTAAAAACATAACCTCTTTGTAATCTAGTAGAATACGACATGTTCGTGAGAAATATAGATTTCTCGTAAGTGAATCAGATGATGTATTAATCATCAAGGGCGATGAGCCTACTGGTAATGAAGAAGTTCTAAAAAGTGCAGACATGGATAAATGACTTACATTCATGAAATCAGAAAATGGATTCCCTGTACAAAAGCTAAGTTTGGAGCTTGGTGGACCCACACGAAGGCATCATGCTTAAAGGGTGCAAGTGGGTTTTTCAAGAAGAAACCAACATGGATTCCATGTCGAAGGCAAAGTGTTGACTATGATGAAACATTTTCACTAGTAGTATGCTTAAATCCATTCGGATACCCCCACCCATAGTATCTCATTATGATTATAAGATACGGTAGATGGATGTGAAAATTGTTAGTGCAATGAACCCGTGATATGGTTTTGATGTGTGTGGCAAAGGGTTTAAGTTAGGATGTTTGGATTTGATATATGCGTAGGAGTCTTGCAGGACTTAGTAATTCGCACATGGAGCCTTGCTGAGTTTCACATCTCATGACTCGGTCCTTGAGTCGGTGAAGGATGACTTTGCGGAAGCCGTGCGCTTGGAGCATCCGAGGGACCGCCAGACGAGGAGCTTGGAGTGAAGCCAGAGGAAGTAGACTTCAGGGCGAGACAAGAAGGATGACGCTGCAGAGCCGTGTGCTTGGCGCATCTGAGGGACGTGGTCAGACGAAGATAACTTCAAAGGTGAGGGATTCCAAGGGATGAGAGTGAGCGAATGTAACCCGGGAAGGGGTAGTGCTCTTAGGTGAAACTTGGCCATTTGGCAAGTGTCGGATGGGATTTCCCGACATCAGTTGACTACCATGTTATGGTAGTCGACTACTCTAAGTCGACTGTGACTCGACTAGTGTTCAAGTCCAGTTCAAGTGCCAACAGTCGACTGATGAAGGCATCAGTCGACTGATCGCAAGGGTTTCGGGCACAGAAGCGAGTCGAGCTCGCGAGGACTCGACTGATAGGTCGATCAGTCGACTGATGGTAAGATCAGTCGACTGATGATGGTGCTGTTGGATGGAATCCAACGTGGAAAGCAGCCATTATTGGGCAACGACTACGGGACCAGTCGACTGATAGGGACATCAGTCGATTGCTCCTGTGTCAACGGGAAGAAACCCTCTTCCTCTATAAAGATGAAGGTTCTGGGGCTTTGGGAACCTAATGTTCATGCTCTAAAGTCTCCCAAAGTTCCCTAAAGCCTTTCCATCCTCTTACTTGGCTTTATTTACATCATATTTGTAAGAGGAGTGAATTCTTGTAAAGAGGTTACCTCCACCTAGCTTGGTGCAAAGGAGAAAATAGTGGAAGCTTACGGAGTGATTCACCGTGGACGAATCAGACCGTGGATTAGCGACGTAGCCGTGAACCACGTTACATCCTTTGTTAGCGTTTGTATTCTTGTTATTGCTTTGTCTTTATTGTTTATACTTTCCGCTTGCGCTAACGAATTTGTAGATGAGCAATTGACGAGAAAATTCCACCATCTACGTATTAGGCTATTCACCCCCTCTAGCCGGCCAACCACATCGTTCGATCCCCTACAAGTGGTATCAGAGCCAAGTCGCTTGTCGAGGACTAACTGCCGCAACAAGCACTTCATCAAGAGATGGTCGGCTCTAATATTCATCCGCCGAAGTTCGAGGGGGAATTCGCTTGGTGGAAGAAGCGAATGGAGGTATTCTTTGAAACCGATTTTGATATCATGCTTATAATGGAAAACGGTTTTGAGATGCCTAGGGATGAAGAGGGGAGAATACTAGACAAATCAAGGTGGACTAAAAAGCAAAGAGAAGAGAACCTTGCAAATTCTAAGGCTAAGCACCATCTCCTCAACATACTCCCCCAACAAGAAGTAAACCGGATTGGAGAATGCTCTAGTGCTAAGGAGATGTGGGAGAAGCTAGTAGAGCTTCATGAAGGTACCTCGGAGGCCAAACTTGCAAGGAGAGACCTCCTCTGCTCCCAACTAACGAATATCAAACTTGAAAAGGGAGAAAAGGTAACTTCACTACACTCTAGATTTAAAGAGATAATAACCGGTTTATCTAGTGTAGGGGAGAAGCTTTCAAATAGGGGCATGCTCATGAAGGCAATAGATGCCTTCCCTCAGTCCTCAAGATGGAGCTCAATGGTGGACTCCTTCTACATGTCAAAGAATTTTGAAGTGAGCACCTTGGAGGAATTTTTCTCAACCATGGAGCTCCATGAAACAAGACTTGAAGGAATTATAGAAGAGCCTAGAATTCAACCATCAAGAAAAGTAGCCTTGATGGCAAACAAGGGGAAGAAGAAGATGGAGACTCCCTCCTTTTCCGATGAAGCATCCTCCTCCTCCTCCATGGATAGCACGGAAGAAGCCTACATGGTAAGGAAGGTAAGGTGTGCATTGAAAATTTTTAAATTTAATAAATATAATGATAGGAGGAGAAGACCAAGGGAGAAGGTGATTTGCTATAATTGCCAAGGAGAGGGACATATAAGGGATAATTGTCCCCTCTTGAACAAGAGCAAAGAGGAGAAGATAAAGAAAGAAGAAAAGAACAAGAAGAAGGAGAGCAAAACGAAGGAAGAGAAGAAGGCCAAGGAAAAGGGGAAGGCAAAGGCACTAAAAGCAAGGACATGGGATGATCCCTCTTTTTCATCATCCTCATCCAAAGAAGAGGAAGAACATGTCTACTCAAACCTTGCCCTAATGGCATTTGACGACCTAGACTCCTCCTCCTCCGAAAATGAAAAAGCAAGTTCTAGTGAGGAGAGCTCGAGTGAAGGGGGAGCTTCTTCTACATCCTCATCATCGGAAGAGGATTTGGTAAGTGAGGTAACAAATCTTTCCCCTAAGAAAATTATGTCAATTATTTCTAGCCTCACTAAGGATTTGTTTAGGGCAAAGAAGAAAAATAAATGCATGCTTGATCAAATTAAGGACTTAGAAAATAAACTAGAAAAAGCATGCTTAAATATTAATGATGACATTTCTTCTAGCCTAAATGATGCATGCTCACATAGCTATATACCGTTTGATGTTAATGATGCATGCATTGAAGAAAAAAGGGTCCTAAGGAAAAAGGTAGATCACTTGACCAAGGCCCTAGAAAAGTTTACTATTGGCTCCAACACTCTTAACATGATCATAGGGAGCCAAAGAGCAAGTTTCAATAAGAAAGACCTAGGATATAAGGAAAAGAAAAATGAAAATGCCTATAAATGCTTAATTGCTAGGGGTCAAGATAAAAAGAAGACAATTGCTAGAAAATGGATCCCTAAGGAATTTTTAGTGAACCCCATAGGCAAGAATTTGTATTGGGTTCCAAAATCCATCCTTAAGGGTTAGGAAAATCCTAGGATAGTCAACCATATGGAGTTTATCTATATCATATTTTGGTTGACTTAGGATGACGGGACAAATTTTTGAAATAGTATCGGGTGATGATAATGTGCCCATAAATTGATAATAATGCTTAAATCATGATGATTAATGTAATTTTTATACATGTTTGCAATCATGATTTATGATCTTGATATTTGGCACATAATCATGGGAATAGTTTTTAAATCATGCTTTGGGTGATACTTTATTTATTATCATGATGTAATACCTAATGCATGATCACAAATTGATGAATACATTTGTTTCATGGTCATAATATGAAATTCATCCATATATGTCTTTATGATCATGTGGAATGATAGGATGATACTTAACCATGTATAGAATTTCATGAAATTAAATGGTTAAGTATATACAAATACCTTTAGGATACATCTCACACTTACCATAGGCTACCTTGATTGAAAACTTAGCATGAGTGAGATGTTAGGATGATACAAATGTCCACTAATGCCTATGGCATTTAGATGGTCATTTAAAGTATCAAAATAGCAATAATTGACCAATCATGGGGAAGGCTTATGTTTAATTCATAGACATATTGCCCAAAGATCATGGTTGGATATTTCATATGTTTTCAAAACAATTTCTTACTTTAAAATCTGTGTGTTCATGTTTTGACACAATTTAAAGCAAAACTAGGTGTTAAACTTGATACTAACTTGATCAAAAACCTAGTTACTTTTGAAACTTTTGGATTTTTGGCAAATACTTGAAAATATAATGATTTTTCATGGACAACTATTTTTCATTGATAAATATACTTACGAGAAATATGTTCCCAAAATTTCATGAATTTTCGAATTTTGTAGAATTTTTAATGCATTTCTGAAATTCATCAAAATAAACTCGAATGATGTGCCACCGATCGTAGTCAACCACGATCGATCACTGATAACATGCCTAGTAACTTCTTTTATCTAATTTTAAGGCATGTTTTGGCTGTTGTTTTTCTCTAAACTTGATGTCATGCTTGTATAAACTTTGTTTAATATTTTTGATGGTGTCAAAGGGAGAGAAATGTATATGTTTAAGTAAGGGGGAGAAATGTATATGTTTAAGTAAGGGGGAATTGTATTTAGGGGGAGTTTCATGTATTAAGGGGGAGAGTTTCTAATCATGTTACTTACATGCTTTCTTACCTTAGTATTTTTTATAAATATTTTACCTAACTTAAACGGATTGTTACACATCAAAAAGGGGGAGATTATTAGTGCAATCAACCCGTGATATAGTTTTGATGTGTGTGGCAAAGGGTTCAAGTTAGGATGTTTGGATTTGATATGTGAGTTGGAGTCTTGCAGGACTTAGTAATTCGCACATGGAGCCTTGACGAGTTTCACATCTCATGACTCGGTCCTTGAGTCGGTGAAGGATGGCTTTGCGGAAGCCGTGCGCTTGGAGCATCCGAGGGAGCGCCGGACGAGGAGCTTGGGGTGAAGCCGGAGGAAGTAGACTTCAGGGCGAGACACGAAGGATGGTGCTGTAGAGCCGTGCGCTTGGCGCATCCAAGGGACGTGGCCGGACGAAGATAACTTCAAAGGAGAGGGACTCCAAGGGATGAGAGTGAGTGAATGTAACCCGGGAAGGGGTAGTGCTCTTAGGTGAAACTTGGCCATTTTGGCTAAGTGTCGGATGGGATTTCCCGACATCAGTTGACTAACATGTTATGGTAGTCGACTACTCTAAGTCGACTGTGACTCAACTAGTGTTCGAGTCCGTTCATGTTAATAATGACCATGGAATGGCAAACATCGGAGATACCAATGATCGATGAAGGCATCAGTCGACTAGTCGCAAGGGTTTCGGGCACAGAAGCGAGTCGAGCTCGTGAGCACTCGACTGATAGGTCGATCAGTCGACTGATGATAGTGCCATTGGATGGAATCCAACGTGGAAAGCAGCCATTATTGGGCAACGGCAACGGGACCAGTCGACTGATAGAGACATCAGTTGACTGCTCCTGTGTTAACTAGAAGAAACCCTCTTCCTCTATAAAGAGGAAGGGTCTGGGGCTTTGGGAACCTAATGTTCATGCTCTAAAGTCTCCCAAAGTGCCCTAAAGCCTTTCCATCCTCTTACTTGGTTTTATTTACATCATATTTGTAAGAGGAGTGAATTCTTGTAAAGAGGTTACCTCCACCTAGCTTGGTGCAAAGGAGAGAATAGTGGAAGTCATGAGTGATTCACGTGACTAATGCGATTAGCCAGCCGTGAACCACGTTACATCCTTGGTTAGCATTTGTATTCTTGTTATTGCTTTGTCTTTATTGTTTATACTTTTTGCTTGCGCTAACGAATTTGTAGACGAGCAATCGACGAGAAAATTCCATCGTCTACGTATTAGGCTATTCACCCCCCTCTAGCCGGCCAACCACATCGATCGATCCCCTACAAAAATAGCTTTCTTTAAAGGGAACCTGTCAGAGGATGTATATCTTGTTGGTGCAATCAGCCTAAGTCACAATTGACCAGACTTGAGTTTGACTTGAGTAGTGTTTTGATGTTATGTTTTGATGTTTGACGATGAGTTGATCATTGTTTGACAATGAGTTGACTATATAGTTGACATGTGATTGATCATATGATGGAGAAGTCCAAGTGGGACACTTGACATGGAAAGTCCAAGCATGGGTCTTGGCAATGGTGAAGTCCAAGTCTTGAGTACTTAGCATGGAAATTCCAAGCATGGGTATTGGCAATGGTAAAGTCCAAGTCTTAGGTACTTGGCATGGAAAGTCCAAGCATGGGTCTTGGCAAGGGAAAGTCCAAGCTTGAGTCTTGGCAATTGAAAAATCCAAGGGTTGATATTGGCAACGTAAAGTCCAAGAGTGGAGTCCTGGCAGCATAAGTCCAATAGTTGGCAGCGTAAAGTCCAAGTGTTTGTCTTGGCAGCATAAGCCCAATATGCCTTGGCAATGTACACTAGCTTAGCATGACAATAACCGATGGAAGCACCTAAAGGCTAGCATATGGATGAATAAGTCATGGATGACTTGGAGGGATCAAATAGGCATGAGGCTGATGGAGGTGGCTAGAAGGCTTAGGTCTAGGCTAAGGGTGTCACGCCCCGGGAGTATGCCGTGCCGAAAAGCAAACGGACGGCATCTCCCCTGTATGTGGCAACATATCGGGTTAATACAAGGCCCGTAGGCCCACAACAACAATATGATATACACAGATATCAACATATCAAACATACTAAACACAACGGAAACAATACAAACAGATCAACAAGATACAAAGACCAACTGTGCACTCCGGAGTGACTTGACACGACAAGAATCATAACAGAAATCGAATCAAAGACCAAATACATACAATATGTCCGAATATCACAAATACGGAAACAATACAGGGAAAAACCCAAACCAACAATCCGTAAGGATACAACAACACGGAAAACATATCCATTCGTCTAGTGTGAGATGGGATCAGCTGACGGAGCTCCGAACGTCCAAGGAATCTTCTACCGTATCCGGGCATGAGCGAAGGTGGTGAGAGTATAAACTCGTATATATAGAAAGTGCATGAACAACATATAAGGATAGATCTACAAGTATACATGTGAAGATCTACAGTATACAAAGATGAGTCCAATGTATATACCATATCCAAATCTAATAACAAGTAACTACAGAAAGTCACATGTATATACTAAACTAATCAATCAACATAAAGTAATGTACTAACGCACTGACGGCTCAGAACGCCATATGCTAGATCATCCTAATGTATACTATAACATAACCATATAACGCACTGTGTCAATCCCATACCGACCAATACTCATATACAAGATATGATCATCAATAATAACCCGATCCATACCACAACATGATGATAATCAAATGCATATAATGTCAATCAACGCATGTATCATGCTCAACACATAGCAAAGAAATAAAATGCAAATGACATGTATCATGATGTACAAGTACGTGCAACAATCATAGCTCAATCAAATGCAAGATCTCAAGGTGCATATGTAAAACATATATCAAATACATGATACATATATATCAGCAACATGTAACTGAATAGTCCTTTGTCTGCGGACCCGTCCAACCACGACCCCAGTGGCGGTGGTACGACAAATGACAACTAGCCCGACTCCGGTGCCACCACTCTCGGTGGCGAGTTGAGTAGTATGGTAGTAGCGTATAAGCGTAAAAAGCTAACTACTCTAGGGGCCCTGCTGCAAGCCACGCTGTCCCTACCCATGAGTAGACAAACGCCACACACAGGACAACTGCACCTCACACAACCACCGTCTATAGTGGGCGAGTGCTAACACCACTCTGCACAGTGGCTAGGTGCGCATCTCCAGCTACCACCATCCATAGTGGGTGGCGGCACATCCAATGCTGCCCTCGACCACCTGCTACCACTACCAGAGTGGCGGGAGGCGGGATGACGACGACCGTCTCATCCACAAGGGAGACCGGTCGTCGACATGCATGCAAATGTAATGATGCATAGCTCCTTACATGTATCCTAGCGACACTCCCTATCCCACGAGTCTGGTCAACTAAAGTCAACTATGCAAGGACTACAATCCACAAGACTCTCTATCGCATAAAGAGTCATACTCATCGACGATCCAACCACGCTAAGACCTCTAGTCAGTAGCGATATACAATCGACCGTCCATATAACCATACACAGGCACACAATCCATAATGGATATACCATCATCGCGCTAGGACCTCTAGTCCATGGTCACATACTGACAACCATACACTTATCTATGCACAGACAACTAGATCCACCATAAATGCACCACTAATACGGATATGATATAACAATCGGCTCCATAATCCAAACCATCACCTAACCCTAGTGATGTAAGACAGTAACCCAATCTGAAGTCACAAAGATAACCCTAACCACATGTACTTACTGAACATATATCAGCTAATACATAATAGGGTTTATAGTTCCTATCCGAGCTAGATAATCAATGAAGTACCAGAGTATATATCTCAAAGGTCAAGGCAGTACAAGCATATGATTAAATAAGAGTGGATTTAAGGTAAACAGGTATAAATATAAATCCAAGATCATGCACTAGAATTTGATCAAAACTACCAGACCAGGTAGATATTACCCACCTGATACGAAGACTCCTCTGAAAACATTATTTGTCCTCGCGTCCACAAGACAATCCTAAATCAAAGTCCTGCACATTTGTTAAACAGCTATAACATAACATTCAGAATCAAAGCTTACCTTCCCCCCCTTTAGTTCACATAACTACAATGGGCAAAGCACCACTCTCGGTCGATCCAAAACCAAATTCCATTGTCATTCCCCTAATTTGTTCACCCAAATGCAGCATGCATTTTCAGATCAACAGAAGTTGAACACATGAAGCTATGTTACACATAACTCATACACACACCAAAATATAGGATCGTTAGCTTGCAAGATGATTGTAAGCCAAGTTCAGACTCAACGCAAAACAACCATTAACAGAACATAATCTGAAAAATGTGCACAAGATATCCAACACATTACCAAGAATCCAAGATCCCATCACCTCCATCGATGCTGCTCACTGCGGCAAGATTGCTGATTACAAATACAGGGTAGGTGATCCACGAGTCAGTGAGTGCAGCTCTACAGAGGGAAATCACATCGAAACCCAAAAATCGAAATGCAGAGATCCTTCTTCACCGGCACCGTTTCTCCCCTGTTCACCGTCGACCAGCAAGCTCCACAAACTGCCCAAAACATCGATTAAAGCTGAATGATGCATCCACAGCTACATCTAAAGGAAACCGAGATTGAAACCTAACCCAAAAGAGATGGGAGAGCTCGACGGAATCCAGCTGAGGTAGGGATGGGCGATGAAGAACAGATCGGGAATAGAGAGCACGATGTCTCTCCCACCGACCGGATCTTCCACTGTCGGCATGGTTCTGGCCGAGATCATTTGTCGACAAGAAAGGTCGGCGATCAGAACTCGTGCAATGGCGATGATCCATGTCTGAGCTAATTAGAGGCGACGGGCGAAATTTGGATGGTGGTGCGATGGAGGTCGGAGAAATAGAGTCTGCAGTGAGGGTAAGCGGTGGCCGTGGCTTGCTCCCAAACCGTCGGCGTCGGGTGGAGGTGGCGAGGATGGCGTGATCGGGATTTTGATGAAGGTTTGCGATCGGGAGAAGAAATCGAGGATCGCGGTGAAAGGAGAAATCACGATGGAAGAAGCTGGAAATCACGATCGGGAAACTTTAAAGGTGGTTCGGCAGTTTGGTTCAAGCGAACCGATTCAAGCCAAACCTAACCCAAGTTAAGCCCAACTACTTTGACCCAATCCAGTCAAGCCCAATACCAGCCCAAGCCCAAATTCAAATCAAGCCCAATACCAGCCCAAGCCCAATTTCAAACCCATTTCCAACCCAATTAACCCACTAATTAAATCCAAATTAATTAAAGGGGTTAATCCATTTTTTTCTTCGTATTTTACATTCTCCCCCACTTATAAAAATTTGGTCCCCAAATTTCTGACTCATATACGAGTACGAGATGTCACAATAATCATCTCAAGTATTCGGAGAAAAGTCACAACTCAAATGACTAAGTGGGGTACTGAGCTCGAATATTACATTCTAGCTCTTATATATGCTCTCAATCAACCTATTAATAGGTCAATAACTATACCAGAGTGGAGCTCTATACTCATAACCGGTGGGAGACTTTACCAGAATCGTAAGGTGAATCATGAATCACTATCAGAAATGATATTCAAGGATACTCCATGGATATAATTCCATCAAGCGATCCAACGAAATCCATCTTACGACTCGAAAGAAAATGAGCGGACCTAGCTAATCGATCATCGACTATCCAAATCCTATCAAGTCCTTTCCGAATTCTAGATAATCTCCCAACACAGTCTAACGTACTAGGCTCCCACTTCATCACGGTATATAACCCTACCGATCACAATATTCCACTTTTGCTTGTTGGCATACCCAACATCAAACTACGAAATCAACCATGTCCCATATATCGTTCCACCAACATGAACGTCTCAATACTCACTATTTTCGGATACACTCCGAATAAATCATTACTCTCGAATGAAGAGTCTCCTAAAACAACTCTTCCTAAAGCGAATGCAACTCTGTGAACCATTATCCTTCCTAGAGACAGAGATTTATTCTCGCAAGAGAAATTAATATAATGTTCAAAATTCATTCTATCACACAGAACTGAAAGTAACTGGAAGACTATAATGACTAATCTCCTCAGTTGCATCTATCCGTGTTCTAACAACCCTATAGCAGCTACCTAGTAGCTAGCCAAAACTCCCGGAGCACTCCTGATCTATACATCTACTACTCAAGATAATAACTGCTAAGCTCCACGTCATATATATGACAACTTATCTCGCAGTTCCTCAACTGACGTAGGCATAAGACACGTCTCATACAACTGCATCGGAATCGCTCCCAATCCCTGAAATGATGCATCTGCGTACAATACTCTTCCATCCATATCGGACGGATTAACTAACACTGACACAAAAGTCAGCCGCCTTCTAGGCCCTGAAACCTAGCTTCACAAACTTCTGACCAGGTGATTGCCATCACCTTCTTGGTCCCACAAGTCGACGATATAGTATCGCTAGTGCATCCTATCCACATCTACGGTAAATACCAAATCAATCTAGGGAAACCATAACTTCCCTCAAGATTGAGAATATATCCATAAATATATCCTCCACAGATATGATGACAATCGATCTCAAATACTCCAAGAGTACTTGATTCCTCAAATTCATGAACGACTAAATCGTCGATAAGTCTAACAACATTATAAACATCTCCTAAAATTCATACCAAGTATGAAATGTCGACTTCTACATACCTGCATCCAATCATCGATAATCAATGTATAAACTCAAGGTCTGACTCTCTTCTAACAAAGAGTTACGAGTGTTCTCAAGAAGAAACACTAGGAAAGATAAATCTCCCATAGTGTTTAGCAACACTGATACCCATAAAAATCATCTCCCGGTATGAGGTCTCAATATCGGAACTATTTCCGAAATCACCCTCCAATCGCATATTCCTACTTGCCCATGCAGTGGCAAGCCTGGGAGTTCATCCGAAACTATATCCGAATACTCTCAGATTATACGTACATCCGAGAGTCCTAGTATACCAACGCTCCAACAATCCAACTATCCGTAAGGATATGTCCATAGCGGAGGTATGTTTAGCAAAGGCTAAGGGTATCCCTTGACTTCTTGATTGTTGATCAATATCTCACCTGACGGTAGAGAAAATCACCAATCCACCAGTCGATAGGAACCCTTCAAACCCTATCCAAGAATGTTCTAGACAAAGATACTTATACCTACCAGTATCTCTCGATATATCTGCAAATAAGATAACCTAAAGTAATACCCCGAAGGACCGATCCTTCGGTCTTCTATACTTCTTCTCGAGTAATCATGTAAACTTGTCAACATACATTGCATTTGAACTAACTCATGTAGATGCAAAGACTATCATGGAGGAAGTCAATGAAAGAGGTACAAAACAACAAATGCAATGGAGATGGGAAACAACTCATTTATCTTGGCAAGGGTACACATCTAGCTGAAAAATACTGAAGAACTGCCAACATCGTAGCACGATCCAACTCTGTGAAAGGTATAGCTGCAACTGAAGAATACTGCGTAGATACGACCATCATCGTAAATCTCTCCTTTGTAAAAAGCATAACCACGTCTGGGAAGGTAACAATTGTCGTCGTCTGGGAAGGTAACAATTGTTGTCTGAACGTCTGAGTCTTCTGAGATGTCTTCGGCTGATACTGCTGAGTAATTTACTTCTTCCGGATGAAAGTATCAAAGAACTCCTACTATATCTGAGGTAGTAAATTGCTGCTGATGTGATAACCCAATCTTCTGTAATAATCTCGACTTTCGAGGTTGTGGATCGTCCGCTCGAAAGCATCATCCATAGTCTTCAACTAAATCTTCAAAATACATACTCTCCTCGTAGATACTGGCTGCTTATAGTAGAAACAGATACAATGGTCCATCAGATAATCTGACTCTGGTGTCGTCGTGACCCGCACTGCACACACATAATCTCCTTTCGGAGTCTTTCCTCTGAGTTCGCTAATAAACATGAGAAGCTGCTGACAATCTGCAATCGGTCTTCTATGATCGGAAAACTCTCCAATAGTCGCTCGTGACTCATGACTTTAATCTTTCTCCTTTTTGTCCAACATTCGGAGACTTCTAATTCCAATAATTTGACTTGCAATATAGGCTTATCAATCTCCAACTCTTAAAACACTGCTACGGAGTCATTTCTATACACATGACTCGGTCTATGCACTTCCGGTAGGATCTAATAGGAGACCCCAAACATCATGGTCAAGATGTCAACCAATAAACCATAGGTGGCTTAAGACATATCGATCACATTCTCGAGTTATTAGGTGGTCGTAACCTTCGCAAGTCTAACGACTCTGCATGGTACTTTCGTCACCAGACGATCACCCATCCTGAAGCTCAAGAATTCCCTGACGATGAGTCAAAGAAGATGACATGGGAAAATACTATCTCACAACATCACTGAACTGTGACTAAGTGATACGTTATTTCCCGTAGGTTATTTCCTATATCTTACACCAAGTACCGGCTAAATCTGGATAATGGTATGTAGCTAACTTAGCTTCTTCTGTATAACACGAGTTAAGTACTCAAAAGTACCCTCAACGTTATACAACCTAGAACGACCATCTCAGAGATCAAAATCTCTATGAATATCTCCAAACTAATCCTCTACTATCTGCATCAGCAATAGTGTACTCGCGCAGTTCATTACCCCATAGGTAATGATCTGACTAACATAATTAGTGAAAATCTTAGGACCGTAATCCTTGATCTCCACAAGAGATGTGACTACCTAATCTCTGCTATCCGACTCGGTATCAGTCGGCTCTCAAAGGTAATTACCTTTTCGATAGCAGGTACATATCTAATAACCTCAACATATCGTTCCCGTGGTCAAACTCAAACCACGGTTATGAATACTAACCAATATCGTACAAGTCATCCATGTTATAAGCAACTAAATGCATAACCAATAGAAGGATATGTAATAACAATTAACATACCTTAAACTTTGTAGCTCGGAGATGTCCGCAACAGCCAGATCCCATAACTCACAAACCAAAACCGAGTAAAGAAAAACTCGATGTCCGAACGAAATAAAATCCGAAAATGGACTTCGCAACCTAGGGCTCTGATACCAATAAAATTGTCACGCCCCAGGAGTATGTCGTGCCGAAAAGCAAACGTACGGCATCTCCCCTGTACGTGGCAACATATCGGGTTAATACAAGGCCCGTAGGCCCACAACAACAATATGATATAAATAGATATCAACATATCAAACATACTAAACACAGCGGAAACAATACAAACAGATCAACAAGATACAAAGACCAACTGTGCACTCCGGAGTGACTTGACACGACAAGAATCATAACAGAAATCGAATCAAAGACCAAATACATACAATATGTCCGTATATCACAAATATGGAAACAATACAGGGAAAAACCCAAACCAACAATCCGTAAGGATACAACAACACGGAAAACATATCCATTCGTCCGATGTGAGATGGGATCAGCTGACGGAGCTCCGAACGTCCAAGGAATCTTCTACCTGTTATCTGGGCGACAGAAAGCCCAGGGTCCCGAGGTGGTGAGTATAAACTCAGGGGTAATATATAGAAAGTGCATGAACAACATATAAGGATAGATCTACATGTTGGTGCAGTGGGCACCTAAGTCAAACCTAAGTTTTGATTATAGCAAACGATACAAAGTTAAGCTTATATTGTTATCTCACGAGCTAAATCAAGTGTGCAGAAAAGTCTCAATGCTGGAGCTGAAGGCTAGCGACACCCGGAGGAAGCTGCGGTGGTCGGGCGATACTCGAGTTACTTCGGAGGGAGCTGAAGGAATCGAGTGGAAGGCCGGAAGCAAAAGCGACACGTAAGTATCGAGGTAGGCTCGTGTGTGCGAGCATAAGTGAGGTCGTATCCTCTTTACGGGGATGATCTTAAGCGTATATCCGACCAAAGACATCCCATAGATGGTCTAGGTCGAGATCGGATGGTCGGAGGCCGTCAAAATAATGTTTTCTTTGAGCTAACCTTGCCCTGCAGCTAGCATCAGTCGACTGCCAGCTTGGAGGACTCGACTGCCGTCAAGCGATCATCGAAGGTCACACTTTCGATGATCTGCCATCGATCGTGATGATGGCCATCAGTCGACTGATGGTCAATGATCAGATTCGAGGAGTCAAGGATTATCACCAAATTTCAAGGGAAGATGTGCTCAAATTTGATTGGCTAGGGTTCCTCTCGAAAAGGGGCTCAAAGGCTATAAAAGGAGGGCCAAACCTAGGGTTTCAATAATTTTCTAAGTGCTCAAAAGCCTCGTTCTGTTGCTCTCTCGACAACAAAGTCCTTCCATTCCAGCGTCTAGGTTTAACTTTCCTTATTTTTTTATCGTCGGGTATTAGTTTTGTTATCAGTTTGTCATTTACATTTAGAGCTTTTATCATTATCTGAGGAGAGAGTGTCCCTCTATCTCAAGTTTTTGTGGTTCCTTCTTGAATCGATTAACTCCTACCTCTAACGAGGAGGAGTTCCTTTAGTGCTTTTGCCCTTCGTACGTGGTCAAGGACCACTAGGGCCTTGGATTAGTAGCCGAAGGCTACTACCAAGTAAAACTTCATTGTCTTTATTTACTTTACATTTCCGCTGCAATTAATTAATTATCTCTCGAGTTTTAACAAACGAAAGAAAAAGAAAAGGTTTTTCGCTATTCACCCCCCTCTTGCGAACCGCATCGATCCAACAATTGGTATCAGAGCCGGGGGTTGCTAAGATTTGGTGAAACCACCAATCTATCCATTTTTCACAGATTTATTTTTCTTTTATTTCTGTTTATTTTAGATTTTTTTTTCACTTTGTTAAATCTACTCCCGCACTACTAATCCAAGACGCGAGTCTTGGTACTTTTTGTGTGTTTTTGTCATTGCTAGTTTTTCCTTCGTCTTCTTTAGTCTTTTGTTCTAATGGCCCATCTCGAGGGTTTTAGCACCGTCCGACCTCCGTTTTACGATGGAGATGACTTCCGTTATTGGAAGGGTCGGATGGAATGCTTTCTCAAAACCCAAATCGAGATGTGGATCATAATCCAAACGGGTTTCACACTTCCGACTAATGAAGTGGGTGACTCCTTGGATTATGATCAATGGACCATTGCGACAAAACGACAAGTCGAAGCCAACGCCAAGGCAACACAAATCCTTCAATGCAGCCTATCCAAGGAAGAGCTAAATCGCGTCGGCCCCTTCATAAGCGCAAAGGATCTTTGGACAAAGCTAATCGAGTTACATGAAGGATCGGATCAAGCTAAGGTTTGCAAACGTGATTTGTTATTCAATAAATTGTACACACTAAAAATGCAGGAACACGAGTCATGACGCAACTCACGCCCCGTGTCCAAGACATAGTCAACAACCTACCGCAATCGGGCAAAAGGTCAGCTGCGACCTTATAAGGTATGTCCTAAACTCTTTTCCGAGGACTACCTTATGGGCATCCATGGTTGATGCCTATAAGGTCTCCAAGGATCTTTCTAAAATTAGGTTAGATGAACTCTTTTCCGATTTTGAATTACATGAACAATCAACTTCCGGAACAGAGAGTATAGCCTTGTTTGCAGGTTCAAAGAAGAAGAAAATCGCAAGCAAGCCACCACCAACCGAGGAGGAAGACGAGTCCGAAGAAGAAGTTGACCCGGAGTTGACTGCCGAATTAATGAACCTAGCTCGAAGGATAGCCAAGGGACGAAAGCGAACCACGACTCGACCCAACCAAGGTAAGCCTAAAAGTTCTAACATTAGGTGTTATGAGTGCAACAGGTTTGGACATATCAAGTCCGAGTGCCCCAAGCTCAACCACCAAGCACCTAAGCATAAGAAGGCCCTCAACGCGACATGGGAAGAAGCGTCATCCGAAGAAGACGAAGACCACGTCTTCATGGCGAAATCAATTGAGTCAGACACGGAGACCGAACTTGAGTCAGAACCTGAGGATGACTAGAACTACGAAGCTACCTTCAAGTCAAGCCACGGATACGCATCCGGTTGAAAAGATACCCTTAAGGTGAGTCGAGCTTTATTTAATACTTTACATAATATAGTTAGGTTTTTATCTAGGAAGTTAGATAAGTCCGAGTCCAAGGTCGAGACCCTTGTTGAGGAGGTTAAACTCCTCAAACACGAGGTCTCCCTAACCTCTTCGACTAGTCGAGTTCAAGAGAAGGACTCAACTCGAGTTGAAAAGCTCGAAGTTGAGAACTCTCTCTTGAAAAGTCAAGTCGAAGATCTTAGGAACACGTTGGAAAGGTTCACTTCGGGATCCAAAGGACTTGACCTCCTACTTGGATCTCAAAGGGCCGTGTACAACAAGGTTGGACTAGAGTTTAACTCAAACACGACTAATAGGTCGTATATGTCAATTGTAAGTCGACATAAGAAACATGTCCAAGCATGGGTCCCTAAGAACTTTTTGATTTCAACTCTAGGATCCAACCCGTACTGGGTTCCCAAGGACCAAATCCACTATGTGGATAGACCGAACCGATTCAACGGTCTAGGGGGAGCCAGTACAAAACATGTTTGTGCTTTAACTTAGAAATTGCATGTTTTAACTTAGAATGTTTGTGCTTTAACTTAGAAATTGCATGCTTTAACTTAGAAAGTTTGTACTTTAAAACTTGTGAACTCACTTAGAACATGAACATAATCAACTTTGAAAAGATTGAGCCTCGGGGAGCCTCTTTTCAAAAACATAACCAACTAAAATTCTTCGAAAAGATTGAGCCTCGGGGAGCCTCTTTTCAAAAATAACTAGTTAGACGAGGAAATAATTTTAGGTGAGTCAAGTCATCATTTTCTTGAAAATGGCTTTGTCTAAGGAAGTGGTCGATGATCCGATAAAAGAAGGCCCCTGTGCCTCGCCACGACCTGGAAGTCATGATCTTGAAAAGGTAAACTTGACAAGCCTAGGGTTAAATCCAAATCTAACATAAAATTATTTGAACCTAAATCCACTTAATCAACTTAATTGGGAGTCATCTAAAAAAAAACACATAAGTATAACATGCTTGATCATATAGACTCCGGTGAGATGACCTAGGGTTAACAACTTACAACCAATTTTCTTAACAAAAAATCTAACATCCAATCCAACCACCTTGTGTGTAGGATCAATGGATGTTGGGCGATTACTCGAGCACATGGCCAGGGGATCAACTCAAATTCATAAGCTTGATTCAAACGACAAGGATCGGTAGCCTTTGGGAATAACGGCAAGCTCAAAATCATCGGATCAGGTGATATCGAGCTTAACACGAATTTTGTTATTAAAAATGTATTACTTGTAGAGAATTTTGAATATAACTTACTTAGTGTAAGCCAATTGTGTGATAATAACTATAAGGTTATATTTCTAGAAAATGAATGCGTAATTAATACCAACGAAACCTCTAAAACAATTCTTAAACTAGAAATAACAACATTTATACGATCAACTTAACCAACTCCTCAACTAAGTGTCTTATGACACGGCAAGAGGAATCATGGTTGTGACACCGACGACTCGATCACTCGCACCCAAGACTCGTCCACAAGATGAGTCAGAGTGGCTTAGTCAGAGGCTTACCCAACCTCAACAATTTGGTTAATAAAATCTGTAATGCTTGTCAACAAGGAAAAAACCTAGGACACAACACAAGTTACCTAACCAGAGCAGACCTCAAGTGTACTTGAGCTCTGCATATGGATCTATTGATTCACATGGAGCCAAGTCTCTCAATAGAAGTCAATATTGCTTAGTCATAATTGGCGGCTACTCGAGTTTACAGGTTGGGTTCATCAAACATAAAAATGATACCTAGATCAATTAATCAATCTATTCAAATTAATCGAGAATCAAAAAGACCTTAAGGTTAAAAGACTTAGAAGCGATCATGGTGGTGAATTCGAAAATCAAGGTTCACCGACTTACGTAACCTAAGCGGATACCACCATGAATTCTCTTGCCCTAGGACCCTCAACAAAATGGCCTAGTGGAGCGGAAAAACCGAACTCTACAAGAAGCCGCTAGGACCATGTTAAATGAATCGACCTACAGATAGGTTTTGGGCGGCCAGTTAGCACGGCTTGCTATGTCCAAAATAGGATCCTTATGGTAAAGAGGCACCTTAAGACCTCACGAGATTTATCACGATAAAATACCTAACATCAAGTACTTTAGGGTATTTGGGTGTAAGGTACATATCCTAAACACTAAGGATTACCTAGGAAATTTACATCCAAAACCACGAAATCTTTCTAGGATACTCGACTACAAGTAGAGCTTATAGAGTATATAACCACGACACCCTTAGAGTCGAGGAGACTATCAATGTAGTATTTGATGAAGGACATGAACCTACAAAACCCCCGGCAACCCCAATTAGCGAGCCGATTCATACTAGACCTAACTCTGATCCGGAGATCAGGTCTAGTGTTAATCCTAACCTAGGTCAACCTAGTCACTCTATTGATCAAGTGATAGATGACTCCAACCAAACTAGTGTTCAACCAAGTCACCCCATTGATCAAGCATTAGGTGACACAAACCCAACCCAATCTAGGATTCAGACTAACCACCCTATCGATCAAGTGATAGGAGATCCTAATCTAGGAGTTCGAACTAGAGCATCCTATAGGAACCTTAGTCAAATCTCCTTAATTTCAAAGATAGAACCCAAATCAATTGAACAAGCTCTTCTTGATCCCGATTGGATTATTGCAATGCAAGAAGAGCTAGCTCAATTTACTAGGAATGAAGTGTGGGAATTAGTACCACCACCTAAAGACAAAGCGATAATTGGAACAAGGTGGGTGTTTGAAATAAACTTGATGATAAAGGTGAAGTAGTTAGAAACAAGGCTAGGTTAGTCGCCAAAGGGTTTAGCCAAGTCGAAGGCTTAGATTACAGCCGAAACCTATGCCCATTAGCTAGACTCGAATCCATTCGAATGTTGCTAGCTTATGCCGCATCGAGGATTTAAGCTATTTCAAATGGATGTTAAGTCGGCATTCCTAAATGGATACATTAAAGAAGAAGTTTATGTTAGCCAACCCCGGATTGAAAATCTAGATAAACCCGACCATGTTCTAAAACTTAAGAAAGCTCTCTATGGACTTAAACAAGCTCCTCGAGCTTGATGCGAAGACTTTCAATCCATCTTAAGTCAAAGGGTTTAACCAAGGCTTAGTTGACCCAACTCTCTTTGTAAAAACCTTAGGTAAAGAAATATTCATAGCTTAAATTTACGTGCGATATAATTTTTGGAACCTCTAACTCGCCTTACTAAGCGAGTTTGTTTAGCTCATGGAAAGTGAGTTGAAATGAACTTGGTAGGAGTTAAGTTTCTTTTTAGGTCTACAAATTAAACAAACTAAGGATGGTATATACCTATATCAACAAAAATACACTAAGGAGTTAATTAAAAGATTTGGAATGCAAGACGCTAAGGTAATAAACACCCCAATGGCGATAAATGTTAACATAGGAGAAGACCTAGAAAGTAAGTCCATTGACTTAAAGTACTATAGGAGCGCAATAGGAAGTCTTCTATACTTAACTGCGAGTCGACCCGACATCCTATTCGCAGTAAGTATGTGCGCCAGGTTTCAAACATGTGCTAAGGAGTCTCACCTAACCCTAGTTAAGTGTATCCTTAGATATCTAAAGGGTACACTTAATGTCGGTATTTGGTATCCTCGATCTACCGAGTTCAAACTAATCGGCTACTCCGATTCGGATTATGCCGGTAGTAAACTCGACAGAAAGAGCACGAGTGGTTGTTGTCAACTACTCAGCTCGAGTCTAGTGAGTTGGTGCAGTAGGAAGCAACATTGTGTTGCCTTATCTACCACCGAAGCCGAATACATCGCGATGGGTGAGTGTGTCACGCAACTTCTTTGGATGAAGCACACTCTCCGCGACTTTAAGTTAGACTTTACAAATACTAAACTTCACGTAGATAACATTAGTTCAATTAATCTTACAAAGAATCCGATATGTCACTCTAGGACCAAACATATAGAGGTCAAACACCATTTCATTCGAGAACATGTGGCCAACGGAGCCATACGCCTCGAATACGTTGAATCGAAGTCTAACTTGGCAGATCTATTTACTAAACCCCTACCCGAAGCCGAATTTAGTCTACTAAGACGAAAATTGGGCACGTGCCTAATAGAATAGGTACATGTAAATTATATTTTCTTACTACTATTTCTTAACTTTCATTTTTGGAACTAGTATAGGACATACCTTAGATATCATGCACCTATAGATTTAAGGAGCCAATACATCTCACAACACATAGGACTAATGTGTTTGTGTACTTAGCCACGTAGATGGGCGTGAGATGTTACGACCTTACTCCTGGTTCCAGATGTAGAGCTAGTGCATCGCTATGAACCACGGAGTATAATCATACATACTAACCGACTCTGACCAGGATTGGTTGATCCTTCATATCAATCAAGCCAAATATGAGTCGAACATTTTATAGATGAACTTATTTTCAGTATATTATTTAAAAAAAAATGTGGAACATGCTTGGACTTTAAATTTAAACATTTGTCTTGTTTTCCACACACCCCTTACTCTTTTCGATATACGGCAAAAGGGGGAGAAAAAGGGGAAAAAGGATAAAAGTTAAGGAGTCAAAATTTAATAATTTAATTTTTTTTTGATAACTTAACTCTTACTTCATAATTAAACCAAAAGTTAACGTTAAGTTTTGAAAACTTATTCACTTCATAATTAAACCAAAAGTTAACGTTAAGTTTTGAAAACTTATTTAACCAGAAGGCCAGGGTTAAGAAATCATTTGGTTTCTTAACTTAAAACTTATTTTAAACACTATGGCCAACATTAAGTAATTTCGGTTACTTAATTCTTTTTCTTAGTAGCAAATATCTAGGGGGAGAGTTAAAATCCTTTCTCAAGTACTCACCTTCGGTCAAGGGGGAGGATTCCTCAAGGGGGAGCACTTGAAAAAGGATTTTTATATACTCCTACTCATTCATAATCTCATACTTATTTTTGTCTTAACTTTGTATGTGGGTTTGCCATAAATCAAAAAGGGGGAGATTGTTGGTGCAGTGGGCACCGAAGTCAAACCTAAGTTTTGATTATAGCAAACGATACAAAGTTAAGCTTATATTGTTATCTCACGAGCTAAATCAAGTGTGCAAAAAAGTCTCAATGCTAGAGCTGAAGGCTAGCGACACCCGAAGGAAGCCGCGGTGGTCGGGCGATACTCGAGTTACTTCGGAGGGAGCCGAAGGAATCGAGTGGAAGGCCGGAAGCAAAAGCGACATGTAAGTATCGAGGTAAGCTCGTGTGTGCGAGCGTAAGTGAGGTCGTATCCTCTTTACGGGGATGATCTTAAGCGTAGATCCAACCAAAGACATCCCATAGATGGTCTAGGTCGAGATCGGATGGTCGGAGGCCGTCAAAATAATGTTTTCTTTGAGCTAACTTTGCCCTGCAGCTAGCATCACGATCGCCACTTGAGGAGGACTCGGCCACAAAGCGATCGCTGAAGGTCATCGGCGATCGATGCCATCAGTCGACTGATGATGGCCATCAGTCGACTGATGGTCAATGATCAGATTCGAGGAGTCAAGGATTATCACCAAATTTCAAGGGAAGATGTGCTCAAATTTGATTGGCTAGGGTTCCTCTCGAAAAGGGGCTCAAAGGCTATAAAAGGAGGGCCAAACCAAGGGTTTCAATAATTTTCTAAGTGCTCAAAAGCCTCCGTTACGCTGCAACTCTCTGACAACGAAGTCCTTCCATTCCGACGTCTAGGTTTAACTTTCCTTATTTTTTTTGTACGTCGGTATTAGTTTTTTTTGTTATCAGTTTGTCATTTACATTTTCGGAGCTTTTATCGTATACGAGGAGAGGGGGAGTGTCCCTCTATCTCAAGTTTTTGTGGTTCCTTCTTGTATCGATTAACTCCTACCTCTAACGAGGAGGAGTTCCTTTAGTGCTTTTGCCCTCTGTACGTGGTCAAGGACCACTAGGGCCTTGGAGTAGTAGCCGAAGGCTACGAACCAAGTAAAACTTCATTGTCTTTATTTACTTTACATTTCCGCTGCAATTAATTAATTATCTCTCGAGTTTTAACAAACGAAAGAAAAAGAAAAGGTTTTTCGCTATTCACCCCCCCCCTAGCGAACCGCATCGATCCAACACTACAAGTATACATGTGAAGATCTACAGGTATACAGTTTGAGTCCAATAGACATACAGTCATATCCAAATCTAATAATAAGTAACTACAGTAAAGTCATACTCGGTGTATAAACTAAACTAATCAACTGAACATAAAGTAATGTACCAATGTACCTGACGATCTGTAATGCCATATGCTAGATCATCCTGAACAGGTATACTATAACATAACCATATAACGTACCAGGTCAATCCCATACCTGACCAATACTCAGACATATGAACAGTATATGATCACCTGTATAATAACCCGGTCCGTACCACACAATGACATGATGCTAATCAAATGCATATAACAGTCTGAATCAACGCATGTATCATGCTCAACACATAGCAGTAAATAAAATGCAAATGGTATGTATCATGATGTACAAGCATGTGCAACAATCATAGCTCAATCAAATGCAGCATCTCACAGGCATATGTAAAACATATATCAAATACATGCATACATATATATCAGCAATGCATATGCATGGTCACTGTCTGTGGATCCATCCAACCACGACCCCAGAGTGGCCAGGGTGGCACGACAAATGACAACTAGCTCGACTCACCGCCACCACTCGGTGGCCGAGTTAGTAGTATGACCGAGTAGCGTATAAGTGTAAAAAGCTAACTACTCCTGGGGCCCTCACGCAAGCCACGCTGTCCCTACCCATGAGTAGACAAATGCCGCATACAGTGACAACTCGCACTCACACAACCACCGCCTATAGTGGGCGAGTGCACACCACTCGCAGGGCGCGCATCTCGACTACCACCATCCATAGTGGCCGAGCGCAGACATCCAATGCTCGCCTCAACCTCGCTACCACTACCCCGAGTGGCCGGGAGGGGATGATGACGACCCATCTCATCCACAAGGAAGACTCAAATACAAGATGCATGCAAATGTAATGATGCATAGCTCCATACATGTATCCTAGCGACACTCCCTATCCCACGGGGAGTCCTGGTCAACTAAAAGTCAACTATGCAAGGACTACAATCCACAAGACTCTCTCTATCGCATAAAGAGTCATACTCATCTGACAGTCAACCACGCTAAGACCTCTAGTCAGTAGCGATATACAATCGACCGTCCATATAACCATACAGTGCACACAATCCATAATGGATATACCATCGCGCTTAGGACCTCTAGTCCATGGTCACATCGACAACCATACACTTATCTATGCAGACAACTAGATCCACCATAAATGCACCACTAATACGGATATGATATAAACAATCGGCTCCATAATCCAAACCATCACCTAACCCTAGTGATGTAAGACAAGAACTAATCTGAAGTCACAAAGATAACCCTAACCACATGTACTTACTGAACATATATCAGCTAATACATAATAGGGTTTATAGTTCCTATCCGAGCTAGATAATCAATGAAGTACCAGAGTATATATCTCAAAGGTCAAGGCAGTACAAGCATATGATTAAATAAGAGTGGATTTAAGGTAAACAGGTATAAACATAAATCCAAGATCATGCACTAGAATTTGATCAAAACTACTGGACCAGGTAGATATTACCCACCTGATACGAAGACTCCTCTGAAAACATTATTTGTCCTCGCGTCCACAAGACAATCCTAAATCAAAGCCCTGCACATTTGTTACACAGCTATAACATAACCTATAACATAACATTCAGAATCAAAGCTTACCTTCCCCCCCTTTAGTCCACATAACTACAATGGGCAAAGCACCACTCTCGGTCGATCCAAAACCAAATTCCATTGTCATTCCCCTAATTTGTTCACCCAAATGCAGCATGCATTTTCAGATCAATAGAGGTTGAACACATGAAGCTATGTTACACATAACTCATACACACACCAAAATATAGGATAGTTAGCTTGCAAGATGATTGTAAGCCAAGTTCAGACTCAATGCAAAACAACCATTAACAGAACATAATCTGAAAAATGTGCACAAGATATCCAACACATTACCAAGAATCCAAGATCCCATCACCTCCATCGATGCTCGGCGGCAAGATGATTACATAAATACAGGTAGGTGATCCACGAGCCTGAGTGCTCACAGAGGGAAATCACATCAAAACCCAAAATCGAAATGCAGAGATCCTTCTTCACGCACCGCTTTCTCCTCACCATCGAAGCTCCACAAACTGCCCAAAACATCGATTAAAGCTGAATGATGCATCCACAGCTACATCTAAAGGAAACCGAGATTGAAACCTAACCCAAAAATCACAAAGATTTGTTTCCAGGCGATCAAATCCTGGCGCCCTAACCGCGACAGAAAGAATCGATGGAATCCCGGAAGAAAGGAATCAAGCTATCCGGAGCGACCAGTCATGGCGGCGACATCTTCGTGCTGCTTGCACGAGGAAACTGACGAACTGAGATGGGAGAGCTCGACGGAATCCAGCTGAGGCAGGGATGGGCGATGAAGAACAGATCGGGAATAGAGAGCACGATGTCTCTCCCACCGGTCGGATCTTCCACTGTCGGCGGCAGCTGGTTCTCACGGCGAGATCACCACAAGAAAAGAAGGCGATGATAACTGAACAACGACGATGATCCACATACAGGCCAATTAGGGCGACCGGACGAGCTGGATGGCGTCTGACGATGGCTGGAGGTCAGAGAAATAGAGTGCGAGTGAGGGTAGGTGACCGGCCAGGCCGTTGCTTCCAACCGCCAGCGGGTGGAGGCTGGCCGAGGATGGCCGGCGATCGGGATTTTGATGAAGGTTTGCGATCGGGAGAAGAAATCAGGGATCGCGGCTGAGAAAGGGAGAAATCGCGATGGAAGAAGCCGGAAATCGCGATCAGGAAACTTTAAAGGTGGTTCGGCAATTTGGTTCAAGCGAACCGATTCAAGCCAAACCTAACCCAAGTTAAGCCCAACTGCTTTGACCCAATCCAGTCAAGCCCAATACCAGCCCAAGCCCAAATTCAAATCAAGCACAATACCAGCACAAGCCCAATTTCAAACACATTTCCATCCCAATTAAACCACAAATTAAAAACAAATTAATTAAAGGGTTAATCCATTTTCGTATTTTACAAAGGGTGGTCTAGCAATGAGGATATCATACTTAGGGTAAACCTCATGGTTGAGATGTAGAAGTCGACTAAGGTTACAGACCAATTGACTAGTCAAGTGTTTGACACTTGGCAGCCAAGTCGACAATGAGCAGTCCATTGGGATTATGATCAGTCGACTGTCGAGATTCGACTGGCGTTCGACTACGGGCAAATGGCCTTGGCAGTCGACTACTAGCATTGGGCAGTCGACTGATGTTGGTTTTGGTCGTGAAGGTAGAACACTCGATAGCCGACTGAGCAGTCGGCTACACGCTTGAAAAGTCGACTGCCAGTGTATCTGTTGGCTAGAATGCCGACGTGGATTAAGTCGTTGTGAGACAATAGTACTGTTGGCAGTCGACTAAGGCCTTATGGCAGCCAACTACTAGGTGGAAATCAACCCGAGTTGCAACTTTAAAAGGAGCATAAAGGGGAGGATTTTTGCAGCAATTTTTTGGGCGATTTGAGGAGATTTGCTGGTGCAAGTCAGGGTCTTCAAGTGCGGCTCAAGCGATCAACCAAGCAAGCATTCAAATCCATTGTTGTACAGTTTTCTTTACTTGTATTTCATTATTGTCTTTGTATTTTCTCCACCTCCGGTGTGTCATCAAAAAGGAGTACTTGATTAGTGGAGGTATTTGCATCACTAGAGCTCATTTGAGCTCAACCCGTAGAGTAGGAACCCTAAGGTTCCGAACCACATTATATTTGTGTGTTGTGATTGTGTTTGTCTATTTTGTTATTGTCACCATTATTTTTGCTGTGTATAACAAGTATTGTAGGCAAACGTGAACAAATTCCGAAAAACGACGAACACGCTATCCCCCCTCCCTCTAGCGCTCACAGAAGTTCCAACATATCTGATGGAATCTTACAGTTTCACATTTATTGATATGGACAAGGTATGCAAGATTCAGAAGTCCATTTATGGATTGAAGCAAGTATCAAGAAGTTGGAACGTCTGTTTTGATGAGGCAATCAAACAGTTTGATTTTTCACTAAATCCTGACGAGCCCTGTGTGTATAGGAAGGCAAGTGGGAGTGCGGTAGCATTACTAGTGTTATTTATTGTTAACATATTGCACATAAAAAATGATGTCCTAGTTTTATTGTCAGTTATAGTTTGGTTGTCCAAAATGTTCTCCATGAAAGACATGAGAGAAGCAACCTATATCTTGGGGATCAAGATCTATAGAGATAAATCGAAACGGTTGTTTGTGTAGGATCAAAATATTCCGAGAGAGGGGGTGAATCTTAAAGGTTACAATTGTCTTTTGAATTTAAAGCTTATTTTTATATTTTGAAAACGTTAAAGAGTGTGCAGCGAAAACAAAATGAAATAGAGACAAGTTTCTTTTACTTGGTTCACAACCCTAACCGGGTTGCTACTCCAAGGCCTGTAGCTCTTCCGAGAGCTACCTCGATGGACAATCACTATATGCCCTCCGATTCGAGAACTCTCGACTTCGAAGGGGTTCTCTTTTTACAAAAATGTGAGATGGGTAACACTGTACCCTCTCTTGAAATTAAGTACATACAAGCGATAATGAGTACAAAAGAAAATTAAGAGCTAAGTTATACCGACACTAATGGAAGTTTCAAAGTAGGCGCGAGTGTCGGAAATGTGTCTTTGTGAGGAACAGAATCTCTTGTGGACGAGTATGAATAGAGGCAGCACTTCGACGTAGTAACAGTCTTGTACTCGGAGTTGGTCGAGCATTTGTTTTATAAACCTTTTCTAGTCGACTGGAATGTCTTCCAGTCAAATCCACATCAGTCCGTCGATATGGAACTTCTAGTCTTCCAGTCGACTGAACACACTTCAGTCGACTTCAGATCACTCAGCTCCGCATTAGGAAGTTTGCCTCTTCAGTCGACTGAAACTCTTTCCTTCTGCACTGCTAGATCTTCGATTGATCACCAGCTAATCCTGCAAACTAGGTATCCAGTCGACTGATCCATACCCACTCGACTGGACTTCAGTCGACTGATCCCTACAAAATGAGATTAGCACAAATAGATAATATCAAATATAATAGCAGTAGTAATCTACTCGATCTCGACTTCTAAGTCCCACGCGGATTCTCCGTCGGATCGACGCCTAACTTTGTCCCTCTATAGAGGACTCGGCCTCTCGACCTGACCTCTCCACTCAAGGCTTATCTACCGATTACCTGTCAAACTTTTTGCCGATTTGATAGAGGGCTTCCTCCAACTGTCCGATCTACAGGACCCAGCTGGACTTTTTGCCGATTGTCTGGTCTTCTGACCCAACCGGTCTTCATGCCAAATGTTCAATCCACTCGACCCATCTGGACTTCATGCCTGGTGTCCGATCCTTCTGATCTGTCAAGACATTTGCCTAGTATCCGGCCAACACGACCTGCTAGGACTTCTTGTTAAGTATGTACACTTAATACTGATATTAGAACAGAAGTAAGTCCTAACTTTAACTATGGTTCATACATCAAAATCAAGGAGTGATGCTCTATGCATCAACAATCTCTCTCTTTTTGATGTATGACAACACATCAGTTAAATTTAGGGGAATCAAACTTCAATATTCAATTATATCATATATCAGAAATGCATTGGGTTAAAAATGTATATGCATGGAATGCTCATATGCATAAAAAACATAAAATTTTTAAATCTCTCTCTCTTTAAGTCTCTTCTCTCTAACTTTAAATCTCCTCTCTCCTCATTTGGCATACATCAAAATCAAAATTAAGTTCAAAATGCCATAACTTTAAAGCTGAGAATTAAAGTTTTAATCAAAAAACAATTTTTATCAAAAATGCTTAAGCTTTATCAATACTCCCACTAATTGTATTCAATAAGATTTTATTTTAAAGATGGGATCTCCCCCTTTATCTTTGGGTTTCAAAATTTTCAAAGATTAAATTTCTAAAATTTTTAAAACTCAATTTTCAAAATTTATCAATGCTCATCTTAAAATGTTTTTGAAATTCTCAAACTATCTTAATTTTCAAAATCTTTGAAACTCCCCCTTAATAAAAACATTTTTCAAATTTTCAACTTTCAAAATTTCTCAAAATTTTTTAACTCCCCTTTAAAAACATTTTTCAACTTTTCTCAAAATTTTCTAACTCCCCTTTAAAAATATTTTTCAACTTTTCTCAAAATTTTCTAACTTCCCGTTAAAAATATTTTTCAAAATTTTTAATTTTCAAAATTCTAACTCCCCCGTAATAATTTTTTTTTCGAAATTTTTAATTTTCAAAATTCTAATCCCCCATAATAAAAACATTTTTCAAAATTTTAATTTCAAAAATTCTAACTCCCCTTTAAAAATATTTTCAAATTTTCCTTTTTCAAAATTCTTTCTTCCCTTAAAATATTTTTCAAATTTTCAATTTTCAAAATTCTTTCTCCCACTTAAAAACATTTTTCTAGCTATGGAATCGAAAGTGAGAAAGGTTATAAAAACAATAAGTATTTTAGCAATACGTAACTGAACGAAGCACAAGCTTTGGTTGTGTGGGTTTGTGAGTGTAGGCTAGCAAGAAGAGGAGTCTTCTTCTTCCTTTCTCCTTTTCCCTCTCTTCCTCTCCTTTAGGGACTTCTCTAGCAAGAAGTAAAGGAGAGCTCTTCTAGTTTTCCTTTTGTGAGACAAGAGCGTGCTCGTGTGGATACGTATAGAGGCACGGACACTTGAACGTGCTAAAGATCCAACAAACCGAAAGGAAAAGCGGGATTAACAAGGGCACGCAACAAAGGTAATCCTCTCCTATAAGATAGGTTTGGTTTAGAGAAATTTATTTTATACGAGTTTGCTTTCGCATGGATCACTTGGAAGGGATCCTATTTTCCGTTGCGCATATGCCATTTGGCATACGAGATTTCCCTACATTCCTTTAGTGCTTTTGCCCTCCGTACGTGGTCAAGGACCACTAGGGCCTTGGAGTAGTAGCCGAAGGCTACGAACCAAGTAAAACTTCATTGTCTTTATTTACTTTACATTTCCGCTGCAATTAATTAATTATCTCTCGAGTTTTAACAAACGAAAGAAAAAGAAAAGGTTTTTCGCTATTCACCCCCCCCTCTAGCGAACCGCATCGATCCAACACTACAAGTATACATGTGAAGATCTACAGGTATACAGTATGAGTCCAATAGACATACAGTCATATCCAAATCTAATAACAAGTAACTACAGTAAAGTCATACTCGGTGTATAAACTAAACTAATCATCTGAACATAAAGTAATGTACCAATGTACCTGACGATCTGTAACGCCATATGCTAGATCATCCTGAACAGGTATACTATAACATAACCATATAACGTACCAGGTCAATCCCATACCTGACCAATACTCAGACATATGAATAGTATATGATCACCTGTATAATAACCCGGTCCGTACCACACAATGACATGATGCTAATCAAATGCATATAACAGTCTGAATCAACGCATGTATCATGCTCAACACATAGCAGTAAATAAAATGCAAATGGCATGTATCATGATGTACAAGCATGTGCAACAATCATAGCTCAATCAAATGCAGCATCTCACAGGCATATGTAAAACATATATCAAATACATGCATACATATATATCAGCAATGCATATGCATGGTCACTGTCTGTGGATCCGTCCAACCACGACCCCAGAGTGGCCAGGGTGGCACGACAAATGACAACTAGCTCGACTCCAGCTGCCACCACTCTCGAGTGGCCGAGTTGGGTAGTATGACTGAGTAGCGTATAAGCGTAAAAAGCTAACTACTCCTAGGGGCCCTCACAAGCCACTGTCCCTACCCATGAGTAGACAAACGCCGTGACACAGGACAACTGCACTCACACAACCACCGCCTATAGTGGGCGAGTGCTAACACCACTCAGACAAAGGGCGATCGCGCCTACCACCATCCATAGTGGCGGCCAAGACATCCAATGCTCTGCCCTCAACCCTGCTACCACTACCCCGAGTGGCCAGGGAGGCAGGATGACTGACGACCCGTCTCATCCACAAGGAAGACCCAGTCGTCAGCATGCATGCAAATGTATTGATGCATAGCTCCATACATGTATCCTAGCGACACTCCCTATCCCACGGGGAGTCCTGGTCAACTAAAAGTCAACTATGCAAGGACTACAATCCACAAGACTCTCTCTATCGCATAAAGAGTCATACTCATCTGACAGTCAACCACGCTAAGACCTCTAGTCAGTAACGATATACAATCGACCGTCCATATAACCATACACAGGCACACAATCCATAATGGATATACCATCGCGCTAGGACCTCTAGTCCATGGTCACATACTGACAACCATACACTTATCTATGCACAGACAACTAGATCCACCATAAATGCACCACTAATACGGATATGATATAACAATCGGCTCCATAATCCAAACCATCACCTAACCCTAGTGATGTAAGACAGTAACCCAATCTGAAGTCACAAAGATAACCCTAACCACATGTATTTACTGAACATATATCAGCTAATACATAATAGGGTTTATAGTTCCTATCCGAGCTAGATAATCAATGAAGTACCAGAGTATATATCTCAAAGGTCAAGGCGATAAGCATATGATTAAATAAGAGTGGATTTAAGGTAAACAGGTATAAACATAAATCCAAGATCATGCACTAGAATTTGATCAAAACTACCGGACCAGGTAGATATTACCCACCTGATACGAAGACTCCTCTGAAAACATTATTTGTCCTCGCGTCCACAAGACAATCCTAAATCAAAGCCCTGCACATTTGTTACACAGCTATAACATAACCTATAACATAACATTCAGAATCAAAGCTTACCTTCCCCCCCTTTAGTCCACATAACTACAATGGGCAAAGCACCACTCTCAGTCGATCCAAAACAAAATTCCATTGTCATTCCCCTAATTTGTTCACCCAAATGCAGCATGCATTTTCAGATCAATAGAGGTTGAACACATGAAGCTATGTTACACATAACTCATACACACACCAAAATATAGGATCGTTAGCTTGCAAGATGATTGTAAGCCAAGTTCAGACTCAATGCAAAACAACCATTAACAGAACATAATCTGAAAAATGTGCACAAGATATCCAACACATTACCAAGAATCCAAGATCCCATCACCTCCATCGATGCTGCTCACTGCGGCAAGATTGCTGATTACAAATACAGGGTAGGTGATCCACGAGTCGGTGAGTGCAGCTCTACAGAGGGAAATCACATCGAAACCCAAAAATCGAAATGCAGAGATCCTTCTTCACCGGCACCGTTTCTCCCCTGTTCACCATCGACCAGCAAGCTCCACAAACTGCCCAAAACATCGATTAAAGCTGAATGATGCATCCACAGCTACATCTAAAGGAAACCGAGATTGAAACCTAACCCAAAAATCGCAGCATCTGTGTCGGCAGCTTCGCGCGATCAAATCCCTGGCGTCCTAACCGCGACAGGAAAGAATCGATGGAATCCCGGAAGAAAGGAATCAAGCTATCCGGAGCGACCAGTCGTGGCGGCGACATCTTCGTGCTGCTTGCACGAGGAAACTGACGAACTGAGATGGGAGAGCTCGACGGAATCCAGCTGAGGCAGGGATGGGCGATGAAGAACAGATCGGGAATAGAGAGCACGATGTCTCTCCCACCGGCCGGATCTTCCATCCGTGTGGGTTCTCACGGCGAGATCACCACAAGAAATAGAAGGCTGGCGACGATCAGAACTCGTACAACGACGATGATCCACATACAGGCCGATTAGGGCGACCGGACGAGCTGGATGGCGTCTGACGATGGCTGGAGGTCGGAGAAATAGAGTGCGAGTGAGGGTAGGCGACCGGCCGGCGCTGCTTGCTCCCAACCGAGGTCGGCAGCGTCGGGTGGAGGCTGGCCGAGGATGGCCGACGATCGGGATTTTGATGAAGGTTTGTGATCGGGAGAAGAAATCAGGGATCGCGGCTGAGAAAGGGAGAAATCACGATGGAAGAAGCCGGAAATCGCGATCGGGAAACTTTAAAGGTGGTTCGGCAGTTTGGTTCAAGCGAACCGATTCAAGCCAAACCTAACCCAAGTTAAGCCCAACTGCTTTGACCCAATCCAGTCAAGCCCAATACCAGCCCAAGCCCAAATTCAAATCAAGCCCAATACCAGCCCAAGCCCAATTTCAAACCCATTTCCAGCCCAATTAACCCACTAATTAAAACCAAATTAATTAAAGGGGTTAATCCATTTTTTTTTTTCGTATTTTACAAAGGGTGGTCTAGCAAGTATGAGGATATCATACTTAGGGTAAACCTCATGGTTGAGATGTAGAAGTCGACTAAGGTTACAGACCAATTGACTAGTCAAGTGTTTGACACTTGGCAGCCAAGTCGACAATGAGCAGTCCATTGGGATTATGATCAGTCGACTGTCGAGATTCGACTGGCGTTCGACTACGGGCAAATGGCCTTGGCAGTCGACTACTAGCATTGGGCAGTCGACTGATGTTGGTTTTGGTCGTGAAGGTAGAACGCTCGATAGCCGACTGAGCAGTCGGCTACACGCTTGAAAAGTCGACTGCTAGTGTATCTGTTGGCTAGAATGCCGACGTGGATTAAGTCGTTGTGAGACAATAGTACTGTTGGCAGTCGACTAAGGCCTTATGGCAGCCAACTACTAGGTGTAAATCAACCCGAGTTGCAACTTTAAAAGGAGCATAAAGGGGAGGATTTTTGCAGCAATTTTTTGGGCGATTTGAGGAGATTTGCTGGTGCAAGTCAGGGTCTTCAAGTGCGGCTCAAGCGATCAACCAAGCAAGCATTCAAATCCATTGTTGTACAGTTTTCTTTACTTGTATTTCATTATTGTCTTTGTATTTTCTCCACCTCCGGTGTGTCATCAAAAAGGAGTACTTGATTAGTGGAGGTATTTGCATCGCTAGAGCTCATTTGAGCTCAACCCGTAGAGTAGGAACCCTAAGGTTCCGAACCACATTATATTTGTGTGTTGTGATTGTGTTTGTCTATTTTGTTATTGTCACCATTATTTTTGCTGTGTATAACAAGTATTGTAGGCAAACGTGAACAAATTCCGAAAAACGACGAACACGCTTATCCTCCTCTAGCTCACGTGGTTCCAACATATCTGATGGAATCTTACAGTTTCACATTTATTGATATGGACAAGGTATGCAAGATTCAGAAGTCCATTTATGGATTGAAGCAAGTATCAAGAAGTTGGAACGTCTGTTTTGATGAGGCAATCAAACAGTTTGATTTTTCACTAAATCTCCAGACGTGTGTATAGGAAGGCAAGTGGGAGTGCGGTAGCATTACTAGTGTTATTTATTGTTAACATATTGCACATAAAAAATGATGTCCTAGTTTTATTGTCAGTTATAGTTTGGTTGTCCAAAATGTTCTCCATGAAAGACATGAGAGAAGCAACCTATATCTTGGGGATCAAGATCTATAGAGATAAATCGAAACGGTTGTTTGTGTAGGATCAAAATATTCCGAGAGAGGGGGTGAATCTTAAAGGTTACAATTGTCTTTTGAATTTAAAGCTTATTTTTATATTTTGAAAACGTTAAAGAGTGTGCAGCGAAAACAAAATGAAATAGAGACAAGTTTCTTTTACTTGGTTCACAACCCTAACCAGGTTGCTACTCCAAGGCCTATAGCTCTTCCGAGAGCTACCTCGATGGACAATCACTATATGCCCTCCGATTCGAGAACTCTCGACTTCGAAGGGGTTCTCTTTTTACAAAAATGTGAGATGGGTAACACTGTACCCTCTCTTGAAATTAAGTACATACAAGCGATAATGAGTACAAAAGAAAATTAAGAGCTAAGTTATACCGACACTAATGGAAGTTTCAAAGTAGGCACGGAGTGTCGGAAATGTGTCTTTGTGAGGAACAGAATCTCTTGTGGACGAGTATGAATAGAGGCAGCACTTCGACGTAGTAACAGTCTTGTACTCGGAGTTGGTCGAGCATTTGTTTTATAAACCTTTTCTAGTCGACTGGAATGTCTTCCAGTCAAATCCACATCAGTCCGTCGATATGGAACTTCTAGTCTTCCAGTCGACTGAACACACTTCAGTCGACTTCAGATCACTCAGCTCCGCATTAGGAAGTTTGCCTCTTCAGTCGACTGAAACTCTTTCCTTCTGCACTGCTAGATCTTCGATTGATCACCAGCTAATCCTGCAAACTAGGTATCCAGTCGACTGATCCATACCCACTCGACTGGACTTCAGTCGACTGATCCCTGCAAAATGAGATTAGCACAAATAGATAATATCAAATATAATAGCAGTAGTAATCTACTCGATCTCGACTTCTAAGTCCCACGCGGATTCTCCGTCGGATCGACGCCTAACTTTGTCCCTCTATAGAGGACTCGGCCTCTCGACCTGACCTCTCCACTCAAGGCTTATCTACCGATTACCTGTCAAACTTTTTGTCGATTTGATAGAGGGCTTCCTCCAACTGTCCGATCTACAGGACCCAGCTGGACTTTTTGCCGATTGTCTGGTCTTCTGACCCAACCGGTCTTCATGCCAAATGTTCAATCCACTCGACCCATCTGGACTTCATGCCTGGTGTCCGGTCCTTCTGATCTGTCAAGACATTTGCCTAGTATCCGGCCAACACGACCTACTAGGACTTCTTGTTAAGTCTGTACACTTAATACTGATATTAGAACAGAAGTAAGTCCTAACTTTAACTATGGTTCATACATCAAAATCAAGGAGTGATGCTCTATGCATCAACAATCTCTCTCTTTTTGATGTATGACAACACATCAGTTAAATTTAGGGGAATCAAACTTCAATATTCAATTATATCATATATCAGAAATGCATTGGGTTAAAAATGTATATGCATGGAATGCTCATATGCATAAAAAACATAAAAATTTTAAATCTCTCTCTCTTTAAGTCTCTTCTCTCTAACTTTAAATCTCCTCTCTCCTCATTTGGCATACATCAAAATCAAAATTAAGTTCAAAATGCAATAACTTTAAAGCTGAGAATTAAAGTTTTAATCAAAAAACAATTTTTATCAAAAATGCTTAAGCTTTATCAATACTCCCACTAATTGTATTCAATAAGATTTTATTTTAAAGATGGGATCTCCCCCTTTATCTTTGGGTTTCAAAATTTTCAAAGATTAAATTTCTAAAATTTTTAAAACTCAATTTTCAAAATTTATCAATGCTCATCTTAAAATGTTTTTGAAATTCTCAAACTATCTTAATTTTCAAAATCTTTGAAACTCCCCCTTAATAAAAACATTTTTCAAATTTTCAACTTTCAAAATTTCTCAAAATTTTTTAACTCCCCTTTAAAAACATTTTTCAACTTTTCTCAAAATTTTCTAACTCCCCTTTAAAAATATTTTTCAACTTTTCTCAAAATTTTCTAACTTCTTGTTAAAAATATTTTTCAAAATTTTTAATTTTCAAAATTCTAACTCCCCCGTAATAATTTTTTTTTTTGAAATTTTTAATTTTCAAAATTCTAATCCCCCATAATAAAAACATTTTTCAAAATTTTAATTTCAAAAATTCTAACTCCCCCTTTAAAAAATATTTTTCAAATTTTCCATTTTCAAAATTCTTTCTTCCCCTTAAAAATATTTTTCAAATTTTCAATTTTCAAAATTCTTTCTCCCACTTAAAAACATTTTTCTCCCATACATTAAAACCTAAGTAATAATTCTTGAAACAAGTCTTCTAACTTAAAAATATTTATGGTTTTCAAAAAACATTCAAGTTTTACAAAAGACTTAATCTTTTTAGTAAGTTTCTCTCCCCATTAATGTAAGTTTTAAATTTTCAATACTCTCCCTTCATTATGATTTAAAATTTTAAAACTCTTCCTTAATTGAAACTTTAAATTTTCAAAACTAGTGTTCAAGATTCTAAATATAGATTCTATCATGATTTGTTTAGATTTATAAAGATATCTTAAGTTTAGACTTAGCTTAGCTAACTCTCATTTTCCAAATAATGTTAAGTTACTTAGAAAGGAAGTTGTTTGAGTATCAAGTAACTAATCATTACTTAGATTGATAAGTCCAATTTCAAGTTCAAGTAAATTACTTGAGTTGTTCTTTAAATTTTTCTCTCTCCCCCTTAAGAATATTTCTCATCCAATTTCATTTTAAAAAATAATTTTTGAAAATATATTAAATATTTCATAATTTAGCAACATAAATCTTTTAGGCTCCCCCTAGATTCTTGATCTCCCCTTAAAGTAACATTGTTATGCTTACATTTAATTTCTTTTGAAAATACTTAGAATGAAATTTTGAATGTGAAACTACCCCTAGAATTATGTTTTTATTTTAAGTTTTTAAAATAATATTTTCAAAAATATCTTAACTCTCCCTTAATCTCATGTTTATGCATGTAATCTTACTTAAGGCCTTTCCAAACATGGATCCTGTCAAATGTTTTGAAAGTTTGAATAATGCTAAACTAACTTCCCCTTTGAAATATGTAGATTTACTTAACAAGCAAATCCTGTTGAAATATGACCTTCTTGGATATCGGAGCAACGACCACTTCCTAGACATGCACTTTGAAGAGCTTCCCTTACTTACTATCAGTTCACTTCGTCTCAATACTAGGTTGTTCAAGTTTAAACTATTTTGATTCCTATTTAGTCCATTCTAAATAAAGCAAGTAAAGTAAACTAAAGCATGCAAGAGTTTAACTAAACAAGGAAACAAGCAAAGTGTTAGCTCTTCCTAAGTGATAGCTAGGTTGAGTTTTGTACACTAAGTGAACTTGGGAACCCAAAATTGATTTGGTCCAACTTGGTTGACTAAGCTAGATTTAGGAACGCATGCTTGGACTTGACTCTTAGGATTTCTATTAAATAAGGACATGTATGATCTATTTGTGTCCTTAGCCTTGTATCCGAGTTTGGACTTGTTGTACATGGATCGTTGAGACCCAAGCATCATGTTTAGATACTTGGAGCATGAAGTGAACCTTTCCAACAATCCAGTGAGATCTTCTACTTGCCTTTTTAGGATTGAGTTCTCTTTCTCAAGCTTTGCAATTTGAGTTGATTCTCTATCCTCAATTTGGCAAGTCGAAGTCTTCGAATTGACTTGCTCTTTAAGTAGTTGGACTTCCTCAAGAAGCGAGTCGACTCGATTCTCAGACTTGGCTAGTTTCCTACCTAAGCATGCAATAATGTTATACAACTTATCTTCTAGGGGAGATGTTACCTCGTTTGAACCTTCGGAAACGGATGCGGATATGTGGCTTCTCTCGGACTCAGACTCTTGTCTTGACTCGACTTCGGACTCGTCAGCTGCCATTAGTGCTACGAAACTTGTCTCCAGTATTTTAGCATCCGACTTGTCCGATGATGACTTGTCCAAATTTACCTTAGATGCTTCCTTCCTTTTTCTCGATTTTGATTTCTTTCCCTTTTTTTTTGTTCCTGCCATCAAAACTAAACCATCCTCGAGTTGACTCAAGTTATCCTGTTCATGCAATTTAATTAATTTGTCCCATAATTCTTTAGAATTTTGAACTGACCCGACTCGACTTAGCTCTTCATTCATAAGTCTGCATTGCAAGGTGTTTAAAGCCTTGTAATCGACTTGAGATTTTTTTTTCTAATATTTGCAGTGCATTTCACCGGATCTAACAACTCTCCCGAATAGTCCACCAGAGCTACGAACCCTTTCCTAATCGAAAACCAAACCTCGAGCTCGGTTTTTAGAAAGCACTCCATTCGCCTCTTCCACGAGGGAAAATCCTCTCCGTTAAAGAGAGGAGGGCGAACGGTGCTATACCCTTCTAAGTGCGACATTACTAAATAAATTTTTTGTTATTAAATTTTTATTTAAATTAATTAAAATTGAGAATTATTCCTAGAGTTATTTAAATTAAATAATATTGTGCAAGAATTACATTTATACTAATTGTAAAAATTATTGGAAAATTAATCTAAGTGCAAAAATTAATGAAAAATTTATTCTAAGTGAAACAATTAAAGAAAAATTATTCTAAATGAATTAATTAAAGAAAAATTATTCTTAATGAATTAATTAATAAAAAATTATTCTAAATGAATTAATTAATGAAAAATTATTTTAAATTTAGAAAATTAATAAAAATTATTCTAAATGCAAAAAATTAATAAAAATTATTCTAAATGAAGAAACTTAATAAATATTATTCTAAATGCATAAAAATTATTACAAATTATTCTAAGTGCAAAAAATTATTAAAAATTAATCTAAGTGTAGAAAAATTATTCTAAGTGTAGAAAAATTATTAAAAATTATTCTAAGTGACAAAAATATACAAAATTATTCTAATTGACAAAAATATGCAAAATTATTCTAATGCAAAAAAAGTAAAGAAAATTATTCTAATACAAGAAATTCAAAGAAAATTATTCCGATACTTTCGATGGTCGTTGCACCAAATTCGGAGCGCCCCCGCTCTGATACCAATTGTAGGATTGAAATATTTTGAAAGAGGGGATGAATCTTGGAGGTTATAATTTTATTTTGAATTTAAAGTTTATTTTTATATTTTGAAAATGTTTAAGAGTTTGCAGTGGAAACAAAATGAAATAGAGACAAGTTTCTTTTACTTGGTTCACAACCCTAATCGGATTGCTACTCCAAGGCCCGTAGCTCTTCCGAGAGCTATCACGATGGGCAATCACTATATGCCCTGCGATTCGAGAACTCTCGACTTCGGAGGGGTTCTCTTTTTACAAAAATGTGAGATTGGTAACACTCTAACCTCTCTTTGAAGTTAAGTACATACAAGCGAAAATGAGTACAAAACAAAATTAAGAGCTAAGTTATACCGACACTATTGGAAGTTTCGAAGTAGGCACGGAGTGTCAAAAATGTGTCTTTGTGAGGAACCGAAGCTCTTGTGGACGAGTATGAATAGAGGCAACACTTCGACGTAGTAGCAGTCTTGTACTCGGAGTTCGTCAAGCATTTGTTTTATAAACCTTTTTCAGTCGACTGGAATGCCTTCCAGTCGACTCCATATTAGTCCGTCGATATGGAACTTCTAGTCTTCCAGTTGACTGAACATACTCCAGTCGACTCCAGGTCACCCAGCTCCGCATCGGGAAGTTTGCCTCTTAAGTCGACTGAAACTCTTTCCATTTGCACTGCCAGATCTTCGATCGATCACCAACTAATCCTGCCAACTAGGTATCCAGTTGACTGATCTATACCCAATCTAATGAAATACATTCAGTCGACTGATCCCTGCAAAATGAGATTAGCACAAATATATAATATCAATATGATAGCTGTTGGAATGTATACTGAAAGCCTAGCTCTTTTTGTATGAACATTTTATTTTGAAATAAGAATCACATGATCATTATTTGCATTTTATATATTCATTATATATGTGTGCATATTGTCTAATATTTTACATTGTAGATAACATGGTTCTTGGTGTGGCACAGAAGATCATGTTATCAGTACCTTGTAAAATATAAGTAAGGCTCACAACCAAGATGGTTTTGGACGAACCATTGGCATGGTTGTAGTGTAGCTTGGTATTGTTTTATCTTGAACATAGAGTTACACTAGTACACTTAGGTGTATTGAGTAGGACCGACATAGAGATGATTTAATTTAGTACTGACTACATAATTGAATCGGACCTCGGATATTATGTTGTACATGCTCTTAATCCCGATATAATAACGGGCACATGTACTTAGTATTTATTTCTTTGATTTACCAAAGGTGAGATTTAGATGGATTAAATCAATATGCCCGGTAAGTTGGGAAATAATATTATTTACATGGTGTGTCGTTGATTATAGGAGGAAACCGTGTCCTATATATTAGGTTGATGATGTCCCCTTGAGGAGCTCATAAGGTTCATCATGTAAACCCAAATTTGGTTGACTTAGTCAACATGATGATAAGGTTGAGTGGTACTACTGAGGAATTAGATGTTAATTAATTGATGGTCAAGAATCAATTAATTCGACGGACATCTGATATCTTAAACACGGGAGATTAATGTACAAATAATATATGGAGCCCATATTGATTTATGGGGTTGGTGAGGTAGTTCGATGATGATCCTCTAGTGGAATGGAACATCATTGATGGATCAAGTTTGTGTGGTTCCGATCCATCGGGTGGCCAAGACCCAACTCCTCCTTATGGTCCCTATCGTAGCCTAATATAATCCTTGTGAAGTCTAGATCCAAGAATGTAAAACAAAACCTAGAACCAACGGTTGGGATTAAATCCCTAGATCCGATGGTTGGATGAAACCCTAGAACCAACGGTTGGAATTAAATCCCTAGATCGGATGGTTAGGATGAAATCCTAGAATCGACGGTTGGGATTAGATCCTTAGATCCGACGGTTGGGATAAAATCCTAGATCCGACGGTTGGGATGAAACCTTAGATCCGACGGTTGGGATGAAATCCTAGATCCGATGGTTGGGATTAAACCCTAGATCCGACGGTTGGGATAAAACCCTAGATCCGACGGTGGAGATTAAATCCCTAGATCCGACGGTGGAGATTAAAGGAGGCTTAAGCCCTATTCTATAAATAGATGGCTAGGGTTGGGCGGCAAGAATGATCAAGGAATTGGAGTTAGGGTTTGGTTAATCCACAAGTGGGCGGCTAGGGTTCATTGGGCGGCTAGGGTTTTGGAGCAAAGTTTGGGCGGCAAGCTTCTTCCTTCAAGTTGATTGCCGGCGCCCATCCTCTACCTTCTTCCTTGGCCGGCGCCCATCTTAGAGCCCTCTACCTTCTTCCTTGGCCGGCGGTTCTCCTCCCATTGGTGGCCGGTTCTCTTCCTCCTCCCTATTCTCCAAAGTGGCCGGCGGCAACTCTTCTTGAAGTTGGCCGGCGCATCATCCATTGCTCCTTGGCCGGCGGTTGCACCAAATTCCCTAATTTGGTGGCCGGTTCTAGATAGGAAAGGTATTTGCGAGTTCTTCTCTTTGTTCGCAGCGGACAAGGTAGAGAAGAAAGCGATCTAGAAGGCTTCTACTCGTGGAGGAACTTCGTCCACACGTCGTCCACGAGAAGGATAGGACATACGGTAGAAGATCGTGAGGTATAAAGTTATTTTAACTTTATGTACAGATCTGAGCATGTTCTTATTTGTCTTGATTATGCATGTGTGTGTATGAATATATATTGTATAATCATGGACCCCGAAGACAAACACAAAAACCGGCGATCCATCCGTCGTCTCTTCCGCAGCTAACCAACTAGAAGAGTTGTGTTTCTTGAACAACTAGTTTGTTCAAGCGACCACTCAAGTTGTTAGCACGACGACGAAATGGTGTTGTTAAGGAAGCTCATCCCATCCGGATTAATCCTTTCATTAGTGAAAATTTTAATCCGGGGACATGGGAGCCAATGAGCCTCCGAAGCATCCACCCTACAATTGGTATCAGAGCCACAGGTTTCCGATTTTGTGTGTTTAGGATTCGGTTAATTTTTTATGCATTTTTCATATATTATATGTGCCGGATAATAGTAGGATATGCATAGTTTAACTCTTTGGTTGCAGGCATAAGATCCGACTATTATGGCCACGAGACAAGTTTCGACGTGCCTTGGTGTTCTCTCCTCTCACTGTTCTCCCCGACAGAACTTCCGCACACACCCAGCAATCTCTGCTCGTATCTCCTCTCTTCAGCAGCCCAAGCTTTGGACGAACACCCCCTTATAAAGGGGGTGTGTCACGCCCCGAGAGTATGTCGTGCCGAAAATCAAATGGACGATATCTCCCTTGTACGTGACAACATATACAGTTAATACAAGGCCCTTGTGCCCACAATCACAATATAATAAACATAACGACATCAAAACACACCGGAAACATAATACCACATATCCACAACCACACATAGTGCATACCGGTATGACTGACCACATCACAACATAATGGAACATCGACAAAATCCGAATCCACAAGTGTGTACATCACATGACAAGTCCACAATACAGTACACCATGAAAAACTCCAAATACATAACACAAAATACGAAAAGCCCAAAACGACCACAGGAGCCTCGGAGGTGAGATGAGATGTTGTCAGTCAGCAGTGCTCCAAGCCGTCACGAAGACTTCTACCTGTTACCTGGGTGACAGAAAAACTCAGGGTCCATGGTGGTGAGTAAAACTCAGCAGGTAATAAGGGAGAACATGTATATATATCAAATATCACATGTCATTCAATAGTAAAATCTACAGGTACATCAAGTAAACACCAGCATGATAATCATATACATGCATATACCTTCTAACCAAATGAACAATGTAAAATGTAGACATACCTGAAAGTCCACTCCGCTACACCTATCCAACCTGAGCACATATCCACAATATATGTGTATATATCATAGGAAATCTGGTCTAAACCATCCAACATCATAAATACTGGTTAAAGGTATCTAATGGTCCACCAACAAGTATATAGGTATCTGACACATCCATATAACAAATGCGAGTAGCATGTATGAAGATGATGTACAACCAAATGCAGCAAGCATAGTACAATCAAATGCAACATCACAATAAGCATATATATATAGACTGCATCTATATATATACTAATCACAACCATCCATATATATATATATATATACATGCATATATGTATATATATGGTAATATGCAAAGTGCCATAAGATATGGCAATGTAGCATGCATGGTCATGCCTATGCAACCCTACTCGCTACCACGACCCTAGTGTGGCCTAGGTGGCACAACATGACAACTGTCCCAACTCAACACCAACCACTGCTCTAGAGTGGCCGAGTGGATAGTATGATCGAGTATCATATGAGCGTAAAGAGCTCGCTATACAACGGGGGTTCCTACTGCTGGCCACTCCGACTAACACTACATGTGAGTGGTCAAGTGCCACGCACCCAGGACAACTACATGCAACTCCAACTACCACCGTCTATAGTGGTAGAGTGCGCACAACAAATGCTTTGCCCTCACACTAGTTACTCCTCCATGAGTAACCTAGGAGGCAGGATGACTGACGACCCTCTCAACCACAAGAGAGACTATGCCGTCAGTATGCATGCAAATGATATGAATGCACAGTCATACATACAGACATCCACCACAGACTCTCTATTCTACAGAGAGTCATACCAATCCGATCAACGCACTCTCTATCCTACAGAGAGTCATACTCAACTAATCATGCACTCTCTATCCTATAGAGAATCATACTCAACTGATCGATAGACTCTCTATCCTGTAGAGAGCCGTACTCAACTGATCATAACAAGCTAGGACCACCGGTCCGTAGCGACACACTAATCATGATTCACCTGACCATTACAAAACACATGGTTAGTAATAAGTATGCAACATACGAGTATTGGAATAAATCCTACATTTCGAGCATTACCTACCCACGGATGACCTTTTACCCAATTTACAAATCAGGTCATCATCCGTACTCTAACATCTACACCCTACTAAAACATTTATAGATCTATTTACATCACTTCTGTAACTCCTAAATCATGATAAAGGAAAATGTGATATCAACATTTAAGTATATATAGCCAATGTCAAGTATCAAGCATAAGGATAAATAAGAGCAGGGTCAAGATAATATGAACATATAAGATGATCATATCTATGTCTAAATTGTTGGGACCCTTGGAACGGCTAGAGGGGGGTGAATAGCATTTTGCCCGTTCGTGGATGGAATTCGATCTTGTTCGTGTCTACAATTTCGTTAGCGGAGCGGAATACAGATAATGATAACAATAACGAAATAGACAACAAGCTAACACAATGATATAACGTGGTTTGGAACCGAACGGTTCCTACTCCATGGATCAAGCTCTAAAGAGCCCTAGTGATGCACACGCACTCACTAATGATAAACACTCCTTCTCGACACAAGTCAGAGGCGGAGAAACCCCGTACAAACGTTTATAACAATAAACGAAAGGAATACAAGCAATATACAATGTAAATACGAAATACAAGTAAAGAAAAGACTTTACAACACTTGTTTTGATTGCTTGAATGCTTGGTTGCTTGCTTGCACTTGGAGACCTGATTTGCACCAACAAATCGCCCCAATAGCCCTCAAGAACCGATTCCTTTTTCCTCCATCACGAGCTCCATATATAGCTTCAACCTGTGCTGGAAAAAGTCTATCAGTCGACTGATCGGGACCATCAGTCGACTGATGCCACTGTTGTCGTGAGACAATGACTAGATCCACGCTGGATAAGTCCAACGGAACCTTCATCAGTCGACAGTGACCATCGGTCGCGATGGAGTCCTCACCATCGAGTCTTGACTCCATTCTCAGCCGTTTTCGAGCACCGCCGATCGCCGATCCATCAATCGATCGCCCACCTCCGCATCGCTAGGCCATAACCCGCAACAAACCCTAGTTGGTAGGTCGATCGGCCGCCACATGGCACCAGTCGACTGGCACACCTCAAACATGAGGTTTTAACCCAAGTATGGTTCCCTCATACTTGCTAGACCACCCTTAGCCTAGACCTAAGCCTTCTAGCTACCTCCATCAGCCTCACGCCTCTCGGATCCCTCCAAGTCATCCATGACTTGTTCATCCATCGCGCTAGCCTTCAGGTGCTTCCATCGGCTATGTCATGCTAACGGTGTCTACACCGCCAAGGCACATTGGACTTACGCCGCCAAGACTCCGCTTGGACTTTACGCTGCCAACCATTGGACTTATGTTGCCAAGACTACCGCTTGGACTTTACGCCGCCAATATCAATCCCCTTGGACTTCTAATGCCAACCCATGTTGGACTTTCCATGCCAAGACCATGCTTGGACTTTCTATGCCAAGACCATGCTTGGACTTTCTATGCCAAGACCATGCTTGGACTTTCCCAAATGCCAAGACCATGCTTGGACTTTCCCTTGCCAACCCATGTTGGACTTTTACATTGCCAAGACCATGCTTGGACTTTCCTTGACAATTACATTGTCATATGTTTTTGTCGAAACATCAAAACACATCAAAACATCACTCGAGCCAAACTCGAGTCCTGGTCAATCGTGACCTGGGCCGATTGCACCAACAATCTCCCCCTTTTTGATGTTTGACAAAAACCAAACAAATTATTGAGTTAGAACACTAACTCAAATCCCTTACCAATTATCCCAAATTGGTAAACACTCTCCAAATGTTCTCCCCCAAACATTCTCCCCCTTTTTGACTAACATCAAAAAGGTTTTCTCTCCAAGGAGGTCAATGTCTCATGTCCCAATGAGATCTTACAATCTCCCCCTTGGTCCAAAAATACCTAGGATGCCTACCATCGTCCTAGTGATAAGTCACATATCACTCAAGAGAGGCAATCCTATAATCTCTCCCAATTTCCAAATTGGGTATCAAAAACCCATCAATTTTCCCAATTGATGATACTCTCCCAATAACTTCTCCTCTCCAAGGAGAAAAACACATCCATCATCCCAAGATGGATAACTCCCCCTAAAGGCTTGCTCCCCCTTGACCATTGCACCAACAATGTCCTTGGGAAGCCCCTAAGCCAATAGAAACTCTAAACCATCAAAATTAAGGTTCTAAGTTCAACATAGAACTTTTACTCTCCCTAAATTTGATACTTTGACCTAACACAACTCCTAATCCATATCCAATGGATTTTCACCCTTTATAATGCTTTTTAAAGCATATCCTAGGGTTAGGAGTGATTAGGAACCTTTTCCATGGCTGAACACGGGCTAACCAAACCTAGTTTTCCCGAAATCAGCCTTGGCAATCGACTATGTCAGCTACAATGATCCACACTTCATCACCGATGCCACATCAGGTGATCGATTGATAATAAATTTCCGAATTTCAGTTATCAGAATCGAGTTTTGGAAATTCATAAATAATTATACGTTTATCAAAAAATCCTGAAAGTTCATACGTATAATACTTATGACACATACAATGGGTGAAAAATATTTTAAAATTATTTTACCCATAAAATAGTGAATTTGATACAAAACTCAAAAACCATTGAAATTTTCAATGTTTTGGCCCTATTTTGTATCAACTTCATCAATGGTGATTGCTATCAAAAGATAGACTTCACCAAGGTTTTTCAAAATGATTTTAAAATATTTTCAAAACCTTATTTTGGATCATATTCCTTGGGCTCTATGCACATGACTTGTACACAAGCTTTCCCAATGATCCACAAATAAAATTGGATGAGTTTTAGTTCATCTAGATGCAAAATCTATGCACCTTGAACTTAGCTCATATCCTAGCATCTCACATGTATCTAGGGTGTATAAATACACATACATGTCAATTAGATGTGAGATGTCGGTTTTGTTCTCCCTAATCTAGGGTTTCATGCATTTTCCTAAGGCAACTCTACTTGATTCCCTTATAAATGGGACTCCAAGTCATGTCATTGTCCTTAAATCAATTTCAATCAAATTATCTTAAATACATGAGTGATTATGGCATTTGAGATGATATAGATAAACACATGCTCATAATCATGATGTCATGGCATAATATGAAATCTAAAAACACATGACATTTAATCCTTAATCCTAAACATGTACATGACATATAGAATGATTAAAAATAAGCATGATGTCATGGCATGGTATATGGCAAACAAAGCATGGCATATAAAATATATAGGTATAGTAATACCTAAATTTTAATATTAATTGCCATTTCATATAATTAATTATATTTTGCCATATTTCTATTTTTCTCCCAAGTGTGCCAAAAACCCAAAATGGCACACTAACCTCTAAACCTAAATTGTGTCAATTTTGATCATTTTATCAAACTTCTCAAGTAATATTGGCACATCCTAAAAACTTTTAGGATTAAGACTTAAATGTATTTCCAAGGCAACCATAACCTTGAAAATAACCTAAAGTGTCACCTTTATTATGGTTGAGTTAACTACCCATCTAGCGTGAATCAATCACGCTCTTAGGAACCCAAAACCTATTGGAGCTCCTAGGGTTAATTAGGTATTCCTTAGGGATAACCTCCCTAGATACCTTCCTAATGACCTTCCTAGGCTTATTAGCCTTGGTCATTTTGGTCTTGCCTAGGTTAACCTTAGGGATTGCCTCCCTAACAACCTTCTTAGTGTCCACCCTAGGTTTCTTCGAAACCTTGGCCACTAGGCACAAACCTTGGTCAACTCTAGGGATGACTTCCCCATTGACCTTGGTCTTCCTAGACCTAGTTAGTGTCCCATAGTCAAATGGAACACTATGGTAAGTCACCTTGGACTTAGGTTTGTGACCCAAACCATTCTTGCCCTTGGTTGACTTTTGACTCTTAGGTCCTAGAGTTTGACAATTAGACCCTTGAAATTGATTTTGTATCTTGTTTAGGGTCTTTTCCAATTTCTCAAGCCTTGACCTCAAGGCTTGATTTTCCTTTTCTAATATCTCAATTTTTGATTTTTCATTTTCTCTTGAGATATTTTTATTTCTAGGCATATGTCTAGATTTCTTAGCATTAAGGCCTAGATGTTCTCCTATTTTCTTAATGCTTTCCTTAGGTAATATATTTTTAGGGACATTAGTCCCAAATTTCTTCTTATTTCCTAAGTGAACACTCTTAGCTCCTAGGCAAATATATCTATTATTTCTAGCATGCTTTTCATGCACAATAGCAAGACTATTAAAATTATTCCTAGCATGCTTCTTATCCCTAGAAATTGAAGGTGCATTAATAAATTTTACTTTAGGGTTTGCCTTGGAGGCTCCCCCTACTTGTGTTGCTCCTTCTTGCCCTTTCTTCTTTCCCCTTGGACATTGACTCCGATAATGTCCCTTTGAGTTGCACTTGAAGCATATGATGTGCTCCTTGCCTTTAGGTGTTGGGGAACCGGCATCCTTGACTTTTGGTGCCGGTGGAGCTTTCCTAATCTTCTTTGGGCACTTGCTCTTATAATGCCCAAATTTCCTACACTCAAAACACATAATGTTATTTTTATTTTGAATTGAGGTGTTTGAGTTACCGATGGTGGTGGAGACCGGAATTGGACTTTGGGCTTCTTCATCTTGACCGGATGTCGAAGCTTCTTCTTCTCGATGTTCCGGTATGAAGGTTCTCTCCTCCCCCTCAATCCTTGAGGTGGATGCTTCTTCCACTTCCTCCACTTCTTCCGACCCGGAAGTTGACTCCTCACTTTCTTGTGAGGATGATGATGATTCTTCTTCGGTCTCCTCCTCTTCCAAGTCTTCTTGGACCGATTCGGGATTGTCGTGGAACTTGATCAACTTGTTCCACAACTCCTTGGCATCCCATAGCTTCCTAATCTGGACAAAATATCATTAGGTATCAAATCAATCAACATTAAATTTTTCCCGTTGCTCCTCGGTCCATCTCTTCATCTTGAGGATTTTGCTGTTTTCTCCTCTCGGAGCATCAAAACCTATAGTCACGGCAAACCAATTTTCTATATTTGTCATTAGAAAATATTCCATCCTACCTTTCCAATATGCAAAATGTTCGTGGTTGAAGGAAGGTGGGATGTTGACGTCGTCACCCAATCTTTCCTCAAATTCCATATCCTTCCCTCTAGCTTCTTGACTCCGGGTTGTTAATCCGTAGAAGAGCCCCGGGCTCTGATACCAATTGTTGGGACCCTTGGAACGGCTAGAGGGGGGGTGAATAGCATTTTGCCCGTTCGTGGATGGAATTCGATCTCGTTCGTGTCTACAATTTTGTTAGCGCAGCGGAATACAGATAATGATAACAATAACGAAATAGACAACAAGCTAACACAATGATATAACGTGGTTCGGAACCGAACGGTTCCTACTCCACGGATCGAGCTCTAAAGAGCCCTAGTGATGCACACGCACTCACTAATGATAAACACTCCTTCTCGACACAAGTCGGAGGCGGAGAAACCCCGTACAAATGTTTATAACAATAAACGAAAGGAATACAAGCAATATACAATGTAAATACGAAATACAAGTAAAGAAAAGACTTTACAACACTTGTTTTGATTGCTTGAATGCTTGGTTGCTTGCTTGCACTTGGAGACCTGATTTGCACCAACAAATCGCCCCAATAGCCCTCAAGAACCGATTCCTTTTTCCTCCATCACGAGCTCCATATATAGCTTCAACCAGTGCTGGAAAAAGTCTATCAGTCGACTGATCGGAACCATCAGTCGACTGATGCCACTGTTGTCGTGAGACAACGGCTAGATCCACGCTGGATAAGTCCAACGGAACCTTCATCAGTCGACTGATTGTGACCATCAGTCGACTGATGGAGTCCTCACTCGACCAGTCGAGTCTCGACTCCATTCTGTGGCCGATTTCTCGAGCACCAGTCGACTGATCACACGATCACGATCGCTGATCCATCACCGATCGCACCTCCATGATCGCTAGGCTATAACCCGCAATCAAACCCTAGTTGATCGGGTCCCCGATCGCCACATGGCACCGGGCCGACCGCACACCTCAAACATGAGGTTTTAACCCAAGTATGGTTCCCCCATACTTGCTAGACCACCCTTAGCCTAGACCTAAGCCTTCTAGCCACCTCCATCAGCCTCATGCCTCTCGGATCCCTCCAAGTCATCCATGACTTGTTCATCCATCGCGCTAGCCTTCAGGTGCTTCCATCGGCTATGTCATGCTAACGGTGTCTACACCGCCAAGGCACATTGGACTTACACCGCCAAGACTCTGCTTGAACTTTACGCCGCCAACCATTGGACTTATACTGCCAAGACTACCGCTTGGACTTTACGCCGCCAATATCAATCCCCTTGGACTTCTAATGCCAACCCATGTTGGACTTTCCATGCCAAGACCATGCTTGGACTTTCTATGCCAAGACCATGCTTGGACTTTCCCAAATGCCAAGACCATGCTTGGACTTTCCCTTGCCAACCCATGTTGGACTTTTACATTGCCAAGACCATGCTTGGACTTTCCTTGACAATTACATTGTCATATGTTTTTGTCGAAACATCAAAACACATCAAAACATCACTCGAGCCAAACTCGAGTCCTGATCAATCGTGACCTGGGCCGATTGCACCAACATAAATTTGAATACAATTACAACTACCTGACTAGGGTAGGAAATTACCCACCTGTTGATGTAGAGTATCTCAAAATATAATTTGCCTTCACGTCCAAGAATTGATCTCGATTCAACATCCTTCACACAACATAGAACATAATTAAGTTCTATCGTACATAACATAATCTAACCAAACTCCACATCGACTTCGTATCTCAATATATAAGATTGATTTAGTTATCCAATTAACCCAATCAATCCTTCACACCCATCCTTATATTTCATCATCAACTAACATAAGATTAGATAACAAAATAACCAATAGTATACATCCATAACAACCTTGCTCTTGACTCACCTAGGTTAGCTTCAATTGCTAAATAGCTCAATCCAAATCAACTCATTGAACTGCAACAACTCACTTAAATTGGAGGCAAATTCCAATTCTAATAATCCTAAACCTGAAATTACACAACATTCAAATTTCTCTCAAACCAAATAAACAACATATTCATACGAACCTCCCAATTATCTATCTCCAACCCACAGCCACTCCACCGAAGGGAAAACCACCCCGAGATCCACCAACCCAATCTGCTCACAGCTCCATCACAAGCATGAACAGGACATCACCAGCAACCCCCCAAACATCCACGTTGAAACCTAATAACAAACAATTGAACAACAAGGAAAGGAAACAACCAAGAGGTATACCTGAGGTTATAGCTTCACCGACGACCCTTCCCCTTTATCCCTTGTTCACCGGCTCAAGGCGCTGCCCAAATTCACAGATCGCTCAGATAAGGAAAATCCACAACAATTCCAATTATCAAAACAGCTCAATAGCCACAACAACTCACACTCACAATGTCATTCACAGCTAATGCTCCTTGCTCACAGCCACCTCCTTGATCTCACATGGTCGCTCCCAAAATATACAGGATATAAAATTTACCCACAGAATCGAAGTGGACAGAAAAGAAAGGATATCAAGTCATTATACCAGAAATTGACACCATGCCGGTGTCATCTCCATATACCACCTTTGATCGAAATGAATAAGGGCTCCAGCAGGTTGGCTCAGCGATGGCGAGTGTGAGCACAAAGAGGAGAAGAGGAGTGGCGCACGACCCGCCAGTTGCTCCGACGATGCAAGCGATCGGCGATTGAGGCAGAGGGCTCGCGGTGGTGATCGAGAGGGAAGAACCAGATCAGGCGGCGACGCGTAATGGCTGGCGACAGCACAAGTGCGGATCTTCGACGTGATGATGACAAGCCAGCTCAGAGAAGGGAAGAGAAGGGCGGTGAGACTTCCTGCTCGGTAGAACAGAGGGCGAGGGAGTTGTGATGCCAACATCTTCAAACTCACGGCGGCGATGAGTTAGGGCACGATAAGCTGGCTCGGCAACGGTGAGCGTGAGCACGAGGAAAGGAGACGCGATCGAGAGAGGGATCAGCCTCTGGTCACTTCGGAGACGAAGAGGAATCAGGTAAGGAGCGGTAGCGACGAGCGTTCGGGAGAAGAGAAGGCAAAACAGAAATCACGATGAGAAACGGAAGGAAGCGCATTCGAGAAAATAAATGGGAACTTGCAAACGGGTTGGGTTCGAGCTTTAAGCTAGCTTAGGATGACTCAATCACCTATTTAAGCTTTAATCTTCCACTTAAGCGGTCATATGAACTATATTTGAATCCAGGAAAATTTCTAAAAAATCCTGAAAAATTCCACTGAAGGGTTTTCCCCCTGGAACCGAAGCTCTTATTCCACATGAAGGTGAAGAAACTTTGCTTCCCACTTCAACTCGGTCGCTTGTTCATGGCGATCCCATCGGCATCCCCGGATTAAAAAAAAAATTGATCCTAGACAAAAGGGATCACCCAAGCAACTGTTTCATCGTCGTGCTATTCGATTAGAGTAGACACTTGAACAAACTTGTTGTTCAAGCAACTAACCTCTATTCTACGAATAGCCATGGAATAGACGATGTACGGATCGCCGACTTTAGTGTTTATGTTCGGGGTCCAAGTATATTTAACCACATACATAAAGTAAACAACCACATACAACATGCATATAATTGAAAAACAATTATAGACATAATACAAAAGAATACTAATCAAAATAAACAAAATTATACCTCTTGATCTTCTATTGTATGTCCTTCCTCCTTTTGGACGTCGTGTGGGCGACGATCTTCCAAAAGTCAAAGCCTCCTAGATCTCCAATCTTCCTTTCCTTGTTCACTCCGAACAAAGGAAGATCATAAAACAAAACTCTTCTTCCTATCTAGAACCAGCCACTAAGTCAATAGACTCGATGTTGCCGCCGGCCAAGGAAGAGAACATGGAGTATGGGAACCGGCCAAAAGAAAATCAATGAGAGCATGGGTGTCGGCCAACACTTGGAGAAGAAAAAGGAAACCAATCTTCACCTTGTAGCCGCCCAATACCCTAACCCTCCTAGTTGCCGGCCAAGGAAGACGGGAAGAAGGATAGGTTGAGCACCGGCCAAAGTAGAGGGAAGAAGGATAGGTTGCCGGCAACACCTTAGGAAGAAGAAGAAAAGAGCTTCTCCTCTTGTTGCCGCCCAATCCAACACTCAAACCCTAGCTGCCCACTCCTAATCCTAACCTAACTAGGATTCCTAGCCGCCCAAGGGAAGCAAACCCTAATCCCCTTCCATCATCTTGCCACCCACCCCTATCCTCTCCTTTTATAGAGTTAGGGATAAGCCTTGTTTTAATCTCCACCATTGGTTCTAGGGATTTAATCTCAACCGTCGGATCTAGAGATTTAATCTCAACCGTCGGATATAGAGATTTAATCTCTACCGTTGGATCTAGAGTTTTGTTTTCATCCATTGGATCTAAGCTTCATGAGGTTTTAATAGGCTACAAAAGGGACCATGAGGAGGAGTTGGATCTTAGCCACCCAATGGATCAAGCCCACATAAAGTCCGATCCATTAATGATTATCCATTCCACTAGAGGATTATCATTGATCTACCTCACCAATCCCCATAAGTTAATATGGGCTCCATATATTATATGTACATTTTCTCCCCGTGTTTAAGATCTCGAATGTCCGTTGATTAATTAATTTACTGACCATTAATTAATCAACATGTAACTCCATGAGTAGTACCACTCAACCTTTTCATCATGTCGGACCAAGTCCACCTGCAGGGTTTACATGATGAACCTTATGAGCTCCTTAAGGGGACATCAACATCCTAATATATAGGACACGATTTCCTCCTATAATCAACGACACACCATATAAATAATACCATTTCCCAACTTACTGAGCCTATCGATTTAATCTATAAATCTCTCCCATTGGTAAATCAAAGAAATGAATACTAAGTATATGTGCCTGTTATTATATCAGGATTAAGAGCATGTACAATATAATATCTGAGGTCCGATTCGATTATGTAGTCAGCAATAAATTAAATCTCCTCTAAGTCGGTCCTGCTCAATACACACAAAGTGCACTAGTGTGATTTTATGGTCAAGACAAACCAATACCAAATCATACTACAACCATACCAATGGTTTGTCCAAAGCCATCTCGGTTGTGAGCCTTTACTTATACTTTACAAGGAGCCGATAACATGATCTCCCATGTGACACCACACACCATGTTATCTACAATGTAATGTATTAGACAATATGCATAACCATAGATATGCAAACAATGATAATGTGATTCTTATTTCAAACATAAAGATGTTCATACAAAAGATAGACTTTTCAGTATACATCCTAACAATCTCCCACTTATACTAAAAGACTATGCTGTCCTCATACTGTCATATATCTGATTCCCATTCCCTCCACATGCCTATCAAAAGCTCTCGCTAGAAAGGCCTTAGTGAAAGGGTCTACCAGGTCATCCTCTGATGCAATCTAGGCGACAACAACTTCTACCTCCTTTACGATTTCTCGTATCTGGTGGTACTTGCGCTCTATGTGTTTACTTGCCTTATGGGCTCGTGGTTCCTTCGAGTTTGCAACTGCACCATTATTATCACAATATATTGTGATAGTTCTGGGCAAACCAAGAATCACATCCAAGTCCATCGAGAAGTTCCTGAGCCACACAGCTTCTTTGGCCGCCTCAGAAGCTACCACATACTCAGCTTCCATGGTGGAGTCCGCCACGCATTTCTGCTTGACACTCCTCCATACAATGGCTCCACCTCCCAAAGTAAACACAAAACCTGAGGTAGACTTACTGTTATCCCTATCTGATTGGAAGTCAGAATCTGTATAACCCACAGGGAGTAATTGGTCTGCCTGGTAAACTAGCATATAATCCCTAGTCCTTCTCAGGTACTTCAATATATGCTTTACCGCAGTCCAATGTCCCTATCCTGGATTACTCTGATATCTGCTGACCATGCCCACGACAAAGCAGATATCTGGTCTCGTACATAGCATCGCATACATGAGGCTTCCTACCGCCGAAGCATAAGGAACCGTCTTCATCTCCTCTATCTCCTCAGATGTTCTAGGACACATCTCCTTAGATAAAGGAACTCCAAGCCTGAAAGGTAGAAAACCTTTCTTGGAGTTTGCATGCTAAAACGATCCATAATTGTGTCTATGTATGAAGCTTGAGATAAGCACAACATCCTTTTCCTGCGATCCCTTATAACCTTGATCCCAAGGATGTGTCCCACTTCTCCCAAGTCCTTCATATCAAACTGTTTGGACAACCATACCCTTACGTCCGATAACACCTTGACATTGTTGCCAATTAACAAAATATCATCTACGTATAGTACAAGAAATACCACTACGTTTCTGTCACATCTCTTGTATACACAAGACTCATCCGGACTTTGAATAAATCCATAAGACTGGATTACCTCATCAAAGCGGATGTTCTAAGACCTCGAAGCTTGCTTCAATCCATAAATGGACCGATTAAGCTTACATACAAGATGCTCTTTGCCCCTTGCAATGCATCCCTCTGGTTGCTTCATATAGAAGTTTTCCTCAAGACTTCCATTAAGGAAAGTTGTCTTGACATCCATCTGCCACACCTCATAATCCATATGAGCTGCAATGCATAAGAGAATCCGGATAGACTTAAGCATGGCTACCGGCGAAAAGGTTTCCTCATAATCGATACCCTCTTTCTGAGTATACCCCTTCGCAACAAGCCTCGCTTTGAAGGTCTCAACCTTCCCATCTATTCCTCTATTTCTTTTGTAGATCCACTTGCATCCAATGGTTTTTACACCATCGGGTGGTTCTACTAGCTCCCAGACCTGATTTGAATCCATAGATTTAATCTCAGCATTCATTGCACTTCACCAAGATACTGCATCTTTATCTTGGATTGCCTCGTCATATGTCCAGGGATTAGGTTCATGTTCGCCAGGGACCAAATCAAAAGATTCTCCCAAGAACATGAATCTATCAGGCTGTCTCACAACCCTCCCACTACGATGAGGTATCACCTGTGTATCCTCTGTGACACGCGGTGTAGTGACTTGTGGTATATCCTCTTGTACCAGTGGCACTGAAGAAGTGACTTCCCCTTTTATTTCCTCTAGAACAATCTTACTCATGGGCTTGTGGTTCATCACATAGTCTTCCTCTAGAAATATGACGTTCGTGCTAACGATCACCCTCTGATCTCTAGGACTATAAAACAAATCACCTTTCGTTCCTTCAGGATAGCCAATGAACATGCGTACTTCTGTACGAGGTTCCAACTTACCAGCATCTGCCTTTAGCACATGTGCTGGACTCCCCCATATCCGAATATATCTTAGACTAGGCTTTCGCCCAGTCCACAATTCTATGGGAGTAGAAGGCACTGATTTAGATGGAACCAAGTTCAGAATGTACACCGTCGTATCTAGAGCATATCCCCAGAACGAATCTGGCAACTCAGAATAACTCATCATCGATCTAACCATCTCCATAAAAGTCCTATTCCTTCGCTCTGCTACACCATTCTGCTGGGGTGTGCCAGGTGCAGACAATTGGGATTGAATCCCAGCCTCTGATAAGTAATTCCTAAACTCTCCCAAGAGGTACTCACCACCACGATCAGATCGTAGTGTCTTGATACTTTTACCTTGATGTTTCTCCACATCAGCCTTGAATTCTTTGAACTTGTCAAAGCATTCAGACTTGCGGTGGATCAAGTAAATGAATCGATATCTCGAATAATTGTATATAAAAGAGACAAAATACTCAAAACTACCTCTAGCCTGGATAGACATAGGACCACACAAATCAGAATGAACCAATTCTAACACATCTTTGGCTCTATACCCCTTGGCCTTAAAAGGCCTCTTGGTCATTTTACCCTCTAAGCAAGATTCGCAGGTTGGGAAATCTTCCACCACTAATGAACCCATAGGTCCATCAGCTATCAACCTTTCAATTCTGCTTGGGTTAATATGACCAAGCCTAAGATGCCAAAGATATGTTTGGTTCATCTTCGAAGGTTCTTTTCTCTTATTGGAATTAGAAGATGAGTTATTAACTTCTATTTGCATCGTGGGAGCTTTTGGTTCAAGTGTGTATAGATTTCCCATCAATGCACCCGAACGGATAATGTCCCTATTCCTTTTTATAACAACTCTGTCATTAAAAGAAATAGAATATCCATCCATAAACAATTTTGAAACCGAAATTAAATTCTTTCTAAATAAAGGTACACAAAGGCAATTCTTAAGAACTAAAACTTTATTTTTCTCAAAAGACAAATAAACATCTCCCACTGCAACAGCCGCCACCTTCGTGGCATTGCCCAAGTAAATGGTAATCTCCCCTTTAGCTAGTCGTCGGGTTTCCTGGAACCCCTGCAAAGTATTGCAGACATGATCAGTGGCTCCCGTATCTACACACCAAGTGTCGGTAGATAACACCGCTAAACATGTTTCAACGACTAGACCAAAGGATATACCTTTGTTCTATTTCAGATTATGACAGTCCTTCTTCCAATGTCCAGTCTGTTTGCAAGTGAAGCACTTGCCTTTCGGCTTCTTCACTCATCCCTGAGATCCTCCCACCAGCTTTGTTCCTTTCGGCTTAGAAGTAGAAACCTTCTGAGCAACCATGGCCTGAGTCTGAGCAAGCCTTTCTGTCGACTGGAGAATGATATCGACCTGGGTTTCCCCATCGATCTCAACTCCAAGGACTTCCATCTCATTCGCATGCTTAGGAGGACACTCTTAGAAGAGTACATACTTGTACTCCTCAGCAGTTGAGACAATATCAAGATTCCTTTTTCCAATCAACATAATTATGTACAGTAAGTTTATTCTCCTTTAGTATCACAGCAAGTGGACTGAAAGTCATTTTTGAAAAACCTAAGAATCACATAGATCATTACTTTATATTTCAAAAAATTATTGATTCCTCAAACAATAAAATTTTAAAATCAACCAACACCTCAAAACACCGAGAATATCGTATGCCACGATCGTGTGGATGTATACAAATTCTACATTTATAAGAGGAGGTTTTACACATTAATTTTACTATATTGTCAACCTAACTTTTTGACAAATAAAATTAATAGTTGGTTTCTCTTCGGCCCTACAAATAGAAGCAGTGACTCCGATGGGGAGGATACTTATATTTGTATCTAAGTGTTCACCATTACTTGGTACCAAGGAAATTATCTCGGGTTATGTGTCTTCCAATGGGGAAGTACACACACTCCTTAATAATTTCCTATAACCATATTCGACCTTGTGATCCGCAAATAAACTCATCCGATGGGGAGGAAGGCACTCAGAGCCGACGCGCAAGTTTATTTGCATCACATGTCAAATCGTAATGGAGGCCATGAGAATTTATAAAAATATCCCTCTCCCACTTAGTAATTTGTAATTGAGGAATTTTCTAGCCTACGACATGCATATCATACAATAAGCAATAAATATGAAAAATAAAATTTTTCCAACTATTATGGCTTTTGTCTTCAATATGTCTCCCGTCGTATTGCCATCTCGTCCGCTCCTCCTATGCCATGTACGAGCTATCTGGAGATCCGAGCCGAGAAAAAAATATTTTAATTTACATCCATCGATCCTATACTCCACGAGGGAGTGTACATGAAATCTTGATCGAAAGTAAACTAAAATAGAAAGAGTGGCTAAACAATGCCGTATCTAATTTACAAAAATTAAATACTAGCCTCGTCAACCCCGAGGATTCAACAAAATATACAATTACACACATACAATCACATACACACATATGACCATAATAGTTGGATCCTATGCCTGCAACCAAAGAGTTAACCTACGCATATCCTACTATTATCCAGCACATATAATATATGAAAAGTGCATAAAAGTAACCGAATCCTAAACACACAAAACCGAAAACCGTGGCTCTGATACCAATTGAAGGGTTTTGCCCCCGGAACCGAAGCTCTTATTCCACATGAAGGTGGAGAAACTTCGCTTCCCACTTCAACTCGGTCGCTTGTTCATGGCGATCCCATCGGCATCCCCGGATTAAAACAAAATTAATCCTAGACAAAAGGGATCACCCAAGCAACCGTTTCATCGTCGTGCTATTCGATTAGAGTAGACACTTGAATAAACTTGTTGTTCAAGCAACCAACCTCTATTCTACGAATAGCCACGGAATAGATGATGTACGGATCGTCGACTTTTGTGTTTATGTTCGGGGTCCAAGTATATTTAACCACATACATAAAGTAAACAACCACATACAACATGCATATAATTGAAAAACAATTATAGACATAATACAAAAGAACACTAATCAAAATAAACAAGATTATACCTCTTGTTATACCTCTTCTATTGCCGGCCAAGGAAGAGGGGAAGAAGGATAGGTTGAGCACTGGCCAAAGTAGAGGGAAGAAGGATAGGTTACCGGCAACACCTTAGGAAGAAGAAGAAAAGAGCTTCTCCTCTTGTTGCCGCCCAATCCAACACCCAAACCCTAGCCACCCACTCCTAATCCTAACCTAACTAGGATTCCTAGCCGGCCAAGGGAAGCAATGTCACGCCCGCCCTTTCCAGGGGTTCGAGTGCGGCGCGACGCGATCGTACATACATGCATTACAGCGGAAGACTTTAAACTTCTTTTTTTTTCTTTTAAACATAAGCATGCATCATCATTTCATAAATACTTAGTTCCAGTTCATGACATTCAACTTAATGAAAACGTGCATAAGTATGGGAAGCATAAACAGATCTCCTCCACTATGCCACTACCACATACACTTTGCCCCTCCTGCTGCTCCCTTTAGTTTAGCCATTCTTTACCCTTATCTGCAGTACAAGGGAACATAAAACTATAAGCACATAGGCTTAGTAAGATCCTTTCCTACTCACAAAAACCATACGTCAAGCATTAAGCATAGAGTAGTGACATGATCATATAAGCTCATATAAGCATAACATTCATATAAACGTACACGAACATATAAGCAAGCATAGCATGCATATAAACATACCAGAACATAAGCATAGCATTCATATAAACATTCAAGAACATAAGTAAGCATAACATGCATATAAACATACCAGAACATAAGCATAGCATTCATATAAACATTCAAGAACATAAGCAAGCATAACATGCATATAAACATACCAGAATATAAGCATAGCATTCATATAAACATTCAAGAACATAAGCAAACATAACATGCATAATAACATCATAATGATCTAGACATGAAATAAAGGTATATGCAAGATGCTCTTTGAAAACATATATATTATAGGTACTTAAACATAATTTCAACATATTGGACTCGACATTGTACCACATACATCATCATCATAGCGCGCATCCCTAATAGACCCGAGGTAGCTAATCCCGAACCCACTAGAGTACTAGGCCCATACTATGTCCGTCGGCCTTGGAGCAACATAACATAGAAGCCCATCCTAAGCCTGTACTTATGACCGTCGGCCTAGGGCATCTGGGAGCCCATCCCGTAATGAGTCCGTACTACGACCGTCGACCCAGGGGCACGTAGGAGCCCATCCCTTGGACCTTGTTAGGGTCCGGTATAAGCCATGCAGAAAGTAAAATAGTGTTGGATCGAGCGGATCGCTAGAGGGGGGGGTGAATAGCGATAGAAATTTTTCGTTCAAAATCATTCGTTAAAATGCGAGTAGACACAACGGAAGATAAAAACAAAATAAGCGAGACAATAGACACAAGGGTTTTACTTGGTTCGTAGCTGAAGGCTACTACTCCAAGGCCCTAGTGGTCCTTGACCACGTACGGAGGGAAAACTACTAAAGAACTCCTCCTCGTTGGAGGTAGGAGTTAGACGGATACACAAAATGACAAAAGCTCGAGGTAGAGGGACACTCCCCCTCTCCTCGTTATAATGAAAGCTTTACTAAAAAATAAACTGAAATACAATTTAAACTTTCGTTACCGACGACTTCAAAGGTTGGAGGTTGAAGCTCTAGTCGTCGTCTCGGCAGTGCTTCGTCGTAGGGATGTCGGAGAGTCGGAGCGTATCAGAAGCACTTGGAAGCCTTTTTAATTGATTAAAAACCCTAAGAAAAGCCCTCCTTTTATAGCCTTTGATCCCCTCATCGAATGGGTATTCAACCAATCACAAATGGACACAAAACCTCCTTGAAATGGGGTGATAAGCCTTGACTCCTCGAAGCTGATCATTGACCATCAGTCGAGTGATGACAGTAGACAGTCGACTGATGAAGGGCAGTCAAGTCCTCCAAGCTAGCAGTCGACTGATGCTAGCTGCAAGGCAAAGTTAGCTCAAAGAAAACATTATTTCGACGACCTTCGACCGTCCGATCTCGACCTAGACCATCGATGGGATGTCTTTGGTCGGATCTATGCTTAAGACCATCCCCGTAAGGAGGATACGACCTCACTTACGCTCGCACACACGAGCTTACCTCGATACTTACCATGTCGCTTTTGCTTCCGGCCTTCCACTCGATTTCTTCGGCTCCCTCCGAAGTCACTCGAGTGTCGCCCGACCACCCGGCTTCCTCCGGGTGTCGCTAGCCTTCAGCTCCAGCTTTAGCAATCTTTTACACACTCGATTCAGCTCGTGAGATAATGACATAAGTTTAACTTTGTATCGTTTGCTATAATCAAAACTCAGGTTCGACTTAGGTGCCTACTGCACCAACAATCTCCCCCTTTTTGATTTATGGCAAACCCACATACAAAGTTAAGTAAATAGCAAGCATGAAGAATAATGTGTATTAGAAACAAACAACAAAAAAATAAAGAAGATTAAGTTGGAGTAGTAAGGATTTTCTTCAAGCATTCCCCCTTGAGGAAACCTCCCCCTTGACCGAGGGTGAGTCTTGAGGAAAGACCTTAATCCTCCCCCTTTGAGGGTTTCTTAACATTACTTAAAGTTGGCCTTAGTAAAACGTTTAAGTTAAGAGTTCTTCTTAACTTGGCCCTTTCTCCCCCTTAAGTAAAACATTAAAAACGTTGATGGCACAAATAAGTTTAAGTTAAGAATTATCTTAACTTGGTCTTAATAAGTTTTCAAAACTTAAAGTTAACTTTTGGTTTAAATATAAAGTAAGAGTTAAGTTATAAAAAAAATTTTGACCCCTTAACTTTGGCCTTTTTCTCCCCCTTTTGCCATATATCGAAAAGAGTGAGGGTGTGTGTGGAAAACAAAAATAAGTGTTAAATATAAAGTCCAAGAATGTTCCACATTATTTTGAAAATAATATACTGAAAATAAGTTCATCAATAAAATGTTCGACTCATATTTGGCTTGATTGATATGAAAGGTCAACCAGTCCTGGTTAGAGTCGGTTAGTATGTATGATTATACTCCGTGGTTCATAGCGATGCACTAGCTCTACATCTGGAACCAGGAGTAAGGTCCTAACATCTCACGCCCATCTACGTGGCTAAGTACACAAACACATTAGTCCTATGTGTTGTGAGATGTATTGGCTCCTTAAATCTATAGGTGCATGATATCTAAGGTATGTCCTATGCTAGTTCCATAAAAATGAAAATTTAAGAAATAGTAGTAAGAAAATATAATTTGCAAGTTCCTATTCTACTACGCACATGCCCAATTTTCATCTTAATAGATTAAATTCGGCTTCGGGTAGGGGTTTAGTAAATAGGTCTGCTAAGTTAGACTTTGATTCGACGTATTCGAGTTGTATGGCTCCGTTGGCCACATGTTCTCGAATGAAATGGTGTTTGACCTCTATATGTTTGGTCCTAGAGTGACATATTGGATTCTTAGTAAGATTAATTGAACTAATGTTATCTACGTGAAGTTTTGTGTTCATAAAGTCTAACTTGAAATCGCGGAGAGTGTGCTTCATCCAAAGAAGCTGAGTGACACACTCACCCATCGCGATGTATTCGGCTTCGGTGGTAGATAAGGCAATACAGTGTTGCTTCCTACTGCACCAACTCACTAGACTCGAGCCGAGAAGTTGACAACAATCACTCATGCTCTTTCTATCGAGCTTACTACCGGCATAGTCCGAATCGGAGTAGCCGGTTAGTTCGAACTCGGTAGATCTAGGGTACCAAATACCGACATTAAGTGTACCCTTTAGATATCTAAGGATACGCTTGACTAGAGTTAGGTGAGACTCCTTGGCACCGGTTTGGAACCTTGCGCACATACTTACTGCAAATAGGATATCAGGTCGGCTTGCAGTTAAGTAAAGGAGACTCCCTATTATGCTCCTATAGTATTTTAAATCAATTGAGTTTCCGATTAAATCTTCTTCTATATTCACATTAGTTGCCATTGGGGTATTAATAATTTTAGCGTCTTGCATTCCAAAGCGTTTAATTAATTCCCTAGTATATTTGCGTTGATGTAGGTATATTCCATCTTTAGTTTGTTTAATTTGTAGACCTAAGAAGAAACTTAACTCGCCTACTAAATTCATTTCAAATTCACTTTCCATAAGTGAAATGAACTCATTTAGTAGGATTGAGTTGGTGGTTCCGAAAATAATATCATCTACGTAGATTTGGGCTATGAATATGTCTTTACCTAAGGTTTTTATGAAAAGGGTTGGGTCAACTACACCTTGGTTAAAGCCTTTGGACTTAAGATAAATCGAAAGTCTCTCGTACCAAGCTCGCGGAGCTTGTTTAAGTCCATAAAGAGCTTTCTTTAACCTAAGGACATGATCGGGTTTGTCTAAACTTTCGAAACCGGGGGGTTGACTAACATAAACTTCTTCTTTAATGTATCCATTTAAGAATGCAGATTTCACATCCATTTGAAACAATTTAAATCCTCGATGTGCTGCATATGCTAATAGCATTCGAATGGACTCTAATCTAGCTACTGGGGCATAGGTCTCGTCATAATCTAAACCTTCGACTTGACTAAACCCTTTAGCAACTAGTCTAGCTTTATTTCTAACTACTTCACCTTTATCATCAATTTTATTTCTAAACACCCACCTTGTTCCAATGATTGTTTTATCTTTAGGTGGTGGTACTAATTCCCATACTTCGTTCCTAGTGAATTGAGCCAACTCTTCTTGCATTGCAATAATCCAATCGGGATCAAGAAGAGCTTGGTCAATAATTTTGGGTTCAATTTTAGAAATCAAAGATATTTGACTAAGGTTTCTGTATGAGGCTCTAGTTCGAACTCCTAGACTTGGATCACCTATCACTTGGTCGATAGGATGATTCGTTTGGGTCCTAGTTGGATTTGGGTTTGAGTCTACAACTTGATCCATAGGATGGCTTGTTTGAGTTCTAGTTTGGTTGGAGTCATCTATCACTTGGTCGATAGAGTGACTTGGTTGACTTAGGTTAGGATTAACACTAGACCTAATCTTCGGATCAGAGTTAGGTCTAGTATGAGTCGGCTCGCTAATTGGGGTTGCCGGGGGTTTTGTAGGTTCGTGTCCTTCATCAAATACTACATTGATAGTCTCCTCGACTCTAAGGGTGTCGTGGTTATATACTCTATAAGCTCTGCTTGTAGTTGAGTATCCTAGAAAGATTCCGGTCGTGGTTTTGGATGTAAATTTCCCTAGGTAATCCTTAGTGTTTAGGATATGTACCTTACATCCAAATACCCTAAAGTACTTGATGTTAGGTATTTTGTCGTGATAAATCTCGTATGAGGTCTTAAGGTGCCTCTTTACCATAAGGATTCTATTTTGAACGTAGCATGCCGTACTCACGGCTTCTGCCCAAAACCTATCGGGTAGGTTATACTCATTTAACATTGTCCTAGCGGCTTCTTATAGGGTTCTATTTTTGCGTTCTACTAGGCCATTTTGTTGTGGAGTTCTAGAGAAAGAGAACTCGTGGTGGTATCCATTTGGATTACAGAATTCTGTAAACCTATGGTTTTTGAATTCACCGCCATGATCAGTCCTAAGTCTTTTGATTTTAATGCTTTGTTGATTTTCTATTAACTTAAATAGATTGATTAATTGATCTAGGGTATCATTTTTGTGTTTGATGAACCTAACCCAAGTAAATCTAGAATAGTCATCAATTATGACTAAGCAGAATTTACTTCCGTTAAGTGACTTAGCTCCGTGTGAATCAAATAGATCCATGTGTAGGAGCTCAAGCACACTTTTGGTTCGTTCTTGACTAGTTAGTTGATGTTGTGTCCTAGATTGTTTACCTTGTTGACAAGAATTACATATTTTATTATCCAAGTTGTTGAGGTTAGGCAAACCTCTGACTAAATCACTCTGACTCATCTTGTGGATGAGTCTTGGGTGTGAGTGACCAAGTCGTCGGTGCCACAACCACAATTCCTCTTGTCGTGTCATAAGACACTTAGTTGAGGAGTTAGTTAAGTTGATAGTGTAAATGTTGTTATTTCTAGTCCCTTTAAGAATTGTTTTAGAGGTTTCGTTTGTATTAATTACGCATTCATTTTCTAGAAATATGACCTTATAGTTATTATCACACAATTGGCTTACACTAAGTAAATTATATTGAAAATTTTCTACTAATAAAACATTTTGAATAACAAAATTTGAATTGAGCTCAATATCACCTGATCCGATGATTTTGAGCTTGCCGTTATTTCCGAAGGCTACCGATCCTTGTCGTTTGAATCGAAGCTTCGAATACTTGAGTTGATCCCCGGTCATGTGTCGGGAGCAACCACTGTCCAACATCCATTGATCCTACACGCATGGTAGTTGGATCGGATATTGGATTTATTAAAAATTGGTTGAAGATTATTAACCTAAATCATCTCACCCATGTCTATATGATCAAACATGTTAATCCTATATGTTCTTGTGAGATGACTTCCAATTTTTTAGTTGAATTAAGTTTAATGACTTAAACACTTGTCAACCTTGTGTTAGATTCGGATTTGACCTTAGGCTCATCAAGTCACCTTTTCAAGATCATGGCTTCCAGGTCGTGGCGAGGCACAGAGGCCTTCTTTGATCGGAACAACGACCACTTCCTTAGACAAAGCCATTTTCAAGAAAATAGAGACTTGACTCACCTAAGACCACTTCCTGGTCTAACTAGTCTAGGATACGGCGAGGTAGCTTCAGCTAGTTCCACTCGGTCAAGTGCACCGAACTAGATATGCCTTATCTAGCCCGAATACACAAGACTCCGCTTTCCTAGCGTACTATCATCTCGCCGCGTCCTGGTACTATGTTATCAAGTATTGACGAGTTATAGTCCTATCTAACCATTCTAAAAAGGAAAATCAAACTAAATAAAAACCTAAGCATGCAATTTCTAAGTTAAAACACAAACAAATTTCGTACTAGCTCCCCCTGGACCATTGAATCGATTCGGTCTCTCCACATAGTGGATTTGGTCCTTGGGAACCCAGTACTGGTTTGATCCTAAGTTTGAAATCAAGGTGGTCTTAGGGACCCATGCTTGGACACGTTTTCTATGTCTACTTACATTGACATATACGACTTATTGGTCGTGTTTGAGCTAAACCCTAGCCCGACCTTGTTGTACACGGCCCTTTGCGATCCATGTAGGAGGTCAAGTCCTTTGGATCCCAAAGTAAACCTTTCCAATGTATTCCTAAGATCTTCGACTTGACTTTTCAAGAGTGAGTTCTCAACTTTGAGTTTTTCAACTCGAGTTGAGTCCTTCTCTTGAACTCAACTAGTCGAAGAGGTTAGGGAGACCTCGTGTTTGAGGAGTTTAACTTCCTCAACCAGGGTCTCGACCTTGGACTCGGACTTAGCTAACTTTTTATTTAAAAACTTAATTGCACTATAAAGAGTAGTAATAAGAGACCGACTTACCTTGAGTGTATCTTTTGAACCGGATGCGTATCCGTGGCTTGTCTTGAATAGTGTTTCATAGTCCGACTCGTCTTCGGTTTCTGATTCTGGTTCCGGTTCCGACTCCGTCTCCGATTCCACCGGTTTATCCATAAGGACTCGATCGTTGTCTTCTTCCTCGGAGGCTTCTTCCCAAGTAGCGTTGAGTGCCTTTTTATGTTTTGGTGCCTTGCTCTTGAGTTTTGGGCACTCGGACTTAATGTGTCCAAACCTGTTGCATTCATAACATCTTATGTTTGAACTTTTAGGCTTACCTTCGTTGGGTCGAGTGACGGCTCGTTTTCGGCCCTTGACTATCCTCCGAACTAGGTTGACTAGTTCGGCTTCCATTTCTGAGTCGACCTCCGAATCTGACTCATCCTCTTCTTCCTTCGAGGGTGGCTTGCTTGCGGTTTTCTTCCTCGAACCTACAAAAAGTACTATACCCTTCTCGGGTTTCGAGTTAGACTGCTCATGAAGTTCGAAATCAGAAAAAAGTTCATCTAACCTAAGTTTAGAAAGATCCTTGGAGACCTTGTAGGCATCGACCATGGATGCCCACAAGGTAGTCCTCGGAAAAGAGTTTAGGACATACCTTATAAGGTCGCGGTTTTCGACCTTTTGCCCGATTGCGTGTAGGTTGTTGACTATGTCTTGGACACGGGCGTGGAGTTGCATCACGGACTCGTGTTCCTGCATTTTTAGGTTATATAGTTTATTGAATAGAAGATCACGCTTACATACCTTGGCTTCATCGGTCCCTTCGTGTAGCTCCACTAGTTTTGTCCAAAGATCCTTTGCGCTTATGAAGGGGCCGACGCGATTTAGCTCCTCCTTGGATAGGCCGCATTGAAGGATTTGAGTTGCCTTAGCGTCGGCTTCGACTTGTCTTTTTGTCGCAATGGTCCATTGGTCATAATCCAAGGATTCACCCACTTCGTTAGTTGGAAGTGTGAATCCCATTTGGATTATGATCCACATCTCGATTTGGGTTTTAAGAAAGCATTCCATCCGACCCTTCCAATAACGGAAGTCATCTCCGTTGTAAAACGGAGGTCGGACGGTGCTAAAACCCTCGAGATGGGCCATTTAGAAGGAAAACCTTGCACACAAAAAATACAAAAAACACGAAAAAGGGTTCCAAGACTTCACCTTGGATTAGTGGTGCGGGAAATAAAAAGAAACAAATGAGAAATAGAAAGTTAAGCAAAGAAATAAGAAACTAAATAAAAAGTAAGTACTCACAACCTTCCATGTCCCCGAAAGGCTACTAAACGTTGATTTTTGAGGATGAAAACAGCTTGTTACGGGGGTAAACTCTCATAAGAAGTGTAGATCTCTCAGAGAGCTTCGATTTGGTGGGTAGATCGTTTCGTGAGTCCCCTTGTAGCAAAAGTTATGCTCGTTTGATCGTGAGGTACTCCGAAGGCAATTAGTACTTGCAAAAAACACAACCAAAAACTTTGTACCAAGAATTGGTCTTGGATTAGTAATGTGGGAGAAATCTTAAAACAATAAATACGAAAAGAAAATTGCTCGATTGGTGGTTGCACCGAATCTGAGCGCCCCCGGCTCTGATACCAATTGTTGGATCGAGCGGATCGCTAGAGGGGGGGGTGAATAGCGATAGAAATTTTTCGTTCAAAATCGTTCGTTAAAATGCGAGTAGACACAGCGGAAGATAAAAACAAAACAAGCGAGACAATAGACACAAGGGTTTTACTTGGTTCAGAGTCAAGGCTACTACTCCAAGGCCCTAGTGGTCCTTGACCACGTACGGAGGGCAAACTACCAAAGAACTCCTCCTCGTTGGAGGTAGGAGTTAGACGGATACACAAAATGACAAAAGCTCGAGGTAGAGGGACACTCCCCCTCTCCTCGTTATAATGAAAGCTTTACTAAAAAATAAACTGAAATACAATTTAAACTTTCGTTACCGACGACTTCAAAGGTTGGAGGTTGAAGCTCTAGTCGTTGTCTCGACAGCGCTTCATCGTAGGGATGTCGGAGAGTCGGAGCGTATCGGAAGCACTTGGAAGCCTTTTTAATTGATTAAAAACCCTAAGACAAGCCCTCCTTGTATAGCCTTTGAGCCCCTCATCGAATGGGTCTTCAACCAATCACAAATGGACACAAAACCTCCTTGAAATGGGGTGATAAGCCTTGACTCCTCGAAGCTGATCATTGACCATCAGTCGACTGATGGCCATCATCAGTCGACTGATGGTAGCATCAGTCGAGTGATGACGGTAGACAGTCGACTGATGAAGGGCAGTCGAGTCCTCCAAGCTAGCAGTCGACTGATGCTAGCTGCAAGGAAAAGTTAGCTCAAAGAAAACATTATTTCGACGGCCTTCGACCGTCCGATCTCGACCTAGACCATCGATGGAATGTCTTTGGTCGGATCTATGCTTAAGACCATCCCCGTAAGGAGGATACGACCTCACTTACGCTCGCACACACGAGCTTACCTCGATACTTACCATGTCGCTTTTGCTTCCGGCCTTCCACTCGATTCCTTCGGCTCCCTCCGAAGTCACTCGAGTGTCGCCCGACCACTCGGCTTCCTCCGGGTGTCGCTAGCCTTCAGCTCCAGCTTTAGCAATATTATGCACACTCGATTCAGCTCGTGAGATAACGACATAAGTTTAACTTTGTATCGTTTGCTATAATCAAAACTCAGGTTCGACTTAGGTGCCTTCTGCACCAACAAATAGCATATCATGTTCCTTATCATAACATATCATATTTCTTTTCATAAACATATCATGTTCCTTATTATGGCATATCATGTTTCTTCTTCATAGCATATCGTGTTCCTTCTTCATAACATATCATATTTCTTTTCATAACATAGCATGTTCCTTCTTTATAACATATCATGTTTCCTTCTTCATAACATATCATATTTCTTTTCATATCATATCATGTTTCTTCTTTATGACATATCATATACTCATACAATTAACATGACAATGAGCATAACATAATCATACATTCATACAATTAACATGGACATAAAGTAGTGACATCAACCAATCATGCTATCATAAAATCTAACTAACATCATATTTGCATCTTTTTCTACATGTAGCATGGCATGGAGGACTTAGTAGAGGGCATGTACATAGGTTGGCCGAAACCCTAAGGGAGGGTTCTTAGGAGTTTACATGCTAAACAACTTGTGAAAGGTCTACTTAACATCATACTAACATCACACACATATAGAGTATGGCATAAACATCATGAACAAGCATAACATGGTGTGATCTAAACTTCATGGGTTCTCACAAAATTTTAAACCCTAAACAACTTGTACAAGATCTAACTAACCACATATTAATTCTATCACATATAGATCATGGCATGGAAGGTCCTTAGAAGTTTAAATGGGTCTTGGCCGAGAGCTTCAAGGAACCTTAAGATCCATTTCTTAAATCTAGCTTAGCTATCAACATGTTGCCTTCATCTACATTCAAAACATAGCATGACAACTTATAGATCATAGCATGATAGACCATTAGGAGCCTAAATGGGTCTTGGCCGAATGTTTCAAGGAGGTTTAAAGATCAACCACTTAAATTTAGTTTAGCTAACAACATGTTATCTTCATCTACAATCAAAACATAGCATGAAAACTTATAGGTCATAGCATGATAGACCATTAGGAGCCTAAATGGGTCTTGGCCGAATGTTTCAAGGAGCTTTAAAGATCAACCACTTAAATTTAGTTTAGCTAACAACATGTTATCTTCATCTAAAATCAAAACATAGCATGACCACACCTAGAGCATAACATAGAAAACCATTAGGAGTTCAAAGGGGGACTTGGCCGAGAGTTTTATGAAGCCTTTAAGATCAAACATTTAAATTTAGTTTAGCTATCAACATACTATCTTCATCTACAATTAAAACATAGCATGACCACATATAGAGCATAGCATAGAAAACCATTAGGGGTCCAAAGGGGGACTTGCCCGAGAGTTTAGTGGAGTTTGAAGATCAAACACTTAACCCAAGCATATCTAGAAACCCATTATCATCATATTCATACAAAACATAGCATGGACAATCATGGAAAGCTTAAAGGAGGTTTTGACTGAAAGTTTCATAAGGAATTTTCTTAACAACCATCAACCGAAGCAACTTGTATGCAGGTGAGGGGATACATACATCCTTCGCTTTGTTAATAGTTGGAAAACACCCTAAGTGATGCCAAACTAGAGCCTTCCTCTTGCTTGGTTAGTTTTCGGAAAATGGAAGAGGGGGAGCTTAGGGTTTTGGTGAGGAAGAAGAAGAGAAGTGGAGAATGACAAATGTGGTTTCTCTTGTCTCCTCATTCCCCTATTTATTCACTTGAAAGTGTCCCTTAGCCTCCCTTACCCTTATCTATCATTTCCCATACCCTTCTAATAGCACAACCTTGCTGGGCTTTTGGTTATTGGGTGCATCTTAAGGGTTAGCTATCTACTTGGGGGTTTAGGGTTCAAATCCTGGGCCATGCATTCATTTTGGCTCTATTTCTTTTATTTTTTTGAAAGAGCCCGTACAAAGCCCATTATAATCATGCAAAAATTCTTGTAAAATTGTTAGGAATTTTACGGGCGTTACAAGCAAACCCTAATCCCCTTCCATCATCTTGCGGCCCACCCCTATCCTCTCCTTTTATAGAGTTAGGGATAAGCCTTGTTTTAATCTCCACCATTGGTTCTAGGGATTTAATCTCAACCATCGGATCTAGAGATTTAATCTCAACCGTTGGATCTAGAGATTTAATCTCTACTGTTGGATCTAGAGTTTTGTTTTCATCCATTGGATCTAAGCTTCATGAGGTTTTAATAGGCTACAATAGGGACCATGGGGAGGAGTTGGATCTTGGCCACCCAATGGATCAAGCCCACATAAAGTCCGATCCATTAATGATTATCCATTCCACTAGAGGATTATCATTGATCTACCTCACCAACCCCCATAAGTTAATATGGGCTCCATATATTATATGTACATTTTCTCCCCGTATTTAAGATCTCGAATGCCTGTTGATTAATTAATTTACTAACCATTAATTAATCAACATCTAACTCCATGAGTAGTACCACTCAACCTTTTCATCATGTCGGACCAAGTGCACCTGCAGGATTTACATGATGAACCTTATGAGCTCCTCAAGGGGACATCATCATCCTAATATATAGGACACGATTTCCTCCTATAATCAACGACACACCATATAAATAATACCATTTCCCAACTTACCGAACCTATCGATTTAATCTATAAATCTCGCCCATTGGTAAATCAAAGAAATGAATACTAAGTATATGTGCCCGTTATTATATCGGGATTAAGAGCATGTACAATATAATATCTGAGGTCCGATTCGATTATATAGTCAGCAATAAATCGAATCTCCTCTAAGTCGGTCCTGCTCAATACACACAAAGTGCACTAGTGTGATTTTATGGTCAAGACAAACCAATACCAAATCACACTACAACCATACCAATGGTTTGTCCAAAGCCATCTCGGTTATGAGCCTTTACTTATACTTTACAAGGAGCCGATAACATGATCTCCCGTGTTACACCACACACCATGTTATCTACAATGTAATGTATTAGACAATATGCATAACCATAGATATGCAAACAATGATCATGTGATTCTTATTTCAAAAATAAAGATGTTCATACAAAAGATAGACTTTTCAGTATACATCCTAACATCCACAAGATACCTTCTTAATTAACACAGAATATTTTATTTTTTTTATTATTTTTTTCCGGTATCTTACTGTTGGGGAAATGTTGACCGCTAGAGGGGGGTGAATAGCGGCGTAGGATGCGTCGATGGAATTTGATTATGTTTGTCTACAAATCTCGTTAGTCCGCAGTGAAAATAAAGCAATAACAAATATGACAAACACAATTACACAGGTATTTAACGTGGTTTGGAACCGAATGGTTCCTACTCCACAGATCAAGCTCTAAAAAGCTCTAGCGATGCCAATCACACACCACTAATAAAACACTCCTCGACACAAGTTGGAGGTGGAGAAACCTCATACAATAGTTTACAAAAATAAACTAAATACAACAAGCAAATACAATATGAATACAACAAAAGAAATGCAAAGAAACTTTACAATCGATCTTTTGGAAGCTTGCTTGTTTGGTTGGTTGAGTGGCACTTGGAGACCCTAAATTACACCAGCAATTCGGCCCAAAAACTCCTCAAAGAACCATGGTGAAATACTCTTCCACGAGCTCCATTTAAAGCTTCTGCCTGGGCTAGAAATCGTTGATCAGTCAACTGCTCGGGACCATCAGTCGACTGATGACACTTTTGTTATGAGACAACGGTATAATCCACGTTGGAAGAATCCAACAGATAGGACATCAGTCGACTGATCATGTCCATCAGTCGACTGATTGAGCCTTCACTCGACTGCTAGCCCCAGCAGTTGAGTCAGACACCATTCTGTGCCTGAAAATCGAGCACCAGTCGACTGATACACGATCAGTCGACTGCTCGACTAATCAATTGACTACCAAAGGCTGGCAATCGGCTGCTGGGCTAATTCCCATAGTCAAACCCTAGTTGACTTACACCAGTCGACTGCCATATGACACCAGTCGACTGGCACACCTCAAACATGAGGTTTTAACCTCAAACATGAGGTTTAACCCAAGTATGGTGCCCCAATACTTGCTAGATCACCCGTAGCCTAGACCTAAGCCTTCTAGCCACTTCCATCAGCCTCACGCCTCTTGGATCCCTCCAAGTCATCCATGACTTGTTCATCCATTGCGCTAGCCTTCAGGTGCTTCCATCGGCTATGTCATGCTAACAGTGTCTACACCACCAAGGCACATTGGACTTATGCTGCCAAGACTCGGCTTGGACTTTACGCCGCCAACTATTGGACTTATGCTGCCAAGACTCCCACTTGAACTTTACGCCACCAATATCAAACCCCTTGGACTTCTCAAATGCCAAGACCCAAGCTTGGACTTTCCCTTGCCAACCCATGTTGGACTTTCCATGCCAAGACCCATGCTTGGACTTTTCCTTGCCAAGACCCATGCTTGGACTTTTCCTTGCCAAGTACTCAAGACTTGGACTTTCCATGACATGGTCAACCCTAGTCAACCATCAAAATCCCCCTCGAGTCAAACTCGAGTTCGGTCAATCATGACCCGGGTCGATTGTACAAACAATCTCCCCAAAATATTATCAGACATCAATGTCAAACATCAAAACATCACTCGAGTCAAACTCGAGTCTGGTCAATCATGACCTGGGCCGAATGCACCAACAATCTCCCCCTTTTTGATGTTTGACAAAAACACATACCATTGAGTTAGAACACTAACTCAAATCTCCTTACCAATTATCCCAAATTGGTAATCCCAAACATTCTCCCCAATTCTCCGAATTGATAATTGATAACATCAATTATTAACACTCTTCATACCATTCTCTCCCAAAACATTTTGGAGAAAGGTAAGATTTCCAATTTCCAATAATATTCTCTCCCAAAACATTCTCCCCCTTTTTGACTAACATCAAAAAGGTTATCTCTTCAAGGAGTTCAATGTCTCATGTCCCAATGAGATTTTACAATCTTCCCCTTGGTCCAAAAATACCTAGGATGCCTACCATCTTCCTAGTGATAAGTCTCATATCACTCAAGAGGGGCAATCCTATACACTCTCCCAATTTCCAAATTGGGTATCTCAAAATCCCATTTTCCTCCTCATGAGGAAAAATATCATCCATCATCCCATGATGGATACCTCCCATAAAGGCTTGCTCCCCCTTGACCATTGCACCAACAATGTCCTTGGGAAGTCCCTAAGCCAATAGGAACTTTAAACCATCAAAATTAAGGCTTAAAGTTCAACATTAAACTTTTCTTCACCTTAAAATTGATACAAACCCTAAACTACTCCCTAATCCATATCCAATAGATTTTCATCCTTTCTAATGCTTCCCAAAGCATATCCTAGGGTTATGAGTGGTTAGGGAACTTTACCATGGCTGAAAATGGGCTAAACAACCTTGTTTTCCCGAAATCAGCCTTGGCAGTTGACTTTATCAGAGATCAGTCGACTGCCGTCTCCATCAGTCGACTGCCACCAAGAGAAGTCGATTGATAATTGAAATTTCCGAATTTCAGTTATCAGAAATGAATTTTTGAAATTCATAAATAATTATATGTCATTCAAAAAATCATGAAAATTCATACGTATAATACTTATGACCAATACAATGGGTGAAAAATGATAGAAAAATATTTTACCCATAAAATATCAAAATTGATACAAAATTCGTAAGTGAATAAAAACTTCAAAGTTTTAGCTCACTTTATATCAACTTCATCAATGGTGATTGCTATCAAAAGATAGATTTCACCAAGATTTTCTAAATTGATTTTAAAATATTTTTGAAAACCTATATTGGATCATATTCCTTGGGCTCAATGTACATGACTTGTACACAAGCTTTCCCAATGATCCACCAATGAAAATTAGATGAGTTTGAGTTCATCTAGATGCAAAAACTTTGCACCTTGAACTTAACTCATATCCTATCATCTCACATGTATCTAGAGTGTATAAATACACATACATGTCAATGTGATGTGGGTTTTGTTCTCCTAAATTAGGGTTTCATTTATTTTTCTAAGGCAACCCTACTTGATTCCCTTATAAATGGGACTCCAAGTCATGCCATTGTCCTTAAATCAATTTTAATCAAATTAAATGCATGAATGATCATGGCATAAATAATAACATAATTAAGCATGACCAATGATCATGATGTCATGGCATATGATATAATCTAAAAACATATGACATTAAACCTTACTCCTACAGATAATCATGACATATAAAATGGTTAAGAATTAAACATGATGTCATGGCATGTTATATGGAAATCAAGGCATGGAAAATAAAAAGGTATAGGTATAATAATACCTAAATTTTAGTATTAATTGCCATTTTATATAATTAATTTCATTTTGCCATATTATTAATTTTCTCCCAAGTGTGCCAAAAAAATATAATGGCACACTATGACCTCTAAACCTAAATTGTGCCAATTTAATTGATTTTTCATAATTTCAAAAATGTATTGCCACATCCTAAAATCTTTTAGGATCATAATATCAAATCTATTTTCAAGGTATCCATAACCTTGAAAATAACCTAAAGTGTCATTTTTACCATGGTTAGGTTAACTACCCTTCCATTTAAAGTTGGCACACCCTAAACCCATCTAGCGTGAATCAATCACGCTCTTAGGAACCCAAAACCAATTTGAGCTCCTAGGGTTTACTAGGTATTCCTTAGGGATAACTTCCCTAGATACCTTCCTAATGACCCTCCTAGGCTTGGTAGCCTTGGTCATTGTGGTCTTACCTAGGTTGACTCTAGGGGTAACTCCCCTTGCAACCTTCTTAGTGGTCACCCTAGGTTTCTTAGAAATCCTAGCCACTAGGCACACACCTTGGTTACTCTTAGGGATGACTTCCCTAGTAACCTTGGTCTTCCTAGACCTAGTTTGAGTTCCATAATCGAATGGAACATTGTGATAGGTCTTTTTGGGCTTAAGCTTGCCCTTGGATGATTCTTGTTTCCTAGGTCTTTGACTTTGACTTTTAGACCTTAGGCTTTGACCATTTGACCCTTTTATTTGATTTTGCATGATCTTAAGGGTTTTTTCCAATTTTTCAAGCCTTGACCTCAAGGCTTGATTTTCTAACTCTAATTGCCCAATTTTTAAATTTTGATTTGGTCTTTGGGCAATACCATTTCCCCTGGAGATATACCTACCCTTCTTAGGGTTAATGCCTAAATGATTTTCTATTTTCCTAATAGACTCCTTAGGAAGGGTTTTTCTAGGGACATTAGTCCCAAATTTCTTCTTATTTCCTAAGTGGACATTTTTAGCTCCTAAATAAAAATATTTATTATTTCGAGCATGCTTTTCATGAGAGATAGCAAGAGAACTAAAAGCATGCTTTTGACTTTTAAACTTAGAAGGTGCATTATTGAAATATACCTTAGGGTTAGCTTTTGAAGCTCCCCCTACTTGTGATGCTCCTTCTTGAGTCTTTTTGCACCCCCTAGGGCATTGATTCCTATAATGCCCTCTTTGACTACATTTGAAGCATATAATATGCTCCTTGCTTTTGATGGTTGGGGAACCGGCATCCTTTGACTTTTCTTGACTTTTAGGCACCGGTGGAGCTTTTCTTACTCTCTTTGGGAACTTGCTCTTATAGTGCTCGGTTTCCCTACACTCAAAGCATATAATATTAATTTTATTATTAATTGACATGCTTGAGTTACCTAGTTCGACGGTGGTGATCGGAGTGGGTTCTTCATCCCTCCCGGAGGTTGAGGCTTCTTCTTGAGGTTGCTCCGGTGTAGATGGTCTCTCCTCCCCTTCAATCCTAGAGGTGGAGGTCTCCTCAAATTCTTCCTCTTCCTCTTCCACTGACCCGGAAGTTGACTCCATCTCAACTTTCGATTCCTCACTTTCACTTGAGGATGAGCTCTCTTCTTCCTCTTCCTTATCTTCTTCTACTTGTGCCAAGTGAGGCTTCTCATGGAACTTGGCCAATTTGTCCCATAGCTCCTTGCCATCTAGATATTCACCTAGCCTAGACAAAATATCATTAGGTATCAAATCTTCTAAAAGTTTTGTTACCTTGGCTTCGGTCTTGAATTTTTGCCGTTGCTCTTGGGTTCACTTCTTCAACTTTAGAACTTCTCCCTTCTTATCCCTAGGAGGTTCAAAGCCTTCTACGTGGATGAACCAATCCTCTATATCCATCATCAAGAATGTCTCTATTCTTGCTCTCCACGCTGGAAAATCTTCTCGGTCGTATGGTGGTGGAGTGTTGATGTCCCATCCAAGCTTGTTTTGGAATTCCATCTTCCCTCTAGCGTCTTTAGCTCTCAGCGGTTAGTCCGTAGAAGAGTCCCGGGCTCTGATACCACTTGTTGGGGAAATGTTGACCGCTAGAGGGGGGTGAATAGCGGCGTAGGATGTGTCGATGGAATTCGATTATGTTTGTCTACAAATCTCGTTAGTGCGCAGCGAAAATAAAGCAATAACAAATATGACAAACACAATTACACAATTACACAGATATTTAACGTGGTTCGGAACCGAATGGTTCCTACTCCACGGATCGAGCTCTAAAGAGCTCTAGCAATGCCAATCACACACCACTAATAAAACACTCCTTCTCGACACAAGTCGGAGGTGGAGAAACCTCGTACAATAGTTTACAACAATAAACTAAATAGAACAAGCAAATACAATATGAATACAACAAAAGAAATGCAAAAAAACTTTACAATCGATCTTTTGGAAGCTTGCTTGTTTGGTTGGTTGAGTGGCACTTGGAGACTATGAATTACACCAGCAATTCGCCCCAAAAACTCCTTAAAGAACCATGGTGAAATCCTCCTCCACGAGCTCCATTTAAAGCTTCTGCCTGGGCTAGAAATCACCGATTAGTCGACTGCTCGGTACCATCAGTCGACTAATGACATTGTTGCTGTGAGACAATGGTGTAATCCACGTTGGAAGAATCCAACGAATAGGACATCAGTCGACTGATCATGTCCATCACCGACTAATTGTCTTCACTGATCAGCTAGCCTCGGGAATGAGTCGATCGACTCCATTCGCGCGAAAAATGAGCACCGATTGGTGATCGACATGACCGGGCCGATTTGCTACTAATCGACCGATTGCCAAAGGTGGCAATGACCATCGGCTAATTCTCACAGTCAAACCCTAGTTGACTTACACTAGTCGACTGCCCTATGACACCAGTCGACTGGCACACCTCAAACATGAGGTTTAACCCAAGTATGGTGCCCCCATACTTGTAGACCACCCGTAGCCTAGACTTAAGCCTTCTAGCCACCTCCGTCAGCCTCATGCCTCTCGGATCCTTCCAAGTCATCCATGACTTGTTCATCCATTGCGCTAGCCTTCAGGTGCTTCCATCGGCTATGTCATGCTAATGGTGTCTACACCGCCAAGGCACATTAGACTTATGCTGCCAAGACTCCGCTTGGACTTTACGCCGCCAACCATTGGACTTATACTGCCAAGACTCCCGCTTGGACTTTACGCCACCAATATCAAACCCCTTGGACTTCTCAAATGCCAAGACTCAAGCTTGGACTTTCCTTTGCCAACCCATGTTGGACTTTCCATGCCAAGACTCATGCATGGACTTTTTCTTGTCAAGACCCATGATTGGATTTTCCATGCCAAGTACTCAAGACTTGGACTTTGCATGACATGGTCAACCCTAGTCAACCATCAAAATCACCCTCGAGTCAAACTCGAGTCCAGTCAATCATGACCCGGGTCGATTGTACAAACAATCCCTCCAAAATATTATTAGACATCAATGTCAAACATCGATGTCAAACTTCCATGTCAAACATCAAAACATCACTCGAGTCAAACTCGAGTCTGGTCAATCGTGACCTGGGCCGATTGCACCAACACTTACAGGGTGTTACCACTGCACTGCATGAAGTGTGCAAACTTCACTTCGTGCAGCGCATGCACATGTTGCCTTTGCAACATGTGCATGCTGCAACGAAGCTGCAGCAGTTACATCTCCCACTCGTCCAAAGTATGCTACATAGACAAATGATCACATAGACCAATAAGAGATATTTATTCAAATAAACTAAATAGAGACGGAGTCATTAGTCCCAAATGACTAATAGAAGTATCCAGTCACATAAACCAGAATTGAGTCGGAGACCATAGTCCTAAAAGACTAATAGAACAGAGATTAATAGTCACAAAGACCATTAGAACAACCAATTCAACTTAGGAAAATGGCTCGTGTGACAGCAAGCACACTGAGCAATCCAATGTTTTGAAAGTTGTTACACCTTACATAGCTGCTCATAGAGCGATCAATGCTAAGAAAAGTTGTTATGTCTAACTTAGTCGCTCTTTAAATGATACATAACCATTCTCTGAATGACACATAATCACTCACCTGATGGTCCATTGCCATCCTCCAGGTGGTTCACAACCATTTCCCAGGTGGAACTGAACCATTCTCTTGGTGGTACTTAACCGTTCTCCTGGATATAATGTCTTGCTATTTGCCCAGATTAAATAATCTTTACTTACATCAATATGAACATCTCTAATCCCTTATAATGACCATCAAGTCAAGAGCATGTTCCATATTCTCAATATTCACAAACATTTCCATACATAATAGAAACGGGTCGACCAGTGAATAATTCTCAAATGATGTAAATATATTTAATCTTCTTTTTTAGAGTGAATCTATTCATATTAATCAATCGTTTTCCTAGTCATGTTCCATAGACTGAATCATCCATAGTCAATAGGTTTACATGCTAAAGTAGCAGACCCTAATTAAAACTTCAAGAAAACACCTAAATAGTCACTAAGGGCAAATGTTGAGATTAACATATAATCTCAAAGGGCTCACATAGTAGAGAAGCAGGAATTCTTTCTTCTACTATCCTTTTTGTCATCTTAGCACATGTGGTATGAATCACATGCTACGATGTTATTCTCTTTACCAACAAAGAGCGCATGTTTTCCTCAAATCAACATCGTACAGATTTTGATCTAGACATTCCCAATGTCAAATCATGAATTCAACATATGAATTCTAATCTAGCTCCCAAACAGGTATAGTAAATAGTGGGAACATTTACTTCGATCACTTTTCTTAAATGATCTAATCTTGATACACATATCAAGATGACCCCAGCTTATAGGTATGTATCCTATACATATAGCTTCCACAGCTATCCTATAAGTAATAGTCTTACCCCTATTTGTACATAACAAACAGAGATGATTGTCCATGTGAGAGGATCAATCACTACTTATCAACATGCTTACCGAGATCTTATTAGAATGTAACATCACATACACTAAATGAATTATGACTTGCATTAAAAACAATCAAATTATAATATCCGATTGTCATTATAAAACTATTACATTCTACGAAGTCCCATAGACATTATATGCTCATTAAATTACTCTCTAGTCATTGGCTTAGTAAAAGGATCTGCAAGCATAGCTCGTGTAGGGATATACTCAAGAATCACCTTCTTCTTAGAAACAATATCCCTGATAAAGATATACTTTATAGCTATATGCTTACCCTTGCTGTGATATTTTGGATCCTTGGAAAAAGCTATAGCAGCTTGGATCACATGAGACGATCATCGACTCCCTTGTCTTGGAATCTTCGATGCTTCAGAACCTCCTTAACTGCATCGCTTCTTATAAGAACATGCCACATATTCAGCTTCCGTGGTTGATAAGGCCACATAGGCCTGTTTCTTGCTGTTCCAGGAGATGGTGCCACCATTCAACAAGAACGCATAGCCTGATGTGAATTTTCTATCATCTAGGTCCCCAACCCAATCTGCATCTGAATAGCCCTTCAGACTCATATCTGATCCTTGATAACAGAGACTGTAACTTATCGTCGCTTTCAGATATCTGAATATCCTTTTCACTGCCTTCCAATGTCTCGGTCTTGGGTTTGACTGGAACCGGCTGACTAAGCCAACAACATAGCTGATATCAGGACGAGTAGACAACATAGTGTACATCAAACTACCAACAATACTGGCATATGGTTTTTTATTCATCTCGGCTATCTCATTAGAAGTTTTGGGACTCGTACTCTTGCTTTTAACAGTACCTTTCATAATAGGTGTCTGTTAACTGTTGCAATTAGACATGCTGAAGTGTTGCAACATCTTATTTATGTAAGACTCTTGAGACAAATCCAAAAGTCTCTTAGATCGATCTCTGATGATTTTTACTCCTAAGATGTATTCAGCTTCTCCCATATCTATTATGTCAAATTGTGATGAAAGCCACTTTTTGACTTCTATCACAAAACCTATGTCATTTCTTGCAATCAGCATAATCAACATATAATGATAAAATGACATACTTTCCTTTGTCCTTCTTCAAGAAAACACAATGATCCTCATTGATCATTTCGAAACCATAAGATAAAACCACTTCATTAAATCTTATGTTCCACTGTCTTGATGCTTGCTTTAGGCCATATATAGATTTCTTCAATCTACACACTTTATCTTCTTAGCCTTTAGCAATGAAACCTTCTGGTTGGACCATATAGATTTCCTCATCAAGATCACCGTTAAGGAAAATGGTTTTTATATCCATCTGATGTAACTCCAAGTCATAATGCGCCACTAAGGCTAAAATAACTCGGATTGACACAAACTTCACTACGGGAGAAAATGTCTCCTCAAAGTCAATATCCTCCAATTGGGTAAATCCTTTTACAACCAAACGAGCTTTGTATCGGTTAATCGATCCATATGCTTTCCTCTTTATTTTGAGAATCTATTTATTCCCAATAGCCCTTCGGCCAGGAGGAAGATCGACTAAATCCCAAATATGATTCTCAATCATTGACTCCATTTCTTCAACCATTGCATCTCTCCACTTTTCTCCAACTCTTGAGCCCAGAGCTTCCTTAACTAATTGAGGTTCTTCATCGTCAACAGGGAATGTCATCATTACCTCATTCTCAATATCAAACCTCTTCTTAGGTTTGATCTTACGAACATTTTTTTGTAAGTTAGGTTGTTGAAAAGTCACCCCGTGACTAGGCAAAGTACTCCCACTGGGTTGACTAGTTCCAGGTATCCAACTAGACACCTATCTAGTTGACAATAACTCATCCTCCTCAAATAAAGAAACTATCTTATCAACTTGACCTCTATCTGGGAACTCAGTTTCGAGAAAAGTAGCATCTCTCGAATTCAATTTGGAGATTGTTCCATCTTGTTGCTCACCTATGAAAACATAACCTTTGGAGGTATCAAAATATCTTATAAAGATACACTTCTTACCTCTAGGTCTTAGTTTTCTATACTTGTGAGAACTATCATGAACATAGGCAGCCCTGGGATTTTCCAAATCTGGTTTTCTGCCTGTCCAACGTTCATATGAGGTAGATGGAACTGACTTTGAAGGCACTTTGTTAAGTATATATGCTACATCTAGTAATGCATCTCCCCAATAGGAGATTGACAAATTAGCCTGCACCATCATAGACCTAACCATTTCGAGAAGAGTCCTATTTCTTCTCTCAGCAACCCTATTTTGCTGTGGAGTTCCAGGGATTGTCAGCTGTCTAATAATCCCTTTATCATTACATACTGTCTTGAACATATCAGACAAATATTCTCTTCCACAATCAGTGCGTAAAGTCTTAACCTTACGTTACGTTTGATTCTCAACTTCGTTCATATAACGAATGAAGCAATCCAATGCTTCAGATTTGTGAGAAATCAAATACACATGACCAAAATGAGAGAAATCATCAATAAATGTAATGAAATAGAAAGCTCCATGTCTAGCCCTCACATTCATTGGACCACAAATATCCGAATGAATCAATTGTAACGGTGACTCTACTCTAATTGCCTTACCAAATGGTTTTCTAGTTGCTTTTCCAGCAAGACAATGCTCACATATAGACAAGATAATCTTAGCACGAGAGCCCAATAAGTCCTCTTTAGCTAATCGATTCATACGATCTTGTCCTATATATCCTAATCTAGCATGCCAAACTTCATCAGTTATATCTGCATCACTAGTGAGACCAATGTTTGAAAAATAATTATCAATCGCACAATTGACATTTAGTTCCACATCTAGAACCATAAAACCATTCGTTAAAAAACCATATCCAACTGACACTGAGTCAATCTTGAGTTTAACACACCGACTGTAAAAATTAATACAATACCCTAAATCAAGAAGACAAGTAACAGAAATAAGATTCCTACAAATCTCAGGAGCATACAAGACATCATGTAGAAACAAAGTACTTCCACCCCGACGGTTAAGTTTGCAAGTGCCGACTCCTTTGACTTCGACTCTTGCATTATTTCCTACACATATCCATTTATTACCAGCTGGTACCCTGTGGTACTCCACATATGTAACTCGCTCCCGAGCTACATGGTTGGTTACTCCCGAATCTATAATCCACAAAGGATAAGAATCAGCCAACAACACAGAACTAGCAACAAAATACTCAGAAGACAGACTAGAAGTTACCTTTCTTGGCTCATTACACTCCCGAGCATAGTGACCCTTTTTGTCACAATTAAAGCAAGTGACCTTGCTTTTAGATTTCTTCCCTGTCTTCTTGTTCTTCTTCTTCTTGATTGGGCCTGCCCCACCTACAGTAGTAGCTTCTTTCTTCTTTCCCTTCTCTTTTTTAAACCATCTTCTTTTCTTGGATCCAGATGATCCTGCAGAACTGGCAACCAAATAGGCATGGCTAGAAACCCTTACGGATTCTACTCTCTCTGCCTCCAGTTCAACATGGCGTGAGACATCAGTGAAAGTCTTAATACTCTCACTGTGAGTAAGGGTCTGCTTCATGGTCTCCTAAGAATCTGGAAGGGATCGAATAACTGCCTGAACCTGTTGTTCATATGTCGGCTCGTGACCAGCAGTTTTAAGCTCCCGAATCATATTTGATATCTCCCTGAGATGTTGAACCATAGTAACATTCGGGTGCTTCTTATAGCTATCGAACTTGATCGTCAGTTGCCGAAGCTTGCTTTGACTAACTCCGCTGTACTTATCCTTAAGGGCCACCCAAATAGCATGAGCTGAAGTATACGAATCATACTCAAATGCCAGGTCATCCACCATTGAACTGATCAAAATGCCTTTAGCAGTGGAGTCCTTTTTTTCCATGTCTTATAGGCATCAAGATCTCGTCTGTTTTGTGTAGAGGGACCATCTACAGGTTCTACTAAGACCTGATTTACAGCCTCTAGAACTTCCTATTCCTCTAGGATATACTGTATCATGAGGTGCCATATTTTGTAGTTATCCCCATTCAGTTTCTCACCCTTATTGAGTTCAGCTATGATGTTTTTGGTTTCCATAACCTAACATAAATAAACATATTATTTAGTTATCCAATGTATGCCTTTATGTATGTAATCTCTAAATTGACTCAATGTAAATTCGATTTGGTTTACAAAATCAAGTGACAATCAAATTCTCACTCATCATTTGTATGTGTTAATCCAATTGACTTTGATCAATTATATTACATACATCCCATCTTGACATGATACTATTAAATGAACATATCATTTAAATTATACTCATTATGAACAAATCAAAGAATAATAAAATATCATGCATCATGTAGAGTTAACAGCACAAAATGAACATATCATTAAATTAAACTTGTTGTACATTGTTAATATGTAACAAAGAAAACTCTACTTAGAATGTTACACATAACATTCTACTAACTCATAACTGATAACAGAAAAACAAGCCTAACAAACTAGATAGGTGATTATTACTCCCACTAGCACAAGTACTAGCGCAGCAATAATCCAAACAAGTCCACTGTTCTTGAGCTGAACTATAACATCTTCAGCTGAGATGCTCTCCATATGATGCCAGGACACAGAATCCTATGAAGGACACCTTTGAAGTGATCCAAAAGGAAAAGCCTCTTCAGGGTCCTCTCCGAATCTTCCTCTAGATCTTCACAGTGCATCTCACAGTCCTCGTAGTGAAGTAAATCAGTGCACAACTAGGTATATGAAACGTGCCCCTCATAGCGCCCCCAGATCTGATGCGCTATATCACTAAGGTGTTGCGGAAGTGAATGGACCAGAGCCCAGATCCTGTAGTTCTCCAGAATAAGAAACTCCTACATCTCGAGTCTCCAAAATAGTCTGTTTAATCTCCCTATGTGCCACCCGACTCCATGTGCTGAGTCATACTCTATCCCCTGGATAGCCTCCCTCAGTCGGTTACACAACACATCACGTTTAGTCATCGTGGTAATCATCCGTGCCATCTGTAAAAATTTAAATTAATTAAGTCAGTACAAAACTGACAAACCAGTACATATACCGGCTTAATTCAATTTATATATTGGCATAGAATGAACACATTCAATCAAAGATAAATTTCCTTGATTCTGTGAAGAACAGTCGACTGAAACACTTAGACCAGTCGACTGATACATTTACCAATCAACTATCATCTAAGTTCAATCAATTTAAACTGTTTTTGACTTGACATGAAAATTTAAACATCGTCCATTTTTCTCTGAATACCCCAGGCACTCGAGTAATATGAACGGAAGTTTATTTCATATCATTCTTAGCCATCAACTCTAGTTCTTATTTAACCTATCTATAAGTTGTTTAAGTCGAGTTCTATTTGTTCCAAACAAATACTCGATGATCAAGTTATGAGTTGAGTTGACCAAAGTCAACTTAGTCAACTTATGTTGACTAACATTAGATTTAGCCCTCTGGCCAGACCAATTTGTCATCAATTCAGATTGGTCATACGAATTTCAGACTTGTTTTTGAAATTCTAGACTGGTTTGATGTCAATCCAGATTGGTTTGATGAATTTCAAACCAATTTTCGAAATTCTAGACCGGTTTGATGTCAATCAGATCAGTTTCCAGACTAGTTTCATGTCCAGACCAGTCTGTCAGATTGGTTTTACGAAACCAGACTGGTTTCCAGACTTGTTTTGAAAACTAGACTAGTTTCCAGGCTGGTTAAGAAAACCAGATCGGTCTAATGAAATTTCCAGACTGGTTTTGAAAATCCAGATCAGTCTGTCCAATTTCCAGACTGGTTCTGGAAATCCAGACCGGTCTGTCCAATTTCCAGACTGGTTCTGGAAATCCAGACCGGTCTGTCCAATTTCCAGACTGGTTCTGGAAATCCAGACCGGTCTGTCCAATTTCCAGACTGGTTCTGGAAATCCAGACCAGTCTGTCCAATTTCTAGACTGGTTCTGGAAATCGAGACCGGTCTATCCAATTTCCAAACTAGTTTATTATCCCAAGTGGTTTCATTCCAGAGCGGTTTGAACCAGACAGGTTTTATTCCAGAGTGGTTTCAAAATCTGACCAGTACCCAAATCGGTTTGACACTCTGGTTGTTCTTCGGAATGGCTCAACCGGTCTCCCGGTCTAATTTCCAGGGCAGTTTTCGGAAATTGCTCTTCTGGACCGGTTTCCCGGTCTAATTTCCAAGGCAGTTTTCGGAAACTGCTCTTCCAGACCGGTCTGAAATCCCGGGCAGTTTTCGCATTTGGGAACTGTTCCCACTTGGCAACCGGTCTGATTTTCAGACCGGTCTGAAACTGCTCATTCCAGAGCAGTTTCGCCAGGGCTATTTTCGAAAACTGAGGCAAATTACTATTCTTCTTCCTTGCGACTTCATTTTCGCAATGAACAGTAATTTTGTAGGAAACAAAAAGAAAAAATTGAACAGATGCTTCACCAACACGCTCTAATACCAATGTTGGTGATTTTTGCATCTTTTTGAATCAATTTAAGTGCGGAAACATTAATCTATATTACTGTAAAAATACTTACAGAGGGTCATCAGAGTCTTCTCGCTTCCTGGATCGTTAAGACGATGATTCTGATTGTTGTATGAGGGTCAATCACGCTGGAAAGATCCTCCTCCTCCATGAGCCAAGTTTCGATGCACCTTGGTGTTCTCTACTCTCACTGTTCTCTTCGACAGAACTTCCGCACACACCCAACAATCTCCGCTCGTATCTCCTCTTTTTAGCAGCCCAGGCTTTGGACGCACACGCCTTTATAAGGGGGTGTTACGCTATGCTGCACGAAGTGCGAAAATTGCGTGCGGGCAACAAGGTGCAATACATATAGGCACGCTGCAAAGAACGCCGCAATGATTACAATTTTCAAAACAAGGGTTAAAAACTTGATTCATAATTGAAGTTTTTGAGCATTTTTATGTTTAGCAAATTCTTATTTTAAAATGAATCTTTATGAAAATTTATTTTCCAAAATAAATATGCACAATTCTTTCTACAAAATTTTATAATTTTCAAAAGGTTTATAATTTTTAATAAATTTTTAAGTTTATCACAGCTGTGTAATTTGAAATCCAATGATTCAATTAAATATTTAATTGACTAGAGTCTCTTAATGATCGACCAACTTTATGCTGAAATTTAAATATGAAATTTTCCACTACATTTAATAACTTTTAATGTTCAAATAATGAGTTTTTGGGTTATTAGTATAACCCTTTTATGCAGATAAAAGTGAGACGAGTAAATGATTTAAATTAGAACTTCAAAAAAATCATTCTCCCTAATGTTTTGCTAACTTCCTAACTCAAATGTAGCTTATGTAGGGAAGTCTATTTAGGTTTTAATATCATTTTATTTTTACCCAACTTAAATATTTTTCCAAATATCAAAAAGAAAAAAAAAAGAATTTGTTAGTACAATTGACCACTTTGTGATAGGGATTGATCATTGAATTTTAGTATTTGAGCAAATATTAAGTTACGATCATATTGTATTTGATATGTATATTTGAGTGATGTAAATTTGAGGGGAAACTCATGAAGATTATTTAGCATGACCTAAGTCAGTTGATGACTCAATGATTTCAGGTCTCTAAAGGTCACATAAAAATGATATGAAACATCTAAACAACAAAGAGCATCAAGATATCATTGAACAAGAGACAAACTATGTAAGTCGAGATGACAAATGATACATGGAGTAAGCTAAAAACTCGAGTGCATATGAAAGACAGCCTAACAAAAGATGGTCTTAAGGCTAAGGTTCTTAGTGAGTTGAGTGTTGAAAGATGACACATGAATCTCAATATAGGTGAATTTGACTATTAGAATTGGCCATAGTTGGCATATCAATCAACACATGCATTTAGTTGATTAATAATTGAGTCAATTCAAGTGTTTCAGCCATCAAAACAGAATACATTTATTTAATATTATAATTGGTGTATGTCAATTGATTGGCAAGTCAATCGACTATTGAGGATTGAATTGACAGTCAATTCAAGTTAATTGGATAGTAAATAGAATATTTTTATTTATAGTTGTAAACTTTTGAAAATATAAATTACGGAATAATAAGTTCATATTTCACTGTATATAGATGCTAAAAAAAAAACTATGAACTTCAATCACAAACATCTCGTAATCCTCATAGTGAGAATGGTAGTCACGTAGAACGAACTACTATCACAATCTTCACGTCTCAATCCTAAATCCGGTGATTATGATGACTGTCTCTTGTTCTTCTCAATAAGAGATCTGCACCTTGCACTGTCTATCTTCACGCACAACACTGCACATAAAAAATCTCATGACTCCTTTCTTCACTCATGCAACCCTCTCCTTGCCTCAACCACTATCAATGCACAACTAACCCTCACACTTCTTCAGAAGAAGTATAAATAAGGAAGAAGAAAGGAAGATGTGAACATGGAATAATGGATGGTTACCTATTACCCATGACAACATGCCATAATGTGGGCATATAACCTACATCTCCCACTTGCACATGAGAGCTTTTATTTTCGTCACTATATCACATCTCATGTGATACATCACATCATCCTACTAGGCTTTCACACAGAGTTTGACATCGTGTGACTTGCGAGTTCACCTACATATAAAAACTGCTCAATGCACCTGTTAGGATGATTGAGTAGTCATCATTGTATCATAAGATATAATATCTCGCTACTCCTAAGATCCAAGACTAATTACATCCGATCGAACTTCTTTCCTCATCGAAAAAAATCCCCAAATTTTGTTTGATTTTATATTCACTAATATGTTTAATCCATATATGGATAAACATAAAAGACTAATCGGTGAATGTATATTACAATGATGTATAGTCAATTGGTCTTCCTTTTCCCAAACTTAAATCTATCAGTCGCAACTCAGCTGCTTTCCTAGACTTATCCCTCATATCTCAATTTATCTTCCGAATCATCAATAAACAAATTAAAGTAGCAAACACTGAATTAGGACCTCAAGAAACAGCCGAAAGTAAGGCCCAAAGGATCTTTGATCTCACATAGTAGAACTCGGGATATTCATTTACTGTCTCAAGTAATAAGATTCCCACTTTCCCTAATTGATTTGTCACACGTGGTATGAAATATGTGTCACAGTATTGTTCTCCATTTCTTATAAAGGCATATGTCAGATTTCTCTAATACTGTGCAAGTATGGAACTCAGTGTACATATAAGACTCTGCTCAGTCATCTCAGAGAGAATATCTCAAAGACAATATCACAAATCACAAGTGATATCTGAGATCTCAAACCTAACTGCTTACAGGAAACATGGATGTGACTACACCCATATCGGTCATGTCGTACATGACCTCATCCTGAACACATATCAGAGCAACTTAAATTTGTTGGGATGTATACTGAAAGCCTAACCTTTGTATGGACATCTTCATTTTGAAATAAGAATCACATGATCATTGTTTGCATATTTATAGTTATGGATATTTTCTGATACTTTACATTGTAGATAACATGGTGTGATGTATCACACAGAAGATCATGTTATCAGTTCCTTGTAGAGTACATAAGTAGAGGCTCACAACCAAGATGGTTTTGGACAAACCATTGGTATGGTTGTAGTGTAATTTGGTATTGGTTTATCTTGACCATAGAATTATACTAGTACACTTTGTGTGTATTGAGCAGGACCGACATAGAGGTGATTCAATTTATTGCTGACTATATAATTGAATTGGGCCTCAGATATTATGGTGTACATGCTCTTAATCCCGATATAATAACGGACACATGTACTTAATATTTATTTCTTTGATTTACCAATGGGCAAGATTTATGAGTTAAATCAATAGGCCCGGTAAGTTAGGAAATAATATTATTTACATGGTGTGACGTTGATTATAGGAGGAAACCATGTCCTATATATTAGGATGATGATGTCCCCTTAAGGAGCTCATAAGGATCATCATGTAAATCCTACAGGTGGACTTGGTCCAGTATGATGATAAGGTTGAGTGGTACTACTCATGGAGCTAGATATTAATTAATTAATTGTCAGTAAATTAATTAATTAACAGACATTCGATATCTTAAACACGGGGAGATATTTATACAACTAATATATGAAACCCATATTTAATTATGGGGGTTGGTGAGGTAGATCAATGATAATCCTCTAGTGGAATGGATTATCATTAATGGATCAGATTTTATGTGGATCGGATCTATTAGGTGGCTAAGATCCAACTCCTCCTCATGGTCCCTATTGTAGCCTATTAAAACCCTCATGAAGCCTAGATCCAACGGACATGATTAAAAGGAGGCTTGGGCAAAATCTATAAATATGCTTCCAAGGCTTGGGAGGCAAGATGATTATCAGAGATTAGGGTTTGAGTTAGGGTTGGCTTGGGCAGCAAGGAGATAGGAGGTGTGCTAGGGTTTGTCCCTTTGGCCGGCGGCACAAGAGAATTAGGTTTATTTTCCTTCTTTTGTCTCTTGGTCGGCGCAACCTCATCTTCTCCTATGGCTAGCGGCGCCATCTTGATCCTCTTCCCTTGGCCAGCGGAAACGGTTAGGGTTTGGAACTCCTTCTCTCAACCTTTGGCCGACGCCCTCTCCTCTCCCTCTCCTAGGGCTGGTGGCAACCCCTCTTTATGATTGGTGGTCAGCACAAGCAAGGAGAAGAAGAGAGTTTGTTCTTCCCTTGTTCGGGGCGAGCAAGGATGGGAAGACGCAATCTAGGAGGCTTCAACTCTTGGAGGATCATTTCCCACACAATGTCCAAGAGGAGGATAGGTCATACAATAGAAGATCAAGAGGTAAACAAGAGGTATAATTCTTGTTCAAGTTTCTTTCTTGTTCTATGTAATTTGTTTGTATTTGTATGATCATGGACCCCGAAGATAAACACAAAAATCGGTGATCTGTACATCATCTATTCCGCGACTAATCGAGGAAAAAAGTTAGGTTGCTTGAACAACAAGTTTGTTCAAGCGACGACTCAAATCGAGAAGCACAATGATGGATCGGTTGCTTGGGTAATCCATCTTTTTTTGGATTAATTTTTTTTTATTTGGGGACGTATGATTGGATCGCCATGCACAAGCGACCAAGGCGAAGTGAGAAGCGAAGCTTCGACCCTTCAAAATTCTAGTAGGGTTACTCTCAAAACCTCTTACAGTTAGAAATCGTCTTATCTTCACTCTTGGAGGCGGTCACTCGTATGAGAGAGTTGACCTTGCCTAACTGACATATCTATTATATCTCATAACATATATATAATAAGTGCATTACATATAATTATAAGTTTGACCAAATAATACAAAAGATCATATATATCATTAAGCATTAAGCATCACTGTTGTCAATGAAGTACAAGTTGAAAATTTTCATAAAATATCTAAACCCAATGACTCTCTATGTCCCACAGAGAAGTCTCCAGTGATAGGTTTGGTAAAAGGGTCATCCACCATATTGTGTGTTGAAATGTACTTAACAGTCACTTCATTCTTCTCAATGATATCTCTCACATAATGGTATTTGGTATCTATGTGTTTGGTTCGACTATGAAACTTAGAATCTCGAGTGTAAGCGATAGCGACTTTATTATCACAATAAATCATTACTGACCTCACACTATCCGCTACAACTCCTAAGTCATCCAATAGTCTTCTGATCCAAACACTCTACTAAACTGCTATTGAGTATGCCACGAACTCAACCTTCATTGTAGATAAATCAACATAGGTTTGCTTCTTACTTCTTCAAGAGATGGTCTCGTCATTAAGCAAGAATGTGAAACCTAATGTTGATTTATGTTTATCCAGATCACCTCCCAATCAGTATCTGAATAAGCCACTAGTCGCAAATCACCTCCTCCATAACATAGAGAAAAATTGGCAGTTCCTTTAAGATATCAAAAAATTCTTTTTGTTGGTGCAGGGGAACCTAAGTCGAACCTGTATTTTGATTATGGCAAAAGACGCAAAGTCAAGGATATATCATTATCTCACGAGCTGAATCGAGTGTGCAGAAAAGTGCTAAAGCTGAAGCTGAAGGCTAGCGACACCCGGAGGAAGCCGCGGTGGTCGGGCGACACTCGAGTGACTTCGGAGGGAGCCGAAGGAATCGAGTGGAAGGCCAAAAGCGAAAGCGACGCAGTAAGTATCGAGGTATGCTCGTGTGTGTGAGCGTAAGTGAGGTCGTATCCTCCTTACGGGGATGGTCTTACCAAAGATATCCCATCGATGGTCTAGGTCGAGATCGGACGGTCGAAGGCTGTTGAAATAATATTTTCTTTGAGCTAACTTTGCCTTGCAGCTAGCATCGTCATCGCGGCTTGGAGGACTCATTGCTCTTCATCGACGATCGTTTCATCACAAGACTCAACCGATGCTACCATCCGATCGATGATGATGGCCATCGATCGATGGTCAATGATCGACCGAGGAGTCAAGGCTTATCACCCCATTTCAAGGAGGTTTTGTGTCCATTTGTGATTGGTTGAAGACTCATTCGATGAGGGGCTCAAAGGCTATAAAAGGAGGGCTTGTCTTAGGGTTTTTCATCAATTAAAAAGCTTCCAAGTGCTTCCGGTACGCTACGAGTCTCCGACATTCCTACGACGAAGCTCTCTGATACCAATGACTAGGGTTTCATCTTTCCATCTACGAGTCGTCGCTATAATCTAAGTTTAATTCAATTATGTACTTCATTTTATTTTGGTTTTATCGTAACGAGAAGAGGGGGAGTGTCCCTCTATCTCGAGTCTCTTTCGTGGTTTTTGTATCCGATTAACTCCTACCTCCAACGAGGAGGAGTTCATTAGTGATTTGCCCTCCGTGCGTGATCAAGGATCACTAGGGCCTTGGAGTAGTAGCCGAAGGCTACGAACCAAGTAAAAAATCTACTTGTCTCTTTTATTTTTTATTTATCTTTCTGTCGAAAAAGTGTTTTGAAACGAATTCGTACGAAAAAGTTTTATCGTTATTCACCCCCCCTCTAGCGATCCGCTCGATCCAACACTTTTCACTGCTCTCTAATGATCCCTTCCAGGATTTGCTTAATATCTACATACCAGATCGACTGCATAACATATGTCTGATCGTGTATACATCATTATGTACATAAAGCTTCCAACTACACAAAAATAAGGTACTTTACTTATTTCCTTTATTTCTTCTTGAGTTTTAGGGCACATCATCAAACTAAGATCTTCACCTTTAATGATTGGAGTATCTATGTGATTGCAATTATTCATCCCAAAATGTTCAAGAATTTTCTTAATGTAAGTTTCTTGTGAAATAACCAAATATCTTCTTGAGCGATCCCTCTGAATATGTACTCCAAGGATGAACTCAGCTTTACCCATGTCTTTCATGTCGAAAGTAGATGATAACCATATCTTAATAGTTATCAAATATTCAATATTGTTCCCAGCCAACATTATATCATCCACATATAATGACAGAATCACAAATGAGTTATTTGATCTAATCAGATATACACAATGATCCTCCTCGACTATTGTAAAACCATAAGATATCATCCCCTGTGAAATCTTAGGTACCATCATCTGGATGATTGTTTTAGGTCATATATCGACTTTCGGAGTCGACAGACCTTATCTTCCTAACCTACTAGAATGAACCTAGCAGGTTGCTCCATATAAATCTCCTCATCCAAACTTCCATTAAGGAAGGCGGTCTTCACGTCCATTTGATGTAACTCTAGATCTAAACTCGTGACAATCGCTAAATGTAAAAAGATCGAAGTAAACTTGACTACTGAAGAGAAGCTCTCCTCGTACTCAATACCCTTTATCTGTGTGTAACCTTTAGCTACCAGACGAACCTTATACCTCTCGATCGATCCATCGATCTTCCTTTTGATCTTGAGAACCCACTTGTTCCCAATGGCCTTTCTATCCTCAGGTAAGTCAATTAGGTCCCATACCTCATTGACTTTCATTGATTCCATTTCTTCATGCATGACCTTAAACCATTTGTCTTTTGCAAAACCCTCGAGGGCCTCTTTCAGAGTCCTCGGATCTTCCTCATTTTCTGGAGTCACAATAAGTATCTCATTCTCAATTGGGAAATGATGACGAGGTACATTTCCCCGAGCACTCCAATGAGGAGGGAAAGCCTTCTCACCTTCATATGGAGCACTCTCACTAGGACCAAGATCCACTTCAGGGTCTTGAATCCTGCTGCTGGGATCCACTGAGCCACTAAGCTCTTCCATCTCATAGAAGGTAAAATCTCGATCGATTTCTCCTCTCTTAGGAAAATAATTCTTGAGAAATATGACATCACGAGACTTTGACTGTGACATCCGTATTTTTTCTTAGGAAAACATATCCTTTGGAGTATTCAAAGTATCTGATAAAGATACACTTCTTTCCTAGAGGACCTAAGTTGTCGTACTTGTGCGATGAATCGTTAACATAACCGGCACAACCCCATGGCCTCAAATGACTAAGGATAGGTTGCCTCCCTGTCCAAAGCTCATATGGGGTGTTGACTGTTGGTGCAATCGGCCCAGGTCACGTTTGACCAGGACTCGAGTTTGACTCGAGTGATGTTTTGATGTTTGACAAAGTGTTTGACATTGATGTTTGACATTGATGTCGGTTAATATGTTTTGGAGAGATTGTTTATACAATCGACCCAGGTTATAATTGACCAGACTCGAGTTTGACTCGAGGGAGACTTTTGTGGTTGACTAGGGTTGACCATGTGTTTATGGGAAAGTCCAAGTCATGGGTACTTGGCATGGAAAGTCCAAGTGGGACACTTGGCATTTGGGAAAGTACAAGTCTTGAGTACTTGGCATGGGAAGTCCAAGCATGGGTCTTGGCAAATGAGAAGTCCAAGCATGGGTCTTGGCAAATGGAAAGTCCAACATGGGTTGGCAAGGGAAAGTCCAAGCTTGAGTCTTGGTATTTGGGAAGTCCAAGGGGATTGACATTGGCGGCGTAAAGTCCAAGCGGAGTCTTGGCGGCGTAAGTCCAATGTGCCTTGGCGGTGAACACACCGTTAGCATGACATAGCCGATGGAAGCACCAGGAAGCTAGCGCGATGGATGAACAAGTCATGGATGACTTGGAGGGATCCGAGAGGCGTGAGGCTGATGGAGGTGGCTAGAAGGCTTAGGTCTAGGCTAAGGGTGGTCTAGCAAGTATGGGGGCACCATACTTGGGTTAAAACCTCATTCTTGAGGTTGGCAGTCGACTGACATTATGGCCGGTTCGACTGCCGGGAGTCGACTCGAGTTCGACCGGCTTGAGAGCTTTAGCGGCCGATCGCTCATGGGAGCAATGATCGATGTCGATGGCGCGATCGCTAAGGGATGGCCCGATCGCCAATGAGTGGCGAGCAGCGATCGCCCGTGAGCCGATCGGGCGCGATACGAGGCGTGCCGCGCCAATGTTGGCCGATCGGTGAGAGTCCCGTTGGAACTTGTCCAACGTGGATTGAGCCGTTGTCTCACAGCTACAGTGTTGGCAGTCGACTGGTGATTTATGGCAGTCGACTGCCAGGCGGAAATCCAGCCCGACGCGAGATAAAAGGAAGCTGTTTGTGGAGATTGCGGCATCAGTTCTTGGGGAGCTTTCTTGAGGCGATTTGAAGGCGATTTGTAGGTGCATTTCAGGGCCCTTCAACCTCATCCAAGCAACCAACAAGCAAAGCGCTCAAACCCTAGTTTTGTAAAGTGTTCTTTACATTTCCTTTGTATTTGCATGTATTTCCTTAGATTATTGTTGTAATCTTGTGTACGAGGTTTCTCCGCCTCCGACTTGTTGTCGAGAAGGAGTTTATTGATTAGTGATTGCATTGGCGTCGCTAGAGCTCGTTAGAGCTCGATCCGTGGAGTAGGAACCGTTACGGTTCCGAACCACGTTATATGCTTGTGTTGTGATCGTGTTGTGATTGTGTGTCTTGTTATATTTATTTGTTATTACTATTCCGCTGTGCTAACAAGATTGTAGACGATCGAACGCGAAAGAATATCATCTACGTACGGTATCACGCTATTCACCCCCCCCTCTAGCGGCCTCAAATCTCCAACATTGACTACGAACTTCATTGGAACATGATTAAGGACATAAGCAACAGTCAATAATGCATCTCCCCAATGAGAGATAGGTAAATTGATTTGCACCATCATAGACCTCTCCATTTCCAAAAGAATCCTATTCCTTCTCTCGATGACTCCGTTCTGCTGAGGAGTAGAAGGAATAATCAACTGGCTTATAATGTCTTTTTCAAAACAGAACTCTTTAAACTGCTCAAACAGATACTTGTGCCCCTGATCAGTTCTGAGAGTTTTCACTCTCAAGTCTAGCTGATTTTCAACCACGCTAATAAACCTCCTGAAACACTCCAGTACCTCATACTTGTGAGAGATCAAGTAGACATAACCGAAACATCTGTAATCATCTATAAATATAATAAAATATGTGGCTCCATTTCGTGCTTTCACATTCATGGGTCCACAAATCTCAGAATGAATCAACTGCAATGGAGTCCCAACTCTCAATGCTTTCCCAAATGGTTTTCTCTTAGATTTTCCTGCTAAGCAATACTCACACAAGGGCAACTCGACCTTAGTTAGCTGACCTAACATGTCATTTGATGCTAACTGACCCATTCTCTCTTGTCCTATGTGGCCAACTCTGCTATGTCATATATTTACATCATCAGCTACACTATCAGATACAAAAGCAATAGATACCGAATAAAATTTATGAAATGAAATTAAAGTAAGTGCATAAAGTACCTCATGAGCTATACTGTAACATACTAAAGTATTGTTATATGAGATGGAAACTTTAGAGCTTCCAATTGAAACATTGTATCCTAACTAGTCTAGACAATGGACAGAAATGAGATTTCGCCGAATAACTGAAGCATACAATACATCATGAAGATACAAGACTTGATTACTTTGCAGCATCAGCTTGCAAGTTCCAATCCCTATCACCTCCATGAATGCCCCGTTTCCCACATACAACCTTCTAGCTTGTGGACTTAAGCGGTGAAAATCTACGTAAGCACTCCTATCTTGAGCTACATGGTGTGTGGCTCCTGAGTCTACAATCCACAAAGGAGATGAGTTAACAAACATCACATTAGATGGCGCATAACTTAAACCATGTAAAGAGGAAGCATATACCTTTCACTTGCCACACTCATGTGCGAAATGCCCAAGCTTATCACATATGTAGCATGGGACTTTACTCTTTACGAGCTCCTTTTTCTTGCTCTTCTAACCCTTTCCAATTGTCTTAACGAATGACTTCTTCTTGCCAGGACCCTTAGTCTTCTTCTTATGTTTGCACCACTTGCGCTTTATTCTCCAAGAGCCCTTACTCGATTGCACAAAGTTAGCATGACACGAAGCAGACTTGGTCACCTCCTTGTACTCCTCCTAGAGCTCCTAGTACCTACTCACATCCATGAAAGTTCAGATACTTTCAGTGTGTGTAAGGTAGGTCTTAACAACATCCCAAGAGTTATACAACGACTGGATCATTCCTAGCCCTCGAAGCACTTTCGACATCAACTCCCCCAAATTCTTTAAATTTGCAATCATAGTCAACATATGCATTAAATGTTGTTTCATAGTATGATCATATCTCTTCTTATAAGTGAAGGGTTTTTCCCGGAAACTCTCCCACTAATTGTAGGGTTTAGCTTATCGAGTCCGTGAGGGGAAACTTCGCTTCCCACTTCACCTCGGTCGCTTGTTCATGGCGATCCCATCGATGTCCCTGGATTAAACAAATTTAATCCTAGAAATAAGGGATTGCCCAACCAATCAAGTCATCATCGTGCTATTCGTTTAGAGAGGTCACTTGAACAAACTCGTTGTTCAAGCGACCATCCTCTATTCTACGAGTAGACATGGAATAGATGATGTCCGGATCGCCGGGTTTTATGTTTATGCTCGGGATCCAAGTATTATTTAGCCATATACAAATTTATATCATGCTCATAGTTGAAAAACAAATACAAGCAAGTAACCATCCACACAAAACATGCATATAATTGAAAAGCAATTATAAACATAATACAAAAGAACACTAATCAAAATAAACAAGATTATACCTCTTGTTATACCTCTTGATCTTCTATTGTATGTCCTTCCTCCTTTCGGACGTCGTGTGGGCGACGATCTACCAAAAGTTGAAGCCTCCTAGATCACCAATCTTCCTTTCCTTGTTCACTCCGAACAAAGGAAGATCCTTAAACAAAACTCATCTTCCTATCTAGAACCGGCCACCAAGTCAATAAACTCGATGTTGCTGCCGACCAAGGAAGAAAACATGGAGTATGGAAACCAACCAAAGGAGAAACAACAAGGGCATGGGCGCGGGCCAACACTTGGAGAAGAGAAAGGAAAACACTCCTTCTCCTTGTTGCCGCCCAAACCCTAAACTAAGCTCTCCTAATTTCTGGCCAAGGATGAAGGGGAGAAGAATAGATTGATCTTTGGCCAAGGTAGAGGGAAGAAGAAATAGGGGCCGCCCAACCTTAGGAAGAGGAAGGAGAAGCTTCCTCCCCTTGTTGCCGCCCAACACCAACACCCAAACCCTAACCCTAGCCCCACTCCTATTCCTATCCCAACTAGGATTGGTTGCCGCCCATGGGAAGCAACCCTAAACTCATCCATCACAAGCCATAGATGAAAGGGAGAAGCTTGGGTGCCGGCCAAAACAAGGAGAGAAGAAGGAAGAAGGGTTTCGGCCACCAAAGGAAGAAGAAGAAAAAAAACTTTCCTTAATTGTGGCCACCAAAAACCCTAACCTCCCTTGCTCTTGCCGCCCAAAACCCTAGCCCCCTTTCCTCTCCATTGTCTTGCCGGCCACCCCTAGTCCACCCTTTTATAGAGTTAAGGATAAGCCTTGATTTAATCTCCACCATTGGTTCTAGGGATTTAATCTCAACCGTCGGATCTAGAGATTTAATCTCAACCGTCGGATCTTAGAGATTTAATCTCTACCTTTGGATCTAGAGTTTTGTTTCTATCCATTAGATCAAAGCTTCATGAGGTGTTAATAGGCTATAATAGGGACCATGAGGAGGAGTTGGATCTTGGCCACCCATGGATCAAGCCCATATAAAGTCCGATCCACTAATGATTATCCATTCCACTAGAGGATTATCAATGATCTACCTCACCAACCCCCATAAGTTAATATGGGCTCCATATATTATTTATACATTTTCTCCACGTGTTTAAGATCTCGAATGTCCATTGATTAATTAATTTACTGACCATTAATTAATCAACATCTAACTCCTTGAGTAGTACCACTCAACCTTTTCATTATGCCGGACCAAGTCCACCTGCAGGGTTTACATGATGAACATTATGAGCTCCTCAAGGGGACATCATCATCCTAATATATAGGACACAGTTTCCTCCTATAATCAACGACACACCATATAAATAATATCATCTCCCAACTTACCGAACCTATCGATTTAATCTATAAATCTCGCCCATTGGTAAATCAAAGAGATGAATACTAAGTATATGTGCCCGTTATTATATCGGGATTAAGAGCATGAACTAAATAATATCTGAGGTCTGATTCGATTATGTAGTTAGTAATAAATCGAATCACCTCTAAGTCGGTCCTGCTCAATACACTCAAAGTGCACTAGTGTGATTCTATGGTCAAGACAAACCAATACCAAATCACACTACAACCATTCCGATGGTTTGTCCAAAGTCATCTCGGTTGTGAGCCTTTACTTATACTTTACAAGGAGTCGATAACATGATCTCCCATGTGACACCACACACCATGTTATATACAATTTAATGTATTAGACAATATTGCATAACCATAAAAATGCAAACAATGATCATGTGATTCTTATTTCAAAATAAAGATGTTCATACAAAAGGTAGACTTTTCAGTATATATCTCTACAATCTCCCACTTATACTAAAAGACTATGCTGTCCTCATACTACCATACATCTGATTCCCCTTCCCTCCACATGCCTATCAAAGCTCTCGCTAGAAGGGCCTTAGTGAAAGGGTCTACCAGGTTATCCTCTGATGCAATCTAGGTGACTGCAACTTCTACCTCCTTTACGATTTCTCGTATCAGGTGGTACTTGCGCTCTATGTGTTTACTTGCCTTATGAGCTTGTGTTTCCTTCGAGTTTGCAACTGCACCATTATTATCACAATAAATTGTGATAGTACTGGGCAAACCAGGAATCACATCCAAGTCCATCAGGAAGTTCTTGAGTCACACAGCTTCTTTGGCCGCCACATAGGCTGCCACATACTCAGCTTCCATGGTGGAGTCTGCCACGCATTTCTGCTTGACACTTCTCCATACATTGGCTCCACCTCCCAAAGTAAACACAAAACCTGAGGTAGACTTACTGTTATCCCTATCATATTGAAAGTCGGAATCTGTGTAACCCACAGGGAGTAATTGGTCTGCCCGATAAACCATCATATAATCCATAGTCCTTCTCAAGTACTTCAATATATGCTTTATTGCAGTCCAATGCCCCTGTCCTGGATTACTCTTATATCTGCTAACCATGCCCACAGCAAAGCAGATATCTGGTCTCGTACATAGCATCGCATACATAAGGCTTCCTATCGCCGAAGCATAAGGAACCGCCTTCATCTCCTCTATCTCCTCAGATGATCTAGGATACATCTCCTTAGATAAAGGAACTCCATTCCTAAAAGGTAGAAAACCCTTCTTGGAGTTTTGCATGCTAAGACGATCCATAATCGTGTCTATGTATGAAGCTTGGGATAAGCACAACATCCTTTTCCTACGATCCCTTATAACCTTGATCCCAAGGATGTGTCCCACCTCTCCCAAGTCCTTCATATCAAAATGTTTAGACAACCATACCCTTACGCCCGATATCACTTTGATATTGTTGCCAATCACCAAAATGTTATCTATGTATAGTAGAAGAAATATCACTACGTTTCTGTCACATCTCTTGTATACACAAGACTCATCCGGACTTTGAATAAATCCATAAGACTGGATTACCTCATCAAAGCGGATGTTTCAAGACCTCGAAGCTTGCTTCAATCCATAAATGGACCGATTAAGCTTACATACAAGATGCTCTTTGCTAAGATACTGTATCTTTATCTTGGATTGCCTCGTCATATGTCCAGGGATCAGGTTCATGTTCGCCAGGAATCAAATCAGAAGATTCTCCCAAGAACATGAATCTATTAGGCTGTCTTACAACCCTCCCACTACGACGAGGTATCACCTGTGTATCCTCTGTGACACGCGATGCAGTGACTTGTGGTAGTATCTTATTCCTTCGCTCTGCTACACCATTCTGCTGGGGTGTGCCAGGTGCAGTCATTTGGGCTTGAATCCCAGCTTCTGATAAGTAGTTCCTAAACTCTCCCAAGAGGTATTCACCACCACGATCAGATCATAGTGTCATCCATATCTTGAATAATCATCTATGAAAAAGAAGAAATATTCAAGACTATCTCTTGCCTGGATAGACATAGGACCATACGAATCAGTATGAACCAATTCTAACACATCTTTGGCTCTATGCCCCTTGTCCTTAAAAGACCTCTTAGTCATCTTACCCTCCAAGCAAGATTCACAGGTTGGGAGATCCTCCACCACTAATGAACCCAAAGGTCCATCAGCTATCAACCTTTGAATTCTGCTTAGGTTAATATGACCAAGCCTAAGATGCCAAAGATATGTTTGGTTCATCTTTGAAGGTTCTTTTCTCTTATTGGAATTAGAAGATGAGTTATTAACTTCTATTTGCATCGTGGGAGCATTTGGTTTGAGTGTATACAAATTTCCTATCAATGTACTTGAACAGATATTCTCCCTATTTCTTTTTATAACAACTCTGTCATAAAAAGAAATAGAATATTCATCCATAAATAATTTAAAAATTGAAAATAAATTCTTTCTAAATAAAGGTACATAAAGGGAATTTTCCTGAACCAACGTTTTATTTTTCTCAAAAGATAAATAAAACATCTCCCACTGCAATAGCTGGCACCTTCATGACATTGCCCAAGTAAATGGTAATCTCTCCCTCAGCTTGTCGTCGGGTTTCTTGGAACCCCTGCAAAGTATTGCAGACATGATCACTGGCTCCCGTATCTACACTCCAGGTGCCAGTAGATAACACCGCTAATCATGTTTCAATGACTAGTCCAAAAGATATACCTTTGTTCTACTTCGGATTGGGACAGTCCTTCTTCCAATGTCCATCCTGCTTACAAGTGAAGTACTTGTCTTTCGGCTTCTTTACTCTTCCCTAAGATCCTCCCACCACCTTTGCTCCACCTTGTTTCTCCTTCTTCTTGCCTTTTGGCTTAGAAGTAGAAACCTTTTTGAGCAACCATGGCTTGAGGACACTCTTCGAAGAGTGCATACTTGTACTCCTTAGCAGATAAGACAATATCTAGATTCTTTTCCAATCAACATTTTTTTGGGTACAGTAAGTTTATTTCCTTTAGTATCATAGTAAGTGGACTGAAAGTCATTTTTGAAAATCCTAAGAATCACATAGATCATTACTGTAGATTTCAAAAAATTATTGATTCCTCAAACAATAAAATTTCAAAATCCACCAACACCTCAAAACACCGAGAATATCGTATGCCACGATAGTGTGGACGTATACGAATTCTACATTTGTAAGAGGAGGTTTTACCCATTAATTTTACTATCTTGTCAAGCTAACTTTTTGACAAGTAAAATTAATAGTTGGTTTTTCTTTGGCCCTACAAATAAAAGCAGTGACTCCGATGGGGAGGATACTTATATTTATATCTAAGTGTTCACCATTACTCGGTACCAAGGTAATTATCTCGGGTTATGTGCCTTCCGATGGGGAAGTACACATGCTCCTTAATAATTTCCTATAACCATATTCGACCTTGTGATCCACAAACAAACTCATCCGATGGGGAGGAAGGCACTCAGAGCTGACGCACAAGTTTGCTTGCATCGCATGTCAAATCGTAATGGAGGCCGTGGGAATTTATAAAAATTTCCCTCTCCCACTTAGTAATTTGGAATTGAGGAATTTTCCTAGGTTACGACATGCATATAAAAAAAGCAATAAATATGAAAAATAAATTATTTTCCAACTATTATGGCTTTTGTCTTCAATATGTCTCCCATCGCATCGCCATCTCGTCCACTCCTCCTACGCCATGTACGAGCCATCCGGAGATCCGAGCCGAGACTAAAACCTATTTTAATTTACATCCATCGATCCTATACTCCACGAGGGAGTGTAGATGAAGTCTAGATCAAAAGTAAAATAAAATAAAGAGTGGCTAAACAATGCCGTATCTAATTTACAAAAATCAAATACTAGCCTCGTCAACCCCGAGGATTCAACAAAATATACACATACAATCACATACACACATATGGCCATAATAGTCGGATCTTATGCCTGCAACCAAAGAGTTAAACTACGCATATCCTACTATTATCCGACACATATAATATATGAAAAGTGCATAAAATATTAACCGAATCCTAAACACACAAAACCGAAAACCTTGGCTCTGATACCAATTGAAGGGTTTTTCCCGGAAGCTCTCCCACTAATTGTAGGGTTTAGCTTATCGAGTCTGTGAGGGGAAACTTCGCTTCCCACTTCACCTCGGTCGCTTGTTCATGGCGATCCCATCGATGTCCCCGGATTAAAAAAATTTAATCCTAGACATAAGGGATTGCCCAACCAACCAAGTCATCATCGTGCTATTTGTTTAGAGAGGTCACTTGAACAAACTCGTTGTTCAAGTGACCATCCTCTATTTTACGAGTAGCCACGGAATAGACGATGTCCAGATCGCCGGTTTTTGTGTTTATGCTCGGGATCCAAGTATTATTTATCCATATACAGATTTATATCATGCTCATAGTTGAAAAACAAATACAAGCAAGTAACCATCCATACAAAACATGCATATAATTGAAAAGCAATTATAAACATAATACAAAAGAACACTAATCAAAATAAACAAGATTATACCTCTTGTTATACCTCTTGATCTTCTATTGTATGTCCTTCCTCCTTTCGGACGTTGTGTGGGCGACGATCTACCAAAAGTTGAAGCCTCCTAGATCACCAATCTTCCTTTCCTTGTTCACTCCGAACAAAGGAAGATCCTTAAACAAAACTCATTCCTATCTAGAACCGGCCACCAAGTCAATAAACTCGATGTTGCCGCCGGCCAAGGAAGAGAACATGGAGTATGGAAACCAACCAAAGGAGAAACAACAAGGGCATGGGCGCCGGCCAACACTTGGAGAAGAGAAAGGAAAACACTCCTCCTTGTTGCTGCCCAAACCCTAAACTAAGCTCTCCTAATTTCCGGCCAAGGATGAAGGGGAGAAGAATAGATTGAGCTTTGGCCAAGGTATAGGGAAGAAGGAAGAGGGGCCACCCAACCTTAGGAAGAGAAAGGAGAAGCTTCCTCCCCTTGTTGCTGCCCAACACCAACACCCAAACCCAAACCCTAGCCCCACTCCTATTCCTATCCCAACTAGGATTGGTTGCCGCCCATGGGAAGCAACCCTAAACTCATCCATCATAAGACATAGATGAAAGGGAGAAGCTTGGGCGCCGGCCAAAACAAGGAGAGAAGAAGGAAGAAGGGTTTCGGCCACCAAAGGAAGAAGAAGAAAAAAAACTTTCCTTAATTGTGGCTACCCAAAACCCTAACCTCCCTTGCTCTTGCCGCCCAAAACCCTAGCCCCCTTTCCTATCCATTGTCTTACCGCCCACCCCTAGTCCACCCTTTTATAGAGTTAGAGATAAGCCTTGGTTTAATCTCCACCATTGGTTCTAGGGATTTAATCTCAACCGTCGAATCTAGAGATTTAATCTCAACCGTCAGATCTTAGAGATTTAATCTCTACCTTTGGATCTAGAGTTTTGTTTCTATCCATTAGATCTAAGCTTCATGAGGTGTTAATAGGCTACAATAGGGACCATGAGGAGGAGTTGGATCTTGGCCACCCATGTATCAAGCCCACATAAAGTCCGATCCACTAATGATTATCCATTCCACTAGAGGATTATCTTTGATCTACCTCACCAACCCCATAAGTTAATATGGGCTCCATATATTATTTGTACATTTTCTACCCGTGTTTAAGATCTCGAATTTCCGTCGATTAATTAATTTACTGACCATTAATTAATCAACATCTAACTCCATGAGTAGTACCACTCAACCTTTTCATCATCTTGGGACCAAGTCCACTGCAGGGTTTACATGATGAACCGTCTGAGCTCCTCAAGGGGACATCATCATCCTAATATATAGGACACGGTTTCCTCCTATAATCAACGACACACCCTATAAATAATATCATCTCCCAACTTACCGAGCCTATCGATTTAATCTATAAATCTCGCCCATTGGTAAATCAAAGAGATGAATACTAAGTATATGTGCCCGTTATTATATCGGGATTAAGAGCATGTACTAAATAATATCCGAGGTCGATTGATTATGTAGTCGAATAAATCGAATCACCTCTAAGTCGGTCTGCTCAATACACACAAAGTGCACTAGTGTGATTCTATGGTCAAGACAAACCAATACCAAATCACACTACAACCATTCCGATGGTTTGTCCAAAGTCATCTCGGTTGTGAGCCTTTACTTATACTTTACAAGGAGCCGATAACATGATCTCCCGTGTGACACCACACACCATGTTATCTACAATGTAATGTATTAGACAATATTGCATAACCATAAAAATGCAAACAATGATCATGTGATTCTTATTTCAAAATAAAGACGTTCATACAAAAGGTAGACTTTTCAATATACATCCCTACAATAAGTTCTGAACTTATACATCAACATCATCAACTTAAGACCTAATGGTGCACCATATTGTTCTTTAAAATAAATCTAAACCGACATCACTATAGGATACTGTTGGGAATTGACCATCGCTAGAGGGGGGAGGTGAATAGCGTGTTCGTTGACGAAGATGGAAATTGATCGTGCTTGTCTACAATCGTTAGTGTACGCAGCGGAAATAATAATGATAGAAATAAATACACAAAAATAAGCATAAATACACAATAACACCAAGATATAATGTGGTTCGGAACCTTAGGGTTCCTACTCCACGGATTGAGCTCGAATGAGCTCTAGCGATTCAAATATCACTACTAATCACAATACTCCTTCTCGACAATAAGTCGGAGGCGGAGAAACCTTTTACAATGATTACAAAAGTAAAACAAGAAATAAACAAGTAAATACAAACGAAATACACAAAATATGTAAAGAAAACTTTACAAATGCACTTTGGATGCTTGCTTGTTTGATTGCTTGAACCGAGCTTGAAGACCTTGATTTGTACCAACAAATCGCCTCAAAATCGCCCAAGAAATCGCTGCCAAATCCTCCTCCACGAGCTACTTTTATAACCTGCATTCGGGCTGGATTCACACCTAACAGTCGACTGCCATAAGGCCCTAGTCGACTGCCAACAATTTTGTTGTCTCACAACGGACTTAATCCACGTCGGTAATCAAGCCAATGAATACACTGGTAGTCGACTGCCATTACCTAGCAATGATCAGTGGTGTAGTCGTCGATCGATCTACACGAGCATTCTGCTTCCAGACCCGACTGCATCATTGCCATCCATGGAAGTCGATCGCCACCGATCGCCATCGCCAATCTTCATCGTCACGCCGGCAATGGATCGCCAAGGCCTTTGCCGTAGTCGAACCCTAGTCAACTAATAGCAGTCGACTCATCATAATCTCAATCGATTGCCAAGAGTCAACTAGGCTGCCAAGTGTCAAAACACTTGACCAATTGACTGGTCCAAATCCTCAGTCGATTGATACCCTCTATCATAAGGTTTAACCCCAAGTATGATGCCCTCATACTTGCTAGACCACGCTTAGCCTAGACCTAAACCTACTAGCCACCTCCATCAGCCTCACGCCTATCGAATCCCTCCAAGTCATCCATGGCTTGTTCATCCATATGTTAGTCTTCTGGTGCTTTCATCGGCTATTGCCATGCTAACATGGTCTATCCCGCCAAGGCACATTGGGCTTACACTGCCAAGACTACCGCTTGGACTTTATGCCGCCAACCATTGGACTTATGCTGCCAAGACTCCCACTTGAACTTTACGCCGCCAATATCAACCCTTGGACTTTCCTTGCCAACCCATGTTGGACTTTCCATTTGCCAAGACTCATGCTTGGACTTTCTATGTCAAGTACCCATGACTTGGACTTTCCCATTGCCAAGTGTCCCACTTGGACTTTCCATGCCAAGTACCCATGACTTAGACTTTCCCATGATAATCACATTGTCATACATTTTGTCGAACATCAAAATACCACTCGAGTCAAACTCGAGTCTGGTCAATCTGACCTAGGATGTTTCACCAATAGATACTGCATATAGATCAGGATTAGCTCATCATGCATTCTGCTTAGAAGAATAATCCTAGCTTGGTCATCCTTCTTTTTCCAAGAGTGATATACCTCCTGATCTCATCTCACCTGAGCTATGGTTGCCTCCCTGGGGTCCACCATGTTGTGGTTTAGAACCTCCTCGAGTTCTTATTCCTCGAAAACAAATTGAACCTTCTGGTGCTAAATATCATAGTTGTCACCGTTCAGCTTGTCTCCCTTCATGAGATCCAATATGACACTCTTTGATGTAAGTGACTATTGATGCTTAATGTCTCTACTTTGTGTACCCTACTAATCATCAAAACTAAAAAATGACTTGAATATATATTCCAAGACAAGCATATGAATCAACAGACATCATACACCATAACCTAGATTGTATCTCACCATTCGAATTAAGATGCGATACACAAATAATCACATGTACTATAATACCCTCGAAAAGTCTACGTGCCACTTTGAGGGTGTATAAGCCACCCAACATTGGCAACCTTTTTGTCACACTTCTCAGAGATAGCCCTCTTTGTCTTCTCCAAGACACTCGGCTTAGGCATAAATCGAGAGGACTACTCCCACTCTCTAGCCAAGTCCGAATGAATTCTAATATTTGTCGAGTATTATGACTCGTGCCAAGAAATTCAGTGCAAACCCAAGAAACTCTATTTGTGTCGAGCTCTCGAGATCCTTAGTGACCTCGAGCACTAAAAACCTTGTGTAGGATCAAGTTTTACCAAGAGAAGGGGTGAATCTCGGTGTTTAGAAAAATTTTCTCTTATATTTAAAAGCTTTTCTTTTACTTTTTAAAAGATATTAGAGTAGTGCAGTGGAAATATAGTAAAGACAAGTGCTCAAGGTTTTTACTTAGTTCACAACCCTAGTCGAGTTACTACTCCAAGGCTCGTAACCCTTCCTAGGTTCACATAGTCGGGCAATCACTAAAAGCCCTCCGACTTGAGAACTCTCGAACTCAGAGGGGTTTGCTTTTACAAAATGTTGAGGACAAGGTAACACCCTACCATTCCCTCTTAAAGTTTAAGTACACAAAGAGAAATAGAAATACAAAACTAAAGTTATATCGACACTTAGAAGTTTGAACTTGGAGCTCGTAGTGTCAGAGTTGTGAAGTTGTAGCATGTCGAAGCTTCTACAAACAAGGGATGATGGCAACATCACTTCGAAATAGTAGAATTCTTATTTTCAAAGTTGGATCTCCATTTCTTATATAAGTCTTTTTTAGTCAACTGGAACATCCTCCAGTTGACTCTAAATCAGCCTGTCGATTTGGTATTCTGAGCTTCCCAATCAACTAGACCTAGTCCAGTTGACTCCAAGCTTGCTGGCTCCGCTCCTCAACTATTTGGAAAATTTCCTATCTCAGTCGACAAAACCTCTATAGTCGACTGGAGTTTTTTCCATCTCGATCAACTGATCTCCAGTCGATCAATAGAATGCCTTGCCAACTCATCATCCCAATAGACTAGACCATACCCAGTCGACTGGATCTTAGGTGCCTTGAATCTTCCTAGTCACCTGAAGACCTACAAAACTAGATTAGGACAATTCATAATATAATAAGACATGGCAATAGTAATACTATCCGATCTCGATCTTCGAGTCCAACACGAACTCTCTGTCGGATCGATGCCTAGCTTTTCCCCCACTTGAGGACTCGGCCTCACCTCTTCACTCGAGGTTTACTTATTGGCTTTCCTACCGGACTTACCTTTCTTTGACATCTAATCTGACCCACCAGATCTTCATGCCAGCTATCCGGTTTCCCAGGTCTAGTTGGGCTTCTAGTCGGTTGTTCGATCTCTTGACCCAACTGATCTTCTGCCAAATGTCCGGTCCACTTGACCCATCTAGACTTCATGTATGGTGTCCAATCCTCCTTATCTGTCAAGACTTATACTTAGTATCTGGTCAATACGATCTACTAGGACTTTCCTGTTAAGCCTACACACTTAACTTGCACATTAAATCACAAGCTTATCCTAACTTTAACCATAGTTCATTCTTTGAAACTCCCATGATGAGCGACAACTCTACATTTCCAAGGGTCATGCTAGCAATACGTAAACATCAGTTAAAGTTAGGAGGAATATTAGGTTTGCTTCAAATGCATCATGTTCTTAGTAAATCAAGTTCATATGTAATGCATCAAGTTTATGTGCAATGCTAAATCAAGTTCATATGAAATGCATAATGTTCATAGTAAATCAAGTTTATGTGCAATGCATCAATTTCATATGCAATATATAAAGTTCAAGTTCATGTGCAATGCATCTAGTTCACATGCATTTACTTATAACCTTACTCTCTTTCATATGCATTGTATAAAGTTCAAGTTCATGTGCAATACATCAAGTTCACATGCATTTACTTATGACCTTACTCTCTAACTTTAAATCTTACTCTCTCCCCCCTTTAGCAAACATCAAAAAACATTTCCATGACTATGTGTTTTTGAACATTAATTGAGTCCAAGCAATTATCCTTCATGATTTTAAGTTCAATACGCATAAGATCTAAAACAATTTCATAATTATTACACCTTTGAAAACATAAGTCCAAAAATAAATTTTCAAAAAAAAATACTATTTCAAAGTACATATTTGGTTTATCAAAACTCTAAATATCATAAAGCTTAAAATAAAAATTTGATTTCAAATTGAACTTTTCAACACCTAGTAACATGAATTTAATCTTCTTCAAACTCCCCCTTAAATTTTGAAACTCCCTATAGGTAAAAGACTTCAAAATAATTTACTTTGAAAAATATTTTCTCTCCTCAATAGAAGCTAAAAGTTTTGAAATCCCTCTTTAAACCTAGCTAAAGTTATCAAATTTTCAAAAAGTTTTCAAAATAAAATTTTGACAAATATTTCCTTAGATAAAGTCTTTAATTTTTTGAAATTTTTTCTCCCCTAAAATGTACTAAAACAAATACAATATGTGTGTGTGTGTGTGTGTGTGTGTTGAAAAATACGCATCTAAAATTTGTACTTAAAACAAATGTCTAACTCTTGGGAAACTCAAATGATATGAACTTTTGTGTGTGTGTGTGTGTCTGTGTGTCTGTGTGTATTGAAAAATACGCATCTAAAATTTGTACTTAAAACAAATGTCTAACTCTTGCGAAACTCAAATGATATGAACTTATCATCAAGTTTTGGTTAATAGATAGTCACCGAAGTAATCGATTTGCTTTAAATCCCTTCCGGTTCATGTCGATGTACTAAATTTACATATGGAATCTAGGGTACAGTCCTAACATCTCACACCCATCTTCATGGCTTAATATACAAATAGGTAATCCTAGGTGTTTATGAGATGCAAAGACTTGACAAGATCTATAGGTTCATGAATTCTAGATTCAACCTAGGCTAGCTCAATTTTAATTTGTCTTATGAAATAATAATACCAAAATATCAAAATAGATTTTTGAATATGAAAGCAGTAAAGAAATCTATTCTACGATACATAACCCTAATTTTTTTAAGGATATTAAACTCAGCTTCTGAAAGTGGTTTAGTAAAAATATCTGCCAAGTTAGATTTGGACTCAACATAGTTGAGTTCAATACTCCCTTTGACAATATGATCCCTTATGAAGTGATGTTTAACATCAATGTGGTTAATGCATGAGTGATGAATAGAGTTTTTGGTCAAATTTATTGAACTTATATTATCAACCAATGTTTTCACATTTTTATATTCTAGTTTAAAGTTTTTTAGAGTATGCATCATCCACAACAATTGTGGTACACATTCTTCTAATATTATGTATTCCGCCTCTGTTGTGGATAGAGCAACACAATGTTGCTTTCTACTAAACCAGCTAACTAGACATGCCCCTAAGAATTGACAGTCTCCACTTGTACTATTCTATTTAGTTTGCACCCAGCATAATCTAAGTTTTAATATCCTACTAAATCAAAGTTGTTAGTCCTAGGATACCACATTCCAACATTAATTGTTCCTTTAATATATCTTAATATTCTTTTAATATGTGTTAAATGTAATTCTTTAGCACAAGATTGATATCTTACACACATACGTACTGCAAAAAGTATATCAGATCTACTTGCAATTAAGTATAAGAGGCTTCCTATCATGCTTCTATAATACTTTAGAACTATAGTCTTTTCTTCTATATCACTATTTAATATTATGTTCATTGCCATGGGTGTTTTTTTTTTCTTTTACATTTTCCATTCCAAATTTTATAATTATTTCTATATCATATTTATTTTGATATATATAATTACCATCTTTTGTTTTTTTTATTTGTAAGCCTAAAAAGAAATTTAATTCTCCAACTAAATTCATTTCAAATTCTTGTTCCAATAGGGTTATGAATTCATTTAAGAATTTATAATTGGTTGAGCCAAATATTATGTCATCAACATAAACTTGGCCAATAAAAATATCTTGTTTTAAAGTTTTTACAAAAATGGTCAAGTCAATTTGACCTTGTCTAAAACCTTTTAAAATTAGGTATGTTGATAATTGTTCATACCATGCTCTAGAAGCTTGTTTTAATTCATACAAGGCTTTTTCAATTTGTAAACATGATTAGGATATTCTGTATTTTCAAAACCGTGGGGGGGGGGGGGGGGGGGGTTGACCTACGTATACCTCTTCTTTGATTATCCCATTTAAGAATGCGGACTTAACATTCATTTGATATAACTTAAATCCTTTGTGTGTCGCATAACCTAACAACATCCTAATGGATTCTAGCCTGCCTACAGGGGCATAAGTCACATCTTAATCTAGGTCTTCTACTTGACTAAACCCTTTAGCCACTAAACGAGCCTTATTCCTCACAATTTCTCCTTTATCATCTAATTTATTTTTGAACTCCCATTTAGTATCTATAATGAATTTATTTGAGGGTGGTGGTACTAAATCTCAAACTTTATTTTTTTCAAATTGAGCTAGTTCTTCTTGCATGGCTATTACCCAATCAAGATTCAATAAAGCCTCATCTATAGATTTAGGTTCAATTTTTTATACTAATGCTATTTGACTTATGTTTCGTATAGTTGACCTAGTTTGAACTCCTAGAATTGGATCACCTAACACTTGTTCAATTGGATGACTTTAGTTTGTTATAGGTGTTCTTAAGTTTTCCTGCTATTCTTCTTCTTATTGATTGGTTTCGTTGACTCCCCCTTGATCATTGCTTATTCTTTCAAAGGTTGTTTGTTATTAACATTTTCTATTTGATTGATTCCTTTATCAAATTTACATTTGTTGTTTCTTCAATTTTTAGTTTTTTTTGTTGTATATTCTATAAGCCCTACTAGATGTTGAATAACCTAGAAAGATTCCATTATCCATTTTTGATGTAAATTTTCTTGAGTGGTCCTTAGTATTTAAAATATACATTTCACATCCAAATACTCGAAGGTATTTTATTGTTGGAGTTTTATTATTGAAAATTTCATATGAAATTTTATTAATTAGTTTATTAATTATTATTCTATTTTGTACATAACATGATGTATTGATTGTTTCAACCCAAAAGTAACTAGGTAGGTTGTATTCATTAAGCATTGACCTAGCGACTTCTTATAGGGCTTGATTTTCTTTCTACTATACCATTTTGTTGGGGGTTATAGGATATGAATATTCATGGTGGTAACCTTTTTCTAGGTGTAGATTTGTGAATTTTTAATTTTTAAATTCTCCATCATTGTCACTCCTTATTCTTTTAATTTTAGTGTCTTTTTAATTTTCTATATGTTTACTAAAATTATTAAATATTTCAAATGTTTCATCCTTATTTTTCAAAAATTTTACCTAAGTGAATCTAGAGTAATAATCAATTATGACTAAGCAATATAAACTTCCATTTAATGACTTAACCTCATGTGAGTCAAATAAATCTAGATGTAGCAATTCAAGTATAGTTTGTGTTCTTCCTTAGTTAGTTAATTTATGATTGAGACATAGTTTGTTTTCCTCATTGGCAAGCATTACATACCTTGTTTTCTAAGTTTATTAACTTAGGTAATCCTTTAACTAGTTTGGTTTCACTTAGCTTGATTATGTGCCTAAATGGATGTGGACAAGTCTCCTATACAACAACCAACTTTCCTCTTGCTGTGTCAGGAGACACTTGAGTGAGGATCTAGACAAATTTATTGAATAAATATTGTTATTTCTTGCACCTTTTAATAAAACATTTGAGTTTTCAATATTATTAATTAAATATTCATTTGATAAAAACATAACTTCATATCTAATATCACATAATTGACTTATACTAAGTAAATTGAAATTAAAATTTTCTACCAGTAATACCCTTTGAATTATAAAATTAGATTTTAATTCAATATTACCTATTCCGATTACATTAAGTCTTCAGTTGTTTCCGAAAGAAACAGATCCTAAGTTCTTGAATTTTAATTCCGAGAACTCGTGTCGATCTCCAGTCATGTGTCTGGAGCAGCCACTGTCCAGAATCCATTGATCAATTTTAGAGTTCTACATAGATTTGGAAATTATTAAGATTGTGGTTTAACTCGACTAGTTCATTTGTATCCTAATTCATCTCATCCAATCTAGTTTTTCAAAACATGTTGGCCTTATATATTTTGTGAGATGATGGTTCATTATTTCTTATTTAATTTTAATGAAAATTGAAAGTGTTTAAACATGTGTTAGATGCAAGTTTAGCTTGGGCTAATCAAGTAAATTTTTTCAAAATCAATTTCTAGATAGTAGTGAGACATATGACCTTCTTGGATATCAAGTGGACCACTTAAACAAAATTGATCAAGTACTTGACTTGCTTTAGGCTAAACTTTGGTCTAACTAGTTAAAGACTTAGTGAGTTAGCTTCGGTTAGTTTTACTCAACTTAGTGCACCAGGTAGTGGCGAGGCATATGACCTTCTTGGATATTAGGTGGACCACTTCCTAAGACATGCACTTTGAAGAGCTTCCCTAATTTACTATCACTTTACTTCGTCTTAGTACTAGGTTGTTTAAGTTTAAACCACTTGTTTCCTATCTAGTCCATTCTAAATTAAGCAAGTAAAACTAAACATGCAATAGTTTAACTAAGTGTAGAAATAAGTAAAGATTTAACTCCCCCTGAATAATAGCTCATATAAGTTGTATCCACTAAGTGAATTTGACTCTTGGGGATCTAAAATTGATTTAGTCTAACTTGATTGAATAAGCTAGTCTTAGGGACCCATGCTTGGACTCGACTCTTAGCGATTCGGCTAAATAAAGACATATATGATTTGTATGATGACTTAGCTTTGTATTCAAGCCTGGACTTGTTGTACATGGCTCGTTGAGACCCAAGCATCATGTTGAAATGCTTGGATCCTGAGGTGAACCTTTCCAACATTCCAGTGAGATCTTCTACTTACCTTTTCAAGACAGAGTTCTCTTCCTCAAGCTTCACAACTTGAGTTGAGTCTATATCTTGGACTTGGCAAGTCGAAGTCTTCGAGTTGACTTGCTCCTTAAGTACTTGTATTTCCTTAAGAAGTAAGTTGACTCAATTCTCGGACTTAGCTAATTTTCTACTTAGGCATTCTATGATATTTTATAACTTATCTTCCAAATGAGAGTTTATCTCATCTAGTCCTTCGAAAACGGATGTAGATCCATGTCTTTTCTCGGACTTAGACTCGAACTCAAACTCAGACTTAAAGCTTGACTTGGATTCGAACTTGTTTGCGATCATGAATGCGATGAATCTCTTCTTAGGTTCTTCTGCGTTCGACTCTTCCAATGACGACTCATCCCAAGTTGCCTTAAGTGCTTTATCTTTTACTTTCCTTTTTGGGCTTTTCTTCCTTTTTTAGATTCGCGCACTCCGACTTGTAGTGTCCCTTTCCGTTGCACTCGTAGCATGTTAATTTCAATCTTGGTCTAGGTTTGTTATCGATCATTTTCTTAGCATCTCTTTTCACGAACCTCTTCTTCCAGTTGAACATCTTCCAGACCATGTTCACTATCTCTTCCTCTCCGTTTATTTCCGACTTTGATTTTTCTTCAGACTCGTTCTTGACTTTCTTCATATCTTTGCTCCTACTCGAACCTACCATTAAAGATATACCATTCTCGGCTTGACCCAAGTTAACTTGTTCATGTAATTCAAGTTCACAAAATAACTCATCTAGACTAAGTGATTAAAGATCCCGAGAAATTTTATAGGCATCGACAATGGATGTCCATAAAGTGTTCTGAAGAAATGCCTTAAGAGTATACTTAATTACATCTCAATTTTCTATTTGATGTCCTTTTAGATATAGTCCATTTAGTATGTCTTTAATCCTAGTATGTAATTGACTAGCATTTTCTCCCTCTAACATTTTACAATTGAAGAGTTTATTTAGCAACATGTCTCTTTTAGCTATACTAGTATCATTTATTCCTTCATGCAATTCTATTAATTTATCCCAAAGTTCTTTAGAGTTTTCGAATGGTCTAACCCTATTGAGCTCTTCTTTAGTTAGTCCGCATTGCAAGGTGTTAAGGGTCATATAATAAACTTGAGCTCTTCTTCTAATGTCTACGGTCTATTTCTCCAGATCTAACAACTCACCTGAGTCATTACTGGAGGAACGAAGCCTTTCTTAATAGAAAACCAAACATCGAGGTCGATTTTCAAAAAGCACTCTATTCGCCTCTTCCAATAAATAAAGTCCTCTCCATTAAAGAGAGGAAGGTGGACGGTGCTATATCCTTCTAAATGTGATATTTTTTAATTTTTAAAAATTAATTTTCAGAATATTTATTTAGGGAAAATTTTTTCTAGAGTTACAAATGTAAAGACAAACTAAACTAGTACAAGATGACAACTAGAGAAATTTAGATAAATATAGGGGAAAATTTAATCTAATGCAAAAATTTAAATTAAAGCAAGAAAAAGATATAAAGATAACTTTGATTGATCACTTTGGTGGTTTCACCAAAATCGGAGCGCCCCCATGCTCTAATACCAGTTGTAGGATCGAGTTCTACCAAGAGAGAGGGTGAATATCGGTGTTTAGCAAAATTTTCTTTTATATTTAAAAGCTTTTCTTTTACTTTTTAAAAGAGATTAGAGTAGTGCAATGGAAATATAGTAAAGACAAGTACTCAAAATTTTTACTTGGTTCATAACCCTAGTCGGATTACTACTCCAAGACCCATAACCCTTCCTAGGGTTACCTCGTTGGGCAAACACTAAAAGCCCTCTGACTCGAGAACTCTCAAACTCGGAGGGATTCACGTTTACAAAATGTTGAGGGCAAGGTAATACCCTACCTTTCCCTCCTAAAGTTTAAGTACACAAAGTGAAATAGAAATACAAAACTAAAGTTGTAGGACCTTTGGTGACACGCTAGAGGGGAATGAATAGCGTTTGTGCATCGTTCGTTGGAAATCGATCGTGTTTGTCTACAATTAGGTTAGTACACAGCTGAAATAGAAAATATAATACGAATACAAACACAAATACACAAGAATACAAGCATACACATGCACAAGATAAGATATAACGTGGTTTAGAACCTTAGGGTTCCTACTCTACGGGTCGAGCTCAAGTGAGTTCTAGTGATGCACCCACCACTAATAAATCTCCTTCTCGGTGACACACCGATGGTGAAGAAACCTCATACAAACAAGTACAATAGTAATACAAGATAATACAAGAAATTATAAATGAAATACAACAAATGATGTAAAGAAAACTTTACAAAATATCTTTTGAATGTTTGCTTGTTTGGTTGCTTGGGTTGCATTTAAAGACTCTGAATTGTACCAACAAATTGCCTCAAATCGCCCTAAGAACCATGGCCAAAATCCTCCTCTTCGAGCTCCTTATAAAGCTATAACTTGGGCTGATTTTTGCCTAGCAGTCGACTGCTCTTGTACTTGTTGTCTCACAACGGCTTGAACCATGCTGAAAAAACTTCAATGGATAGCTCACCAGTCGACTGCCAAACCCTAGCAGTCAACTACTGCTCTGTCAATTGATTGCCCAATCGACTACAAAAGTTTTTGTGCTCATGGATGCAACCAGCAGTCGACTTCCCTCCATGGCAGTCTACTGCTAGGCCAATCGACTGTCAAAATTCGGCAGTCGATTACCAGGGCCACTCGACCACAATCGATCACTAGTCGACTCCTGACCAGTCGGCTGGTCATAATCCTAGTCGACTTCTCAGAGTCGACTCGACTGCCAAGTGACAAAATACTTGACCAGTCGACTGTTAGACCTCAACCATGAGGTTTAACCCAAGTATGTGTTAGGAACGTTGCGCCCGCTAGAGGGGGGGTTGAATAGCGTTGGCGTTGCTTGATGAAATTTGTTCAATCGTGCTTGCTACAAATGATTAGTGCGTAGTAGAAATAAAGCAATAATGAAATACAAACACACAAACACAATCATATAATGTGGTTCGGAATCGAATGGTTCCTACTCCACGGATCGAGCTCAAATGAGCTCTAGCGATGCGACCACACACAACTAATCCAATAAACTCCTTCTCGACACAAGTTGGCGGTGGAAAAACCTCTTACAAGATATTACAATAGTAATACAAGTAAACAATAAGCAAATATAAATGAATACAACAAAAGAAAGCCAAGAACACTTTACAATAATCTTTTGGATGCTTACTTGTTGATTGCCTTGGACTAGCCTTAAAGACCCTGATTTGCAACAGCAAATCGCTCCAAATCATTCAATAAAATCGGTGCTCAATCCTTCCCTCCGTGCTCCTTTTAAACCTGCAACTCGAGCTGGATTTTGCCTATCAGTCGATTGATGCCACTGTTGTCATGAGACAACGGCTCGATCTACGCTAAAAATTCCAATGGATACATCATCAGTCGACTAATCATACCCATCAGTCGATTGATGTCTCAATTAGTCGAGTGGTCGACGTGATCACTCGATTGGAGAACTTTCTGTTGGTGCAATCGGCCCAGGTTGACTCGAGTTTGACTCAAGCAGTACCTTGATGATATTTTGATGATAGACAAAACTCATGACATGGGATTGTCATGGGAAAGTCCAACATGGGGTTGGCATGGAAAATCCAAGCATGAAGCTTGGTGTGGAAGTCCAAGGGGGAAGCCTTGGCATGGGAAAGTCCAAAGCATTGCGAAGCCGTGCGCTTGGTGCTTGGCATGGGAAATCCAAAGCATTGCGAAGTCGTGCGCTTGGTGCTTGGTGAGAAATGCATTACGACATCGTGCGCTTGGTGCATTTGGGAAGTCTTGAGAACTTGGCAAGTTCACTAGGCTCGGGTCCTTGAGTCGGTGAAGGATGGAATTACGAAGTCGTGCGCTTGGTGCATCCGAGGGACCGCCGGACGGGGAGCGAATGGAGTGAGCCCAAAGGGAAGCATACTTCTAGGGCATGAGACGCGAAGGATGGCGTATGGCCGTCGCTTGGCGCATCGTAGGGACGAGGCCGAGGGAAGAAAGCTTCGTGGGGACTCCATGAGGGATAAGGTGGACTTGGCCAAGTGGCTAAGACTGAGTGTCAGAGGCTCAAACATCGTTATGTTTGACGTTGATCCCGATCGCCGAGGAGGGAGGCGGTCGAGGTTGGGATCGATCGGCCACCGACGAGGGATGGCAGATGATCGATGACACTGCGCACGAGTAGAATGGAGTCGAGCTCGCCAACACTCGACTGATGGATGATCAGTCGACTGATGGGTGCCATCAGTCGACTGATGTGTGATCCGTTGGAACTTAACCAACGTGGATCTGGCCGTTGTGAGACAACGGCTACGGGACCAGTCGACTGATGGTCACGATCAGTCGACTGATGAGCGCGAAAACAGCTTGATGCAGGTTATAAAAGGAGCACAAGTTGGAGGATTTCGCAAAAGGCTTTTGAGGTGACTTTGGAGGGGAATTGCTATTGCATTCTAGACCTTCAAGAGCAAGCAAAAGCAAGCAACAAGAAAGCGATCAAAGCAATTGTGTAAAAGTTCTCTTTTGTATTGTTTTTGTATTTCTTGTTGTATTTCATATTACTTGTTGTAATAACTTGTGAGAGGTTTCTCCACCTCCGACGTGTAGTCGATAAGGAGTGTTGTTAGTGTCGTGCGCATAACACGAGCTCGTTGAGCTCACCCCGTGGAGTAGGAACCATTCGGTTCCGAACCACATATATGCTTGTGTATTGATTGTGCTTGTGTTGTTGTTATTTCTATTGTTATTCCGCTGCGTATATTAACGACAAGTGTAGACAAGCACACGAGAACGAGTAAAATATGACATCCAACGAACGAGGGCTATTCACCCCCCTCTAGCCGGCCAATCGATCCCCCAATAAGTGGTATCAGAGCCGAGGTCGCTCTTCAAGGACTAACCGCCGCAAGAGCACTACAAGATGGCCGGCTTCATCCATCCACCGAAATTCGATGGAGATTTTTCTTGGTGGAGGAAACGGATGGAGGTATACCTAGAAACCGATTTTGATTTTATGATTATTATAGAAAACGGTTTTGAAATGCCTAGGGACAAGTACAACAATCCAATTGAGAAGTCAAAATGGACCCAAGACCAAATCAAAGACTTCAAGACAAATCTCAAGGTAATCAAGTTGATTAGTGATTTGTTACCTAACACTATTTGGTCTAGATTGGGTGATTATAGGGATGCAAGGGAATTATGGAATAAGGTAATGAAATTCCAAGAAAATTCCCAATCGGCACAAGAAGAGGAGAATGCCGAAGAAGAACCCACAACATTTGAAGATGTTGATGACTTGGCGGAGACCTCCACCTCTAGCATTGAGGGGGAGGAGAGACAATCTTCCATCTCGGAGCAAGAACAAGAAGCATCCACATCCGGGAGAAGTGAAGATCGGGAAGAGGCCTCTACCACCTCCCTAGGTAACTCAAGTGTTATTATTTTAAATAAAAATCACATAATATGCTTTGAGTGTAGGGAGAAAGGGCATTATAAGAGCAAATGCCCTAAATTGGCTAAGAAGAAGGCATCGACACCAATAGTCAACCCAAAGTCAAACGATGCCGGTGTTCCCAAAATCAAGAGCAAAGAGCACATTGTGTGCTTCAAATGCAATCAAAAGGGACACTACCGAAGCCAATGCCCTAGGGGGAGGAAGAAAGGGCAAGAAGGTGCAACTCATGTAGGGGGAGCTCCTAAAGCTAACCCTAAGGTACATTTAGTTAATGCACCTTTAATTTCTAAAGTCAAAAAGCATGCTAAAAATTATTTTAGTTCTCTTGCTATTATCAATGAAAAGCATGCTAAGAGAAATAATAAGGTGTATTGTCTAGATGCTAAACATGTTAGTTTCTCTAAGGACAAACCTAGGACTCAAAACACTAGATCTATTTTACCTAGGGAGTCAATTAGGAGAATTGAAGAAAACTTGAGTGTTAATTCCAAGAAATCTAGGCATATGCCTAAGAAGAAAAACATTTCCCAAAAGATAAATGAAAATTCAAAATTGGGAAAATTAGAGGTGGAGAACCAAGCCTTGAGGTCAAGGCTAGAAAAATTAGAGAAGACCCTAGCAATAATATCAAACTCGGTTAAGGGGTATAATGCACAAAAGTCAAGACCTAGGAAACAAGAAACATCTAAGGGCAAGAAGGGTTTGGGTCACAAACCTATGTCCTACCATAATGTTCCATTTAATTATGGAACCACATCTAGGTCTAGGAAAACCAAGGCTAATAGGGAAGTCATCCCTAAGTCTAGCCATGGTATGTGTTTAGTTGCTAACACCTCAAAGAAATCAAATGTAGCCACTAAGAAGGTCAATGGAGGAGTCACCTCTAGAGTTGACCTAGGAAAGACCCAAAAGACTATGGCTTCAAAGCCTAAAAGGGTCATTAGGAAGGTATCTAGGGAAGTTATCCCTAGAGAATACCTTGTTAACCCAAGGAGCTCCAATAGATATTGGGTTCCTAAAAGCGTGATCGATTCACGCTAAATGGGTTAGGGTGTGTCAACCCTAAGTGGATGGGTGGTTAACCTAGCCATTGTGAGTTGACACATTAGGGTGTGCCAATATGGTTTGAGAAGTTTAAAAATGATTTAAATTGGCACAATTAGGTCATAGAGGTCGTGGTGTGCTATTTTGGGTTTTTGGCACACTAAGAAAATAATGGCATTAAGGCAAAATGAATTTAATCCCTAGAAATGGCAAATTGATTTTAACACTTAGGTATTTTATACCTTAGTATATTTTTCTTGCCATGCTTTATTTGCCTTGCCATGTCATGACATCATTTTCATTTTCATCTATAAAAATGTCATGATCATGTTTAGATTTATGTTTAGATGTCATGTATGCTTAAGTTTCATTCACATGCCATGACATCATGACATTGGCATATGTTTTTATCTATATCATATCTATGCCATAATCATATCATGCATGAATTAAAATGGAGTTAAGGACTATGGCATAATTTGAAAGGAATCAAATAATGTTGCCTAGAAATATGCATTAAAACATAAACAAAACAAAACCCACATCTCACAAAAATTTGACTTGTATGTGTTTTACACATCTAGATATTGGTGAGATGTTTAGGAAAAAGAAAATAAAGGTTTGAAAAACATTTTGAAAACATTTTTAAAAACCTTGGTGAAGTCTATCTTTTGATAGCTATCACCATTGAATGGGATGATACAAAGATGGCTCTTTATTGAAGCTTTTCTTAAATTTTGAACTTTGTATCAATCTCCTAATTTAATGGGTAAAATAAATTTTCAATATTTTTCACCCATAGTGTTTAGGATAAGTATTATACGTATGCATTTTCAATATTTTTAAAATTACGTATATTTACTTATGGATTTCCATTTTCAAATTAAAACTAGAATCAAGATTATCGATCGTACTGTAATGGCAATGATCGATGGTAAGTCCAATGATCTATCCGACGAGTCGACTGGCACAGGCTGATTTCGGATAAACTTGATGGTTAGGCCCATGTTCAACTGTGTTTTGGTCCCCTAACCACTCCTAGCCCTAGGATATGCTTGGGAGAGCATTAGAGAGGGTGGAAATCCATTGGATATGGATTAGGAGTTGGGTTGAGGGTGAGTATCAATTTTAAGGTGGATGAGAGTTCATTGTTGAACTTTGCCTTAATTTTGATTTGGTTAATGTTCCTATTGGCTTAGGGACTCTCCAAGGACATTGTTGGTGCAATGGTCAAGGGGGAGCAAGCCTCTAGGGGGAGGTATCCATCTTGGGAAGATGGATGTGTATTTCCTCATGGGAGGAAAATTGGGTTGTCTCTCTTTAAGTGATATGGGATCACTAGAAAGATGGTAGGCATATGTTCCTCCAAGGGAGAGATTGTAAGATCTCATTGGGATATGAGACATTCATACCCTTGGGGAGGACCTTTTTGATGTAATGTCAAAAAGGGGGAGAAGTTACCAAGTTACCAATTAGGGTTCGTTGGAATTCTCATTGGGATATGAGAATTGCCAATATGGGAGAATTGGTAGACTTGAGATGGTAGTTTTGTCAATCATCAAAAAGGGGGAGATTGTTGGTGCAATCGGCCCAGGTTGACTCGAGTTTGACTCAAGCAGTACCTTGATGATATTTTGATGATAGACAAAACTCATGACATGGGATTGTCATGGGAAAGTCCAACATGGGGTTGGCATGGAAAATCTAAGCATGGAGCTTGGTGTGGAAGTCCAAGGGGGAAGCCTTGGCATGGGAAAGTCCAAAGCATTCCGAAGTCGTGCGCTTGGTGCTTGGCATGGGAAATCCAAAGCATTGCGAAGCCGTGCGCTTGGTGCTTGGTGAGAAATTCATTGTGAAGCCGTGCGCTTGGTGCATTTGGGAAGTCTTGAGAACTTGGCAAGTTCACTAGGCTCGGGTCCTTGAGTCGGTGAAGGATGGCATTGCGAAGCCGTGCGCTTGGTGCATCCGAGGGACCGCCGAACGGGGAGCGAATGGAGTGAGCCCAAAGGGAAGCATATTTCTAGGGCATGAGGCGAAGATGGCGTTGCGGCCGTGCGCTTGGCGCATCCAGGGGCGTAGGCCGAGGAAGAAAGCCGGTGGGGAACTCCATGAGGGATAAGGTGGACTTGGCCAAGTGGCTAAGACTGAGTGTCGGAGGCTCAAACATCGTTATGTTTGAGGTTTTAGCCGACATCAGTCGACTGGCATAGGTGCTAGTCGACTGCTCTAGGTCGTATGGGTTCGACGGTGTTCATTGAACCAAGTCGGCGATCGGTCGCCGAGGAGGCGATCGACTATTGGGAGGATCATTCTTGACGAGGATGGCGGTCGGTGATGACACTGCGTGCGCGCGAGAATGGAGTCGAGCTTCGCCAACACTCGTGATGGATGATCATCGGTGATGGGTGCCATCATCGGTGATGTGTGATCCGTTGGAACTTAACCAAGCGTGGATCGGTTGTGAGACAGACAACGGCTACGGGACCGATCGATGGTCACGATCGATCGTGATGGGCGCAAAAACAGCTTGATGCAGGTTATAAAAGGAGCACGAGTTGGAGGATTTCGCAAAAGGCTTTTGAGGTGACTTTGGAGGGGAATTGCTGTTGCATTCCAGACCTTCAAGAGCAAGCAAAAGCAAGCAATAAGAAAGCGATCAAAGCAACTGTGTAAAAGTTCTCTTTTGTATTGTTTTTATATTTCTTGTTGTATTTCATATTACTTGTTGTAATAACTTGTGAGAGGTTTCTCCACCTCCGACGTGTAGTCGATAAGGAGTGTTGTTAGTGCCGTGCGCATAACACGAGCTCGTTGAGCTCACCCCGTGGAGTAGGAACCATTCGGTTCCGAACCACGTATATGCTTGTGTATTGATTGTGCTTGTGTTGTTGTTATTTCTATTGTTATTCCGCTGCGTATATTAATGACAAGTGTAGACAAGCACACAAGAACGAGTAAAATACGACATCCAACGAACGAGGGCTATTCACCCCCTATAGCCGGCCAATCGATCCCCCAACACTTTCTGTGCCTGATATCTCGGGCATCAGTCGACTGATCACCAGATCAGTCGACTGATCACCTCTAGTAGTCGACTGCTAGGGCACTTCCCGTAGTCAAACCCTAGTTGACTCCCACCAGCCGACTGACCCATGGTCCCAGTCGACTGATACACCTCAAACATGATGTTTTAACCCAAGTATGGTGCCCCCATACTTGCTAGACCACCCGTAGCCTAGACCTAAGCCTTCTAGCCACCTCCGTTAGTCTCGTGCCTATCGGATCCCTCCAAGTCATCAATGACTTGTTCATCCATAGGCTAGCCTTCAGGTGCTTCCATCGGCTATTGTCATGCTAACGGTGTCTACACCGCCAAGGCACATTGGACTTACGCTGCCAAGACTCCGCTTGGACTTTACGCCGCCAACCATTGGACTTATGCTGCCAAGACTTCACCCTTGGACTTTACACTGTCAATATCAAACCCCTTGGACTTTCCATGCCAAGACCCATGCTTGGACTTTCCATGACAAGTACTCAAGACTTGGACTTTTCCCATGACAATGGTCAAACCATCGTCAAACATCAAATACTATCCTGGGTCGATTGCATCAACAATCTCCCCAACACATGTCAGACATCAATGTCAGACATCCATGTCAAACAACAAAACACTTACTCGAGTCAAACTCGAGTCCGGTCAATCGTGACCCGGGCTGATTGCACCAACAGTATGATCCCCTCATTTGCTAGACCACCATTAGCCTTGACCTAAGGCTTCTAGCCACCTTCATCAGCCTCACGCTTATCGGATCCCTCCAAGTCATCCATGACTTTCTTCATCTATATGCTAGCCTTCAGGTGCTTACATCGACCATTGTCATGCTAACCGGGTCTACACCGCCAAGACACATTTGGGCTTATGATGCCAAGACACATGCTTGGACTTTACGCCGCCAAATATTGGACTTATGATGCCAAGACAACAGCTTGGACTTTATGCCGCCAATATCACACCCTCGGACTTTCCTTGCTAACTCCATGTTGGACTTTCCAATTGCCAAGACTCATCCTTGGACTTTCCATTGCCAAGACCCATGCTTGGACTTTCCTTGCCAACTCCATATTAGACTTTCCATGCAAGTACACAAGAATAGGACTTTTCAATTGCCAAGACCAATGCTTGGACTCTCCATGTCAAGTACTCAAGACTTGGACTTTCCATTGCCAAGTGTCCCACTTGGACTTCTCCATCATATGGTCAACCCCATGTCAACTATATAGTCAACCCATTGTCAAACATCAAAATACTACTTGAGTCAAACTCGAATTCGATCAATCGTGACCTAGGTCGATTGCACCACCAATCTCCCCTTTTTGATATTTAACAATACCTTTAAGTTAGGCTAAAAATAACCTAAACTTAACACTTCCAATGTCAAAGCATAGTGAAGGTTTACCTAACTTAAACCTCACTTCTCCCCCTTTGGCACATATCAAAAAGACTCCCCTAGGGTATCAATGTCTCATATATTAATGAGATCTTACAATCTCTCCCTTGGTCCAAAAACATCTATGATTCCTTCACTCTTCCTAGTGATAAATCCCATATCACTAAGGCTACGTTTGGTACGGGGTAATGTAATCAACCTTGTAATGTAATCAAGTTTGTAATGTAATGTTTATTACATTACTGTGTTTGATTAGCGATTAGTGTGTAATCTTTGATTACAAAAGTGATTACATTCGTTTGTTTGGTATCCATATTTGTTATAAGGAATGTAATTCATATTATTATAAAATAACAAAAATACCCTTATAATTTCTTCTTAAGGTAATATAATTCTTAGTCGTCGATCGCCGGTCGTTGGCCATCGATCGGTCGTCAATCGTCGCCGACCGATCACCGATCGTCGCTGGCCAATCGTCGGTCGATCGTCCATAGTCACCGACCGATCACCGGTCGTCGTCGATCGATCGCCGGCCGTCGCCAGTGGATCGTCGGTCGTCTCCAACCAATCGCCGCTCGATCGTCGACCGTCGTTGCCCGATCGCCGGTCGTCGCCGATCGCTTAATCGCCTAATCACCCGACATGCCATCGGCCAATCGTTGATCGTCGATCGTCGCGGCGATCGCCCGATCGATCGCGATCACCGGAGCGATCGATTGGTGGTCGATTGTCGGTCGATCGTCGATCGCTGACCGTCGGTCAATCGTCGGCCAGTCTTGTCATTGGGCGTCGTCGCCGCGTCGATGGCGATTGCTAGCCATCATTGTCGGCCGGCGTCGTCGGCGGTCGTCGGCGATCGCCGCCGTCGTCGATCGCCGCCGGTCGTCGGGCCGATCGTCTGTCGGTCAATCGGCCGATGGCGCGCGGCCGGTCGCGCTACCGTTGGCCGGTCGTTGATCGTCGCCCGACCATCGGTCGATTCTTACCGATTCGCCGGTCTTTTCGATCGTTGATCGATTGCCGATCGATCGCCGAGCCGATCGTCGATCGGTCGATCGTCGGCGATCATTGGCGGTCTCCGGCCGATCATCGAGGATCGCCGGCCGTCGTCGGCGATCGTCGCCGATCGCCAGAAAAATAAAAGAAAGATATATTTGTCATGATAAATATTGAGTTCGTAATGTAATCGGATTACATAGCTTTTTCTTTGTAATCGAGATTACGGATCTTGACTCTTATTTTGTAATGCAATTACATTACATTACATCTTTGAAATGTTACCAAACAAAGTAAATCATCTTGTAATGTAATCCTGATTACATTACAAGCCTGATTACCCCGTACCAAACGTAGCCTAAATGAGAGGCAATCCTCACTCCTCCAATTCTCCTCCTTTGGTGAGCACAATAAGGGCTTCCAAAATCTTTTATCTCTCCCGATTTGAGGAATACACATCCCTCATCCCAAGATGGATAACCTCCTCCTAAAGGCTTGCTCCCCCTTGACCATTGCACCAATAATGTTCTTGGAGAGTCCTTAAGCCTATAGGAACACTAAACCATCAAAATTAAGGCCAAAAGTTCAAACTTGAATTGTCACGCCCCGAGAGTATACCGTGCCGAAAATCAAACGGACGGCATCTCCCCTGTACGTGGCAACATTTCGGGTTAATACAAGGCCCGTAGGCCCACAACAACAACATAATATAACATAATAATAGCAGCGGAAATGAAAAACCATATACCCACAACATACATAACAAAAACATACAGGTGTACACTACCTGACAAGTCCACAGTGATAAAATCGTAAATAAAACAACGACTACCCAAATAAAGTCCCCGACATCACGATAAAGTACATAATAAACTAGGGTCCACGACATAGGACCAAAATCCATAACACATAAACAAAGTCCAAGCCATAAGAAAAACGAACTTCTCGGGAGACTCGGAAAATAGAGATGGGATGGATCGGTCGGCGCAGCTCCAAGTCGTCACAAAGGCGTCTACCTGTTACCTTGGCGACAGAAAAACCCAGGGTCGATGGTGGTGAGTAAAACTCAGCAGGTAATAAGAGAAAACATGTAAATATATGTATCAATATTACATGTCATTCAACAGTTTAAATCTACTCGAACAACGGGTATACATCAACATAACAGGTATATATGCATGCATACACTAAATAAACTGAACAACAATGATGATGACATACCTGACAGTCAGCTACTCTATCCTGATCCAACCTGGGCATATAACCACATCATAGGGTATAAAAGAATAGTACTAAATCACACAATATCCTGAATATGATCCAAGGGTATCACCATGAATAACCAACAGGTATACCAGTACTGGCCTACTACCATACAGGAAATGCAGTAGCATGTATGAATATGTACAAACAAATGCAACAAGCATAGCACATACAAATGCATCATCAAAGTGAGTATACATATAGACTGTATCTGTATGTATACTAATCACCATCATCCATGTATATATATATATATACAAGCAAGTATGTATATATATATATATATATATATAACCATATGCAAAGCAGATGATACGAATGCAAAGATGCATGGTCATGCCTGCTCACCCCTACTCGCTACCACGACCCCAGTGTGGCCTAGGTGGCACGACATGACAACTGTCCCAACTCACACCAACCACTACTATAGAGTGGCCGAGTGGGCAGTATGATCAAGTAGCATATGAGCGTAAAGAGCTCGCTACGCAACGGGGGTCCCTGCTGCTGGCTACTCCGACTGACACTACAAATGAGTGGTCGAGTGCCACGCACCCAGGACATCTGCACGTAACTCCAACTACCATCATCTATAATGGTAGAGTGCGGCACAACAAATGCTATGCCCTCACACCAGTTACTATTATGGGAGTAACCTGGGAGGCAGGATGACTGACAACTCTCTCTCAACCCCAAGGGGAGACGATGTCGTCAGTATGCATGCAATGACATGAGGGTACTGTCTCACATACAGACATCTACCATAGACTCTCTGTTCAATAGAGAGTCACACCCAACTGATCAGTACACTCTCTATCCTGTAGAGAGTCATACTCATCTAATCATGACAAGCTAGGACCATCGGTCCGTAGCGACACACTGTCCACGACTCACTTGACCATTTACACAACCTGTGATTGGTAAATAAATGTGCAACATACAGGTATGGAATGAGTCCTACATTTAGGGTCATACTTATCCACAGAGGACCTTTTTAACAAATTTACAATTTAGGTCATCCTCCGTACTCTAACATCTACACCCTACTAAACAGTTAGACCTACTTACATCACATCTGTTGTTGGATCGAGAAGCGTCGCTAGAGGGGGGGGGGTGAATAGCGATCATAAAACTTTTCGGCGTTTCGTTCGAGTAGACAATTAAATGAGTAAACACAGCGGAAAATAAAGCGACACGTTTATTTTACTTGGTTCACAACCCAGCGGTTGCTACTCCAAGGCCCTATCGGTCCTAGACCGCGTACGGAGGGCAAATCACTATAACGTCTCCTCCTCGTTGGAGATAGGAGACAATGATCACAAAACCGAAATTATGAGGATGAGGCAACAAGCCTACCTCACCTCGTTACGAATAAAAATAAAGAATACAATATCAAAATATGTTACTTGCTACTGCTGCCGACGAAGAAGATCGGAACTTGTCGTCGCGTCGGCGTTATGATGGTGTTGGAGCGTTGGCGTTGTAGGAGCACTTGATGAATAAACATGATGATCTTTGGAGTTGGAATCCTCCTCCTTTTATAGACTTTGGGCTCTGAATATGTCTCCCTTTTTTTTGGAACGGATCACGAAGTTTTCCAAATTTTATCGCTGGCGCGTCACAACGTTATCCGTTTTGACCTAAGCGCAAAAGCGAGTCGTCGCCATCGATCGCCCGATGCCTCCCATCGATCGATCGATGGGCATCAATCGATCGCGCTCCATGTCCAGCAATCGCCACTGGCCACTTCCCTGCAGTGAGGGGTTAGCTCGGAAAATGATAAATACGACAGTTTCTAACCGTCTGATCTCGACCTAGACCTTCCACAAGAAGTTTTAGTCGGATCGCCGCCTACGGTCGTCCCCGTATAGAGGACACGACCTTACCATCTCTCACTCACACGAGCTTACATCGATTCTTACTGTGACGCTTTCACTTCTGGCCTTCCACTCGATTCCTTTGGCTCCCTCCGAAGTCACTCGAGTGTCGCCCGACCACCGCAGCTTCCTCCGGGTGTCGCTAGCCTTCAGCTCTAGCTTTAGTACTTTTCTGCACACTCGATTTAGCTCGTGAGATAACGATGTAAACTTAACTTTTTGTCATAATCAAAACACAGGTTCGATTATCTAGTGCCCCTGCACCAACATCTGTAACTCCTAGATCATGATAGGGAATATGTGATATCAATAATCGAGCACACATATATATCAACGATAAGTTCAAGCATACGATAAACAAAGCAGGATCAAGATAATATGAACACCTAGCATGCTCATATCTATGTCTAAATCTGAAAGTCATTACATCTACCCGACCGATAGGAAATTACCTACCTGCTGTCAATGCGCGTAGTAATAAACTCCTCATGGCCGCGGACCCGTCTCGTATCTACGTCCTGCAAATATCACCAATTATCATTCAGTGAAAGCATACAACAATAATATGACTAGCTACTACGTTATCCACATATCCATATCCCTTATCGAATACGATTTAGAAACCCCAATTAACTAGACTTGACCATTTATTTTACATAACTCGGTTTCAATTAGCAAAAGTTCTAACTCCCTCAAACAATTCTATATTCGACTTAACAAAGTTAATCTCATAAAGATTTAACCTTTTCCCCCCAACCTATTGTAATAGTATCACCAATAGAATCAGTTATAAATCTAATTCATAAACACAACCCTTAAATCACAGTTGCCCCCTACTACAATTAATTCTATAATTACCTCCATCACTCTCGGTTAAGAAGTATGCTAACCTACAGCCATTTACAACTATTTCAATTGGGGATTTAAACACAGCCGGCTCAATCCATCGACCGACAACCCTCCCACCATCCTCTTCCATAGCCTCCCAAAATTAGTTTACATTCCTTACAACCATACAACTGCCTTCCCACTGTTCAATACTCTAGGCAGGCAACAATTTATGGAACGACAATTGAAAAAGGGATGATCAACAGCTATACCTGCACTTGGATCCAGCTGCAATGTTTTCCCCCAACCAGCTATGTTCGTCGGCCAAAAACCACCGTTGCCCTAGCTTCGACAATCAAACTAATCCTACAGCGACAACATTCAATAGATAACACCTCAAGCAATTTCTACCAACAAGGAATTCACAGACAACAATAATTGATCTTACTTACCTGGTGTTGAATCCCGTCGGCAGCAAACTCCCTTGTTTGCCGACCCACCTCTTGCCCAAATCCAAACTAATTAAGGAAAGACCACCACCCCTCAAAACTATCACGAAAACAGATCAGTAATGAAGGATGGCTTTGACCTAGCCAATTCTGACGACGATCCCCCTATTCACCGGCAAACTCAACACCCCCCCCCCCCGAGGCACAGCCCTACCTTCCGCTGGAACTCCCGGCTCTAGCAGAAAAGTCACTGATTCTTCCTTCCCGAGCAAAGTGTCGTCGCCGTTGACCCCAAACCTCCCAAATCAAGAGCCTCCTTCGTCGCTCTGGTCTGTCCGCGAGCACCATCGCCTGTCGCCTTCCACGCGAGCAGAGGAGCCGACGAACTCCGGCCAGCAGGGGTCGTAGAAGTCGCATGGAGGATAGAAAGTGAGAGAAGAGGGGACTGCTAGTGCGGAGAGAAATGTCAACCGGCGCCGTGGTCGTGGAAGGGATAAGGAGAGCACGCTCGGGAAACGCTCGCCCAAAAATAAAGTCAGCGGCGTCGAACGGAAAGAAAATCGAAACGTCAAGGCTTAGCGGGTCGGATTTCAGCTAAACGGGTCGAATTTCAGACCCGTTAAGCCCACTAACTATTAATCAAAAAGGTTCTTAGAAATCCCCATTCGAGTCCAGAAAAATTCCTAAAATTTTCTTGAAAATTTTTATCGGTTATTCTCCTAATTACCCAACATTTATTATTATTATTATTATTTTTGTGGTATTTTACATTCTCCTCCACTTATCAAAATTTGGTCCCCAAATTTCTTACTTATATGCAAAAATTAATTCAAGCATATTCTGAAATAACCACATACCTCAGGTAAACAGATGAGGGTATCGAGCTCGGATAGTATCCTCCAGCTCCCATGTAGCCTCCTCATCCGTATGATGCTGCCATCCCACCTTTACGAGTCAGATGGTTTTGTTCTGCAACTGCCGCTCCTTGCGACCAAGAATCCGCACCGGAGTCTCCTCATAAGTCGCATTCGCCTGGAGTGGAATCAGAACTTCTTTCATAACGTGGTCAGATCACGGCACATATTTCCTTAGCATAGATACATGGAATACGTTGTGAACACCCGCAAGTGTCGGAGGTAAAGCCAATCGATAAGCTACACCTCCAATCCGCTCTAATATCTCTAATGGACCAATGTAACGTGGAGCTAATTTCCCTTTTAGCCTAAATCTCTTGACTCCTTTGGTGGGTGACACTCGTAAGAATACATGGTCCCCGACTGAAAATTCCAAAGGCCTTCGCCTCCGGTCCGCATAACTCTTCTGTCTATCCTATGCCTCAGATAACTGTCGTCTGATCACTCGTACCAACTCTGCATCATGCTGGATACTCTGAGGCTCCAATATCTGTCGTTCCCCAACTTCCTCCCATAACATAGGAGATCTACAGGGTCTGCCGTATAATGCCTCGAAAGGAGCCATCTGGATAGAAGAGTGGTAGCTGTTGTTGTAGGCAAACTCCACTAAAGGAATGTGATCCTCCCAACTGCCACCGAAATCCATGACACAAGATCTCAATAGATCCTCCAGAGTTTGAATGGTACGTTCGGACTGTCCGTCTGTCTGTGGATGAAAGGTTGTACTGAGTCGAAGCTCTGTGCCCATGGCCTGCTGCAGACTCTGCCAGAATCGCGAAGTAAATCATGGATCTCTATCAGATATGATACTCAATGGTACACCATGTAATCTGATGATCTCTCGACAGTACAATTCTGCTAGACGATCCAATGAGTCCGTCTCACGTATCGAAAGGAAGTGAGCAGATTTGGTTAATCGTTCCACGATCACCCAAATCGCAGTATGTCCTTTACGGGTTCTGGGTAATCCCGTAACAAAATCCATCATAATATTTTCCCATTTCCATTCCGGGATCGGAATTTTCTGAAGTAAGCTAGCAAGTTTCTGATGTTCGGCCTTCACTTGCTGTCATACTAGACATCGTGCAACAAAGTCCACGATATCTCGTTTCATACCTTTCCACCAGTATAAGCGCTTCAAATCCCGGTACATCCGAGTACCACCAGGATATATAGAAAATCTCGACTGATGTGCTTCCTATAGCAATTCTTCCTTAACTGGGTATGTGTCCAGAACACATAGTCGTCCTCGGAAACGAAGTACACCACTCTCGTCACTCGAGAAATCCGTCTGACGCTCTGAGTCTATCGTGCTGCTCAAGAACTGCAGATGCTGGTCACTAACTTGTGCTTCCTTAATCCTCTCAGCAATGGCGGACTGGGCAACCATAGATACCAATACTCCCCGGGATGTTTGACTATGTTCAGACAATCCCAACTCTGAGAACTGTCGAACTAGATCGATGCTGGCCGGATGGTGGCGGAACTCTCCGAGACTTTCTGCTCAGTGCATCTACTACCACATTAGCTTTTCCCAGATGACACTGGATGGTGCAGTCGTAATCCTTCAGATATTCCATCCACCGTCTCTGTCTCAGATTTAGCTCTTTCTGTGTGAACATATATTTCAGACTTTTATGGTCTGTGTAGATCTCAAACGTAATCCCATACAAGTAGTGCCTCCATATCTTCAATGCGAAAATAATGGCGGCTAACTCCAAATCGTGCACTAGGTAATTTCTCTCGTGATCTTTTAGTTGACGGGAGGCATAAGATACCATACGGTTGGACTGCATCAGAACTTCTCCCAACCCTTGGATAGAAGCATTCGTATAGAGAACCATCCCATCAACACCAGAAGGAATCACTAAGATAGGTGCAGAAACTAGCTGTCGCTTAAGCTCCTGGAAGCTAGTTTCACAGGCCTCTGAACAGGTGAACTTAACCCCTTTCCGAGTCAGGCGAGTGAGTGGCATGGCGATACTCGAGAATCCCTCCACGAATCTCCAATAATACCCGGCCAGACCAAGGAAACTACGAACCTCCTGCACTGATTTTGTCGCCTATCTTCATGTCCAAGAAAACCCATCGAGGATAACCAGAACGCACACTTGCTAAATTTGGCATACAACTGTTCCTGTCGCAACGTCTCTAATACTATCCGCAGATGTTGTTCATGCTCCTGCTCTGATCGAGAATAAATCAATATGTCATCGATGAACAATATCACAAACTGGTCTATATACCTCAGGAATACCCGGTTCATTAAATCCATAAATGCAGCTGGGGCATTCGTGAGACCGAACGACATCACTAGAAACTCGTAATGCCCATAACGGGTGCGGAAAGCTGTTTTCTGAACATCCTCATCTCTTATCCGAAGCTGATGATATCCTGAGCGCAGATCAATTTTAGAATACACACATGTATCCTTAAGCTGATCGAACAAATCTTCTATCCTCGGCAGTGGATATTTGTTCTTAACTGTGACTGCATTCAGTTGCCGATAGTCAATACATAACCGCAACGATCCATCCTTCTTCTTGACAAAGAGTACCGGTGCTCCCCATGGTGAAACACTAGGTCGGATGAATCCATTATCCAGCAACTCCTACAGTTGAACTTTAAGTTCATTCAACTCCTTTTGCGCCATCCGATAAGGAGGTTTCGATATAGGTGCAGTTCCTGGAATCACCTCTATCGCAAATTCAACTTGCCTATGAGGTGGCAAGCCTGGAAGTTCATCTGGAAATACATCTGGATATTCTTGGACTACTCGCACATCAGAGAGAGGTGGTAGTCCTTCGTTCTCAACTTTGACCAGAGATAGCAAATAACCCTGACAACCCTGGGCCAATAGCTTCTGAGCCTGTAAAGCTGATATAATAGATAATCCATCATCTCTAGTACCAACAAATTCCCAAGCTGGTTGATCTGGTGGTCGAAAAGTCACCACTCCTGCTCTACAATCCACTGTAGCATGATAAGCGGCCAACCAGTCCATACAGAGAATAATATCAAACTCTATCATTTCCAACACCTGAAGGTCCACTATAAGGATATGCCCGTCAAAGTCTAATGGGAAACCCTTGATTTCTTGGTGGCTAGTCAACACCTCTCCCGATGGCAAAGATATTGCTAACCCACACGAATGAACCCTTGGGATTCTTCCAACTTTACTCAGAATACTCTAGATACGAATGAATGGGAACTACCGATATCAATCAACGTATCAGCATATATAGAATAAACTGAAACCATACCGCATATGACTGATCCCTCAGCCCGCTGTGCCTCATCTCTAGTGATGGCAAAAACTCGTCCAGTCTCGATATTCGTCGGCTGCATCCCTGATGAAGTAGTAGTGTGCCTCCACTCCGGCTGGATCTGACTCTGTGGTACTGAAGGCTGAGTAGCTAGTGCCAGTATAAGATATCCCTGAGAGTTAGCTAGTAAGAACTGCTGCGGTGTGGATATTCTTGGATAGTAGATCACCAGAGATGTAGGATACTAGATCGCTGTCGGCATCACTGTATGGGCACCCCCTGCATTTGGTACAACTGAGCTGGTGGAGATACTGGCGGCCTCTGTCTATATGTCTGAGTCCACGGTGCTGTCCTTGGTTGCCGCTGCTGGGTAGACTTCTTCCCCTTGTTGGAGCTGTCAGGAAACTCCAACTGTGCTTTCAGTGTACAATCACGACTAGTATGACCCGGTTGTTTGCAATAATAGCAAACCGGCTGCTCCAAAGAACACTCTGATACTCTGTGGCTTTCAGATCCACATTTATAGCATCCATTCCTGCTTCGACCTTTACGACTACTCTGAGATCCTCCAGAAAACTCTGATGTTGGACGCTTCCCCTTCTGCGATCTAGCTGATCCTTCTGCAGCACCTCGCGTAGTTCCTTTTTGCTCCCCTTTCTTATGAGTCCCCTGAGCTGAACTCTGGTTATACTGCTTTCCCTTAGTCATTTGTTTCTCAATATCTTTCTCCCTGGAAATTTGCTGGGAAGTCATCTCGATGAAGAGGGCACGGTCCAATGCCTCCTTGTATGAGGTAATGATAGATCCTGACATCCGACTCCGTATATAGGTAGGAAGACCCTGAGTGAACTGGTACATCCGATCTACATCCTATGCTACTAGGTGAGAACAGAACTCTGACAGTCTGGTAAACTCTGAGTTGTACTCCATAACAGAATGATCACCTTGCTTTGTGCTCAAATTCTGACGGCGTCTAATAAAACGAAGGAAATCTCTGTAAAGCGCGTCTCGAAAAGTCGACCAAGTAATCCCACGCTCCCCGAATAGAGTCTTCTGCAATTTCCACCAAGTGACAGCCTAATCTCTAAGATGATATGCAGCAAGGCCCACTTTCTCCGCGTCTGTACAGTTCATATACTCGAAGGTGTCGTCCATATTTTTCAGCCAAGATCGGGCAATCCATGGGTCGGACTCCCCTCGGAACAAGGTGAACTTTTCCTTGGCTGATCGTGCCAACACGAGTATTCGTCCCTTATCATTAAGCCAACTGGACTCTGTAGGCTCTGGCATAGTCAGCGGTACATCCGGATTCTGAGGCTCCGAATCACCTATAGGGGAAAACTGAGGTTGTTATGGATGACCTCTACTACGAGTCCGCATAGGTGCCATAATCTTTGACGATATACACCTGTTGAACAAATTTAGATAAGTAACTATCTGAAATATGAGTTATCAGGAATACTCACTTCATGCTGCCTGGAGTTGATGCCACTGTTAATCCAATCTCATAAAAACCAAATCCGAAAAATATACCAACTCCCGAGAATCCAAGACTCAAAACAAAAATCATTGTATGGCATCATAGAACCTTCGGCTCTGATACCAATAAAATTGTCACGCCCCGAGAGTATACCGTGCCGAAAATCAAACGGACGGCATCTCCCCTATACGTGGAAACATTTCGGGTTAATACAAGGCCCGTAGGCCCACAACAACAACATAATATAACATAATAACAGCAGCGGAAATGAAAAACCACATACCCACAACATACATAACAAAAACATACAGGTGTACACCACCTGACAAGTCCACAGTGATAAAATCGTAAATAAAACAACGACTACCCAAATAAAGTCCCCGACATCACGATAAAGTCCATAATAAACTAGGGTGCATGACATAGGACCAAAATCAATAACACATAAACAAAGTCCTAGCCATAAGAAAAACGAACTCCTCGGGAGACTCGGAAAACGGAGATGGGATGGATCGGTCGGCGCAGCTCCAAGTCGTCACAAAGGCGTCTACCTGTTACCTGGGCGACAGAAAAACCCAGGGTCGGTGGTGGTGAGTAAAACTCAGCAGGTAATAAGAGAAAACATGTAAATATATGTATCAATATTACATGTCATTCAACAGTTTAAATCTACTCGAACAACGGGTATACATCAGCATAACAGGTATATATGCATGCATACACTAAATAAACTAAACAACAATGATGCTGACATACCTGACAGTCAGCTACACTATCCTAAATCAACCTGGGCATATAACCACATCATGTTAGTGAAAGCCCTAGAGCCAATCATGTGATGATTGTTGTATGGACTTTATTGTATCATATTCCTATTTATAAAGGCATGGTTATTATATTTACTTGTATTGGTGCCAAATAACTAAATATAATAATGTCCTTGAGTAGTAGGTTCTTATCTATATCAATCGATTGGTTGAATCGATAATGAGATGATATAGAGAACACTACTCTTAATCATTCCTAGTCGAGTATTAACATTCAGGGACAATGTTAATGCGTAGAGACTAGCATGTAGGTCAACAAGATGACTTGATCTCACAAGTCATGGATATGAGATATCAAGTTGACACATGGGTATGCATTGGAGAATGTATACTGAATGACCCGCCATGAGAAAGTATCATGGATCGTTATATGAGTGTCATATACTTTCTCATGTGGCTATTAGTATGACTATTAGTCCTTAGACACTGAAGTCACCATGGTTCCCTACATAAGGAGTTGCATACTTTGGCTTCGTCAAACGTCACCCGTAAATGGGTGGACTATAAAGGCGATTACTGGGTATGTAACAAATTATGCGGAGGGATGTGAGTGATGTAGATGGGATCTTTCCCTCCTATATGACGGGGGTGACATCGATATTCTTGATAGAGTAAGACCACGAAGTGCATGGCCATGCCCAAATGAGTCAATATGAGATATTGAGCTCATTTGATTAGAGTGAATCTACTTGGAGTTCAAGATTTAGATTGTACCGAGGATGACACGGTCTATGCCTCGATTGGTCAATCTAGATGTCAAGGATAGAGGGACATTGTCACATATTGTGAGAGTCACAATTAGTAGTCACAAAGGTAATGTTGGAGCTCAACATTCTTGTAACTTGGGTAGCAATGATGTGTTGCTAGATACCGCTCATTGCTTATGTTCCTAAATCGGTTTAGGGACATTGCCAATGTTACAAGAACCTATAGGGTCACACACATAAGAGCAATTAGATGGAGATTAGGTTCATATGATGAACCATGAGGATTAGGTTCATGGGATGAACCAAATTGGATTAAGAGTAATCCAAATTAGACTAATTGAGTTAGACTCAAGTTGATTCAAGTGTTGAATGAGTCTAATTTATATTTGATTCATCAAATCAATTTAAATTAATGAATAAAGATTCATTAAATTAAATTGACTTGAGTCAAGTGGTTAGATTTGATCAACCATGGGAGATTAGAGGTCAAGTTTGACTTGACTTGAGAGGGAAGATGAAAGGTCAAGTTTGACTTGACCAAATGCCATGTCATGATGATGACTTGGCATGGCCGGCCAATGATGATGCTCCACATCATCATTGACTTTGTCAATTGGTGCCACATCATGAGGGAGACCAAGGGTCATGGGAGTTACATGCATGCATGTAACCTCCTCTCCATGAAGTGGCCGGCCACTCCATTAGATGGGGTAATTGATTTTTGGTGGCTCAATAACTTCATCTTCAACCTTGGTGCTATTCTCTCTCAAGCTCTACCTCTCCCAACCTCTCCTTGGCCGAAATTCCTAAAGGAGTGCTAGCACACTCTAAGGCATTTTTTTCTCCACCTATTGCTTGTGTGGATACCAATAGAGGAGTGTGCACTTGACACTCTCGAGTTCCGGCGAACTTTTGGACGAGCGGGATTTGTGAGGGCATCGCATCGAGGGTAATGATCTCATCTCTTAGATATAAGGTAGATCTAGGGTTTTTTAGTAAGCACATACATGTTTTATAATTTTTTATACTTCGCACGGATCCGTGACCGGGGCTTCCGAGGTTTCTGCAACGCAAAAAGCGGTTTTTGCGGCTCGGAAAAACCCAACAGTTGTATCAGAGCCACGTGCGAAGCATGTATGTGTTTCATCTTTGTAATTTTTGTATTAGATATAAAAATTACAGATTTATATGTTTCTGTAAATTTCCTAATTTTATAGAATTTTTGGGTATTTTTCTCGTAGAGTCGAAGCAACGAGTGTTGGGACACTCGTAGGCTTCAACCGTCGAGAAAAACTCTCCGAATCGGCGAGTTCTCACTTTAGGTTTTTGGGACAGCGACTTAAGTCACTGTAAGATCATTGTAGGGATACTCGTGAAGTTTGTTTTGTGAGTAGGGGCGCTGCCCCTATCCCCGAAAGGGGCTTTGTCCCGCGATCGCGCCCGAAAACCGCTTAGCGGGACCGTTACGGAGAGGTGACTCATTAATTTGAAAAAAAAATTAGGAAAAATTATAGAAATTTCTGTAAAAATACATAATTTAGAATTATGTATAATTCTGTGATTGTCATGGCCCAATGACCCCAATTTGATTGGATTATGTGTGTTGTAATTCATAATACGGCCTGCGTGCCGTTTTGTGGTTGTGCGTGTTGTATAGTGTATGCGACCTGCGCGTCGTACCTCTTCTTTTGATATTCTAGTTGTAATTAGTTTTTAGACTCGAATGTAACTCGAGTTTCATATTTGTAATGTAAAAAATGGAGCGGTGGAAAGTCCACTCGAAGACGAGATTACGAGAAGGGTGACGACGACACATGGCGGTCAAAGGAAGCGCTTGGAGAAGCCGCTAGCCTTAGGTTGACCGTTTGATCTTCTCATTGGCTTGAGAAGATCATAGTAGGGCCATGACTATATCACATTTAATTATATATATATATGTTGATATATATATATATATATATATATATATATATATATATATATATATATATATATATATATATATATATATATATATATATATATATATATATATATTTAATTGATTTTGCTTGTATGTATGTGATGCATGCTAGTAGAATAATGCATGTATGTATATGATGCATGCTAGGATAATTTTCTTGTATGTATATGATGCATGCTAGAATAATGAATGTATGTATATGATGCATGCTAATATAGGATAATAAAGGCCTAAATGCGTATAAGATACACATTACGATTAGATTAGATCATAATCGAATCAACTCGAAAATGCCTACCGAGCCTTGATACCCATCACTACCTCGATCATTTGTTGTTATTGAATCTGCCAAAGCAGAGCAATGCATATTATCTTGGTAGGGTGCGGAGGGACAATCTTGGTCCCGCCTATCACGCTTGGGTTAGAGTAAGCTCAATTAGATTGAGCAAAACTAGTTAAACTCAATTAGATCGAGTAGAACTATAGACATATTCCAATCGTTGGAAAGATAGGTTAAGATCACATTTACACTAAATCTTGGGCGATTTAGCCAAAGCTAACTCAAGGTCTTTTGTAAATGTGGGTCTTAATCCTATAAACAAGAGTTGCATAGAGATGTAATCGGTAATGTGTTACCCACCGATCGTACTAAGTCTTGGGCGATTTAGCCAAAGCTAACTCAAGGTTTAGTATGATGTGGATCTTGTCCCGCAAGAATTATAGCTAGTTTGTATGAATCTAGTAATGTGGTTTGACCACATCCATAACTCGATTCTACAAAAAATTCCTATAATTCAGTGGGAGAATCATTTGATTAAAGGCCTAATTAAATGATAAAAGGAATATGATATTAATTCTCTGCATTGTATGTTGTAGATAACTATGTCGACAAACACGAACACTCTCTCTCTGTGATCTGTCCTTGAGAAGGACAAGCTCAATGGAGCAAATTTCCTGGACTGGTACAGGAACTTGAGAATTGTTCTCACCCAAGAAAGGAAGTTGTATGCGTCTGGGCGGCCCATTCCAGAGGCACCTCCACGCCTTGTTGCCTCGCGGTGACAAAGATGCTTACAAGAAGCATCAGATGATGCATTAGATGTGTCATGTCTTATGCTCGTGACCATGAACTCTGAGCTTCAGAAGCAACACGAGTTCATGAATGCTTATGATATGGTTGGACATCTTCGTCAACTATATCAAGGACAAGCTAGGCATGAGAGATATGAAGTCTCTAAGGCATTATTTGGGTCCAAGATGCAAGAAGGGACTCCCATAGGTACATATGTACTCAAGATGATTGGGTACGTAGAAAACCTACAAAGGCTGGGATTACCACTTGGCCAAGAGCTGGCCACTGACCTGATCTTGCAATCTTTGCCACAAGCCTTCAATCAATTTGTCATGAATTATAACATGAATGAAATTGATAAGCCATTACTGAAATGCTCGGCATGTTGAGAAGCTACGAGCTTAACCTTAAGAAGGGTAAATCGACACCATTTTGATGGTGGAAGAAAGGCAAGGGCAAGCCTAAAGGTAAGGGAAAGTCCCAAGCCAAGGGCAAAGGCAAAGAACTTAAACCCAAAGGAGGGTAGCCAAGGAAGGGCTTGCTTCCACTTTGCAAGGAAGCGGGACAACAAGGCGTAGCTATCGCAAGACATACACGGAAGATCTTAAGAAGAAGAGAAGTGAGACTTCTACTTGGTATAAATGTTATAGAAGTCAATCTATCTATTTCTTCATCATGGGTATTAGATCTGGATGTGCATCTCACATTTGTACCAATGTGCAATGAAAAATAGCAGGCATTGACAAAGGCGAGGTGGACCTACGAGTAGGCAATGGAGCAAGGGTTGCTTCATTCTTTGTAGGAACTTATGATCTATCTCTCGCCCTCCGGGCTTGTACTAGAATTAGATGAATGTTGTTATGTGCACGCTTTAACTAAGAACATCATTTGATTTCTTGTTTGGACAAGAAAGGTTTTTCATTTATAATAAAGAACAAATGTTGTTGATTTATTTAAATGATATGTTCTATTGTAGTGCACCTCTAATGAACGGACTCTACTTTCTAGACTTAGAGAGCCCTATCTATAACATAAGTACCAAGAGGTTCAAGTCAAATGAGTTGAACCAAACCTATCTCTGGCATTGTCGCTTAGGTCACATAAATGAGAGTCGCTTATCTCAGCTCCATAAGGATGGGCTGCTAGACTCATTTGATTTTGAATCATATGAGACATGCGAGTCTTGCCTTTTAGGCAAGATGACCAAGACTCCCGTTAGTGGACATAGCGAAAGAGCAACAGATTTGTTAGGACTTATACATAGTGATGTATGTGGTCCTTTCAATGTTGCTGCTAGAGGTGGTTACAGGTACTTCATTACATTTACTGATGACTTCAGTAGATATGGTTATGTGTATCTCATGACACACAAATCAGAATCCTTTGAAAAGTTCAAAGAATTCAAGAATGAAGTACAAAACCAGCTTGACAAGAGTATTAAGATACTTCGATCAAATCGAGGTGGAGAATACCTTAGCCATGAGTTTCGTGACTATCTAGCTGAGTGTGGGATTCTATCCCAACTCACTCCTCCTGGAACACCACAGTGGAATGGTGTATCCGAAAGGAGGAATCGTACCCTATTAGATATGGTACGATCTATGATGAGTCACACAGATCTTCCTATATCCTTTTGGGGATATGCTCTAGACACAGCAACCTTTACCCTTAACCGTGTACCATCTAAGGCTGTCATAAAGACACCATATACGATATGGACAGGGAGAAATCCCAAGATGTATTTTATGAGGATTTGGGGTTGTGAGGCTTACGTTCGACGTCAAGTCTCAGACAAACTGGGACCCAAATCCGATAGGTGCTATTTTGTTGGATATCCCAAGGATACAAAGGGATATTACTTCTACATTCCGATCGGCACAAAGTGTTTGTGGCAAAGCTGAGTTTTTCTAGAAAGGGATTTTGTTTCTAGAAAAACTAGTGGGAATACCTTCGATCTTGAAGAAATTCAAGATAAGGACCATAATGAGGCCTTGATGGAGGTTGAGCAGAACCACAAAGTGTTGTGGGTGATGAGGTTATTGCACAAAGAGTTGTGGAACAACCACTGTTCATGTAGACCTACCTCTTCGAGGTCGATAAGGGTCGTCGGCTCATTTCTCTTGTCGACCATGATGACGTTATGCTCATTGAGAATGAGCCTACCTCCTATCGAAGTTGTGATGAGCCCAGTTACGAGAAATGGCTAGAGGCCATGAGATCGAGATGGAATCCATGTACACCAACCAAGTATGGACTTTGGTTGATCCACTGAAGGGTCAAACCCATTGGGTGTAAGTGGGTCTTTAGGAGAAAGGCGGCATGGATGGACTTACGCATACCTATAAGGGCGATTGGTGGCTAAAGGTTTCAAGCAAATTCATGGTATTGACTATGATGAAACCTTTTCTCCGATGGCGATGTTTAAGTCCATTCGGATCTTGCTTGCTATTGCGACATACCACGATTATGAGATCTCGGCGGATGGATGTCAAAACCGCGTTTACGAATGGAAACTTGCTCGAGGATGTGTACATGACACAACTTTGAGGTTTTGAAGATTCCACGATATCGAAGGTATGCAAGCTGCAAAGGTCAATTTATGGGCTAAAGCAAGCTTCTCGGAGCTGGAATCTTCGATTCGATGATGCGATCAAACAGTTTGGTTTCATCAAGAATGAAGATGAACCCTGTGTCTACAAGAGGGTTAATGGGAACACAGTTGTCTTCCTTGTATTGTATGTGGATGACATACTACTCATTGGGAATGACATCCCTTGCTCTGATCTGTGAAGACTTGGCTGAGGGGCGTGCTTCTCAATGAAGGACTTAGGTGAAACTGTATTCTAGGCATCAAGATCTATAGAGATAGATCTAAGAGATTGCTTGGCCTAAGTCGAGTACATACATTGACACGGTATTACTTGGTTTGCCATGCGAGAATTCCAAGAAGGACTTCGATGTCACATGGTGTGAGTCTTTGAAGACTCAAAGTCCCTCTTCTAGAGAGGAGAGAGACCGCATGGATAAGATCCCTTATACGCATCTGCTATAGGATCTATCATATGCGCCATCTTTGTGTACTCGTCTCACGATGTCTCGTATGCTTTGAGCATGGACGAGTAGATACGATGATCGGTGGCGTCATCTGGATAGCGATCAGAATATTCTTAAGTACTTGAGAAGGACTAAAGAATATTTCTTGATATTTGGAGGCGATGAGGAGCTAGCTGTAAAGGGTTACAGCGATGCCAGCTTCCAAACTGACCAGGATGATTATAGATCGCAGTCAGGGTTCGTGTTTTGCTTGAATGGTGGCGCTGTGAGCTGGAAGAGTTCGAGCAGACACGATTCTTGATTCTACAGCAGCAGTATATCGTGCATCTCGAGGCGTGCAAAGGAGGCAGTTTGGATCCGCAAGTTCATTACTGAGCTTGGGGTGGTTCCTAGCATTGCAGATCCTATAGAGCTCTATTGTGACAACAATGGAGCGATTGCACAGGCTAAGGAACCTCGCTCACACCAGTGGACCAAACACATACTACGGCGCTTCCATCTCATTCGAGAGATTATCGATAGAGGAGATGTGAAGATTTGTAGAGTACCCACAGAGGCTAACATCGCAGATCCCTTGACCAAGGCTTTGGCACAGAAAAAGCATGATGGTCACACTAGGTCATTGGGTATTAGATACTACGGTGATTGCCACTAGTGCTAGTGAGAGATTGTTAGTGAAAGCCCTAGAGCCAATCATGTGATGATTGTTGTATGGACTTTATTGTATCATATTCCTATTTATAAAGGCATGGTTATTTTATTTACTTGTATTGGTGTCAAATAACTAAATATAATAATGTCCTTGAGTAGTAGGTTCTTATCTATATCAACCGATTGGTTGAATCGATAATGAGATGATATAGAGAACACTACTCTTAATCATTCCTAGTCGAGTATTAACATTCAGGGACAATGTTAATGCGTAGAGACTAGCATGTAGGTCAACAAGATGACTTGATCTCACAAGTCATGGATATGAGATATCAAGTTGACACATGGGTATGCATTGGAGAATGTATACTGAATGACCCGCTATGAGAAAGTATCATGGATCATTATATGAGTGACATATACTTTCTCATGTGGCTATTAGTATGACTATTAGTCCTTAGACCTGAAGTCACCATGGTTCCCTACATAAGGAGTTGCATACTTTGGCTTCGTCAAACGTCACCCGTAAATGGGTGGACTATAAAGGCGATTATCGGGTATGTAACAAATTATGCGAGATGTGAGTGATGTAGATGGGATCTATCCTCCTATATGACGGGGTGACATCGATATTCTTGATAGAGTAAGACCACGGGCGTGCATGGTTATGCCCAAATGAGTCAATATGAGATATTGAGCTCATTTGATTAGAGTGAGTCTACTTGGAGTTCAAGATTTAGATTGTACCGAGGATGACACGGTCTATGCCTCGATTGGTCAATCTAGATGTCAAGGATAGAGGGACATTGTCACATATTGTGAGAGTCACAATTAGTAGTCACAAAGGTAATGTTGGAGCTCAACATTCTTGTAACTTGGGTAGCAATGATGTGTTGCTAGATACCGCTCATTGCTTATGTTCCTAAATCGGTTTAGGGACATTGCCAACGTTACAAGAACCTATAGGGTCACACACATAAGAGCAATTAGATGGAGATTAGGTTCATATGATGAACCATGAGGATTAGGTTCATGGGATGAACCAAATTGGATTAAGAGTAATCCAAATTAGACTAATTGAGTTAGACTCAAGTTGATTCAAGTGTTGAATGAGTCTAATTTATATTTGATTCATCAAATCAATTTAAATTAATGAATAAAGATTCATTAAATTAAATTGACTTGAGTCAAGTGGTTAGATTTGATCAACCATGGGAGATTAGAGGTCAAGTTTGACTTGACTTGAGAGGGAAGATGAAAGGTCAAGTTTGACTTGACCAAATGCCATGTCATGATGATGACTTGGCATGGCCGGCCAATGATGATGCTCCACATCATCATTGACTTTGTCAATTGGTGCCACATCATGAGGGAGACCAAGGGTCATGGGAGTTACATGCATGCATGTAACCTCCTCTCCATGAAGTGGCCGGCCACTCCATTAGATGGGGTAATTGATTTTTGGTGGCTCAAAACTTCATCTTCAACCTTGGTGCTATTCTCTCTCAAGCTCTACCTCTCCCAACCTCTCCTTGGCCGAAATTCCTAAAGGAGTTCTAGCACACTCTAAGGCATTTTTTCTCCACCTATTGCTTGTGTGGATACCAATAGAGGAGTGTGCACTTGACACTCTCGAGTTCCAGCGAACTTTTGGACGAGCGGGATTTGCGAAGGGCATCGCATCGAGGGTAATGATCTCATCTCTTAGATCTAAGGTAGATCTAGGGTTTTTTAGTAAGCACATACATGTTTTATAATTTTTATACTTCGCACGGATCCGTGGCCGGGGCTTCCGAGGTTTCCGCAACGCAAAAAGCGGTTTTTGCGGCTTGGAAAAACCCAACACATCATAGGGTATAAAAGAATAGTACTAAATCACACAATATCCTGAATATGATCCAAGGGTATCACCGTGAATAACCAACATGTATACAAGTACCAGCCTACTACCATACAGGAAATGCAGTAGCATGTATGAATATGCACAAACAAATGCATCAAGCATAGCACATACAAATCCATCATCAAAGTGAGTATACATATAGACTGTATCTGTATGTATACTAATCACCATCATCCATGTATATATATATATACAAGCAAGTATGTATATATATATATAACCATATGCAAAGCACCGTATGATACGGCAATGCAGCATGCATGGTCATGCCTGCTCACCCCTACTCGCTACCACGACCCCAGTGTGGCCTAGGTGGCACGACATGACAACTGTCCCAACTCACACCAACCACTACTATAGAGTGGCCGAGTGGGAAGTATGATCAAGTAACATATGAGCGTAAAGAGCTCGCTATGCAACGGGGGTCCCTGCTGCTGGCTACTTCGACTGACACTGCAAATGAGTGGTCGAGTGTCACGCACCCAGGACATCTGCATGCAACTCCAACTACCATCGTCTATAATGGTAGAGTGCGGCACAATAAATGCTATGCCCTCACACTAGTTACTCCTCTCGGAGTAACCTGGGAGGCAGGATGACTGACAACTCTCTCTCAACCCCAAGGGGAGACGATGTTGTCAGTATGCATGCAATGACATGAGGGTACTGTCTCACATACAGACATCTACCATAGACTCTCTGTTCAACAGAGAGTCACACCCAACTGATCAGTACACTCTCTATCCTGTAGAGAGTCATACTCATCTAATCATGACAAGCTAGGACCATCGATTAATCGGCCACGACTCACCTGACCATTTACACAACCCGTGGTTGGTAAATAAATGTGCAACATACAGGTATGGAATGAGTCCTACATTTAGGGCCATACTTATCCACAGAGGACCTTTTTTGCCAAATTTACAATTTAGGTCATCCTCCGTACTCTAACATCTACACCCTACTAAACAGTTAGACCTACTTACATCACATCTGTAACTCCTAGATCATGATAGGGAATATGTGATATCAATAATCGAGCACACATATATATCAACGATAAGTTCAAGCATACGATAAACAGAGCAGGGTCAAGATAATATGATCACCTAGTATGCTCATATCTATGTCTAAATCTGAAAGTCATTACATCTACCCGACCGGTAGGAAATTACCTACCTGCTGTCAATGCGCGTAGTAATAAACTCCTCACGGCCGCGGACCCATCTCGTATCCACGTCCTACAAATATCACCAATTATCATTCAGTGAAAGCATACAACAATAATATGACTAGCTACTACGTTATCCACATATCCATATCCCTTATCGAATACGTTTTAGAAACCCCAATTAGCCAGACTTGACCATTTATTTTACATCCATCGGTTTCAATTAGCAAAAGTGCTAACTCCCTCATACAATTCTATATTCGACTTAACAAAGTTAATCTCATAAAGATTTAACCTTTTTCCCCCAACCTATTGTAATAGTATCACCAATAGAATCAGTTATAAATCTAATTCATAAACACAACCCTTAAATCACAGTTGCCCCCTACTACAATTAATTCTATAATTACCTCTATCACTCTTGGTTAACAAGTATGCTAACCTACAACCGTTTACAACCATTTCAATTGGGGATTTAAACACAGCCGGCTCAATCCATCGACCGACAACCCTCCCACCATCCTCTTCCATAGCCTCCCAAAATTAGTTTACATTCCTTACAACCATACAACTGCCTTCCCACTGTTCAATACTCTAGGCAGGCAACAATTTACGCAACGAAAATTGAAAAAGGGATGATTAACAGCTATACCTGCACTTGGATCCAGCTTCAATGTTTTCCCCCAACCAGCCCTGTTCGCCGGCCAAAAACCACCATTGCCCTATCTTCGACAATCAAACTAATCCTACAGCGACAGCATCCAATAGATAACACCTCAAGCAATTTCTACCAACAAGGAATTCACAGACAACAATAATTGATCTTTCTTACCTGGTGTTGAATCCCGTCGGCAGCAAACTCCCTTGTTTGCCGACCCACCTCTTGCCCAAATCCAACCTAATTAAGGAACGACCACCACCCCTCAGAACTATCACGAAAACATATCAGTGATGAATGATGGCTTTGACCTACCCAATTCCGACGATTTATCCCCTATTCACGTGAACTCAAAGACTTCGAGGCAACCCTACCTTCCGGAACTCGGCCCGGCAGAAAAGTCGGCGATTCTTCCTTCTCGAGCAAAGTGTCATCGCCGTTGACCCCAAACTTCCTAAATCAAGAGCCTCCTTCGTCGCTCTGGTCTGTCCGCGAGCACCGTCGCCTGTCGCCTTCCATGCGAGCAGAAGAGCCGACTTAACTCGCGCAGGGTCGCAGGTCGCGAGGAGAGAAAGCGAAAGAAGAGGGATCGCTGCGGCGGAGAGAAATGTCAACCGGCGCCGTGGTCGCAGAAGGGATAAGGAGAGCGCGCTTGGGAAACGCTCGCCGAAAAATAAAGTCAGCGGCGTCGAACGGAAAGAAAATCGAAATGTCAAGGCTTAGCGGGTCGGATTTTAGCTAAACGGGTCGAATTTTAGACCCGTTAAGCCCACTAACTATTAATCAAAAAGGTTCTTAGAAATCCCCATTCGAGTCCAGAAAAATTCCTAAAAATTTTTGGAAAATTTTTATCGGTTATTCTCCTAATTACCCAACATTTATTATTATTATTATTTTTTGTGGTATTTTACATGAACTTTCACATATCTTAAAATTTGATTCTCACCCTAAACAACATCTTAATCCATATCCAATGGATTTCCACCCTTCCAATGTTTTCTAAAGCATATCCTAGGGTTAGAAAATATTAGGGCAGTCTAAAATGACTGAAACATAGGCTAAACAACTTTGTTTATGATTGGCTCAACAACCAATCGATCAGATCAACGCCACGATCGCCCAAGGCGACTGATCGATTTCTACAAATGCAGAATTCCATAAATCAAAAATGAATTTCGAAAAAATCATAAGTAATTATACATAATTCAAAAAATTATGAAAATTCATATGTATAATACTTATATCAATCATAATGGGTGAAAAATATTTGAAAAATAAAATACCCATAAAATAATTAGATTGATACAAAGTTCAAAAATAAAGAAAACTTCAATGTTTTGAGCTTACTTTGTATCAACATCATCAATAGTGACTTCTATCAAAAGATAGACTACACCAAGGATTTTCAAAGTGATTTTGAAATAATTTTAAAACCTTATATTGTACCATGATCTATAGGCTCAATGCACATGACTTGCATATTAGCTTTCCCCATGATCTATCAATGGTATAAGATGAGTTTGAGTTCATCTAGACGCAAAATCTATGCACCTTGAACCTAACTCACGTTTCTAACATCTCACATGTATCTAGAGTGTATCAATACAAACACATGTCAATTTAATGTGAGATGTGGGTTTTGGTTATTCCTATACTAAAGTCTCATGTATTTTTCTAGACAACTCTATTTGATTCCCTTATACATGGGACTTCAAATCATGTCATAGTCTTTAAAAAAATTTTAATTAACCTAAATGCATGAGTGATGATTATGGCATAAAATGATAGCATAAATAAGCATGTGCCAATAATCATGATGTCATGGCATAAACATGAACCTAGGCACACATGACATTAAAAAATAAACCTAAACATTATCATGACATTTTTGATAATAAAATGAAATATGATGTCATGACATGACAAGGACAACAAAGCATGACAAGTATAAAATACAAAGGTATATAATATCTAAGTGTTAAGCTCAAATTGTCATTTCTAGAATTAAATCAATATTTACCACAATACTACTCATCTCTCAAATGTGCTAAAAACCAAAAATGGAACATCTAAAACCTAACTCGTGCCAATTTTATCAATTTTTTAAACTTCTCAAATTTAATTACCACATCCTAAAATCTTTCAGGATATAAATCCAACCTTATTTCCAAAGTATCCAATAACCTTGGAAATAACCTAAAGTGTCAACTTTGCTATGGTTAGGTTAACTACCCATCCATTCAAAGGTTGGCACAACCTAACCCATCTAGCGTGAATCGATCACACTCTTTGGAACCCAATACCTATTGGAGCTCCTTGGATTTACAAGGTATTCACTAGGGATAAATTCCCTTGATACCTTCCTAATGACCCTTCTAGGCTTTGAAGCCTTGGTCATTTGGGTCTTGCCTAGGTCAACTCTAGGGATAACTTCTCTTGTGACCTTCTTAGTGGCTTTCCTAGGTTTCATAGAAACTTTGGCCACTAGGCATCTACCATGGTTAACCTTAAGGATGACCTCCCTAGTAACCTTGGTTTTTCTAGACCTAGAAATTGTTCCATAATCGAATGGAATGTTATGGTAGGTCTCCTTGAGCTTAGGTTTGTGACCCAAACCTTTCTTGCCCCTAGATGGTTCTTGTCTTCTAGATCCTAGTTTTCGATCACTAGACCCTTTAATTGAATTTGTCATCTTCCTAAGGGTCTTCTCTAATTTCTCAAGCCTTGACCTCAAGGCTTGGTTCTCTAACTATAATTTTTCCAATTTTGATTTTTCATTAACCCTGTGTGAAAAATTCTTCTTAGTCATGTGCCTATCCTTCTTAGGGTTAATGCCTAGATGATCTTCTACCTTCCAAATGGCTTCCTTAGGTAGAATTGTTCTAGAGTTATTTGATCTAGATTTGTCCTTAACCTTAGTATTGCATGATTTAGCACCTAAACAATAAGCTCTATTTCTAACATGCTTTTCATGATTATGCACAATTGCAAGAGTATTAAGATTACTCCTAGCATTCTTTTTGGCCTTATATAAAGAATGAGCATTACTTAAATTTTCCTTAGGGTTTTCTTTAGAAACTCCCCCTACATTTGAAGCTCCTTCTTCACCCTTGCTAGACTTCCTTCCCCTAGGGCATTGGCTTCTATAATGTCCCTTTTGATGACATTTGAAGCACACTATGTGCTCCTTGCTTTTCCTAGTGGGAAAATCGGCATCCTTGACCTTTGGCCTCGGTTCAGTCTTCTTGACCTTCTTAGGACACTTGCTCTTATAGTGTCCATATTCCCTACGCTCAAAACACATAATATGATTTTTATTTTTAATTAAGGTGTTTGAGTTACCTAGATTGGTACGGGAATCTTGGTCTTGTCCTTGGCTCTCGGAGGTTGAAGCTTCCTCTTGATTTTGCCCAGGAATGGAAAGTCTTTCCTCCCCCTCAATCTTTGAAGTGGAGACTTCTTCTAATTCTTCCTCCTCTACCGATCCGTATGTTGATTCCCTCTCAACCTCCGAATCCTCAAGCTCTTGAGATGATGATGGTGTGCTTTCTTCTTAAGCTTGGGAGAATGAGCATTCCTCCTTGGGCTCCTGTTCTACTTCATAAGTCGATAATGGATTTTCATGGAACTTTGCCAATTCACTCCAAAGCTCCTTTTAGGGGTGCATTTTTAAGGTTAACGTTTGCCAACCCTTGGGGTGAATTTACTTTAATGCCCTTTGCCAAGCTATCCTCTGTAACCATTTTTCCTACTTTAATTCAAAATATCTCCTTCAAATGCCTTATACTAAAGGGAGAAATGATGTGTTTCGCTTCTTCGCTTAGGTTGCTTGTGCATGGCGATCCTTTCTCATGTCCCCGGATTAAAATTTTATTAGTTAAAACTAATTCGGACGGAAATGGATTACCCAAGACACTAATTCATCATCGTGCTATTCGATTTGAGTAGTTGCTTGAACAAACTTGTTCTTCAAGAAACCTTACTCTTTTCTTCGATTAGCCGCAGAATAGATGATGAACGGATCACCGGTTTTTGTGTTTATCATCGGGGTCCATGTTAATCAATAACATACAAAATATAAAAGTACTAGAATCAAAATTAAACAAGATTATACCTCTTGTTTTACCTCTTGATCTTCTATTTGTTGGTGCAACAATGCTCCAAGCATTTATATATGTTTTGATGTTTGGATAATCATCTAAGTTAGGCAATATCTTGTGATCTAATTGCGAAAACATTTAAGTGACAGGGAAGTCCAAGTATGATCTTGGCAAAGGATGTCCAAGTATGATCTTGGCAAAGGAAGTCCAAGTATGATCTTGGCAAAGGAAGTACAAGGGATGGACTTGGCAGCGTAAGACCAAGATTGTAGTCTTGGCAGCGTAAAGTCCAAGTGAACCTTGGCAAAGGAAGTCCAAAGTAAAGTCTTGGCAGCATAAGTCCAAGCTTGTAGTCTTGGCGGCATAAAGTCCAAGCATTTGGCAACCCAAGACATGACGAAACCGAAGGAAGCTCTTGGAAGCAAAGCGCAAAGGATGAACAAGTCGCGGACTCGGAGGGATCCTGAAGGCGCAAGGCTTATTAAGGAGCTAGAAGGTTGAGTCTAGGTCTAGGGTATAAAATCAAGTATGAATTACTCATACTTGATGAGTATCAGTCGACTGATACGATGTATCGATCGGCAGTCGGCTCGATCGAGTCGGTGAAACCTAACCATCGATCGGCGACTTGACGAAGCGATCGTGATCGATGATCGATCGACGCCAAGGGCATCGATCGGTGATCAAGGGAATATCATCACAGAATGCGATCGCCACTCATTGCGATCACTCATCGATCACCATCGATCGATGGAGAGGATTAGTCGACTGATCACCTGGCCGTTGGAGATTGCGGATACAAATCTCCGCGGAGATCGCGTTTAAGCCCGTTGGCGGCGATCAAGGTAAGCATCACGGTGATCGGCTAAGGAAAAAACAACCCCTCTTCTATAAAAAGGGGCCATGGGGAGCTTGGTGAAGCTAGTGCTCTTGCTCCCAACTACACCTATGTGCTCACCAAGCTTTCCAAGTGTTTTTAGCAATCCAAAACCTCCTCTTCTCTAATCCTAATCTTCCATCATTGTAAAGAAGAGGAGTGCATTGTAAGATAAGGTTTCTACACCTTGGTTCATCCAAAGGAGGTTCTAGTGAAGATTGATTAGGGCTAATCCACCTTACGGATTGCCGTGGAGTAGGAGCGTCATCTCCGAACCACGTTACATCGGGTGTTATCTTTGTTTCTTGCTTTTATTTGTGTTTATATTTGTATTGCTTCCGCTAACATTTTTGTAGAAAGAAAGAAAGGCTAATCACCCCCCCCCCCTCTAGCCATTCCAAGGGTCCTAACAAGTGGTATCAGAGCCCGGATAGCTTGGAAGATCTCACCATCAACCAAGACATCAATGGCTCTTCAAGAGGGATATAGCACCGCCAAGCCACCGCTCTTCGACGGGAGTCATTTTGCGTATTGGAAAGGTAGGATGAAGTACTATCTTATGAGTAATATTGAAATTTGGCATAGCATTGTAGATGGCTTCGAGGAACCGGTGGATGAACATGGAGACCCTATTCCAAGCAAGGATTGGACAAGGGAAATGAACCGCAAATTCGAATCAAATGCCAAGGCGGTACTCACCATTCAATGCGGCATTACCATGGAGCAACTCAACAAGGTGGGGCCTTTCGAATCTGCCAAGGAGCTATGGGAAAAGCTCATTGAGCTAAATGAAGGTTCCAAGGAGTCAAAGAGGGCCAAGAAGGACCTACTAATTGGACAACTTCAAGCCTTCCAAATGAAGATGCATGAAACCGTAAGTCAAATGCATGGAAGGTTCAAAGAAATTGTTAACGGACTCCATATCATAGGTGATCGAATTGACAACCGGGATTTGGTAAGGTATATTTTACAAGCATTTCCTAGAAATTCTTTATGGACTTCTATAGTTGATGCCATTAAGGTAACTAGGGATCTTTCGCAAATTAAAATTGATGAACTATTTTGTGAGTTTGAATTGCATGAGCAAACTAACATGTCTTCTAAGGAAAAGGGCTTAGCTCTATTTGTTGAGAAGAAAGAAAAGAAGAAGAAAGAAAGGAAAGAGGTGTCATCATCATCCGAGTCGGAGCGTGAGTCAAGTAGTGATGGAAGACTCATCTAGTGAGATGGCCCATTTTGTCAAGAAGTTCCTTAGAAAATCAAAGGAATTCAAGAATAGAGATGCAAGAAAGGGTTCCCATTCTTCAAGAGGTAAAAATAGTGGTAATTCAAGTTTTAACAATAATGTGATTTGCCATGCTTGCAACAAGAAGGGGCACATAAAGCCGAATTGCCCGGAGCTAAAGAAGAAGGAGGAAAAGGAAAAGAAAAAGAAGGACAAGAAGGAGAAGAAGAAGAAGGAGGCCATGGTGGCTTAAACCACATGAGACACACCAAGTGTTGAAGACTCTTCCTCCGATGATGAGCTTTGCCACATCACACGTCATGTGGCACTCATGGCACTAGAAGATGATTCGAGCACATCAAGCCAAAAAGATTCCTCAAGTGATGAATCGTCATCTAGTGACGATGAGGTAATGAACTCTCCCAAGGTTAAGCTTCTTTATAAATCAATTGTCTATCTTCAAGAAGATCTAGATAAGTCTAAATCTAAGGTTAAGAGCATGAAGGTAGAACTAAAGGCTATTAGGAAATGAAAAACCTTCACATGTTGATTCTTGCATGCTTAAGGAAGAAAATGACAAACTTAGGGATGAGGTTAGTGAATTGACAGCATGTTTAGAAAAATTTTCAAATGGCTCAAAGTGTCTTGATATGATTCTTAGTAGGCAAAGAGCGGTTTATAACAAGGCCGGTTTAGGATATAAGCCAAAAGAAAAGAAGTTGCTTATATTTCATTGATTAAAAGGAAAGCAACCATTAAGGGAAAGCTTAAGAAAGCATGGCTACATAAGAAGTTTTTACTTAATGATACCGGTCCAAATGATTGGGTACCAAAAGCATGTGTTTTTCATGTGATTTAGGTAGGAGGCGAGGTATGTGGATTGTGGATAGCGGTTGCTCAACACATATGACCGGATGTGAGCAAGTTCTCCACAATTAAATATGTGAAGAAGGGAGTGTCCTTTGGGAATAGTGGAAAACTCAAGATATTAGGTAGAGGTACAATTGAGGTATCCCCAAGATTGTCATTCACAAAGTTTTACTAGTTGAAAATATGAAATTAATTTATTAAGTGTTAGTCAACTTTGTGATGCAAACTATCATGTCTCCTTTGAATCCTCTAAATGCATGATTAGACACAAGGAATTAAATGATTGCATGTTAGTTGGATATAGGAAATCAAATATCTATTATGTTGATCTTTCATATGCTTCTAACATTTCTACTAAGTGTTTTGTTGCAAAAGAAGAGGAAAGTTGGCTATGGCATAGAAGATTGGGGCACATCAACATGAAAAACATAGCCAAGGTAGCCAAGATGGAGTTGGTCAAAGGGCTACCAAAGATCAAGTATGTCAAGAACAAATTGTGTGATGCATGCCAAGAAGGAAAACAAACAAAGGCATCACACAAAGGTAAAACTCTAACTAACACCTCTTTACCATTAGAGTTATTGCATCTTGACTTTATTTGATTGCCATAGTACTCCATCTTTAAATGGTAATAAATATTGTTTGGTTATAGTAGATGATTTTTCTAGGTATACTTGGGTCCACTTTATGAAACATAAGGATGATACCTTAGAAATAATCATAGGATTTAGTAAAAGGGTTGAAAATGGAAAGAGTCTCAAAATCAACCGGATCCGTAGTGATCATGGTGGTGAATTTGAAAACTTAAAATTTTCACAATTTTGTTTAGAGCAAGGGTACAAGCATGAGTTCTCTTGTCCTAGAACACCCCAACAAAATGGGGTGGTGGAAAGGAGAAATCGTGCCCTACAAGAGGCGGCTAGGACTATGCTTAATGCATATTCTCTACCTAGCTACGTGTGGCGAGCGGTTAATACGCTTGCTATATCCAAAATAGGGTTCAAATCCATAGGTTTTTAGGAAAAACACCATTTGAATTATGGAATGGGACTATACCCACAATTCATTATTTCAAAGTCTTTGGATGTAAAGTTTATATTCTAAACACCAAAGATAACTTAGGAAAATTTGAATCAAAAGCGGATGAGGGAATCCTAGTTGGATACTCATCCACAAGTAGAGGGTATAGAGTCTACAATAAGAGAACCAAAGGGATTGAGGAGTCTTCCAATGTTCAATTTGATGAAAATACTAGTACCTACCCTAGAAAGTCCTCCATTGATAAGGATATTAATGACAATAATCAAGACATTACCCAAAAACTTCAAAATTTGACCATTAGGGGTAATGATCAAGGGGGAGGAAGAGGAGACTCCGATGATGAAAGAAGGGTGGAAGATAACAATGATCAAATTGAAACACCTTCTAGAAACCTAAGAATTCATCAAGATCATCCACTTGACCAAGTAGTAGGAGATCTATCTCAAGGAGTAAGAACTAGATCATTTCATAGACCTCCTACTAGTCAAGTGGCTCTTATCTCACAAATTGAGCCCAAATCGATCAATGATGCATTACATGATCCGGATTGGATTTTGGAAATGCAAGATGAATTGGCTCAATTTGAGAGAAGTCAAGTGTGGGAATTAGTACCTAGACCCAATGATAGCACCATAATTACTACAAGATGGGTCTTTAGGAATAAGCTAGATGATCAAGGAAATATCACTAGAAATAAGGCTAGGTTGGTTGCTAGGGGATTCAATCAAGTTGAGGGGCTTGACTATGATGAGACTTATGCCCCGGTTGCGAGGATAGAATCTATTAGGATTCTCTTAGGGTATGCTTCCTACATGGGATTTAAACTTTACCAAATGGATGTTAAATCGGCATTCTTAAATGGTTATATTAAGGAGGAAGTATATGTAGAGCAACCACCCGGATTTGAGAACATAGATTATCCAAATCATGTATGTAAGCTTAGGAAAGCATTATATGGGTTAAAACAAGCTCCTCGGGCATGGTATGAAAGATTGTCATCGTTCTTAATTTCTAAGGATTTTAGAAGAGGCCAAGTAGATCAAACTTTGTTTATAAAGTCAACATTAAAAGATATATTCATAGCCCAAGTATATGTTGATGATATCATTTTTGGGTCAACGAATGATGATCTTCTTTAAGACTTTATAAAAAAATATGGAAAATGAATTTGAAATGAGTTTGGTTGGAGAGCTTACCTTTTTCCTAGGTTTACAAGTCAAACAAACCAATGAGGGTATTCATATTTATCAAACCAAATATGCAAATGAAATGATCAAGAAATTTGGTTTGGAAAATGCCAAAATTGTAACCACTCCTATGGCCACTAGCACTAGAATAGATAGTGATCATGAAGGTAAATCAATTGATCTTAAACTGTATAGGAGTATGATTGGTAGCTTACTATACCTAATCGCTAGTAGACCCGACATTTTATTTGCGGTAGGTATGTGTGCAAGATACCAATCTTGTGCCAAAGAATCACATTTAGTAGCCGTTAAGAGAATATTAAGATATATTAAAGGCACCCTAAATGTAGGACTTTGGTATCCTAGGACTAGGTCATTTGAATTGCTTGGTTATACCGATTCCGATTATGCCGGGTGCAAATTGGATAGGAAGAGTACTAGTGGTGGATGCCAATTTCTTGGGTCCTCCCTAGTTAGTTGGAGTAGTAGGAAGCAACATTGTGTTGCTTTATCAACCACCGAAGCTGAATATGTGGCTATGGGTGGTTGTGTAGCTCAATTACTTTGGATGAGACATACTCTTGTGGACTATGAGCTACACTACTCTAACATTAAAGTTTATTGTGATAATGTGAGTACCATCAACTTGACAAAAAATCCGGTACATCACTCTCGAACCAAGTACATTGAAGTGAAACATCACTTCATAAGAGATCATGTGGCAAGAGGGGACATTGAACTTAATTATGTAGAATCTAAGTCCAACCTTGCCGATATCTTCACCAAAGCTCTTCCCGAAGCCAAATTTTCATCATTAAGGAGAGAGCTTGGTATGTGCTTTGTAGAGTAAAATTCTAGGTTTGCATGATCCTATACTTATATAGCTTCTTTATACTTTGATGCATCTCACAAAAGCCTTAAGAAACCTTGATTTTTGTATTGAAATACTTAGAAACATGTGAGATGATAGGGAAGGTGTACTTGGCTCATCATGCTTGTTATGATGCATTACTATGAGCCAATGACACACCTAGAGACATAAAAACCTTATGGACCAATCATGGGGAAGGCTTGTATTCAAGTAATGAATACATAGCTCAAAGAACATGGTTGGAAATTCCAAATAATATGTATTTTAAACTATGTTCATCATATTTTGAAAAATAGTTTTCAAATGGAACACAAAAGTGATACAAAGTTTGCAAAATTTTAGAACTTTTGATAGGTTCCAAGTTTATATCAATCTTGTAATCTGGAAAATATTTATTTTTCAAATTATTTTTCCTTGATAAAATATGATTTCATAAATGTTTACGCAAAATTTCGTGATTTTTTGAGATTTCTGGAATTTCTACCGTGCATTTACAATTTGAAAAAGGTTGAAATTTCGATTTCAGGCTAGCGATCAGCGTTGAAACAGTCTCCATTTTCTGATATTTGGTGTATCTTTGATGTCCTAACACTATAGTATGATAAAATTGCGTATAAACAAGTTTTAGGACTAATTAATGCAGTGTTTTAGGGAGAGGTTTCATAAATTATATCTTTTTCATCCCCAAAACCATTGTTGGTGCAAAGTTAGGACTTTATTTTTGAATTTTTGATATGCTTTGCTTCAACTATTGTTTACACATTATAAAGCATGTCTTGGATTAAGGGGGAGCTTAATTTCTATATTATGCCTTAGTCCAAGATCCAACACCTTTAATGCTTTCATTTTTGAATCCCTCTCTTTTTGATGTATGTCAAAGGGGGAGAGGGAATATTTAAGTTAGATGATTAAGTGTGTATCTTTAAAGACCTAACTTAAATGATTGTCAAACATCAAAAAGGGGGAGATTGTTGGTGCAACAATGCTTATATATGTTTTGATGTTTGGATAATCATCTAAGTTAGGCAATATCTTGTGATCTAATTGCGAAAACATTTAAGTGACAGGGAAGTCCAAGTATGATCTTGGCAAAGGAAGTCCAAGTATGATCTTGGCAAAGGAAGTCCAAGTATGATCTTGGCAAAGGAAGTACAAGGGATGGACTTGGCAGCGTAAGACCAAGCTTGTAGTCTTGGCAGCGTAAAGTCCAAGTGAACCTTGGCAAAGGAAGTCCAAAGTAAAGTCTTGGCAGCATAAGTCCAAGCTTGTAGTCTTGGCGGCGTAAAGTCCAAGCATTTGGCAACCCAAGACATGATGAAACCGAAGGAAGCTCTTGGAAGCAAAGCGCAAAGGATGAACAAGTCGCGGACTCGGAGGGATCCTGAAGGCGCAAGGCTTATTAAGGAGCTAGAAGGTTGAGTCTAGGTCTAGGGTATAAAATCAAGTATGAATTACTCATACTTGATGAGTATCGATCGTGATCGATGTATCGATCGGCCCAGTCGAGCGTTCGAGTCGAGGTGAAACACTAACCATCGGATCGACTTGGGCGAGCGATCGGCCGATCGTGATCGATCGGCCAAGGGATCGATCGGTGATCAAGGAGAATATCGCCACAGAATGCAGTCACACTCGACTGCTGCCTTGATCACTCGACTGATCACCCCATTAGTCGACTGATGGAGGGATCAGTCGACTGATCACCTGGCTGTTGGAGATTGCGGCTACAAATCTCCGCGGAGATCGCGTTTGGCCTGGCTTGGCCGGCTGGCGTGATGGTAAGCATCGATCGTGATCAAGCCAACGGAAAAACAACCCTCTTCATAAAAGGGGTCATGGGGAGCTTGATGAAGCTAGTGCTCTTGCTCCCAACTACACCTACGTGCTCACCAAGCTTTCCAAGTGTTTTTAGCAATCCAAAACCTCCTCTTCTCTAATCCTAATCTTCCATCATTGTAAAGAAGAGGAGTGCATTGTAAGATAAGGTTTCTACACCTTGGTTCATCCAAAGGAGGTTCTAGTGAAGATTGATTAGGGCTAATCCACCTTACGGATTGCCGTGGAGTAGGAGCGTCATCTCCGAACCACGTTACATCAGGTGTTAGCTTTGTTTCTTGCTTTTATTTGTGTTTATATTTGTATTGCTTCCGCTAACGTTTTTGTAGAAAGAAAGAAAGGTTAATCACCCCCCTCTAGCCATTCCAAGGGTCCTAACACTATTGTATTCCTATCCTCTTCTTGGACGTCGTGTGGGCAACGATCTTCTAAGAATCGAAGCCTCCTAGATCGTGTGTCTTCCCTTTCTTGCTCGCTCCGAACAAGGGAAGAACAAACTCCCTTCTTCCCCTTACTTGTGCCAACCACCAAACACCAAGCTTGGTGTCTGCCGACCCTAAGGAGAGGGAGAGGATGTGCCTGCCAAGACAAAGGAAGAAGGCACCCTATCCTTTGTTGTCGCTGGCCCTAGGAGAGGTGGAAGAGGCGCTGACCAAAGCCCAAGGAAGAAGGTATGTTGCCGCTGGCCCTTGGAGAAGGAGAGGAGGCGCCGACCAAGAGAGGAAGAAGATGTAAAACCCTAGACACCTCTTGTTGCCGCCAGCCCTAGCCCAACTCTTGTTGCTGCCCAATCCTCTCCAACGCCAACCCTAGCACCCCTTCTATTTTGGCCAAGGCTCTCCACATCCTTATATAGATCTAGGCTTCATGAGATATTTATAATAGGCTACAATAGGGACCATGAGGAGGAGTTGGATCTTGGCCACCCAATGGATCCGAACCACATAAAACCCGATCCATTAATGATGATCCATTCCACTAGAGGATCATCATTGATCTACCTCACCAACCCCCATAATTAAATATGGGCTCCACATATTATTTGTACAAAATATCTCTCCGTGTTTAAGATATCGAATGTCCATTAATTAATTAAATTACAGACAATTTAATTAATTAATATCTAATTCCATGAGTAGTACCACTCATCCTTATCATCATGTTGGACCAAGTCCACCTGCAGGATTTACATGATGAACTTTATGAGCTCCTCAAGGGGACATCATCATCCTAATATATAGGACACGGTTTCCTCCTATAATCAACGACACACCATGCAAATAATATTACTTTTTAACTTACCAGGCCTATCAATTTAACACATAAATCTCGCCCATTGGTAAATCAAAGAAATAAATACTAAGTACATGTGCCCATTATTATATCGGGATTAAGAGCATGTACACCATAATATCTGAGGTCCGATTTAATTATATATTCAATATAAATTGAATCACCTCTAAGTCGGTCCTGCTCAATACACACAAAGTGTACTGGTGTAATTCTATGGTCAAGATAAATCAATACCAAATTACACTACAACTATGTCAATGGTTTGTCCAAAACCATCTTGGTTGTGAGCCTCTACTTATACTCTACAAGGATCTGATAACATGATCTTCTGTGCGACACCACACACCATGTTATCTACAATGTAAAATATCAGACAATGTGTATAAATATAAAATTCAAACAATGATCATGTGATTCTTATTTCAAAATGAAGATGTCAATACAAAGGCTAGGCTTTCAGTATACATCCCAACATATACACTGTATGCTTTCCTGTCATGTATTAATTAAACAAAATACAGAAACAAATGATTAAATAAATTAAACTAATCATCTTCAACCTCCTCCTACCACTTCCCATACTCCAGCAAACCCTTTCCACCTTATTTCATCATTTCTTGGAGTTCTGCATGCTAAAACGAGCGAAAATAGTGTCTATGTATGAAGCTTGAGATAAGCACAACATCCTTTTCTTGTAATCCCTTATAACTTTGATCCCAAGGATGTGTCCCACTTTTCCCAAGTCCTTCATATCAAATTGTTTGGACAACCATACCCTTACATCTGATAATACTTTGACATTGTTGTCAATGAGCAAAATATCATCTACGTATAGTACAAGAAATACCACTATGTTTCCATCACATCTGTTGTATACACAAAACTCATCCGGACTTTGAATAAATTCATATAACTTGATTACCTCATCAAAGCGGATGTTCCAAGATCTCGAAGCTTGCTTCAATCCATAAATGGACCGATTAAGCTTGCACATAAGATGCTCTTTGCCATTTGCAATGAATCCCTCTGGTTGCTCCATATTGATGTTTTATTCAAGACTTTCAATTAAGGAAAGCTGTCTTGACATCCATCTACCAAACCTCATAATCCATATGAGCAGCAATAGACAAGAGAATCTGGATAGACTTAAGCATGGCTACCGACGATAAAGTCTCCTCATAATCGATACTCTCTTTTTGAGTATACCCTTTCGCAACAAGCTTTTCTTTAAAGGTCTCTATCTTCCTGTCTGATCCTCTCTTTTTTTTGTAGATCCACTTGAATCCAATAGCTTTTACACCTTTGGATGGTTCTACTAGCTCCCAGACCTGATTTGAATCCATAGATTCTATCTCAGAATTCATTTCCCTTTGCCAAGATACCGTATCTTTATCTTGGATTTGTTAGTAATATATGAGAGATGTCCTAAGGCAATCGCCTTATGTATGAACCATTTATATGATAAATGAAGATTCACTATTTGAGTGTACATGTTTTATGTATTTGATTGGATCTTAAACTCATTTACTGAATGTCCATGATACGATTCACAGCATGAGAGAATTTGTGATTGGATCACAACTAGTGAGTATCTCTACATGTGTAATTGTGATGTATCGGAATTATCCCTAGTCGATGAATTGATGGATCTGGACACCATCAATTCTGTTGAGACTAGCACGAGGTATACTCCTTGGTGTATCCAAGCAGCTGATTCTCACTGGCTGGAGACATAGTGATGTCCGAAGTTAATCGTGGATGATAGTTATGGTAACTAGTTCATTGGAGTGACCAGCCGTAAGACTTCATATGGTTCTCTGCATATATAGATATGTCAATGAAGTTCTTACTGTGGCTTAAGTGCGATGTTCCTTTGACTTGCGGTATTCAAGTCATCTTGATCATGGAGACTTATGCTTTGACATCTTAAGCAAACATCTCTAAGGAGATGTGGACCCGGGATGATTGGGTATAAGTCAAAGTGATCGAAGGTGTTTGAATAGCCTATAAAGGATTCACCACTCCTTGCGAGGAGATGTATACCCATGGCCTCTCGTCGGATTGTTACTAAAGTCTTTGGCCAAAGCATTACATGTTTAGAGTAAGGTACTCTTCGATACATGTGGAGTAACTAGAATCCGTAGGACGAGGAAATGATACTTGGGCTAGGTGTGACGTAGTCAGCCTAGTGGGGACTGACACAATAGACCATGTCCTGAACCAAGTGGGTATAAGATGAGTGAAGGGAATGGGGCACGATTCATTCGAGCATCAAGGGTTTCGTAAATAGTTCTGGATCAACCGTTGATCTTTTCGGTTAATTGGGGATTATGATGTACTACTAGGTGCCACTCATGATCGTTCTATAATTAATGGTTAATTATAGACGGCCAACATAAACCGAGAACCTATTTGGTTACACGCACAACGAGTGTAATCCAAAGGATTTAAAACGAGCTTGAGAATGGGATTCTCAGACCGAGAGAAACTATGTTTGGTTGGACCAAACATAAAGCGAGCATGAAATTGTTTCAGTCGCAATGGAAGCGTGGATGGGCCGTGTCTTATGAAGACATAATGGATGGACCAAAATGGTTTGGTTCTAATCCAATGGATGAGAATAAACCAAAGGGTTTGGTTTATATTAAACGAATGAACCAAAGGTTGGTTCGGTTCGTTTTAACTTAAAATAAACCATCATGGTTTGGTTTATTTTAACTTATCCTAATGGAGCGGGTTAACGGGCTTTATGGATATGATCCATTAACCATTAAGAGAATTAGTTCTCTATAAAAGAGGGCTTAAGGGATTGTTAAACACAAATCATCCAAAAACCCTAATCAAGTTGTGGCCGCCCAACATAGAGTTGCCGCCCACCCCTTGTTGGTGAATTCGGCGCCCAACCCTAAGTGTCGCCGCCCATCCTTTGTGCCGCCGTCCAAGTCATTGCCGGCGACCAAGCTTCAGCCGGTGAACACTTCGGCGACCCTCCGGTGATCCCCTATAGGTTTGGCATCAAGGTGAGGCTTTTCTTTCCTTGGTTGGCCGGCGCCTATATCCTCCACCAAGCTGTCCAGTTTTCTGAACAGCTTCTCCTCCTCTCGTCGGAGCGTTGTTTGGACGACGGTTAGTGCTCCGACAGCGGCTAACTTACCGGGGATTTGATCTCCGGTAATCCTCTGAGGTGGAGGACGAAGGATTCGTCAAACGGTTGACGAATACCTCTCCGGAGAAGCGAGTTTTGAGAACTCGTTTTAGGATCCGAATTTGGATTCGGATCGTGATCATCTCTCGATCACGTCGTCTTCAACACGAGGCTAGTAACCCGTACGAAGACGAAGCTCGTGACTTAGCGAAGTCATCCCGAGGAGCTCGGCGTGGATACGGATAGAGACGATTCTTACGAGGATCGTTCCGGTTGATGCCGTTCCCGCTACACGTCATACGAAAGGTATAACGTAGATAATTTTCTTTATTGCAAATTTTAATTTACGGTTATGTCTACACTTGTTGTAATAGCATGCGTGTGTTGTGTGTGTTGTAATAAATATAGATTTATTAATTTTAATTGCTTCCGCTGTGCTCATGTTTACGAAACATGATCGAACACACACACGCCGCGGTGCCGGAAACCCAACAGGATTGCCTCGTCATATGTCCAGGGATCAGTTTCATGTTCACCAAGGATCAAATCAGAAGATTCTCCCAAGAATATAACTCTTTCAGGTTGTTTAACAACCCTCCCACTACGATGAGGTATCACCTGTGTATCCTCTATGACATGAAGTGCAGTCACTTATGGTATATCCTCTTGTACTGTTGGTACTGAAGTAGTGACTTCCCCTCTTAATCCTCTAGAACAATCTTCACATAGTCTTCTTCTAAAAATTGGGCAATTGTGCTAACTATCACCCTATGATCTCTAGGACTATAGAACAAACCACCTTTCGTTCCTCTAAGATAGCCTATGAACAGGCACACTTCTGCACGAGGTTCCAACTTACCAGCATCTCTCTTCAGCAGATGTTGGACTACCCCAAATCCGAATATGTCTCAGACTAGGCTTTCGCCCAGTCCACAATTCTGTGGGAGTAGAAGGTACTGATTTAGATGGTACCAAGTTCAGAATATACACTGTCGTTTCCAGAGAATACCCCTAGAATGAATCTGGTAACTCAAAATAGCTCATCATCGATCTAACCATCTCCATAAGAGTCCTATTACTTTGCTCCGCCACACCATTCTGCTGGGGTGTACCAGGTGTAGATAGTTGGGATTGAATCCCAGCCTCTGATAAGTAACTCCTAAACTCTCCCAAGAGGTACTCACCATCACAATCAGATCGTAGTGTCTTGATACTTTTACCTTGACGTTTCTCCACATCATCCTTGAATTCTTTGAACCTGTCAAAGCATTCAGACTTGCGGCGCATCAAGTAAATGTATCCATATCTTGAATAATCGTCTATAAAAGAGACGAAATATTCAAAACCACCTCTAGCTTGGATAGACATAGGATCACACAAATCAGAATGAACCAATTCCAACACATCTTTGGCTCTATACCCCTTGACCTTAAAAGACCTCTTGGTCATTTTACCTTCCAAGAAAGATTCGTAGGTTGAGAAATCTTCCACCACCAATGAACCCAAAAGTCCATCAGCTATCAACCTTTGAATTATATTCAGTTTAATATGACCTAACCTTAAATGTCAAAGATATGTTTGGTTCATTTTCGAAGATTCTTTTCTCTTATTAGATTTAGAAGATGAGTTATTTATTTCTATTTGCATCGTGGGAGCTTTTAGTTCAAGAGTGTATAAATTTCCTACCAATGCACCAGAACATATAATCTCTCTATTCCTTTTTATAACAACTCTGTCATTAAAAGAAATAGAATATCCATCAAAAAACAATTTAGAAACTGAAATCAAATTCTTTCTAAATGTAGGTACATAAAGGCAATTTCTCATAACCAAAGTTTTATTCCTATCAAAAGATAAATAAATATCTCTCACTGCAATAGCCGCCACCTTCGTAGTATTACCCATGTAGATGGTAATCTCCCCCTAAGCTAGTCATCTAGTTTCCTAGAACCCCTGCAAAGAATTACAGACATGATTAGTGGCTCCCATACACACCAGGTACCGGTAGATAACACCGCTAAACATGTTTCAACGACTAAACTAAAGGATATACCTTTGTTCTATTTGCAGTTAAAGCAGTCCTCCTTTCAATGTCCGGTCTGCTTGTAAGTGAAGCACTTGCCTTTCGGCTTCTTCACTCCTTCCTGAGATCCTCCCGCTACCTTTGCTACACCTTATTTCTTCTTCTTCTTGCCTTTCGGCTTAGAAGTAGAAACCTTCTGAGCAACCATAGCCTGAGCACTCTGACGAAAAAGCCCCTCTGCCACCTGAAGTTCTGTCAAAAGTTCTGCCAACGAATACAACCTCTTATTCATGCTGGGTTTCCCCATTGATCTCTACTCTAAGGACTTCTAGCTCATTCAAATGAGCCATCATCTTGAGAACATGATCCCTCACAGGTGTTCCCTCAATCGTAGTAGTCATCATCAAGTTCCTCATAGCTTCCTGCCTAGCAGCCCAATTCTGGTGTCCGAAAAGTTCCTTGAGATTGAGCATCATGTCATAGGCAGTATTCATGGCTTGATGCTGATGTTGTAATACATTTGACATAGAAGCCAAAATGTAACACTGCGCCGTCTCATTAGCCTTGATCCACTTCCTATAACTCTCTTTCTCCTTTTCACCAGAATCATCCGTAGGCTTAGGAGGACACACTTTGAAGAGTACATATTTGTACTCCTAAGCAGTCAAGACAATATCCAGATTTCGTTTCCAATCAACATAGTTAGGTCCAGTAAGTTTGTTTTCTTTTAGAATCACAGCAAGTGGGTTGAAAGTCATTTTGAAAAAACCTAAGAATCAGAGTGATCAAAACATTAGATTTCAAAATTTATTGATTCCTCAAACAATAAAATTTTAAAATCAACCAACACCTCAAAACACCAAAAATATCGTATGTCACGATAGTGTGGGTGTATATGAATTCTACATTTGTAAGAGGAGGTTTTACCCATTAATTTTATTATCCTTTCAACCTTAATTTTTGACAAATAAAATTAATAGTTGGTTCCTCTTCGGCCCTACAAATAAAAGCAGTGACTCCGATGGGGAGGATACTTTTATTTGCATCTAAGTGTTTACCATTACCCGATTCTAAGGAAATTATCTCGGATTATGTGCCTTCCGATGGGGAAGTACACACGCTCCTAAATAATTTCCTGTAACCATATTTGACCTAGTGAACCACAAAACAAACTCATTTGATATGGAGGAAGGCACTCAGAGCCAACGCACAAGTTTGTTCGCATCACATGCCAAATTGTAATGGAGGCCGCGGGAATTAAAAAATATTCCTCTCCCACTTAGTAATTTAAAATTGAGGAATTTTCACACAACATGCATATCAAACAATAAGCAATAAATATGAAAAAAAACTTTCCAACTATTATGACTTTTTTTTTCCAATATGCTTCTCGTCGTGTTGCCACCTCGTCCGCTCCTCCCTTTACCATGTGCAAGCCACAAAAAGGATCCGAGCTGAGATAAACTATTTTAATTTACATCCATCGATCCTATACTCTACGAAGAAGTGTACAACATAACTAGATCAAAAGTAAATTGAAATGAGCAGCTAAATAATGTCGTATTTAATTACAAAAATTAAATACTAATTAGCCTCGTCAACTCCGAGGATTCAAATAATTAATTACAATCACACATACACAATCACATACAATCACATCACATAGCCATAATAGTTGGATCTTATGCCTGCAAGCAAAAAGTTAGCCTATGCACATCCTACTATTATCCGTCATAAATAATATATGATAAATGCATGAAAGTAACCGAATCCAAAATATACAAAGCCGGAAACAGTGGCTCTAATACCACTTGAAGGGAGAAATGATGTGTTTTGCTTCTTTGCTTCGGTTGCTTATGCATGGCGATCCTTTCTCATGTCCTCGGATTAAAATTTTATTAGTTAAAACTAATCCGGATGGAAATGGATTAACCAAGCAACTGATTCATCATCGTGCTATTCGATTTGAGTAGTCGCTTGAACAAACTTGTTGTTCAAGCAACCTTACTCTTTTCCCTGATTAGGTGCGGAATAGATGATGAACGGATCGCCGGTTTTTGTGTTTATCATTGGGGTCCATGTTAATCAATAACATACAAACTACAAAAGAACTAGAGTCAAAATTAAACAAGATTATACCTCTTGTTTTACCTCTTGATCTTCTATTGTATTCCTATCCTCTTCTTGGACGTCGTGTGGGCAACGATCTTCTAAGAATCGAAGCCTCCTAGATTGTGGGTCTTCCCTTCCTTGCTTGCTCCCAACAAGGGAAGAACAAACTCCCTTCTTCCCCTTGCTTGTGCCGACCACCAAACACCAAGCTTGGTGTCCTCCGGCCCTAAGGAAAGGGAGACGATGTGCCAGCCAAGACAAAGGAAGAAGGCACCCTATCCTTTGTTGTCGCCGGCCCTAGGAGAGGTTGAAGAGGCGCCGACCAAAACCCAAGGAAGAAGGTATGTTGCCGCCGTCCCTTGGAGAAGGAGAGGAGGTGTCGGCCAAGAGAGGAAGAAGATGCAAAACCCTTGCCACCTCTTGTTGCCGCCAACCCTAGCCCAACTCTTGTTGCCGCACAAGCCTCTCCAACGACAACCCTAGCACCCCTTCTATTTCGCCCAAGGCTCTCCACATCCTTATATAGATCTAGGCTTCATGAGATATTTATAATAGGCTACAATAGGGACCATGAGGAGGAGTTGGATCTTGGCCACCCAATGGATCCGAACCACATAAAACCCGATCCATTAATGATGATCCATTCCACTAGAGGATCATCATTGATCTACCTAACCAACCCCCATAATTAAATATGGGCTCCACATATTATTTGTACAAAATATCTTCCCATGTTTAAGATATCGAATGTCCATTAATTAATTAAATTACTGATAATTTAATTAATTAATATCTAACTCTATGAGTAGTACCACTCATCCTTATCATCATGTTGGACCAAGTCCACCTGTAGGATTTACATGATGAACTTTATGAGCTCCTCAAGGGGACATCATCATCATAATATATAGACACGGTTTCTTCCTATAATCAATGACACATCATGGAAATAATATTACCTTCCACCTTACCAGGCCTATCGATTTAACATATAAATCTCGCCCATTGGTAAATCAAAAAAATAAATACTATGTACATGTGCACATTATTATATCGGGATTAAGAGCATGTACACCATAATATCTGAGGTCTGATTCAATTATATATTTAATATAAATTGAATCACCTCTAAGTCGGTCCTGCTCAATACACGCAAAGTGTACTAGTGTAATTATATGGTCAAGATAAACTAATACCAAATTACACTGCAACTATGTCAATGGTTTGTCCTAAACCATCTTGATTGTGAGCCTCTACTTATACTCTACAAGGAACTGATAACATGATCTTCTGTGCGACACCACACACCATGTTATCTACAATGTAAAGCATCAGACAATGTGCATAAATATAAAATTCAAACAATGATCATGTGATTCTTATTTCAAAATGAAGATGTCAATACAAAGGCTAGGCTTTCAGTATACATCCCAACATATACACCGTATGCTTTTCTGTAATGTATTAATTAAACAAAATACAAAAACAAATGATTAAATAAATTAAACTAATCATCTTCAACCTCCTCCTACCACTTCCCATACTCCAGCAAACCCTTTCCTCCTTATTTCATCAAATTCAGAAAGAAACCCTTAAACCCATAAGTGGCTTGGGAAATGAACATACCGCTCAGGTAATACACACACTGCATGACAAATAAATATACAGCTCGGGAAATGAACACACTACTCGGGGAATAAATATACTGCTCGAGAAACACACTAATCGTTCTGCTAGCACCATACTTATTCATTGAACAATACTGACCTGCTCACTCTACTATGCTCGGGAATCATACATATTGCTCGAGAATAAAACACACTGCTCGAAAAATAAACACACTGCTCGGGAAACACACTAACCATTCTGTTAGCACCATACTTATTCATGGAACAATACTACCTTGCTCACTCTACTGTACTCAGGAATCATACATATTTCTTGGGAAATAAACATACTGCTTGAAAAATAAGCATACTGCTCAGGAAATAAATACACTACTCGGGGAATAAACATACTGCTCGAGAAGCACACTAACCGCTCTGCTAACACCATACTTATTCATTGAACAATGTTGCCCTGCTCACTTTTAATGTGGTCGAGAACCATAGATACTGCTCAGGAAATAAATATATTGCTCGAAAAAAATACTTACTGCCCGAAAAATAAACATATTACTCGAGAAACACACTAACTACTCGAGATTTCACATAGACTGCTCGAGAAAAGCCTAATATTGATCATAAAAAACCCCGACCCCATCATATGTTCCCCCTCTTTAGTAAAACTGAAGAGCAAAGTCGAATGAAGTTTTAAAAGTGCTTATCAAAAAATTTCTTTGCCTTAGCTGAAAAACCCCACACCCATCATAAGTTCCCCCTCTTTAGTAAAACTGAAGAGCGAAGTCGAATGAAGTTTTACAAGTTCTTATGAATGCAGAGTCACTTATCTCATCAACCTCAAACACCCAAATCTATCACACAAACATATTAGGCACTGAGCTTTAGATTTTGCATGCAGTACTGAGCCTGAACCTTGTATGAGGCATTGAGCCTTGATTACTGTATGAGGCATTTAAACCTTGACTACTGTATGAGGCATTTAAGCCCTGATTACTATATGAGGCGTTTAAGCCTTGATTACTGTATGAGGTGTTTAAGCCTTGACTACTCTATGAGATGTTTAAGCCTTGATTACTATATGAGGCATTTAAGCCTTGATTACTGTATGAGGTGTTTAAGCCTTGATTATTGTATAAGACGTTTTAGACTTGTTAGCAACTTACCGACCCATTATAGTTGGCATTATAGTTCCCCGTGGGGGAAAAATAACTATCTAGCCCTTAAGCTGTTATAGGAGAATCCTTGAGAACATTTTACATATGCCATATAGCGGCGTTATAACTCCCCGTGAGTGAAAATAACTTATCTAGCCCATAGGTTGTTATAGTAGGCATGGAGCCTTGAAGATTTTACATATGTCATATAGTGACGTTATAGTTCCCCGTGGGGGAAAATAGCTTACCTAGCCCATAGGTTGTTATAATAGGCACAAAGCCTAAGTTAGTTTTTACAAGAGAATTGTGAAGAATCTGTCATACCTTGGATAAAATATCACTGACATAAGATAGAAAAAATTCTAAACAAACATAGAAATCCTTAGTGTAAATGGTATTGACAACTACCAAAGAGAATATAATTAGATGATCATAACCCCTTGCATAAAAGTTTTAATTAACACTGCTCTATACCAAGTATATAATTCCTTAGAAAAATTTGATAACCCCCTTTCTTTGAAAGGACATAAAATATCCTTCAAATTCTACATGAGATGTAGAATGCCATAGAAAAAAATCACAAAACCCCTTGCCAAAGAATATTTAGGTGTAAAATGCCATAGAAAAAATACCCATAATTTCTGCAAGAAAAAATTCTTTTAAGAAAAAATATTAGGGCTAAAATTTCTTAACTTCATTTTCTTCATACTCGACTACCATCTCTTCACTTCCCCCTTAAAACAAACCACTAACTTCACTAACTACTCAACTTCTAATCATGCTCGAAACCCTAAATCCCTTCTTCTCCGACATTGTCAGCCTTTCTATGACCAATCCCTTCTCCATGGCATCCCCTTCTTCCACCGCTCCCTTGTATGAAACCACACCCAACAAACTTACTTTTAAGCACCCATTCTTCCTCCATGAACCCAAATATATTCCTAAAGACTTCGCTATCATCATCCCCAATCGCTCCCAATGTCCTCATCTTCCTCCACCCGGCACCAGCACACTTTTTACAAGGCAAATAGAAGGAGGTCTCTGTTGGATCAAGAAGCGTCTCTAGAGGGGGGATGAATAGCGATCGTAAATCTTTTCGACGTTTCGTTCGAGTAGATAATTAAATGAGTAAGAGCAGCGGAAAATAAAGAGACACGTTTATTTTTACTTGGTTCACAACCCAGCGGTTGCTACTCCAAGGCCCTATCGGTCCTAGACCGCGTATGGAGGGCAAAGCACTATAACGTCTCCTCCTCGTTAGAGGTAGGAGACAACGATCACAAAACCAAATGTACGAGGATGAGGCAACAAGCCTACCTCACCTCGTTACGAATAAAAACAACAAATAAAATATCAAAATATATTACTAGATGCTGCTGCCGACGAAGAAGATCTTAACTTGTTGTCGCGTCAGCGTTATGATAGTATTGGAGCGTTGGCATTGTAGGAGCACTTGATGAATAAACTTGATGATGATTGGAGTTGGAATCCACCCCTCCTTTAATAGATTTTGGCCTCTGAATATGTCTCCTCTTTTTTCAGAACAAATCACGAAGTTGTAATAAATTTTATCGCGAAGTGGCCGCTTATCCGTTTTGACCTAGCGCAAAGCCTGATTCGTCACCATCAATCGACTGATGACTCCCATCAGTCGACTGATGAGCATTAGTCGACTGCCCAATGGCCAGCAATCGACTGCCAGCTTAGCCACTTCCCTGCAGTAAGAGATTAGCTCAGAAAATGATAAATGCGACGGTTTCTAACCATTCGATCTCGACCTAGACCTTCCACAGGAAGTCTTAGTCGGATCGCCGCCTACGGTCATCCCCGTAAAGAGGGCACGACCTTACAATCTCTCACTCACACGAGCTTTCCTCGATACTTACCTTGTAGCTCTCGCTTCCGGCCTTCCACTCGATTCTTTCGGCTCTCTCCGAAGTCACTCGAGTGTCGCCCGACCACCACGGCTTCCTCCGGGTGTCGCTAGCCTACAGCTCCAGCTTTAGTACTTTTCTACACACTCGATTTAGCTCATGAGATAACGATGTAAACTTAACTTTGTGTCTTTTCCATAATCAAAACACAGGTTCGATTATCTAGTACCCCTGCACCAACAATCTCCCCCTTTTTGATCTATGGCAAACCAACACAAAGTTAAGGGAAATTAAAGCATAAAACAAGTATAGTAAATGATGAATGTCATTTTCAAGAACTCCCCCTTAACCAAAACTCCCCCTTAACCCTAAGTGAGTTTTGAAAGAGATACTTTAGTTTTCAAAATTAAATAAATTTTGTGTTACTCCCCCTTAACTCCCCCTTAACTTTCGCTCTTCTCCCCCTTTTGCAATAAATCAAAATAAATGTTGGGGTTTGTTATGTAAAAATGAAGTTTGTTATATAAAATAGGGGTTTAAAAACAATATGGTATATGCATGCATCAAGATAAATCAACTATGAGTCCAAGCATGAAGTATAAGAGATGTAGGGGGCACTAAACTTTGGCCTAAGAGTTGTTAAGTACAATAGTTAGGAAAATAAGTAGTCTTTTGAAGAGGTTATATTTAAATTATCCTTAACATCTCACCCATTCTATGTGTCTCCGAATTTGTTCACCTTATATGTTTTGTGAGATGATTTTAAATTGATTAAAGACAGTCAACCTTGGGTTAGATTCAGATTTAACCTTTAGATCGTTAAGTAACTTTCGAGAAATTGGCTTCCAGGTCGTGGCGAGGCACAGGGGCCTTCTTTGATCGGAACAACGACCACTTCCTTAGACAAAGCCAAATTCAAGAAAATATCACTTAAGTCACTTAGGGTTACTTCCTGGTCTAACTAGTTTAGGATACGGCGAGGTAGCTTCAGCTAGTTCCACTCGGTCAAGTGCACTAAGCTAGATATGCCATATCTAACTCGAATACACGAGACTTTGTTTCCCTAACGTACTATCATCTCGCCGCGTCCTGATACTATGTTGTCAAGAGTTGACTAACTATTTTCCCTATCTAGCCGTTCTACAAATTAAAGTAAAATATTCAATGGTTTTGCTAAGTAAGCGGGTATACTATTTTAGTGTTAGCTCCCCCTGGACCATTGAACCAATATGGTCTATTCAAATAATGAATTTGATCCTGGGGAATCCAAAACTTATTAGTCCTTATATGTGAATTCAATAAAACCTCTGGGACCCATGCTTGGACTCTTTGATGACTACGATTTACGATAGACATATATGACCTATTCGTAGTCGTTGACCTAAATCCGAGTCTGGCTTTGTTGTACACAACTCTTTGGGTTCCAAGTAGTCGGTTAAGATTCTTAGATCCCAACGTGAACCTTTCCAACATAGCCTCAACCTCTTGAACTCGGTATTTCAAGAGAGAATTCTCCTCCTCAAGTTTTTCAATTTGCGTTGAGTTTCCCTCTTGAACTTGACTAGTTGAAGAGGTTAGAGTAGCCTCTTGCTTGAGGGTTTCAACCTCCTCAAGTAACGACTCAACCCTAGACTCGGACTTAGTTAATTTCCTATTAAGCATTTTAATTGTATTGTAAAGCGTATGAATTAGTGAGCGGCTAACCTTAATTTTCTCTTTTGGTCCAGCTTTGAGTTGCTTCTCGAAGTAGTCCTCGAGTTCAGAGTCGATGTTGTAATTGGATTCGGATTCGGACTCTGACTCGGACTCTTCGGGTCTTGCCATGCATGCTATGCCGCTGCCTTCTTCGTTGTCCCATGTTGCATGAAAAGCCTTCTTTTGATTTGATTTGAATTGTGCCCTCTTTTGATTCTTTAGTTGCCTCCTTTCCCTCCGAACAATCTTACGCACTACATTCACTATTGCTTCCACCTTTTCGGATTTGGACTCTAATTCATCGTCGGGTTCGAGTCCATCTTCTTGCCTGGTAGGTGGCTTGCTTCTTTGTCCTACAAGTAGAGCAATACCTCTCTTGGCCTGGACCACGTTAGTTTGCTCGTGAAGTTCAAACTCGGAAAATAATTCATCTAACCTAAGCTTCGAAAGGTCCTTAGAGACCTTGTAGGCATCGACCATGGATGCCCACAAGGTAGTCCTAGGAAATGAATTAAGAACGTACCTTAGTAGGTCACGATTTTCGACCTTGTGTCAGATGGTGTGCAGGCCGTTGACAATGTCTTGGACACGGGCGTGTAGTTGCGTCGCCGTCTCGTGTTCCTGCATCTTAAGGTTATACAACTTATTGAAAAGAAGGTCACGTTTACATACCTTAGCATCGTACATTCCTTCGTGTAGCTCGATTAATTTGTTCCATAGGTCCTTGGTGCTAATGAATGGTCCGATGCGGTTGAGTTCCTCCTTGGACAAGCCGCATTGCAATATTTGGGTTGCTCTTGCATCGGCTTCGATTTGCCTCTTGGTTGCATCTGTCCACTTGTTGAAATCCAAGGGCTCTCCTTGATCATTGGTGGGTAGAGCAAAGCCGGTTTGAATTATTATCCAAGTCTCGACTTGTGTTTTCAAGAAACACTCCATCCGACCTTTCCAATAACGGAAATCATCTCCGTTAAAGAACGGAGGTCGGGTGGTGCTATACCCCTCAATGTGAGCCATTATGTATCTTACAAAACACGAATAAAACCCAAAGGGAATTCCAAGACTTGGTCTTGGATTAGTAATGCGGGAAATAAATAGGAAATAAACAGAATTAAATGAGAAAAATAAGAAACTAACAAAAACTAACAATTTATGACCTTCGATGTCCCCGAAAGGGTACTAGACGTTGGATTTTGGGTCTGGAAATAGCTTGTTATGAGGGTAAACCCTGGTAAGAAATGTAGATCTCTCAGAGAGCTTCGATTTGGTAGGTAGATCGTTATGTGAGTCCACTTGTGCGAAAAGTTATGGCCGTTTTACCGTCAGCTACTCCAAGAGAGAATATTTGCAAGCACACAACCAAAAGAAACGTACCAAGACTTCGTCTTGGATTAGTAGTGCGGGAGGAAAAAGACCTAAAAAAAATACGAATCGAAAAATTCGAACAGAAAACCAAAACGTGCTAGATCGGTGGTTTCACCAAATCATAGCGCCCCCGCTCTGATACCAATTGTTGGATCGAGAAGCATTGCTAGAGGGGGGGTGAATAGCGATCGTAAATCTTTTCGACGTTTCGTTCGAGTAGATAATTAAATGAGTAAGAGCAGTGGAAAATAAAGAGACACATTTATTTTTACTTGGTTCACAACCCAGCGGTTGCTACTCCAAGGCCCTATCGGTCCTAGACCGCGTACGGAGGGCAAATCACTATAACGTCTCCTCCTCGTTGAAGGTAGGAGACAACGATCACAAAACCGAATGTATGAGGATGAGGCAACAAGTCTACCTCACCTCGTTACGAATAAAAACAACAAATACAATATCAAAATATATTACTAGATGCTGCTGCCGATGAAGAAGATCTGAACTTGTTGTCGCGTCGGCGTTATGACGGTATTGGAGCGTTGGCATTGTAGGAGCACTTGATGATGATTGGAGTTGGAATCCACCCCTCCTTTTATAGATTTTGGCCTCTGAATATGTCTCCTCTTTTTCGGAATAGATCACGAAGTTGTAATAAATTTTATCGTGAAGTGGCCGCTTATCCGTTTTGACCTAGCGCAAAGGCTGATTAAATGCGCCATCGATCGGCCGATCGATGAGCATCAATCGATCGCCAATGGCTGCAGCTGGCCACTTCCTGCGATTAGCTTAGAGATTAGCTCGGAAAATGATAAATGTGATGGTTTCTAACCGTCCGATCTCGACCTAGACCTTCCACAGAAAGTCTTAGTCGGATCGCCGCCTACGGTCATCCCCGTAAAGAGGGCACGACCTTACAATCTCTCACTCACACGAGCTTTCCTCGATACTTACCTTGTAGCTCTCGCTTCCGACCTTCCACTTGATTCCTTCGTCTCCGTTCGAAGTCACTCGAGAGTCGCCCGACCACCACGGCTTCCTCCGGGTGTCGCTAGCCTACAGCTCCAGCTTTAGTACTTTTCTGCACACTCGATTTAGCTCGTGAGATAACGATGTAAACTTAACTTTGTGTCTTTGCCATAATCAAAACACAGGTTCGATTATCTAGTTCCCCTGCACCAACAGTCTCCACCTTCCTGTCCCAAAACTTCTCTTTCACTTCCTCACCTACTACGACCTCCCGATCAACCAATTAACCCCTAACTCCATCCGATCTGTTGGGTTTCTGGCACTGCGGTGAGTGTGTGTTCGAATATGTTTCGTAAATATGTGCACAACGGAAGAAATAAAAGGTAATAAATCTAATTTATTACAATACACACACCACACACATGCATAGTACAACATGTGTAGACATAATCGTAGTTTCAAATTTTGCAATAAAAGGAATTTATTCTAGGTATACCTCATGAATCACGTGTAGTGGGAAAGACATCAACCGGAGCGACTCTCGCTAGAATCGCCTCTATCCATATCCATGCCGAGTCTCGTCAAGATGACTTCACAAAGCCACGAGCTTCGTCTTCGTACGAGTCACTAGCCTCGTGTCGAAGATGATGTGATCGAGAGAAGATCACAATCCGAATCAAAATTCGGATTCAAAAATGAGTCCCAAAAACTCGCTTCTCCGAAGAGGTATTCGTTAACCGTTTGACAAATCCTTCGTCCTCCACCTATGAGGATTATCGGAGATCGAATCTCCGGTAAGGTAGCTGCTATCGGAGCTCCAAACATCATCCAAACGATGCTCCGACACGAAGGATACAAGCTGTCCAGAAAATTGGACAGCTTGGTAGAGGATGTTGCGCCGGCCATAGAGGATGGTCGGCCAACCCTTGGTCGCTGGAACCAAGGTGAGTTGCTGGAGGAGTGGCCGGCAGCAGCTAGACACTGGCAGCAAGGGTGGACGGTGGCAAAAAGATGGGCGGCGTGGAACTCTTGGGCGGCGGCAAGGAGAAGAGAGGGAGAGGGTGGCTAGGTTTTCCAACTCCAAAAGTTATCCACGAAAAACCCTTAAGTCATGTTTTTATAGAGAACACATTCTCCTAATGGTTATTGGTTCATAACCAAAATCCGTTAACCCCTCCAATAACTTAAGTTAAAATAAACCAAACCGCGTTGGTCTATTTTAAGTTAAAACGAACCGAACCAACTTTTGGTTCATTCGTTTAAAACAAACCAACCCCCTTTGGTTTATTCTCCACCATTGGATTAGAACCAAACCAATTTGGTTCATCCATCATGTCTTCATAAGACACGGACCATCCACGCTTTCATTGCGACTGAAACGATTTCATGCTCGATCCTTTTTTGGTCCAACCAAATCTAGTTTCTCTGGGTCTGAGAATCTCATTCTCAAGCTCGTTTTAAATCCTTTGGATCACGCTCGTTGTGCGTGTGACCAAATAGGTTCTCAGTTTATTTTTGTCATCTATAATTAACCATTAATTATAGAACAATCATGAGTGGCACCTAGTAGTACATCATGATCCCCAATTAATCGAAAAATCAATTGTTGATCCAGAACTACTTTTGAAACTCTTCAGCAGCTACAATGAATCGTGCCCGTTCCCTTCACGCATCTTATACCCACTTGGTTTAGGACATGGTCTATAGTGTCAGTCCCCACTAGGTTGACTACGTCACACCTAGCCCAAGTATCATTTCCTCGTCATACGGATTCTAGTTACTGCACATGTATCCAAGAGTACCTTACTCTTAACATGTAATGCTTTGGCCAAAGACTTTAGTAACAATCCGACGAAAGGCCATGGGTATACATCTCCTCTCAAGGAGTGGTGAATCTTTTATAGGCTATTCAAACACCTTCGATCACTTCGACTTATGCCCAATCATCTCGGGTCCACATCTCCTCAGAGATGTTTGCTTAAGATGTCAAAGCATAAGTCTTCATGACCAAGATGACTTGAATACCGCAAGTCAAAGGAACATCGTACTTAAGCTGCAGTAAGAACTTCATTGACATATCTATATATGCAGAGAACCATATGAAGTGCTACAACTGGTCACTCCAATGAACTAGTTACCATAACTAGCATCCACGATTAACTCCGGACATCACAATATCTCCAGCCAGTGAGAATCAGCTTCTTGGATACACCAAGGAGTATACCTCGTGTTAGTCTCGACAGAATTGATGGTGTCCAAATCCGTCAATTCATCGACTAGGGATAATTCTGATACATCACAATTACACATGTAGAGATACTCACTAGTTGTGATCCAATCACAAATTCTCTCATGCTGTGAATCGTATCATGGACATTCAGTAAATGAGTTTAAGATCTAATCAAATACATGAAAACATGTATACTCAAATAGTGAATCTTCATTTATCATATAAATGATTCAAACATAAGGCGATTGTCTTATGACACCTCTCATATATTACTAACACCCTCATCTTCCTCCACCCAACACCAACACACTTTTTACAAGGCAGATAGAAGGAGGTCTCAACCTTCCTGTCCCAAAACCTCTCTTTCACTTCCTCACCTACTACGACCTCCCGATCAACCAATTAACCCCTAACTCCATCGACATACTTGTCGGCACCATTATCGTCTTTCAACATCTCAACATTCCGTAAATTCCTCACATATTCCATTGCCTCTATCAGCTAAAAATGGCTGACTCAGGTGTGTCTATTTCATGGCACACCAAGGGTACCAATTCCTGACTGATATGCCCACTTCCCACAAGGGCTGGAAGGAGTTATATTCCTTTGTCCCTATGGATCCCGTCCTTCAATTTTCTCTTCGCTGGAGAACTACCCTTAAAAATCTCCCTGACCTTAAAACTGTTATGGCAACAATTAACTTTCCTTCCATCGAAGCCAAGATCAAAGATAAACATTTCAGCATTAACGAGCTTCTCCAAGAACCCATCTTGTCCTACTATGGACTATCACTTGTTCAATCACCGAATGCCCACCCCATTGGTAAGTTTCCCTTACTGTAATTATCTTAATATATATACAATAATACTGCATCTTGTTTCTTAACCTATACATTAGCACCATATCCTATTTATTTATTATACTGATCTGGAGGCATATAACAAAACCCCATCTTACATGCCTAAAAATTATACCAATGTATTAATTTACATATCCAAAATGTCTGATATTTAAGTCCCTTTAACACTTAAGAACTTAGGTTTCTAGATCCTGCACCAACAATGTATATCCTAGGTTAGGATGTGACCCTCTAACCTTTAACATTGTTATAATATTTTGAGAAAGAATTTAAAAAAAAAAACATTTTAAAGGCTCATGTCTATTGGGTTTTATGCCAAACAAGAGGTAGCTAGAGATACTAAGTTTGTCTAACTTAAGTCTTCTCTCCCCCTTGTCATATTATTAAAAAAGAAGGATTTTAAATTTTGAAAGTATTGGCGGTAATCTTTTTTAAAAAATATTTTAACAACTTCTACAACTGACGATTATCCAATTAGAACCTCCTCCTTAAACTAACATCATTGTTAGCCACAAGGAAGGCTTATCTAGAGGGCCTCCCCCTTTGTCTGACAAACTCTTAGGACATCCTTGTTGACCACAAGAAAGGCTCACCTAAGTGTCCAGAGGGTCTAGGTGTCTAAGTTGACCTAAGTATTTAGACGTTCAGTATTGGTCAACTAACCATCATTTTAAGAAGCATAGTTATTTTGAAAACTATGTATAACTATACACAACAATCATGGCAACCAATAAAAATAGTTCTAAGAATCTATTTATGTATATATAAATTTTGAAATCATTTTCAAAACTATTTTCAATTTGTTTTGAGGGCTTATTGGCTATAGCCTTCTCGGCGCTGTTCCTGGCCCTCTACATCAAGTCGTTTACAATACACAACATCCAAAATAATATATAGCAGTAGTAAGAGTTAGCAAGCGTTACATATAAAATCTGGTTGGTACCCTACCTATGATGATGGGGTCATCCAAGTAGAAGGGGAGAGTGTTAGGTTTCCCCGGGCACCGCGGCGAGTGTGTGTGTTCGAACACGTTTCGTAAACATGCACACAGCGGAAGCAATAAAAGCGATAAATCTAATTTATTACAACACACACATCGCACGCATGCATGATACAACATGTGTAGACATAATCGCTATTTAAAATTTTATAATAAAAGGAAACTTATACTAGGTATACCTGACGTAGTATGTGTATCGGGAATGACATCAACCGTAGAGACCCTCGCTAGAATCGCCTCTATCTGTATCCACACCAAGTATCGTCGGGATAACTTCACAAAGTTACGATCCTCATCTTCGCAAAAATTCACTAGCCTCGAGTCGAAGACGATGTGATCCGAGAGATGATCACAATCCGAAATAAATTCGGATCCCAAAAATGAGTTTCACAAACTTGCTTGTTAGAAGCGATTTTCGTCAACCGTTTGACGAAAACTTAACCCTCCACCTATGAGGATTGCCGGAGAACTAATCCCCGGCAAGTAGGTCACTATCAGAGCGCTAAACACCAACCAAATGGCCTCTCCACACAAAGGAGAACAAGCTGACCAAAATTGGACAGCTTGTATAGGTGGTAGAAGTGGTCGGCCAAGGTTTGGTCGGCTGCTCCTTGGTCACCGACGACCAAGGGTAGTTGGCCGACAGCTGAGGGTGGCCCAAGGGATGTCGACGGCTGGTGGGTGGCCGGCGACAAGGAGGGGTGGCAGCAGCAAGGGGCAGTGGCAACTCCTTTGGGAGGCAAGGGATTGGGTGGCAAGAGCAAGGAAAGGAGTTGGGTTGGGCGACAACTTTTTGGGTTGATTAGGGTTTCCAAAAACCTTAAGCCGTATTTTATAGAGAGTGTATTTCTTGTCCATCAAGAAACCTTCTCCTAGGGGTTATTGGTTCATAAACAAAACCCGCTAACCCGCTCCTGTCACGCCCCGGGAGAGTTTCCGCCAGACGAAAATCCGGCAACATCTCCCCTGTACGGGTGACAATACCAATCTTGCATACAAGGCTTACACGGCCACTATACATCAGTCAACACGACCGGAACATACCATAACACACTATACATAATATGTAGCATCAGGCCATAAACCAAAATAAATAAAAGACCTAAAACATCGAGACCTACCCCTTCTGCCATCTGAGCAGGAACATACAACAAAACCAATCGAATAGTCCATAAGGACACAACAAATATCTCCAAACTTCCACAAGTAAATAACCAAAACATTAGGACCTAAACATATCTTCTATACAAAATCCAAAACCATAACTCAAACAACTAATAAACTATCACGACGAGGGGGAGGGGGGCATGACAACTGGACTCTCCTGACAGCTTCATCCTGAAATAAATATAAAGCAATGGGGTAAGTTCAAAGAACTCAGCGGTTATAGTCGATATGCAAAGTAAGATATAGCTAGCAATACTAATCATGCCAGTACAGTCTCATATATATAGGGTATGCAAGAAAGAAATACAAAAGGACTGTACTTACCTGAATCTCCTACTCTGATATAGGAGTATGTGTCATACTAGAAGAAATAAAGTCATCACCATATACAAATATGTATCCTGTATGCATGACAATCATATGCAACATCCAAGGCAATAATAAATATGCAACAAACACAATACAAATGCTATCCATGCAAAATGCATGTGATGCAAATGACATGGTCACCCCTGACACCAGTCAGCCGCTTCACACGCGATGGTGAAGCCGAGTGGATAGGGCTATGACAACTGTGCACTCTTCCATCACTGCTCCTGAGTGACCGAGTAGACAGGATGTTGTCGGAGTACACCTATCCTCCTGCCCCAAACAGAGTGGGGGAGCTAAGCTCTCATCTCCCGGTGTTATAGACCAGAGGAGGGATCCCTGCCCGCTACCACGCTACCTCATCGCTACCCATGAGCGGACCAGCGGAGCCTGACAGAGCAACTGCACACACCCTCCTGATGTACCACTAACCCATGAGTGGCAGCGTGTGCAAACCATGTAACTGGTTGCGGGCTCAACTATAAAGGAATCCCGTCCAGCCAACATGCAATCATGCAAGATGGTGCATGATACTAAAGCATGTAAATCCAACTAAAACACATATCCGAATAATATGCACAACCCATAAGTACATATCTATGATCCAAGTAAAACAGGGAAGATATAATCATAACCGATCAAATGTATGTATCAAGTAGGCATATAAACATGAAAATTATTGCAAGCTATCCTAACTAGCATATCGACATGAATATATCTAATAGATAAGTCAAAATACCCTCCTACTAAAATGACCGTAATAATGAAATCTTCACACCCGCGGACCTATCTCATATCCACGTCCTGCATACAATATAATTACCATTAAGTTCTAGCATACAACAAATGATCGAATCGAATCCTACATCGACCTCATATCCGATCCACTGGATTGATTTAGTTATCCTATTTAACATAATCAATCCTCCATATATAATGACAGAACAAATCAACATCATACCGAAATCAACAACCCAGCAAACTATAGATCACTCAGAACTAACTCACACCCAATCATATAACCAAAGTACCGACAACCACTGTCAATAACCTGTAATTAAATTAAAATCATCATGTATATAATCCAACCAATCAATCACAGCCCCACAACAGCTCACCAATAGGACATCACAATTAGACCTCCAATTTCATACCGTGAATCCGATCCACTTACCCAGTACAACTCGTTTGATCTGAGTATAGGTATCAAATCTGGACCAATTAGATTGTTTTGCAAACAATCCCTATTCGGACCACCTTCCTCACCTAGAAATCACAATATATAACCAGCTCTAACAAGATTCTTGCCCATTCACAATCAAGAACAGAGCAGCACCCAGCGTATTCCACAACCCACCGATTACACAACTCAAAGGCCTAATCCACCCTATTTAGAATCCTCTGCTTAACCCATCTCCATCCTAAATCTCACAACCAACAATCCCACTCTACAAAACACGCACAGCCATCCCTCCGGTAGGCACCATCGACAGCAATACATCACGTTGATGCACAAGGATCACATAGAAATTAACAGATGATAAAGAATAGGTAATTTAAGCTTACCAGACTTACGAATCCCTCGGCAGCAATCCTTCCAAAATCTCTGTTCACTGGAATTCCTGCTGCTGTCGTAGCACCCCACACGAAGATCTTGCTTCGATGACAAGCAACTATGACACCCCCCCCCTCAATCCGACGGTGGTTGGCGCTGCGGCGGCGATAGTGGTATAGGAGCGGACGGAGGATGGTCGCGGATGGAGGGGTGGCATGTGCGTCTCGGGCGAGCAGCGGCGGTGGTTGTGGGCTGCCAGCAGGTGTGGGCGACGAGCGCACAGAGGTCGTCGTGTGCGCGCAACGTACAGAGGAGGCGACGAGCTTGCAATGGCGGCAAAGTAGCGACCGGGAGAGGGGCGGCGGAGCAACGGCCGAAGGCGAGCACGCAGCGTTTTCGCGTGAGCAGCAACGGTGGCACGACCTCGGTGTCGGACGACGAAGGGGAGAGTGACTCGCAGCTGCAATGAAATGGCCAACGATCGCGACGAAGGAGAAGGGAAAAGGGCGATGGGCTATGGCGAGAAGAATGGGTCACGGAAAAGAGAGGTTCGTGAAAACGAAGAGGAAAAGAAAAATCGCAAGGGAGAAACCGTCCGACGGCGTGAGAAACCGAGAGAAAGAAAAAAAGAAGACTCGCGATCGTGAAAACTAAACCTAGGTTAATTTATCCTATTTATGTATCTAAACAGGCCCTTTTAAAAGCTTGTTTTTCTTATCCCCGTAATTATCTCTTACAGGCTCCGTTTAAATTCAAAAGAATTCCGAAAAAATCCCTAAAATTTCCTAAAAATCTCGAAAAATTTCCAGGATTTTTTTCTTAATTCTTTGGCCATTTTATTTTAGTATTTTAAATTTTCCATATTTAACATTCTCCCCCACTAATAAAAATTTGGTCTCCAAATTTCTTACTCAAGTACCAACAAGCAATGTCACACTGCTCTAACTCAAGTACTTGGGGAAAACCATACATCAAGTAACTAAGTGGGGTACTGAGCTTGAATATTATATTCTAGCTCTCACATAGTTTCCAAAAATCTATTGCTCATACTTTCAACAGTCCTTCTAAAATATGAATCATACCTTCTATCCAACCAACTACCTGAGGGCGAACAACTGCACCAAGGTGGTGCTCTATACCTATGACTCATTGGAAACTTGCCAGAATCATAAGGTAAATCCTGAATTGCTATCATATACGATACTCAAAGATACTCCATGAACTGGAAATATCCATAGTATAAACCTATCCAGTGATCCAACAAACTCATTTTATGGGTCGGAAGAAAATGAGCAGATCTTGGTTAATCGACCTCCAATTATCCAAATCACATCAAGTCCTTTCCCAATTCTAAAGAATCTCCCAATATATTACATCGTACCTGGCTACCCCCTCATCTCGGTACGTAACCCTACTGGTCCCTAATATTCCACCCTTACTTGTGCCAACATCAGACTACAAAATCAGACTACAAAATCAACTAGGTCCTACATGTCGTTCTACCACGAAGAACATTTCAACACTCACTATTTTTGGATTCACTCCGAATAAACCACCCATCTCGAATGGAAGTCTCCTGAAATAATTCTTCCTGTTTCAGATGCAACTACCAAACCTCTATTCTTCTCAGAGATAGGAAATTATCTTCTCACAAGAGAAGTCCATCTACCATCCAAAAATCCACTCCACCCCACACTCTGTAAGTGCATGGGAGGCTATCGCGACCAACCTTCCTTGTTACAACCATTCGTGTTCCAGCTACTCTATAGTAGCTATCCAGTAGCTAGCCAAAACTCCATGAGCATTTCTGCTCCTCACCTCTTCAAAATAACATAATAACTGCAAGTCCACGTCATATATATGACGACTTATCTCGCAGTGCTTTAACTACCGTAAGGTTAGGATACGTCTTATTCAATAGCATCGGAATCGCTCCGATCCCCGAAATGATACATCCGTGTACACTACCCTTCCATCCACACCAGAATGATTAACTAACACTGATGCAAAAGTCAACCATCGTCTGAGCCCTGAAACCAGTTTCACAAGCTTCAGACCAAGTAAATTCCATCACCTTCCTGGTCCAACTAGTCAGCAATGTAGTACTGCTAAAGCATCCTATCCATATCTATGGTAATAATCAAATCAATACTAAGAAACCACCATCTACGGTGGCCGAGTGTGCAACTCCAACTACCACCCTCAACAGTGGCCAAGTTACTCAATCCAATGACCACATCTGATCCAATCGTGTCCAGAATGCACGACTTCCCAAATCCCTGGACTACCAAGTCGTCAATAAGTCTAATAAAATAATTATAAGCTTATACAATTCATACCAAGTATGAAATTGCCATCGCTACACACATGCATTCTCTTTACTCTAGGTTGATGATATAACAATCCTCACAACAACAATGACAATTGTATGACATCTTGTCACTACAATATCAACCCACCAGTCATAAATCAATCCTAGAGTATACATAGGTGTCCTATAGCTGATCTAAATAGATCCTCTATCCACAATGAAGAATATTCATTTCCTTCCACAACTACCGCATTCTATCATTGATAATCGATTCATAACCTCAAAGGTCCATCTCTCTTTTAACAAAGAGTTTCGGATCTTCTCTGGAAGAAATTCTGGGACAAATAAATATCCCATCCAACCCCTCCTATAATAAGGTAAAACGATCTGTCATCGTCTTGACCAGTGTAGGCATACACGTCTTATTTATAACCAAATCACTATTAGTAGGGACTGATATTCTCTGAGGGTTTACTCCTTCTCCTACTAATGGGTGGCTAGCAGGCCTAATCCCTAGCTTCCTAATTTGACATTAGTCGGCACCTCTAAAGAGTCCATACTTCCAAAATCATCGTTAGGTTCCACAAGGTCAATACGTCATCGACCTCGTCCCCGACCATGAGTAGGGTAATTTTACTATGTCAATACTTTTCCTAACCACTAAAGTACAGTAACCACTAAAGACAATACTTTTCCTATAGCTCAAAGATATCCTTCAGTTTGCTTGGTCCCAAAACACGAGAACTCCCAAAAATCCAAGGAAAATAAAATCCTCAAAACATAAAACCCACAAACCAAAACCACAAACCAATAAAATTTTCATGTCCTGGGGCATATCCGTCATCCAAATGACAGAGGAGCCCCTTAGTGATAATATTCCAAAATACATAGACCAGATCTGGTAAAAACCTCGAAATAATTATAGAAATACCAGTATTTTAATAATTGCATGCATGCACGACTAAACATATATCAATTAAAGTAAAATAGTTTTATGACCCCAGATCAAATTGCGACAAAATTCAAAGTGCATAAACAAAATGAAACACCGATAAAGTAAAATAAAGCGGCATCCCGATGATGCAGGGGGACAAGCACGACAAGAAACTCTCTGAGAGACACAAAGGTAGGTCAACAGGACACGCCCTCTATCAGTTAACCTAGAGGATAAGTGAGGAGGGGGTAAGTACAACCACTCTGTGGATGTATAGACAATAGTGCATAATCATAATGCACATAATGGAAGTCAAAGAAAACAAACTAGAGTAACCCAACCCTCAAAGTATCAATATCAGTCTGCTACTAATCTGGTCGACGGTATAACAAATATACCCGTAACATACACAACCACTGCAATCTACAAGCAATGCACATCCAGATACCACGATAAAGTCTTGTGGCTCTCGCACCCAAAGGGAACTATCTATGAGCTACCGCGAACGTAACTCGTGGGCCGACACTCAATAGCACTGTCTACGCACAACTATATGCTACCATTAATGGGTCGCGTGAGCAGTCCATTATCCTAGGTTGTTAAGCCTAGGGTTATCCAACATATCTAGTATAGAACGACTATCAAAGTCGATAAAAGTTGTCAATCTACAACTAAACCCATTGAGGCGGTCAAGTGAGAGTTTCAACACCTCTAATACGAAATGTTTACCAAAGTCGGTAAAGATCATCGACTTATACATAAATACATCCAGATGGTTAAGTCTAGGGTTGCAACCCTTCTAACATGATCGGTTATCAAGGTCGATAAAAATCACAAGTCCACTAATAAACATGTCGAATCGATTGATACCAGGGTTTCGTCCCAGCTAACAGGAAACGTCTATCAAGGCCAATAAGAACAGCAAATCTACTATCAAGCCCATCAAGAGAGTTAAGCCTAAATTATACCATTTCTACCAGTTCAATCATGCATGCTCCAACATGCTACCACGAACAGATCTCGTGGGTACTTAAGATGTAAAGTAGCTATCTAGCTATAGACGTCATACAAATCTGATTATCACCAACTCCGAACGAATATTGCAAGAATATAACCTTACAGTAGATCATCTCAACCATGATTGGGAGGCATGATTGACCACAATATACAAAGAACCTATAGGGAAACACTACTATAAACTTTTTCTTGATGATGAATGGGTGATATAGTTTGCAGTCGATAGATATGAACAACGTTATATACCCTCTAAGGATTAATCGCATCCTAATCATACGACCTCAACTAGTCCGATCACCATATCACTGAAACAATAAATGGATAACCATATATCATTAAGCACATCTGGGTTATTACGCCTAGGGTTCCCACACCTAGGGTTCTACTAATGTTGTTTCATTCCTGAGATCCGCTCCTACAGAATAACTTCATCTAAGTTATTCTATCTCTACTAGTCTTAATCATGGTATCCACCGCAAAAACACATAACCATATAAACATATAACACGCTGTCTAATAAATGACAGCATAATCATACTAATGGAAATCAATGGCTGAAATTAATTAGGGTATAACTAAAGGGTCATGCCAGAACAAAGTCAAGGCAATACTAAATAAAGCATCAGATGCCTATATATACCCTAAACTATGTAAGCAATGTAATCATGTCATCATGCACTAGGATCTAGAGAGTCAAAGAACCTATATGTATACCTTCTACGAATTTATCCATCTTAGTCATATTATTCAACTAGTCTAATCCCAATACTAGTCCAATCCTAATACTAGTCCAAAAAGTAAGAGATAAACATCTACCAATAATATCTAATCATTTATATCACCATGATAACTAGCTACGTATAGAAGTAATAGCAGTTAATAACCATATGCTAACCATAAACCAGCAACCTAAAAATCTAACAGTCTAACAGATATCAGGTTAAAACAATACTAGACAAAAGATGATACTACCTAAGTAAACCGCATAATCAATATAACCAATACAAATATGTACTAAATCTAGAAAATTTTCTAGAATTTATTCGCCTATTAGTCGTTTGGAGATGTCCTGTCGCCGCCAAATCCCCAAATTGACCTCGTCAATAATACCTCAAATTTTCGAAACATACAAATAGTTGGAAATCCGAACAACTCCGATAATACCCCAGTTAACCTGCCAAACTTGGCGAACTCCAAAAACCCAAAGACCCTAAGGAACTTGAAAACCTACGCTCTGATACCAAATAAATTGTCACACCCCGGGAGAGTTCCCGCCAGATGAAAATCCGGCAACATCTCCCCTGTACGGGTGACAATACCAATCTTGCATACAAGGCTTACACGGCCACTATACATCGGTCAACACGACCGAAACATACCACAACACACTATACATAATATGCGCCCTCAGGCCATAAACCAAAATAAATAAAAGACCTAAAACATCGAGACCTACCCCTTCTGCCATCTGAGCAGGAACATACAACCAAACCAATCGAATAGTCCATAAGGACACAACAAATATCTCCAAACTTCCACAAGTACATAACCAAAACATTAGAACCTAAACATATCTTCTATACAAAATCCAAAACCATAATTCAAACAACTAATAAACTATCACGATGAGGGGGGGGGTATGGCAACTGGACTCTCCTGACAGCTTCATCCTGAAATAAATATAAAGCAACGGGGTAAGTTCAAAGAACTCAGTGGATATAGTCGATATGCAAAGTAAGATATAGCTAGCAATACTAATCATGTCAGTACAGTCTCATATATATAGGGTATGCAAGAAAGAAATACAAAAGGACTGTACTTACTTGAATCTCCTACCCTGATATAGGAGCATGTGCCATACTTGAAGAAATAAAGTCATCACCATATACAAATATGTATCATGTATGCATGACAATCATATGCAACATCCAAGGAAGCAATAAATATGCAACAAACACAATACAAATGCTATCCATGCAAAATGCATGTGATGCAAATGACATGGTCACCCCTAACGCCAGTCAGCCGCCTCACACGCGATGGTGAAGTAGATTGGGTAGGGTTATGACAACCGTGCACTCTGCCATCACTGCTCCTGAGTGACCGAGTGGACAGGATACTATCGGAGTACACCTATCCTCCTGCCCCAAACAGAGTGGGGGAGCTAAGCTCTCATCTCTCGGTGTCATAGACCAGAGGAGGGATCCTTGTCCGCTAACACGCTGCCTCATCGCTACCCATGAGCGGACCAGTGGAGCCTGACAGAGCAACTGCACACACCCTCCTGATATACCACTAACCCATGAGTGGTAGCATGTGCATACCATGTAACTGACTACGGGCTCAACTATAAAGGAACCCCATCCAGCCAACATGCAATCATGCAAGATGGTGCATGATAATAAAGCATGTAAATCAAACTAAAACACATATCCGAATAATATGCATAACCCATAAGTACATATCTATGATCCAAGTAAAACAGGGAAGATATAATCATAACCGATCAAATGCATGTATCAAGTAGGCACAAAAACATACTAGGCATATAAACATGAAAATTATTGCAAGCTATCCTAACTAGCATATCAACATGACTATATCTAAGAGATAAGTCAAAATACCCGCCTACTAAAATAACTGTAATAATGAAATCTTCACGCCCGGGGACCTGTCTCGTATCCACGTCCTGCATTCAACATAATTACCATTAAGTTCTAGCATACAACAAATGATCGAATCGAATCCTACATCAACCTCATATCCGATCCACTGGATTGATTTAGTTATCCTATTTAACCTGATCAATCCTTCATATATAATGACAGAACCGATCAACATCATACCGAAATCAACAACCCAACCAACTATAGATCACTCAGAACTAACTCACACCCAATCATATAACCAAAGTACCGATAACTACTGTCAATAACCTGTAATTAAATTAAAATCATCATGTATATAATCCAACTAATCAATCACAGCCCCACAACAGCTCACCAAAAGGACATCACAATTAGACCTCCAATTTCATACTGTGAATCTGATCCACTTACCTAGTACAACTCCTTTGATCCGAGTATAGGTATCAAATCTGAACCAATTAGATTGTTTTGTAAACAATCCCTATTCGGACTACCTTCCTCACCTAGAAATCACAATATATAACCAGCTCTAACAAGATCCTTGCCCATTCACAATCAAGAACAGAGCATCACCCAGCGTATTCCACAACCCACCGATTACACAACTCAAAGGTCTAATCCACCCTATTTAGAATCCGCTGCTTAACCCATCTCCATCCTAAATCTCACAGCCAACAATCCCACTCCACAAAACACACACAGCCACCCCTCCGGTAGGCACCATCGACAACAATACATCACATTGATGCACAAGGATCACATAGAAATTAACAAATGATAAAGAATAGGTAATTGAAGCTTACCGGCCTTACAAATCCCTCGGCAACAATCCTTCCCAAATCTCTGTTCACGGAGATCTTACTTCGATGACAAGCAACCGTGACACCCCCCCTCAATCCGACAGTGGCTGGTGCTGCGGCGACGACAGTTGCAGAAGAGCCGACGGAGGATGGTCACGGATGGCGGGTGGCGTGTGCGTCTCGAGCGAGCAGCGGCGGTGACTGTGGGCTGCCAGCAGGCGTGGGCGACGAGCGCACAGAGGTCGCCGTGTGTGCGCAATGTACAGAGGCGATGGTGAGCTTGCAATGGCGGCAAAGCAGCGACTGGGAGAGGGGCGGCGGAGCAACGACCGAAGGTGAGCGCGCAGCATGTTCGTGTGAGCAGCGACGACGGCGCGACCTCGGTGTTTGACGGCGAAGGGGAGAGCGACTCGCAGCGGGAATGAAATGGCCGACGATCGCGACGAAGGAGAAGGAAAAAGGGCAATGGGCTGTGGTGAGAAGAATGGGTCACGGAAAAGAGAGGTTCACGAAAATGAAGAGGAAAAGAAAAATCACGAGGGAGAAACCATCCGACGACGTGAGAAACCGAGAGAAAGAAAAAAAGAAGACTCGCGATCGTTAAAACTAAACCTAGGTTAATTTATCCTATTTACGCATCTAAACAGGCCCTTTTAAAAGCCTTTTTTTCTTATCCCCGTAATTATCTCGTACAGGCTCCGTTTAAATCTAGAAAAATTCCAAAAAATTCCTAGAATTCCCTAAAAATCTCAAAAAAAAATCAAGATTTTTTTCTTAATTCTTTGGCCATTTTATTTTAGTATTTTAAATTTTTCGTATTTAACAGCTCCAATAACTTAAGTTAAAATAAACCAAACTGTGTTGGTCTATTTTAAGTTAAAACGAACCGAAATAACTTTGGTTCAATCGTTTAAAACAAACCAAACCCTTTTGGTTTATTTTCCATCATTGGATTAGAACCAAACCAATTTGGTTCATCCATCATATCTCCATTATACTTGACCCATCCATGCTTCCGATGCAACTGAAACAATTTCACACTCGCTCTTTGTTTGGTCCAACCAAACCAAGTCTCTCTCGATCTAAGAATCCTATTCTCAAATTTCTTTTAAATCCTTCGGATTACACTCGTTGTGCGTGTGACAAAATAGATTCCCAGTTTATGTTGGACGTCTATAATTAACCATTAATTATATAACGATCATGAGTGGCACCTAGTAGTACATCATGATCCCCAATTAACCGAAAAATCAACGGTTGATCCCAGAACCATTTCTGAAACCCTTCAACATATATAATGAATCGTGGCTCATTCCTTTCACTCATCTTATACCCACTTAGTTCAGGACATGATCTATTGTGTCAGTCCCCACTAAGTTGACTACGTCACACCTAGCCCAAGTATTACTTCCTCATCCTCCGGATTCTAGTTACTGCACATGTATCAAAGAGTACCATACTCTAAACATGTAATGCTTTGGCCAAAGACTTTAGTAACAATCTGACGAGAGGCCATAGGGTATACATCTCCTCGCAAGGAGCAGTGGATCCTCTATAGGTTATTCAAATACCTTCGGTCACTTCAATTTATACCCAATCATCTCGGGTTCATATCTCCTCGAAGATGCTTGCTTAAGATGTCAAAGCATAAGTCTTCATGACCAAGATGAGTTGAATACCGCAAGTCGAAGGAACATCGCACTTAAGATGCTATAAGAACTTCATTGACATATCCATATATGCAGAGAATCATATGAAGTCTTACAGCTAATCACTCCAATGAACTAGTTACCATAACTAGCATCCACAATTAACTCCGGACATCCCAATGTCTTCAGTCAGTGAGGAATAACTACTTGGATAAACCAAAGAGTATAACTCATGCTAGTCTCAATAGAATTGATGGCGTCCGAATGCATCAATTCATCAACTAGGGATAATTCCAATACATCACAATTACACATGTAGAGATACTCACTAGTTGTGATCCAATCACAAATTCTATCATGCTGTGAATTGTATTACGGACATCCAGTAAATGAGTTTAAGATTCAATCAAATACATGAAAATATGTATACTCAAATAGTGAATCTTCATTTATAAAATAAATGGAACAACCATAAGGTGATTGCCTTAAAACACCTCTCATATATTAATATCAAACTCCCACTTGGTCTATTGTCAATCGCTACGGTATCCAATACCATAAGCTCTAACATGACCCTCAAACTTACTTTGAGGTACGGCCTTAGTTAAAGGGTCCGCTAAGTTCTTTTCAGTGGGAATCTTCTCAATTTGTATTTCTTTCCCACTTATGATCTCTTTGATCAAATGATAGTGGCGAAGCACATGTTTGGATTATTGATGAGACCACATCAAGTTCATAGATGAACTTCTTAATCCAAACTACTTTTTTTGCTGCTTCCAAAGTTGCAATGTATTCTGCCTCAGTGGCAGAATCTGCTATAGTGTCTTGCTTGGAACTTTTCCAACTTATTACGCCTCCATTTAAGGTAAATATGTACTCAGACTAAGACTTGGAATCATCCTTGTCTGTTTGAAAGCTGGCATCCATATACCCGCATATGACCATATCACCTTCTCCATATATTAGGAACACATCCTTAGTTCTTCTTAAGTACTTAAGGATTGTCTTAACAGCCGCCCAATGATCCCTTCCTGGATCAGACTGATATCTGTGTTACGGCAATCTCTTGCCATGATAAGGTTTTTATGTGTGTGGCAAAGGGTTTAAGTTAGGATGGTATTGTTATTTGTGTAGGGAAATCTCGTATGCCAAATGGCATATGCGCAAGGGAAAAATTAGGATCCCTTCCAAGTGATCCATGCGAAAGCAAACTCGTATAAAATAAATTTCTCTAAACCAAGCCTATCTTATAGGAGAGTTCTACCTTTGTTGCGTGCCCTTTGCAATCCCGCTTTTCCTTTCGGTTTGTTGGATCTTTAGCACGTTCAAGTGTCCGTGCCTCTATACGTATCCACACGAGCACGCTCTTGTCTCACAAAAGGAAAACTAGAAGAGCTCTCCTTTACTTCTTGCTAGAGAAGTCCCTAAAGGAGAGGAAGAGAGGGAAAAGGAGAAAGGAAGAAGAAGACTCCTCTTCTTGCTAGCCTACACTCACAAACCCACCCAACTAAAGCTTCCACCAAGCTTTCTCACAACCACAACACCAAAAACTCACTATGGCCGGCCACTCCATGGAGCCTTTTATAGGGTTGGAAAAACCCTTCCACCTCCTTCACATTCAATGCAATCCATTGCATTGAGACACACTCAAAAAGGATTTGGCTTCCTTGTTTGGTCGGCCACTTAAGGAGACAAAACCATTTTGTTTCCTTCCACCTTAACTAGCTTAGGTGGATGCTTAGGTGGCATGCTTAGGTGGCATGCTTATGTGGCATGCTTATGTGGCATTCTTATGTGGCATTCATGCATGTTGAATTAATCTTATTAATTCAATTAAGCTTATGTTATCATATTGAATTAATCTTATTAATTCAATTAAGCTTATGTTATCATATTGAATTAATCTTATTAAATCAATAAGGTAACATATTGAATTAATCTCATTAAATCAATTAGCTAAAATTCTCATTAAGCTTAAAGTCCAAAAACCATTTTGTACTTAATCTTATTCCCATATTATTCTAGTCAAACTAGAATACTCTAATTCCTCTAATTATCATGCTCTTTGTGTGTGACCCTATAGGCTCTCATAACGTTGGCAGTGGACCTAAACTCTTTTAGATACACAAGCAATGAGCGGCATCTAGCAATACATCATTGCTACCCAAGTTATGAGATAAGTCAAGATCCGACTAACCTTTCCGTGACTACTATAATATATGTGTCCTTCTATCCTTGATATCAGATTGACCAATGAGGCATAGACCGTGTCATCCTCGATCAATCTATGTGTTTCTTGATCCCTGAGTAAACTAACTCAAACAAATGAGCTCAATATCTCATATTGACTCATTCGAGCATAACCATGCGTTTTAGTAGTTCTACTCAATCAAGGCCCACCGATATCACTCTCGTCATATGAGAGGATAGATCCCATCTACATCACTCACATCCCTCCGCATAATTTGTTATATACCCGATGTCGCCTTTATGGTCCACCTATACGGGTGACGTTTGGCGATACCAAAGTACACAACTCCTTATGTAGGGAACCGTAGTGACTTGGTCGAGGACTATTCATACCAATAGTCACATGAGAAAGTTTATGACACTCATATAACGATCCATGAAACTTTCTCATGGTGGGTCGATTCGTATATATTCTCAATATATACCCATGTGTCAACTTGATATCATATATCCATGACTTGTGAGATCAAGTCATCAATTGACCTACATGCTAGTCTTTATGTATTAATATTGCCCTTGCATATTAATACTTGACTAGAACATTTAGGAAAGTGTCTCTCTGACCTCTCATAATCAATTACGCGATTGATGTCTTTGTAGATAAGAACCTACTTTTCTAGGGCATTATTATATTTAATTTAGGCGGCACAAGCAAGATGTAAATATAATAACCAATCCTTTGCCTTTATAGAATATGATACAAAATGTTCCCTATTCAACCATCACATGATTGGTTCTAGGGCTTTAACTAACAATCTCCCACTAGCACTAGTACCAATCACTATGATATCTAATACCTAGTGACCTAGTGTGACCATCATGCTTCCTCTGCCAAAGCCTTGGTCGATGGATCTGCGATGTTAGCTTACGTCGGTACTCTGCATATCCTCACATCTCCTCTATCGATGATCTCTCGAATGAGATGGAAGCGCTTGATATGTGTTTGGTCGTGATGTGATCGAGGTTCCTTAGCACAGTGCAATAGCCCCATTGTTGTCACAATAGAGTCTATTGGATCTGCAATGCTAGGAACTACCCCAAGTTCAGCGATGAACTTGCGGAGCCAACGACCTCCTTTCTTTGCATCGGATCTTTGCAATATACTCGGCACTGTTGTAGAATCGGCAAGCTGTGTCTGCTTTGAACTCTTCCGACTCACGGCTCCACCATTCGAGGCAAAACACGTACCGATTGCGATCTATAGTCATCCTTATGCATTTGGAAGCTTGCATCAATGTAACCCTTCTGATTAGCTCCTCATTGCCTCGAAATATCGAAATATTCTTTCGTTCTTCGTAAGTATTTAAGAATATTTTTAGATGCTATCCGATGACTTTCACTGGATTTGACAGTATCTACTCGTCATACTCAAAGCATACGAGATGTCGTGACGAGTACAAAGCATGGCGCATATGATAGACCCTATAGTAGATGCATAAGGGATCTTATCCATGCGATCTCTCTCCTCCTTAGAAGAGGGACATTGAGTCTTGAAAGACTCACACCATGTGATAAAGGCGTAAACCCTTTCTTAGAATTTTGCATAGCAAAACGATCTAGCACTTTATCAATGTATGTACTCGACTTAGGCCAAGTAATCTTCTAGATCTATCTCTATAGATCTTGATGCCTAGAATATAAGCTTCACCTAAGTCCTTCATCGAGAAACAATTCCCTAACCACATCTTCACAGACCGAGTGAGGGAATATCATTTCCGATGAGAAGTATGTCATCTACATACAAGACAAGAAATACAAGTGCTCCCACTATTTCTCTTGTAGACACAAGGCTCATCTTCATTCTTGATGAAACCAAACTCTTTGATTGCATCATCGAATCGAAGATTCCGGCTTGAGAGGCTTGCTTTAGTCCATAAATGGACCTTTGCATACCTTTTCAGATGCTTTGGATCTTCAAAACCCTCGGTTGTGTCATGTACACATCCTCGAGTAGCTTTCCATTCGTAAAAGCGGTTTTGACATCCATCCGCCAGATCTCATAATCATGGTAGGTCGCGCAGCAAGTATGATCCGAATGGATTTAAGCATCGCAACTGGTGAAAAGGTTTCTTCATAGTCAATACCATGAATTTGTTTGAATCCTTTAGCCACCAATCTACCTTTATAGGTATGCTTATTACCATCCATGTCAGTCGTTACTTTAAAGACCCACTTACACCCAATGGGTTTTACCCTTCGTGGATCAACCAAAGTCCATACTTGGTTAGTGTACATGGATTCCATTTCGGATCTCATGGCCTCTAGCCATTTCTCGAATCTGGGCTCATCATAGCTTCTTTATAGGATGTAGGCTCGCCAAGATTGATAAGCAATACATCACCGTTGTACCAAGAGAAAAGAATATCTCTCGGGTTGTCGACGACGGATCCTATCAGATCTACGAAGAGGTTGGTCTACTTGAACAGTGTGTTTGCTCCACAACTCTTGGGCAACAATTTCCTCATCCACAACACTTTGTGGTGCCTGCTCATTTTCCATCGAACCCTTAGTGTTATCATCATCTTGAACTTCTTCAAGATGAATTTTACTCCCACTAGTATTTCTAGAAATAAATTCTCTTTCTAGAAAGAGATTTCGCAACAAACACCTTGCCAAGTGTGGGATTGTAAAAGTAATATCCCTTAGTTTCCTTGGGATATCCTACAAAATAACACTTATCCGATTTGGGTCCTAATTTATCCGAGACTTGACGCCTAACGTAAGCTTCACAACCCCAAATCTTTATAAAAGACATTTTGGGACTCTTCGGTCCATATCATATATGGTGTCTTTTCTACGGCTTTTGATGGAACACGATTAAGTGTGAAAGCGGCTGTCTCTAGAGCTAAACCCCAAAAGGAAGTAGGTAGATCAGTCTGGCTCATCATTGATCGTACCATATCTAATAGAGTACGATTTCTCCTCTCAGATACACCATTCCATTGTGGTGTTCGGTGGAGTGAGTTGGGATATTATCCCACACTCACCAGTGATCACGAAACTCTTGACTAAGGTATTCACCACCTCGATCTGATCGAAGTAGCTTAATACACTTACCAAGTTGGTTTTGTACTTCATTCTTGAATTCTTTGAACTTTTCAAAGGATTCTGACTTATGTCTCATCAAATATAAGTAGCCAAATCTACTCATATCATCAGTGAAAGTAATAAAGTACTTATAGCCTCCTCACGCCGACATTGAAAGGGCCACATACATCGGTATGTATGAGTCCTAACAAGTCCGCCTCTCGCCATGTCCACTAAATGGAGTTTTAGTCATCTTTCCTAAAGACAAGACGCATACCTCATATGATTCAAAATCAAATGAGTCCAATAATCCATCTTTATGGAGTTGGGATATGCGTTTTCATTTATGTGACCTAGGCGATGTTGAAGATATATGTCCGTTCAAATCATTCGATTTGAACCGTTTGGTATTTACGTTATAAATTGGGTTATCTAAATCTAGAACATAGAGACCATTCATAAGTGGTGCATTACAATAGAACATTTCATTTAAATAAATGGAACAACATTTGTCCTTTATTATAAAAGAAAAGTTTTTCTTGTCTAAACAAGATACGTAAATTATGTTCTTTGTTAATGCGGGTACATAGAAGCACTCCTCTAGTTCTAAGATAAGCCCAAGGCAAAGACAAAGAATATGTTCCTACTACAGAAGAACTTTGCGCCATTGCCTACTCGTAGGTCTACTTCACCCTTTGCCATTATTCTACTATTTCTCGGTCCTGCACATTAGTACAAATGTGAGATGCACATCCAGATCTAATACCCATGTAGAAGAAATAGATAGATTAACTTCTATAACGTGTATACGAGGCGTAAGTCCCACTTCTCTTGTTCTTTACTTCCTCAAGGTAGACTTTGCGGTTCGCTTCCGATGTCGATCTCACCGCAATGGAAGCGATCCCTTCCTTAGGTACTTTACCTTTACCCTTTGAAGTGGATGAATTGGCCTTGCCTTTGGCTTGGGTCTTACCCTTGCCTTTGCGCTACCTTTGTCCTTCTTGACCATTAGTACATTACTAACTTTCTTCTTGAGATTTGGTTCAGGCTTCTTAACATGCCGAGAATCTCAGCAAAGGTTTATCAATTTCATTCATGTTATAATTCATGACGAATTGATTGTATGCTTCCTAACGAACGATTGCAGATAACATCGGTTGCCAATTCTTGGCCTGATGGAAAACCTAGTCTTTAAGGTTCTCAACGCATCCAATCATTTTGAGTACGTGAGTTCCTACAGTGTTCCTTCTTGCATCTTGCATGCAAAAAGAGCCTTAGACACTTCAAACGCCGTGCCTAGCTTGTCCTTGATATAGTTGTTTCAAATGCTCAACCATATCATAGGCATCCATGTTCTCATGTTGCTTCTGAAGCTCAGAGTTCATGGTGTCAAGCATAAGGCATGACACATCTAATGCGTCATCTTGATGCTTCTTATAAGCATCCTTTTCAAAGACGAGTGGTAGGGGCGGGTATTTCAGTGGGTAGCCTGCTCTAGGACATATAGTTTATGCTTCTTGCTTGAGGATAATCCTCAAGTTCCTATACCGATCCAAGAAAGTTTGCTCCATTGAGCTTGTCCTTCTCAAGGACAGATCGCAAGTTGAGGGTGTGTCGTGTTAGATGACATGGTGATCTACAACATTAAAATGCAAAGTTAAGTATCATACCTAAATCATTTAATTAGGCCTTTAATTAAATGAGGCTCCCACTAAATTCTCATAGCTACTACTTAGCTATAAATTTATATGGGATAAAGATCCACATCATAATTGCCTTGAGTTAGCTTTGGCTAATCGCCAAGACGTAGTATAATTAGGTAGGCAATCTTTTGCCAATTACATCTGATGTAACTCTTTAATAGCTTTGTTTAAGTTTTAGATTAGTTTAGTGTTTATTCCTAAAACTTCCAGCCGTGTGGCGAGGCAGGGGGCCTTCTTGGATATCGAGCAACGACCACTTCTAAGACAAAGCCGATGTTGAAATCACACAAAACTAATGTTAACACTTATGTTCAAAGCTAATATATGCCTCTACTTTCTTAACCAATTAAGAAAACACTTAATTAAGTCTTAACCAAGGCTGATAGCGGGACATCACGATTGTCCACTCGCACCCTCCAAGATAAAATGCATTGCTTTGCTTTGGCAAACCCAATAACAAATGATCGAGGAAGTAGTGAGTACCAACTTTGGTAGGCATATCGCTTTAGACTTATTAAGAAATAAACATGTATCATATACATATTAGCATACATCACATATAAGCTAAACTAATCATGCATCACATACAAGCTAAACTAACATGCATCACATACATATTAAACTAACGTGTCATGGTTATGGCCCTTATTCTACAATCTTCTCAAGCCAATGAAAAGATTGATTGGTCAACCTAGGATAGCATCTTCTCCTAAGTGCTTCCTTTTGGTTGTCTTGTGTGTTGACTTCCTCCTTGTAACCTCATCTTCCAATGGACCCTCCATCCTTGTTTTGTACATTACAAAGGAGAAATACTGAGTTACATTCGAGTCTAAAACTAATTTTACAACAAGAATATTAGGAGAAAGGCACGACACGCAGGCCGTATTAAGAATTACAACACACAATCACAAACTTTTTGGGACTAGGCCATAACCATGCACCATGTCATTTTAACTTTTAAAAGACATTGGATATTTTATTATGTTTGAAAATTTGTTAATGCAATTATCAACTCATAATAAAATTTATCCTACTTCTATATCACATATAAAATAGAGAAAACCTATTTTTATACGATCTTTCGCAAGTGGCTCTGATACCACTGTAGGGAAATCTCGTATGCCAAATGGCATATGCGCAACGGAAAAATTAGGATCCCTTCCAAGTGATCCATGCGAAAGCAAACTCGTATAAAATAAATTTCTCTAAACCAAGCCTATCTTATAGGAGAGTTCTACCTTTGTTGCGTGCCCTTTGCAATCCCGCTTTTCCTTTCGGTTTGTTGGATCTTTAGCACGTTCAAGTGTCCGTGCCTCTATACGTATCCACACGAGCACGCTCTTGTCTCACAAAAGGAAAACTAGAAGAGCTCTCCTTTACTTCTTGCTAGAGAAGTCCCTAAAGGAGAGGAAGAGAGGGAAAAGGAGAAAGGAAGAAGAAGACTCCTCTTCTTGCTAGCCTACACTCACAAACCCACACAACTAAAGCTTCCACCAAGCTTTCTCACAACCAATTTGATATGTGCGTTGGAGTCTTGCAGAACTTAGTAATTCGCACATGGAGCCTTGGCGGGTTCACCCTCACAACCTCGGTCCTTGAATCGGTGAAGGATGACTTTGCGGAAGCTGTGCGCTTGGAGCATCCGAGGGACCGCCGGACGAGATGACTTGAAGTGAAGCCAAGGAAGCAGACTTCGGAGGCAAGAGACGCGAAGGAGCATTGCAGAGTCGTGTTCCTGATGCTGCCGAGGGACGTGGCCGCGAACGAAGAGAGCTTCGGCGAGGGACTTCGAGTGAGATGAGAGAATGAGTGAAATGTAAGTAGCTCATTAGGTGAACTTGGCCGAATGACTGAGTGTCGGAGACTTGACCGCAAGGGTTAAGGTTTACCCGACCGCCAGAAGCTCAAACTTATGTTAAGTTACCGATCGACTACCATGTAATGGCTGGCTCGAGTGTGTTCGATCGGTATCCAAGATGGATTTATGCCCTGATCGCCATGGAATGAACCGCCGAGGATGTCACGGGCACATAACCGCAGCCGATCGCGATCGATTGCGGAGGCGATCGCCATCGTTAGGTCCATCGATTGCCAAGTGTTCCATTGGACTACAACGGTCGGGATCCGACGTGTTCGGAGGTCGTTGGAGTGGCGGCAGTCGACTGCCAAGGGCAGCAGTCGACTGGTGGCGGCCAACGGGAAGAAATCAGCCCTCTCTATAAAAAGAGAGGGTGTGGAGCTTTGGGAGGTTAATGCTCAAGTTCTAAATGACCATCCAAGTGCTCCACAAGATTCAAACTCCTTCTCTTAGCTTTCTTTCACATCTATTGTAAAAGAAGGAGTGTGCTTGATTTGTAAAGGTTACCTCCACCTAGCTTGGTGCAAAGGAGAGACCAATAGTGATTGGCTTTGAAGGAGTGATTCACCTCGAACGAATCGGGATCGTGGATTAGCGGTGTAGCCGTGAACCACGTTACATCTTCTTTGTTAGCATTTGTATTTTCATTTATTTCTTTGTCTTTATTGTTTATGCTTCCACTTGCGCTAACGATTGTATAGACGAGCAAATGAACGAGAGAATTCCGACATCCATCGTAAGAGGGATATTCACCCCCCTCTAGCCGGCCGTTCGATCCCCTACAAGTGGTATCAGAGCCAAGGAAAGCTTGTCGAGGACTAACCGCCACAACAAGCAACATTCAAAATGGTCGGCTCCAACATTCATCCACCAAAGTTTGAAGGAGAATTCGCTTGGTGGAAGAAGCGAATGGAGGTATTTTTCAAAACGGATTTTGATATTATGATTACAATGGAATCCGGTTTCGTTTTACCTAGGGATGAAGAGGGGAAGCCAATAGAGAAATCTAGGTGGACCAAAAGGCAAAGGGAAGAGCACCTTGCAAATTCAAAAGCCAAGCATCATCTCTTCAATGTGCTCCCCCAACAAGAAATCAACCGAATAGGAGAATGCCTAAGTGCCAAGGAGATGTGGGAGAAGCTAATTGAGCTTCATGAAGGCACATCCGAGGCGAAGCTAGCAAGGAGAGATCTCCTCCGCTCCCAACTATCCAACATTAAATTAGAAAAGGGAGAAAAGGTAACTTCTTTGCATTCTAGATTCAAAGAAATTTTAATTGGACTAACAAGTGTAGGAGAAAGGCTCTCCAATCGCGATATGATAATGAAGGCCATAGATGCTTTCCCCCGATCTTCCAAGTGGAGTTCAATGGTGGACTCATTTTACATTTCAAAGAATCTAGAGGTAAGTACTCTAGATGAATTTTTCTCCACTATGGAATTACATGAATCTAGGCTTGAAGGAATACAAGAAGAGCCAAAAATACAACCTTCAAGGGGAGTAGCATTGTTGGCAAATAAGGGGAAGAAGAAGATAGAGATCTCCTCCTCCTCCGATGATGAAGCGTCTTCCTCCTCCTTCATGGATAGCACCGAAGAAGCCTATATGGTAAGGAGGGTAAGACGTGCTTTAAAAGGTTTTAGATTTAACAAATCAAATGATAGGAATAGGAGACCAAGAGGAAAGATCATATGCTACAATTGCCAAGGAGAGGACCACATAAGGGACAATTGTCCCCTCCTAAACAAGAGCAAGGAAGAGAAGAAAAAGAAGGAAGAAAAGAAGAAGAAGAAGGGGAGCAAGAAGAAAGAGGAGAAGAAGACAAAGGAAAAGGGGAAGGCCAAGGCATTCAAAGCAAAGACTTGGGATGACCCTTCCTCCTCATCTTCATCATCATCCGAGGAAGAGAATGCCTTTGTCACCAATTTGGCCTTGATGGCCTTTGATGACTTGGATTGCTCTTCCTCCGAAAATCAAGGATCAAGCTCAAGAGGAGAGAGCTCAAGTGAAGGGGGAGCTTCTACATCCTCCTCATCCGAAGAAGAAGAAGAGGATATGGAAACTATGGTAACGAATGCCTCTCCTAAGAAAATAGTTTCCATAATTTCTAGTTTAACTAAGGACTTATTTGGAATGAAAAAGAAAAATAAAAACATGCTTAATAAAATTAAGGCATTGGAAAATAAGCTAGAAAATGCATGCTTAAATGATAATATTTTTTCTAGCTTAAATGATGCATGCTCACATGATCTTTATGTGCCATTAGATGTTAGTGATGCATGTATAAATGAAAATAGGGCTTTAAGGGAAAAGGTAGACTATTTGACAAAAGTCATAGAGAAATTCACAATTGGCTCAAACACCTTGAACATGATTATAGGGAGCCAAAGAGCAAGTTTTAATAAGAAAGGCCTAGGTTATAAAGAAAAGAAAAATGAAAAGGCCTATAAATGTTTAATAGCTAGGGGACAAGATAAAAAGAAAGTAATTGATAGAAAATGGATCCCCAAGGAGTATCTTGTGAACCCAATAGGAAAGAACTTATTTTGGGTTCCAAAATCCATCCTTAAGGGTTAGAAAATCCCTAGGGTAGTCAACCATATGTAATTGACCTATATCATATTTTGGTTGACTTAGGATGGCGGGACAACATTTTTAAATAGTGTTGGGTGATGATAACGTGCCCATAATTAGATAATAATGCTTAAATCATGATGATTAATGTAATTTCTATGTATGTTTGCAATCATGATTTATGATATTTGGCACGTAATCATGAGAAATAGGGTTAAATCATGTTTTAGGTGATACTTTGTTTATTATCATGACATAATACCTAATGCATGATAACAATTCAATGAATACATGTGTTTCATGATCATAATATAGAATTAATTGATGTATGCCTTTATGATCATGAGGATTGTTAGGGTGATACTTAACCTTGATAGAATTGTATGAATATAATGGTTAAGTATATACAAATACCCCCTAGGATGCATCTCACACTCACCATAGGCTACTTTGATTGAAAACTTAGCATGGGTGAGATGTTAGGATGATACAAATGTCCACTAATGCCTATGGCATTTAGATGGTCATTTAAGGTATCAAAATAGCAATAATAGACCAATCATGGGGAAGGCTTATGTTTAATTCATAGACATATTGCCCAAAGATCATGGTTGGATATTTCATAAGTTTTCAAAACAATTTCTTACTTTAAAATATGTGTATTCATGTTTTGAAACAATTGGATACAAAACTAGGTGTTAAAATGGATACTAACATGCTCAAAAACTAGTGGTTTTTAAAGCTTTTGGAATTTTGGCTAATCTAGGAAAATATAATGATTTTTCTTGAAAAACTATTTTTCATTGATAGATATACTTACAAGAAATATGTTCCCCAAATGTCATGATTTTTCAAATTTTTTGGATTTTGAAATTCGTAAAAATCGAATTTCGAAACCATTGTGTCGATCATTGCCATCAGATAGCAATGATCGCTCACCTGAAAAAAAGCCCAATATTTTCTGATTTTAGATTTTAATCATGATTTTGGTTTTTTCCTTCTATTAGACTTGATGTCATGGGTTTATAACTTAGTATTAATCTTTTTGATGGTGTCAAAGGGGGAGAAATAATTGTGTTTAAGTAAATTATGATAGGGGGAGAATGTGTAGAGAGAGTTTCATGGATTAAGGGGGAGTTGCATGTTGCTATATCATGTTTATGTTTACATGCTTTCTTACCTTAGAAATTTATATCAAATGTTTTTACATAACTTAAACGGATTGCCACACATCAAAAAGGGGGAGATTGTTAGGGCAATCTCTTGCCATGATAAGGTTTTGATGTGTGTGGCAAAGGGTTTAAGTTAGGATGGTATTGTTATTTGATATGTGCGTTGGAGTCTTGCAGAACTTAGTAATTCGCACATGGAGCCTTGGCGGGTTCACCCTCACAACCTCGGTCCTTGAATCGGTGAAGGATGACTTTGCGAAAGCCGTGCGCTTGGAGCATCCGAGGGACCACCGGACGAGATGACTTGAGGTGAAGCCAAGGAAGCAGACTTCGGAGGCAAGAGACGCGAAGGAGCATTACAGAGCCGTGCGCCTGATGCTGCCGAGGGACGTGGCCGCGAACGAAGAGAGCTTCGGCGAGGGACTTCGAGTGAGATGAGAAAATGAGTGAAATGTAAGTAGCTCATTAGGTGAACTTGGCCAAATGGCTGAGTGTCGGAGACTTGACCGCAAGGGTTAAGGTTTACCCGACCGCCGGAAGCTCAAACTTATGTTAAGTTTGAGTTTCACACGGCACCAGTCGACTGCCATGTAATGGCAGTCGACTGCTCTGAGTCGAGTGTGTTCGACCGTATCCGTGATGGGTTTATGCCCAGCGATCGCCATGGAATGGCAATCGATCGCCAGAGGATGTCGCGGCATTACCGTGCCAGAGCCGATCGGCCGATACGAGGCAAAGCGAATGATCCGGTGAGGTCTATCGATCGACGCCAAGTGTTCCGTTGGACTACAACGATCGGGATCCGACGTGTTCGAGGCCGTTGAGTGGCGTCGATCGCCAAGGGCGATCGACTTGTGGCAGCCAACGGGAAGAAATCAGCCCTCTCTATAAAAAGAGAGGGTGTGGAGCTTTGGGAGGTTAATGCTCAAGTTCTAAACGACCATCCAAGTGCTCCACAAGATTCAAACTCCTTCTCTTAGCTTTCTTTCACATCTATTGTAAAAGAAGGAGTGTGCTTGATTTGTAAAGGTTACCTCCACCTAGCTTGGTGCAAATGAAGAGACCAATAGTGATTGGCTTTGAAGGAGTGATTCACCTCGGACGAATCGGGATCGTGGATTAGCGGTGTAGCCGTGAACCACGTTACATCTTCTTTGTTAGCGTTTGTATTTTCATTTATTGCTTTGTCTTTATTGTTTATGCTTCCGCTTGCGCTAACGATTGTGTAGACGAGCAAACGAACGAGAGAATTCCGACATCCATCATAAGAGGGCTATTCACCCCCCTCTAGACAGCCGTTCGATCCCCTACAATCTGCTCATGACACTCAGAGCATACGATACATTCGGCCTCGTACATAACATAGCATACATGATAGATCCTATTGTGGATGCATAGGGAATCTTACTCATGCAAATCCTTTCGTCTTCTGTACGTGGATACATAGACTTTGAAAGGTGTATCCCATGCATGATGGGAAGGTAACATTTCTTGGATTCTGACATGCTAAACCTCTTTAGCACTCAGTTTATATATGTAGACTGCGAAAGACCAAGCAACCATTTCGATCTATCTCTATAGATCTTAATCCTGAGGATGTAGATCGCTTCTCCCAGGTCTTTCATGGAGAATATTTTGGATAACCAAATTTTAACTGACTGTAAGACAGATATATCGTTTCCTATAAATAATATGTTATAGACATACAACACTAGGAACAAGACTGCACTCCCACTAACATTCTTGTACACATAAGGTTCGTTTGGATTTTGTGAGAAATCAAACCTTTTGATTGTCTCATCAAAACGGATATTCCAGCTCCTGGATTCTTGCTTCAGTCTATATATGGACCGTCGAAGCTTGGATACCTTGGTTTTATCAACCGATGTGAAAACTTCGGGATGTATCATATACACGTCCTCGATTAGGTTTCCGTTAAGAAAACTCATTTTCACATCCATCTGTCATATCTCATAATCATAATGAGACGCTATGGCCAGGAGCATCCGAATGGATTTAAGCATAGCAACTGGTGAATAGGTTTCATCATAATCAACACCTTGCTTTTGACGATAGCCTTTTTCCACTAATCTAGCCTTATATGTAATCATATTACCATCCATGTCGGTTTTCTTCTTGAAAACCCACTTGCACCCTATAGGGTTAATGCCTTCAGGTGGGTCAACCATGTTCCAAACTTGATTTTCATACATGGAATCCATTTCCGACTTCATGGCTCCAAGCCATTTGTCTCTTTCTGAACTTTTCAAAACATCTTCATAACTGGTAGGCTCCTTATCGTCAATGAGTAACACGTCATTTGATTCACTTACGAGAAATCCATATCTCTCGGGAATGTTGCGTGTTCTACAAGATCTACGAAGATGTGGTGTCACAATAGGTTCAGTTGATGTCTCATCACTATGAGTTATCGATTGAGGTGCTTGTGTTGGGGAAATGTTGACCGCTAGAGGGGGGGTGAATAGCGTCGTAGGATGTGTAGATGGAATTTGATTGTGCTCGTCTACAAATCTCATTAGCGCGCAGGGAAAATAAAAATAATAGCAGTAACGAAATGGAAAAACACGCAATTACACAAGTATATAACGTGGTTCGGAACCGAATGGTTCCTACTCCATGGATCGAGCTCTAAAGAGCTCTAGTGATGCACACGCAACCACTAATCACAATAACTCCTTCTCGGAATAATCCGGAGGTGGAGAAACCTCATACAAATGATCTTACAACAGTAAGAAGTAAATACAAGTAATTACAACAAGAAAATACACTACAAGTAAAGGAAAATACTTTATAATTGCCTTTGGATTGCTTGCTTTTGGTTGCATGAAGAATAGCCTTGGAGACCCTGATTTTCAGTAACAAATCACCCCAAAGTAGCTCAAGAACCGCTGTTGATTTCCTCCTCCACGAGCTCCATTTAAAGCTTCTGCCTGGGCTAGAAATCGCCGATCAGTCGACTACTCGGGACAATCAGTCGACTGATAACACTGTTGCTATGAGACAACGGTGTAATCCACACTGGAAAAATCCAACGGATAGGACATCAGTCGACTGATCATACCTATCAGTCGACTAAAGGATCCTTCACTCGATTGCTTCCCCCGCAGTCGAGTCTCGACTCCACTCTGTGCCCAAAAAATTGAGCACCAGTCAATTGATCACACGATCAATGATCGCCGCCCAATCGATTGATCGGGCTAATTTCATGATCAAACCCTAGTTGACTTACATCACCGATCATATAGCACCGATGACCGTACACCTCAAACATGAGGTTTAACCCAAGTATGGTATCCCCACACTTGCTAGACCACCCATAGCCTATACCTAAGCCTTCTAGCCACCTCTGTAAGCCTCACGCCTCTCGGATCCCTCCAAGTCATCCATGACTTGTCAATTCATTGCACTAGCCTTCAGGTGCTTCCATTGACTATGTCATGCTAACGGTGTCTACACCGCCAAGGCACATTGGACTTACGCTGCCAAGATTTCGCTTGGACTTTACGCCGCCAACGATTGGACTTATGATGTCAAGACTCCCGCTTGGACTTTACTCCGCCAATATCAAACCCCTTGGACTTCTCAAAAGCCAGGACTCAAGATTGGACTTTCCCTTGCCAACCCATGTTGGACTTTCCATGCCAAGACCCATGCTTGGACTTTCCCTTGCCAAGACCCATGCTTGGACTTTGCATGCCAAGTACTCAAGACATGGACTTCCCATGACATGGTCAACTCCAATCAACCATCAAAATCCCCCTTGAGTCAAACTCGAGTCCGGTCAATCATGACCCGGGTCGATTGTGCCAACAATCTCCCCAAAATAATATCAGACATAAATGTCAAACATCGTGTTGGTGCAGTGGGCACCTAAGTCAAACCTAAGTTTTGATTATAGCAAACGATACAAAGTTAAGCTTATATTGTTATCTCACGAGCTAAATCAAGTGTGCAGAAAAGTCTCAATGCTGGAGCTGAAGGCTAGCGACACGTAAGTATCGAGGTAAGCTCGTGTGTGCGAGCGTAAGTGAGGTCGTATCCTCTTTACGGGGATGATCTTAAGCGTAGATCCGACCAAAGACATCCCATAGATGGTCTAGGTCGAGATCGGATGATCGGAGGCCGTCAAAATAATGTTTTCTTTGTGCTAACTTTGCCTACATGAAGCATCACCGATCCGCCACTTGGAGGACTCGATCGTTGCCAAACAATGATCCGAAGGTCAAGACTGATCGATCTTGCCATCGATCGATGGTCAATGATCAGATTCGAGGAGTCAAGAATTATCACCAAATTTCAAGGGAAGATGTACTCAAATTTGATTGGCTAGGGTTCCTCTCAAAAAGGGGCTCAAAGGCTATAAAAGGAGGGTCAAACCTAGGGTTTCATATAATTTTCTAAGTGCTCAACTCTCCGACAGACAACGAAGTCCTTCCATTCCGACATCTAGGTTTAACTTTCCTTATTATTTTTGTACGTCTGTTTTAGGTTTTTTTATCAGTTTGTCATTTACATTTCCGAGCTTTTATCATACGAGGAGAGGGGAGTGTCCTCTATCTCAAGTTTTTGTGGTTCCTTCTTGTATCGATTAACTCCTACCTCTAACGAGGAGGAGTTCCTTTAGTGCTTTTGCCCTCCGTACGTGGTCAAGGACCACTAGGGCCTTGGAGTAGTAGCCTTAGGCTACGAACCAAGTAAAACTTCATTGTCTTTATTTACTTTACATTTCCGCTGCAATTAATTAATTATCTATCAAGTTTTAACGAACAAAAGAAAAAAAAAGGTTTTTCGCTATTCACTCTCTAGCGAACCGCATCGATCCAACAATTGGTATCAGAGCCGGGGGTTGCTAAGATTTGGTGAAACCACCAATCTAGCCATTTTTCACAGATTTATTTTTCTTTTATTTTTGTTTATTTTAGATTTTTTTTTCGCTTTGTTAAATCTACTCTCAAGACTACTAATCCAAGACGCGAGTCTTGGTACTTTTTGTGTGTTTTTGTTGCTAGTTTTTCCTTCGCTTCTTTTGTCTTTTGTTCTAATGGCCCATCTCGAGGGTTTTAGCACCGTCCGACCTCCGTTTTACAACGGAGATGACTTCCGCTATTGGAAGGGTCGGATGGAATGCTTTCTCAAAACCCAAATCGAGATGTGGATCATAATCCAAACGGGTTTCACACTTCCGACTAATGAAGTGGGTGACTCCTTGGATTATGATCAATGGACCATTGCGAACAAAACGACAAGTCGGGCCAACGCCAAGGCAACACAAATCCTTCAATGCGCCTATCCAAGGAAGAGCTAAATCGCGTCGGCCCTTCATATAAGCGCAAAGGATCTTTGGACAAAGCTAATCGAGTTACACGAAGGATCGGATCAAGCTAAGGTTTGCAAACGTGATTTGTTATTCAATAAATTGTACACACTAAAAATGCAGAACACGAAGTCCGCGACGCAACTCCACGCCCGTGTCCAAGACATAGTCAACAACCTACACGCAATCGGGCAAAAGGTCGAAAACCGCGACCTTATAAGGTATGTCCTAAACTCTTTTCCGAGGACTACCTTATGGGCATCCATGGTTGATGCCTATAAGGTCTCCAAGGATCTTTCTAAAATTAGGTTAGATGAACTCTTTCCGATTTCAATTACATGAACAATCCAACTCGAACCCGAGAGGGGTATAGCCTTGTTTGCAGGTTCAAAGAAGAAGAAAATCGCAAGCAAGCCACCACCAACCGAGGAGGAAGACGAGTCCAAGAAGAAGTTGACCCGAGTTGATCACCGACAACTAATGAACCTAGCTCAAGGATAGCCAAGGGACTAAAGCGAACCACGACTCAACCCAACCAAGGTAAGCCTAAAAGTTCTAACATTAGGTGTTATGAGTGCAACAGTTTGGACATATCAAGTCCGAGTGCCCCAAGCTCAACCACCAAGCACCTAAGCATAAGAAGGCCCTCAACGCCGACATGGGAAGAAGCGCTATCCAAGAAGATGAAGACCACGCCTTCATGGCGAAATCAATTGAGTCGACACGGAGACCGAACTTGAACTTGAGTCGTAACTCGAGGATGACTCTGACCACGGTTACCTTCAAGTCAAGCCACGGATACGCATCCGATTCAAAAGATACCCTTAAGGTGAGTCGAGCTTTATTTAATACTTTACATAATATGGTTAGGTTTTTGTCTAGAAGTTAGCTAAGTCCGAGTCCAAGGTCGAGACTCTTGTCGAGGAGGTTAAACTCTCAAACATTTAGGTCTCCTAACCTCTTCGACTAGTCGAGTTCAAGAGAAGGACTCAACTCGGGTTGAAAAACTCAAGTTGAGAACTCACTCTTGAAAAGTCAAGTCGAAGATCTTAGGAACACGTTGGAAAGGTTCACTTCGGGATCCAAAGGACTTGACCTCCTACTTGGATCTCAAAGGGCTGTGTACAACAAGGCTGGACTAGAGTTTAACTCAAACACAACTAATAGGTCGTATATGTCGATTGTAAGTCGACATAAGAAACATGTCCAAGCATGGGTCTCTAAGAACTTTTTGATTTCAACTCTAGGATTCAACCCGTACTGGGTTCCCAAGGACCAAATCCACTATGTGGATAGACCGAACCGATTCAACGGTCTAGGGGGAGCCAGTACAAAACATGTTTGTGCTTTAACTTAGAAATTGCATGTTTTAACTTAGAATGTTTGTGCTTTAACTTAGAAATTGCATGCTTTAACTTAGAAAGTTTGTACTTTAAAACTTGTGAACTCACTTAGAACATGAACACAATCAACTTCGAAAAGATTGAGCCCCGGGGAGTCTCTTTTCAAAAACATAACCAACTAAAATTCTTCAAAAAGATTGAGCCTCGGGGAGCCTCTTTTCAAAAACATAACCAACTAAAATTCTTCGAAAAGATTGAGCCTCGGGGAGCCTCTTTTCAAAAATAACTAGTTAGACGAGGAAATAATTTTAGGTGAGTCAAGTCATCATTTTCTTGAAAATGGCTTTGTCTAAGGAAGTGGTCGATGATCCGATAAAAGAAGGCCCCTGTGCCTCGCCACGACCTGGAAGCCATGATCTTGAAAAGGTAAACTTGACAAGCCTAGGGTTAAATCCAAATCTAACATAAAATTACTTGAACCTAAATCCACTTAATCAACTTAATTGGAAGTCATCTCAAAAAAAAAAACACATAAGTATAACATGCTTGATCATATAGACTCCGGTGAGATGACCTAGGTTTAACAACTTACCACCAATTTTTTTTAAAAAAAAAGAAAAAAAATCTAACAGCCCATCCAACCACCTTGTGTGTAGGATCAATGGATGTTGGACAACGGTTGCTCCCGACACATGACCGGGGATCAACTCAACTTCACAAAGCTTCGATTCAAACGTCAAGTATCGGTAGCCTTTAGGGAATAATGGCAAGCTCAAAATCATCTGATCGTGATATCGAGCTTAATCAATTTTGTTATTAAAAATGTATTACTTGTAGAGAATTTTGAATATAACTTACTTAGTGTAAGCCAATTGTGTGATAATAACTATAAGGTTATATTTCTAGAAAATGAATGCGTAATTAATACCAACGAAACCTCTAAAACAATTCTTAAAGGAACTAGAAATAACAACATTTATATGATCAACTTAACCAACTCCTCAACTAAGTGTCTTATGACACGGCAAGAGGAATCATGGTTGTGGCACTGACGACTCGGTCACTCGCACCCAAGACTCGTCCACAAGATGAGTCAGAGTGGCTTAGTTAGAAGCTTACCCAACCTCAACAATTTGGTTAATAAAATCTGTAATGCTTGTCAACAAGGAAAACAACCTAGGACACAAAACAAGTTAACTAACCAAGAACGAACCTCAAGTGTACTTGAGCTCCTGCATATGGATCTATTCGATTCACATGGAGCCAAGTCTCTCAATAGAAGTCAATATTGCTTAGTCATAATTGACGACTACTCCAGGTTTACCTGGGTTAGGTTCATCAAACATAAAAATGATACCCTAGATTAATTAATCAATCTATTCAAATTAATCGAGAATCAAAAAGACCTTAAGGTTAAAAGACTTAGAAGCGATCATGGTGGTGAATTCGAAAATCAAAGGTTCACCGACTCAGAACCTAAACGGATACCACCATGAATTCTCTTGCCCTAGGACCCTCAACAAAATGGCCTAGTGGAGCGGAAAACCGAACTCTACAAGAAGCCGCTAGGACCATGTTGAATGAATACGACCTACCCGATAGGTTTTAAGGTATACGCTAGCACTACTTGCTATGTCCAAAATAGGATCCTTATGGTAAAGAGGCACCTTAAGACCTCAGACGAGATTTATCACGATAAAATACCTAACATCAAGTACTTTAGGGTATTTGGGTGTAAGGTACATATCCTAAACACTAAGGATTACCTAGGGAAATTTACATCCAAAACCACGACCGGAATCTTTCTAGGATACTCGACTACAAGTAAAGCTTATAGAGTATATAACCACGACACCCTTAGAGTCGAGGAGACTATCAATGTAGTATTTGATGAAGGACATGAACCTACAAAACCCCCGGCAACCCCAATTAGCGAGCCGATTCATACTAAACCTAACTCGATCCAAGATCAGTCTAGTGTTAATCCTAACCTAGGTCAACCTAGTCACTCTATTGATCAAGTGATAGATGACTCAACCAAACTAGTGTTCAACCAAGTCACCCCATTGATCAAGCATTAGGTGACACAAACCCAACCCAATCTAGGATCCACTAACCACCCTATCGATCAAGTGATAGGAGATCCTAATCTAGGAGTTCGAACTAGAGCATCCTATAGGAACCTTAGTCAAATTTCCTTAATTTCAAAGATAGAACCCAAATCAATTGAACAAGCTCTTCTTGATCCCGATTGGATTATTGCAATGCAAGAAGAGCTAGCCCAATTTACTAGGAATGAAGTGTGGGAGTTAGTAACACCACCTAAAGACAAAACGATAATTGGAACAAGGTGGGTGTTTCGAAATAAGCTTGATGATAAAGGTGAAGTAGTTAGAAACAAGGCTATGTTAGTTGCCAAAGGGTTTAGCCAAGTCGAAGGCTTAGATTACGACGAAACCTATGCCCCAGTAGCTAGACTCGAATCCATTCGAATGTTGCTAGCTTATGCCGCACATCGAGGATTTAAGCTGTTTCAAATGGATGTTAAGTCGGCATTCCTAAATGGATACATTAAAGAAGAAGTTTATGTTAGCCAACCCCCCGGATTCGAAAATCTAGATAAACCCGACCATGTTCTAAAACTTAAGAAAGCTCTCTATGGACTTAAACAAGCTCCTCGAGCTTGGTACGAGAGACTTTCAATCCATCTTAAGTCAAAAGGGTTTAACCAAGGCTTAGTTGACCCAACTCTCTTTGTAAAAAACTTAGGTAAAGAAATATTCATAGCTCAAATTTACGTAGATGATATAATTTTTGGAACCTCTAACTCAGCCTTACTAAACGAGTTCGTTTCGCTCATGGAAAGTGAGTTCAAATGAACTTGGTAGGCGAGTTAAGTTTCTTTTTAGGTCTACAAATTAAACAAACTAAGGATGGTATATACCTATATCAACAAAAATACACTAAGGAGTTAATTAAAAGATTTGGAATGCAAGACGCTAAGGTAATAAACACCCCAATGGCGATAAATGTTAACATAGGAGAAGACCTAGAAAGTAAGTCCATTGACTTAAAGTACTATAGGAGCTGATAGGAAGTCTTCTATACTTAATCGCAAGTCGACCGACATCCTATTCGTAGTAAGTATGTGCGTGTTTCAAACTGCTAAGGAGTCTCACCTAACCCTAGTTGTATCCTTAGATATCTAAAGGGTACACTTAATGCGCTCGGTATTTGGTATCCTAGATCTAGCGAGTTCGAACTAATCGGCCATCTGATTTGGATTACGCTAGTAAACTCGACAAAGAGCACGAGTGGTTGTTGTCAACTACTCTACGAGTCTAGTGAGTTAGTGTAGTAGGAAACAACATTGTGTTGCCTTATCTACCACCGAAGCCGAATACATCGTGATGGGTGAGTGTGTCACTCAACTTCTTTGGATGAAGCACACTCTCCGCGACTTTAAGTTAGACTTTACAAATACTAAACTTCACGTAGATAACATTATAACAATTAATCTTACAAAGAATACGATATCTCACTCTATGACCAAACATATACACTTAAAACACCAAATCATTCGAGAACATGTGGACAACTCAGCCATACACCTCGAATACGTCCAATCTAAGTCTAACTTAGGCGGATCTATTTACTAAACCCCTACCCGGCCGAATTTAGTCTATTAAGACGAAAATTGGGCATGTGCGTAATAGAATAGGTACATGCAAATTATATTTTCTTACTATTTCTTAACTTTCATTTTTGTTATGGAACTAGTATAGGACATACCTTAGATATCATGCACCTATAGATTTAAGGAGCCAATACATCTCACAACACATAGGACTAATGTGTTTGTGTACTTAGCCATGTAGATGGGCGTGAGATGTTAGGACCTTACTCCTGGTTCCAGATGTAGAGCTAGTGCATCGCTATGAACCACGGAGTATAATCATACATACTAACCGACTCTGACCAGGACTGGTTGATCCTTCATATCAATCAAGCCAAATATGAGTCGAACATTTTATAGATGAACTTATTTTCAGTATATTATTTTTTAAAAAAAATATGGAACATGCTTGGACTTTAAATTTAACATTTGTCTTGTTTTCCACACACCCCTTACTCTTTTCGATATACGGCAAAAGGGGGAGAAAAAGGAGAAAAAGGATAAAAGTTAAGGAGTCAAAATTTAATTTTTTTTTGATAACTTAACTCTTACTTTATAATTAAACCAAAAGTTAACGTTAAGTTTTGAAAACTTATTTAACCAAAAGGCCAGAGTTAAGAAATCATTTGGTTTCTTAACTTAAAACTTATTTTAAACACTATGGCCAACATTAAGTAATTTCGGTTACTTAATTCTTTTTCTTAGTAGCAAATATCTAGGGGGAGAGTTAAAACCCTTTCTCAAGTACTCACCCTCGGTCAAGGGGGAGGATTCCTCAAGGGGGAGCACTTGAAAAAGGATTTTTATATACTCCTACTCATTCATGCATAATCTCATACTTATTTTTGTCTTAACTTTGTATGTGGGTTTGCCATAAATCAAAAAGGGGGAGATTGTTGGTGCAGTGGGCACCTAAGTCAAACCTAAGTTTTGATTATAGCGAACGATACAAAGTTAAGCTTATATTGTTATCTCATGAGCTAAATCAAGTGTGCAGAAAAGTCTCAATGCTGGAGCTGAAGGCTAGCGACACGTAAGTATCGAGGTAAGCTCGTGTGTGCGAGCGTAAGTGAGGTCGTATCCTCTTTACGGGGATGATCTTAAGCGTAGATCCGACCAAAGACGTCCCATAGATGGTCTAGGTAGAGATCGGATGGTCGGAGGCCGTCAAAATAATGTTTTCTTTGAGCTAACTTTGCCCTGCAGCATCGATCATTGCCGACTTGGAGGACTCGATCGCCATCAAAGACCGATCATTGAAGGTCGACTGATCGATGGTCAATGATCAGATTCGAGGAGTCAAGGATTATCACCAAATTTCAAGGGAAGATGTGCTCAAATTTGATTGGCTAGGGTTCCTCTCGAAAAGGGGCTCAAAGGCTATAAAAGGAGGGTCAAACCTAGGGTTTCATATAATTTTCTAAGTGCTCAAAAGCCTCCGTTACGCTGCAACTCTCCGACAACGAAGTCCTTCCATTCGACGTCTAGGTTTAACTTTCCTTATTATTTTTGTACGTCGGTATTAGTTTTTTTTTTGTTATCAGTTTGTCATTTACATTTCCGGAGCTTTTATCGTATACGAGGAGAGGGGGAGTGTCCCTCTATCTCAAGTTTTTGTGGTTCCTTCTTGTATCGATTAACTCCTACCTCTAACGAGGAGGAGTTCCTTTAGTGATTTTGCCCTCCGTACGTGGTCAAGGACCACTAGGGCCTTGGAGTAGTAGCCGAAGGCTACGAACCAAGTAAAACTTCATTGTCTTTATTTACTTTACATTTCCGCTACAATTAATTAATTATCTCTCGAGTTTTAACGAACGAAAGAAAAAGAAAAGGTTTTTCTCTATTCACCCCCCCGCCTCTAGCGAACCGCATCGATCCAACACATCGATGTCAAACTACCATGTAAAACATCAAAACATCGCTCGAATCAAACTCGAGTCTGGTCAATCGTGACTTGGGCCGATTGTACCAACAATCTCTCCCTTTTTGATGTTTGACAAAAACACATACCTTTGAGTTAGAACACTAACTCAATTCTTCTTACCAATTATCCTAAATTGGTAATCCCAAACATTCTTGCCAATTCTCCGAATTGACAATTGATAACATCAATTGACAACACTCTCCATACCATTCTCCCCCAAAACATTTGGAGAAAGGTAAGATTACCAATTTCCATAACATTCTCCCCCAAAACATTCTCCCCTTTTTTGACTAACATCGAAAAGGTTTTCTCTCCAAGGAGGTCAATGTCTCATGTCCCAATGAGATCTTACAATCTCCCCCTTGATCCAAAAATACCTAGGATGCCTACCATCTTCCTAGTGATAAGTCTCATATTACTCAAGAGAGGCAATCCTATACACTCTCCCAATTTTCAAATTGGGTATCTCAAAATCCCATTTTCTTCCTCATGAGGAAAAATACCATCCATCCTCCCATGATGGATACCTCCCCCTAAAGGCTTGCTCCCCCTTGACCATTGCACCAACAATGTCCTTGGGAAGTCCCTAACCCAATAGGAACTCTAAACCATCAAAAATAAGGTTTAAAGTTCAAACATAGAACTTTCCCATCCTTAAATTTGATACATTACCCTAACACCTCTCCTAATCCATATCCAATGGATTTTCACCATTTATAATGCTTCCCAAAGTATATCTTAGGGTTAGGAGTGGTTAGGGACCTTTACTGTAGCTAAACACGGGCTAAACATTATTGTTTTTCCTGAAATCAACCTGGCAATTGAGTCCTTCGTAAATCGATCATTGTTCATCATCGATGATCGCCACCATGAGTAATGCTAATCGATAATAAAAATCTGATTTTCAATTATCAGAAATGAATTTTGAACATTCATAAATAATTATACGTATCTCAAAAAATCATGAAAATTCATACGTATAATACTTATGACCAATACAATGGGTGAAAAATGATAGAAAAATATTTTACCCATAAAATAGTGAAACTGACACAAAGTTCAAAACCATTGAAATTTTCAATGTTTTAGCCCTACTTTGTATCAACTTCATCAATGGTGATTGCTATCAAAAGATAGACTTCACCAAGGTTTTCTAAATTGATTTTAAAATGATCTTGAAAACCTATATTGGATCATGTTCCTTGGGCTTAATGTACATGACTTGTACACAAGCTTTCCCAATGATCCACATTTAGTTAAAGATAAGTTTTAATTCATCTAGATGCAAAAAGTATGCACCTTGAACTTAACTCATATCTTAGCATCTCACATGTATCTAGGGTGTATAAATACACATACATGTCAATTTAATGTGAGATGTGAGTTTTGGTTCATCTTAAACTAAAGCCTCATGCATTTTCTAAGGCAACACTACTTGATTCCCTTATAAATGGGACTTCAAGTCATGTCAAAGTCCTTAACTCAATTTTAATCAATTTAGATGCATGAATGATTATGGCATTAATGATGGTATAAATAAACACATGCTCATAATCATGATGTCATGGCATAAGATGGAATCTAAAAACACATGACATTAAATCTTAATCCTAAACATGATCATGACATTTTAAATGATTAAAAATAAGCATAATGTCATGACATGTTATATGGCAAACAAAGCATGGCAAATAAAAGGTATAGGTATAACAATACCTACAATTTAATATTAATTGCAATTTGATATAATTAAGTATATTTTGTCATATTATTACTTATTTCCCAAGTGTGCTAAAAACCCAAAATGGTACACTATGACCTCTAATCCTAAATTGTGCCAAATTAATTGATTTTTCATAATTCCAAAAAATGTATTGGCACATCCTAAAATCTTTCAGGATCAAGGATCAAACCTATTTCCAAGGTATCCATAGCCTTGAAAATAACCTAAAGTGCCACCTTTACCATGGTTAGGTTAACTACCCTTCCATTTAAAGTTGGCACACCCTAAACTCATCTAGCATGAATCAATCACGCTCTTAGGAACCCAAATCCTATTTGAGCTCCTAGGATTTACTAAGTATTCCTTAGGGATAACCTCCCTATATACCTTCATAATAACCCTCCTAGGCTTAGAAGCATTGGTCATTTGGGTCTTGCCATGGTTAACTCTAGGGGTGACTCCCCTTGTAATCTTCTTAGTGGCTTCCCTAGGTTTCCTTGAAACCCTAGCCACTAGGCACATACCTTGGTCAACTCTAGGGATGACTTTCCTATTGACCTTGGTCTTCCTAGACCTAGTTTATGTTCCATAATCAAATGGAACATTATGATAAGTCACCTTAGGCTTAGGTTTGTAATCCAAACCTTTCTTGCCCTTGGTTGACTTTTGTGTCTTAGGCCCTAGGTGTTGACTTTGACTTCTATACCCTATGGTTTGACCATTTGACCTTTGCATTTGATTTGTCATTTTTGCAAAGGTCTTTTCCAACTTCTCAAGCCTTGACCTCAAGGCTTAGTTCTCTAACTCTTATTTCTCTAATTTTGTGGGCCCATTGTTTCTATGATCATTTTTGCCCTTCCTAGACATGTGTCTAGAATTCTTGGAGTTAAAACCTAGGTGGTCTTCTATTTTCTTATTGCTTGTCTTAGGTAAAATATTTTTAGGGACATTAGTCCCAAATTTCTCCTTATTTCCTAAGTTAACATTCTTAGCTCCTAGGCAATAAAATCTATTTCTACTAACATGATTTTCATGAGTAATAGCAATTGAATTAAAAGCATGCTTTTGACTTTTAAATTTAGAAGGTGCAATATTAAATTTTACCTTAGGGATTGCTTTAGAAGCTCCCCCTACATGTGATACTCCCTCTTGAGTCTTCTTGCTCCCCCTAGAGCATTGACTCCTATAGTGTCCCTTTTGATGACACTTGAAGCAAATGATGTGCTCCTTGCTCCTTTGACTTTGGGCACCGACATCCTTGACCTTTGGCTCCGGTGGACTTTTCTTGACCCTCTTTGGGTACTTGCTCTTATAGTGCCCGATTTCCCTACACTCAAAACATATTATTTGATTTTTATTATGATTTGATATGTTTGAGTTACCTAGGGTGGTGGTGAGGATCTCTTGAGCTTGCTCTTCCTCTCGACCGAATGCAGATGGTTCTTCTTGTTGCTCCGGTGTTGAGGATGCTCTAATCTCCTCCCCCTTTGTCACGCCCCGAGAGCATACCGAGCCGAAAATCAAACGGACGACACCTCCCCTGTACGTGGCAACATTTCGGGTTAATACAAGACCCATAGGCCCACAATAACAACAATATATATGTATGAAAATAAAAACTACACAAGATACAGCGGAAACATACTACAATAATACAACAATCCCACACATGCATACCAGTATGGCTAACACACCACAACAACACAAACCTCGACCAAATATGAATATACAACATATACATCACGAAAATTCCGAATACATAATCGGACGAAGGCCCAAAAATAAAACACGGAGCCTCGAGGTGAGATGAGACGATGTCGACGCTGCTCCAATGCCATCACGAAGTCTCTACTTGGGCAGAAAACCTAGGGTCCGCGGGGGGTGGTGAGTAAAACTCAGCAGGTAATAGAAAACATGTATATATATATGTAATATCACATGTATTTCAATGACATACTCTAAAGTACTATATCAGCATAGTATATAAGCAATACGCAACTGAAACGAAGCATTGAATAACATAAAATGCGACATATACCAAGTGCTACGCTACTCGATCCAACTCAAGAACATATATCAAACATATATATACCAGGAAGGGTAATACCAACACATAATCTACTCATGCTACAGGCCAAGGTATCTATGGTCTATCCAACCCATACCAATATCCGACACAACTGTATAGCATATGCAAGGAAACATGCATGAATATGATGTACAATCAAATGCATCAAACATAATACAATCAAATGCAACATCACAATAAGCATATATATATAGACTGTATCTATATATGTATACTAATCACAATCATCCATATATATATATACATGCATATATGTATATATATGGCAATATGCAAAAATGCCATCAGTCGGCAATGCAACATGCATGGTCATGTTCACACCTAAAGCTACCGACTAGCAGTGTGGCTCGAGCATGACAACTGTCCCAACTCAACACCAACCACTACTCTCGAGTGGCCGAGTGGGTAGTATGATCGAGTAGCATATAAGCGTAAAGAGCAAACTACACGATGGGGGTCCCTACTGTTGGTCACTCCGACAGTCACTACCCATGAGTGGTCGAGTGCCACACACGCAGGACTACGACATGCAAATCCAACTACTATCGCCTATAGTGGTAGAGTGCGGCACCTCAATGCTCGCTTACACCCATTCTCCTCCTATGAGTAACCGTGGAGGCAGGATGACTGGTGACCCTCTCAACCACAAGGGAGACCTCGTCGCCAGCGTGCATGTAAATGCATGAATGCAATGTCTCACATACAGACATCCACCAACGACTCTCTATCCTGTACAAAGTCATACCAATCTACTCGACGCACTCTCTATCCTGTAGAGAGTCATACTCAACTGATCATAATACTCTCTATCCTGTAGAGAGTCATACTAATCTACTCGATGCACTCTCTATCCTGTAGAGAGTCGTACTCATCTGATTATAACAAGCTAGTACCACCGGTCCATAGTGATACCCTAAGTATCATTCCTCTGACCATTTACACAACACATGTTCGGTGGTAACATACAACCTAAGGGTACTAGAACTAACCCTAGGTTAAAGACATTATCTACCTACGGATGACCTTTTTTGCCCAATGTACAATCAGGTTGTCATCCGGACTTTACCATTTGCACTTAACTTAAATAAATTCTAAGTTACTTGCATCACCTATATGTATAACTCCTAATCATGATAAAATAAACATGATATCAAGAATAGAGTAGCCATAACGGTAAAGGATCAAGCATACGATAAAAAGAACAGGGTCAAGGTAATATGAACACCTAACATGCTCATATCAATGACTAAATCTGAATGAAATACAACTACCCGGACCAGGTAGGAAATTACCCACTTGTTGAGAAGCTCGTATCAAGGGTCTTCTCGTTCACGTCTCTATCTCAAATCCAGGTCCTGTAAATATAACATACATAAACAAATGGCAGCATAATCAAACTGTAGGTATAAAAATCTAATCCAACCTAAATCTTTGGTCGATTCACATTATCTATCGCAAGGGTAGTTCCATACCCTTCCATACTAATCCCTGTTTATATTCTAACTCTTGATTAGTCAATTCAATCATGTAGTAGTGTAATCCTTTACACTTCATTTACTAATCATATTTGATCTATGATTAATTCACAAATAATACTACTGTAACATATCACCTCAAACCAATAACCATATCCAAATCCAGTTTACAACCATACCTATTAGGTAGTTCGTGCTGATTGTATTCGCGCCCGCGAATCTGCCTTGTATCAAAATCCTGAAATCGTAGAATACCAATATAATCAAAATATCTCTAGTCGCCACTTACCACCCATATAATCCAATAATAACACATCTAGATTAGTTTACTAACAAAACTGATATACAACTATGATCAATTAAATCCTACTTACCCAGCCGAGCTTCCAATGTACTGCTTCTTGATCTCAACTCTTCCGTAATTGAACTAAATCCATCACATATGTACCTAAATTGTGATTCAGCCAACCTACCACATTTAGCTTGTCCACAAATAATTTAACATATCAATCCACAATATTAGCTGTGAATATACCAATTAATACTTCATCGGACTAGCTCAAATTCTAGATTTCACCTTCACCGCCTATAACCGCAAGGTGTCACAAAGAATAATAATCTTCATCAATCCTCCACATCTATTCACCGCATTACTCATCCCAACGAAATCGAAATCATGTGTGAAGCTATAGCAAACACCATGGTGGATTCATCGATATTTAACCCACCACCACCGCATAGGGCTACTGATCGAAAATAGGTGATCGACTGAGCGCACATGCAGGATCATAGTTAGACCGAGGTGAACAATCCGAATCAGGAGGTGTCAACATAGGGCGGAGCTTCAATGCAACGAGTGACAACCGGATCAAATTCGCATGGAGTAGAGGCCGACGCACCGCTATTGTTTTAGAACTGAGGTGAGGAGGTGTGCCACCGCGACGAGGCGATAATGCACGATGGCGCTGTGATGGCCGAAGCGGCAATAACACCGGCCGGGCAAGGGGGAATCAAGGCGACAGGCAAGCTCGCCAAGCCCATAGCAGAGGGAAAATCGCGCAGGGGAGCGCCATCGTCAGGAGGAGAACGGCGCGGGAGACGGGTCGGATCGCCCGCGGCAAGAAGGGTCACCATCGGCAGACAGATCATAAAGAATGTGTCTCTCTCAAGGACACGAGATGGAAGCATTTACGCCGCCGAGCAATACGTAACCGAAACGAAGTAAGAGGCATGGCATCGTGTGGAGGCGGAACATTTGGGTAGAGAAGAGGAAAAGATCGTGAATGGGAAGAGGAGAAACGACCGATCGGGAGAAAGGGGAAAGGTCGCGCGGTGAAAAGGAAAATTGACGAAAAGAAATGGAAGGAATCGATTAATTAAACCATTTAATACATTAGAAGATAATCTAAACAGGCTTTACAAAAGCCTGTTCGCTTTATCCCCATAAAACATACATAAAACTTCCGTTTAAATCCAAAAAAATTTCTAAAAATTCCTGGAAAATTTTATAGGGTATTTTCCCAATTATCCAACATTTTATTATATTTTGTTTTTTTTTCTGCGGTATTTTACACCCTTAATCCTAGAGGTGGAGGTCTTCTCCAATTCTTCCTCTTCCTCTTCCACCGACCAGTAAGTTGACTCCTCCTCAACTTCCAAATCCTCACTTGCTTGTGAGGATGAACTCTCTTCCTCCTCTTCCTTTTCTTCTTGAATTGAGTGAGGCTCTTTATGGAATTTTGCCAATTTGCTCCATAGCTCCTTGACATCCATGTAATCCCCTAGCTTGCACAAAACATCATTAGGGGTTAAATCTTTCAAAAGTTTTGTTACCTTAACTTCGGTCTTGAACTTTTGGCATTGCTCTTGGGTCCACTTTTTCAATTTTAGGACTTCTCCCTTCTTATCCCTAGGAGGTTCAAAGCCTTCTACGAGGATGAACCAATCCTCTATGTCCATCATCAAGAATGTCTCCATTCTTGCTCTCCACGTCGGAAAATCTTCTTGGTCGTATGGTGGTGGAGTGTTGATGTTCCATCCAAGCTTGTCTTGGAATTCCATCTTCCCTCTAGCGTCTTTGTCTTAGCTCCCGGTGGTTAGTCCGTAGAAGAGCCCCGGGCTCTGATACCAATTGTTGGGGAAATTTGATCGCTAGAGGGAAGTGAATAGCGTCGTAGGATGCATAGATGGAATTCGATTGCGTTCATCTACAAATCTCATTAGCGCGCAGCGGAAATAAAAATAATAACAGTAACGAAATGGACAAACACGCAATTATATAAGTATATAACATGGTTCGGAACCGAATGGTTCCTACTCTATGGATTGAGCTCTAAAGAGCTCTAGTGATGCACACGCAACCACTAATCACAATAACTCCTTCTCGGAACAATCCGGAGGTGGAGAAACCTCGTACAAATGATCTTACAATAGTAAGAAGTAAATACAAGCAATTACAATAAGAAAATACGCTACAAGTAAAGGAAAACACTTTATAGTTGCCTTTGGATTGCTTGCTTTTGGTTGCTTGAAGAATAGCCTTGGAGACCCTGATTTGCAGTAACAAATCGCCCCAAAGTAGCTCAAGAACCGCTGTTGATTTCCTCCTCCACGAGCTCAATTTAAAGCTTTTGCCTGGGCTAGAAATCGTTGATCAGTCGACTACTCGGGACCATCAGTCGACTGATGACACTGTTGGTGTGAGACAACGATATAATCCATGCTGAAAAAATCCAATGGATAGGACATCAGTCGACTGATCATACCCATCAGTCGACTGATGGATCCTTCACTCGACTGCTTTCCCCGTAGTCGAGTCTCGACTCCACTCTGTGCCTAAAAACCGAGCACCAGTCGACTGATCACACGATCAGTTGACTGCTCGCCCAATCAGTCGATTGCCAAAGGTTGGCAGTCGACTGCTGGGCTAATTCTCACAGTCAAACCCTAGTTGACTTACACTAGTCGATTATCATATAGCACCAGTCGACTAGCAAACCTCAAATATGAGGTTTTAACCTCAAACATGAGGTTTAACCCAAGTATGGTGCCCCCATACTTGCTAGACCACCCATAGCCTATACCTAAGCCTTCTAGCCACCTCCGTCAGCCTCATGCCTCTTGGATCCCTCCAAGTCATCCATGACTTGTTCATCCATTGCACTAGCCTTCAAATACTTCCATCGGCTATGTCATGCTAATGGTGTCTACACTGCCAAGGCATATTGGACTTACGCTGCCAAGACTCTGCTTGGACTTTACGCCGCCAACCATTGGACTTATGCTACCAAGACTGCCACTTGGACTTTACGCCGCCAATATCAAACCCCTTGGACTTCTCAAATTCCAAGACTCAAGCTTGGACTTTCCCTTGCCAACCCATGTTGGACTTTCCATGCCAAGACTCATGCTTGGACTTTCCCTTGCCAAGATCCATGCTTGGACTTTACATGCCAAGTACTCAAGACTTGGACTTCCCATGACATGGTCAACTCCAGTCAACCATCAAAATCCCCCTCGAGTCAAACTCGAGTTCGATCAATCATGACCCGGGTCGATTGTGCCAACAATCTCCCCAATATAATATCAGACATCAATGTCAAAAATCGATGTCAAACTTCCATGTCAAACATCAAAACATCGCTCGAGTCAAACTTGAGTCTGGTCAATCGTGACCTAGGCCGATTGAACCAACAGCTTGACCAGGTATCTCATCAATATCTATTGGAGTCGCTTGAACCTTCTCAAGTTCAACAACACTCCCACTTTTTTCTTGCAAAAGAAACTCTTTCTCCAGAAATACAGCATGCCTTGAAACAAACACATTTTGTTCCACAAGATGATAGAATTGGTAACCCCTCATTTCCTTAGGGTATCCAATAAATAGACATTTATTAGACTTAGCATCCAGTTTATCTGATACAGTCTGCTTCACATAAGCAGAACAACCCCATATCTTCATGTAAGATAAATGAAGTTTCTTACTATTCCATATCTCATATGGAGTAGTTAAGACTACCTTGGTCGGGACTCTATTTAACAAGTAAACAGCTATCTGAAGTGCATAGCCCCAAAAGGACTTAGGAAGATTCGCATGATTCATCATCGACCTAACCATGTCCAGAAAGATTCGGTTTCACCTCTCAGATATACCATTAAGTTGTGGTGTATACGGTGGAGTCCATTGAGACAATATACCATTGCCTCTCAGATAATCTAGAAACTTTTGACTCAAATATTCACCACCTCGATCCGATCGAAGTATTTTAATACTCTTGCCAAGTTATTTCTCTACTTCATTTCTGAATTCTTTGAACCTTTCAAAGGCTTCAGACTTGTGTTTCATCAAGAACACATACCTAAACCATGAGTGATCATCGGTGAAGGTAATGAAGTAGCTATAGCCTCCTAGAGCTTGAGTTGAGATAGGTCCGCATACATCAGTATGTATTAGACCAAGCAATTCTCCCACCGGTTCACCTTTTCTCGTAAAAGGTAACTTAGTTATCTTGCCTTTTAATCATGATTCGCATGTATCGTATGAATCTAATTTAAATGATTCCAGAATTCCACATCGGTATAATTCAGATATGCATTTCTTGCTCATATGGCCAAGATGACAATGCCACATGTAGGAATCTAATTGATTATCTTTTCGAGCATGCTTGTTGCTCGCTTCGATATTGAGAATGTCACTGGATACGTCTAATGTATATATACCATTGCACAATATTCCAGTCCCATGAAACAATAATTGTCCCATGTAACAATAATTGTTACTAAAAGTCAAATTATACCCATTTCTATTTAAGCAGAAAATAGAAACAATGTTCTTTATTAACGAAGGAACATAAAAGCAATTGTCCAGTTCTAAGACTAGTCCTGTAGGGAGCTTCAGCAAATAAGTTCCGATGGCGACCGTAGTAACCTTTGCTCCATTGCCAACTCGTAAATTTGACTCCCCTTTGACGAGTCTTCTCCTATTCCTTAGCCCCTGTATGTCATACCCAGTATCCAATACCCAAGTGTCTATGGAAATATAATGACAATCAATAACGAAGATACCTGAAGAGGATGGGGCATCGGATGCCTTCTTTTTCTTCACGGACTCAAGATAAATCTTGCAGTTTCTTCGCCAGTGGCCCTCCTTGCCACAATGATGGCAAGTGCCCTTTTGAGCTGGTTCCGTCTTCTTAGCCTTTTTCTTCTTGTTCCCCTTTTGTTGTTCCTTTGATTTCCTCTTAGAACCTTTCTTTGAGGAATCAACTAACAGTGTCATCTTATCCTCATGCTTTACAGAAGGTTCCACAGTCTTTAGCATATTGAGGAGCTCAGGAATTGTGTTTTCAATCTTGTTCATTCGGTAGTTCATCATAAATTGTGAGAAATTCTTGGGCAAACAATGCAGAATTAAGTCAATACTTAATTCATCATCCATCACAAAACTAAGTGTAGCCAGCCGCTCGATGTACCTATTCATCTTGAGCACAAATTTCACCACAGATGAACCCTCTTGCATCTTAGAGGTGAAGAGGAGCTTGGAGACTTCGAACCTTTCAGATCTCGCTTGCTCATCAAACAACTCATGAAGATGGAAGATTATGGTATTAGCATCCATATGCTCATGTTGCTTCTGAAGCTCGGGTGCCATCGCGGCTAGCATGATGCAACTCGCCGGTTCAGAATCAGTCACATGTTTCTAATAGACCAACAATTGGTCCGGAGTTGCATCGTCCCTCGGACGGGTGGGAAGAGGCTCTTCAAAAACATACTCAAGCTTTTCCACCTTAAGAACAATTCTCAAGTTTCTAAGCCAATCCAAGAAGTTCGGCCCAGTCAATTTATTTGAATCTAAAATCGAGCACAAAATCAAAGACGTCATGATCAATCGATTAACCTAGAAACACTACAACAAAAATTCGAATAGACAACGGTGAAAAATCGTTGTCTATGATCCAAAAAATCCGTAGTAAATCGACCCGTTATGAAAAGTGGGGCGCTCAAAGACAACGGTGAAAAACCGTTGTCAATTTAATGAAAAGACAATGATTTTTAACCGTTGTCTTTGAGCGCCCCACTTTTCACAATGGATCGATTTACCACGGATTTTTTGAATCATATATAATGGTTTTTCACCATTGTCTTTCAACTAAAATTACAACGGATTATAACCGTTGTCTTTGAGTGTCCTATTTTTCTCAACGCATAAATTTATTATAATTTTTTGAGTTATAGACAATGGTTACTAACCGATGTCATTTGTATTGTCATTGTTATTTTAACAGTTGTCATTTCTCAACGGTTACTCTAGAGAACAATAAACCGTTGTCGATTTATAGTGTTGTGTTTTTAATATAAATCATACAACAACATAAAAAAGAATTATAGAAAACACATATACACTCCCACTTGTAGTGAAGTACAAGGTCACATCATCCCATTTTAAATGATCACTCTTAAAAACATATATAAAAAAGTATTATGCATAATAATCAAAACACTTATAGATTACCACATCTAATCAAAAGAGGTATGTACACTTAAATCTCCTAATCATCAGATATGTGATCTTGTATGCATTTAGCCCACTCCGAATGTACTTCATCAATTTCTTTTGCAGCTATCCCAGATTTTGCAAACTGCATGTGAATAAATGAATGAAAATATAATTAAACACTTTGAGTACTATGCGATAATTAATTGCACAAATCATTTTACAAATATGTATCAATAAGAAAATTTGAAAATATGTCTAATATTACTATTGGTCATAGGGAAGACTTGTCAATGGATATGGCACCTTCAATTATATTCTCATTTATTGCAAAACAAAATAACTGCATTGAACTCCATCCGATTGAAGGGGAACCTGTGATGAAAAAAAATTATTGCCGCTTGAGATCTTTCTTATCAAACAGAAAAGGAGCAAAAGAATTTTAATATCTGCTTCAAGAAAAATAGATTTCCTAATTTTTGTTGTACCCCTTGTTCATTTCCCTTCTGTGCTAAATTACACCATGTAATGTTGTTCGAGATTAAGGACAAGTAGTTGGTTGATGGGGATCATGATTGCTAAAGAAGCGAGGTGTTAAGGCAACAATGTCCCATAGTTAGGTGCTTACCAAAGCATTTAAAGGTGCTTATATGTAGTCAAAGTGAGCAAAGCCCAGGCCCCGTAATCAGCAACCACAGATCCATGACCAAAATAGATTAGAGTTGATAATTAGGTGCCAATGGAAGCCCCATTGAACTAATGTGCAAATTGAGCAGAAAAAATAAAAATAATATTTCTCTTGTGCAGTAAATCATATTCTGAAAAATCCTTCAAACAGAAAGCCCAAGTAAAAAGTAAATTAACAGCTTAAAGATATGTCAACCAAGTCAACTAGTTGAACCAAATATTGAACGAAACAAAATAAACAGGAATGAAAAACCACTGCTTGTCTTTCACATGCTAAATATTCCTTGTGATTATTAAAACAGATAAACTGCATAGAAGTCGGTTGCCACTGACCATTGACTCTAAAAAGGAAGGTACGAGTTTTTGCATGTAGCAGTAATAATTATATCGATTGGATTCTCTAGGGAACAAGTTAAAACATGCATCTTCAAGCTAACATTCACTACAAACCTTTGGACATCACAATTAATGAAATCCCATTGTTTGTACTAGCCATTGCACTTATATAGTAATTCTTCTCCCATTGCTCTATAATCCACTCCTAAATTAAATAGAAAAACAAGATCCATAAATGTTAAAATCTATCACTTAAAATAAGAAAAGACTTGCATAATTTTAGTTGTGAATACCTTATGCAAGAATACAGGTGATATTTCGTAAACCTGGGAAGAAAAGTTTGTTCCTGCATCCATAATAAGGGCCCAGAGATTTGCAGAAGATGCCACACAACTGATATATAGATTATCTTCCATTCCCTTTTCTATATGTTGCTGAAGCCTTCCATCTGCTACATTATAGTGGTATATGAAAAGAAATTCATTAGAAGGTTGACTGAATTAACTGTTATATGATAGATTTGGAAAAATAAGGTTGTAGTAGTTAGTAAATATAGTGATGAAATCCAGCTGCAATTGTCCAACCAGTTTTTTTTTGCCTTATCCAAAACAGAAATTCAGATCTAGTTATCTTCTTTCCTAAATTTGTACCAGAAGCAAGGCTAGCAAGGTCATTTGGTGGGTCTACCTCTCACTGGCATACTCTACTGCACCCACAAATAGTTATTTTGTTCTAAATATCATAAAACCATGAGCATGCTATAAGCAAATAGTGATGTTTGGTAGCTAGTCAGTTTTTATGATTAGCCAAAGTTTGTACTCTAATTTGGAAACAGTTGAAGGAATTATATTCTATAAAGTTCTACATTGAGAATAGAAATGTACAAAGTTTCAAGCATTGGTATGGCACCATAATGTATCGCTTGTCTCACAGTTTAAAGTGCAAATAACAAATCAATTCCGCCGCTAGTTTCACCAAAACATGAATCTCACAAGTGATAATATGCACAACATCTATTACAAACATAGATCACACTACAACAAAAAATCGAATAGACAACGGTGAAAAATCATTGTCTATTAGCAAAAAAATCCGTGGTAAATCGACCCATTGTGAAAAGTGGTTCGGGCAAAGACAACGGTGAAAAACCGTTGTCGTTTCAAGGATAAGACAACGGTTTTTAACCGTTGTCTTTGACCGAACCACTTTTCACAACGGGTCGATTTACCACGAATGTTTTTGCTAATAGACAACGGTTTTTCACCATTGTCTTTTCCTTAAATCTACAATGGTCTTTCACCGTTGTCTTTGACCGACCACCGATTTACCACGGATTTTTTTTTGCTCATAGACAACGGTTTTTTACCGTTGTCATTTCTCAACGCTTACTCTAGAACACAATAAACCGTTGTAGATTTATAGTGTTGCATTTTTAATATAAATCATACAACATCAAAAAGAATTATAGAAAATACATATATACACTCGCACTTGTAGCAATGTAAAGTATAAGGTCACATCACATTTTAAATGATCACTCTTACCGATATATATTAAAAAGTACTGTGGCAAAACAACTACACATCATATGTACCAAAAGTATTATGCATAATAAGCAAAACACTTATAGATTACCACATGTAACCAAAAGAGATATGTACACTTAAATCTCTCCTAATCTTCAGATATGTGATCTTGTATGCATTCAACCCACTCCAAACGTACTTCATCAATTTTCTTTGCAGCTATCACAGATTTTGCGAACTGCATGTGAATAAATGAATGAAAATGTAATTAAACACTATGGTATCAATAAGAAAATTTGAAAATATATCTAATATTACTATTGGTCGTAGGGAAGACTTGTCAAAGGATGCGGCACCTTCAATTATCTCTCTAATATATCGTAAAACAAAATACCCGTATTGAGCTCCATCCGGTTGAAGGGGAACCTGTGATGGGAAAAATTATAGTAGTTATTCTAATAGTAAAATTCGATACATAAATTACACACACAAAAAAAAAGTTGTCTTATGGGAAAAAAAAAAGTTATGTCATAAGGGAAATTTGATACATAAATTTTTGTCCGTGGAAGCCACTGCCACATAGACATGCCAGGGTTCGGCAACCTATTTTTTTTTAAGGTTATTATGCTCAAGAAAAACAATACATATTATGTATAACTACATGATTCCATGGATGACATGACCAAGTTTTTGTCAAAAGAAATCTATTACACGTCAAAATTTAAAACAATAATTTTTTAAAACTATATATTCAAGATTATAACAATTAAGTGTATAAAATTAACTTAAATTTCATTCCTCAATCACTTGTTCATTCTAGTTATCATATATTAATGAACCAAATCACTCCTAATACCAAAAATTCAGCGTTAGATGAATATAATCTATAGTTGGCATGCTTAGTATCATTAATTATATAAAAGTTCATGAACATAACTCATATACAAATAAGCAAGTTTTTTTCAACAGGAATATGATCATGCTTTAGCTCACACATAGCTGAGCTTGCTAAATATCTGCAATTGATATGAAATAAGATGATATAATTCCTGCCCTAGATAATGTTTCACCTTCAACTATGCTTTCTTCATTGTGTTAAGCAAACAGATATATAGTATGCAACACATACATGGAAATCACTTAGAATTGATGTTGTAATTGCATAGCAATAAGCTTAGAATGTGAAGTTATATTTCACATCTCAGATTGAGTATTTGTGCATCTGGTTTTCATTGTGTTCCCTACACAAGAGATGCATATCTATCATATGCAACACATACATGGAAATAAATTTACATATTCTCTGTAAAACATAAACATTATAATAAGTACATAATAGAAATGCTTAACAACGGAAAAGTAACAACAACTAACCTTAATATTTGCACATAGGTCTTCCATGTAATTCTCAGACGGCTAAGATAAAAGAAAAAAAAAAATCTGAGGTGAAGTGTATGTTGCATGTCAGATTAACTTTAAGAACTCATAGCAACAGATTTTTCAACCTGATTAGAGTGATAAAGAAGCTGAGGCTTAAGGAAATCCTGTTGTACTAGAAAATTGGTGCTACAACATAAATTATTAATGAGGTTTAAGAAGCAAATAATAGAACGCAAGACATACCTTTCCTTCTTTAGCCACTGGATTTTGAGCTACGATTTTTTCTTTGAACTTCCTAAAGTTGTCTGAATAGAAAGAAAACAATCTAGAGTATATAAAGTTGTCTAAACACAATGAAGCCTTATGTTCTCTTCGCTAATAACTGTGACTTTCAATATGATAACTACTTGAAATAGTTATATTCAATCCACCCCTATACATTTAAAGACAAGGTCAGTTAACATTGATGATCTCAAAGATAGCAACACAACATTGATGAAAACAAAAAATTGTAAAATTAGCTTGACAAAAAAATGTGACAACCATTAAACCAAAATCTTGGCGAGCTTGTTCTCTTGAAAACAAAACATTGATGGTCTCATCTCCAACTCATCTTGGCGAGCTTGTGCTCTTGGATCCTTAATGGGCAGCATCTCCATACCTAATTTTGAATCAGATACTTGTTCCTCAAACAAAGTGTGAGAAATATCAGTTCCTTGACCTGTGCAAAAATTAACATTTATTTAGTTCAACGATAGAGTTAATCAACTAATTCAATGAAAGAAAAATTAATTATTTTGAGCACAAACATAAAAGGTATGCACGTAATAAAAAACATGAGGCTACAAACAAATGAAAACACCTTGTTTGTAAATTGAATTGACATAGTGCATCAACTATGGAGAGAGGAATTAGAAATTTTAGAATCCTTTTTGTCTTTCATTAGTGAAGTCCTGAAAATCTTTATTTCTGGAAGAGATACAGAATTTGTGGTAATGCCCTTCGTGACATTTCTGTCCCTACTATAAACTATAAAGAAGAAAACTTGACTTGCATTCTCCCTTGGTACGTAAATGGTAAAGGGTTGCAATAGATCTTGATAGTAACCATAATAATGTATAAATCAACCCGTGAGGATGGATCCTAACTTTATTTTTTACAAGTTGCAGCCACACATTGCACAAATAAATAGAAAGACTAATTACTTGAATTAAGTTAAATTATGATAAAATGTGATAAATGGAGGTGTCAGTTCAAAGTAAGGTTGTGATATGGAAAGTTAAATCTTAATGTTGTCATTAATGCAAAATATTTAAGAAACATAGCACATCAAATTCGTCTCAGATCATGACGGGACAAAGCCTAATTTTACTCCTGTTAATATGCCCCCTCAGGCCTAACCATCATTATAAATGTAGTACATGCCCCTCACGCCTAACATCATTTTTAAAAAGCAACTTGAATTCAAAATTCTTATATCATGGTTATGCAAAAATCAAGGATGTGAAAGCAAACACGAAATCTACAGAAACAGGAACAAGAACAAAAGATTGAAGTTTTCTACCAAACACGTCATCCATCACAATCTCTCTTCAGTTTTGTGAGATCGATCTATCAGAAATGCAAATCGATCCAAAATCCCAAGTCATGAACAAAGAAAGTTGGCAGGCTCAAAAAGATGCATTGCGATCAAACTAGGGTTTTCGGAGCGAACCAGTGGAAGCGAAGAGTCGCAGTTCTCCCATTGCCGGCGAATGCTTGAGCGGCGACATAAGGCAGGAGCGGCGACTTCAATGACGGAAGGCTGGAGCGGCGATGACAGCGATGGAAAAAAGAGAAGATGGAGCGGCAACAGAATATTGAGAGGAAAAGAAGGAACGTGATGGAAAGGGAAGATGGAGAAAGTAATTAAAGCCTAGTTTACCTTAATATGGAGTTTGGGAAAAAGAAATAAGGGAAAAAAATATAAGAAAAGAAATAAAAAATATAAATAAAATTAAGATATTTTTTAATGAAATAAAAATAGGAAAACAAATGAAAACGGATATAAATAAAATTAAATTTTCATAATTTATTTAAAGATATTTTTTTATATTAAAAAAAATCTATCCAGTAAAAAAATCGGTTTGGAGTCTCGATTTTATAAAAAATTTAAAAAATAATAACGACGGAAGAAAAAATATATCGTTAAAGGTCTTACAATAATTGTTGGTGCAATCGGCCCAGCAGTACCTTGATGGTATTTTGATGATAGACAAAACTCATGACATGGGATTGTCATGGGAAAGTCCAACATGGGTTGACATGGAAAATCCAAGCATGGAGCTTGGTGTGGAAGTCCAAAGCATTGCGAAGCCGTGCGCTTGGTGTTTGGCATGGGAAAGTCCAAAGCATTGCGAAGCCGTGCGCTTGGTGTTTGGCATGGGAAAGTCCAAAGCATTGCGAAGCCGTGCGCTTAGTGTTTGGCATGGGAAAGTCCAAAGCATTGCGAAGCTGTGCGCTTGGTGCTTGGCATGGGAAATCCAAAGCATTGCGAAGCCGTGCGCTTGGTGCTTGGTGAGAAATGCATTGCGAAGCCGTGCGCTTGGTGCATTTGGGAAGTCTTGAGGACTTGGTAAGTTCACTAGGCTCGGGGTCCTTGAGTCGGTGAAGGATGGCATTGCGAAGTCGTGCGCTTGGTGCATCCGAGGGACCGCCGGACGGGGAGCGAATGGAGTGAGCCCAAAGGGAAGCATACTTCTAGGGCATGAGACGCGAAGGATGGCGTTGCGAAGCCGTGCGCTTGGCGCATCCGAGGGACGTAGGCCGAGGGAAGAGAGCTTTGGTGGGGAACTCCATGAGGGATAAGGTGGACTTGGCCAAGTGGCTAAGACTGAGTGTCGGATGCTCAAACAACTTGGTGTTTGAGGTTTTGCCCGACGTCGGACCGCATAGGTGCTTGGGTTCGACTGATCCAAGTCGACTAGAGTTCGACTGGTGTAAGGCTAGGGTTTTGTGCTTGGCAGTCGACTACCATGGGTCGGTCGGTGAAGTCGGCAATGATCGCCGAGGGATGGCAGTCGACTGATGGGAGTGTCGCGAGCACAGAACGCTCCGTAGCCGACTGGGCAGTCGACTACTGGGTCACTAGTCGACTGATGGGCATAATCAGTCGACTGGTAGGTGATCCGTTGGAACTTGTCCAACGTGGATATGGCCGTTGTGAGACAACGGCTACAGGGGCAGTCGACTGGGGCCTTTTGGCAGTCGACTGCTAGGCGCGAAAATAGCTCGATGCAGGTTATAAAAGGAGCTCGAGATGGAGGTTTTTGCCAAGACTTTTGTGAAGCTATTGGAGGGGAATTGCTGCTGCATTCCAGACCTTCAAGAGCCATCTAAAGCAAGCAACAAGCAAAGGATTCAAAGCAAGCATTGTAAAGTGTCCTTTACGTGTATTTCGTATTTGTCTTTGTATTGTTTGTATTTCATTACTTAGTGTAATTGCTTGTGAGAGGTTTCTCCACCTCCGACATGTAGTCGAAAAGGAGTGTTATAGTTAGTGTCGTGTGCATAACTAGAGCTCGAGGAGCTCGCCCGTGGAGTAGGAACCATTCGGTTCCGAACCACGTATATCGTGTGTGTTTGCATGTGCTTATTTGTTGTTAGTATTATTATTGTTTTATTGTTTCTGCTGCGCTAACGACAATCGTAGACAAGCAACACAATGAGAACGAACGAATTACGACATCCAACGAACGAGGGCTATTCACCCCCCTCTAGCCGGCCGTATCGATCCCCTACAAGTGGTATCAGAGCCGAGGTCGCTCTTCAAGGACTAACCGCCACGAGAGCACTACAAGATGGCAAACTTCATCCATCCACCAAAATTCGATGGAGATTTTTCTTGGTGGAGGAAACGGATGGAGGTATATCTTGAAACCGATTTTGATTTTATGATTATTATAGAAAACGGTTTTGAGATGCCTAGGGACAAACACAACAAGCTCATTGAAAAATCAAAATGGACCCAAGACCAAATCAAAGACTTCAAGACAAATCTCAAGGTAATCAAGTTGATTAGTGATTTGTTACCTAACACTATTTGGTCTAGATTGGGTGATTATAGGGATGCAAGGGAATTATGGAATAAGGTAATGAAATTCCAAGAAAATTCCCAACCGGTACAAGTAGAGGAGAATGCCGAAGAAGAAGAACCCACAACATTTGAAGATGTTGATGACTTGGTGGAGACCTCCACCTCTAGCATTGAGGGGGAGGAGAGACAATCTTCCATCCCGGAGCAAGAACAAGAAGCATCCACATCCGGGAGAAGTGAAGATCGAGAAGAGGCTTCCACCAACTCCCTAGGTGACTCATGTATTATAATTAATCGTAAAGATTATATTATTTGTTTTGAGTGTAGGGAGAAAGGGCATTACAAAAGCAAATGCCCTAAATTAGCTAAGAAGAAGGCATCGACACCAAAAGTCAACCCAAAGTCAAACGATGCCGGTGTTCCCAAAATCAAGAGCAAAGAGCACATTGTGTGCTTCAAATGCAATCAAAAGGGACACTACCGAAGCCAATGCCCTAGGGGGAGAAAGAAAGGGCAAGAAGGTGCAACTCATGTAGGGGGAGCTCCTAAAGCTAACCCTAAGGTACATTTAGTTAATGCACCTTTAATTCCTAGAGTTAAAAAGCATGCTAAGAATTATTTTAGCTCTCTTGCAATTATAAATGAAAAGCATGCTAGGAGAAATGATAAGATTTATTGCTTAGGTGCCAAGCATGTTAGTTTCTCTAAGGACAAACCTAGGACTCATAATTCTAGAAATATCTTGCCTAGGGAGTCAATTAGGAGAGTAGAAGAAAATTTGGGTATTAATCCCAAAAAGTCTAGGCACATGCCTAAGAAGAAGAGGTTTTCCCAAAGACCTAATGAAAATTCAAAAATGGGAAAATTAGAGCTAGAGAACCAAGTCTTGAGGACAAGACTTGAGAGAATGGAGAAAGCCCTTAGAATCATAGAAAATTCAATTCTAGGGTCAAATGCCCAAAAGTCAAGACCTAAGGTTCAAAAACGGTCTAAGGGCAAGGAAGGTTTGGGTGACAAACCTAAGCCCAAGAAGACTTATCATAATATTCCATTTAATTATGGAACTATTTCTAGGTCTAGGAAAACCAAGGCTAATAGGGAAGTCATCCCTAAGTCTAGCCATGGTATGTGTTTAGTGGCTAACACCTCAAAGAAATCAAATGTAGCCACTAAGAAGGTCAATGGAGGAGTCACCTCTAGAGTTGACTTAGGAAAGACCCAAAAGACTATGGCTTCAAAGCCTAAAAGGGTCATTAGGAAGGTATCTAGGGAAGTTATCCCTAGGGAATACCTTGTTAACCCAAGGAGCTCCAATAGATATTGGGTTCCTAAGAGCGTGATTGATTCACGCTAAGTGGGTTAGGGTGTGTCAACCCTAAGTGGATGGGTGGTTAACCTAGCCATTGTGAGTTGACACATTAGGGTGTGCCAATATGGTTTGAGAAGTTAAAAATGATTTAAATTGGCACAATTAGGTCTTAGAGGTATTGGTGTGTCATTTTGGGTTTTTGGCACACTAGGGAAATGAATGGCATTAAGGCAAAATGAATTTAATTCCTAGAAATGACAACTTAATTTTTAACACTTAGGTATTCTATACCTTAGTATATTTTATTTGCCATGCTTTATTTGCCTTGCCATGTCATGACATCATTTTCATTTTTATCTATAAAATGTCATGATCATGTTTAGATTTATGTTTAGATGTCATGTATGCTTAAGTTTCATTCACATGCCATGACATCATGATATTGGCATATGTTTTTATCTATATCATATCTATGCCATAATCATATCATGCATGAATTAAAATGAAGTTAAGGACTATGGCATGATTTGATGGGAATCAAATAATATTGCCTAGAAATATGCATAAGACCATTTTAAAGAATAAAAACCCACATCTCACTAGATTAATTGCCTTGAATGTGTTTTTACACATCTAGATATAAGTGAGATGTTTAAGGAAAAGAAATTAAAGGTTTTGAAAACATTTTGAAAAAACTTGGTGAAGCCTATCTTTTAATAGCTATCACCATTGAATGGGATGATACAAAGAGGGCTCTTTATTGAAGCTTTTCTAAACTTTTGAACTTTGTATCAATCTCCTAATTTAGTGGGTAAAATAATTTTCCAATATTTTTCACCCATAGTGTTTAGGATAAGTATTATACGTATGCATTTTCAAGATTTTTAAAATTACGTATATTTACTTATGGATTTCAGAAATCCATTTCTGAAATGTCAAAACTGAAGAATGTAAGATTATCGATCGTCATCGCCATGGATTGGCAATGATCGGTGATGGCAAAATCGATTTGTTGGTTAGGCCCATGTTCAGCTAGGTTAAGGTCCCCTAACCACTCCTAACCCTAGGATATGCTTGGGATAGCATTAGAGAGGGTGGAAATCCATTGGATATGGATTAGGAGTTGGGTTGAGGGTGAATATCAATTTTAAGGTGGAAGAGAGTTCATTGTTGAACTTTGCCTTAATTTTGATTTGGTTAATGTTCCTATTGGCTTAGGGACTCTCCAAGGACATTGTTGGTGCAATGGTCAAGGGGGAGCAAGCCTCTAGGGGGAGGTATCCAGTATGGGAAGATGGATGTGTATTTCCTCATGGGAGGAAAATTGGGTTGCCTCTCTTTAAGTGATATGGGATCACTAGAAAGATTGTAGGCATGTGTTCCTCCAAGGGAGAGATTGTAAGATCTCATTGGGATATGAGACATTCATACCCTTGGGGAGGACCTTTTTGATGTAATGTCAAAAAGGGGGAGAAGTTACCAAGTTATCAATTAAGGTTCGTTGGAATTCTCATTGGGATATGAGAATTGCCAATATGGGAGAATTGGTAGACTTGAGATGGTAGTTTTGTCAATCATCAAAAAGGGGGAGATTGTTGGTGCAATCGGCCTAGCAGTACCTTGATGGTATTTTGATGATAGACAAAACTCATGACATGGGATTGTCATGGGAAAGTCCAACATGGGTTGGCATGGAAAATCCAAGCATGGAGCTTGGTGTGGAAGTCCAAAGCATTGCGAAGCCGTGCGCTTGGTGTTTGGCATGGGAAAGTCCAAAGCATTGCGAAGTCGTGCGCTTGGTGTTTGGCATGGGAAAGTCCAAAGCATTGCGAAGCCGTGCGCTTGGTGTTTGTCATGGGAAAGTCCAAAGCATTGTGAAGCCATGCGCTTGGTGCTTGGCATGGGAAATCCAAAGCATTGCGAAGCCGTGCGCTTGGTGCTTAGTGAGAAATGCATTGCGAAGCCGTGCGCTTGGTGCATTTGGGAATTCTTGAGGACTTGGTAAGTTCACTAGGCTCGGGGTCCTTGAGTCGGTGAAGGATGGCATTGCGAAGCCGTGCGCTTGGTGCATCCGAGGGACCGCCGGACGGGGAGCGAATGGAGTGAGACCAAAGGGAAGCATACTTCTAGGGCATGAGACGCGAAGGATGGCGTTGCGAAGCCGTGCGCTTGGCGCATCCGAGGGACGTAGGCTGAGGGAAGAGAGCTTTGGTGGGGAACTCCATGAGGGATAAGGTGGACTTGGCCAAGTGGCTAAGACTGAGTGTCGGATGCTCAAACAACTTGGTGTTTGAGGTTTTGCCCGACGTCAGTCGACTGGCATAGGTGCCGGTTCGACTGATCCAAGTCGACTAGAGTTCGACTGGTGTAAGGCTAGGGTTTTGTGCTTGGCATGATCGCCATGGATCGGCAAATGATCGCCGAGGGATGGCAATGATCGATGGGAGTGTCGCGAGCAGCATGCGCTCGCCGTGGCCGAGCTAGCGATCGACTACTGGGTCACCAGTCGACTGATGGGCATCATCAGTCGACTGGTAGGTGATCCGTTGGAACTTGTCCAACGTGGATCTGGCCGTTGTGAGACAACGACTACAGGGGCAGTCGACTGGGGTCTTTTGGCAGTCGACTGCTAGGCGCGAAAATAGCTCGATGCAGGTTATAAAAGGAGCTCGAGATGGAGGTTTTTGCCAAGACTTTTGTGAAGCTATTGGAGGGGAATTGCTGCTGCATTCCAGACCTTCAAGAGCCATCTAAAGCAAGCAACAAGCAAAGGATTCAAAGCAAGCATTGTAAAGTGTTCTTTACGTGTATTTCGTATTTGTCTTTGTATTGCTTGTATTTCATTACTTAGTGTAATTGCTTGTGAGAGGTTTCTCCACCTCCGACGTGTAGTCGAAAAGGAGTGTTATAGTTAGTGCCGTGCGCATAACTAGAGCTCGAGGAGCTCGCCCGTGGAGTAGGAACCATTCGGTTCCGAACCACGTATATCGTGTGTGTTTGCGTGTGCTTATTTGTTGTTAGTATTATTATTGTTTTATTGTTTCCGCTGCGCTAACGACAATCGTAGACAAGCAATGCAATGAGAACGAACGAATTATGACATCCAACGAACGAGGGCTATTCACCCCCCTCTAGCCGGCCGTATCGATCCCCTACAATAATGACGGGAGAAAATACCATCGTTAAAAATACAACATTAATGACCGAAACAAAAAAAAATCGTAGTTAATAATAAAATATCAACGACGGGATAAAATATAGTCGTTAATGCATATACATTAACGACGGACATTAAATTTGGTCGCTATTGAACCACTAATAACGACGGTATTTTTATACCGTCGTTAAAGGTAGCTTTTCTAGTAGTGAAAGGAAGAGAACGAACGGAGGGCGAGCAACCGTGAGAAGGCGGCGCGGAAGAAGAAGGGATGGACGAGCACGCAACGGAGAACGACGGAGGGTTTTGGGAAGTAGGAACGACGAAGAGGTTTAGGACAGAAATTATTTAACCTAAATTTTTTTAAAATCTATATAAACTTTTAAAAAATTTATTGTTGTAATATATTGTTTAAAATATATATATAAACTTTTAAATATATTGTTGTAAACGTATATATTTATAATTTTTTTTAAAAAAAACTTATTTCCAATAATTTAAAAAAATAGTATTAATAATTAAAAAAATAATTTCACCGTTGTATTATAATAAAAAAATAGTATTAATAGTATTAAAAAAATTCACCGTTGTATTATTTCCAATAATTTTTAAAAAATAGTAAAAATAATTAAAAAAATAGTATTATAAACTTTTAAAATTTCATTGACAACGGTTTAAAACCGTTGTAATATTATCACAACGACAACAATTTTTGACCGTTGTGATAAACGTTACAAAAATATTCTCATTGACAATGGTTGATTGCACCGTTGTCCCAACTATTGTTAAGATAAAAAAAAAACTTAAAGACAACAGTTTTGGAAAACCGTTGTAAAATGTGTTGTTAATTAAAAAAAAAATATGCCCAATGACAACGGATAGTGTAAAATCGTTGTCTTTTGTGTTATATGGGCACTCAAAGACAACAGTTTTGTCAAAAACCGTTGTCTTTTATCAAAATCACAACGGTTTCTCCTAAAATCGTTGTCTTTGTGGTGTTGTCTTTTAGTATTTTTCTTGTAGTGTCATATAGCATACCTTTATCAAACTTTTTGCCATCTGGGTCTATTATTGTCAAAGTAAAGATGTCTTCAAAAAGAAGCTCAAACATGTTTACGGAGATCAACCTCTGCAAGCAACCTGAAAAAAAAAAATCTGTGTGAGACAATATCTTACCAGAATTATACAATAGATAATTGTAAGCACATCTAAGAAGCTAACCCAATTAATAAAGGCACTCTAATACTAACATAGCATGCCTAAATGTTATTCTTTCATTTGCTCCAACTTTCCTCTTCACTAATGTTATTCATTCAATATGCAACTAGACGAGGTTACAAGCCTGAATTAAGAAGAAATAGGAATCCACAGAGCTGGCATCAGTCCTCATCGGTGCCAAAGTGTCTAGAAGAGATGGTCCACAAACAACTGAGGTGCAATTTCCCTCGTCGCGAGAACCAACAAGACAAGGGAGGTTCGGTCGTCGGACTTTAGCAGGCGAGATGTAAGAAAGCCGGAGGTAGCAGTAGGGTTTGAGAGAAAGATAAGTTAGGGTTTTGAGTTAAAGCCAAACCTGTCAGAGAGGCAACGCCGAAGCCGACTCGAGGAGTATGATCTTCGGTGGCTTAGGGCCACCGGACGTGGTGCTTTGGCACAAGGGAGAAGGAAGGCTGCGATATAGACAAGGTTGCGACGAGATCGAGCTCGTGGCAATTGGCCACGGCGACGATCGCGAAAGGGACGAGGAACTGTGGTTGGTCGGTGGTGGCAACACAGGGAAAGGACGGCCGTCAGCGCTCGCTGCCGTCTGGATCGACGAAGCGCGGCAAGGAAGCGACGGTGCAAGGTGGCTCACGGCAAGGGAAAAGGGCATGATAGAACGGGCGACGATGCGGGGAGGAACGACGATGCGACGAAAAAAAAGAGGAATCGGGAGAAAGAAAAAAAATTAGAAGTGAAGGGAAAACCTAAACTTAGGTTTATTTATAACCTAGGTTCTATTGAATTAATCAATCCCTTGATTAATTCACTTAATCAAGTCCTAAAATTTATCCAGAAATTTTTTTATAAATGTTTAATAACTAAATTCGAATTTTAATAAATAAATTTATTTTATTTATCTCGTTTTAAATTATATTATTAACATTATTAAAAATTTTATTTATTTATTTATTTTTGATATATTACAAAAAAATTCTTAAAGACAACGGTTCTGAAAAATCGTTATAAAATGCGTTGTTGATTAAAAAAAATATGCTCAATGATAATGGATAGTGTAAAACCGTTGTCTTTTGTGTTATATGGGCGCTCAAAGACAACGGTTTTGTCAAAAACCATTGTCTTTTATTAAAATCACAATGGTTTCTTCTAAAATCGTTGTCTTTATGGTATTGTCTTTTAGCATTTTTATTGTAATGAAATACAAATCAAGCATATATGAGAAAATGATTTTAAAATGCATCAACATACATTTACAAAATCTCATTCATTTTTTTTTCGAATTTTAAAAACCCTCAAAATTTATTCGGGAGATTGTAGGTCCATCTCCGAATGGGTTGATATCCAACATAGATAAGAACAACCTTGGAGTGAGTCCAACAAGTCATTCTTAGCTATGATGGTAGGTATCAATTATACCGATTACATATCACGTATATGTAACTATCACAATGTGCTAGCAACTAATTGAATGTTCACACATACATTGGGTTGTTAACACATTAATAAGTATGCATCATATGCATAGCACCCAAATTCACCTCTCTTCACATCGACCTTGGAGTGAGTCCAACAAATCGATGCTCCAAGTTAAAGTCGACCCATTAATCGCGAAATAGTTTTAATATTGTTAGAGTGCATTCAACTAATTAGCCAGACTTGGAGTGAGTCCAACAACCCAAACTAACGATTAACCTCTGACTCTTACCATATTAGTATTAAACTATTCCAATGATTTAAACATGTTCAGGTTCGAGCCGGGCTTGGAGTGAGTCCAACAACCCAAACAAGAAACCGAACTCCGATTCTAACCATATTAATGGAAGGTGTAGGCTTTAATATTGTGTAAGGGTTTTAATGTCTCATCCTCTTTGCATGCAAATAACTATTATCTACATGGCATAGACACATGACATACATCTACATGTAACGACATGCATGGCATAATGATATGCATCTAATGCAATTACATGACATAAAATTATGGCATGTACAAATAATTTTCTTATTTGTCATAACTATTTTGGAAATAAAATATGTTTTAGATTTGATTTTCCAAATCAAATCATGATTAAAATAGGAAACAAATTTTCAAATCTAATCACATATTTTATTTATGGAAAGTATTAATTAAAGAAAGTCAAATTTAATTTAGAAAATAAATTTCCTAATCATATTAAGAAATTTCCAATTTGAATTTCCATATTTGTCATAACTATTTATAGAAATAAAATATGTTTGAGATTTGATTTCCCAAATCAAATCATTATTAAATTAGAAAACAAATTTCCAAATCTAATCACATATTTTATTTATGGGAAGTGTTAATTTCCATAAATACTTCTAAACTTTTCAAAAGTATAAAATTTCCATAAATACTTCTAAACTTTCCAAAAGTAGAAAATTTTCATAAATACAATTATGACTATCGCAAAATTTTTTTACGATTATGTCGGAACACAACGTGGCTCTGATACCACTGTTGGGTTTCCTCGGGCACCGCGGCGAGTGTGTGTTCGAACACGTTTTGTAAACATGCACACAGCGGAAGCAATAAAAGAAATAAATCTAATTTATTACAACACACACATCACAGGCATGTAGTATACAACATGTGTAGACATAATCACTATTTAAATTTTTACAATAAAAGGAAACTTATACTAGATATACCTGACGTAGTACGTGTAGCGGGAATGACATCAACCGTAGCGACCCTTGCTAGAATCGCCTCTATTCGTATCCACGCCGAGTATCATCGAGATAGCTTCACAAAGCCATGAGCCTCTTCTTCGCAAAAAGTCACTAGCCTCGAGTCAAAGATGATGTGATCCGAGAGACGATCACAATCCGAAATAAATTCGGATCCCAAAAACAAGTTTCACAAACTCGCTTGTCGGAAGCTGTTTTCGTCAACCGTTTGACAAAAACTTAACCCTCCACCTATGAGGATTGTCAGAGAACCAATCCCCGGCAAGTAGATCACTGTCGGAGCACTAAACACCGACCAAATGGCCTCTCCACACAAAGGAGAACAAGCTGTCCAAAACTGGACAGCTTGTATAGGTGGTAGAAGCGGTCGGCCAAGGTTTGGCCGGCTACTCCTTGGTCACCGACGACCAAGGGTGGTTGGCCGGTGCCTGAGGGTGGCCCAAGGGACGTCAGCGGCTGGTGGGTGGCCGATGGCAAGGAGGGGCGACAGCAGCAAGGGGCGGCGGCAGCTCCTTTGGGCGGTAAGGGCTTGGGCGGCAAGTGCAAGGAGAGGAGTTGGGTTGGGCGGCAACTTTTTGGGTTGATAAGGGTTTCCAAAACCCTTAAGCCGTATTTTATAGAGAGCATATTTCTTGTCTATCAAGAAACCTTCTCCTAGGGGTTATTGGTTCATAACCAAAACCCGCTAAACCGCTCCAATAACTTTAGTTAAAATAAACCAAACCACATTGGTCTATTTTAAGTTAAAACGAACCGAACCAACTTCGGTTCATTCATTTAAAACAAACCAAACTCCTTTGGTTTATTTTCCACCATTGGATTAGAACCAAACCAATTTGGTTTATCCATCGTGTCTCCATTATACTTGACCCATCCATGCTTCCGATGTGACTGAAACAATTTCACACTGGCTCTTTGTTTGGTCCAACCAAACCAAGTCTCTCTCGATCTGAAAATCCTATTCTCAAACTCGTTTTAAATCCTTCGGATTACACTCGTTGTGGGTGTGACCAAATAGATTCCCGATTTATGTTGGTCATCTATAATTAACCATTAATTATAGAATGATCATGAGTGACACCTAGTAGTACATCATGATCCCCAATTAACAAAAAAATCAACGGTTGATCCCAGAACTATTTCTGAAACCCTTGCAGCAGCTACAATGAATCATGCCCCATTCCTTTCACTCATCTTATACCCACTTGGTTAAGGACATGGTTTATTGTGTCAGTCCCCACTAGGTTGACTACGTCACACCAAGCCCAAATATTACTTCCTCGTCCTCCAGATTCTAGTCACTGCATATGTATCAAAGAGTACCATACTCTAAACATGTAATACTTTGGCCAAAGACTTTAGTAACAATCCGACGAGAGGCCATAGAGTATACATCTCCTCACAAGGAACGTTGAATCCTCTGTAGGCTATTCAAACACCTTCGGCTGCTTCGACTTATACCCAATCATCTTGGGTCCACATCTCCTCAAAGATGCTTGCTTAAGATGTCAAAGCATAAGTCTTCATGACCAAGATGACTTGAATACCGCAAGTCAAAGGAAGATCACACTTAAGCTGCTATAAGAACTTCATTGACATATCCATATATGCAGAGAACCATATGAAGTCTTACAGCTGGTCGCTCCAATGAACTAGTTACCATAATTAGCATCCACGAATAACTCCGGACATCCCAATGTCTCCAGCCAGTGAAGGAACATCTGCTTGGATAAACCAAGGACTATAACTCGTGCTAGTCTCAACAAAATTGATGGCGTCCGAATGCATCAATTCGTCGACTAGGGATAATTCCAATACATCACAATTACACATGTAGAGATACTCACTAGGTGTGATCCAATCACAAATTCTCTCATGTTTTAAATCGTATTGTGAATATCCAGTAAATGAGTTTAAGATCCAATCAAATATATGAAAATACATATACTCAAATAGTGAATCTTCATTTATCAAATAAATGGAACGACCATAAGGTCATTGCCTTAGGACACTTCTCATATATTACTAATAGATAGCCCATAATGGCTTAGGATGTGAGCATCCAACAAGAGGTCGGAGTTGTAGTGGTGTCCTTTCAACACCTTATGGACCTTGGCAAAGGAACATTGAAGTCTACAATCTTGAAAAGGAGGTAACTCTGGAAGATCAATCTAGTGTTGCACACACCACTAATAAATCTCCTTCTCGATGACACACCGGAGGTGGAGAAACATTGTACAAATGATTACAACAGTAATACAAGATAATACAAGCAATTACAAATGAAATAAAACAAATGATGTAAAGAAAACTTTACAAATGATCTTTTGAATGCTTGCTTGTTTGGTTGCTTGGGCTGCACTTGAAGACCCTGAATTGCACCAGCAAATTGCCTCAAATCGCACTAAGAACCATGGCTAAAATCCTCTCTTCGAGCTCCTTATAAAGCTGCAACTCGGGATGATTTTCACCTAGCAGTCAACTGCCCATACCCAGTAGTCGACTGCTCTTGTACTCGTTGTCTCACAACGGCTTGATCTACGTTGGAAAAACTCCAACGGATAGCTCACCAGTCAACTGTTGTTCCGTCAGTCGACTGCCCAGTCGACTATGGAAGTTTCTATGCTCGTGGATGCAACCAACAGTCAATTGCCCTCCATGGCAGTCAACTGTTAGGCCAATTAACTGCCAAAATCCGGCAGTCTACTACCAAGGACACTTGGCGCGCGATCGCTACGACTCGACTCACGATCATGTCATAATCCCGATGACTCAGAGTCGACTCGACTGCTAAGAATTAAAATACTTAACCAGTCTACTAGTCTATAACCCCAATTGATTGTTAAATCTCAATCATGAGATTTACCTCAAGTATGATCCCCTCATACTTGCTAGACCACCCTTAGTTTAGACCTAAGCCTTCTTGCCACCTCCATCAGCCTCACGCTTATCGGATCCCTCAAACTCATCCATGACTTAGTCATCCATACGCTAGCCTTCAGGTGCTTCCATTGCTAATTGTCATGCTAACTGGGTCTACACCACTAAGTAACATTTGGGCTTACGTCGCCAAACATTGGACTTATGCTGCCAAGACTATAGTTTGGACTTTACGCCACCAATATCACACCCTTGGACTTCCCTTGCCAACTCCATATTGGATTTTCCAATTTCCAAGACCCATGCTTGGACTTTCCATTGCCAAGACCCATGCTTGGACTTTCCTTACCAACTCCATGTTGGACTTTCCATGACAAGTACACAAGACTTGGACTTTGCAATTTCCAAGGCCAATGCTTGGACTCTCCATGCCGAGTACTCAAGACATGGACTTTGCATTTCCAAGTGTCCCACTTGGACTTCTCCATCATATGGTCAACCCCATGTCAACCATATAGTCAACCCATTATCTCAAACTCGAGTCCGATCAATCGTGACCTAGGTCGATTGCACCAACAAAAGTTATACCGACACTTAGAAGTTTGAATTTGGAGCTCATAGTGTCAGAGTTGTGAAGTTACAGCATATCGAAGCTTCTACAAATGAGGAATGATGGCAACAGTACTTCGGAGTAGTAGAATTTATATTTTTGGAGCTGGCTCTCCATTTCTTATATAAGATTTTTTCAGTCGACTGGAACACCCTTCAGTCGACTCCAAATCTTCCTATCGATTTGGTATTCTGGGCTTTCCAATCGACTCTAAGTTGACTGGCTCCACTCCTCCTCTATTTGGGAAATTTTCTATCCCAGTCGATTGGACCTCCGCAGTCAACTGGAGTTTTTGCCATCTCCGTCAACTGATCTTCAATTGATTGATAGATTGCCTTACCAACTCGGCATCCCAATCGACTTGACCATACCTAGTTGACTAGATATGAGGCATCTGGAATCTTCCTAGTCGTCTGGAGACCTGCAAAACTAGAATAGCATAATATATAGTATAATAAGATGTGATAGTAGTAATAGTGCCTGATCTCAACTTTCGAGTCGAACACGAACCCTCTGTCGGATCGACCCCTAGCTTTGTCCCCACCTGAGGACTCGACATCACCTCTTCACTTGAGGCTTACCTATCGGCTTTTCTATCGGACTCACCTTGCTTGACATCCGATCTAACCCACTAGGTTTTCATGTTAGCTATCCGATCTCCTTGAGGCAAATTGGCTTCCTACCGATTGTCCGATCTCCTTACCCAATTGGTCTTCTGTCAAATGTTAGGTCCACTCGACCCATCTAGACTTTATGTCTAGTGTCTGGTCCTTCTGATCTATTAAGACTCCTGCCTAGTATCCGATCAACATGACCTACTAAGACTTTCCTGTTAAGCCAACACACTTAACTAGTGTAAGGGATCCTTGGATGGCTAGAGGGGGGGGGGTGAATAACTTCTTTTGATTTCTACAAAAACGTTAGCGGAAGCAAAAACAATGATACAAAAATACAAATGAAATCAAAAGACAATGCTAACACAAATATTTAACGTGGTTCGGAGATGATGCTCCTATTCCACGGAAATCCGTAAGGTGGATCAACCCTAGTAAGTCTTCACTAAAGTCTCCTTTTGATGATCACACCAAGGTGGAGAAGCCTTTTTACAATCAACTCTTCTTCTTATAAAATGATGGAAGTGAAATTAGAGAAGAAGAGATTAAAGCACACTAGAAAGCTTGAGAAGACTTGGTGAGCTTGAGGCTAAAGTTTGGAATGAGATCACTAGCCCTCTCAAGCTCCCCAAGGTCTCCTTTTATAGAGAAGAGGCTGATTTTCGCATTGAGCCTGCAACAATCGACTACTGCATGCCAGCAGTCGACTGCGATTGTAGCTGACCTAATCCAATGGCTTCTGACGAACCCTGATCTGCGGTCATCACAACTCAATGGAACTCTGAACAGTCGATTGATCGAGTCATCTATAGACTTCTCTGAGCAATCAGTGGACTAAAAATATTTCTATGCCCATGTCCACTTATAACAGTCGACTACCAGGGTATGGTAATCGATTGATGATAAACCAATCGACTGTCAAACCCTGGTAGTCGACTGATGGTGTTGGAATGTATACTGAAAGCCTAGCTCTTTTTGTATGAACATTTTATTTTGAAATAAGAATCACATGATCATTATTTGCATTTTATATATTCATTATATATGTGTGCATATTGTCTAATATTTTACATTGTAGATAACATGGTGCTTGGTGTGGCACAGAAGATCATGTTATCAGTACCTTGTAAAATATAAGTAAAGGCTCACAACCAAGATGGTTTTGGACAAACCATTGGCATGGTTGTAGTGTAGCTTGGTATTGTTTTATCTTGAACATAGAGTTACACTAGTACACTTAGGTGTATTGAGTAGGACCGACATAGAGGTGATTCAATTTAGTACTGACTACATAATTGAATCGGACCTCGGATATTATGTTGTACATGCTCTTAATCCCGATATAATAACGGGCACATGTACTTAGTATTTATTTCTTTGATTTACCAGTGGGTGAGATTTAGATGGATTAAATCAATATGCCTGGTAAGTTGGGAAATAATATTATTTACATGGTGTGCCGTTGATTATAGGAGGAAACCGTGTCCTATATATTAGGTTGATGATGTCCCCTTGAGGAGCTCATAAGGTTCATCATGTAAACCCAACTGGTTGACTTAGTCAACATGATGATAAGGTTGAGTGGTACTACTCGAGGAATTAGATGTTAATTAATTGATGGTCAGTAAATCAATTAATTGACGGACATTCGATATCTTAAACACGGAGAGATTAATGTACAAATAATATATGGAGCCCATATTGATTTATGGGGGTTGGTGAGGTAGTTCAATGATGATCCTCTAGTGGAATGGAACATCATTGATGGTTCAAGTTTGTGTGGTTCCGATCCATCGGGTGGCCAAGATCCAACTCCTCCTTATGGTCCCTATCGTAGCCTAATATAATCCTTGTGAAGTCTAGATCCAAGAATGTAAAACAAAACCTAGAACCAACGGTTGGGATTAAATCCCTAGATCCGATGGTTGGATGAAACCCTAGAACCAATGGTTGGGATTAAATCCCTAGATCCGATGGTTAGGATGAAATCCTAGAATCGATGGTTGGGATTAGATCCTTAAATCCGACGGTTGGGATAAAACCCTAGATCCGACGGTTGGGATGAAACCTTAGATCCGACGGTTGGGATGAAATCCTAGATCCGATGGTTGGGATTAAACCCTAGATCCTACGGTTGGGATAAAACCCTAGATCCGACGGTGGAGATTAAATCCCTAGATTCGACGGTGGAGATTAAAGAAGGCTTAAGCCCTATTCTATAAATAGATGGCTATGGTTGGGCGGCAAGAAGGATCAAGGAATTGGAGTTAGGGTTTGGTTAATCCACAAGTGGGTGGCTAGGGTTCATTGGGCGGCTAGGGTTTTGGAGCAAAGTTTGGGCGGCAAGCTTCTTCCTTCAAGTTGATTGCCGGCGCCCATCCTCTATCTTCTTCCTTGGCCGGCGCCCATCTTAGAGCCCTCTACCTTCTTCCTTGGCCAGCGGTTCTCCTCCCATTGGTGGCCGGTTCTCTTCCTCCTCCCTATTCTCCAAAGTGGCCGGCGGCAACTCTTCTTGAAGTTGGCGCCATGCTCCTTGGCGTGGTTGCACCAAATTCCCTAATTTGGTGGCCGGTTCTAGATAGGAAAGGTATTTGCGAGTTCTTCTCTTTGTTCACAGCAGACAAGGTAGAGAAGAAAGCGATCTAGAAGGCTTCTACTCATGGAGGAACTTCGTCCACATGTCGTCCACGAGAAGGATAGGACATACGGTAGAAGATCGTGAGGTATAAAGTTATTTTAACTTTATGTACAGATCTGAATATGTTCTTTAATATTTTGATTATGCATGTGTGTTTATGAATATATATTGTATAATCATGGACCCCGAAGACAAACACAAAAACCGGCGATCCATCCGTCGTCTCTTCCGCGGCTAACCAACTAGAAGAGTTGTGTTGCTTGAACAACTAGTTTGTTCAAGCGACCACTCAAGTTGTTAGCACGACGACAAATAGGTTGTGCTAAGGAAGCTCATCCCATCCGGATTAATTCTTTCATTAGTGAAAATTTTAATCCGGGGACATGGGAGCCATTGAGCCTCCGAAGCGAATCCCTACAATTGGTATCAGAGCCATCGGATTCCGGTTTTGTGTGTTTAGGATTCGGTTAATTTTTTATGCATTTTTCATATATTATATGTGCCGGATAATAGTAGGATATGCGTAGTTTAACTCTTTGGTTGTAGGCATAAGATCCGACTATTATGGCCATGTGTGTGTATGTGAATGGATGTGTGTAAAAATTTATTATTTGAATCCTCGGGGTTGACGAGGCTAGATTAGTATTTAATTTTTGTAATTAAATACGACATTGTTTAGCCGATCATTTTAGTTTACTTTCGATCTAGACTATTTGTACACTCCTTCGTGGAGTATAGGATCGATGGATGTAAATAAAATGATTTATCTCGGCTCGGATATCTTTGGTGACTTGCGCACGGGAAAAGGTGGAGCGGACGAGGTGGCGACACGACGGGATGCATATTGGAGGACAATGCCATAATAGTTGGAAAAATTCTGTTTTTCCATATTTATTGCTTATTTGTTTTATATGCATGTTGTGTATGTTTAAAATTCCTCGATTGCAATTTACTAAGTGGGAGAGGGATATTTTAATTAATTCCCGCGGCCTCCATTACAATTTGACGTGTGATGCAAACAAACTTGTGTGTTGGCTCTGAGTGCCTTCCTCCCTGCGGACGGGTTTGTTTGCGGATCACTAGGTCAAATAATGGTTATAGGAAATTATCTAGGAGCATGTGTACTTCCACAGCGGTAAGGCACATAATCCGAAATAATTTCCTCAGTATCGTGTAATGGTGCACACTTAGATACAAATAAAAGTATCCTCCCCATCGGAGTCACTGCTTTTATTTGTAGGGCCAAAGAGGAACCAACTATTAATTTTATTTGTCAAAAAGTAAGGTTGACAAGATAATAAAATTAATGGGTAAAACCTCCTCTTACAAATGTAGAATTCGTATACGTCCACACTGCGTGGCATGCGACATTCTCGGTGATTTGAGGTGTTGGTTGATTTCAGGATTTTATTGTTTTGAGGAATCAATAATATTTGAAATCTAATATTTTGATCATTGTGATTTTTAGGATTTTCAAATGGCTTTCAACCCACTTGCTGTGATTTTAAAAGAAAACAAACTTACTGGTCCAAACTACATTGATTGGAAAAGAAACCTGGATATTGTCTTAACTGCGGAGGAGTACAAATTTGTACTCTTCGAGGTCTGTCCTCCTAAGCCCACCGATGACTCTGATGAAAAGGAGAAAGAACGTTATAAGAAATGGGTTAAGGAAGATGAGATGGCGCGGTGTTACATTTTGGCATCTATGTCAAATGTCTTTTCAACATCGACATCGAGCCATAGCCACGGCTTATGACATGATGTTCAATCTCAAGGAACTTTTGGACATCGAGTAGCGGCTAGGCAGAGGCTATGAGAAACTTGATGGCGACCTCCATGATCGAGGAACACCCGTTAGGGATCATGTTCTCAAGATGATGGCTCATCTTAATGAGATGGAAGTCCTAAGAGTGAGATCGATGAAACCCAGTCGATATCATTCTCCGATCTCTGCCTAGGAGTTTTGGCGATTCGCCTAAACTACAACATGAACAAAAGATTGTATTCGTTGGCGGAGCTTCTGACAGAACTCCAGGCGGCAGAGGGACTTTTTCGTTAGAGTGCTCAAGCCATGGTCGCTCAGAAGGTTTCTTCCTCTAAACCGAAAGGTAAGAAGAAGAAGAAGCAAGGTGGAGCGAAGAAGGTGGCAACAGGACCTCAGGCAGGAGTGAAGAAGCCGAAAGGCAAGTGCTTCACTTGGAAGTAGACTGGACATTGGAAGGCGGACTGTCCTCGCCGAAAGAACAAAGGTATATCTTCTTGTATAGTTGTTGAAACATGTTTAGCGGTGTTATCTACCAGTGCCTGGTGTGTAGATACAGGAGCCACTGATCATGTCTGCAATACTTTGCAGGGGTTCCAAGAAACCCGACGACTAGCTGAGGGAGAGATTACCGTCTTCATGGGCAATGCTTCAAAGGTGGCGGCTATTGCAGTGGGAGACGTTTATTTATCTTTTGATAAGAATAAAGTTTTGGTTTTGAGAAATTGTCTTTATGTACCTACTTTTAGAAATAATTTAATTTCACTTTCTAAATTGTTTATGGATGGGTATTCTGTTTCTTTTAATGACAAAGTGGTTATAAAAAGGAACAGGGAGATTATCTGTTCTGGTACATTGGTTGGCAATTTATATACTCTTGAACCGAAAACTCCCACGATGCAAATAGAGATCAATAACTCATCTTCTAAATCTAATAAGAGAAAAGAACCTTCGCAAATGAACCAAACATATCTTTGGCATCTAAGGCTTGGTCATATTAACCTTAGCAGAATTCAAAGGTTAAGAGCTGATGGACCTTTGGGTTCATTAGTGGTGGAGGATCTCCCAACCTGCGAATCTTGCTTGGAAGGTAAAATGACCAAGAGGCCTTTCAAGGCCAAGGGGTATAGAGCCAAAGATGTGTTGGAAATGGTTCATTCTGATTTGTGCGGTCCTATGTCTATCCAGTAAGAGGTGGCTTTGAATACCGTCTCTTTTATAGACGATTATTCAAGGTATGGATACATTTACTTGATGCGCCGCAAGTCTGAATGCTTTGACAAGTTCAAAGAATTCAAGGCTGATGTGGAGAACCGTCAAGGTAAAAGTATCAAGACATTACGATCTGATCGTGGTGGCGAGTACCTCTTGGGAGAGTTTAGGAGTTACTTATCGAGGTGGGATTCAATCCCAATTATGCACTGGCACACCCAGTAGAATGGTGTAGCGGAGGCGAAGGAATAGGACTCTTATGGAGATGGTCGGATCGATGATGAGTTATTACGAGTTACCTATTTAGTTACGGGGTATGCTATACCTTTGGATCGACAATGTATACTCTGAACTTGGTTCCATCTAAATCGATACCTTCTACCCTTGTAGAATTGTGGGTGGCGAAAGCCTAGTCTAAAACATATTCGGATATGGGGAGTCCGGCCACATGTCTTTGAAGGTGATCTTTGGTAAGTTGGAACCTCGTACAGAAGTGTGCATGTTTGTTGGATACCCTAAGGGAATGAAAGGTGGTTTGTTTTATAATCCTAGAGATCAGAGGGTGATCGTTAGCACGAACGCCAGATTTCTAGAGGAGGATTATGTAATGAACCACAAGCCCAAGAGTAGGATTGTTCTTGAGGAGTTGACAGGGGAAGTCCCGACTTCAGTACCACCGGTACAAGAGGAGACACCACAAGTCACTGCACCGCGTGTCACAGAGCATACACAGGAGGCATCTCGTCGTAGTGGGAGGGTTGTTAAACAACCCGACAGATTCATGTTTTTGGGAGAGTCTTTGGACTTAGTCCTTGGTGAACATGAACCTGATCCCTGGACATATGATGAGGCAATCCAGGATAGAGATGCGGTATCTTGGCAAACTGCGATGAATTCAGAGATAGAATCTATGGATTCTAATCAGGTCTGGGAGCTAGTAGAACCACCCGATGGTGTAAAAACCATTGGATGCAAGTGGATCTACAAGAGAAAGAGAGGAGTAGACGGGAAGGTCGAGACCTTCAAAGCTAGGCTTGTTGCGAAAGGGTATACTCAGAAAGAGGGCATTGATTATGAGGAGACCTTTTCGCCGGTAGCTATGCTTAAGTCTATCCGGATTCTCTTATCTATAGCTGCTCATATGGATTATGAGATTTGGCAGATGGATGTCAAGACAGCTTTCCTTAACGAAAGTCTTGAGGAGAACATCTATATGCAACAGAGGATTCATTGCTAAAGGCAAAGAGCATCTTGTATGTAAGCTTAATCGGTCCATTTATGGATTGAAGCAAGCTTCTAGATCTTGGAACATCCACTTTGATGAGGTAATCCAGTCATATGGATTTATTCAAAGTCCGGATGAGCCTTGTGTATACAAGAGATGTGACGGAAACGTAGTGGTGTTTCTTGTACTAACGTAGATGACATTTTGTTAGTTGGAAACAATATCAAAGTGTTATCAGATGTAAAGTATAGTTGTCAAGCAGTTTGATATGAAGGACTTGGGAGAAGTGGGACACATCCTTGGGATCAAAGTTATAAGGGATCGCAAGAAAAGGATGTTGTGCTTGTCTCAAGCTTCATACATTGACACTATCCTTGCTCGTTTTAGCATGCAGAACTCCAAGAAAGGTTTTCTACCTTTTAGACATGGAGTTCCTTTATCTAAAGAGATGTGTCCCAAAACATCAAAGGAGATAGAGGACATGAAGGCGGTTCCTTATGCTTCGGCAGTAGGAAGCCTTATGTATGTCATGCTATGCGAGGCCGGATATACTGCTTTGTCGTGGGCATGGTTATCGGATATCGAGTAATCTGAGACGGGGACATTGGACTACTGTAAAGCATATATTGAAGTACACGAGAAGGACTAGGGATTATATCTGAGTTCTAGGCGGATCAATTAGTCCCTGTGGGTTACACGGATTCGGATTTCCAATCAGATAGGGACAAGAGTAAGTCTACCTCGGGGTTTGTGTTTACTTTTGGAGGTGGAGCCATAGCATGGAGGAGTGTCAAGCAGAAATGCGTGGTGGACTCTACCATGGAAGCTGAGTATGTGGCAGCCTCTGAGGCAGCCAAGGAAGCTGTATGGCTCAGGAACTTCTTGATGGACTTGGATGTGATTCCTGGTTTGCCCAGAACTATCACAATTTATTGTGATAATAGTAGTGCAGTTGCAAACTCGAAGGAACCACGAGCCCATAAGGCGAGTAAACACATAGAGCGCAAGTACCACCTCATACGAGAGATCGTAAAGCGAGGAGAAGTTGCTGTCGCCAAGATTGCATCAGAGGATAACCTGGCGGATCCATTCACTAAGGCCCTTCGGTAGCGTTTGATAGGCATGTGGAGGACATGGGGATCGGATGTATGGCGAGTGATGACGGCATAGTCTTTTAGTATAAGTGGGAGATTGTTGGAATGTATCTTGAAAGCCTAGCTCTTTTATGAACATTTTATTTTGAAATAAGAATCACATGATCATTATTTGCATTTTATATATTCATTATATATGTGTGCATATTGTCTAATATTTTACATTGTAGATAACATGGTGCTTGGTGTGGCACAGAAGATCATGTTATCAGTACCTTGTAAAATATAAGTAAAGGCTCACAACCAAGATGGTTTTTGACAAACCATTGGCATGGTTGTAGTGTAGCTTGGTATTGTTTTATCTTGAACATAGAGTTACACTAGTACACTTAGGTGTATTGAGTAGGACCGACATAGAGGTGATTCAATTTAGTACTGACTACATAATTGAATCAGACCTCGGATATTATGTTGTACATGCTCTTAATCCCGATATAATAACGGGCACATGTAATTAGTATTTATTTCTTTGATTTACCAGTGGGTGAGATTTAGATGGATTAAATCAATATGCCCGGTAAGTTGGGAAATAATATTATTTACATGGTGTGCCATTGATTATAAGAGGAAACCGTGTCCTATATATTAGGTTGATGATGTCCCCTTGAGGAGCTCATAAGGTTCATCATGTAAACCCAGCTGGTTGACTTAGTCAACATGATAATAAGGTTGAGTGGTACTACTCGAGGAATTAGATGTTAATTAATTGATGGTCAGTAAATCAATTAATTGGTGTGGACATATCTTAAACACGGGGAGATTAATGTACAAATAATATATGGAGCCCATATTGATTTATGGGGGTTGGTGAGGTAGTTCAATGATGATCCTCTAGTGGAATGGAACATCATTGATGGATCAAGTTTGTGTGGTTCCAATCCATCGGGTGGCCAAGACCCAACTCCTCCTTATGGTCCCTATCGTAGCCTAATATAATCCTTGTGAAGTCTAGATCCAAGAATGTAAAACAAAACCTAGAACCAACGGTTGGGATTAAATCCCTAGATCCGATGGTTGGATGAAACCCTAGAACCAACGGTTGGGATTAAATCCCTAGATCCGATGGTTAGGATGAAATCCTAGAATCGACGGTTGGGATTAGATCCTTAGATCCGACGATTGGGATAAAACCCTAGATCCGATGGTTGGGATGAAACCTTAGATCTGACGGTTGGAATGAAATCCTAGATCCGATGGTTGGGATTAAACCCTAGATCCTACGGTTGGGATAAAACCCTAGATCCGACGGTGGAGATTAAATCCCTAGATCCGACGGTGGAGATTAAAGGAGGCTTAAGCCCTATTCTATAAATAGATGGCTAGGGTTGGGCGGCAAGAAGGATCAAGGAATTGGAGTTAGGGTTTGGTTAATCCACAAGTGGGCGGCTAGGGTTCATTGGGCGGCTAGGGTTTTGGAGCAAAGTTTGGGCGGCAAGCTTCTTCCTTCAAGTTGATTGCCGGTGCCCATCCTCTATCTTCTTCCTTGGCCGGCGCCCATCTTAGAGCCCTCTACCTTCTTCCTTGGCTGGCAGTTCTCCTCCCATTGGTGGCCGGTTCTCTTCCTCATCCCTATTCTCCAAAGTGGTGGCAACTCTTTCGGTTGCATCATCCATTGCTCCTTGGCGGCAGCACCAAATTCCCTAATTTGGTGGCCGGTTCTAGATAGGAAAGGTATTTGCGAGTTCTTCTCTTTGTTCGCAGCGGACAAGGTAGAGAAGAAAGCGATCTAGAAGGCTTCTACTCGTAGAGGAACTTCGTCCACACGTCGTCCACGAGAAGGATAGGACATACGGTAGAAGATCGTGAGGTATAAAGTTATTTTAACTTTATGTACAGATCTGAATATGTTCTTTAATATTTTGATTATGCATGTGTGTTTATGAATATATATTGTATAATCATGGACCCCGAAGACAAACACAAAAACCGGCGATCCATCCGTCGTCTCTTCCGCGGCTAACCAACTAGAAGAGTTGTGTTGCTTGAACAACTAGTTTGTTCAAGCGACCACTCAAGTTGTTAGCACGACGACGAATAGGTTGTGCTAAGGAAGCTCATCCCATCCGATTAATTCTTTCATTAGTGAAAATTTTAATCCGGGGACATGGGAGCCAATGAGCCTCCGAAGCGAATCCACCCTATAGATGGGACACAAAACTTAGTCGACTTTAGTCGTTGGTGACTCGATTGATTTTCAACCCTCGAGTACTAAGAACTGAGATCACCGATCGGGCAATACCCAGATCGATACTTTAACTATGATCAAATAATACTTGAAACTAACACCCTAGACCTAGACTCAACCTTTTGAAAGGACTGGTGAACACAAGAGGCGGAGATTAATTTTTCAAAAAAGAACGAGTAAACGCGCGGAGTTTGACAGTAAATGAAGGCAAACACAAATGTAACTAGAACCTCAAAAATCAGAGTTAAATAAATGTGTTCGAAATAAAAAGAATAACGACGAAAAGAACACAATGTACGAAATCAAAAAGGAACAACACAACTGATTTTTTACTTTGTTCACAGCTCTCTCCTAGAGCTACTAGTCCAAAGCCTACCACTATCTTTTCTCCTTTTTCAAGTCAAACTTCAAGGGTGGAGAAAACATCTTAAAAACTTACAAATTACAGATCTTTAGAATAAGAAATAATCATAGAGATTAGGATTATATGAAAGAGTAAGAAGTAAAGAATTTTACAGGTAAGAATGTTGATATTAGTTCAGTCAGCCTTTGTCCTTGTCATGATCTGGGCAACCACACATGTTTTAGCACTGGGAAGGTGGCGACAAGGCTTTTCAGATGTCGGATGGCGCAGAACATAATGCAGAGATAGTTGTAGCACAAGATGAGGGCACAAAGAAGAAGCTGGCATCGCGGAAGCAGAAAGCACGAAAAGGATCTATTGCAGTGGAATCAGAGTTTGCGAAGAAGAAGATCGATGTCCTCTATTTTTTCTATGCGAAACCTATAAAGTTGTGATCGTTCTTTCGATTCCCATTCTTGATCACCCACCTAAGCACGAAAGCTTGGATCCGCTGCAAGAAGCATTCTCGTTCATAGGATTTTGATAGGCGTTTGAAACCTGTCGATCGAAATCATCCACGCGTCGAAACAGAGAGGTTTTCTCGCCGGAATCGTGACTCCGCTTCCCATCAGTCGAGGCGGTAGTCAAGCGGGCCTTGCGTTTGCGAGATGTTTTCGAAGGCCAATCGAGGTGCTGGCTCGATTGCTCATGTTAAATGTCGACACTTCCTCTACTGTAGTCGAGGCGCCAGTTGGAGCTTGATGCACGCGAATGCGATCTCAAATCTCGCGATGGAGACCGTCGAGGACTCGAAGAACGCACTCACGATCAACGCCCACAAGTGCATGGATGTCGTCAAGTAATAAAAAGATTATCGATCCCACAGGGTCTGCGATTCAAGTACCGATTTGGTAAGTGAAAGTTATTGTTCAGAATTCAGATCTAAGGGTTGTGATTGCAAGGGTTGACGGCGGTCCCAACTCAATATAGTGTCACACGGAAGAAGAAAGAAACTAGTTGCGAGTCTTTGGAAGGGATTCTAGGATTATGGTTTCGTTTGTGTGTCGCAGAACACGTTGTCAATTGGGTTTTGTCTAGGTTTCTAGCTACGATTTTGTGAAAAGGACATCGTACACTCGCCCGATGAGCCTTCGCATCTATTGGACTCTGCCATTACTAGGTCGACCCCTGGATATAGGATGAGATAGTCAGTATGAGGATGCCAAATCGATCCCTGCGACGAGTAAAAAATGGGGCATATTTCCTACTCTGTCACATCCTTCTACCCACGGTTACGGGAGATGAGGCCAACCCCTAGGTTCCTCCTTAATTCTTCTAAATCTTAGATATGAGGGTTGTCACCCCTCGTATCGACTAGCACAGTAGATAGAAAACCAAAACAATAACTATAGCTCTAAACCAAATGCCAATTGCAAATATAAATTCAAGAACAAAAAGATATTTGAACCAACATGTTCTAACTCAACACAAACTACTCCCTAGTCCTAGAATCGAAGAGTCTACTCCATAAATAAGAGAGGAGAAACACAAAGCACGATCATGTTTGTATAAATAATGGAAATTATGTAAAGAACAAAAATTAAAATGTGATGTGACTCTTCTCTCCGACGTTGAAGTGCAGAATTTGGATCTTCGACGACTTTCTTCCTCCCCATTGCAAGTTCTCGAAGCTTTGTAGGGCATTGGAGTGTCATCCCGGCCGTCGTGCCTCCGCCCTAGGGTTTGGGCATAGCCTCCTTTATATAGAAATCAACCTGGATCTCCCTAAAATCTGGAAAATAATTGAATCGTGTCGGAATCGCACAGTGCCACATGGTTGTGTGTTTCCGCACGGTCAGGCCGTGTGTGGTACCATGGTGGCCAATTTCGACCCTTGGACACAGCCGTGTGTAGCCACACACTCTGGTCGTGTCCCCTTCTGCGTCCAACTACAAAATGTCCTTCTTTTGCTCCGAAAGTGTGCCATTTTCCCCATGAAATGCTATCTTGCACACAAAAGTACAAAGAGCAGATCTCCGAACAAGAAAATAAGAAATGCATGCAAAACAAAGTAAAATATGCATGAAACAAACATAAAATGTAATGAGATGTGAGTGAAAACTACTCCTAAAACCCTATATGTTTTGTTCACATCAGAGCTCCCTTGCTTCTATTCACCGCTTCCAACTATCAGTCGAGGCGCCGGCTCGACTACACCAGCCGAAGCACCGTTCGAGTTCGCCTCGCGTCTACCAGATTCTATCAGGGGTCAGTCGATACACTGATTCTACTATCGCAGTTGAACTGTCGGTCGAATCCACCTCTTCTGTCTTCTTGAGCCCAGTATCAGTCGAGGCTTTGCCTCGACTGCCTCAGTCAAAGAGTCAGTTGAGGTGCCGACTCGACTACAACTTCTTCTGTAGCTGTCGAGCTCCACTTGCTCCTGCTAGCTACTGACTGAGATCAGTCGAGTCACTACCTCGACTGCCCCTTGGCTAGTAGGCAAATTCGTCAACTACTAAATACAGTAAAGGCAACAGTTGAGGTGTCAACTCATTGTTGTCCTTATGACCCGTTGTTTCAGTCAACTCTAAGACTGAAGCATGCCTAGTAAAGACTTTACCTAGAGACCCTTTACTTGCCAAGACTCCGGCCTCCAGCCATTCTTGGACTTTTCACCTTGCCACTTTCACAAGGAATTTTCTGCCTGCCAAGGAATTACCCATCTTGGACTTTTCACCAAGGTCCACCCTTGGATTTCTCATTTGCCAAGGAATTACCCTTCTTGGACTTTTCACCAAGGTCCACCCTTGGATTTCTCATCTACCAAGTCATTAACCATATTGGACTTTTCACCAACGGTCCACCCTTGGATTTCTCACTACCTAGACCTTTGTTTACATAAACCTTTGTTTACTTAAACATTTGTCAAACAGCAAAACATAACTTGGAGCATCAACTCCAACAGTCTCCCCCTTTTTGATGTTTGACAATCCGTTTAAGTTTCGGTTACTCTTTTCATGTTTAAGTTACAATCAAAACTTATATGTGAGCTCATGTGATTAAAAAAATAGGTAACAGTAACAATGATATGAATGATAAGGAGTAATAGTAACAGTGTACCAGTGATATGAATAATAAGGAGATGAATGATGACCTAAACTATAAACATATTCTCCTCCCCCTTTGGTAAACACCTAAAAGAAATCATAGGGATATTGAGAGTATGGGGAATACAATATCCCGGAAAGGATTAAAGAATCATAGTATCCTCCCCCTGAATCCTTACTCCCAGTTTTTTAAAAACTACCCACAGAAATACCAATATTCAGCCGACACATAAAAATCCATCCTTACACTGTGATTACTACATTCATTAATAGTGTTCATTTCACAAAGTCTCTAAGTCTTCGAAACCATCCAGAATTCTAAAATTTAGATATACTATAATTCATTAATGGAAGAACTATCAAAATGTAAAATACCGGAAAAAAAAATTATAAAATTATATTCCTCGTTAATTGATAAATTATCTTGTGGAATTTTTCAGGAGTTTTTAGAAATTTTTCTGAAATTAATTGGAGTTCATATGATTGATTAAGAGGAGGATTAAGGTTTAAATAGATGATTGAGTTAGACTTGAGCTAGCTCAATCATTTGATCGGTTTTTAACACTCTAACTCAAACCTGATTTCCGTTATTTTTCTCGATCCGATCGACTTCTCCCCTATTTCTCCCGATCGCCCGTTCCTCCTCTTCCCATTCGCGATCCTCCACGCTCACCGTCTTTGCTCCACGCCGCCAGCCGCCACCGCGCCGAGATTTGTCGCCGCCCCTTCGTCGTAGCCCTACCGCCATCGCTGGTCGCGCCGCTAGTAGCTCGCCACATCGCCGCCGCCCTACTCGTCAGCCTTCCCGCGTTCTAACTCGTCGACCACCGCGAGCTCAAGCTAGCCGATTGCATCTGTTTCTTTTCTCCGATCCAAATCGCCACGGTGGTATCTTCTTCCCCAATCTCACGAGCGATGCTCGTTTCTTCTTCGGTCCAACAACAACAAGTGTCATTGACCATCGCAGTTGAAGCTCCACTGCCCTGCGTCCGATGTCGCTGCTCCGTGCCAGCGTCAATCACGATCGGTGCCAACCTTCACGCGACACTGTTGCCATCCACTATTGATGCACCGGCTTGCTTTAGCCATCACAGTCGCCTTGGATCACCTAGATCGGCTACCGGTTGCCTGATCTGCCAAGTTGATCTTGCCTCTGCCTCGCGTGTCGCCTCTCTTCTTCCCGATCATCTCTACAGCATTTCTGAGTTGGGGATTGTGGGATTATAATCGCAAAGGGGTAGCTTATCGATCACCATTTTCCCTTTTTTGGTCGTGACACAACCTACTTCTTGGTTGGATTTCTTATTTTCACCACGAGTAGCATTATCGACTGGGATGTCGTGGTAAGCGGGAAGAAACTCTAGCTTTTGATAATCTAAAAGTTTAGATTGGTAAATCACAACTTACAAGTTTAATTTCTGTTGTAGTCACTAAAATACATTAGAGTTGCGCTGGGATAATTCTGGACAAGCAACTTAGGGTTGCTTCATCATTTCGAAGAGGAAGATTGGTGTACTGTAGTTGTGGTGATAATCTGAGGAAGAAATTATCAGGCGTCATATTTGAAGCAGTGGGATGGAAGCTTAAGAAATTGGTAAGTAAATTGGGTTATGTAATGATATGGATATTATGTTTATAGTTGTGTGGTGATTAATTTGTTAATTAACCGTTAATAGATGGAGGTTGTGATAATGGTGGGGTTGGATCTGATTAAATAGTAGATTCAATCGGTAATGGTATCAGTGTATGTGTTGGTTAGCTAATTAGGATTTAGACTTGATTTGAGACTTGATACCATTATTGGACTAATGATAGAATTTGTTGTTATTTGTATTTTAATTGCAGAACCTTAATATGGAATTGGATTCTAGGCGTGGAGATTCTCAGATAAGTCTCCATAGTAGGTGGGTAATTTCCTACCTGGTCCGGGTAGATTTATTGCATTCAGATTTAGTCATAGATATGAGCATGTTAGGTGTTCATATTATCTTGACCCTGCTCTTTTTATCGTATGCTTGATCCTTTACCGTTGGCTATTAACTCCATTGTTGATATCATGTTTATTTTATCATGATTAGGAGTTATACATATAGGTGATGCAAGTAACTTAGAATTTGTTTAAGTTAAGTGTAAATAGTAAAGTCTGGATGACAACCTGATTGTACATTGGGCAAATAGGTCATCTGTAGGTAGATAATGTCTTTAACCTAGGGTTAGTTCTAGTACCCTTAGGTTGTATGTTACCACCGAACATGTATTGTGTAAATGGTCAGAGGAATGATACTTAGGGTATCGCTACGGACCGGTAGTCCTAGCTTATTATAATTAGATGAGTACGACTCTCTACAGGATAGAGAGTGTGTCCATCAGTTGAGTAGGACTCTCTATAGGATAGAGAGTGCGTCGATTAGATTGGTATGACTCTCTACAGGATAGAGAGTATTATGATCAGTTGAGTACGACTCTCTGCAGGATAGAGAGTGCGTTGATCTGGTTAGTATGATTCTCTGTAGAATAGAGAGTCTATGGTGGATGTCTGTATGTGAGACATTGCATTCATGCATTTGCATGCACGCTGGCGATGAGGTCTCCCTTGTGGTTGAGAGTGTCGCCAGTCATCCTGCCTCCACGGTTACTCATAGGAGGATTCACCCGTGTGAGGGCAGAGCATTGTGGTGCCGCACTCTACCACTATAGACGGTGGTAGTTGGATTTGCATGTCATAGTCCTGCGTGTGTGGCACTCGACCACTCATGGGTAGTGACTGTCGAAGTGGCCAACAGCAGGGACCCCCATCGTGTAGCTTGCTCTTTACGCTTATATGCTACTCGATCATACTGGCCACTCGGCCACTCGAGAGTAGTGGTTGGTGTTGAGTTGGGACAGTTGTCATGCTCGAGCCACCGAGGCCACACTGGGGTCGTGGTAGCTTTAGGGTGAGCCGACATGACCATGCATGCTGCATAGCCGTATCTGATGGCGCTTTGCATATTACCATATATATATACATATATGCATGTATATATATATATATATATATATATTGATGGTTGAGATTAATATATATATAGATACAGTCTATATATATATGATTATTGTGATGTTGCATTTGTTTGTACTTTGCTTGCTGCATTTGGGTGGACATCATATTGATGCATGTTTCTTGCATATGTTATACAATTGTGTCGGATATTGGTATGTGTTGGATAAACCATAGATACTTTGGCTTGTAGCATGAGTAGATTATGTGTTGGTATTACTCTTCCTGTTATATATATGTTGGATATATATTCAAAGTTGGATCGAGTAAGCGTAGTGAACTTGAGTATGTCTCGCATTTTATGTTATTCATTTGATTAGGCGGTATTTGCTTGTATTTATATACTATCTTTGATATACTGTTGTACATCTAGATTATGTTGTCGAAATACATGTGATATTACATATGTACATGTTTTCTATTACCTGCTGAGTTTTACTCACCACCCCGCGGACCACAGGTTTCATCGCCCGAGTACAGTGAAACTTCGATGGACTTGGAGCATCGCTGGCTGGCATCATCTCATCTCAACTCCGATAGTCCGGATTTTTGGTGTTCTCATTTGTATTCTGTTATGGATTTGTTTTATGTGATGATTGTAGTTGTGACTATTGATGTTGTACCCCTTTTCTTCCTTTCTGGTTTTGTTATGGTGTCTGAGTCGGTTGTTAGTCATATGTATGCATGTGTGTTGTCGTTTGTGAGATTGTAGTATGTTTCGTCTTGTGTAGTTTTGTTGTTTTCATATATATATATGTTGTGTTGTTATTGTGGGCCTCACGGGCCTTGTATTAACCAAAATGTTGCCACGTATGGGGAGATGCTATCCAGTTTGATTTTGATTCGGCATGCTCTCGGGTGTGACAACTTTAGTGGTATCGAGCCCAAGGTTCTGCGATGCCATACAATGTTGTTTTTAGTCGAGTCTTGGATTCTCGAGTCGATTTATTGGTTTTGGTTTTTGAGATGAGATGGGCGGCGAGCTCAAGCGACGAGGTAAGAATTCACGATAACTTATGGTTTAGTAGATATTTATCTAAACTTGATCGGTAGGTGTATATGAGTTATGACACATGTAGACTTGTAGTAGGGTTAGTCACCGAGGCGACCAACCGGAGTGACCTTTAGGGTTTATACTCTCGGATTGTGTTGGCTATGCATTTAGATACTTATACCAGGGAATAACCTGTAGTGTGTTGGTTATTATTCATAACCGTGGTATGAGTTGACCACGGGAATGACCTGTTGAGTCTATGAGTCTTGAACTTGTGTCGAGGAGGTGATTTACCTCTGAGAGCCGACTGATACCGAGTCGGAAAATAGGGGTTAAGTCGTCACATTTATTATGAAAATCAGTGACTACAGTCTTAGAGATTTTCACTAACTATGCTAGTCAAATCATTACCTGTGGGTAATGAATAGACTTGTAGACTATTGTGATGCAGATAGCGGAAGGCTAGGTTACGGTGTTTCATAGGGATTTTATCCCTGAGTTGTTCGTACTGAGTTGTATAACATTGAGAGTACTTTTAAGTACTTAACTCATGTTATATCGAGAAAGTAGAGTTATTTGCATACCATTATCAGGGTCAAGCCGGTATTTGGTGATAAATGCAGAAAATAATCTTCGGGAAATAATATATCACTTGATCATGGATTAGTGATGTTGAAAGAGTGTATTTCCCCGTGTCACTTTTAGTGACACATTGTAAGGAATTCTTGAGCTTCAAGAAAAAGGGTGATCGGTTAGTAATAGTATACTCTGCAGAGTCGTGAGACTTGCGGAGGTTACGACCACCTAATAGCTCAAGAAGATGAATGAATGATTTAAGCCACCCAGAGTTATTGACTTATAGTTGGATTAGGATGTCGGGATCTTCTACCAGATCCTGCCGGAAGACGCTGGATTGAGGCAGGAGTTTAGAAATGACTCCGTACAAGTGTTTAAGAGTTGGAGACCGATAAGCAAATATTGCAGGTCAACTTAATAGAGTTAGAAGTCTCCGAATGTTGGATAAAAGGAGAAAGATCAGGGACACAGGCTTTGAGCTACTTTTTGATTATAGAAGACCAATCAAAGATCATCAGAATGTTATTGTGGATATCAGCAAAAATCAGAACAAAGACTCCGAAGGGATTGTGTGCGTGCAGTGCGGATCACGAAGACACGCGAAGTCAGATAATCCATTGGATCGGTTCATCATTGCTATTGTGAGCAACGATGCGGAGAAGATGTACTTTGAAGACTCAGTTGAAGACTATCGAGATATTCGAGGAAGATGCACTATCTCGGAGAGATCAACACGAGAAGATTGAGTTATCTCATCAGCAACAACCTACTACCTCAGGCGTGGTTGGAGTTCCTTGATACTCCCTTCAACAGAGATTAGAAGCGACATCGTGAAGACATCTTAGAAGATTCGGACAACAAGCTTACCTCCGGATGTGATTTGCTTAGCAGGAGAGAGTATACGACGATGGTCGTATCTATTTTATATTCTGATTGCAACTCGTAGGATTAAGTGATGGGATCGGATGATCTAGGAAAAATCCTCGGATCATTCATCGTCAGAAATGCACAGCGCTTTGTCGGTGTTGGATCATGATCTTTTCTCTTGGAGAAAGGTCGAGACTGTGTGGAGCCTTTTGGATCGGATCGACAAATAATTGATCGTTAGGTATTACTCTAGTTACCCTCGAGTTAATATATGAGAGATGCTTGTAGTTTACGTATCTTTGTCTAGAACATTCTTAGTTTGGATTAAAAGGGTCCTTTACATCGACTTGTGGGGTCGGTGGTATCTCTGCGTCACGGTGAGATGTGGATCAACAATTAAGAAGTCAAGGGAGGCCCTTAGACTTGGATAGACATATCTTTGTAGACATATCATACGGATGGTCAATTGTTGAAAGTATGATGCGATATGTCTCTCGGATGTGCGTATAATCGAGAGCCTTTGGATGTAATTTGGATGAACTCGAGGCTTGTCGTTGCTTAGGCAAGTGGAGTAGGCGATCGAAATGATTGCGAAAATAGTCCGGAATTGAAGATCACACAACGAGTGATATTTTTTGTTAGTATCAGTGTTGTTAAACACTATAAAAGAATGAGAAGAACATAAGTTGCGATTATAGGAGAAGTTGGAGGGGATATTTATCTATCCCAGTATTCCTCCTTGAGAAGGATCCAGAACTCTTTGTTAAAAAGGAGATGGACCTTTGAAAGTATGCATCGATTATCGATGATGGAATACAGTAGTTATTGTGAAGAATATCCTTCGTTATGGATAAATGATCTATTTAGATCAGCTAAGAACACCTGCGCATACTCTAGGGTTGATGTACGACTGGAGTGTTGATATTGTAGTGACATGATGTCATACAATTATCATTGTCGTTGAGATGATTATTATATCGTCAGCTTAGAGTAAAGGAAATGCAGGCGTGTAGAGACGACAATTTCATACTTGGTATGAATTGTATGGATTTTGATTAAGTTGCTAGACTAATTAACGATTTAGTCGCCACTGGATTTGAGAATCGTGTCTCCTGAACACGATTGGATTCCTTTGTAGTTGTTGGAGTTGCGTAACTTAGCCACTGTTGATTGTGGTAGTTGGAGTTGCGCACTCGACCACCATAGATGGTGGTTTTCCTTGTATGTTTTGGTTAGTACTGTAGATGTGGATAGAATGTCTTAGCATTACTATACCACGAACTTGTTTGACAAAGATGATGATGGAAATCATTTAGTCGAAAGCTGGTGATACCAGTTACAAGACCTAGACGGCAGTTAACTTTTACACGAGTATTAGTTAATCCTTCCGGAGTGGATAAAAGGATGTTATACGCAGATGCGTCATTTCAGGGATCGGAGCGATTTCGATGTAGTTGAATGAGGCGTACCTTATGCTTACGTCAATTAAGAAACTACGAGATAGGCTGTTATATACATGACGTGCATTTAGTAGTTATTATTTGGATTTGTAGATGTATGGAGCAGAAGTGCTCATTGAATTTAACTAGCTACTCGGTAGCTACTATGGAGTTGTTGGAGCGCGAACAGTTGCAACAAGGGAGATTGATTGCTATAGTCTTCCATGCACTTACAGCGTGTGTGGAGTGTATCTTGGATGATTGATGGATTTCTTTTTTGAGAAAATAACTCCCCGTCTCTGATAAGGATAGTGGGTTCCGGAGTTGCAGTGTTTAAGAAAGAGTTGCTATAGAAAGCACATTATTCGAGATGGGCTATATACCTTGGTGGTACTCAGGTGTACCGAGAGTTGAACGTTTATATGGGTGGAATGGTACAAAGAGAGTTATAGCAGATTTTGCTGCTCGAAGTTTAGTATGCCAGTAGGTGAAGGCTAAACATCAGAAATTCGCTGGATTGCTCTAGAAAATTCCAATTCCGGAATGGAAGTGGGAGCATATCACGATTGATTGCGTTACGGGATTGCCTAGAACCCGTAAAGGACGTGATGCGATTTGGGTGATTGTGGATCGACTGACCAAATCAGCTCACTTCTTTCCAATTCGTGGGTCGTACCCATTGGATCGTTCGACAGAGTTGTATTGCCGAAAGATTATCAGATTGCGTGGGGTACTTTTAAGTACCATATCGGATAGAGATTTGCGATTTACCTCGTGATTTTGATAGGGTTTGCACCAGACTATGGGCACAGAGCTTCGATTTAGTGCAACATTTCATCCGCAGACTGATGGACTGTCTGAGCATGACATTCAAACGTTGGAGGATCTATTCAGAGCATGTGTCATGGATTATGGAGGTGTAGCTTATCGGTTGGCTTTACCTCCAACACTTGCGGGTGCTCACAACGAATTTCCTGTTGTCATACTGAGGAAATACGTGTCGCATGTTGATTATGTTCTGAAAGAGGTTATGAATTCTACCTCAGTCTAATGCGACTTACGAGAAGATTCCAGGGTGGATCCTGGGTCGCAAGGAGCGACAGTAGCGGAACAAGACCATCCGACTCGTAAAGGTTGGATGACAGTATCCGACTGATGAGGAGACTACATTGGAGCTAGAAGATACTATCCGAGCTCGACATCCTCATTTGTTCACTTGAGGCATGTAGTAGTTCAAGAAATTTCTTGAGTCGGTTCTCATATTTAAGTACGAAATTTGGGGACCAAATTTTTATAAGTGGGGGAGAATGTAAAATACCGAAAAAAAAAATTATAAAATTATATTCCTCGTTAATTGATAAATTATCTTGTGGAATTTTCAGGAGTTTTTAGAAATTTTTCTAAAATTAATTGGAGTTCATATGATTGATTAGGAGGAGGATTAAGGTTTAAATAGATGATTGAGTTAGACTTGAGCTAGCTCAATCATTTGATCGGTTTTTAACACTCGAACTCAAACCTGATTTCCGTTATTTTTCTCGGTCCGATCGACTTCTCCCCTATTTCTCCCGATCGCCCGTTCCTCCTCTTCCCATTTGCGATCCCCTCCACGCCGCTCGCCGCGCTGCTCCACGCCGCTCGCCGCCACTCGCCACCGCCGCGAGAGATCTGTCGCTGCCCCTTCGCCGTAGCCCTACCGCCATCGTTGGGTTGCCGCGCCACAGCCTCGCCGTCACGCAGCTGCCGCCTACTCGTCGCTGCCCTTCCCATGCCCTAACTCGTCGACCACCGTGAGCTCAAGCTAGCCGATTGCATCTGTTTCCTTTCTCCGATCCAAATCGCCACGGTGGTATCTTCTTCCCCAATCTCACGAGCGCTGCTCGTTTCTTCTTCGGTCCAACAACAGCAAGTGTCGTTGTCTGTCGCAGTTGAAGCTCCACTGCCCTGTGTTCGATGTCGCTGCTCCGTGCCAGCGTCGATCGCGATCGGTGCGAACCTTCACGCGACACTGTTGCCATCCACTATTGATGCGCCGGCTTGCTTTAGCCGTCACAGTCGCCTTGCATCACCTAGATCGGCTACCGGTTGCCTGATATGCCAAGTTGCTCTTGCCTCCCTGCCCTCTGTCGCCATGTGTCGCCCTCTCTTCTTCCCGATCATCTCTACAACATTTCTGAGTTGGGGATCGCGGGATTATAATCGCAAAGGGGTAGCTTATCGATCACCATTTCCCATGTTTTGGTCGTGACACAGCCTACTTCTTGGTCGGATTTCTTATTTTCACCACGAGTAGCATTATCGACTGGGATGTCGTGGTAAGCGGGAAGAAACTCTAGCTTTTGATAATCTAAAAGTTTAGATTGGTAAATCACAGCTTACAAGTTTAATTTCTGTTGTAGGCACTAAAATACATTAGAGTTGTGCTGGGATAATTCTGGACAAGCAACTTAGGGTTGCTTCATCATTTCAAAGAGGAAGATTGGTGTACTGTAGTTGTGGTGATAATCTGAGGAAGAAGGCATTAGGTGTCATATTTGAAGCAGTGGGATGGAAGCTTAAAAAATTGGTAAGTAAATTGGGTTATGTAATGATATGGATATTATGTTTATAGTTGTGTGGTGATTAATTTGTTAATTAACCGTTAATAGATGGAGGTTGTGATAATGGTGGGATTGGATCTGATTAAATAGTAGATTCAATCGGTAATGGTATCAGTGTATGTGTTGGTTAGCTAATTAGGATTTAGACTTGATTTGAGACTTGATACCATTATTGGACTAATGATAGAATTTGTAGTTATTTGTATTTTAATTGCAGGACCTTAATATGGAATAGGATTCCAGGCGTGGAGATTCTCAGATAAGTCTCCATAGCAGGTGGGTAATTTCCTACCTGGTCTGGGTAGATGTATTGCATTCAGATTTAGTCATAGATATGAGCATGTTAGGTGTTCATATTTGCAGGGAGTTGCTTCGGAGGCTCATTGGCTCTCATGTCCCCGGATTAAAATTTTCACTAATGAAAGAATTAATCCGGATGGGATGAGCTTCCTTAGCACAACCATTTCGTCGTCGTGCTAACAACTTGAGTGGCCGCTTGAACAAACTAGTTGTTCAAGCAACACAACTCTTCTAGTTGGTTAGCCGCGGAAGAGACGACGGACGGATCGCCGGTTTTTGTGTTTGTCTTCGGGGTCCATGATTATACAATATATTTACTAATTTACACATGCATAATCAAAACATAAAAGAACAAGCTCAGATCTGTAAATAAAGTTAAAATAAATTTATACCTCACTATCTTCTACCGTATGTCCTATCCTTCTCGTGGACGACATGTGGACGAAGATCCTCCACGAGTAGAAGCCTTCTAGATCGCTTTCTTCTCTACCTTGTCCGCTGTGAACAAAGAGAAGAACTTACAAATACCTATCCTTTCTAGAGCCGGCCACCAAATTAGGAAATTTGGTGCAACCGCCGGCCAAGGATCAAATGGATGATGCGCCGGCCACCAAATGAAGGAGAACCGCCGGCCACCTTGGAGAATAGGGAGGAGGATGAGAACCGGCCACCAATGGGAGGAGAACCGCCGGCCAAGGAAGAAGGGAGAGGCCTCTAGGATGGGCGCCGGCCAAGGAATGATCAAAGGAGATGGGCGCCGGCAATCAACAAGAAGGATGAAGGTTGCCGCCCACTTTGCTTCAAACCCTAGCCGCCCAAAAAACCCTAGCCGCCCAAAAACCCTAACTCCAATTCGAAATCAATTATTGCCGCCCAAGCCTAAGCCCCCTATTTATAGAATTGGGCTTAAGCCTCCTTTAATCTCCACCGTCGGTTCTAGGGATTTAATCTCCACCGTCGGATCTAGGGTTTTATCCCAACCGTCGGATCTAGGGTTTCATCCCAACCGTCGGATCTAGGATTTCATCCCAACCGTCGGATCTAGGGTTTCATCCCAACCGTCGGATCTAGGGTTTTATCCCAACCGTCGGATCTAGGGATTTAATCCTAACCGTCGATTCTAGGGTTTCATCCTAACCATCGGATCTTAGGGATTTAATCCCAACCGTTGGTTCTAGGGTTTCATCCTAACCATCGGATCTTAGGGATTTAATCCCAACCGTTGGTTCTAGGTTTTGTTTTATATTCTTGGATCTAGACTTCACAAGGATTATATTAGGCTACGATAGGGACCATAAGGAGGAGTTGGGTCTTGGCCACCCGATGGATCGGAACCACACTAACTTGATCCATCAATGATGTTCCATTCCACTAGAGGATCATCATTGAACTACCTCACCAACCCCCATAAATTAATATGGGCTCCATATATTATTCGTACATTAATCTCCCCGTGTTTAAGATATCGAATGTCCGTCAATTAATTGATTTACTGACCATCAATTAATCAACATCTAAATCCTCGAGTAGTACCACTCAACCTTATCATCATGTTGACTAAGTCAACCAGCTGGGTTTACATGATGAACCTTATGAGCTCCTCAAGGGGACATCATCAACCTAATATATAGGACACGGTTTCCTCCTATAATCAATGACACACCATGTAAATAATATTATTTCCCAACTTACCGGACATATTGATTTAATCCATCTAAATCTCACCCACTGGTAAATCAAAGAAATAAATACTAAGTACATGTGCCCGTTATTATATCGAGATTAAGATCATGTACAACATAATATCCGAGGTCCGATTCAATTATGTAGTCAGTACTAAATTGAATCACCTCTATGTCGGTCCTGCTCAATACACCTAAGTGTACAAGTGTAACTCTATGTTCAAGACAAAACAATACCAAGCTACACTACAACCATGCCAATGGTTTGTCCAAAACCATCTTGGTTGTGAGCCTCTACTTATATTTTACAAGGAACTGATAACATGATCTTCTGTGCCACACCAAGCACCATGTTATCTACAATGTAAAATATTAGACAATATGCACACATATAATAAATATATAAAGTGCAAACAATGATCATGTGATTCTTATTTTTAAATAAAATGTTCATACAAAAAGAGCTAGGCTTTCAGTATACATTCCAACAATCTCCCACTTATACTAAAAGACTATGCCGTCATCACTCTGCCATACATCTAATCCCCATGTCCTCGACATGCCTATCAAACGCTTTCGCTGGAAGGGCCTTAGTGAATGGATCCGTCAGGTTATCCTCTGATGCAATCTTGGCGACAACAACTTCTCCTCGCTTTACGATCTCTCATATAAGGTGGTACTTGCGCTCTATGTGTTTACTCGCCTTATGGGCTCGTGGTTCCTTCGAGTTTGCAACTGCACCACTGTTATCACAATAAATTGTGATAGTTCTGGGCAAACCAGGAATCACATCCAAGTCCATCAAGAAGTTCCTGAGCCATACAACTTACTTGGCTGCCACATACTCAACTTCTATGGTAGAGTCCGCCACGCATTTCTGCTTGACACTCCTCCACACTATGGCTCCACCTCCAAAAGTAAACACAAACCCCGAGGTAGACTTACTCTTGTCCCTATCTGATTGGAAATCCGAATCCGTGTAACCCATAGGGACTAATTGATCTGCCCGGTAAACCAGCATATAATCCCTAGTTCTTCTCAGGTACTTCAATATATGCTTTACCGCAGTCCAATGTCCCTGTCCAGGATTACTCTGATATCTGCTAACCATGCCCACGGCAAAGCAGATATCCAGTCTCGTACATAGCATAGCATACATAAGGCTTCCTACTGTCGAAGAATAAGGAACCGCCTTCATGTCCTCTATCTCCTTTGATGTTTTGGGACACATCTCTTTAGATAAAGGAACTCCATGCCTAAAAGGTAGAAAACCTTTCTTGGAGTTCTGCATGCTAAAATGAGCAAGGATAGTGTAAATGTATGAAGCTTGAGACAAGCACAACATCCTTTTCTTGCGATCCCTTATAACTTTGATCCCAAGGATGTGTCCCACTTCTCCCAAGTCCTTCATATCAAACTGTTTGGACAACCATACCCTTACGTCTGATAACACTTTGATATTGTTGCCAACTAACAAAATGTCATCTACGTATAGTACAAGAAACACTACTACATTTCCATCACATCTCTTGTATACACAAGGCTCATCCGGACTTTGAATAAATCCATATGACTGGATTACCTCATCAAAGCGGATGTTCCAAGATCTAGAAGCTTGCTTCAATCCATAAATGGACCGATTAAGCTTACATACAAGATGCTCTTTGCCTTTAGCAATGAATCCCTTTGGTTGCCGCATATAGATGTTCTCCTCAAGACTTCCGTTAAGGAAAGCTGTCTTGACATCCATCTGCCAAATCTCATAATCCATATGAGCAGCTATAGATAAGAGAATCCGGATAGACTTAAGCATAGCTACCGGAGAAAAGGTCTCCTCATAATCGATACCCTCTTTCTGAGTATACCCTTTCGCAATAAGCCTAGCTTTGAAGGTCTCAACCTTCCCGTCTACTCCTCTCTTTCTCTTGTAGATCCACTTGCATCCAATGGTTTTTACACCATCGGGTGGCTCTACTAGCTCCCAGACCTGATTAGAATCCATAGATTCTATCTCTAAATTCATCGCTCTTTGCCAAGATACCGCATCTCTATCTTGGATTGCCTCGTCATATGTCCAGGGATCAGGTTCATGTTCACCAGGGACTAAGTCCGAAGACTCCCCCAAAAACATGAATCTATCGGGTTGTCTAACAACCCTCCCACTACGACGAGGTGCCTCCTGTGTATGCTCTGTGACATGCGGTGCAGTGACTTGTGGTGTCTCCTCTTGTACCGATGGTACTGAAGTCGAGACTTCCCCTGTCAACTCCTCAAGAACAATCCTACTCTTGGGCTTGTGGTTCATTACATAATCCTCCTCTAGAAATCTGGCGTTCGTGCTAACGATCACCCTCTGATCTCTAGGATTATAAAACAAACCAGCTTTCGTTCCCTTAGGGTAGCCAACAAACATGCACACTTCTGTATGAGGTTCCAACTTACCAGCATCAGCTTTCAGCACATGTGCTGGACTCCCCCATATCCGAATATGTCTCAGACTAGGCTTTCGCCCAGTCCACAATTCTACAGGGGTAGAAGGTACTGATTTAGATGAAACTAAGTTCAGAGTGTACATTACCGTATCCAGTGCATACCCCCAGAATGAAACAGGTAACTCAGAATAACTCATCATCGATATGATCATCTCCATAATAGTCCTATTCCTTCGCTCCGCTACACCATTCTGCTGGGGTGTGCCAGGTGAAGACAATTGGGATTGAATCCCAACCTCTGATAAGTAATTCCTAAACTCTCCCAAGAGGTACTCGCCACCACGATCAGATCGTAATGTCTTGATACTTTTACCTTGACGATTCTACACATCAGCCTTGAATTCTTTGAACCTGTCAAAGCATTCAGACTTGCGGCGCATCAAGTAAATGTATCCATACCTTGAATAATCGTATATAAAAGAGACGAAGTATTCAAAGCCACCTCTTGCCTGGATAGACATAGGACCACACAAATTAGAATGAACCAATTCTAGCACATCTTTGGCTCTATACCCCTTGGCCTTAAAAGGCCTCTTGGTCATTTTACCTTCCAAGCAAGATTCGCAGGTTGGGAGATCCTCCACCACTAATGAACCCAAAGGTCCATCAGCTATCAACCTTTGAATTCTGCTTAGGTTAATATGACCAAGCCTTAGATGCCAAAGATATGTTTGGTTCATTTGCGAAGGTTCTTTTCTCTTATTAGACTTAGAAGATGAGTTATTGATTTCTATATGCATCGTGGGAGTTTTTGGTTCAAGAGTATATAAATTGCCAACCAATGTACCAGAACAGATAATCTCCCTGTTCCTTTTTATAACCACTTTGTCATTAAAAGAAACAGAATACCCATCCAAAAATAATTTAGAAACTGAAATTAAATTCTTTCTAAAAGTAGGTACATAAAAACAATTTCTCAAAACCAAAACTTTATTCCTATCAAAAGATAAATAAACGTCTCCCACTGCAATAGCTGCCACCTTTGAAGCATTGTCCATGAAGACGGTAATCTCTCCCTCAGCTAGTCATCGGGTTTCCTGGAACCCCTGCAAAGTATTGTAGACATGATCAGTGGCTCGTATATCTAGACACCAGGCACTGGTAGATAACACCGCTAAACATGTTTCAACAACTAAACAAGAAGATATACCTTTGTTCTTTCGGCGAGGACAGTCCGCCTTCCAATGTCCAGTCTGCTTGCAAGTGAAGCACTTGCCTTTCGGCTTCTTCACTCATGCCTGAGGTCCCACTGCCACTTTTTTCGCTCCACCTTGTTTCTTCTTCTTCTTACCTTTCGGTTTAGAGGAAGAAACCTTCTGAGCGACCATGGCTTGAGCATTCTGAAAAGCTCTCGCTGGAGTTCTCAGCCGAAGCTCCGCCAACGAATACAACCTTTTGTTCATGTTGTAGTTGAGGCGAATCGCTCAAAACTCCTAGGCAGAGATCGAGAATGATATCGACTGGGTTTCCCCATCGATCTCTCCTAGGACTTCCATCTCATTAAGATGAGCCATCATCTTGAGAACATGATCCCTAAGGGGTGTTCCTCGATCATGGAGGTCGCCATCAAGTTTCATTGCCTCCGCTTAGCCCCTACTCGATGTCCGAAAAGTTCCTTGAGATTGAACATCATGTCATAAGTCTGTGGCTATGGCCTCGATGTCGATGTTGACATTTGACAGAGATGTCAAAATGTAACACCGCGCCATCTCATCTGCCTTGACCCATTTCTTATAACGTTCTTTCTCTTTTTCATCAGAGTCATCGGTGGGCTTAGGAGGACAGACCTCGAAGAGTACAAATTTGTACTCCTCCGCAGTTAAGACAATATCCAGGTTTCTTTTCCAATCAATGTAGTTTGGACCAGTAAGTTTGTTTTCTTTTAAAATCACAGCAAGTGGGTTGAAAGCCATTTGAAAATCCTAAAAATCACAATGATCAAAATATTAGATTTCAAATATTATTGATTCCTCAAAACAATAAAATTCCGAAATCAACCAACCCCTCAAAACACCGAGAATTTTGTATGCCACTCTGTGTGGACGTATACGAATTCTACATTTGTAAGAGGAGGTTTTACCCATTAATTTTATTATCTTGTCAACCTTACTTTTTGACAAATAAAATTAATAGTTGGTTCCTCTTTGGCCCTACAAATAAAAGCAGTGACTCCTATGGGGAGGATACTTTTATTTGCATCTAAGTGTGCACCATTACACGATACTAAGGGAATTATTTTGGATTATGTGCCTTACCTCTGTGGAAGTACACATGCTCCTAGATAATTTCCTATAACCATTATTTGACCTAGTGATCCGCAAACAAACCCGTCCTCAGGGAGGAAGGCACTCAAAGCCGACACACAAGTTTGTTGCATCACACGTCAAATTGTAATGGAGGTCGTGGGAATTAATTAAAATGTCCCTCTCCCACTTAGTAAATTGAAAATGAGGAATTTTAAATCATACACAACATGCATATAAAACAAATAAGCAATAAATATGGAAAATACAAAATTTTTCCAACTATTATGGCATTGTCCTCCAATATGCATCCCGTCCTGTCGCCACCTCGTCCGCTCCATCTTTTCCCGTGCGTAAGTCACCAAAGAGATCCGAGCTGAGATAAAACTATTTTAATTTACATCCATCGATCCTATACTCCACGAAGGAGTGTACAAATAATCTAGATCGAAAGTAAACTAAAATGAGCGGCTAAACAATGCCAACCCCGAGGATTCAAATAATAAATTTTTACACAGATCCATTCACATACACACACATGGCCATAATAGTTGGATCTTACGCCTGTAACCAAAGAGTTAAACTACGCATATCCTATTATTATCCGGCACATATAATATATGAAAAATGCATAAAAAAATTAACCGAATCCTAAACACACAAAACCGGAAATCGTGGCTCTGATACCACTTGCAGGGAGTTGCTTCGGAGGCTCATTGGCTCCCATGTCCCCGGATTAAAATTTTCACTAATGAAAGAATTAATCCGGATGGGATGAGCTTCCTTAGCACAACCATTTCGTCGTCGTGCTAACAACTTGAGTGGCCGCTTGAACAAACTAGTTGTTCAAGCAACACAACTCTTCTAGTTGGTTAGCCGCGGAAGAGACGACGGACGGATCGCCGATTTTTGTGTTTGTCTTCGGGGTCCATGATTATACAATATATTTACTAATTTACACATGCATAATCAAAACATAAAAGAACAAGCTCAGATCTGTAAATAAAGTTAAAATAACTTTATACCTCACGATCTTCTACCGTATGTCCTATCCTTCTGTGATTTACGTGTGGACGAAGATCCTCCACGAGTAGAAGCCTTCTAGATCGCTTTCTTCTCTACCTTGTCCGCTGTGAACAAAGAGAAGAACTTACAAATACCTATCCTTTCTAGAGCCGGCCACCAAATTAGGAAATTTGGTACAACCGCCGGCCAAGGATCAAATGGATGATGCGCCGGCCACCAAATGAAGGAGAACCGCCGGCGACCTTGGAGAATAGGGAGGAGGATGAGAACCGACCACCAATGGGAGGAGAACCGCTACAAAGGAAGAAGGGAGAGGCCTCTAGGATGGGCGCCGGCCAAGGAATGATCAAAGGAGATGGGCGACGACAATCAACAAGAAGGATGAAGGTTGCCGCCCACTTTGCTTCAAACCCTAGCCGCCCAAAAAAACCCTAGCCGCCCAAAAACCCTAACTCCAATTTGAAATCAATTATTGCCGCCCAAGCCTAAGCCCCCTATTTATAGAATTGGGCTTAAGCCTCCTTTAATCTCCACCGTCGGTTCTAGGGATTTAATCTCCACCGTCGGATCTAGGGTTTTATCCCAACCGTCGGATCTAGGGTTTCATCCCAACCGTCGGATCTAGGATTTCATCCCAACCGTCGGATCTAGGGTTTCATCCCAACCGTCGGATCTAGGGTTTTATCCCAACCGTCGGATCTAGGGATTTAATCCTAACCGTCGATTCTAGGGTTTCATCCTAACCATCGGATCTTAGGGATTTAATCCCAACCGTTGGTTCTAGGGTTTCATCCTAACCATCGGATCTTAGGGATTTAATCCCAACCGTTGGTTCTAGGTTTTGTTTTATATTCTTGGATCTAGACTTCACAAGGATTATATTAGGCTACGATAGGGACCATAAGGAGGAGTTGGGTCTTGGCCACCCGATGGATCGGAACCACACTAACTTGATCCATCAATGATGTTCCATTCCACTAGAGGATCATCATTGAACTACCTCACCAACCCCCATAAATTAATATGGGCTCCATATATTATTTGTACATTAATCTCCCCGTGTTTAAGATATCGAATGTCCGTCAATTAATTGATTTACTGACCATCAATTAATTAACATCTAATTCCTCGAGTAGTACCACTCAACCTTATCATCACGTTGACTAAGTCAACCAGCTGGGTTTACATGATGAACTTTATGAGCTCCTCAAGGGGACATCATCAACCTAATATATAGGACACGGTTTCCTCCTATAATCAACGGCACACCATGTAAATAATATTATTTCCCAACTTACCGGGCATATTGATTTAATCCATCTAAATCTCACCCACTGGTAAATCAAAGAAATAAATACTAAGTACATGTGCCCGTTATTATATCGAGATTAAGAGCATGTACAACATAATATCCGAGGTCCGATTCAATTATGTAGTCAGTACTAAATTGAATCACCTCTATGTCGGTCCAGCTCAATACACTTAAGTGTACCAGTGTAACTCTATGTTCAAGACAAAACAATACCAAGCTACACTACAACCATGCAAATGGTTTGTCCAAAACCATCTTGGTTGTGAGCCTCTACTTATATTTTACAAGGAACTGATAACATGATCTTCTGTGCCACACCAAGCACCATGTTATCTACAATGTAAAATATTAGAAAATATGCACACATATAATAAATATATAAAGTGCAAACAATGATCATGTGATTCTTATTTCAAAATAAAATGTTCATACAAAAAGAGCTAGGCTTTCAGTATACATTCCAACAATATTATCTTGACCCTGCTCTTTTTATCGTATGCTTGATCTTTTACCGTTGGCTATTAACTCCATTGTTGATATCATGTTTATTTTATCATGATTAGGAGTTATACATATAGGTGATGCAAGTAACTTAGAATTTGTTTAAGTTAAGTGCAAATAGTAAAGTCCGGATGACAACCTGATTGTACATTGGGCAAAAAGGTCATCCGTAGGTAGATAATGTCTTTAACCTAGGGTTAGTTCTAGTACCCTTAGGTTGTATGTTACCACCGAACATGTATTGTGTAAATGGTCAGAGGAATGATACTTAGGGTATCTCTATGGATCGGTGGTCCTAGCTTATTATAATCAGATGAGTACGACTCTCTACAGGATAGAGAGTGTGTCCATCAGTTGAGTAGGACTCTCTACAGGATAGAGAGTGCGTCGATTAGATTGGTATGACTCTCTAAAGGATAGAGAGTATTATGATCAGTTGAGTACGACTCTCTGCAGGATAGAGAGTGCGTTGATCTGGTTAGTATGATTCTCTGTAGAATAGAGAGTCTATGGTGGATGTCTGTATGTGAGACATTGTATTCATGCATTTTCATGCACGCTGGGGACGAGGTCTCCCTTGTGGTTGAGAGTGTCGCCAGTCATCCTGCCTCCGTGGTTACTCATAGGAGGAGTCACCCGTGTGAGGGCAGAGCATTGTGGTGCTGCACTCTACCACTATAGACGGTGGTAGTTGGATTTTCGTGTCGTAGTCCTGCGTGTGTGGCACTCGACCACTCATGGGTAGTGACTGTTGGAGTGGCCAACAGCAGGGACCCCCATCGTGTAGCTTGCTCTTTACGCTTATATGCTACTCGATCATACTGCCCACTTGGCCACTCGAGAGTAGTGGTTGGTGTTGAGTTGGGACAGTTGTCATGCTCGAGCCACCGAGGCCACACTGGGGTCGTGGTAGCTTTAGGGTGAGCCGACATGACCATGCATGCTGCATAGCCGTATCTGATGGCGCTTTGCATATTACCTTATATATATACATATATGCATGTATATATATATATATGGATGGTTGAGATTAATATATATATAGATACAGTCTATATATATATGATTATTGTGATGTTGCATTTGTTTTTACTATGCTTGCTGCATTTGGGTGGACATCATATTCATGCATGTTTCTTGCATATGTTATACAGTTGTGTCGGATATTGGTATGTGTTGGATAGACCATAGATACTTTGGCCTGTAGCATGAGTAGATTATGTGTTGGTATTACTCTTTCTATTATATATATGTTGGATATATGTTCAGGTTGGATCAGAGTAGCGTAGCAGACTTCAGGTATGTCTGTATTTTATGTTATTTATTTCAGTTAGACGGTATATGCTTGTATTTATATACTATGCTGATATACCTGTTGTACATCTAGATTATGTTGTCAAAATACATGTGATATTACATATGTACATGTTTTCTATTACCTGCTGAGTTTTACTCACCACCCCCATGGACTCGGTTTTTCGTCCGTCTGTAACAGTGTAGCCGACTTCGTGATGGACTTGGAGCACCGCTGGCTGGCATCATCTCATCTCAACTCCGATAGTCCGGATTTTTGGTGTTCTCATTTGTATTCCATTATGGATTTGTTTTATGTGATGATTGTATTTGTGACTATTGATGTTGTACCCCTTTTTCTTCCTTTCTGGTTTTATTATGGTGTCCTGAGTCGGTGTTCGTCATACTAGTATGCATGTGTGTTGTCGTTTGTGAGATTGTAGTATGTTTCCGCTGTGTCTTGTGTATTTTTTGATTATATATATATATATTGTTGTTATTGTGGGCCTACGGGCCTTGTATTAACCCGAAATGTTGCCACATACAGGGGAGATACCGTCCGTTTGATTTTTCGGCTCTGCATGCTCTCGGGGCATGACAACTTTAGTGGTATCAGAGCCCAAGGTTCTGCGATGCCATACAATGTTGTTTTTGTGTCGAGTCTTGGATTCTCAGGAGTCGATTTATTCGATTTTAGTTTTCTAAGATGAGATGGACAGCGGCCTGAGCTCCAAGCAGCACGAGGTAAGAATTCCTGAAAACCTATGGTTTAGTAGATATTTATCTAAACTTAATCAGTAGGTGTATATAGTAGAGTTATGACACCTGTGTAGACTTGTAGTAGGGTTCGTCCACCGAGGCGACCAACCGGAGTGACCTTTAGGGTTTATACTCTCGGATTGTGTTGGCTATGCATTTAGATGCTTATACCAGGGAATAACCTGTAGTGTGTTGGTTATTATTCGTAATCGTGGTATGAGTTGACCACAGGAATGACCTGTTGAGTCTGTGAGTCTTGAACTTGTGTCGAGGAGGTGATTTACCTCTGAGAGCCGACTGATACCGAGTCGGAAAACAGGGGCCAAGTCGTCACATTTATTATGGAAATCAGTGACTACAGTCTTAGAGATTTCCACTAACTATGCTAGTCAAATCATTACCTGTGGGTAATGAATAGACTTGTAGACTATTGTGATGCAGATAGCGGAAGGCTAGGTTACGGTGTTTCATAGGGATTTTATCCCTGAGTTGTTCGTACTGAGTTGTATAACTTTGAGAGTACTTTTAAGTACTTAACTCATGTTATACCGAGAAAGTAGAGTTATTTGCATACCATTATCGGGGTCAAGCCGGTATTTGGTGATAAATGCAGAAAATAATCTTCGAGAAATAATATATCACTTGATCATGGATTAGTGATGTTGAAAGAGTGTATTTCCCCGTGTCACTTTTAGTGACACATTGTAAGGAATTCTTGAGCTTCAAGAAAAAGGGTGATCGGTTAGTAATAGTATACTGTGCAGAGTCGTGAGACTTGCGGAGGTTACGACCACCTAATAGCTCAAGAAGATGAATGAATGATTTAAGCCACCCAGAGTTATTGACTTATAGTTGGATTAGGATGTCGGGATCTTCTACCAGATCCTGCCGGAAGACGCTGGATTGAGGCAGGAGTTTAGAAATGACTCCGTACAAGTGTTTAAGAGTTGGAGACCGATAAGCAAATATTGCAGGTCAACTTAATAGAGTTAGAAGTCTCCGAATGTTGGATAAAAGGAGCAAGATCGGAGTCAGAGGCCTTGGGGCTACTTTCCGATTATGGAAGACCAACCGCAGATCATCGTAATGTTCTGTGGATATCAAAGAAAATCGTAACAAAGACTCAAGGGATTGTGTGCGCAGAGTGCGGATCACGAAGACATGGGTCGATTATCCATTGGAGCATCTGCTTGCTGAGCAACGCAACCAAGAGGGAAGGTGTACTTAAGACTTGAAGACTATCGATGGTGTTCCGAGGATGATGCATCGCCTCGATACAGAGATCAACATGTAAGATTGGGTTATCTCATCAGCAACAATAACCTACTACCTCGTGCATGGTTGGAGTTCCTGATACTTCCTTCAATAGAGATCGCCATCGGGATCACAGAAGACATCTTAGAAGATTCGCAGACAAACAACAGCTACCTCGGATGTGATTTTCTTAGCCAGAGAGAGAGAGTATACGACGATGGTCGATCTATCTAGATCTATTGCGCGTAGAGATTAAGGATGGGATGTATGATCTATAGGAAAAAATCCTCGATCATTCGTCAGAAATGCGACCGCTTTGTCGCGATCGCTGATCTCGATCTTTCTTCTGAGAAAGGCCGAGACTCGTGGAGCCTTTTGGATCGGATCGAATAATTGATCGCTCGTATTACTCTAGTTTACCCTCGGTTAATATATGAGAGATACTTGTAGTTTCTATCTTTGCCTAGAACATTCTTAGTTTGGATTAAAAAGGGGTCCTTTACATCGACTTGTGGGTCAGTGGTATCTTTACCGTCTGGTGAGATGTGGATCAACAATTAAGAAGTCAAGGGAGGCCCTTAGACTTGGATAGACATATTTTTACGGTAGACATATCCTTACAGATGGTCAAATTGTTGAAAGTATGGTACGATTTGTCTCTCGGATGTGCGTATAATCTGAGAGCCTTTGGATATAATTTCGGATGAACTCCAAGGCTTGCCGTTGCTTAGGCAAGTGGAGTAGGCGATCGAAATGATTGCGAAAATAGTCCAGAATCGAAGATCACACAACGAGTGATATTTTTGTTGGTATCGTGTTGTTAAACACTATAAAAGAATGAGAAGAACATAAGTTGCGATTATAGGAGATGTTGGAGGATATTTATCTATCCCAAGATATTCCTCCTTGAGAAGGATCGAACTCTTTGTTAAAAGAGAGATGGACCTTTGAAAGTATGCATCGATTATCGATGATGGAATCGAGTTATTGTGAAGAATATCCTTCGTTATGGATAAATGATCTATTTAGATCACTAAGAACACTCGTATACTCTAGGTTGGTTTACGATCGAGTGTTGATATTGTAGTGACATGATGTCATACAATTATCATTGTCGTTGAGATGATTATTATATCGTCAGCTTAGAGTAAAGGAAATGCAGGCGTGTAGAGACGACAATTTCATACTTGGTATGAATTGTATGGATTTTGATTAAGTTGCTAGACTAATTAACGATTTAGTCGCCACTGGATTTGAGAATCGTGTCTCCTGATCACGATTGGATTCCTTTGTAGTTGTTGGAGTTGCGTAACTTGGTAACTGTTGATTGTGGTAGTTGGAGTTGCGCACTCGACCACCATAGATGGTGGTTTTCCTTGTATGTTTTGGTTAGTATTGTAGATGTGGATAGAATGTCTTAGCATTACTATACCACAGACTTGTTTGACAAAGATGATGATGGAAATCATTTAGTCGAAAGCTGGTGAGACCAGTTACAAGACCTAGACGGCGGTTAACTTGTACACGAGTATTAGTGAATCCTTCCGGGGTGGATAAAAAGGATGTTCGCAAATGCATCATTTCAGGGATCTGAGCGATTCTGATACAGTTGCATGAGACGTAACTTATGCTTACGTCAGTTAAGGAACTACGAGATAAGCGGTCATACTTATGACGTGGGCTTAGTAGTTATTATCCTGATTAGTAGATGTATGGAGCAGGAATGCGCATTGGGATTTTGGATTTAGCTACTGGATAGCTACTATAGAGTTGTTGGAACTCGAACAATTGCAACAAGGGAGATTGATCGCTATAGTCTTCCATGCACTTACAGAGTGTGTGGTAGAGTGAATTTTGAATGGTTGATGGACTCCTCTTTTGAGAAAATAATTCCCTGTCTCTGATAGGGATAGTGTGTTCCGGACACGCATCCAGTTAAGGAAGAGTTGCTACTGAAAAGCACATCATTCGAGATGGGTTGTGTACCTTGGTGGTACTCAGATGTACCGAGAGTTGAAACGTTTATACTGGTGGAACGGTATAAAAAGAGATATGATAGATTTTGCTGCTCGATGTTTAGTATGCCAGTAGGTGAAGGCTGAACATCAGAAACTTGCTAGATTGCTCTAGAAAATTCCAAATTCCGGAATGGAAGTGGGAGCATATCACTATTGATTTCGTTACGAGGTTGCCTAGAACCCGTAAAAGACATGATGCGATTTGGGTGATCGTGGATCGACTAACCGAATCAGCTCATTTCCTTCCTATTCGTGGGTCGTACTCGTTGGATCGTCCGATAAAGTCAGTGGTCGAAGATTATCGGGATCGCATTGCAGTACTTTGAGTACTATATCCGATAGAGACCCGCGATTTACCTTTTGCGATTTTGGGAGAGTCGTGACGTACTATGGGCACGTAGCTTCGCTTGCTTAGTGCAACATTTCATCCGGATCGATGAACCGTCGAGAGTACCATTCTACATCGAGAATCTTTGAGATCCTTGTTCGTGGATTATGGAGATGTAGCTTATCTGCTGGCTTTACTCTCCGACACTTGCGTAATTCACAACGATTTCCGTTGTTATACCGAGGAAATACGCGGTTGCATGTTGAGCATGATCCAAGGAGGTACGATTCCACTTCACCAACGCCGACCTATAAGGAAATTCGGTCACGAATTCTTGGTCGCAAGGAGCGATAGTAGTGGGACGAAAACCATCCGACTCGTAAAGGTTGGATGACAGCATCATACCGATGAGGAGGCTATGTGGGAGCTGGAAGATATTATCCGAGCTCGATAGTCTCATCTGGTCACTTGAAGAATGTATGTGGTCCTTTCGGAAACTTGCTTGAAGTAAAAATTTTGCATGTTAGTACGAAATTTGGGGACCAAATTTTTATAAGTGGGGGAGAATGTAAAATACGGGAGAAAAAAAATAAATAAAAAAAAATAAAAATATTCCTCTATAATTGATAAAATATCTTGTGGAATTTTTCAGGAATTTTTAGAAAATTTTCTGGATTTAAACGGAGGTCTTATGAATATTTTATGGGGATAAAGTGAATAGACTTTTGTAAAGTCTGTTTAGACTATCTGCTATGAATTTATGGGTTTAATTAAAAACCTTTATATTTTGCCGTTTCCCTTATTTTTCCCAATTGCGCCGTTCCTTTTTCCCCTCCCAATCCTTCCTCGCGATTCCTTTCACCTCCATCGCCGGTCTCTCCCTCGCGCGTCGGCCAGGAGTCACTGTGTCCCATCGTCGCGCCTCCATCGTCGCCTCTCCCTCACGCACCGGTGCCGACCAGGCAGTCGTTGCGCCCCGTTGTCGCGCCTCCATCACCGTCTCTCCCTCGCACGTCGGCCATCAGTCACTGTGCCTCGTCGCCGCGCCTCCATCGTCGCCTCTCCCTCGCGCGCCGGTGCCGGTCAGGCAGTCACTATGCCCCGTCGTCGCGCCTCCATCACCGCCTTTCTCCTCGCCGTGCCTCTTCTGATCCCCATCGCCGTCGCTCCTTTTTTCCTCTGCGTCGAACCACCGGAGCGATCTGTTGCCACCGCCACCTGAGCTCGCTGCGCCGTTGCCGGACTAAGGTTAGGGCGCAATGCTTGACTGGATTTCAGTCGATTACTGCCATTATCGGACAGTGCCGCCCTCTGTTGATCCAAGCAGCAGCGAGCCCTGATCGGCAGGATCTGCGTTTCCATCTTCTTGTTGTGCTCTGTTGATCCAGATGAGGGTTGTGGAGCCGGTGATTTTTCTTCAACTCTGGGGTGAGGATTGTAAGGTGGTTGCAAAGTGGATGGATGCTATCCTTGTAGCTCAATGGCAGACTGGTGGTTAGGGTTGTGATTCGGCCATGGGGGATTGATTGGGAGGGGTAAGTCCTGATTTGGATGTTGTAAAGGTATATCACTAATTAATTGATCAACTGATGTGTTGTTGTTGATTTGGAGATTTGTAGATCAGATCGTAATTGTGTATCAAAAGAAGTTATGGCTAGAGATTGTGATCCATTCCTACGTGCTTGGGGGTGCAAATGAACAAGTATGGATTACGATTGAATCAATCTAATCACCATAGATTGATACTTAAACGGTGGATCCAGAAGCTATGCAATTGAGGATAAGCAAGGTGAGTTAATCTGGATGTTTGTGGATAATTTTGTGTTGATTCAATAATTTATAGCAAATGGAAAGGGGTATGTTGCGATGATTGGGTTAAGTGGATAACTAGATCAATCTAGTTGATCGGGATACGAAGTCATGTAGCATTCGATTCGATCACTTGTTGTAAAATAGAACTTAATATTTGTTCATGTTGTGTGCAGGATGTTGAATCGGGAGAAATTCTTGGACGTGAAGGCAAATGATATTTCCAGGTACTCTACATCATCAGGTGGGTAATTTCCTACCTGGTCCGGGTAGATGTATTGCATTCAGATTTGGTCATAGATATGAGCATGTTAGGTGTTCATATTATCTTGACCCTGCTCTTTTTATCGTATGTTTGATCTTTTACTGTTGGCTATTAACTCCATTGCTGATATCATGTTTATTTTATCATGATTAGGAGTTATACATATAGGTGATGTAAGTAACTTAGAATCTGTTTAAGTTAAGTGCAAATAGTAAAGTCCGGATGACAACCTGATGGTACATTGGGTAAAGAGGTCATCCGTAGGTAGATAATGTCTTTAACCTAGGGTTAGTTCTAGTACCCTTAGGTTGTATGTTACCACCGAACATGTATTGTGTAAATGGTCAGAGGAATGATACTTAGGGTATCACTACGGACCGGTGGTCCTAGCTTGTTATAATCAGATGAGTACGACTCTCTACAGGATAGAGAGTGTGTCAATCAGTTGAGTACGACTCTCTACAGGATAGAGAGTGCGTTGATTAGATTGGTATGACTCTCTACAGGATAGAGAGTATCATGATCAGTTGAGTACGATTCTCTGCAGGATAGAGAGTGCGTTGATCTGGTTAGTATGATTCTCTGTAGAATAGAGAGTCTATGGTGGATGTCTGTATGTGAGACATTGCATTCATGCATTTGCATGCACGCTGGTGACGAGGTCTCCCTTGTGGTTGAGAGTGTCGATCGTCCTGCCTCGGTTACTCATGGGAGAGTCACCCGTGTGAGGCGAGCATTATCTTCGCACTCTACCACTATAGACAGTGGTAGTTGGATTTGTGTGTCGTAGTCCTGCATGTGTGGCACTCGACCACTCATGGGTAGTGACTGTCGGAGTGGCCAACAGCAGGGACCCCCATCGTGTAGCTTGCTCTTTACGCTTATATGCTACTCGATCATACTGCCCACTCGGCCACTCGAGAGTAGTGGTTGGTGTTGAGTTGCGACCGTTGTCATGCTCGAGCCACCGAGCCACAGGGTCATGGTAGCTTTAGGGTGAGCCGACATGACCATGCATCTTTGCATAGCCGTGACCTTATATATATACATATATGCATGTATATATATATATATATATATATATATATATATGGATGATTGAGATTAATATATATATAGATACAGTCTATATATATATGATTATTGTGATGTTGCATTTGTTTGTACTATGCTTGCTGCATTTGGGTGGACATCATATTCATGCATGTTTCTTGCATATGTTATACAGTTGTATCGGATATTGGTATGTGTTGGATAGACCATAGATACTTTGGCTTGTAGCATGAGTAGATTATGTGTTGGTATTACTCTTCTTGTTATATATATGTTGGATATATGTTCAGGTTGGATCGAGTAAGCGTAGCTTGAACTTGAGTATGTCTGCATTTTATGTTATTCATTTCAGTTAGACAGTATATGCTTGTATTTATATACTATGCTGATATACCTGTTGTACATCTAGATTATGTTCTCGAAATACATGTGATATTACATATGTACATGTTTGCTATTACCTGCTGAGTTTTACTCACCACCCCCGCGGACCCTGGGTTTTCTGTCGCCCAGGTAACAGGTAGCCGACTTCGTGATGGACTTGGAGCACCGCTGGCTGGCATCATCTCATCTCAACTCCGAGAGTCCGGATTTTTGGTGTTCTCATTTGTATTCCGTTATGGATTTGTTTTATGTGATGATTTTATTTGTGACTATTGATGTTGTACCCCTTTTTCTTCCTTTTTGGTTTTATTATGGTGTCCTGAGTCGGTGTTAGTCATACCGGTATGCATGTGTGTTGTCGTTTGTGAGACTATAGTATGTTTCCGCTGTGTCTTGTGTAGTTTTTGATTTCATATATATATATTGTTGTTATTGTGGGCCTACGGGCCTTGTATTAACCAGAAATATTGCCACGTACAGGGGAGATGTCGTTCGTTTGATTTTTCAGCTCGGCATGCTCTCGGGGCGTGACAGTCATCGTCATCATGATCGTCATCGTCATCGTCATCGTCATCCTCATCATTGAAATATTCATCTTCATACTCATTCAGTTCACTTGTATCAACGTCTATTACTATGCCACTGGGATCTCATAACGTTGAAATATTATACTCTTCGATATGAAATGTATTGACAACTTCATCTTGTTGATATGCTATGTCCTCCCAATGTTCCTCAATTTTATTACATGCTTTTGTTTTACAAACTGCCCACCAATCACTTTTGTCTCGTCTCAAACTAGGATATGAAGCATAAAATACTTGAATCGCTTGTTGTGCTAATACAAATGGTTCGTACCTCTTGTATATATTTTTTTAGTTAATTTCAACCAAATTAAACTGTGGATGCACCCTCATGCCTTTGATAGGGTCAAATCAATGACACATAAATAAAATAACTCGCAAATCTGAGCCTGGATACGCTACCTCTAAAATTTCATCTAGTAAACCGTAAAATTCATTCCTTGCACCCCCATCAATAGATGACTGAACACAAACTCCGCTATTCATTGTAGTTTTCCCAGTTCCATAAGCTTGAGTATGAAAATTATATTCGTTTATGAAATATGCAGGCCAAGTTTTAACCATTGAATTTGGACCCCATGACAGATTGCGTATTAGGTCTTGCTCAATGTGACCGTGATTATCAAGAACCTAAAGTAAAATAAATATGTGTCATCAGACAAGATTTATCAAATTTACTATCATATACTACTTACATAATTTTTGAACCATTGTGCAAATTCTTCATCATAGAAATTATTAAACTCATGCTCCGGAAGCTCCGAATATAGAGTTTGAAAAATCCTACAATATAATTAAATAAAACATGAATAATATTTTATGATATACAAAATGTTTAATATAACTATTATATACTTACTCGAAATACGACGTTACTTCTGGACAGTTCAATAAAATATATGTATGGGCTGCTCGCCACTCCGGACCAGTTAGGTATCTACTTGTACAAGATCCACTTGGTCGACCAAGATAATTAAAAATTGAGTATGCCCTCAAATTTGGATCAACAAGACCCTCATCGTTTCTTCCTGCTTTTCGACTCTTGCATTGAACGTGAGGTTCAAAGTAATATGATGCAAAAGTTGTAACTTCCTCCACAATATATGCATTAACAATAGAAGCTTCAACATGAGCCTTATTTTTCAATTTTTTTTCAAGTGATAGAGGAATCTAAGAGTAATACAATAAAATTTATTAGAAAATAAATTAGACTAGATTTGACCAAATGAAATAACAATGAGAAAAAAGTAAAAAAAATCACCTTTCAAACGGATACATCCATCAAAATTGAACAGGACCTCCAACTTTAGCCTCATATGACAAGTGAACCAAAAGATGTTCCATTGAATTAAAAAATGTCGGTGGAAATATCCTTTCTAAGTTACACATAATAATCGGAATGTCTCTCTCTAATGTCTCCATGTGTGAATGACTCAGTACTGTCGAGCAAATATCATGAAAGAAAATGCTTAATTCCGTAATTGCACCCCAGACAAAATTTGGTAACAGTTCCTTCAAAGCAATAGGAATTAATCTTTCCATGAATATATGACAGTCATGACTTTTAAAACCCATAAATTTGCATTCCTTCAAATCAACACATCTACCAAGATTTGAGAATAACCATCAGGAAATCTCAATGATTTCAACCATTCACAAACAATCCGTTTCTGATCCTTATTCAATGTATACGCTACTTTTGGTTTTGGTCCCCTACTATTTGCATCAACATCAAGGGTGGCTCATTTACATATAAGACGCAAATCTTTCTTGCATTCAGATTGTCTTTTATTTTTCTAGTTATATCCATCACCATATTTATCAGATTTTCAAAAACATTCTTCTCAATATGCATTAAATCAAGATTGTGACGAATCAAATTACTCTTCCAATACTGTAAATCCCAAAAGATACTCCGTTTTGTCCATTTATGCGTAATTCCATAGTCATATGTTGTGACATTTGGGTCTTCAGTAACAGATGGAAAGTTAAGCACTCTTTGTCATAAAATTTGACCAGGGAATCTCAATGGTGGAGGTGTTCTTTCAATTCTATTATTAGTAAATTCTTCTTTATTTCTTTTGAATTTATGATTTGGCGGTAAAAATTGTCTATGACAATTAAAATAACTCAGTTTCTTTCCGTGTTTCAATCTGAATGACTTTGATCTCTCCATACATATTGGACATCCTAAAATCCCCGCAGTACTCCAATCCGATAACATCCCATAAGCAGGAAAATCATTTATGGTCCAAAGAAGTGTAGCTCTCATTGTGAACAACTGATTAGTATGGACATCATACGTGGAAACACCCACGTCTCATAGTTGGATCAACTCGGCAATCAACGGTTGCATGTAAACATCTATTAACTTCTTCGGATTATGAGGACCAGGCACAATCAATGTTAAAAACATATAAGGTGTTTTCATACAAATATCGGGAGGAAGATTGTACGGAGTTACGATAATTGGCCAGCAAGAATACGTTCTTCCTGATTTGCCAAATGGAGCAAATCCATCAGCACATAGCCCCAACCTGATGTTTCAGGTCTCATTTGCAAACTCAGGATATGTTCGATTAAAATTTTTCCACGCCTCTGCATCATATGGATGACACATTAGCCCATTCTCTGTTTCATGATTTGCATGCCAAGTCATGTGTTCAACAGTCACCTTCGAAGCATAAAGCCTTTGCAATCTAGGAGTTAAAGGCAAATAGAACATTTGTCTGAATGATTTTAATAGCTTATTACGATTTGATCTCGTGGTACTCTTGTACCTGCATTGACTACAGAATTTGCAAGTCTCTAAATTTGTATTATCTCCCCAATATAGCATGCAACCATTTCTACAAATATCAATTCTTTGCACCGGAAGACCCAAATCTTTCACAAGTTTTTTCATACTATAAAAATCATTTGGCATTATGTGATCACGCGACAATACTTCTCCAATAACTTGAACAAAATCATTAAAACATTCTTCGGACACATTATGCTCAGCTTTAACATTCAACAATCTTGCGGTAAGAGATAATTTTGTGTGACTTTCACAACCGGACCATATGGGTTCATCTGCAGCTCTCAATACTTCTTGAAATTTTATATATGGCTCATTGTACACATTTTCATTACCACCAGTAATTTCTACCTCCTCCAACGGTGTTGAATAATTATTATCCATGTGTTTAAATGCTTGAGGATAACTAGAAGTTGTCGTGTTTGGTTCGTTATTCAAATTATGACCAACTGCATCAACTATCATCCTCTGGTACAGATTGAATTGATCGTAATATACTTGCTCTCCACTAACTGTCCTTTGTATGTTTCGTCCAACCTCTTCATCGGATATAAACGGTTCACCATGACAAGTCCAATTATAATAATTTGGCGTAAAACCAAATCTACAAAGATGTTCTCGAACTTTATCACATTAAAAAAATTTACCATTATGATATTTTTTGCACGGACACCTTAATTTATTCCCATCCATAAACTCAACGTTATTATTAGTAAATCTCAAAAAATTTTCCAACCCAATTATAAATTCATCAATTAAACCACGACGTTCTGATAAATTCTTTTTATACATCCAACTTCGTTCTCTCTCCATCGATCCTGTATTCGAAATTATATCAACAACGATTAATTTTCATTTCTTCCAAATTAACTTCATCCATATATATATCAATCTAACCATAAATTTATACTCAACATTAATTAAAATTTTCTAATACTAAATATGATTTTAAGCTCATATTTATCTCACAAATTATAATATCATTATTGATAACAATTAATTAATTAATTAAAATCATTAAAATCAAACATTAAGAATAAAATTATAATAGAATTAATATTATAAACAATAAGCAACATGTGAAATGGAAACAACGAGTGGCTCGTGATGCTCACGTAAGTGACACGTATCCTCTTTCAAAGTAGGATGACCTATGAAAAAATTATGTAGATGACCAATATATGATATATATATATATATATATATATATATATATATATATATATATATATATATATATATATATAATTGACTTAAATAACATAAATCATTGATCACGGAGGACTCAATCGCCACGATCGCAGTCAAGTATAAGCGCGATCTTATGCTACGATCGGTGAGAGCCATCGATCGCGATGGTCAAAGATCGGCGAGTCAAGGCTTATCACCCCATTTCAAGGAGATTGGTGCTCAATTGTGATTGGCTAGGGTTCCTCTCGGGGCTCGCAGGCTATAAAGGAGGGCGAACCACAGCTTCATCATTCGCTTCCGCCTCATGCTACAACTTTTACGACCACGGGCTTCTCTCAGCGTCTGGTCTTAAATTCGCATCGCGTCGGTGCTCTTATTTAAGTTCATTTCGAGCTTTTATCGATCACGAGGGATGTCCCTCTACCTCGAGTTCCTTCTTGTGGCGATTAACTCCTACCGAGCTCGGCGAGTTCGCCAGTACTGTCCTCGCGAGCTTGCACGCTCAAGACCACTAGGGCCAGCGAAAGAGTGGCCAAGACGCTACAGAGGCAAGATAAAAACTTCATTGTCTCTTTTTACTTTACATTTCAGCTGCAATTAATTATCTCTCGAGAAGAGAGAGCGTAAAAAAGGAAAAGGAAGATATTCATCTAGCAGCGTGATCCAACATTAATTTCTTCCAAATTAACTTATCCATATATATATCAATCTAATCATAAATTTATACTCAACATTAATTAAAATTTTCTAATACTAAATAAGATTTTTGTGTAATATTTAATTGCAAATTATAATATTATTTGCAAAACAATTAATCATTGCGATGAATTCAATTACTTAAAATTCAAACATTAAAAATAAAAATTATAACAAAATTAAAAAATACTATAATTAATGTTATAAACAATTGTATTTACATGCTTGCATGGAAACAATTGGATGAGCTCATAAAAATTCAACGAAACAGAGTGAAACCTATGAAAAAATATTGTATTTAGATTACACAATAAATATATATATATATATATATATATATAATTACTTTAAATAATTGTGAATTCACGATGAAAAATAAATTCATTAGACAAATCTAAAAATTGTATATTCTGAATTCAAAAAGCATTATGCTCTGATGACATCTACGAAAATATTTTATGGCAATCACGATTTAAAATGATTGTAATCAATTAATTTTCAATTTCATTATTCTAAATATTCATTTCATTAAAATTTACCGTGAGACATAAAATTCACGCACCAAATTGAGATTTGCAACACTATTCTCTGCAAGTTCGCCGCCAACTTTCATGTAGTGAATTTCACACCTCATGACCTTGCCCCCGCTAGTGTTATGCATGGCCTCTAACCAAGATGTAATGATATGTCCAAAAGGCATGGATTTTCTTTTGGGATAGGACCGTAAGTGACGATGCAGAGAAACATATTTAATGCAATATTGAAATTTAGATGGATAATATGGAGGCTTAAATGATGCGAGCTTCGCTTAGCTTGTCCCTCGTGACTATAGGAAGGATGCAACCTACATGACCTTATATAGGATATTGCCGTGAGCATGGCTAGAGCGTCGACACCGATGTTGTGGTCTCCTATAGAATTTTTCATGAATGTCATTGAGAGAGTAACCTTCAATAGGTTCTTGGATTCTTGGATAAAATTCAAGAGCTGATGTTGAATCTCTACACCCTAAAAATGCCCTAAGAATATCATGAGTGAAGGAGATATCTCTAGCGCTACCCTACTCCTAAATGAGTTGATCCCCATAGGTTAGATTATTGTAAAACTCAACTAAGTCTACATTAATGGCGCCGATCACAAAGACTAGTTTACTAATTTGATAATAATAATGACACCTATTACTTCTAAAGCAACTCCTTGAAAAACTCTTTCTCTAAGAAGCGAAAAGCCATCATCTTGAATTTGTAGTTCATGAATGTAATGCGGAAAATCAATAGAATTCTCCAGGGGTTGTTTCCTCATGATTTCGATTTTAGTTTTCGCTTTTTAGAGATGCAAAAATTAAATGTCCAAAATGTAGAATGAATGCTAATGCGTTTTATGATGAAGGATAAACAATCAATGATTATGGACTATTAATCACGAAAGAAACGGAAGAAGAGAGAAATTATTTTCTTATTCTTCATCGCCAATTTCATGTGATTTTTTGTAGTGGTGAGACCTTTGGCGGTGACACCCTTCAAGTCATGGGACTTGACATTTGGGAAGAAAGGTGGTTTGGCGCCATGTGAGATAGTCTTAGGAGGCGTAAGTCCATTTGTACCTAGCGGATTTAGACACCAGAGCATGACAATAGTAAGAGGAAGCACTTGGAGGTTAGCATATGGATGAACAAGTCATGGATGACTTGGAGGATGCATGGATGAAAGAGTCATGGATGACTTGGAGGATCCGCTAAAGAATGGATGAAAAGTCAGTGGATGACTTGGAGGATCCGATATACCTCGAGGCTAGTAGATGAGGCTAGAAGGCTTGGGTCTAGGCTAATGTCTAGTAATTATGAGGGGCATCATACTTAGGTTCCTCGATGGATGAGGTGAACTTAAGCCAAGTGGTGAGGTCGAGCAGTGTCGGATGCTCGAAACATGTTGTTTGAGGTTTTGCCGATCGATCGGATTCGAGACAACTTGGTGTTTGAAGTTTTATCGACGTCGGTCGATGATATAGGTATTTTTGAATTCCATCAGTATGACGGTGTCGACTAGTTTGTTAGTGTTTATTTCCATTTGTATCGCTAACTCCAAATGTAACCCTTACACCTAGATGTGATTGACCACAATGAAGATAACATCCTTTTAAAACAATTTAACACATTTACCTTAGGTTTGTACTTGTCTCAAGTGATCCAACCAATTTTACTTGGTTGGAATGTCCAATTATGATCTTCGGACCAAGTGCACATAAATTATGCAATGATCTTCTCCATATTTGGTCAAATTAATGATCGTTATCTCGATAACCTCCTTGCCAAGGGATGCAATGAACATTTTGGGTAAGTTGGTTATACCTAAACATCTCACCCCCACCAACTAGAAATACAAAAACAGTTTTGTTAACCTTATAGTTTGTGTGAGATGCTTCCCAAGGTATCCCTGATTTCCATAATTCTTTTTGTTATGGTGAGTTCGTCCTTATGATCATAGAGAGATTCCTCACTCAGTGACACACATGCCTAGTTCCCTTCTCAAGTGACTAAATTCCTTCTCAGAAAGTGACTTAGTGAAGATATCTGCTAGGTTAGATTTTGACTCAATGTAATTGAGTACAACATCTCCCCTAGCTACATGATCCCTAATGAAGTGGTGTCTCACTTCAATGTGCTTTGTCCTTGAGTGGTGGACAGGATTCTTTGTCAAATTGATAGTGCTCGTGTTATCACATAGCACTTGTACATTTTTGTACGACAAACCATAGTCCTCCAATGTATGAGTCATCCCCAACAGTTGTGAAACACTCTCTCCCATGGCGATATACTCAGCCTCAGTCATGGAGAGAACAACGCAATGTTGCTTTCGACTCGACCAACTCACTAGTGAAGAACCTAGGAACTGACATCCTCAACTTGTACTCTTTCTGTCTAACTTGCACCCAGCATAGTCAGAGTCAGAATAGCCAACTAAATCAAATGATTCAGTACGAGGATACCATAACCCAACCTTAATAGTGCCTTTAAGATATCTCATTATTCTTTTTACGACACTTAGGTGAGACTCTTTAGCACATGACTGATATCTAGTACATACACCCACAGGATATAAAATATCAGGTCGATTTGCTGTGAGATACAATAAACTACCAATCATGCTTCTATAATATTTTAGATCCACTGATTTTCCTCCATCATCATTTCCTAGATTTGTGCTTTGTGCCATAGGAGTGGATATCTCCTTTGAATTATGCATATTGAATATCTTCAGCAGATTCATGGCATACCTAGACTGATGGACGTATATACCTTCCATTGTTTGTTCGATGTCAAGTCCAAGGAAGAATGTGAGTTCTCCCACAAGACTCATCTCAAACTCACTCTCCATCTGTCCTATGAACTCGTTCAGATAGTCCTTATTATTTGAGCCACAGATTATGTCATCGACATAAACCTAGGCCACAAAAATATTTTCACCATCTCTTCTTAGAAATAGTGTAGGATCTATCTGACCTCTTTTCAACCTTTTCTCTATAAGAAATGTGGACAGCCTTTCATACCATGCACGAGGTGCTTGTTTTAGCCCATAAAGGTATTTTTTCAGTTTGTACACATGGTCCGAAAAGTCTATACTTTCAAACCCTGGTGGATGTTCAACGTACACTTCTTCCTTAATTACCCCGTTAAAGAAGGCAGACTTCACATTCATTTGATATAGTTGAAGCCTTTATATGCAGCAAAAGCTAGCATAAGCCTTATAGACTCTAGACGGGCTACTGGGGTGTAGGTCTCTTCATAGTCTAACCCTTCAATTTGGTTATATCCTTTGGCCACTAACCTTGCTTTATTTCTTATAATTTCTCCCTTATGATTCATTTTGTTTCTAAACACCCATTTAGTACCAATTATGGAGACTTCTTCCGTTCTCGGAACTAAATCCCATACTTGGTTTCTTTTGAATTGCCCTAGTTCATCTTGCATCTCTAAGATCCAATCAGGATCAAGCAAAGCTTCTTCTATTACCCTTGGTTCAATTTCTGAGATTAGAGCAACTTCAACCCCTTCATTCCTAAAGGATGATCTGGTCCTCACCCCTTGTTGAAGTTCTCCAATAATCTAATCGTGGGGATGACTGACACTTGTCCTACTGGATCTTGGTGCTTGAGATGTTTCAAATACTTGGTCATTTGATACATCTTCAAGCAATGACCCTTGTGACTTAGACTTTTCTTCATCAAACTCGACCTTAACTCCTCCTACTTCAGTGTTCTCTTGTAATTTAATCTTCTCCATTCCAAATTTAATTTCTTCATCACTTCTTCGAGTATTGTCGGATTTTTCACCTTCTTCAAAAATGACATCTTGTGATTCTTCAATTAATTTTGACCTTTTTTTGTAGACTCTATATTCTTTGCTAATAGAAGAATATCCAACAAGAATACCTTCATCAGCTTTAGCAGTGAATATTCCTAAATGATCTTTGGTATTTAGGATAAACACCTTGCAACCAAACACCCTAAGATGCTTAACTGTAGGTGGTTTTCCAAACCAGAGTTCATGAGAGGTTTTTCCTAGAAACCTATGTATTAGCACCCTGTTCTGTACATAACAGGCCGTGCTGACGGCTTAAGCCCACAAGTAGTTTGGAAGAGCATGCTCATTGAGCTTGCTTCTAGCAACTTCTTTTAAGGCTCAAATTTTCCATTCCACAACACCATTTTGTTGGGGTGTTATGGAAATAGAAAATTCGTGCCTATACCCCTTTTCTAAACAGTAGTCCTTAAACCGAGTATTTTCAAATTCTCCTCCATGATCACTCCTAAGGGTTTTTAGTGGTTGTGTTTTTCTAATTTTCAATTCTTTTGCTAAAAGGAATAAAAATTTCAAGAGTTTCATTCTTATGTTTCAAGAAAAATGTCCAAGTGTATCTAGTGTAATCATTAATAATTACCAAGTAATATCTACTATCATTAAGCGATTTAATAGTTCTACAGTCAAAAAGATCTAAATGCAATAAATCTAAAGTAGTAGAAGTACTTACAATGTTTTTGGGCTTGTCTGATGCCCTCTTTTGCTTACCTTTTTGACAGGCATCACATAACCTGTCTTTTTGAAACTTTAGCATTGGCAGCCCCATGACCAATTCCTTTCCGGCTAGTCTTCTCAAATTCTTCAGGTTGACGTGCATGAGCCATCTATGCCATAGCCAAGATTCATCTGTTCTAGACACAAGACACTTGGCAGATAGACTAGTAGCATTATCAAAATATACTTGATATATATTTTCCCATCTAACTCCTACTAGGATGGTAACATCTGAAATGTTGTGCTTTACTAGACATTGAGTTGAATTGAATTCAACCCTATATTCGGCATCACACAACTGACTCACACTTAACAAGTTAAATGACATATTTCTAACAAGCAACACATTCCTAATCATAAAATGCTCTAAAACATAAATATCTCCTATTCCTATAACTTTTAACTTATCACTATTGCCAAATGAAATGGTACCTCTATTTTTGTTTTCTAGCGAGGAGAACAATGATATGTCGTCGGTCATGTATTTGGAGCATCCACTATCTACGAACCAGGTTGATGGACACTCCTCCTCAACTGATGCCTGCTAGACACGAAAGATAAAAGATTTCGAAAACCAAATATTGGGTCCATTAGCTTCCAAAATGTATTTCCTAGGAATCCATGCCTTAGTTGTTTTCTTCCTACTAGGAATTCTAGAAACAAAAGAAATAAAACTATGTTCTTGTTGTTTAGGTCTATAACCTATTCCAGCTTTATTGTAAATAGCTCGTTGTGATTCTAGAATCATATTCAACATTCGAGAACTAGAGATGAACTTCTCAAGAGTACACTTGAGATCATTCACCTGTGCTCTCCGTGTCACACCCCGAGAGCATGCCGAGCTGAAAATAAAACGGACGGCACCTCCCCTGTACGTGGCAACATTTCGGGTTAATACAAGGCCCGTAGGCCCACAATAACAATAACATAACAAATAAAAACACAACAACATAACAAAACACAGCGGAAACTAATACAACGACATACCCATAACCCCACATATACAATACATCCACATCATGCATACCAGTATGACTAACACACCACCACATCTGATACATCGACAAAATCCGAATCTACAAGTCCACAGTTACACTGAAAACTCCAAATACAATACGGTGGGTAAAGCCCAAAACCAATACGAGGCCTCGAGGTGAGATGAGATGTCGACCAGCGTGCTCAGTATCACGAAGTCTTCTACCTATTACAGGCGACAGAAAAACCCGAGTCCATGGGGTGGTGAGTAAAACTCAGCAGGTAATAGAAAAACATGTATATATGCCATATCACATGTATTTTCAACAACATACTCTAGAGGTACAACAGGTATATCAGCATAGTATATAAATACAAGCATATATCGTCTAACCAAATAAACAATATAAAAATGCAGACATACCTGAAGTCTGCTACGCTACTCTGATCCAACCAGAACATATATCCAATATATATATATAACAGGAAGAGTAGATCAACTCACAATATACTCTAGCTACAGGTTAAGGTATCTAATGTACATCCAAACCATACATATGATCAAACTGTCATTATAACAAATGCAAGAGACATGCATGAATATGATGTACACCCAAATGCAACAAGCATAATACAATCAAATGCAACATCACAATAATCATATATATAGATAGACCGTATATATATATATATATATATATACACATGCATATATGTATATATATATGGTAATATGCAAAGCGTCATAAGATACGGCAATGCAACATGGATGGTCATGCCTGCTCACCCCTACTCGCTACCACGACCCCAGTGTGGCCTAGGTGGCACGACATGACAACTGTCCCAACTCACACCAACCACTGCTATAGAGTGGCCGAGTGGGCATTATGATCAAGTAGCATATGATCATAAAGAGCTCGCTACACAACGGGGGTCCCTGCTACTGGCCACTCCGACTAACACTACCAATGAGTGATCGAGTACCACGCACCCAGGACAATTGCACGCAACTCCAACTACCACCGTCTATAGTGGTAGAGTGCGGCTGTGATGCTCTTCCTCACACGATTACTCCTCGGGAGTGCTCAGGAGGCAAGATGGACGACTCTCTCAACCCCAAGGGAGACTATGTCGTCAGAATGCATGCATATGACATGAGTATGCTGTCACTCGTACAACCATCTACCACAGACTCTCTGTTCAACAAAGAGTCGTACCCATCTAATCAATACACTCTCTATCCTGTAGAGAGTCATACTCAACTGATCGACAGACTCTCTATCCTGCAGAGAGTCGTACTCAACTGATAATAACTCTCTCTCCAATAGAGAGTCATACTAAACTGATCGACACACTCTCTATCCAATAGAGAGTCATACTCGACTGATCATAACTTTCTCTCCAATAGAGAGTCGTACTCAACTGATCGATGCACTCTCTATCCGATAGAGAGTCGTACTCGACTAATCATATCAAGCTGGGGCCACCGGTCCGTAGCGACATACTAATCACCCTTCACTTAACCATTAAACAACTCATGGTTGGTAACAGTATGCAACATACGGGTATTGGAAATAAATCCTACATTTAGGACATTACCTACCCATAGATGACCTTTTTCCCAATTTATAATTTGGGTCATCACCCGTACTGACATTTACACCCTACTAATCATCTAAGCCAATTTACATCACATCTATAACTCCAAAATCATGATAGGGTATATGTGATATCAACAATTGAGCATAAATAAATCCAACGATAAGATCAAGCATACGATAATAAGAGCAGGGTCAAGGTAATATGAACACCTAACATGCTCATATGTATGACTAAATCTGAATGCAATATATCTACCCGGACCAGGTAGGAAATTACCCACCTATTAAATAGCTCCGTTAGCTATCCACGCATACAAGCATTTGTCATTAATCAAAGTCCTACAAGACAACATGAACTACTATTAAGTTCTATTATACAACAAGTGATCAAATCGAATGCTACATGACTTCGTATCCCGATCAACTAGATTGATCTAGTTATTCACTTAACCTAATCAAACCTTCACATTTATCCTCATTCAATTAACTACAAATCAATTCACTCCCAATTATCAAGCACAATATCCTACAACATACAACTAGATTTAAATCAATAAACCTCTTAACTACATTCCAACCAATCAATTCAACATACAAACTCACCTCCCTCGGATCATCACCCACTGCCAACCTTCAACATCAAGATGGGTATTCGAAGGAGTTGGCAAATTCGTTGATCTGAGCTCCATAACCACTATGAATCACAATAATGGTATCCTCTCTAAATCAATGGAGTCCAATAGAGAATAACCTATTCAAATTACCCTCAACACCTGAATCAAACAATACCCCTCCAATCACAGCTTTAAATTTCCAATAGAAAATCCATCACATATGACAAAAAATAGGTTAGATCGATCTTACCGGCTCTCTAATCACCACCGGCAACCCTTCTTCATCTCTTGTTCACGGAGCAATCAAATCTCCAGTCAAGCAAATAAATCGTGACACCTTTGTCGTCGGCTCACTACTGCAGCAGCAGCGTCGTCGATCTGCCCGCACGAGGGATCGCTGAGATCTCAGAAGGAAGTGGCATAGCGATGAGATCACCGCGAAATTGCGACGGCATATCCGACCTGGGCGTTGATGGCCAACAAAGGCGGCAACCAGCGATCTGGTGCGTGGTATTGGGGTTGCGACGCGAAGTGGTCTACAGGGCGCGGCGGTCATGGAAGATCGGGGGGCGGAGGTGGGGGGAGTGCAAGCGTGAAGCAGGAGGATCGATTCAGAGACGAGCATCGGAAACTAGGGATCGGGGAAGAGATGTCGATCGGCTCGCTGCTCTGGTAAGGCTCGATGAAGAGGGGAGAAGCGTCGGCGATGCGGATGAGAAGGAGACGGTGATGGAACGAGGAGGGGAAAGGGAGATCGGGATCGAGTGTGGGAATGGGAAGAGGAAGAAACGCTCGCTTCTTTTTAATCTGCGAAGTGAAAACTGAACTGAGACGGTAACGGATGGAAAAAAAGGCTAATGTTAATGGGAAAATGGATCGGGTTTGGATTTAAGAGCTAACGGGTTGGTTTAATCCTGTAACCAATTATCCCTTGGTTTAATTAAACCCAATAGATTTAAACCTAGGTTAGGCTTAAATTAACCCCTAACCCTGCATCATTAAATTTAGTTTATCCCAATATTTTTTTTCCTGTGGTATTTTACATTCTCCCCTACTTAATAAAATTTGGTCCCCAAATTCATACTAGCATGCAAGAAAATTAAATTCAAGCAGGTTTCCGGATGACCACACACATATCTCAAGTGAACAGATGAAGGCATCGAGCTCGGATAGTATCTTCCATCTCTCACGTAGCCTCCTCATCGGTATGATGTTGTCATCCAACCTTTATGAGTCGGATGGTTTTGTTCCACAACTGACACTCCTTGCGACCAGGAATCCACACTGGAATCTTCTCATAGGTTGCATTAGACTGAGGTGGGAGTAGTACCTCTTTCAGAACATGATCAAAATGCGGTACATATTTCCTCAGCATAGAAATATGAAATACGTTGTGAACACCCGCAAATGTCGGAGGTAAAGCCAACCGATAAGCTACACCTCTATAATCCATGACACATGATCTGAATAGATCCTCCAACGTCTAAATGATACACTTAGACTGTTCATCTGTCTGCGGATGAAACGTTGCACTAAGACGAAGCTCTGTGCCCATAGTCTAGTGTAGACTCTGCCAAAATCGCGAGGTAAATCGCGAATCTCTATCCGATATGGTACTTAAAAGTACCCCACGCAATCTGATAATCTTCTAACAATACCACTCTGTCGAACGATCCAATGGGTATGACCCACGAATAGGAAAGAAGTGAGCTGATTTGGTCAGTCGATCCACAATCACCCAAATCGCATCACGTCCTTCTGGGTTCTATCAATCCGTGAAATCAATAGTGATATGCTCCACTTCCATTCAAAATCGAATTTTCTAGAGTAATCCATCGAGTTTGATGTTGACCTTCACCTACTTGGCATACTAAACATCGGCGAACAAAATCTGCTATAACTCTCTTTATACCATTCCACGGTATAAGCATTTTCAAATCTTGATACATCCATAGTACCACCGTGATGCATAGCAAATCCCGAATGATGTGCCTCGTAGCAACTCTTTCTTAAGTGGATGTGTGTCCAAAAGCACATATCCCTATACAGAGGTGAATTTATCTTTCTCAAGAGGAAGTCCACCTACCATTCAAAATCCACTCTACCACACACTCTTTAAGTGCATGGAAGAATATAGCGATCAATCTCACTTGTTACAACTGTTTGCGTACCAGCAACTCTCTAGTAGCTACCACGTAGCTAGTTAAAATCCCATGAGCATTCCTGAGCCATACATTTGTAAATCCAAATAATAACTACTAAAGCCTCATCATGTATATGACAGACTATCTCGTAGTTTCTTAACTGTCGTAGGCATAAGATATGTCTCATTCATCTGCATCGGAATCATTCCGATCCCTGAAACGATGCATCTGCGTACATCATCCTTTTATCCACTCCGGAAGGATTAACTAATACTCGTGTAAAAGTTAACCGCCGTCTAGGTCTTGTAACTGGTTTCACCAGCTTCTGACTAAATGATTTCCATCATCACCTTTGTCAAACAAGTGTGTGGTATAGTAATGCCAAACATTATATCCACAACTACAGTAATAACTACATCATACAAGGTAAACCACCATCTACGGTGGTCGAGTGTGCAACTCCAACTACCACAATCAACAGTGGTCAGGATACGCAACTCCAACAACCACAAATTGATCCAAATCTGTTTAAGATACACGATTCTCAAATCCAGTGGCGACTAAATCATTAATTCGTCTAACAACTTAATCAAAACTCATAAAATTCATACTAAGTATGAAATTATCGTCTCCACACACCTGCATCCCCTTTACTCTACGCTGATGATATATAATCATCACAACGACAATGATAATTGTATGACACCATGTCCCTACAATATCAATACTCCAGTCGTAAATCAATCTTAGAGTATACACAGGTGTCCTTTGCTGATCTAAATAGATCATTCATCCACAACGAAGGATACTTACTTTTAACAACTATTGTATTCCATCATCGATGATCGATGCATACTTTCAAAGGTCCATCTCTCTTTCAACAAAGAGTTCCGGATCTTCTCAAGGAGGAATACTGGGATAGATAAATATCCCTTCCAACATCTCCTATAATCACAACTTACTTTCTTCAAATTCCTATAGTGTTTAACAACACCGATACCAACAAACCATCACCCGGTATGTGATCTTCGATACCAGAACTATTTCTGCAATCATTTCGATCGCATACTCCACTTGCCTATGCAACAGCAAGCCTAGGAGTTCATCCGAATACTCTCAAATTATATGCACATCCGAGAGCATATCGTACCATACTTCCAAAAATTTGACCATCCGTAAGGATATGTCTATAGTAAAAGTATGTCTATCAAAGTTTAAGGGCATCCCTTGACTTCTTACTTATTGGTCCACATCTCACCTGACGATAGAGATACCATCGACCCACAAGTCGATGTATAGGAACCCTTCTAATCCAAACTAAGAATGTTCTAGACACAGATACCTGTAACTACAAGCATCTCTCAACATATTAACCTAAAGGGTAAACTAAAGTAATACCCTGAACGATCAATTATCTGTCGATCCGATCCAAAGGCTCCTATGTCTCGGCCTTTCTCGAAGAGAGAATATCGGATCAATTCGCGACAAAGCAATTGCATTCTGCGATGAATGATCGAGGATTTTCCTAGATCATTCCATCCCATCACTAAATCCTACAAGTTGCAAGCTGTAGAATCGAATAGATCGACCTTCGTCGTATACTCTCTCTCGATACTAAGCAAAACACATATGGAGTAAGCTGCATTTGTTGTTTTTAGTCTTCTACAGATGTCTTCTGCGATCTTTGCATAGATCTCTTCCCTGAAGAGGAAGTATCAGGAACTCCAACCACGCTGAGGTAGTAGGTTGTTCTTGATGAGATAACCCAATCTTCTGTCTTTGATCTCTGTCGAGGCGAGACATCATCCTCCGGAACACCATCGATAGTCTTTGAATCTTCAAAGTACACCTCCTCCTGTCTTGGTTGCTCAACAATAGCAATAGATGAAGCTGATCCACGGATAATCGCCGCGTGTCTTCGTGATCGTGCAGCACATAATCCCTTGAAGTCTTTGTTACGATTTTCTTTGATATCCACGAGAACATCCTGATGATCTGCAGTTGGTCTTCTATAATTAAAAAATATCCACAAGCCTATGACTCCGATCTTGCTCCTTTTATCCAACAGTCGAAGTATTCTGACTCTAATAAGTTGACCTGTAATATTTGCTTATCGGTCTCCAACTCTTAAACCCTTGTACGGAGTCATTTCTAAACTCTTGTCTCAATCCAACGTCTTTTGGCAAGATCTGGTAGAAGATCCCGGCATCCTAATCCACTATAAGCCAATAACTCTGGGTGGCTTAAATCATCCACTCATCTTCTTGAGCTATTAGGTGGTAGTAACCTCTGCAAGTCTCATGACTCTGCAAAGTACACTATCACTAACCGATCACCCTTTCTTGAAGCTCAAGAATTCCTTACAATGTGTCACTAAAAGTGACACAGGGAAATACTCTCTTTCAACATCACTAGACCATGATCAAGTGATACATTATTTCCTAAAGATTATTTTCTGTATTTAATACCAAATACCGGCTTAATCCCGATAATGGTATGCAAACAACTCTTCTTTCTCGGTATAACATGAGTTAAGTACTCAAAAGTACTCTCAAAGTTATACATCTCAGTACGAACAACTCAGGGATAAAATTCCTATAAAACACCGTAACCTAGCCTTCCGCTATCTGCATCAACAATAGACAATTTGTCTTGTCCATTACCCAACAGGTAATGATCTGACTAGCACCGTTAGTGAAAATCTCTAAGGTTGAAATCTCTGATTTCAACCAGAAATGTGATGACTTGACCCATGTTTTTCCCGACTCGATATCAGTCGGCTCTCAGAGGTAAATCACCTCCTCGACACAGGTTCAAGACTCATAGACTCAACAGGTCATTCCCGTGGTCAACTCATACCACGGTTACGAATAATAACCAACACACTACAGGTTATTCCCTGGTATAAGCATCTAAATGCATAGCCAACATAGCAGAGTATAAACCTAAAGGTCACTCCGGTTGGTCGCCTCGGTGGGCGACCCTACTACAAATGCCGCAGTGTCATAACTCTATTGTATACACCTATTGATCAAGTTTAGATAAATATCTACTAAACCATAAGTTATCGAGAATTCTTACCTCGTCTTTGCTTGGAGCTCGTGGCCCGTCCATCTCATCTCAAAAATCCAAAAACCGAATAAATCGACTCCAGAATCCAAGACTCGACACAAAACAACATTGTATGGCATCACGAACCTTAGGCTCGATACCACTAAAGTTGTCACGCCGAGAGCATCGAGCCAAAATCAAACGGCACGACATCTCACCGTGGGCAACATTTCGGGTTAATACAAGGCTCGTAGGCCCACAATAACAATAACATATATAAAAAATAAAAACACAACAACATATATAAACATCGAAAACTAATACAACATACCCATAACCCCACATATACAATACCTCCACATCATGCATACCGGTATGACTAACACACCACAACACATATAGTACATCGACAAAATCCAAATATCCACAACATGTACACTACGAAAACTCCAAATACAATACACAATGGACGGAAGCCCAAAAATACACACGGGAGCCTTGGAGGTGAGATGAGATGTCAGCCAACGATGCTCCAAGCTATCACGAAGTCTTCTACCTGTTACCTGGGCGACAGAAAAACCCAGGGTTCGTGGGGGGTGGTGAGTAAAACTTAGAAGGTAATAGAAAAATATGTATATATGCCATATCACATGTATTTTCAACAACATACTCTAGAGGTACAGCGGTATATCAAGATAGTATATAAATACAAGCATATAGTCTAACCAAATAAACAACATAAAAATGCGGACATGCACGAAGTGCGCTCGCTACTCTAATCCAACCGAACATATATCCAACATATATATATATAGGAAGAGTAGATCAACTCACAATATACTCTAGCTACGGTCAAGGTATCTAATGGTGCATCCAACAACCCATACGATGCTCAGACACTGATCGTATAACAAATGCAAGAGACAAGCAAGAATATGATGTACACCCAAATCCAGCCACCATAATACAATCAAATGCAACATTACAATAATCATATATATATATAGACCGTATATATATATATATATATATATATATATATATATATATATATATATATATATATATTTCTCACCAGCGGCCATATATATATATATATATATATATATATATATGCATGCATATATGTATATATATGGTAATATCTGGTGCCGTAAGATCGGCAATCGACATGCATGGTCATGCCTGCTCACCCCTACTCGCTACCACGACCCCAGTGTGGCCTAGGTGGCATGACATGACAACTGTCCCAACTCACACCAACCAGTGCTATAGAGTGGCCAAGTGGGCAGTATGATCAAGTAGCATATGAGCATAAAGAGCTCACTACACAATGGGGGTCCCTGCTGCTGGCCACTTCGACTAACACTACCAATGAGTGGTCGAGTACCACGCACCCAGGATAACTGCACGCAACTCCAACTACCACCATCTACAGTGGTAGAGTGCAGCAAAACAGATGCTCTGTCCTCACACCAGTTACTCCTCGGGGAGTACTCTGGGAGGCAAGATGACTGACGACTCTCTCAACCCTAAGGGAGACTATGTCGTCAGAATGCATGCATATGACATGAGTATGTTGTCACTCGTACATGTTGGGTTTCCGGCACCGCGGCGTGTGTGTGTTCGATCATGTTTCGTAAACATGAGCACAGCGGAAGTAATAAAAATAATAAATACTCCTATTTATTACAACACACAAAACACACGCATGCTATTACAACAAGTGTAGACATAACCGTAAATTAAAATTTGCAATAAAAGGAAATTAAACTACGTTATACCTTCCGTATGACGTGTAGCGGGAACGGCATCAACCGGAACGATCCTCGTAAGAATCGTCTCTATCCGTATCCACGCCGAGCTTCTCGGGATGACTTCGCTAAGTCACGAGCTTCGTCTTCGTACGGGTTACTAGCCTCGTGTTGAAGACGACGTGATCGAGAGATGATCACGATCCGAATCCAAATTCGGATCCAAAACGAGTTCTCAAAACTCGCTTCTCCGGAGAGGTGTTCGTCAACCGTTTGACGAATCCTTCGTCCTCCACCTCAGAGGATTACCGGAGATCAAATCCCCGGTATGTTAGCCGCTGTCGGAGCACTAACCGTCGTCCAAACAACGCTCCGACGAGAGGAGGAGAAGCTGTCCAGAAAACTGGACAGCTTGGTGGAGGAGTAGGCGCCGGCCAAAACAAGGAGAGAAAAGCCTCACCTTGATGCCAAACCTATAGGAGATCACCGGAGGGTCGCCGGAGGTTCACCGGCTGAAGCTTGGTCGCCGACAACAAGTTGGACGGCGGCACAAGTGGTTGGGCGGCGGCACAAGGCTGTTGGCGCCGAAAACTCCAAGGAGGTGGGCGGCAACTAGCTTTAGGGTTTTGGATGATTAGGGTTTAACAATCCCTTAAGCCCTCTTTTATAGAGAACTAATTCTCTTAATGGTTAATGGATCATATCCATAAAGCCCGTTAACCCGCTCCATTAGGATAAGTTAAAATAAACCAAACCATGATGGTTTATTTTAAGTTAAAACGAACCGAACCAACCTTTGGTTCATTCGTTTAATATAAACCAAACCCTTTGGTTTATTCTCATCCATTGGATTAGAACCAAACCATTTTGGTCCATCCATTATGTCTTCATAAGACACTGCCCATCCACGCTTCCATTGCGGTGAAACAATTTCATGCTCGCTTTATGTTTGGTCCAACCAAACATAGTTTCTCTCGGTCTGAGAATCCCATTCTCAAGCTCGTTTTAAATCCTTTGGATTACACTCGTTGTGCGTGTGACCAAATAGGTTCTCGGTTTATATTGGCAGTCTATAATTAACCATTAATTATAGAACGATCATGAGTGGCACCTAGTAGTACATCATGATCCCCAATTAACCGAAAAGATCAACAGTTGATCCAGAACTATTTCTGAAATCCTTCAGCAGCTCGAATGAATCGTGCCCCATTCCCTTCACTCATCTTATACCCACTTGGTTCAGGACATGGTCTATTGTGTCAGTCCCCACTAGGCTGACTACGTCACACCTAGCCCAAGTATCATTTCCTCGTCCTCAGTTCTAGTTACTCCACATGTATCGAAGAGTACCTTACTCTAAACATGTAATGCTTTGGCCAAAGACTTTAGTAACAATCCGACGAGAGGCCATGGGTATACATCTCCTCGCAAGGAGTGGTGAATCCTTTATAGGCTATTCAAACACCTTCGATCACTTCGACTTATACCCAATCATCCCGGGTCCACATCTCCTTAGAGATGTTTGCTTAAGATGTCAAAGCATAATTCTCCATGATCAAGATGACTTGAATACCGCAAGTCAAAGGAACATCGCACTTAAGCCACAGTAAGAACTTCATTGACATATCTATATATGCAGAGAACCATATGAAGTCTTACGGCTGGTCACTCCAATGAACTAGTTACCATAACTAGCATCCACGATTAACTCGGACATCACTATGTCTCGGCCCGGTGAGAATCACCGCTTGGATACACCAAGGAGTATACCTCGTGCTAGTCTCAGCAATAATTGATGGTGTCGATCCATCAATTCATCGACTAGGGATAATTAGATACATCACAATTACACATGTAGAGATACTCACTAGTTGTGATCCAATCACAAATTCTCTCATCTTTGTGAATAAATGAGTCGTGGACATTGATAAATGAGTTTAAGATCAATCAAATACATAAAACATGTATACTCAAATAGTGAATCTTCATTTATCATATAAATGGTTCATACATAAGGCGATTGCCTTAGGACATCTCTCATATATTACTAACAGACTCCCACTTGGCCTAATGCCAATCGCTACGGTATCCAATACCATAAGCACCAACATGACCCTCAAACTTACTTTGAGGTAATGCTTTAGTCAAAGGATCCACTAAGTTCCTTTCAGTGGGAATTTTCTCGATTTGTATTTCGTTCCTACTAATGATCTCTCTGATAAGATGATAGCGACGAAGCACATGTTTGGATCGTTGATGAGACCTTGGCTCTTTCGCCTGTGCAATTGCTCCATTGTTGTCGCAGTAGACCGGTATTGCTTCAACAATGGCCGGAATCACACCAAGTTCATGAACGAACTTCTTGATCCAAACCGCTTCCTTTGTCGCCCAAGGCGCAATATATTCTCCACCTCATGGTAGAATCCGCTCTGATCTCTTGTTTGGAACTTTTCCAACTCACTGCGCCCCATTCAAGGTGAACACGTATCCAGACTGAGACCTGGAATCATCCTTGTCTGTCTGGAAGCTGGCATCCGTATACCCGCGTATCACCATGTCCCCTTCTCCATATATTAGGAACACATCCTTAGTTCTTCTCAAGTACTTAAGGATCGTCTTAACAGCCGCCCAATGATCCATTCCTGGATCGGACTGGTATCTGCTCGTGACACTCAGAGCATACGATACATCGGGCCTTGTACATAACATAGCATACATGATAGATCCTATTGCGGATGCATAGGGAATCTTACTCATGCAAATCCTCTCGTCTTCTGTGCGCGGACACATAGACTTCGAAAGGTGTACCCCATGCCTGATGGGCAGATAACCTTTCTTGGATTCCGACATGCTAAACCTCTTTAGCACTCGGTCTATATATGTAGACTGCGAAAGACCAAGCAACCGTTTCGATCTATCTCTAGAGATCTTAATCCCAAGGATGTAGGTTGCTTCTCCCAGGTCTTTCATGGAGAATGTCTTGGATAACCAAACCTTAACTGACTGTAAGATTGACACATCGTTTCCTATAAGTAATATGTCATCGACATACAATACTAGGAACACGACTGCACTCCCACTAACCTTCTTGTACACACAAGGTTCGTCTGGATTTTGTGAGAAATCAAACTTTTTGATCGTCTCATCAAAACGGATATTCCAGCTCCTGGATGCTTGCTTCAATCCATAAATGGATCGTCGCAACTTGCATACCTTGGTTTTATCAACCGATGTGAAACCCTCAGGCTGTATCATATACACGTCCTCGAGCAAGTTTCCATTAAGGAAAGCTTTTTTCACATCCATTTGCCATATCTCATAATCATAATGAGCCGCTATGGCCAGGAGCATCCGAATGGATTTAAGCATAGCTACAGGCGAATAGGTTTCGTCATAATCAACACCTTGCTTTTGACGATATCCTTTCGCCACCAATCTAGCCTTATAGGTAATCACATTACCATCCATGTCGGTTTTCTTCTTGAAAACCCACTTGCACCCTATAGGCTTTATGCCTTCAGGTGGGTCAACCAAGTTCCAAACTTGGTTTTCGTACATGGAATCCATTTATGACTTCATGGCACCAAGCCACTTATCCCTTTCTGAACTTGTCAGTACTTCTTCATAACCGTAGGCTCCTCATCATCAATGAGTAACACGTCGTTCGATTCGCTACGAGAAATCCATATATCTCGTGAATATTCGTGTTCTGCGGATCTACGAAGATGTGGGTGTTACAATAGGTCCGGATTGCTCATCACTATGAGTTGCACTTGTTGTGCTTCACTGTATCTCATTAATGTCTATTTGAGTCTCTCGAGCCTCCTCAAGCTCAAATCCCCACTGTTTTCTTGCAAGAGAAACTCTTTCTCTAGAAACACAGCATGCCTTGAAACAAACACCTTTTGTTCCAGAGGATGATAGAATTGGTAACCCCTTGTTTCCTTAGGGTATCCAATAAATAGACATTTATCAGACTTAGCATCCGATTTATGCAATCATCCGCTTCACATAAGCGATGCTTATCTTCAAGTAAGATACATGAGGTTTCTTACCATTCCATATCTCATATGGAGTAGTTGAGACTACTTGGTAGGCATTACATTTAACAAACAAGTATCGATATGCATAACTCCAAAAGGACTTGGGAAGAGTTGCATGATTCATCATTGACTGACCATGTCCAACAAGGTCACGCTGCCTCTCGGATACACCATTATGTGGTGTATAGGGGAGTCCATTGAGACAATATGCCATTGTCTCTTAGATAATCAAGAAACTCTTGACTTAAGTATTCACCACCTCTCGATCCGATCAAGTATTTTAATACTCTTGTCATGTTGTTTCTCTTCATTTCTGAATTCTTTGAACCTTTCAAAGGCTTCAGACTTGTGTTTCATCAAGAACACATACCCAAACCGTGAGTGATCATCGGTGAAGGTAATGAAGTAGCTATAGCCTCCTAATGCTTGAGTTGACATAGGTCCACATACATCAGTATGTACTAAACCTAGTAACTCTCCCACTCGTTCACCTTTTCCAGAAAAAGGTAACTTAGTCATCTTGCCTTTTAAGCATGATTCGCATGTATCGTATGAATCCAATTCAAACGATTCCAGAATTCTACATCGGTGTAATTCGGACATGCGTTTCTTGCTTATATGGCCAAGACGACAATGCCACATATAGGAGTCTATGTGATTATCCTTTCGAGCACGCGTGTTGCTCGCTTCGATATTGAAAATGTCACTGGATACGTCCAACGTATAAATGCCATTACTCAAAGTTCCAGTTCCATAAAGTACGCCATTCAAAGTTATGTAACAACAATTGTTACTAAACGTCAAATGGAAACCATTTCTCTTTAGACAAGAAATAGAAATGATGTTCTTTATCAACGAAGGAACATAAAAGCAATTGTCCAGTTCTAAGACAAGTCCACTAGGAGCTTGAAGAATAAGTTCGATGGCACTATGAACCTTTGCTCCATTGCCAACTCGCAAATTTGACTCCCCTCGACAAGTCTTCTATTCCTTAGCCCCTGTATGTCATTACATATATGTGAGCTACACCCAGTATCCAATACCCAAGTGTCTAAGGAAATAGAATGACAATCAATAACGAAGATACCTGAAGAGGATGGTGCATCGGATGCCTTCTTCTTCTTCATGGACTCAAGATAAATCTTGCAGTTTCTTCGCCAGTGGCCTTCCTTGCCACAGTGATGGCAAGTGCCCTTTTGCGTTGGTTCCGCCTTCTTTGCCTTTTTCTTTCCTTTCTTCTGTTCTTTTGCCTTCCTCTTAGAACCTTTCTTTGAGGAATCAACTAACAGAACCGCCTTCTCCTCATGCTTCACAGAAGGCTCCACAGTCTTCAGCATATTGAGGAGCTTGGGAATGGTGGATTCCAATTTGTTCATCCGATAGTTCATCACAAATTGCGAGAAACTCTTGGGCAAACAATGCAAAATTAAGTCAATACTTAACTCATGATCCATCACAAAACCGAGGGTAGCTAGCCGCTCGATGTACCCGTTCATCTTTAGCACAAACTGTGTTGGGTTTCCGGCACCGCGGCGTGTGTGTGTTCGATCATGTTTCGCAAACATGAGCACAGCGGAAGCAATAAAAATAATAAATACTCCTATTTATTACAACACACACAACACATGCATGCTATTACAACAAGTGTAGACATAACCGTAAATTAAAATTTGCAATAAAAGGAAATTAAACTACGTTATACCTTCCGTATGACGTGTAGTGAACGACAACCGAACGAGCGATCCTCGTAAGAATCGTCTCTATCCGTATCACGCCGAGCTCCTCGGGATGACTTCGCTAAGTCACGAGCTTCGTCTTCGTACGGGTTACTAGCCTCGTGTTGAAGACGACGTGATCGAGAGATGATCACGATCCGAATCCAAATTCGGATCCAAAATGAGTTCTCAAAACTCGCTTCTCCGGAGAGGTGTTCGTCAACCGTTTGACGAATCCTTCGCCCCTCCACCTAGAGGATTACCGGAGATCAAATCCCGTAAGTTAGCCGCTGTCGAGCACTAACCGTCGTCAAACGACGCTCCGACGAGAGGGAGAAGCTGTCCAGAAAACTGGACAGCTTGGTGGAGGAGTAGGCGCCGGCCAAAACAAGGAGAGAAAAGCCTCACCTTGATGCCAAACCTATAGGAGATCACCGGAGGGTCGCCGGAGGTTCACCGGCTGAAGCTTGGTCGCCGGCAACAAGTTGGACGGCGGCACAAGTGGTTGGGTGGCGGCACAAGGCTGTTGGCGCCGAATTCACCAAGGAGGCAACTATGTGGCCAAAAATAGATTAGGTTTAGGGTTAGGGTTTAATCCCTATTTTATAGAGAACTAATTCTCTTAATGGTTAATGGATCATATCCATAAAGCCCGTTAACCCGCTCCATTAAGATAAGTTAAAATAAACCAAACCATGATGGTTTATTTTAAGTTAAAACGAACCGAACCAACCTTTGGTTCATTCGTTTAATATAAACCAAACCCTTTGGTTTATTCTCATCCATTGGCTTAGAACCAAACCATTTTGGTCCATCCATTATGTCTTCATAAGACACGGCCCATCCACGCTTCCATTGCGACTGAAACAATTTCATGCTCGCTTTATGTTTGGTCCAACCAAACATAGTTTCTCTCGGTCTGAGAATCCCATTCTCAAGCTCGTTTTAAATCCTTTGGATTACACTCGTTGTGCGTGTGACCAAATAGGTTCTCGATTTATGTTGGCCGTCTATAATTAACCATTAATTATAGAACGATCATGAGTGGCACCTAGTAGTACATCATGATCCCCAATTAACCGAAAAGATCAACGGTTGATCCAGAACTATTTCTGAAACCCTTCAGCAGCTCGAATGAATCGTGCCCCATTCCCTTCACTCATCTTATACCCACTTGGTTCAGGACATGGTCTATTGTGTCAGTCCCCACTAGGCTGACTACGTCACACCTAGCCCAAGTATCATTTCCTCGTCCTACGGATTCTAGTTACTCCACATGTATCGAAGAGTACTTTACTCTAAACATGTAATGCTTTGGCCAAAGACTTTAGTAACAATCCGACGAGAGGCCATGGGTATACATCTCCTCGCAAGGAGTGGTGAATCCTTTATAGGCTATTCAAACACCTTCGATCACTTCGACTTATACCCAATCATCCAGGGTCCACATCTCCTCGGAGATGTTTGCTTAAGATGTCAAAGCATAAGTCTCCATGATCAAGATGACTTGAATACCGCAAGTCAAAGGAACATCGCACTTAAGCCACAGTAAGAACTTCATTGACATATCTATATATGGAGAACCATATGAAGTCTTACTACCGTCACTCCAATGAACTAGTTACCATAACTAGCATCCACGATTAACTCCGACATCACTATGTCTCCGGCAAATAGAATCATTTGCTTGGATACACCAAGGAGTATACCTGCTAGTCTCAGCGAATTGATGGTGTCCGGATCCATCAATTCATCGACTAGGGATAATTCCGATACATCACAATTACACATGTAGAGATACTCACTAGTTGTGATCCAATCATAAAGTCTCTCATTCTTTGAATCGTATCGTGGACATTCAGTAAATGAGTTTAAGATCCAATCAAATACATAAAACATGTATACTCAAATAGTGAATCTTCATTTATCATATAAATGGTTCATACATAAGGCGATTGCCTTAGGACATCTCTCATATATTACTAACAAACTGTACTACAGACGAACCTTCTTGCATCTTCGTGGTGAAGAGGAGCCTAGAGACCTCGAACCTTTCGGATCTCGCTTGCTCATCGAACAACTCATGAAGATGGAAGACCATAGTGTTAGCATCCATATGCTCATGCTGGTTTCTGCAGCTCAGGTACCATCGCCGCTAGCATGATGCAACTCGCCATTTCGAATCGCCACATGCTTACGATAGACCAACATTTGGCAGGTTGCATCGTCCTTAGGACGGTCAGGAAGAGGCTCTTCAAGGACATATGCAAGCTTTTCCGCCTTGAGAACAATTCTCAGGTTTCTAAGCCAGTCCAGGAAGTTAGGCCCAGTCAGTTTGTTCGAATCCAAAATAGTGCGCAAATTCAAAGACGTCATGATCAATTTATTGACCTAGAAATACAAAACGAGCATATATGAGAAAATGATTTTAAAATGCATCAATATACATTTATAAATCCCATTCATTTTTTTGAATTTCAAAAACCCCAAAATCACTTCGGGAGATTGTAGGTCCATCTCCGAATGGGCTGATATCCATCATAGTTATGAACAACCTTGGAGAGAGTCCAACAAGCCATTCATAACTACGACGGTAGGTATCATCTATACCGATTGCATATTCCGTATATGCAACTATCACAATGTGTTATCAACTAATTGAATGTTCACACATACATCGGGTTGTTAACACATTAACAAGTATGCATCATATGCATAGCACCCAACTTCACCTCCCTTTACATCGACCTTGGAGAGAGTCCAACAAACCGATGCTCGGGTTAAAGCCAACCCATTAATCGGGACATAGTTTTAATATGGTTAGGCGCATTCAACCAATTAGCCCAGCTTGGAGAGAGTCCAACAACCAAAGCTAACGATTGACCTCGACTCTTACCATATTAGTATTAAACTATTCCATGGTTTGAACATATTGAGTTGAGTCGGGCTTGAGAGAGTCAACAACCCAAACAAGAAACTCTGGTTCTAACCATATTAATGGAAGGTGTAGGCTTTAATATTGATTAAGGGTTTTATGTCTCATCCTCTTTGCATGCAAATAACTATTATCTACATGGCATGGCATACATGGCATACATCTACATGTCACGACACGCATGGCATAATGTTATGCATCTAATGCAATTACATGGCATACAATTATGTCATGTATATAATTTCCTTATATGTCATAACTATTTATGGAAATAAAATATGTTTAAGATTTGATTCTCCAAATCAAATCATAATTAAATTAGGAAACAAATTTCCAAATCTAATCACATATTTTATTCATGGAATTATTTGATTAAGGAAAATCTATTTAGGAAACCAATTTCCTAAATCTTTAAAACTACTTATGGAAATAAAATATTTTAAGATTTGATTTCCCAAATCAAATCATGATTAAATTAGGAAACAAATTTCAGAATCTAATCAAATATTTTATTTATGGAAAATATCAATTTCCATAAATACTTCCAACTTTCCAAAAGTGGAAGATTTCCATAAATACTTCTAGACTTTCCAAAATTGAAAAATTTCCATAAATACTTCAAAATTTCCAAAATTTAGAAAATTTCCAGAAATACATTATGACTATCATAAACCATTTTACGATTATGTGAAACACAACTGAGCTCTGATACCCTTTGTTGGGTTTAAGCACATGGCGTGTGTGTGTTCGATCATGTTTAAGTAAACATGAGCACAGTGAAGCAATAAAAATAATAAATACTCCTATTTATTACAACACACACAACACACGATGCTATTACAACAAGTGTAGACATAACCGTAAATTAAAATTTGCAATAAAGGAAATTAAACTACGTTATACCTTCCGTATGGCGTGTAGCGGAAACGGCATCAAGCGGAGCGATCCTCGTAAGAATCGTCTCTATCCGTATCCACGCCGAGCTCCTCGGGATGACTTCGCTAAGTCACGAGCCGTCTTTAAATGCGGGTTACTAGCCTCGTGTTGAAGGCGGCGTGATCGAGAGATGATCACGATCCGAATCCAAATTCGGATCCAAAAGCGAGTTCTCAAAACTCGCTTCTCCGGAGAGGTGTTCGTCAACGTTTGGCGAATCGCCTCCTCCACCTCAGAGGATTACGGAGATCAAATCCCGGTAAGTTAGCCGCTGTCGGAGCACTAACCGTCGTCAAGCGGCGCTCCGACGAAGGAGAAGCTGTCCAGAAAACTGGACAGCTTGGTGGAGGAGTAGCGCCCGGCCAAAACAAGGAGAGAAAAGCCTCACCTTGATGCCAAACCTATAGGAGATCACGGAGGGTCACGGAGGAAGCTTGGTCGCCGGCAACAAGTTGGACGGGCACAAGTGGTTGGCGGCACAAGGGTTGGCGCCAAAAACTCCAAAGGAGGTGGCGGCAACTAGCTTTAGGGTTTTGGATGATTAGGGCTTAACAATCCCTTAAGCCCTCTTTTATAGAGAACTAATTCTCTTAATGGTTAATGGATCATATCCATAAAGCCCGTTAACCCGCTCCATTAAGATAAGTTAAAATAAACCAAACCATGATGGTTTATTTTAAGTTAAAACGAACCGAACCAAACTTTGGTTCATTCGTTTAATATAAACAAAACCCTTTGGTTTATTCTCATCCATTGGATTAGAACCAAACCATTTTGGTCCATCCATTATGTCTTCATAAGACACTGCCCATCCACGCTTCCATTGCGACTGAAACAATTTCATGCTCGCTTTATATTTGGTCCAACCAAACATAGTTTCTCTCGGTCTGAGAATCTCATTCTCAAGCTCGTTTTAAATCCTTTGGATTACACTCGTTGTGCGTGTGACCAAATAGGTTCTCGATTTATGTTGGCCGTCTATAATTAACCATTAATTATAGAACGATCATGAGTGGCACCTAGTAGTACATCATGATCCCCAATTAACCGAAAAGATCAACGGTTGATCCAGAACTATTTCTGAAACCCTTGATGCTCGAATGAATCGTGCCCCATTCCCTTCACTCATCTTATACCCACTTGGTTCGGGACATGGTCTATTGTAGTCGATCCCCACTAAGTGACTCGTCACACCTAGCCCAAGTATCATTTCCTCGTCCTCACATTCTAGTTACTCCACATGTATCGAAGAGTACCTTACTCTAAACATGTAATGCTTTGGCAAAGACTTTAGTAACAATCCGACGAGAGGCCATGGGTATACATCTCCTCGCAAGGAGTGGTGAATCCTTTATAGGCTATTCAAACACCTTCGATCACTTCGACTTATACCCAATCATCCCGGGTCCACATCTCCTTAGAGATGTTTGCTTAAGATGTCAAAGCATAAGTCTCCATGATCAAGATGACTTGAATACCGCAAGTCAAAGGAACATCGCACTTAAGCCACAGTAAGAACTTCATTGACATATCTATATATGCAGAGAACCATATGAAGTCTTACGGCTGGTCACTCCAATGAACTAGTTACCATAACTAGCATCCACGATTAACTCCGGACATCACTATGTCTCCAGCCAGTGAGAATCAGCTGCTTGGATACACCAAGGAGTATACCTCGTGCTAGTCTCGACAGAATTGATGGTGTCCAAATCCATCAATTCATCGACTAGGGATAATTCCGATACATCACAATTACACATGTAGAGATACTCACTAGTTGTGATCCAATCACAAATTCTCTCATGCTGTGAATCGTATCGTGGACATTCAGTAAATGAGTTTAAGATCCAATCAAATACATAAAACATGTATACTCAAATAGTGAATCTTCATTTATCATATAAATGGTTCATACATAAGGCGATTGCCTTAGGACATCTCTCATATATTACTAACAGTACAACCATCTACCACAGACTCTCTGTTCAACAAAGAGTCGTACCCATCTAATCAATACACTCTCTATCCTATAGAGAGTCATACTCAACTGATCGACGAACTCTCTATCCTATAGAGAGTCGTACTCAACTGATCATAACTCTCTCTCCAATAGAGAGTCGTACTCAACTGATCGACGCACTCTCTATCCAATAGAGAGTCGTACTCAACTGATCATAACTCTCTCTCCAATAGAGAGTCGTACTCAACTGATCGACGCACTTTCTATCCGATAGAGAGTCGTACTCGACTAATCATATCAAGCTGGGGCCACCGGTCCACAGCGACATACTAATCACCCTTCACTTAACCATTACACAACTCATGGTTGGTAACAGTATGCAACATACGGGTATTGGAAATAAATCCTACATTTAGGACATTACCTACCCATAGATGACCTTTTTCCCAATTTATAATTTGGGTCATCACCCGTACTGACATTTACACCCTACTAATCATCTAAGTCAATTTACATCACATCTATAACTCCTAAATCATGATAGGGTATATGTGATATCAACAATTGAGCATAAATAAATCCAACGATAAGATCAAGCATACGATAATAAGAGCAGGGTCAAGGTAATATGAACACCTAACATGCTCATATGTATGACTAAATCTGAATGCAATACATCTACCCGGACCAGGTAGGAAATTACCCACCTGTTAAATAGCTCCTCTAGCTATCCACGCATACAAGCATTTTTCATTAATCAAAGTCCTGCAAGACAACATGAACTACTATTAAGTTCTATTATACAACAAGTGATCAAATCGAATGCTACATGACTTCATATCCCGATCAACTAGATTGATCTAGTTATTCACTTAACCTAATCAAACCTTCACATTTATCCTCATTCAATTAACTGCAAATCAATTCACTCCCAATTATCAAGCACAATATCCTACAACATACAACTAGATTTAAATCAATAAACCTCTTAACTACATTCCAACCAATCAATTCAACATACAAACTCACCTCCCTCGGATCATCACCCACTGCCAACCTTCAACATCAAGATGGGTAACCGAAGGAGTTGGCAAATTCGTTGATCTGAGCTCCATAACCACTATGAATCACAGTAATGGTATCCTCTCTAAATCAATGGAGTCCAATAGAGAATAACCTGTTCAAATTACCCTCAACACCTGAATCAAACAATACCCCTCCAATCACAGCTTAAATTTCCAATAGAAAATCCATCACATATGACAAAAAATAGGTTAGATCGATCTTACCAGCTCTCTAATCACCACCGGCATCCCTTCTTCATCTCCTGTTCACGGAGCAATCAATTCTTCAGTCAAGCAAACAAATTGTGACACCTTTGTCATCGGCTCACTGCTGCAGCAGCAGCGTCGTCGATCTGCCCGCGCGAGGGATCGCTGACATCTCGGAAGGAAGTAGCACAATGATGAGATCACACTAGCCAAGGGCTGCGCTGGCCGCTGGCAGATCCGGCCCTGGAGCGTCGATGGCTAACAGGGGCAGCGACCACTGATCCTGGTGTGCATGAAGCGCCGGGGTGGCGGCACGCGAAGTGGTCTGCCCGGGGCCGGCAGCGGTCGTGGAAGATCGGGGGGGGCGACGGTGAGGTGGGGAGGGCAACGCGCGAAGAACCGAGAGGGATCGGTTCAGCGGCCATAGCATCAGAAACTAGGGATCAGGGAAGAGATGTCGATCGACTCGCTACTCCGGTAAGGCTCGATGAAGAGGGGAGAAGCACCGGCGATGCAGATGAGAAGGAGACGGTGATGGAACGAGGAGGGGAAAGGGAGATCGGGATCGAGTGCGGGAATGGGAAGAGGAAGAAACACTCATTTTTTTTTTAATCTGCGAAGTGAAAACTAAAGTTAGATGGTAACGGACGGAAAAAAAATGGCTAACATTAATGGGAAAATGGATCGGGTTTGGATTTAAGAGCTAACGGGTTGGTTTAATCCTGTAACCAATTAGCCCTTGGTTCAATTAAACCTAGATCCAAATAATTAAACCCAATAGATTTAAACCTAGGTTTGGCTTAAATTAACCCCTAACCCTGCATCATTAAATTTAGTTTATCCCAATATTTTTTTTCCTGTGGTATTTTACACTCAGAGCTCTATTTTCATCCATAATTACATCAAATTTGGAGGTGTTAGCACTAGATTCTACCGCATGCTCCTTAAGATTCTTAAAATGTCCAAACTCAGATTTCAAAGTTTTGATTCTACATTTTGATTTTTCTAGCATGCCAGTCAAATATGCAATAGTTTTATAGCAATCTCTAAGTTCCGAATTTACCTGACCATCATCCGTCGATGATGATTCTGCCTCTGAGTTTGAATCTGTTCCGGAGTCCTCCAACACCATCAGAGTAGTGTGTCATCTAGCCTTGTCTTCTTTGTCTTCTTCTAATGATCCGGATGATGACTCATCCCATGTGGTTCTCCTCTTTTCTTCCTTCTTCTTGAGACGAGGACATTCATTTCTGAAATTTCCTTTCTTGCTGCATTCATGACAAACTACATTAGTTTTATCAATTACATTATCAACTTGCTTTCCTTTCTTTTTGTTGAATCTTCTACTCCCCCTCATCATTTTCCTCACGAAGTTGGCCATCTCGCTGGAAGAGGACTCATCATCTCCATCTGATTCTGTGCCTGAGGATGAAGACTGCTCCTTCTTATTCTCCTTCTTTTTCTTTCCCTCATTGTTCTGATCACCTACAAACAAAGCCATATCTTTCTCTTTTTGACCTTTATTAGCCTGTTCATGTAATTCCATCTCACAAAATAGTTCATCTATTTTAACAGTTGATAAGTCCCTTGATACCTTATAGGCATCCACCATAGATGACCATAAGATATTTCGGGGAAACGATTTAAGCACATACCTAATCAAATCTCGGTTCTCAACACTCTCTCCAATAGAGTGGAGATCGTTAAGCAACTCCTTGAATCTTCTATGAAGCTCACTGATAGATTCAGTGTTCTTCATAGTGAAATTCTGGAGTTGACTTAGGAACAAATCCCTCTTGGCTATATGAGAGTCTCTGTACCCTCGTGCAGCTCAAGTAGTTTGTTCCAAAGGTCTTGCGCACTGCTAAAAGGACCAACTTTATTAAGTTGTTCCTTTTCCAGGCCGCACTGTAATGTTACAGTAGCTTTAGCATTTGCTTGTGCCTTGCGCTTTTGCTCAATTGTCCAAAGAGCGGACCCTAAGATTTTACCATCATCAGGAGTAATGAAGCCCTCCGTAACGGAGAACCACATTTCTATCTCAGTCATGAGATAGTACTCCATCTGACTTTTCCAGTATTGGAAATTCCTTCAATCAAAAAATGGAGGTCGGTTTGTACTGTAACCCTATTGGATGGTTATGACTCTAGGGTGGTTAAATCGGGTAATTAGAGCCCTGACTCTGATACCACTTGAAAGGATCGGTGAACGCAAAAAGGGGGAGATTAATTTTTAAAAATGAACGAGTAAATGCAGCGGAGTTTGAAAGTAAATGAAGGAAAACACAAATGTAATAAGAACCTCAAAAATCAGAGTTAAATAAATGCGTTCGAAACAAAAAGAATAACGATGAAAAGAACACAATGCACAAAATCAAAAAGGAATGACACGGATGATTTTTTACTTGGTTCATAGCTCTCTCATAGAGTTGCTAGTCCAAGGCCTACCATTATCTTTTCTCCTTTTTGAAGTCAAACATCAAGGGTGGAAAAACCTCTTAAAAACTTACAAATTATAGATCTTTAGTATAAGAAATAATCATAGAGATCAGGATTATATGAAAGAGTAAGTAGTAAAGAATTTTATAGATAAGAATGTCGATATTAGTTCAGTCAGCCTTCGTCCTTGTCTTGATTTGGGAAACCACACACATTGTAGCATAGGAAAGGCGGCGAGGAGGCTTTTCAGATGTCGGATGGCGCAGAACAGAATGCAGAGACAGTCGCAACGCAGGATGAGGGCACAAAGAAGAAGCTAGCGTCGTAGAAGTAGAAAGAAAGAAAATGATCTATTGCAATGGAATCAGAGTTTGCAAAGAAGAAGATCGATGTCCTCTATTTTTTCTGTGCAAAACCTATAAAGTTACGATCGTTCATCCGATTCCCATTCTCAATCACCCACCTAAGCCCTGAAGCTCGGATCCACTATGAGAAGCGTTCTCATTAGTAGGATTTTGATAGCCATTTGAAACCTGCCAGTAGAAATCATCCACGCGTCGAAACGGAGTGGTTTTCTCACCAGAATCGCGACTCCGCTTCCCATCAGTCGAGGCGGCAGTTGAGCATGCCTTGCGTCTGTGCGATTTTTCTGAAGGCCAGTCGAGGCGCTGGCTCAACTGCTCATGTTAAATGCCGAGACTTCCTCTACTGCAGTCGAGGTGCCAATCAGAGCTCCCTTGCTTCTATTCGCTACTGCCAACTGTCAATCGAGGCACCGACTCGACTGCACCAACCGAAGCACCGGTCGAGTACGCCTCGTGTCTATCGGCTTCTATCAGAGGCCAGTCGAGCCACTGACTCGACTTCCGTAGTTGAACTTTCGATCGAGTCCGCCTTTTCTATCTGCTTGAGCCTAGTAACGCCTTGAATACCTCAGTCGAAGAGTCGGTCGAGGTTCCGGCTCGACTGTAACTTATTATGCACGGTATGCCGAGCTCGATTGCTCCTGTTCTTGAGATCGGTCAGTCATTTGCATCGGCCCCTTGGCCAGTCGACAAATTTGTCGACTGCTGAATACAGTAAGGGCAACAATTGAGGTGTCAACTCATTGTCATCCTTATGACCCTTTGTTTCAGTCAACTCTAACCCTGAAGCACGCCTAGTAAAGACTCTACCCAGAGACCCTTTACTTGCCAAGACTCCACCCTCTAGCCATTCTTGGACTTTTCACCTTGCCACTTCGGCTTGGAATTTTCTGTCTGCCAAGGAATTACCCATCTTGAACTTTTTACCAAGGTTCACCCTTGGATTTCTCATCTGGCAAGGAATTACCCATCTTGGACTTTTCACCAAGGTCCACCCTTGGATTTCTCATCTGCCAAGGAATTAACCATCTTGGACTTTTTCACCAAGGGTACACCCTTGGATTTCTCACTTGCCTAGACCTTTGTTTACATAAACCTTTGTTTACTTAAACATTTGTTTACTTAAACATTTGTCAAACACCAAAACATAACTTGGAGCATCAGCTCCAACACCTTCTAGCTCTTCCTTCAGCCTTGCACCTCCAAGATCCCTCTGAGTCCGTGATTCCTTTAATCCTTGTGCTTACCTTCAAGAGCTTCCCTTGGTTTTGTCATGTTTTGGGTTTATCCTTTGCCAAAGTCCGCTTGGACTTTACATCGCCAAGACTATATGTTTGGGCTTACGCTGCCAAGACCTTGCCTTTGGACTTCCTTTGCCAAGGTCTGCTTGGACTTTATACCGCCAAGACTACATGCTTGGACTTATGCTGCCAAGACATTCCCTTGGACTTTCCTTGCCAAGATTCACACTTGGACTTCTCTTTTACCAAGTTTTTACACTTGGATTTTCCTATCACTTAACACATTCATAATTAAATCATAAATATTGCCTAACTATAAATCATTATCCAAACATCAAAATACAAAAATGCTTGGGGCATTGTTACACCAACAATCTCCCCCTTTTTGATGTTTGACAATCATTTAAGTTAGGTCTTGAAATATGCAAAAAAAAAAAAAATAGAAACATCATATATCCCAATTTGAATTCTAACTTAATGTCCCCTTCTCCCCCTTTGACACACATCAAAACGAGAAGGACACATAAACAAAAAGTGCATGATCAATAAGATTAGTATGCTTTGAACTAAGGTATGAAATATTCTTAAAGCTCCCCCTTAATCCAAGACATACTTCATGATGTGTGAAGAACATGTTAAACAAAAACATGAAACCATAGATAAGAAATATATCCTAACTTTGCACCAACAATAAACATTATGCATATAGATTTTGGGATGAAAAAGATGTCATAATAATACTCCCCCTAAATCAATGCATCAATTAGTCATACTCCACCTTATTTGTTACGCTTATCATACCATAGGGTTAGGACACCTACGATTGAGCTATAGACAAGTAAAAAAGGTTGATCTATAGAAAAATCAGTATAGCAGCCGACTGGATACTGAGGTAGTCAACTGCTAATCCTGAGACGACCATTTCAGCTTTTCAGCCCAACTTCAGAAAAGCATAAATAATTTAAAAAAAATCGAAAAATCATGAAATTTTGTGGACATATTTGTAAATTCACTATCTATCAAAGAATTATAATTTGAAAAATATATCTGTTTAGATTTTGAAATTGACACAAATTTTGAAAGTTAGCAAAAGCTTTTAAGGTTTTTCAAAACTTTATACCACTTTTGCCAACTCGTTCAAAACCATTTTTCAAAATATGATAAACATTGTTTAAATGATATTTTGTTTGAAATTTTCAATCATGTTCTTAGAGCTATGTGCACATCAATTGTACACAAGACTTCCCAATGATTGATCCAATTAAAGATCAATGTCTCTAGATGTCATATTGGTTCATAGTAATGCATCATAACAAGCATGATGAACCAAATGTATCTTCCTAACATCTCGCATTATGTCTAAGTGGCTCAATACAAAAATCATGGATTCTTAGGTGTTTTGTGAGATGCTTAAAGGTATAGTCCTAGATTTTCTATAGGATCATGCAAAACTAAACCTCTACTCTACAAAGCACATTACAAGTTCTCTCCTATGTGATGAAAAATCCGCTTCGGGGAGAGCCTTAGTGAAAATGTCGGCAAGGTTGGACTTAAATTCAATGTAATTAGGTTCAATGTCCCCCTTTTCCACATGATCTCTAATGAAGTGATGCTTCACTTCAATGTGCTTGGTCTTAGAGTGATGTACCAGATTTTTGGTCAAATTAATGGTACTCACATTATCACAAAAGACCTTAATGTTGGAGTAATGTAGCTCATAATCTTCTAAGGTATATCTCATCCAAAGTAGTTGAGCTAAATAACCACCCATGGCTACATATTCGCCCTCGGTGGTGGATAAAGCAACACAAGGTTACTTCCTACTACTCCAACTAACTAAGGAGGATGCAAGAAATTGGCATCCACCACTAGTATTTTTCCGATCCAATTTACAACCCACATAATCGGAATCGGTATACCCAACCAAGTAAAAAGACGTAGTTCTAGGGTACCAAAGTCCTACACTTAGTGTGCCTTTAATCTATCTTAAGATTCTTTTAATGACCACTAAGTGAGACTCTTTGGCAACAGATTGGTATCTTGCACAAATACCTACTGTAAATAAAATATCGGGTTTACTAGCGGTTAGGTATAGAGGCTACCAATCATACTCCTATAAAGTTTTTAAGTCAATTGATTTTCCTTCAAGATCATTCACTATTTTAGTGTTAGTTGTCATTGGGGTGGTTACTTGATAACTATCATTTTGTCGTGTTATTTTGGTCCTTAATCTCACTGTTTTTAATCCTCTCATGTGTTTAATTGTAGATTATTGACATGTTTTATGAGTTGGATATATTTTTGGACCTTAGTGTAAATTCTCCTAAATTTTGGACTTATATGCGAATTTTATCTTTGTTTGTAGGAGATCGAGATGAGCCACTGGACTAGACTCAAGTTGGATCAAATATGGCTTCATCTAAGGGTCATAAAGGGCATTTTAAGCTCGATTAATCTGAACCGTTCATCAAGATCGAGGGAAATTCAATCAAGAGATAAGATCTGAGCGATATGGACCATCCGATGCAAGCGGCTTGATTTTGAGCCATTTATCCAGATTTGGAGAGATCTGGTTTGTACATTTAGATCTGGACATCTTAGCCTTTCATCCAGATTCGGCCGATCGTGATTATCTATTCAGATGGATCAGATCCGTCCACCCATAGTTGGAGTGATTTCAGTCGTTGGATGCACAACCCATTAATGGGGTTAATCAACTTCATTTAGCCCTAGGTTTAATGGACGGTTGGGATTTGATGGGATTAGATCGAACGGTGGAGATAATCCACTTAATGGCTCCTTCATCGCGCATAAATGGTAGCCGACTTCGCCTCTTCTGTGCCACGACAATCGCCCGATGCACCTCCGCCCTTCGGCCGCGCTCTCCCTTTCCCCGCCTGTCGCTAGAGAGGGAAGGGGATCCCCTCCAATCTCCAGTGACCGGTGGTTTCCTCCATCATCTCTTCCACTCCATCATCTCCTCCACCGACCTAGCTCTATCGCCGCCTTCAGCAGCTTCGATCGGTCTAGTCACCTTCCATCCGACGCTCGCTGCCGATTCCTGCTCCGACCAACATCTCCACAGTAGTTCAGCTCCTCCACATCGCCGGACAACATCCAGCAGCAATCACCGACAGCTCTTCCATTTCTACCATCGGACAGCTTCTATTTCCTGCTCCGATAGGTAGAAATTCCAGCAACTCTTTTCGTTAATTGTTTGGTTGTCTAGTTTGTATTGAATGTTTGTAATCGAATTTACCTTCCATGTTTTAAATTGCATGAACTCGATTTAATTTGTTTCATGCTTACATCTTGTTCGAATAAATTCTTCTTAGAGTAATTAGGTTGTAGTTGGTTAGTTTAGATTTAATTTCATGCTTTACTTTAATTGCTCTATTTTAATCATGTTCATACAGTAGATTTCGTTGATGCATTGTTTATTTCATTTGGTTGATAGTCTAATCTTTTCCTCCCTCTTGAGCCTTAGAAGCCATCTCCACCTTGCGTCCATCCATTTTCCTCCACGGATTCGAGGAGGAACCGCTTCATCGAGTGATTTTGGCGACGTCTCCACAACATCCACCTTCTCTTTCGGATTCGAGGAGGAGTCCGCCCCGACGACACTTCTTCGAGCTCAACCGGATCTGCGAGAGTTCGGAGTATCCATTAAACTACTGGATTCAGGAGTTTACACCATCCCACATCCACTGCCATTTGTGGAGTCTCGATCGAGCTTCGTTGGACTTAGCCGAAGGACCTTGTTCATTCACCTGGCCTATCTTGGGTTGATTAGATCATTTAGTTTATTTTCCAGTTTTTATTGCTTTACTTCTTGCATTGTCTTTTCGTTCAGTAGGATTATTCTTTTAAATCCAAACCCCCATCTTCAATAGAAAACCTAAAGCAATAATTAGAAAACCTAAGTTTATTATTCTGTCGATTACACTCGTTGGGAAACGATCCGGGCTATTCACTATGTTATATTAGTGTAGAGGGGGTTCGGTAATTAATTTGAAACGGTACCAAAACACAAATACGTTGCACATCAAATTTTGGCGTCATTGTCGAGGAGTGTAATGATGCTTAGTAGATTTAGGATTGTTTGTCAATTTTTCTAAAAAAAAAATTCAAAATTCAAAACTTTTGTTGAGGGCTTAATTATTTTATGTCTTGTATATCCATGTGTTATATTTTGTTTGCTTCATGTATCTTTTGATATTGTTTGTTAGTGTTTTAGGAAAGAACAGGAAATTTCTTTAAACATGGATCCCTATTATCAGAGATTAGGAGGCTTTCATCAGGCTGATGATTCAGGGATTAATAGAACTGTCAGGGAACTCACTGCACCAGATGTTGCTTGCTAATCTTTTTGCATTCAGTTTTCTAAATTAAATGTGGATGTTGAACTTTTTAAAATTGTACATTTGCTTCCGAAATTCCATGGTTATGCTAGCGAAGATCCAATTAGGCACTTGCAAGAATTTTATATGGTATGCTCAGTAATGAAGGAAAGAGGTATATCACTGGAGGATATTATGCTCAGAGTATTTCTATTCTCTTTATCAGACAGGGCAAAGGATTGGATCTATTATCTTCCTCCTGACTCTATTACATGTTGGAGTGAAATGAAGAAAGCCTTTTTGAAAAAGTTTTTCCTTGCATCCAAGACCAAAAAAATTTGGAAGAACATTTTGGGTATTGAGCAAATGATAGGAGAGACTTTATATGAGTATTGGGAGATTCAAAAGATTGTGTGCTAGTTGCCCCCATCACCAAATTAGCGATCACATACTCATCCTGCACTTCTATGATGGATTATTTCCTATGGACAGGTGTATGCTTGATGTAGCTAGTGGAGGGGCCCTATTCAACAAGACTCCTGCTCAGGCTAGAGAACTTATTGAGGTCATGGATGCAAATTCACAATATTCTTATCATCCCTCCACCAGCATTTCAAAGGTTGGTTCTTGAGTTCCAGAATATCCCAATGCTTAATAGCCCATAGAAATCCCAGTAGATGCAAGCACAAGGATTTATTTAGCCTTCATTAGAGACCATTTCTCTGGATATCGATGCGCTAGAGGAGATGGATTGTGGAGTATGTGATAGCCAAGTTTATGAACCTGCTACTCTACAAGACTCCGATATTTCTATGTGCTATGGTAGTGAAGCTGTGAATGATGTGGATGTTATTGTTGATAAGAGTGCAGATATTATTGTAGATGATACTGTTACTCCTGATATTATTGATGTTGTACATCATATTTCAGATGTAGCAGATACTGTTACTTATATTGAGGTTGATGATGATGTAAAGGAGACAATGTCTGCAGAATTGTTATGTTCAGATGTGCAACTACTCGATAAGCCTGACCAAAATTGCTCTGAAGATATCAAGATGATTTCTATAGGAGTGATGGATAGCTGGAGAGCCCCATATTGGACACTCCTATTATAGCCTAAGCCTCCCATATTTCTTCTGAACAAGGCCCCAACACCAAATATAGCAGTCCAGCTTCCAGACAGGTTGCTCCAAATAAATCGTCTCCGACCGCCTGAGAAAGCCTTTGAGAAGATGATAGTGAAAGGAGTGGAGTTCATCTTAGCTCTTATGATTCTACTTCTGGGTTGGATTTTACACTGGAATTATTCTCATCCACTAGAAGAACCTTCACGAAGATGACGATGGAGGGAGATAGACTTTACAACATAGACCACATGAAGAAGATGCTCACTTCCACTCGATCCACTCCACTCCCAGCCTGGCTACTACTCCTGAACCGCCTCCAACCGCCAGGACCCTAGGGGAGTTCATTTCTTTTCTCATCTTCTTTTCTTTTCCTTTGTATATACATTTCTTTTACTTCATTTGTTTTTATTTTATTTGTTATGTTTTGGTTGTTGAGTTTTTGTTTTGTCAGTTTTTCAAATAAATTTCCTATGCATTCCTTTATATCTTCTTAAAGTCATGAAAGCTAGTTAAATTTGATTGTCAAGTTTCGGGGATTTATTGTCATGAATGGATTATTTGATTGCATGTGGTTACTACTTGGTGATGGATTCTATATTGATAGACTGAATTGATTACTTTTGTTTACCTAGTGAGGATTTAGCCTATTTTTATTGCTTGTGTGTGGTGCACTTGTGGTCATTGTAACTCTAGAACTTGCTTTAATTCTTTTGAGACCACACAACAATAGGTTTGCATGATTATTATGAAGGCAATCACATTTGTTTTCCTTCACTTCTTTTATCGCCACATGTTTATTGAATAACATTCTAGTCATGCATCATTTCTATTTTTCTTTCCTTCCATTACTTTCTTGTCCATTTCTATTTCTGGATGTGGAATACTTGGATGATCCATGATGAGTGTTTTGCCCAGGATGGATAAAAATTTAAGTGTGGGGGTAGAGAGTAGCTCAGGGAAATTTAGTGTTAGCATAGGCAAGTCGTGCTTGATCACCATGAGCTAGCCATGCTCTTTATCTTTTTAGCTGAGCTTGATGTTGGAGCATAGGGAAGTGAACTACATGTTGAAAAAAAAGTGAAAAAAAAAAGAAAAGATGGAAAAAAAGTTGAAAAAAATAAATAAATTTGGTACCTATGAAATAAAAAAAAGTATTGTGAAAATTTTTACATGTGGTGCCATTCATTTTTATTTATGTGTGATAGTATTTCTGTTAATGACATCCCTTGTTGCAGTTATTGAGAGATTTATTGTATATCATGAGTAGTTTTGTATTGAAGAATGTGATAAGGGTTGTGTACATGTTTATTGGGTTGGACAAAAAATTTTAGGACAATGCTTTCTTGTACTCATCTATGTAGCATTCCAGTATTTCCATATCTTCTTCTTGCATTTCTTTAGCTATTTCATTTCTTATCTTTTTTTCCTTTCACACATATTGTCATTTTTCTTGTATTCATGTTTCCCTTACATTCTTAATAAGCCTTCAATGATTATGCATTCTTATGTGTATATAGTGTTGAAGGTAGAAGAAAAGCAAGCATATGGTAATTCATAAACTATGAGTATCTTGAGTGAACTCCACTATTACATGCTTATGAGAGTGAGAGAAACCACCACTTACCTTGTGAGGCTTAATCATTCTTAGTCTATTCATGATAGATTGAAGTCACCATGTTTGTTAACCTATGTAAGATTTGAGTCCATAATTGCTTGAGTTTCTGAGAATTGACAATCCTAGGTAACTTTCTTTCACGATCTTCTATGTATGCTTGGGAATTGCTAGGGAAATATACTTTTAGTTTATTTTTAGTTTTATTTACTTGCTCGGGATGTGCAAGAATAAGTGTGGGGGAATTGATAACTATCATTTTGTCGTGTTATTTTGGTCCTTAATCTCATTGTTTTTAATTCTCTCATGTGTTTAATTGTTGATTATTTACATGTTTTATGAGTTGGATATATTTTTGGACCTTAGTGTAAATTCTCCTAAATTTTGGACTTATATACGAATTATATCTTTGTTTGTAGGAGATCGAGATGAGCCACTGGACTAGACTCAAGTTGGATCAAATATGCCTTCATCTAAGGGTCATAAAGGGCATTTTAAGCTCGATTAATCTGAACCGTTCATCAAGATCGAGGGAAATTCAATCAAGAGATAAGATCTGAGCGATATGGACCATCCGATGCAAGAGGCTTGATTCTGAGCCATTTATCCAGATTTGGAGAGATCCGGTCCATACATTTAGATATGGACATCTTAGCCTTTCATCCAGATTCGGCCAATCATGATTATCTATTTAGATGGATAAGATCCGTCCATCCATAGTTGGAGTGATTTCAGTCGTTGGATGCACAACCCATTAATGGGATTAATCAACTTCATTTAGCCCTAGGTTTAATGGACGGTTGGGATTTGATGGGATTAGATCGAACGGTGGAGATAATCCACTTAATGGCTCCTTTATGGCGCAAAAACGGTAGCCAGCTTCGCCTCTTCTCTGCCGCGATAATCGCCCGACACACCTCCGCCCTTCGGCCATGCTCTCCCTTTCCCCGTTGGTCGCCGGAGAGGGAAGGGGATCCCCTCCGTTCTCCGATGACCGGTGGTTTCCTCCATCATCTCTTCCACTCCATTATCTCCTCCACCGACCGTGCTCTGTCGTCGTCTTCAGCAACTCCGATCGGTCCAGTCACCTTCCAGCCGAAGCCCGCTGCCAATTCCAGCTCTGGCTAGCATCTCCATCGAAGTTCAGCTCCTCCACACCGCCGAACAACATCAAACAACATGTTAGTGAAAACTCTAGAGTCAATCATGTGATGATTGTTGTATGGACTTTGTTGTATCATATTCCTATTTATAAAGGCATTTCTTTATGGTTATTATACTTACTTGTATTGGTGCCAAATAACTAACTATAATAACGTCCTTGAGTAGAAGGTTCTTATCTATATCAATCGATTGGTTGAATCGATAATGAGATGATATAGAGAACACTACTCTTAATCATTCCTAGACAAGTATTAATATTCAGGGACAATATTAATGCGAAGAGACTAGCATGTAGGACAACTCGATGACTTAATCTCACAAGTCATGGATATGAGATATCAAGTTCACACATGAGTATGCATTAGAGAATATATACTGAATGACCTGTCATAAGAAAGTATCATGGATCGTTATATGAGTGTCATATACTTTCTCATGTGACTATTAGTATGACTATTAGTCCTTGGACCTGAAGTCACCATGGTTCCTTATATAAGGAGTTGCATACTTTGGCTTCGTCAAATGTCACCCGTAAATGGGTGGACTATAAAGGCGATTACTGGGTATGTAACAAATTTTGCAGAGGGATATGAGTGATGTAGATGGGATCTATCCCTCCTATATGATGGGAGTGACATCATGATTCTTGATAGAGTGAGACCACTAAGTGCATGGCCATGCCCAAATGAGTCAATATGAGATATTGAGCTCATTTGATTAGAGTGAGTCTACTTGGAGTTCAAGATATAGATTGTATAGAGGATGACACGGTATATGCCTCAATTGGTCAATCTAGATGTCAAGGATAGAGAGACATTGTCACAGATTGTGAGAGTCATAATTAGTAGTCACTAAGATGATGTTGGATCTCAACATTCTTGTAACTTGGGTAGCAATGATGTGTTGCTAGATACGGCTCATTGCTTATGTTTCTAAATCAGTTTAAAAGAATTTCCAACGTTACAAGAACCTATAGGGTTACACACAAAGGGCAATTAGATGGAGATTAGGTTCATATGATGGACCAAGAGGATTAGGTACATGTGATGAACCAAATTGGATTAAGAGTAATCTAAATTAGACTAATTGAGTTAGACTCAATTTGATTCAAGTGTTGAATGAGTCAAATTTAGATTTGATTCATTGAGTCAATTTAAACTAATGAATAGAGATTCATTAAATCAAATTGACTTGAATCAAATGGTTATATTTGATCAACCATGGGAGATAAGATGTCAAGTTTGACTTGACTTGAGAGGGAAGATGAAAGATCAAGTTTGACTTGACCAAATGTCATGTCATGATGACTTGGTATGGGCCGGCCAATGATGATGTTCCACATCATCATGGACATATCATGGGGTGCCACCTCATGAGGGAGACCAAGAGCCATGCCTCTTGGTATTACATGCAAGTATATAACTTCCATGTAGTGGCCGACCACTATTATGTGAGTGCATTAGTGTGAAGTTAAGTGGATTAACTTCATCTTCTTCCTTCTTCCTCTCTTGTGATCTCCCTCTTCCTTTCTTGCCATGGGTTTCTTGGATTGCTAGCACATTCTAAGTTGCCTTCTCCACCTATTGTTCGTGTGGATACTTGTAGAGGAGCGTACACTTGACACTCTCGAGTTCCGGCAAGCTGTTTGGACGAGCGGGATAAGCGAAGGGTGTCGCATCAAGGGTAAAGCTCTTCACAAGTAGATCTAAGGTTTTAAACACGTAAATGTATATTTTTATTTATGTTCGCACGGATCCGTGGCCGACTTCCGAGGTTTCTGCAATGCAAAAAGTGGTTTTTGTGGCTCGGATACTCCAACAGTGGTATCAGAGCCACATGTGAAGCATGTATGTGTTTAGTTTTGTAGTTTTTGTATTAGATATAAAAATTACAGAACTGTAAGTTTCCTATTTTTTAGTATATTTCTTGAAGAGTCGAAGCAACAAGTGTTGGGACACTTGTAGGTTTCAACCACCGAGAAAAACTCTCCGAAACGGCGAAATCTCGCTCTAGTCTTTTGGAACAGCGACTTAAGGCACTGTAAGATCAAGACGAGACACTCACGAGATTCATTTTGTGAGAAGGGGCGCTGCCCCTAACCCCGCAAGGGGCATTGTCCCGCGATCGCACCCGGAAATCACTTAGCGGGACCGTTACGGAGATGTGACTCATAAAATTGAAACAAAATAGGAAAAATTATAGAAATTTATGTAAAATACATAATTTAGAATTATGTATAATACTGTGATGGTCATGACCCAAGAACCCCAATATAATTGGATAAAATATATTGTAATTCATTATATGGCTTGCGTGCTATTTTTGTGTCATGCATGTTGTATATGGTATGCGACCTGCGCGTCGTGCCTCTTATTTTAATATTTCTGTTGTAAATAGTTTTAGACTCGAATGTAACTTGAGTTTCATATTTGTAATGTAAAAATGGAGTGGTGGAAGGTCCACTAGTAGACGGAGTTACGAGAAGGGTGTTGACGATACATGACGGTCAAAGGAGGCTCTTGGAGAAGCCGCTAACCCTAGGTTGACCGTCCGATCTTCTCATTGTCTTGAGAAGATCGTAGTAGGGTCATGACCTCATCACAATTTAATTTTATATATATATATATATATATATATATATATATATATATATATATATTTGTTTTTGCTTGTATGTATGTGATGCATGCTAGTAAATTTTGCTTGTATGTATATGATGCATGCTAGGATATTTTGCTTGTATGTATATGATGCATGCTAGTATATTTTGCTTGTATGTATGTGATGCATGCTAGTATAGGGCAATAAAAACCTTAATGCGTATATGATACACATTCACGATTAAATTAGATCTTAATCGAATCAACTCGAAATGCCTACCAAGTTTTGATACCCATCACTACCTCGATCATTTGTTGTTGTTGAATCTGCCAAAGCAGAGCAACGCATATTATCTTGGTAGGGTGCGGAGAGACAATCTTGGTCTCACCTATCACAGCTTGGGTGAGAATAAACTCAATTAGATTGAGTAAAACTAGTTAACTCAATTGGATCGAGTAAAAATATAGGCATATTCCAACCATTGGAAAGGTAGGATAAGATTACATTTACACTAAATCTTGGGCGATTTAGCCAAAGCTAACTCAAGGTCTTTTGTAAATGTGGATCTTGATCCTATAAATAAGAGTTTCATAGAGATGTAATCAGTAATTTGTTACCTACTAATCATACTAGGTCTTGGGCGATTTAGCCAAAGTAACTCAAGGCGTAGTATGATGTGGATCTTGTCCCACGAGAATTATAGCTAGTTTGTATGAATCTAGTAGTGTGGTTTGACCACATCCATTACTCGATTCTATAAAAGTCCTATAATTCAGTGGGAGCATCATTTGATTAAAGGCCTAATTAAATGATAAATGGAATATGATGTTTATTTTCTGCATTGTTTATGTTGTAGATTGTCATGTCGTCAAACACGAATACTCTGTCCCTGCAATCTGTCCTTGAGATGGACAAGCTCAATGGAGCTAATTTTCTAGACTGGTACAGAAATCTAAGAATTGTTCTCACTCAATAAAAAAAATTATACGTCTTGGAGCAGCCCATTCCGGAAGCACCTCCTGCCACTGCCTCGCGAGCTGACCGAGATGCTTATAAGAAGCATCAAGATGATGCATTAGATGTGTCATGCCTCATGCTCGCGACCATGAACTCTAAGCTTCAGAAGCAACACGAGTTCATGAATGCTTTTGATATGGTTGAACATCTTCGTCAACTGTATCAAGGACAAGTAAGGAATGAGAGATACGAGATCTCTAAGGCACTATTTCAGTGCAAGATGTAAGATGGGACTCTCGTAGGTCCATATGTATGTAGGGTGGATGCTTCGGAGGCTCATTGGCTCCCATGTCCCCGGATTAAAATTTTCACTAATGAAAGAATTAATTCGGATGGGATGAGCTTCCTTAGCACAACCTATTCGTCGTCGTGCTAACAACTTGAGTGGTCGCTTGAACAAACTAGTTGTTCAAGCAACACAACTCTTCTAGTTGGTTAGCCGCGGAAGAGACGACGGATGGATCGCCGGTTTTTGTGTTTGTCTTCGGGGTCCATGATTATACAATATATATTCATAAACACACATGCATAATCAAAATATTAAAGAACATATTCAGATCTGTACATAAAGTTAAAATAACTTTATACCTCACGATCTTCTACCGTATGTCCTATCCTTCTCGTGGACGACGTGTGGACGAAGTTCCTCCACGAGTAGAAGCCTTCTAGATCGCTTTCTTCTCTACCTTGTCCGCTGCGAACAAAGAGAAGAACTCGCAAATACCTTTCCTATCTAGAACCGGCCACCAAATTAGGGAATTTGGTGCAACCGCCGGCCAAGGAGCAATGGATGATGCGCCGGCCAACTTCAAGAAGAGTTGCCGCCGGCCACTTTGGAGAATAGGGAGGAGGAAGAGAACCGGCCACCAATGGGAGGAGAACCGCCGGCCAAGGAAGAAGGTAGAGGGCTCTAAGATGGGCGCCGGCCAAGGAAGAAGGTAGAGGATGGGCGCCGGCAATCAACTTGAAGGAAGAAGCTTGCCGCCCAAACTTTGCTCCAAAACCCTAGCTGCCCAATGAACCCTAGCCGCCCACTTGTGGATTAACCAAACCCTAACTCCAATTCCTTGATTATTCTTGCCGCCCAACCCTAGCCATCTATTTATAGAATAGGGCTTAAGCCTCTTTTAATCTCCACCGTCGGATCTAGGGATTTAATCTCCACCGTCGGATCTAGGGTTTTATCCCAACCGTAGGATCTAGGGTTTAATCCCAACCATCGGATCTAGGATTTCATCCCAACCGTCGGATCTAAGGTTTCATCCCAACCGTCGGATCTAGGGTTTTATCCCAACCGTCGGATCTAAGGATCTAATCCCAACCGTCGATTCTAGGATTTCATCCTAACCATCGGATCTAGGGATTTAATCCCAACCGTTGGTTCTAGGGTTTCATCCAACCATCGGATCTAGGGATTTAATCCCAACCGTTGGTTCTAGGTTTTGTTTTACATTCTTGGATCTAGACTTCACAAGGATTATATTAGGCTACGATAGGGACCATAAGGAGGAGTTGGGTCTTGGCCACCCGATGGATCGGAACCACACAAACTTGATCCATCAATGATGTTCCATTCCACTAGAGGATCATCATTGAACTACCTCACCAACCCCCATAAATCAATATGGGCTCCATATATTATTTGTACATGAATCTCCCCGTGTTTAAGATATCGAATGTCCGTCAATTAATTGATTTACTGACCATCAATTAATTAACATCTAATTCCTCGAGTAGTACCACTCAACCTTATCATCATGTTGACTAAGTCAACCAGCTGGGTTTACATGATGAACCTTATGAGCTCCTCAAGGGGACATCATCAACCTAATATATAGGACACGGTTTCCTCCTATAATCAACGGCACACCATGTAAATAATATTATTTCCCAACTTACCGGGCATATTGATTTAATCCATCTAAATCTCACCCACTGGTAAATCAAAGAAATAAATACTAAGTACATGTGCCCGTTATTATATCGGGATTAAGAGCATGTACAACATAATATCCGAGGTCCGATTCAATTATGTAGTCAGTACTAAATTGAATCACCTCTATGTCGGTCTTACTCAATACACCTAAGTGTACTAGTGTAACTCTATGTTCAAGATAAAACAATACCAAGCTACACTACAACCATGCCAATGGTTTGTCCAAAACCATCTTGGTTGTGAGCCTTTACTTATATTTTACAAGGTACTGATAACATGATCTTATGTGCCACACCAAGCACCATGTTATCTACAATGTAAAATATTAGACAATATGCACACATATATAATGAATATATAAAATGCAAATAATGATCATGTGATTCTTATTTTAAAAATAAAATGTTCATACAAAAAGAGCTAGGCTTTCAGTATACATTCCAACAATGTACTCAAGATGATTGGGTACATAGAAAACCTACAGAGGTTGGGATTCCCACTTGGCCAAGAACTGGCCACTGACTTGATCTTGCAATCCTTGCCAGAAAGCTATAATCAATTTGTCATGAATTACAACATGAATGAAATTGATAAGCCACTGCCTGAGATACTTAGCATGTTGAGAACTGTTGAGCTCAACCTTAAAAAGGGTAAATCTGACTCCATTTTGATGGTGCAAAAGAAAAAAGGCAAGGGAAAGCCTAAAGGTAAGGGAAAGTCCTAAGCCAAGGGAAAAGGCAAGGCACTGAAATCGAAAGGAGGGGTGGCCAAGGAAGGGACTTGCTTCCACTGTAAGGAAGTTAGACACTGGAAGCGTAACTGTAAAGCATACCTGGAAGATCTTAAGAAGAAGAGAAGTGAGACTTCTACTTCAGGTATATATGTTATATAAGTCAATCTATCTATTTCTTCATCATGGGTATTAGATACCAGATGTGCATCTCACATTTGTACTAATGTGCAGGCGCTAAGAAATAGTAGGGCATTGACAAAGGACGAGGTGGACCTATGAGTAGGCAATGGAGCAAGGGTTGTTGTTGTTGTTATAGGAACTTATTATCTATCTCTACCCTCTGGGCTTGTACTAGAATTAGATGAATGTTGTTATGTGTCTGCTCTGACTAAGAACATAATTTCAGTTTCTTGTTTAGACAAGAAAGGCTTTTCATTTATAATAAAGAATAAATGTTGTTCCGTTTATTTAAATGATATGTTCTATTGTAGTGCACCTCTGATGAACGGACTCTACATTCTACACTTAGAGAGCCCCATCTATAACATAAGTACCAAAAGATTCAAGTCAAATGAGTTGAACCAAACTTATCTCTGGCATTGTCGCTTAGGTCACATAAATGAGAGTCGCTTATCCCAGCTCCATAAGGATGGGCTGCTGGACTCATTTGATTTTGAATCATATGAGACATGCGAGTCTTGCCTTCTAGGCAAGATGACCAAGACTCCCTTTAGTGGAGACAACAAAAGAGCAACAGACTTGTTAGGACTTATACATAATGATGTATGTGGCCCTTTCAATGTTGCGGCTAGAGGTGGTTATATGTACTTCATTACATTTATTGATGACTTCAGTAGATATGGTTATGTGTATCTGATGACACATAAGTCAGAATCCTTTGAAAAGTTCAAAGAATTCAAGAATAAAGTATAAAACCAACTTGGCAAGAGTATTAAGATACTTCGATCAGATCGAGGTGGTGAATACCTTAGCCATGAGTTTCGTGACTATCTAGCTGAGTGTGGGATTCTATCCCAACTCACTCCTCCTGGAACACCACAGTGGAATGGTGTATCCAAAAGGAAAAAATCATATCCTATTAGATATGGTACGATCTATGATGAGTCACACAGATCTCCTATATCCTTTTGGGGAATGCTCAAGACACAGCAGCTTTCACACTTAATCGTGTACCATCTAAGGCTGTGATAAAGCCACCATATACGATATGGACAGGGAAAAATCCCAAGATGTCTTTCATGAGGATTTGGGGTTGTGAGACTTACGTTTGATGCCAAGTCTCAAACAAACTGGGACCCAAATCCGATAAGTGTTATTTTGTTGGATATCCCAAGGAAACGAAGGGATATTACTTCTACATTTTCAGTCAGCACAAAGTGTTTGTGGCAAAGACTGGGGTATTTCTAGAAGGGATTTTGTTTCTAGAAAAACTAGTGGGAGTACATTCGATCTTGAAGAAACTCAAGATAAGGACCATATCACTGAGGCCTTGATGGAGGTTGAACAGGAATCACAAAGTGTTGTGGGTGATGAGATTGTTGCACAAAGAGTTGTGGAACAACAACCTATTCTGGTAAACCTACCTCTTCGAAGGTCTAATAGGGTACGTCGTCAGCCCGAGAGATACTCATTTCTCTTGTCTGACCATGATGACGTTATGCTCATTGAGAATGAGCCTACCTTCTATCAGGAAGTTGTGATGAGCCCAGATTCTGAGAAATGGCTAGAGGCCATGAAATCTAAGATGAAATCCATGTACACCAACCAAGTATGGACTTTGGTTGATCCATCTGAAGGCGTCAAAACCATTGGGTGTAAGTGGGTATTTAAGAGAAAGACTGACATGGATGGACTTACACATACCTATAAGGGCCAATTGGTGGCTAAAGGTTTCAAGCAAATTCATGGTATTGACTATGATGAAACCTTTTCTCCAGTGGCGATGTTTAAGTCCATTCGAATCTTGCTTAGTATTGCAGCATACCATGATTATGAGATCTGGCAGATGGATGTCAAGACCTCATTTCTGAATGAAAACTTGCTCGAGGATGTGTACATGACACAACCTAAGGGTTTTGTAGATCTACAGCATACTGGCAAAGTATGCAAGCTGCAAAGGTCCATTTATGGGCTAAAGCAAGCTTCTCGAAGCTGGAATTTTCGATTCGATGATGCGATCAAACAATTTGGTTTCATCAAGAATTAAGATGAACCCTGTGTCTACAAGAGGGTTAATGGAAACACAGTTGTCTTCCTTGTATTGTATGTGGATAACATACTACTCATTGGGAATGACATCCCTTCGCTACAGTCTATGAAGACTTGGCTAGGAACATGTTTCTCAATAAAGGACTTAGGTGAAGCAGCCTGTATTCTAGGCATCAAGATCTATAGAGATAGATCTAAGAGATTGCTTGGCCTAAGTCAGAGTACATATATTGACACGGTATTACTACAGTTTGCCATGCAGAATTCCAAGAAGGGACTTCTACCGATGTCACAAGGTGTGAGTCTTTCGAAGACTCATAGTCCCTCTTCTAGAGAGGAGAGAGAGTGCATGGATAAGATCCCTTATGCATCGACCATAGGATCTATCATGTACGTCATGTTATGTACTCGTCCTGATGTCTCGTATGCTTTGAGCATGATGAGTAGATACCAGTCAGATCCAGGTGAGCATCACTAGATAGCAGTCAAGAATATTCTTAAGTACTTGAGAAGGACTAACGAATATTTCTTGATATTTGGAGGCGATGAGGAGCTAGCTATAAAGGGTTATAGTGATGCCAGCTTCCAAACTGACCAGAATGATTATAGATCATAGTCAGGGTTTGTGTTTTGCTTGAATGGTGGCGCTGTGAGCTGGAAGAGTTCGAAGCAATACACAGTTGTTGATTCTACAACAGAGACCGAGTATATTGCTGCATCAGAGGCAGCAAAGGAGGCAGTTTAGATCCGCAAGTTCATTATGAGCTTGGGGTGGTTCCTAGCATAGTAGATCCTATAGAGCTCTATTGTGACAACAATGGAGCGATTGTGCAGGCTAAGGAACCTCGCTCACACTAGTGGACCAAACACATACTACGACACTTCCATCTCATTCGAGAGATTATCGATAGAGGAGATGTGAAGATTTGCAGAGTACCCACAGAGGCTAACGTCGCAGATCCCTTGACCAAGGCTTCGGCACAGAAAAAGCATAATGGTCACACTAGGTCATTGGGTATTAGATACTACAATGATTGACACTAGTTCTAGTGGAAGATTGTTAGTGAAAGCCCTAGAGCCAATCATGTGATGATTGTTGTATCATATTACTATTTATAAATGCATTTCTTTATGGTTATTATACTTACTTGTATTGGTACCAAATAACTAACTATAATAACGTCCTTGAATAGAAGGTTCTTATCTATATCAATCGATTGGTTGAATCGATAATGAGATGATATAGAGAACACTACTCTTAATCATTCCTAGTCAAGTATTAATATTTAGGGACAATGTTAATGCGAAGAGACTAGCATGTATGTCAACTTGATGACTTGATCTCACAAGTCATGGATATGAGATATCAAGTTGACACATGGGTATGCATTGGAGAATGTATACTAAATGACCTGCCATAAGAAAGTATCATGGATCGTTATATGAGTGTCATATACTTTCTCATGTGACTATTAGTCCTTGGACCTGAAGTCACCATGGTTCTCTACATAAGGAGTTGCATACTTTGGCTTCATCAAACGTCACCCGTAAATGGTGGACTATAAAGGTGATTACTGGGTATGTAACAAATTATGCTGAGGGATGTGAGTGATGTAGATGGGATCCCCTCCTATATGACGGGAGTGACATCATGATTCTTGATAGAGTGAGACCACTAAGTGCATGGTCATGCCCAAATGAGTCAATATGAGATATTGAGCTCATTTGATTAGAGTGAGTCTACTTGGAGTTCAAGATATAGATTGTACAGAGGATGACATGGTCAATCTAGATGTCAAGGATAGAGGGACATTGTCACAGATTGTGAGAGTCAAAATTAGTATTCACAAAGGTGATGTTGGATCTCAACATTCTTGTAACTTGGGTAGCAATGATGTGTTGCAAGATACCGCTCATTGCTTATGTTTCTAAATCGGTTTAGGAGCATTACCAATGTTACAAGAACCTATAGGGTAACACACAAAGGGCAATTAGATGGAGATTAGGTTCATATGATGGACCAAGAGGATTAGGTTCATGTGATGAACCAAATTTGATTAAGAGTAATCCAAATTAGACTAATTGAGTTAGACTCAATTTGATTCAAGTGTTGAATGAGTCTAATTTAGATTTGATTCATTAAGTCAATTTAAACTAATGAATAGAGATTCATTAAATCAAATTGACTTGAATCAAATGGTTGGATTTGATTAAACCATGAGAGATAAGAGGTCAAGTTTGACTTGACTTGAGAGGGAAGATGAAGGTCAAGTTTGACTTGACCAAATGCCATGTCATGATGACTTGGCATGGGCCGGCCGATGATGATGTTCCACATCATTATAGACACATCATGGGGTGCTACCTCATGAGGGAGACCAAGAGCCATGCCTCTTGGTATTACATGCAAGTATATAACTTCCATGTAGTGGTCGGCCACTATTATGTGAGTGCATTAGTGTGAAGTTAAGTGGATTAACTTCATCTTCTTCCTTCTTCCTCTCGTGTGATCTCCCTCTTCCTTTCTTGTTGTGGATTTCTTGGAGTGCTAGCACATTCTAAGTTTCCTTCTCCACCTATTGTTCATGTGGATACTTGTAGCGGCGTGTATGCTTGACACTCAAGTTCCGACAAGCCGTTTGGAGAAGCCATTTGGACGAGTTCCATCAAGGGTAAATCTCTTCACATGTAGATCTAAAGTAGATCTAAGGTTTTAAACACATACATATATATTTTTGTTTATGTTCGCATGGATCCGTGGCCGACTTCCGAGGTTTCCGCAATGCAAAAAGCGGTTTTTGTGGCTCGGATAGTCTAACACAGCAATCACTGGCAGCTCTTCCAGTTCTATCACTGGACAACTTCTATTTCCAGCTCCGATCGGCAGAAATTCCAGCAACTCTTTTCATTAATTGTTTGGTTGTCTAGTTTGTATTGAATGTTTGTAATCGAATTTACCTTCCATGTTTTGAATTGCACGAACTCGATTTAATTTGTTTCATGCTTACATCTTGTTCGATTAAATGCTTCTTAGAGTAATTAGGTTGTAGTTGATTAGTTTAGATTTAATTTCATGCTTTACTTTAATTGCTCTCTTTTAATCATGTTCATATAGTAGATTTCGTCGATGCATTGTTTATTTCATTTGGTTGATAGTTTAATCTTTTCTTCCCTTGTGCCTTAGCAGCCGTCTCCACCTTGCGTCCATCCATTTTCCTCCACAGATTCGAGGAGGAACCGCTTCATCGAGTGATTTCGGCGACATCCTCAATCTCCACAGCATCCACCTTCTCTTTCGGATTCGAGGAGGAGTCTGCCCCGACGACACTTCTTCGAGCTAAACCGGATCCGTGAGAGTTCGGAGTATCCATCAAACTACTGGATTCAGGAGTTTGCACCATCCCACATCCACTGCCATTTGCGGAGTCTCGATCGAGCTTCGTTGGACTTAGCCAAAGACCTTGTTCATTCACCGGGCCTATCTTGGGTTGATTAGATCATTTAGTTTATTTTCCATTTTTTATTGCTTTACTTCTTGCATTGTCTTTTCATTCAGTAGGATTAGTCTTTTAAATCCAAACCCCCATATTTAATAGAAAACCCAAAGCAATAATTAGAAATCCTAAGTTTACTATTCTGTCGATTACACTTGTTGGGAAATGATCCGAGCCATTCACTATGTTATATTAGTATAGAGGGGGTTCGGTAATTAATTTGAAACGGTACCACAACACAAATACCGTGCACATCATTACTACCTTAGCATTTTTCAAACCAAATTTCTTGATCATTTCCTTGGCATACTTGGTTTGGTATATATGGATTCCCTCATTAGTTTGTTTAACTTGTAGTCCTAAGAAGAAACTTAATTCCCCAACTAGACTCATTTCAAATTCATTTTCCATATTTTTAATAAAGTCTTGGAGGAGATCATCATTTGTTGACCCAAAAATAATGTCATCAATATAGACTTGGGCAACAAAGATGTCCTTTGACTTTGACTTTATGAAAAGAGTTTGATCAACTTGACTTCTTCTAAAGTCTTTAGAGATTAAGAAATATGATAATCTTTCGTACCAAGTATGGGGAGCTTGTTTTAACCCATATAAAGCTTTTCTTAGCTTATACACATTGTTTGGGTAATCAACACTCTTAAACTCAGGAGGTTGTTCTACATACACCTCTTCCTTAATAAATCTGTTTAGGAATACCAATTTCACATCCATTTGATAAAGTTTAAATCCCATGTGAGCGGTATAACCTAATAGGATTCTAATTGACTCTAACCTAGCAACCGGTGCATAGGTCTCATCATAGTCAAAGTCCTCCAACTTGATTTAATCCTCTTGCCACTAATATAGCTTTGTTTCTAGTTATGTTCTCTTGATCATCCAACTTATTCCTAAAGACCCATCTTGTTGTAACAATAGTGGTATCATTGGGTCTAAGGACTAGCTCCCATACTTAGCTCCTCTCAAATTGAGTCAATTCTTCTTGCATTGCTAAAATCCAATCCGGATCAAGTAATGCATCATTAATTGATTTAGGCTCAATTTGTGAGATGAGAGCAACTTGATTAGTAGGAGCTCTATGAAAAGACCTAGTTCTAACTCCTTGGGATAGTTATTCTGCAACTTGATCTAGAGGATGATTTTGATGAATCCTTAATGTTCTAGGAGGTGAATCAACTTGATTTTGATCATGATTATCCTTTATCCTTTCATCCTCAGAATCTTCTCTTTCTCCCCCTTGATTAATACTCCCTATACCTCCCCCTTGATCATTACCCCCTAAGGTTAGATTTTGAAGCTTTTGGATAATGTCTTGATTTTTATCATTGATATCCTTATCAATGGAGGATTTCCTAGGGTAAGTACTAGTAGATTCATCAAATTGAACATTAGAAGATTCCTCAACCTTTTAGGTCCTCTTGTTTACACTATATCCTCTACTAGTGGATAAGTATCCAATTAGGATTCCCTCATCTTCTTTGGACTTAAATTTTCCTAAGTTGTCTTTGGTATTTAAAATGTATACTTTGCATCCAAAGACCTTTGATATGAGCAAAACATATAGGGTTTTAGGAGTAGTTTTTGCTCACATCTCGCTGTATTTTATACTTGTTTCATGCATATCATACTTTGTTTTGCATGAATTTCCTATTTTCTAGTTCGGAGATCTGCTCTTTGTACTTTTGTGTGCAGGACAACATTCTACGGGGAAAATGGCGCACTTTTGGAGCAAAAGGAAGACATTTGGCAGCTGGAATAGAAGGACACATGACCTGGCTCTGTGAATCCACACGACCAACCCCGGAGCACACACCAGTGCCACACACGGCTTGGCCGTGTGAATCCACAAAGTCGTGTGGTGCTAGGATGATTTCGACGAGATTAGGTTTTTTTCGGGTTTCGGGAAGATCCAGCCTCATGCCTATATAAGGAAAGCTACACCCAAACCCTAAGGGAGGCACGATGGCTGGGACGACACACCGACACCCTAAAAAGTTTTGGGAACTCACAACGGAGAGGAAGGATGTAGGGATGTATACTGAAAGTCTATCTTTTGTATGAACATCTTTATTTTGGAATAAGAATCACATGATCATTGTTTGCATATTTTTATGGTTATGCAATATTGTCTAATACTTTACATTATAGATAACATGGTGTGTGGTGTCACACAGGAGATCATGTTATCGGCCCCTTGAAAAGTATAAGTAAAGGCTCACAACCGAGATGGCTTTGGACAAACCATCGGAAGGGTTGTAGTGTGATTTGGTATTATTTTGTCTTGACCATAGAATCACACTAGTGCACTTTGTGTGTATTGAGCAAGACCGACTTAGAGGTGATTTGATTTATTGCTGACTACATAATCGAATCGGACCTCAGATATTATTTAGTACATGCTCTTAATCCCGATATAATAATGGGCACATATACTTAGTAGTCATCTCTTTGATTTACCAATGGGCGAGATTTATAGATTAAATCGATAGGCTCGGTAAGTTGGGAGATGATATTATTTATATGGTGTGCCGTTGATTATAGGAGGAAACCATGTCCTATATATTAGGATGATGATGTCCCCTTGAGGAGCTCATAACGTTCATCATGTAGACCCTGCAGGTGGACTTGGTCCAGCATGATAAAAAGGTTGAGTGGTACTACTCAAGGAGATAGATGTTGATTAATTAATGGTCAGTAAATTAATTAATCGATGGACATTCGAGATCTTAAACACGGGGAGAAAATATACAAATAATATACGGAGCCCATATTATCATATGGGGGTTGGTGAGGTAGATCTATGATGAACCTTTAGTGGATTGGATCATCATTAGTGGATCGGACTTTATGTGGGCTTGATCCATGGGTGGCCAAGACTCAACTCCTCCTCATGGTCCCTAATGTAGCCTATTAACACCTCATGATGCTTAGATCCAATGGATAGAAACAAAACTCTAAGATCCATTGGTAGAGATTAAATCTCTAAGATCCGACGGTTGAGATTAAATCTCTAGATCCGACGGTTGAGATTAAATCCCTAGAACCAATGGAGGAGATTAATCCAAGGCATAAACCCAACACTATAAATAAGTCTTATAGGCTTGGACGGAAACTTAATGATAAGGGGATTAGGGTTTGCTTCCTTTGGAGGCTAGGAATCCTAGTTGGTTTAGGATTAGGTTTGGGTGGCTAGGGTTTTGGGAGCCAAGGGTGGGCGGCCACAAGTGGATGAGGGTTTTCCTTCTTCTTCCAAAGGTTGGCCAGCCACTATTCTTCTCCTCTCTACCTTGGCATGAGCTCATCCTATTCTTCTTCCCCTCTTCCATGGCCGACCAAAAGGAGAGCTAGGATTAGGGTTTGGAGGCTAGGGTTTAGGAGGCTTGGGTGGCACCAAATAAGGAAGGTTTCTTTCTTCTTCATCCCTTGGTGGCCGGCGCCCACAGCCCTATCCCAGCCCTTGGGTGGCATCCAAAGACCCCTTCTCCTTCTCCTTAGGTGGTGGAAACAAGATATAGGGCTTTCCCTTGGTGTCTTGGCCGGTTTCCACCATTATCTCCTTCTCCTTGTTGGCCGGCGGCAAGCATTTCTTTTGTTGCTTGTTGGTTGGCTATAGGAAGGAGATGAGCCTTGTTTCTATTCTTCCTCTTGCTTTGGATGAGAAAGGAAGGAAGATTTGTGATCTAGGAGCTTTGACTTTTGGTAGAGCGTCGCCCCACGATGTCCAAAAGGAGGAAGGTCATACATTAGAAGATCGAGAGGTACACCTATTCTACTTTCTTCTTTAGTTTGTTGCTTATTTTTGTTTTTCAATTATAAGCAAGTTATAAATCTGTAAATGGCTAAATAATACTTGGATCCCGAGTATAAACATGAAAAATGGCAATCCGGACATTGTCTATTCCGCGGCTACTCGCAGAATAGAGGATGGTCGCTTGAACAACTAGTTTGTTCAAGTGACCTCTCTAAACGAATAACACGACGATGACTTGGTGGTTTGGGAAATCCCTTTTGTCTAGGATTAATTTTTTTTTAATCCGGGGACATCGAAGGGATCGCCATGGACAAGCTACCGAGGTGAAGTGGGAAGCGAAGTTTCCCCTCACGGACTCGATAAGCAAAACCCTTCAATTGGTATCAGAGCTTCCGGGCAAAACCTTCAATTGGTATCAGAGCCAAGGTTTCCGGTTTTGTGTGTTTAGGATTCGGTTAATTTTTATGCACTTTTTCATATATTATATATGTCGGATAATAGTAGGATATGTGTAGTTTAACTCTTTGGTTGTAGGCATAAGATCCGACTATTATGGCCATATGTGTTTATGTGATTGTATGTGTGTAAATATTTATTTTGTTGAATCCTCGGGGTTGACGAGGCTAGTATTTAGTTTTTGTAAATTAAATACGGCATTGTTTAGCCACTCTTTATTTTATTTTACTTTTGATCTAGATTTCATGTACACTCCCTCGTGGAGTATAGGATCGATGGATGTAAATTAAAATAGGTTTTAGTCTCGGCTCGGATCTCCGGATGGCTCGTACATGGCGTAGGAGGAGCGGACGAGATGGCGATGCGACGGGAGACATATTGAAGACAAAAGCCATAATAGTTATAAAATAATTTATTTTTCATATTTATTGCTTTTTGTTTGATATGCATGTCATAGACTAGGAAAATTCCTCAATTTCAAATTACTAAGTGGGAGAGGGAATTTTTAAAATTCTCACGGCCTCCATTACGATTTAACAAGTGATGCAAACAAACTTGCGCGTCGGCTCTGAGTGCCTTCCTCCCCATCGGATGAGTTTGTTTGCGGATCACAAGGTCGAATATGGTTATAGGAAATTATTAAGGAGCGTGTGTACTTGACCATCGTAAGGCACATAACCCGAGATAATTACCTTGGTACCGAGTAATGGTGAACACTTAGATACAAATATAAGTATCCTGCCCATCGGAGTCACTGCTTTTATTTGTAGGGCCAAAGAGGAACCAAATATTAATTTTACTTGTCAAAAAGTTAGGTTGACAAGATAGTAAAATTAATGGGTAAAACCTCCTCTTACAAATGTAGAATTCGTATACGTCCACACTATCGTGACATACGCTATTCTCGGTGTTTTGAGGTGTTGGTTGATTTTAAAATATTATTGTTTGAGGAGTCAATAATTTTTTGAAATATAATGTTTTGATTTATGTGATTCTTAGGTTTTCTTTCAAAATGACTTTCAACCCACTTGCTGTGATACTGAAAGAGAACAAACTTACTGGATCCAACTATGTAGATTGGAAGAGGAATCTAGACATTGTCTTGACTACTGAGGAATACAAATATGTACTCCTCGAAGAGTGCCCTCCCAAGCTTGCAGATAATTCTGGGGAAAAAGAGAGAGAGAGCTATAAGAAGTGGATCAAGGCCGATGAGATGGAGCGGTGTTACATTTTGGCATCTATGTCAAATGTACTGCAACATCAGCATCAAGCCATGTCCACTGCTTATGATATGATGCTCAATATCAAGGAGCTTTTTGGACACCAGAATCGGGCTGTGAGGCAAGAGGTCATGAGAAACTTGATGACGACCACCATGATCGAGGAAACACCCGTGAGGGATCATGTTCTCAAGATGATGGCTTATTTGAATGAGCTGGAGGTAATAGGCACCGACCAACCAAGGGAGATAGAGCTCACCTTGATGCCAAACTTGAAGGAGATCACCGGAGCACTAACCGGCAGCAGCTCGATGCCGGCGAGGGGGAAGGAAGCAGCCTTTTGGACGCTGGTTGGAGGAGCTTTGGGCGGCGACAATAGGTTGGTGTCAAGAGCTCCAAGGAGGAGGTGGGCGGCAACCTTAGGGCTAGGGGTTTTTGGATTAGTGCTTAATTATCCCTTAAGCACTCTTTTATAGAGAACTAATTCTCTTAATGGTTATTGGATCATAACCATTAGGCCCGTTAACCCTCTCCATTAAGATAAGTTAAAATAAACCAAACCATGATGGTTTATTTTAAGTTAAAACGAACCGAACCAACTTTTGGTTCATTCGTTTAAAATAAACCAAACCCTTTGGTTTATTCTCCTCCATTGGATTAGAACCAAACCATTTTGGTCCATCCATTATGTCTTCATAAGACACTACCATCCATGCTTCCATTGCACGATCAAACGATTTCATGCTCGCCCATGTTTGGTCCAACCAAACATAGTTTCTCTCGGCCGAGAATCCCATTCTCAAGCTCGCTTTAAATCCTTCATTGTGCGTGTGACCAAATAGGTTCTCGGTTTATGTTGGCCGTCTATAATTAACCATTAATTATAGAACGATCATGAGTGGCACCTAGTAGTACATCATGATCCCCAATTAACCGAAAAGATCAACGGTTGATCCAGAACTATTTCTGAAACCCTTCAGTAGCTCGAATGATTCGTGCCCCATTCCCTTCACTCATCTTATACCCACTTGGTTCAGGACATGGTCTATTGTGTCAGTCCCCACTAGGCTGACTACGTCACACCTAGCCCAAGTATCAATTCCTCGTCCTACGGATTCTAGTTACTCCACATGTATCGAAGAGTACCTTACTCTAAACATGTAATGCTTTGGCCAAAGACTTTAGTAACAATCCGACGAGAGGCCATGGGTATACATCTCCTCGCAAGGAGTGGTGAATCCTTTATAGGCTATTCAAACACCTTCGATCACTTCGACTTATACCCAATCATCCCGGGTCCACATCTCCTTAGAGATATTTGCTTAAGATGTCAAAGCATAAGTCTCCATGATCAAGATGACTTGAATACCGCAAGTCAAAGGAACATCGCACTTAAGCCACAGTAAGAACTTCATTGACATATCTATATATGCAGAGAACCATATGAAGTCTTACGGCTGGTCACTCCAATGAACTAGTTACCATAACTAGCATCCACGATTAACTCCGACATCACAATGTCTCCAACATGCTGAGAATCACCGCTTGGATACACCAAGGAGTATATCTCGATAGAATTGATGGTGTCCAAATCCATCAATTCATCGACTAGGGATAATTCCGATACATCACAATTACACATGTAGAGATACTCACTAGTTGTGATCCAATCACAAATTCTCTCATGCTGTGAATCGTATCGTGGACATTCAGTAAATGAGTTTAAGATCCAATCAAATACATAAAACATGTATACTCAAATAGTGAATCTTCATTTATCATATAAATGGTTCATACATAAGGTGATTGCCTTAGGACATCTCTCATATATTACTAACAGACTCCCACTTGGCCTAATGCCAAACGCTACGGTATCCAATACCATAAGCTCTAACATGACCCTCAAACTTATTTTGAGGTAATGCCTTAGTCAAAGGATCCGCTAAGTTCCTTTCAGTGGGAATTTTCTCGATTTGTATTTCGTTCCTACCGATGATCTCTCCGATAAGATGATAGCGGCGGCTACATGTTTGGATCGCTGATGAGACCTTGGCTCTTTCGCGTCAGGCAATTGCTCCATTGTTGTCGCAGAGACCGATTGCTTCAACAATGGCCGGAATCACACCAAGTTCATAAACGAACTTCGATCCAAACCGCTTCCTTTCGCCTGCCGCAATGTATTCTCGCCTCGGTAGAATCCGCTACATGGTCTTGTTTGGAACTTTTCCAACTCATCGCGCTCTATTCAAGGTGAACACGATCCGCATCGAGACTGAATCATCCTTGTCCGTCTCGAAGCCGCATCCGTATACCCGCCAGATCACCATGTCCCCTTCTCCATATATTAGAACACATCCTTAGTTCTTCTTAAGTACTTAAGGATCGCCTTAACACCACCCAATGATCCATTCCTCGATCGATCGGTATCCGCCGTGACACTCGTGAGCATACGATACATCGGGCCTCGTGACATAACATAGCATACATGATAGATCCTATTATGATGCATAGGAATCTTACTCATGCAAATCCTCTCGCCTTCGGCGGACACATAGACTTCAAAGGTGTACCCTATGCCCGATGGGTAGGAAACCTTTCTTGGATTCCGACATGCTAAACCTCTTTAGCACTCGGTTCATATATGTGTAGGCTGCGAAGACCAAGCACCGCTTCGATCTATCTCTATAGATCTTAATCCCGAGGATGTAGGTTGCTTCTCCACGTCTTTCATGGAGAATGTCTTGGATAACCAAACCTTAATGCGATCAGTAAGACTGAAACATCGTTTCCTATAAGTAATATGTCATCGACATATAATACTAGGAACACGATTGCACTCCCACTAACCTTCTTGTACACACAAGGTTCGTCTGGATTTTGTGAGAAATCAAACTTTTTGATTGTCTCATCAAAACGGATATTCCAGCTCCTGGATGCTTGCTTCAATCCATAAATGGATCGTCGCAATTTGCATACCTTGGTTTTATCAACCGATGTAAAATCCTCAGGCTGTATCATATACACGTCCTCAAGCAGGTTTCCATTAAGGAAAGCTGTTTTCACATCCATCTGCCATATCTCATAATCATAATGAGCCGCTATGGCTAGGAGCATCCGAATGGATTTAAGCATAGCTACAGGCGAATAGGTTTCGTCATAATCAACACCTTGCTTTTGACGATATCCTTTCGCCACCAATCTAGCCTTATAGGTAATCACATTACCATCCATGTCGGTTTTCTTCTTGAAAACCCACTTGCACCCTATAGGCTTTATGCCTTTAGGTGGGTCAACCAAGTTCCAAACTTGGTTTTCATACATGGAATCCATTTCCGACTTCATGGCACCAAGCCACTTATCCCTTTCTGAACTTGTTAGCACTTCTTCATAACTGGTAGGATCCTCATCATCAATGAGTAACACGTCGTTTGATTCACTTACGAGAAATCCATATCTCTCAGGAATATTGCGTGTTCTACCAGATCTACGAAGATGTGGTGTTACAATAGGTCCAGTAGATTGCTCATCACTATGAGTTATCGACTGTTGTGCTTCACCAGGTATCTCATCAATGTCTATTTGAGTCTCTCGAGCCTCCTCAAGCTCAACGACACTCCCACTGTTTTCTTGCAAGAGAAACTCTTTCTCTAGAAACACAGCATGCCTTAAAACAAACACCTTTTGTTCCACAGGATGATAGAATTGGTAACCCCTTGTTTCCTTAGGGTATCCAATAAATAGACATTTATCAGACTTAGCATCCAATTTGTCTGATACTGTCCGCTTCACATAAGCAGGACAACCCCATATCTTCAAGTAAGATATATGAGGTTTCTTACTATTCCATATCTCATATGGAGTAGTTGAGACTACCTTGGTAGGCATTCTGTTTAACAAGTAAACAGCTGTCTGAAGTGCATAGCCCCAAAAGGACTTGGGAAGAGTCACATGATTCATCATTGACCTGACCATGTCCAACAAGGTCCGGTTACGCCTCTCAGATACACCATTATGCTATGGTGTATATGGCGGAGTCCATTGAGACAATATGCCATTGTCTCTTAGATAATCAAGAAACTCTTGACTTAAGTATTCACTACCTCGATCCGATCGAAGTATTTTAATACTCTTGTCATGTTGTTTCTCTACTTCATTTCTGAATTCTTTGAACCTTCCAAAGGCTTCAGACTTGTGTTTCATCAAGAACACATACCCAAACCGTGAGTGATCATCGGTGAAGGTAATGAAGTAGTTATAGCCTCCTAAAGCTTGAGTTGACATAGGTCCATATACATCAGTATGTATTAGACCTAGTAACTCTCCCACTCGTTCACCTTTTCCAGTAAAAGGTAACTTAGTCATCTTGCCTTTTAAGCATGATTCGTATGTATCGTATGAATCCTATTCAAATGATTCCAGAATTCCACATCGGTGTAATTCGGACATGCGTTTCTTGCTTACATGGCCAAGACGACAATACCACATGTAGGAGTCTAATTGATTATCTTTTCGAGCACGCTTGTTGCTCGCTTCGATATTGAAAATATCACTGGATACGTCCAACGTATAAACACCATTGCTTAAAGTTCCAGTCCCTTAAAGAACTCCATTCAAAGTTATGTAACAACAATTGTTACTAAAAGTCAAATGGTACCCATTTCTATTTAAACAAGAAATAGAAATGATGTTCTTTATCAACGAAGGAACATAAAAGCAATTGTCCAGTTCTAAGACAAGTCCTACAGGGAGTTCCAACAAATACGTTCCGATGGCGAGTGCAGCAACCGTTGCTCCATTCCCAACACATAAATTTGACTCTCCCTTGACGAGTCTTCTTCTATTCCTTATCCCATGTATGTCATTACATATATGTGAGCCACACCCAGTATCAAATACCCAAGTGTCTGAGGAAATAGAATGACAATCAATAAAGAAGATTTCTGAAGAAGATGGGGCATCCGATGCCTTATCCTTCTTCACGGACTCAAGATAAATCTTGCACTTTCTTCGCAAATGGCCCTACTTGTCATAATGATGGCAAGTGCCCTTTTGAGCTGGTTCTGCCTTTTTAGCCTTTTTCTTCTTCCCCTTCTGTTGTTCCTTTGACTCCCTCTTAGAACCTTTCTTCGAGGAATCAACTAACAATACCGTCCCTCATGCTTCTCGAAGGCTCCACGGTCTTGACATGTTGAGTAGTACCACGGATGAACCTTCTTGCATCTCGAGGTGAAGAGGAGCTTGGAGACTTGAACCTTTGAATCTCACTTGCTTATCAAACAACTCATAAAGATGAAGGACTACGATATGAGCATCCATATGCTCATGCTGCTTTCGTAGCTTGGGTTCCATCGCGGCTAGCATGATGCAACTTGTCAGTTCAGAATCAGTCACATGTTTCTGATAGACCAACAATTGGTCCAGAGTTGCATCGTCACTAGGATGGGCGGGAAGAGGTGCTTCGAGGACATACGCAAGCTTTTCACCTTGAGAACAATTCTCAAGTTTCTAAGCCAGTCCAAGAAGTTCGGCCCAGTCAATTTATTCGAATCCAAAATGGAACGCAAATTAAAAGACAACATGATCAATTTTAGAAATACAAAACGAGCATATATGAGAAAGATGATTTTTAAAATGCATCAATATACATTTATAAATCCCATTCATTTTTCGAATTCAAAAACCCTTGAAATCAATTCAGGAGATCGTAGGTCAATCTCCGAATGGGTTGATATCCAATATACATAAGAACAACCTTGGAGTGAGTCCAACAAGCCATTCTTAGCTATGATAGTGGGTATCATGTATACCGATTACATATCATGTATATGTAACTATCACAATGTGCTATCAACTAATTGAATGTTTACACATACATTGGGTTGTTAACACATTAACAAGTATGCATCATATGCATAGCACCCAACTTCACCTCTCTTCACATCGACCTTGGAGTGAGTCCAACAAATCGATGCTCCAAGTTAGAGCCGACCCATTAATCGTGAAATAGTTTTAATATAGTTAGAGCGCATTCAACCAATTAGCCAGGCTTGGAGTGAGTACAACAACCCAAACTAACGATTGACCTCTGACTCTTACCATATTAGAGTTAAACTATTCCAATGATTTGAACATGTTCAGGTTCGAGCCGGGCTTGGAGTGAGTCCAACAACCCAAACAAGAAACAGAACTCTGGTTCTAACCATATTAATGGAAGGTGTAGGCTTTAATATTGTTTAAGGGTTTTTATGTCTCATCCTCTTTGCATGCAAATAACTATTATCTACATGGCATGACATACATGGCATACATCTACATGTCATGACACGCATGGCATAATGTTATGCATCTAATGCAATTACATGGCATACAATTATGTCATGTATATAATTTCCTTATATGTCATAACTATTTATGGAAATAAAATATGTTTAAGATTTGATTCTCCAAATCAAATCATAATTAAATTAGGAAACAAATTTCCAAATCTAATCACATATTTTATTTATGGAATTATTTGATTAAGGAAAATCTATTTAGGAAACCAATTTCCTAAATCATTAAAACTACTTATGGAAATAAAATATTTTAAGATTTGATTTCCCAAATCAAATCATGATTAAATTAGGAAAAAAATTTCTAGAATCTAATCAAATATTTTATTTATGGAAAATATCAATTTCCATAAATACTTCCAACTTTCCAAAAGTGGAAGATTTCCATAAATACTTCTAGACTTTCCAAAATTGAAAAATTTCCATAAATACTTCTAAATTTACAAAATTAGAAAATTTCCAGAAATAACATTATGACTATCGCAAAACCATTTTATGATTATGTCGAAACACAACCTGGCCTCTGATACCACTGTTGGGTTTCCGGCACCGCGGCGTGTGTGTGTTCGATCACGTTTCGTAAACATGAACACAGCGAAAGCAATAAAAATAATAAATCTACATTTATTACAACACACACAACACACGCATGCATATTACAACAAGTGTAGACATAACCGTAAATTTAAATTTGCAATAAAAGGAAATTTATCTACGTTATACCTTTCGTATGACGTGTAGCGGGAACGACATCAACCGGAACGGTCCTCGCTAGAATCGTCTCTATCCGTATCCACGCCGAGTTCCTCGGGATGACTTCGCTAAGACACGAGCTTCTTCTTCGTACGGGTTACCAGCCTCGTGTTGAAGACGACGTGATCGAGAGATGATCACGATCCGAATCCAAATTCGGATCCTAATACGAGTTCTCAAAACTCGCTTCTCGGAGAGGTATTCGTCAACCAATTGGCCGAATCGCCGTCCTCCACCTCAGAGGATTACCGGAGATCGAATCCCGATAAGTTAGCCGATGTCGGGCTCTAACCGTCGTCCAAAGCGACGCTCCGGCGAGAGGAGAACAAGCTGTCCAGAAAACTGGACAGCTTTGGTGGAGTGATAGGCGCCCGGCCAACCAAGGGAGATAGAGCTCACCTTGATGCCAAACTTGAAGGAGATCACGGGCACTAACCGTCGCAGCTCGATGTGCGGCGAAGGAAGCAGCCTTGGGCGCGGTTGGAGGAGCTTTGGCGGCGCAATAGGTTGGCATCGAGAGCTCCAAGGAGGAGGTGGGCGGCAACCTTAGTGCTAGGGGTTTTTGGATTAGGGCTTAATTATCCCTTAAGCCCTCTTTTATAGAGAACTAATTTTCTTAATGGTTATTGGATCATAACCATTAGGCCCGTTAACCCGCTCCATTAAGATAAGTTAAAATAAACCAAACCATGATGGTTTATTTTAAGTTAAAACGAACCGAACCAAGTTTTGGTTCATTCGTTTAAAATAAACCAAACCCTTTGGTTTATTCTCTTCCATTGGATTAGAACCAAACCATTTTGGTCCATCCATTATGTCTTCATAAGACACGGCTCATCCACGCTTCTATTGCGCCTGAAACGATTTCATGCTCGCTCCATGTTTGGTCCAACCAAACATAGTTTCTCTCGGTCTGAGAATCTCATTCTCAAGCTCGTTTTAAATCCTTCGGATTACGCTCGTTGTGCGTGTGACCAAATAGGTTCTCGGTTTATGTTGGCCGTCTATAATTAACCATTAATTATAGAACGATCATGAGTGGCACCTAGTAGTACATCATGATCTCCAATTAACCGAAAAGATCAACGGTTGATCCAGAAATATTTCTGAAACCCTTCAGCAGCTCGAATGATTCGTGCCTCATTCCCTTCAATCATCTTATACCCACTTGGTTCAGGACATGGTCTATAGTGTCAGTCCCCACTAGGCTGACTACGTCACACCTAGCCCAAGTATCAATTCCTCATCCTACGGATTCTAGTTACTCCACATGTATCGAAGAGTACCTTACTCTAAACATGTAATGCTTTGGCCAAAGACTTTAGTAACAATCCGATGAGAGGCCATGGGTATACATCTCCGCGCAAGGAGTGGTGAATCCTTTATAGGCTATTCAAACACCTTCGATCATTTCGACTTATACCTAATCATCCCGGGTCCACATCTCCTTAGAGATATTTGCTTAAGATGTTAAAGCATAAGTCTCCATGATCAAGATGACTTGAATACCGCAAGTCAAAGGAACATCGCACTTAAGCCACAGTAAGAACTTCATTGACATATCTATATATGCAGAGAACCATATGAAGTCTTACGGCTGGTCACTCCAATGAACTAGTTACCATAACTAGCATCCACGATTAACTCCGGACATCACAATGTCTCCAGCCAGTGAGAATCAACTGCTTGGATACATCAAGTAGTATACCTCGTGCTAGTCTCGACAGAATTGATGGTGTCCAAATCCATCAATTCATCGACTAGGGATAATTTCGATACATCATAATTACACATATAGAGATACTCACTAGTTGTGATCCAATCACAAATTCTCTCATGCTGTGAATCGTATCGTGGACATTCAGTAAATTTAAATTTGCAATAAAAGGAAATTTATCTACATTATACCTTTCATATGACGTGTAGCGGGAACGACATAAACCGGAATGATCCTCGCTAGAATCGTCTCTATCCGTATCCACGCCGAGTTCCTCGGGATGACTTCGCTAAGCCACGAGCTTCTTCTTCGTACGGGTTACCAACCTCGTGTTGAAGATGACGTGATCGAGAGATGATCAAGATCCGAATCCAAATTCGGATCCTAATACGAGTTCTCAAAACTCGCTTCTCCGGAGAGGTATTCGTCAACCAATTGACGAATCCTTCGTCCTCCACCTCAGAGGATTACCGGAGATCGAATCCCCGGTAAGTTAGCCGCTGTCGAAGCTCTAACCGTCGTCCAAACGACGCTCCGACGAGAGGAGAACAAGCTGTCCAAAAAACTGGACAGCTTTGGTGGAGGTGATAGGCGCCGGCCAACCAAGGGAGATAGAGCTCACCTTGATGCCAAACTTGAAGGAGATCACCGGAGCACTAACCGGCAGTAGCCCGACACCGGCGAGGGGGAAGGAAGCAGCCTTCTGGACGCCGGTTGGAGGAGCTTTGGGCGGCGGCAATAGGTTGGCGTCGAGAGCTCCAAGGAGGAGGTGGGCGGCAACCTTAGGGCTAGGGGTTTTTGGATTAGGGCTTAATTATCCCTTAAGCCCTCTTTTATAGAGAACTAATTCTCTTAATGGTTATTGGATCATAACCATTAGGCCCGTTAACCCGCTCCATTAAGATAAGTTAAAATAAACCAAACCATGATGGTTTATTTTAAGTTAAAACGAACCGAACCAACTTTTGGTTCATTCGTTTAAAATAAACCAAACCCTTTGGTTTATTCTCTTCCATTGGATTAGAACCAAACCATTTTGGTCCATCCATTATGTCTTCATAAGACACGGCTCATCCACGCTTCTATTGCGCCTGAAACGATTTCATGCTCGCTCCATGTTTGGTCCAACCAAACATAGTTTTTCTCGGTCTGAGAATCTCATTCTCAAGCTCGTTTTAAATCCTTCGGATTACGCTCGTTGTGCGTGTGACCAAATAGGTTCTCGATTTATGTTGGCCGTCTATAATTAACTATTAATTATAGAACGATCATGAGTGGCACCTAGTAGTACATCATGATCTCCAATTAACCGAAAAGATCAACGGTTGATCCAGAAATATTTCTAAAACCCTTCAGCAGCTCGAATGATTCGTGCCTCATTCCCTTCACTCATCTTATACTCACTTGGTTCAGGACATGGTCTATAGTGTCAGTCCCCACTAGGCTGACTACGTCACACCTAGCCCAAGTATCAATTCCTCGTCCTACGGATTCTAGTTACTCCACATGTATCGAAGAGTACCTTACTCTAAACATGTAATGCTTTGGCCAAAGACTTTAGTAACAATCCGATGAGAGGCCATGGGTATACATCTCCTCGCAAGGAGTGGTGAATCCTTTATAGGCTATTCAAACACCTTCGATCACTTCGACTTATACCTAATCATCCCGGGTCCACATCTCCTTAGAGATATTTGCTTAAGATGTCAAAGCATAAGTCTCCATGATCAAGATGACTTGAATACCGCAAGTCAAAGGAACATCGCACTTAAGCCACAGTAAGAACTTCATTGACATATCTATATATGCAGAAAACCATATGAAGTCTTACGGCTGGTAACTCCAATGAACTAGTTACCATAACTAGCATCCACGATTAACTCCGGACATCACAATGTCTCCAGCCAGTGAGAATCAACTGCTTGGATACATCAAGTAGTATACCTCGTGCTAGTCTCGACAGAATTGATGGTGTCCAAATCCATCAATTCATCGACTAGGGATAATTTCGATACATCATAATTACACATATAGAGATACTCACTAGTTGTGATCCAATCACAAATTCTCTCATGCTGTGAATCGTATCGTGGACATTCAGTAAATTTAAATTTGCAATAAAAGGAAATTTATCTACGTTATACCTTTCATATGACGTGTAGCGGGAACGACATAAACCGGAACGATCCTCGCTAGAATCGTCTCTATCCGTATCCACGCCGAGTTCCTCGGGATGACTTCGCTAAGCCACGAGCTTCTTCTTCGTACGGGTTACCAGCCTCGTGTTGAAGATGACGTGATCGAGAGATGATCACGATCCGAATCCAAATTCGGATCATAATACGAGTTCTCAAAACTCGCTTCTCCGGAGAGGTATTCGTCAACCAATTGACGAATCCTTCGTCCTCCACCTCAGAGGATTACCGGAGATCGAATCCCCGGTAAGTTAGCCGCTGTCGAAGCTCTAACCGTCGTCCAAACGACACTCCGACGAGAGGAGAACAAGCTGTCAAAAACTGGACAGCTTTGGTGGAAGTGATAGGCGCCCGGCCAACCAAGGAGATAGAGCTCACCTTGATGCCAAACTTGAAGGAGATCACGAGCACTAACGGCAGCAGCTCGGCCGGCGAGGAAGAAGCAGCCTTACGGGCGCGGTTGGAGGAGCTTTTGGCGGCAATAGGTTGGCGTCGAGCTCAAGGAGGAGGTGGCGGCAACCTTAGGGCTAGGGGTTTTGGATTAGGGCTTAATTATCCCATAAGCCCTCTTTTATAGAGAACTAATTCTCTTAATGGTTATTGGATCATAACCATTAGGCCCGTTAACCCGCTCCATTAAGATAAGTTTAAATAAACCAAACCATGATGGTTTATTTTAAGTTAAAACGAACCGAACCAACTTTTGGTTCATTCGTTTAAAATAAACCAAACCCTTTGGTTTATTCTCCTCCATTGGATTAGAACCAAACCATTTTGGTTTATCCATTACGTCTTCATAAGACTCGGCCCATCCACGCTTCCATTGCGACTGAAACGATTTCATGCTCGCTTTATGTTTGGTCCAACCAAACCTAGTTTCTCTCGGTCTGCGAATCCCATTCTCAAGCTCGTTTTAAATCCTTTGGATTACGCTCGTTGTGCGTGTGACCAAATAGGTTCTCGGTTTATGTTGGTCGTCTATAATTAACCATTAATTATAGAACGATCATGAGTGGCACCTAGTAGTACATCATGATCCCCAATTAACCGAAAAGATCAACGGTTGATCCAGAACTATTTCTGAAACCCTTCAGCAGCTCGAATGATTCGTGCCTAATTCCCTTCACTCATCTTATACCCACTTGGTTCAGGACATGGTCTATAGTGTCAGTCCCCACTAGGCTGACTACGTCACACCTAGCCCAAGTATCAATTCCTCGTCCTACGGATTCTAGTTACTCCACATGTATCGAAGAGTACCTTACTCTAAACATGTAATGCTTTGGCCAAAGACTTTAGTAATAATCCGACGAGAGGCCATGGGTATACATCTCCTCGCAAGGAGTGGTGAATCCTTTATAGGCTATTCAAACACCTTCGATCATTTTGACTTATACCCAATCATCCCAGGTCCACATCTCCTTAGAGATATTTGCTTAAGATGTCAAAGCATAAGTCTCCATGATCAAGATGACTTGAATACCGCAAGTCAAAGGAACATCGCACTTAAGCCACAGTAAGAACTTCGTTGACATATCTATATATGCAGAGAACCATATGAAGTCTTACGGCTGGTCACTCCAATGAACTTGTTACCATAACTAGCATCCACGATTAACTCCGGACATCACAATGTCTCCAGTCAGTGAGAATCAACTGCTTGGATACACCAAGGAGTATACCTCGTGCTAGTCTCGACAGAATTGATGGTGTCCAAATCCATCAATTCATCGACTAGGGATAATTTCGATACATCATAATTACAATGTAGAGATACTCACTAGTTGTGATCCAATCACAAATTCTCTCATGCTGTGAATCGTATCGTGGACATTCAGTAAATGAGTTTAAGATCCAATCAAATACATAAAACATGTATACTCAAATAGTGAATCTTCATTTATCATATAAATGGTTCATACATAAGGTGATTGCCTTAGGACATCTCTCATATATTACTAACATTCGGTAATTAATTTGAAACGGTACCACAACACAAATACCGTGCACATCATTACTACCTTAGCATTTTTCAAACCAAATTTCTTGATCATTTCCTTGGCATACTTGGTTTGGTATATATAGATTCCCTCATTAGTTTGTTTAACTTGTAGTCCTAAGAAGAAACTTAATTCCCCAACTAGACTCATTTCAAATTCATTTTCCATATTTTTAATAAAGTCTTGGAGGAGATCATCATTTGTTGACCCAAAAATAATGTCATCAATATAGACTTGGGCAACAAAGATGTCCTTTGACTTTGACTTTATGAAAAGAGTTTGATCAACTTGACTTCTTCTAAAGTCCTTAGAGATTAAGAAATATGATAATCTTTCGTACCAAGTCCGGGGAGCTTGTTTTAACCCATATAAATCTTTTCTTAGCTTATACACATAGTTTGGGTAATCAACACTCTTAAACTCAAGAGGTTGTTCTACATACACCTCTTCCTTAATAAATCTGTTTAGGAATACTAATTTCACATCCATTTGATAAAGTTTAAATCCCATGTGAGCGGCATAACCTAATAGGATTCTAATTGACTCTAACCTAGCAACCGGTGCATAGGTCTCATCATAGTCAAGTCCTCCAACTTGATTTAATCCTCTTGCCACTAATATAGCTTTGTTTCTAGTTATGTTCTCTTGATCATCCAACTTATTCCTAAAGACCCATCTTGTTGTAACAATAGTGGTATCATTGGGTCTAAGGACTAGCTCCCATACTTAGCTCCTCTCAAATTGAGTCAATTCTTCTTGCATTGCTAAAATCCAATCCGGATCAAGTAATGCATCATTAATTGATTTAGGCTCAATTTGTGAGATGAGAGCAACTTGATTAGTAGGAGCTCTATGAAAAGACCTAGTTCTAACTCCTTGGGATAGTTATTCTACAACTTGATCTAGAGGATGATTTTGATGAATCCTTAATGTTCTAGGAGGTGAATCAACTTGATTTTGATCATGATTATCCTTTATCCTTTCATCCTCAGAATCTTCTCTTTCTCCCCCTTGATTAATACTCCCTATACCTCCCCCTTGATCATTACCCCCTAAGGTTAGATTTTGAAGCTTTTGGATAATGTCTTGATTTTTATCATTGATATCCTTATCAATGGAGGATTTCCTAGGGTAAGTACTAGTAGATTCATCAAATTGAACATTAGAAGATTCCTCAACCTTTTAGGTCCTCTTGTTTACACTATATCCTCTACTAGTGGATAAGTATCCAATTAGGATTCCCTCATCTTCTTTGGACTTAAATTTTCCTAAGTTGTCTTTGGTATTTAAAATGTATACTTTGCATCCAAAGACCTTTGATATGAGCTAAACATATAGGGTTTTAGGAGTAGTTTTTGCTCACATCTCGCTGTATTTTATACTTGTTTCATGCATATCATACTTTGTTTTGCATGAATTTCCTATTTTCTAGTTCGGAGATCTGCTCTTTGTACTTTTGTGTGCAGGACAACATTCTACGGGGAAAATGGCGCACTTTTGGAGCAAAAGGAAAACATTTGGCAGCTGGAATAGAAGGACACATGACACTGCTCGTGAATCCACGACCACGACCCGGAGCACACACATGCCACACGGCTTGGCCGTGTGAATCCACAAAGTCGTGTGGTGCTAGGATGATTTCGACGAGATTAGGTTTTTTTCGGGTTTCGGGAAGATCCAGCCTCATGCCTATATAAGGAAAGCTACACCCAAACCCTAAGGGAGGCACGATGGCTGGGACGACATACCGACACCCTAAAAAGTTTTGGGAACTCACAACGGAGAGGAAGGATGTAGGGATGTATACTGAAAGTCTATCTTTTGTATGAACATCTTTATTTTGGAATAAAAATCACATGATCATTGTTTGCATATTTTTATGGTTATGCAATATTGTCTAATACTTTACATTGTAGATAACATGGTGTGTGGTGTCAAACAGGAGATCATGTTATCGGCCCCTTGAAAAGTATAAGTAAAGGCTCACAACCGAGATGGCTTTGGACAAACCATCGGAAGGGTTGTAGTGTGATTTGGTATTATTTTGTCTTGACCATAGAATCACACTAGTGCACTTTGTGTGTATTGAGCAAGACCGACTTAGAGGTGATTTGATTTATTGCTGACTACATAATCGAATCGGACCTTAGATATTATTTAGTATATGCTCTTAATCCCGATATAATAATGGGCATATATATTTAGTAGTCATCTCTTTGATTTACCAATGGGCGAGATTTATAGATTAAATCGATAGGCTCGGTAAGTTGGGAGATGATATTATTTATATGGTGTGTCGTTGATTATAGGAGGAAACCGTGTCCTATATATTAGGATGATGATGTCCCCTTGAGGAGCTCATAAGGTTCATCATGTAAACCCTGCAGGTGGACTTGGTCTGGCATGATGAAAAGGTTGAGTGGTACTACTCAAGGAGTTAGATGTTGATTATTTAATGGTCAGTAAATTAATTAATCGATGAACATTCGAGATCTTAAACACGGGGAGAAAATGTACAAATAATATACGGAGCCCATATTATCATATGGGGGTTGGTGAGATAGATCAATGATGAACCTTTAGTGGATTGGATCATTATTAGTGGATCGGACTTTATGTGGGCTTGATCCATGGGTGGCCAAGACTCAACTCCTCCTCGTGGTCCCTAATGTAGCCTATTAACACCTCATGATGCTTAGATCCAATGGATAGAAACAAAACTCTAAGATCCATTGGTAGAGATTAAATCTTTAAGATCCGACGGTTGAGATTAAATCTCTAGATTCGACGGTTGAGATTAAATCCCTAGAACCAATGGAGGAGATTAATCCAAGGCATAAACCCAACACTATAAATAAGGCTTATAGGCTTGGACGGCAACTTAATGATAAGGGGATTAGGGTTTGCTTCCTTTGGAGGCTAGGAATCCTAGTTGGTTTAGGATTAGATTTGGGTGGCTTGGGTTTTGGGAGCCAAGGGTGGGCGGCCACAAGTGGATGAGGGTTTTCCTTCTTCTTCCAAAGGTTGGCCAGCCACTATTCTTCTCCTCTCTACCTTGGCATGAGCTCATCCTATTCTTCTTCCCCTCTTCCATGGCCGACCAAAAGGAGAGCTAGGATTAGGGTTTGGAGGCTAGGGTTTAGGAGGCTTGGGTGGCACAAAATAAGGAAGGTTTCTTTCTTCTTCATCCCTTGGTGGCCGGCGCCCACAGCCCTATCCCAGCCCTTGGGTGGCATCCAAAGACCCCTTCTCCTTCTCCTTAGGTGGTGGAAACAAGATATAGGGCTTTCCCTTGGTGTCTTGGCCGGTTTCCACCATTATCTCCTTCTCCTTGTTGGCCGGCGGCAAGCATTTCTTTTGTTGCTTGTTGGTTGGCTATAGGAAGGAGATGAGCCTTGTTTCTATTCTTCCTCTTGCTTTGGATGAGCAAGGAAGGAAGATTTGTGATCTAGGAGCTTCGACTTTTGGTAGAGCGTCGCCCCACGATGTTCAAAAGGAGGAAGGTCATACATTAGAAGATCGAGAGGTACACCTATTCTACTTTTGTTATAAATCTGTAAATGGCTAAATAATACTTGGATCCCGAGTATAAACATGAAAACTGGCGATCCGGACATTGTCTATTCCGCGGCTACTCGCAGAATAGAGGATGATCGCTTGAACAACTAGTTTGTTCAAGTGACCTCTCTAAATGAATAACACGACGATGACTTGGTGGTTTGGGCAATCCCTTTTGTCTAGGATTAATTTTTTTTTAATCCGGGGACATCGAAGGGATCGCCATGGACAAGCTACCGAGGTGAAGTGGGAAGCGAAGTTTCCCCTCACGGGCTCGATAAGCAAAACCCTTCAATTGGTATCAGAGCTTCCGGGCAAAACCCTCAATTGGTATCAGAGCCAAGGTTTCCGGTTTTGTGTGTTTAGGATTCGGTTAATTTTTATGCACTTTTTCATATATTATATGTGTCGGATAATAGTAGGATATGTGTAGTTTAACTCTTTGGTTGCAGGCATAAGATCCGACTATTATGGCCATATGTGTGTATGTGATTGTATGTGTGTAAATATTTATTTTGTTGAATCCTCGGGGTTGACGAGGCTAGTATTTAGTTTTTTGTAAATTAAATACGACATTGTTTAGCCACTCTTTATTTTATTTTACTTTTGATCTAGATTTCATGTACACTCCCTCGTGGAGTATAGGATCGATGGATGTAAATTAAAATAGGTTTTAGTCTCGGCTCGGATCTCCGGATGGCTCGTACATGGCGTAGGAGGAGCGGACGAGATGGCGATGCGACGGGAGACATATTGAAGACAAAAGCCATAATAGTTATAAAATAATTTATTTTTCATATTTATTGCTTTTTGTTTGATATGCATGTCGTAGACTAGGAAAATTCCTCAATTTCAAATTACTAAGTGGGAGAGGGAATTTTTAAAATTCTCACGGCCTCCATTACGATTTAACAAGTGATGCAAACAAACTTGCGCGTCGGCTCTGAGTGCCTTCCTCCCCATCGGATGAGTTTGTTTGCGGATCACAAGGTCGAATATGGTTATAGGAAATTATTAAGGAGCGTGTGTACTTGACCATCGTAAGGCACATAACCCGAGATAATTACCTTGGTACCGAGTAATGGTGAATACTTAGATACAAATATAAGTATCCTCCCCATCGGAGTCACTGCTTTTATTTGTAGGGCCAAAGAGGAACCAACTATTAATTTTACTTGTCAAAAAGTTAGGTTGACAAGATAGTAAAATTAATGGATAAAACCTCCTCTTACAAATGTAGAATTCGTATACGTCCATACTATCGTGACATACGCTATTCTCGGTGTTTTGAGGTGTTGGTTGGTTTTAAAATTTTATTGTTTGAGGAGTCAATAATTTTTTGAAATCTAATGTTTTGATTTATGTGATTCTTAGGTTTCTTTCAAAATGACTTTCAACCCACTTGCTGTGATACTGAAAGAGAACAAACTTACTGGATCCAACTATGTAGATTGGAAGAGGAATCTAGACATTGTCTTGACTACTGAGGAATACAAATATGTACTCCTCAAAGAGTGCCCTCCCAAGCTTGCAGATAATTCTGGGGAAAAGGAGAGAGAGAGCTATAAGAAGTGGATCAAGGCCGATGAGATGGCGCGGTGTTACATTTTGGCATCTATGTCAAATGTACTGCAACATCAGCATCAAGCCATGTCCACTGCTTATGATATGATGCTCAATCTCAAGGAGCTTTTTGGACACCAGAATCGGGCTGTGAGGCAAGAGGTCATGAGAAACTTGATGACGACCACCATGATCGAGGAAACACCCGTGAGGGATCATGTTCTCAAGATGATGGCTCATTTGAATGAGCTGGAGGTCCTAGGGGCTAAGATCGATGGGGAAACCCAGGTCAATATCATACTCCAGTCTCTACCTAGGAGTTTTGAGCAGTTTTGCCTGAACTACAACATGAACAAGAGGTTGTATTCATTGGTGGAACTTCTGACAAAACTCCAGGCGGCAGAGGGACTATTTCGTCAGAGTGCTCAGGCGTATGTCGTGGTGACCCAGAAGGTTTCTGCTTCTAAGCTAAAAGGCAAGAAGAAGAAGAAACAAACCGGGGCGAAGGCGGTGGGAGTACTCAGGGAGGAGTGAAGAAGCCTAAAGGCAAGTGCTTCACTTGTAAGCAGACTGGACACTGGAAGAAGGACTGCCCCAACCGCAAGAACAAAGGTATATCTTTTGGTCTAGTCGTTGAAACATGTTTAGCGGTGTTATCTACGCGACCGGTGTGTAGATACGGAGCCATCGATCATGTCCGCAATACTTTGCAGGTTCCAGAAACCGACGACGGGCCGAGGGGAGATTAGTGCAGATTTGGCGATGCCACGAAGGTGGCAGCTGTTGCAGTGGGAGATGTTCATTTATCTTTTGAGAAAAATAAACTTTTGGTTCTTAAGAATTGCCTTTATGTACCCTTATTTAGAAAGAATTTAATTTCGGTTTCTAAATTGTTTATGGATGGATATTCTATTTCTTTTAATGACAGAGTTGTTATAAGAAGGAATAGGGACATTATCTGTTCGGGTGCATTGATAGGAAATTTGTACACACTTGAACCAAAACCTCCCACGATGCAAATTGAAGTTAATAACTCATCTTCTAATTCCAATAAGAGAAAAGAACCTTCGAAGATGAACCAAACATATCTTTGGCATCTTAGGCTTGGTCACATTAACCTAAGCAGAATTCAAAGGTTGATAGCTGATGGACCTTTGGGTTCATTAGTGGTGAAGGATCACCCAACCTGTGAATCTTGCTTGGAGGGTAAGATGACCAAGAGGCCTTTTAAGGCCAAGGGGTATAGAGCCAAAGATGTGTTAGAATTGGTTCATTCTGATTTGTGTGGTCCTATGTCTATCCAGGCTAGAGGTGGTTTTGAGTATTTCGTCTCTTTTATAGACGATTACTCAAGATATGGATACATTTACCTGATGCGCCGCAAGTCTGAATGCTTTGACAAGTTCAAAGAATTCATGGCTGATGTGGAGAAACGTCAAGGTAAAAGTATCAAGACACTACGATCTGATCGTGGTGGTGAGTACCTCTTGGGAGAGTTTAGGAACTACTTATCAAAGGTTGGGATTCAATCCCAATTGATTGCACCTGGCACACCACAGCAGAACGGTGTAGCAGAGCGAAGGAATAAGACTCTTATGGAGATGGTTAGATCGATGATGAGTTTTCTGACTTGCCAGATTCGTTCTAGGGATATGCTCTAGATATGACGGTGTACATTCTGAACTTGGTACCATCTAAATCAGTGCCTTCTACTCCCACAGAGTTGTGGACCGGGCGAAAGCCTAGTCTAAGACATATTCGGATATGGGGGAGTCCATCACATATGCTGAAGGCAGATGCTGGTAAGTTGGAACCTCGTACAGAAGTACGCTTGTTCATTGGCTATCCCAGGGGAACGAAGGGTGGATTGTTTTATAGTCCTAGATATCAGAGGGTGATCGTTAGCATGAACGCCAGATTTCTAGAGGAAGACTATGTGATGAGCCACAAGCCCAAGAGTAAAATTGTTCTGGAGGAGTTTAAAGGGGAAGTCACTTCTTTACTACCACCGGTACAAGAGGATATACCACATGTCACTGCACTGTGTGTCACAGAGGATACACATGTGATACCTCGTCGTAGTGGGAGGGTTGTGAGACAGTCTGATAGATTCATGTTCTTGGGAGAATCTTCTGATTTGGTCCCTGGTGAACATGAACCTGATCCCTTAACATATGACGAGGCAATCTAAGATAAAGATGCAGCATCTTGGCAAAGTGCAATGAATGCTGAGATTGAATCTATGGATTCAAATCAGGTCTGGGAGCTAGTAGAACCACCTGATGGTGTAAAACCATTGGATTCAAGTGGATCTACAAGAGAAAGAGAGGAATAGATGGGAAGGTTGAGACCTTCAAAGCGAGGCTTATTGCGAAGGGGTATACTCAGAAAGAGGGTATCGATTATGAGGAGACCTTTTCGCCGGTAGCCATGCTTAAGTCTATCCGGATTCTCTTATGCATAGCAGCTCATACGGATTATGAGGTATGGTAGATGGATGTCAAGACATCTTTCCTTAATGGAAGTCTTGAGGAAAACATCTACATGAAGCAACCAGAGGGATTCATTGCTAAGGGCAAAGAGCATCTTGTATGTAAGCTTAATCGGTCCATTTATGGATTGAAGCAAGCTTCAAGGTCTTGGAACATCCGATTTGATGAGGTAAATCAGTCTTATGGATTTATTCAAAATCCGGATGAGTCTTGTGTATACAAGAGATGTGACGGAAACGTAGTGGTATTTCTTGTACTATACGTAGATGGCATTTTGGTGATTGGCAATAATATCAAGGTGTTATCGGACATAAGGGTATGGTTATCCAAACAGTTTGATATGAAGGACTTGGGAGAGGTGGGACACATCCTTGGGATCAAGGTTATAAGGGATCGCAGGAAAAGGATGTTGTGCTTATCCCAAGCTTCATACATAGACAAGATTATGGATCGTTTTAGCATGCAAAACTCCAAGAAGGGTTTTCTACCTTTCAGGCATGGAGTTCCTTTATCTAAGGAGATGTGTCCTAGATCATCTGAGGAGATACAGGAGATGAAGGTGGTTCCTTATGCTTCGGCAGTAGGAAGCCTCATGTATGTGATGCTATGTACGAGACTAGATATCTGCTTTGCCGTGGGCATGGTCAGCATATATCAGAGGAATCCAGGATAGGGACATTGGACTGCGGTAAAGCATATATTGAAGTGCTTGAGAAGGACTAGGGAATATATGTTAGTTTACCGAGCAGACCAATTACTCCCTATGGGTTACATGGATTGCGACTTCCAATCAAATAGGGATAACAGTAAGTCTACCTCATGTTTTGTGTTTACTTTGGGAGGTGGAGCCATTGAATGGAGGAGTGTCCAGCAGAAATGCGTGGCGGACTCCACCATGGAAGCTGAGTATGTGGCAGCCTCTGAGGCGGCCAAAGAAGTTGTATGGCTCAGGAACTTCCTGATGGACTTAGATGTGATTCTTGGTTTGCCCAAAACTATCACAATTTATTGTGATAATAGTGGTGCAGTTGCAAACTCGAAGAAACCACGAGCCCATAAGGCTAGTAAACACATAGAGCGCAAGTACCACCTAATACGAGAAATCGTAAAGAGAGGAGAAGTTGTTGTGGCCAAGATTGCATCGGAGCATAACCTGGCAGATCCTTTCACTAAGGCCCTTCCGGCGAGAGCTTTTGATAGGCATGTGGAGGGAATGGGGATAAGATGTATGGCACTTTGAGGACAGCATAGTCTTTTAGTATAAGTGGGAGATTGTAGGGATGTATACTGAAAAGTCTATCTTTTGTATGAACATCTTTATTTTGGAATAAGAATCACATGATCATTGTTTGCATATTTTTATGGTTATGCAATATTGTCTAATACTTTACATTGTAGATAACATGGTGTGTGGTGTCACACAGGAGATCATGTTATCGGCCCCTTGAAAAGTATAAGTAAAGGCTCACAACCGAGATGGCTTTGGACAAACCATCGGAATGGTTGTAGTGTGATTTGGTATTAGTGTGTCTTGACCATAGAATCACACTAGTGCACTTTGTGTGTATTGAGCAGGACCAACTTAGAGGTGATTCGATTTATTGCTGACTACATAATCGAATCGGACCTCAGATATTATTTAGTACATGCTCTTAATCCCGATATAATAACGGGCACATATACTTAGTAGTCATCTCTTTGATTTACCAATGGGCGAGATTTATAGATTAAATCGATAGGCTCGGTAAGTTGGAAGATGATATTATTTATATGGTGTGCCGTTGATTATAGGAGGAAACCGTGTCCTATATATTAGGATGATGATGTCCCCTTGAGGAGCTCATAAAGTTCATCATGTAAACCCTGCAGGTGGACTTGGTCCGGCATGATGAAAAGGTTGAGTGGTACTACTCAAGGAGTTAGATGTTGATTAATTAATGGTCAGTAAATTAATTAATCGACGGACATTCGAGATCTTAAACACGGGGAGAAAATATACAAATAATATATGGAGCCCATATTATCATATGGGGGTTGGTGAGGTAGATCAATGATGAACCTTTAGTGGATTGGATCATCATTAGTGGATCGGACTTTATGTGGGCTTGATCCATGGGTGGCCAAGACCCAACTCCTCCTCATGGTCCCTAATGTAGCCTATTAACACCTCATGATGATTAGATCCAATGGATAGAAACAAAACTCTAAGATCCATTAGTAGAGATTAAATCTCTAAGATCCGACGGTTGAGATTAAATCTCTAGATCTGATGGTTGAGGTTAAATCCCTAGAACCAATGGAGGAGATTAATCCAAGGCATAAACCCAACTCTATAAATAAGGCTTATAGGCTTGGACGGCAACTTAATGATAAGGGGATTAGGGTTTGCTTCCTTTGGAGGCTAGGAATCCTAGTTGGTTTAGGATTAGGTTTGGGTGGCTAGGGTTTTGGGAGCCAAGGGTGGGCGGCCACAAGTGGATGAGGGTTTTCCTTCTTCTTCCAAAGGTTGGTCGGCCACTATTATTCTCCTCTCTACCTTGGCATGAGCTCATCCTATTCTTCTTCCCCACTTCCATGGCCGACCAAAAGGAGAGCTAGGATTAGGGTTTGGAGGCTTAGGGTTTAGGAGGCTTGGGTGGCACCAAATAAGGAAGGTTTCTTTCTTCATCCCTTGGTGGCCGGCGCCCACAGCCCTATCCCAGCCCTTGGGTGGCATCCAAAGACCCCTTCTCCTTCTCCTTAGGTGGTGGAAACAAGATATAGGGCTTTCCCTTGGTGTCTTGGCCGGTTTCCACCATTATCTCCTTCTCCTTGTTGGCCGGCGGCAAGCATTTCTTTTGTTGCTTGTTGGTTGGCTATAGGAAGGAGATGAGCCTTGTTTCTATTCTTCCTCTTGCTTTGGATGAGCAAGGAGGGAAGATTTGCGATCTAGGAGCTTCGACTTTTGGTAGAGCGTCGCCCACACGACGTCCAAAAGGAGGAAGGTCATACATTAGAAGATCGAGAGGTATACCTATTCTACTTTCTTCTTTTGTTTGTTGCTTGTTTTTGTTTTTCAATTATAAGAATGTTATAAATCTGTAAATGGCTAAATAATACTTGGATCCCGAGTATAAACATGAAAACCGGCGATCCGGACATCGTCTATTCCGCGGCTACTCGCAGAATAGAGGATGGTCGCTTGAACAACTAGTTTGCTCAAGTGACCTCTCTAAATGAATAACACGACGATGACTTGGTGGTTTGGGCAATCCCTTTTGTCTAGGATTAATATTTTTTTTAATCCGGGGACATCGAAGAGATCGCCATGGACAAGCTACCGAGGTGAAGTGGGAAGCGAAGTTTCCCCTCACGGACTCGATAAGCTAAACCCTTCAAAGGAAGCCGCTCGAGGACCAAATTATGCGCTTCAATGCCGTGGAGAAGAGCCAAAGTGCATTGTAATTCGCTTTCCTTACATAATTTGCATTGTATCTATGAATTCAATTATACTTTGTGTTTCTCTTCTCGTATCTATGGAGTAGATTCTCCAATTTTAGGATTAGGGAGTAGTTTGTGTGCGTAGAACATGCTATTTCAAATATATGTCTTTTCTTGATTTCATATTTACAATTGGTGATTGTCTAGATCGATAGCTATTTGTTTTGGTCTTCTATTTACTGTGTGTAGCCGATACGAGGTATGATAGCCCTCGTATCAAAGATTTAGGAGAATTAAGGAGGAACCTAGGGGTTGGCCTCATCTCTGGTAACCGTAGATAAAAGGGTGTCATAGAGTCAGAAACGGGACACGTTCCGACTCGTCGCAGGGATTAATCCAGCATCCTCGTACTGCCTACCCCATCGTAAAGCCATGGCGCAACTTGGTATGGCAGAGGTAGTTCCCGATAGATGCGAAGACTCATCGGGGAAGTGTATGATGCCCCTTCCACAAAACCATAGTTAGACCTCTAGATAATACCCAATTGATAGCGTGTTCTACAACACACAAGCGAAATCAAAATCCTAGAATTCCCTCAGAAGACTCATAGCAACCCTTCTCTTCCTCCGTGTGAAACCGTACTAGAGTTAGCACCACTGACAAACCTCAAAAGCACAACCCTTAACATTAAACTTCGAATAATAACGTCCACTGAACAATCGATACTCGAATCTTAGTCCCTGTGGGATCGATAATCTTTTTTATTACTTGATGACATTCATGCGCTTGCGGGCATTAAGTGTGAGCGCACACTTCGAGTCCTCGATGATTCTCGTCACGAGATTTGAGGACGCGTTCGCATGCATCAAGTTTTCGGCGTCGTTGCCGGGGACTATTGATTAGATATCGAATTGAAAGTGGATAGTTTGGATCAGACCTAGTTTAAATTTATTTTTTCCTAGTCTTTATTACTTTCTAGTTTAATTTAGTAATAATTTAGATTTTAGTTTTCTTTTATCTTTAGTAATTTCTAGCAGTTTACTTTTCTAGTCTCTTGTTGTGGCACTACTGTTCCTTTCCTTATTCATATTTTCTTGTAGATAAACATGCATGCTTTTTCTCATGATTATGGTTAAGTTAATGCTATGAGTTTTGGTAACATTTATTGTGAGCATTATGGTGAAACATGTCATACCATTAATGATTGTCCAGATATATTTTAACCTTTACAATTTGAACAAGAAGATGTCACCTATGATTACAACCAGTGGCAACGAGATGATTCTTATTCATATAGTTATGACCCTGACTACTTGAACCCTCAATATTGTTTCTCAAGTGAGAATGAGAGCTATGAATCACCATGCGAATTTTATTCAAAACCAAGTCCCCACTTAGAAGCCTTGCTAGATAATTTTACTAAGGAATGCGAGGAGGATAGCCGACAATTCGTGGAGCTTATGCAACAAGATCTAGCAAGAGAAGAAATCAAACGACGAGAAGGTGGCATTGATGATTGGATTACACCTAATATGGCGGAGACTCATTTTGAATGAACGGAAGAGGAGGACGTAGATGACATAGGAAGTGAAGAAGGGAAATCCATTCAATCACCACTTGAAGGAGAACTTGAGGATTATATAATTAATACTTTAATCGAGGAGTGCATTGCTTCAATCAAAATACCTTCTAACCTCAAGGACTCAGAAGAGCCTATCTTAAACCTCACCGAAACTTCAGTTACCAATAGCGAAGCTTTTTTAGTGATTTGTAATGATAAAATTTCATTTGACATAATAAAATCTACTAATCAATCTTTTGGTGAGGATGTCCGTGGTGAGTTATGTTATTTACAACATTTGGAAAAAATGGAATACTATGATCAAACTCCTGATAATTCTATGAAGATAAGCATGTTCAATCTTGAACCAAGGAAGGCAACTAGTAAATATCTTACCCCTCTACGAGCAAGATTTAAGAGATGTGGTGATGGAGGATCACAAGGTAAGAGGGATAAAGAGAGTAAGTATCTTGCCCCTCCACGAGCCAGATTTAAGAGATGTGGTGATGAGGGACCACAAGGAAGGAGGCGTAAAGTGAGCAAATATCTTGCTCCCCCACGAGCAAGATTCAAACACATTAAGAATGGGAGGAAGAAAAATCTCCTTGGGCCACTAGAGCCAAGATGTGACATAGGAGTACGGTCGAGCTAAAGACCTTAAACAAGCACTTCTTTGGAGGCAACTCAAGTTTAAATTTTACATGTTTTTAATCTTTCTGCATTCATGTGTATAGCTTAGACTTTAATTTTTGTCCATTAGCATCTTTGCAAGTAGTTTAGGGTCGGAAAGAACATGCTAAGTAGAAACAAAAATCATTTTGAGCCAACACGGCGGGGCGTGTGGGAGAATTCAGACCGCGGTGCACTTTGGGAGAGAAATAGGGAGGCACACAGCCAGGTCGTGTGGTTTCACACGGTCGTGCCCCAAGTCGACTCATCTCTCAGTGGTGCACACGGCCAGGCCGTGTGTTTATACATGACATTTTGTGCAAGGGATAAAAGGGTCGTATCGAGTGTTTATTTTTATAGGTATAGGAGCCCACCTAGTCCACATAGAGATCCTGCACTTGCACCACCTTTTTTTCCTACTTTTGAGAAGAATGCAGGCACATCCGTTTATGACTTTTTAGAGTTCCGATCTTGCGTCGATGACATATACGCCGAGCAGCAGACATAGGGGCAACGATAGGAGGAGCACAACTCTTACATGCAGGCAGAGTTTCAGGGCTTACGGGAGCACTTCCAGTGGGCCGAGGAATTCTACGACGAGGCTCGTATTTATTTTCATGAGGAGCCTACCCATCATCAGGAGGAGGTCACTCACCGATAGGAAATCAGGCAGTACATGAGCGATGCCCGCTCACAGTGGACCAAGGAGGAGCACAGAGCATTCTCTACATCCACCAGCTCTTATATCAACTACATGTACATGTGGCATCAGCGACTGAGCACCAGGTTCTCCAACGAGACAGACATGCCGAGGCTTCCAGACTTCCCGCCTCGACCACCATATTAGAGGTATGATTTTATATAAGTTTGGGGGGTCCCAAGTTTTGATTTATTTTATTTCTAGCAGTAGTTTCTTTTCTGATATTTGCATTTTAGTTAGCTTTCATTTGTTCATGCATAGGTTATTAAGTTTCTTTCAGCACTTAGTTCTTTCTATCTATAAGCTGCCTCAGTAGTATTTTTAAAAGTTTTCTTCATGAGTTGTTTCCATGGGTAGCTTAACTTCATTTACCTCATGGTATTTTATTTTATATGCTCTAATAAATGTTCTAAACTTGCACCGGTTAGCTTTTATTTCTACACTTACATGTGATGAATATTCTGAAAGGAAGAATCTAGTGCATACGTAGTTACGATTCATCCCAGTGGTCTAGTACTTTAGAATCCATAGGTGACTCTAGGTTTAGCACTTTAGTCACTGGAGATGCTCGGATTGTGTAAACCCATTCGAAAAAATTAGAATCCCTATGAGCAGGAGAAGAACAAAAATATATTTCTATTCTTGAAAATTAAATAGTTGTCATGGGTGGAAATGGATAGGTGCCCCTTTGAGACCGAGTTAGGTTACTAGGGAAACACCTATCAATTTCTCTCAATACCGAACATGCCTTTGAGACTTTGTGCTAGATTTAGGGAACACCCCTTGCTTAGGGTGGACCAATGCCTAAAAGTCGAAGACCTTTGGAAAGCTATAAGATGATGACTTAACTTACTTTGAAATGAGTATCCCTTAAGGCGATTCTCTTAGAACATGCACAAGAAGCTAACTTAGTGAATTTTGGGAGAATATCTATTTGCTATGATTGAAAATACCACTTGATAAATCTAGTTAACATGCTAAGTATGAAACAATACCTTTTTAAAATTTTACGGCACTAAGGTTTGCTTGAGGACAAGCAAAGACTTAAGTCTGGGGGAATTGATGTGAGCAAAACATATAGGGTTTTAGGAGTAGTTTTTGCTCACATCTCACTGCATTTTATACTTGTTTCATACATATTGTGTTGGATCGAGAAGCGTCGCTAGAGGGGGGTGAATAGTGAGCCTAAAATCTTTCTTTTTGACATTAAAATAAGAGTAAGAATAGCGAGAAAATAAATAACACAATTTATTTTTACTTGGTTCACAACCCACCGACTGCTAATCCAAGGCCCCGTGATCCTTGACCACATACGACGGGGCAATCCACTATAGAGTCTCCTCCTCGTTGAAGGTAGGAGACAATGATCACAAAAACCGAAAACACGAGGATGAGGCAACAAGCTTGCCTCACCTCGTTACGATTAAAACCAAGAATACAATAAATAAAAACTAATACTTGTTGTTGCCGATGAAGATATTCTAAACTTGGCGTTGTGTAGGCGTTATGACGGCGTTAGAGCTTTGGCATTGTGGGAGCACTTTGAGAGCAAGATGGATGATCTTTAGGTTGGAGTCCTCCCCTTCTTTTATAGATTTGTGCCTTGGAATAAGTCTAGATGAAGATCCTCAACTTTTGAAACATATTGCGAGGTGGCACCTTATTTTATCGTGAAGTGGTCGCGTCAAATATTATCCTGTTTGACCTAGCGCAAAAGGTTGATTCATCATCATCAGTCGACTGATGTGCAGTAGTCGACTGCCAGCCTGGCCACTTCCCTGCAGTAAGAGGTTAGCACGGAAAATGGTAAATATGACGATTCCTTACCATCCAATCTTGACCTAGACCTTCCACTGGAAGTCTTAGTCGGATCACCGCCTACGGTCATCCCCGTACAGAGGACATGACCATACCATCTCTCTTTGCACTCGTGCTTACCTCTGGTCCTTTATGATCTGTCGCTTTGCTTCTGATCTTCACTTGGGTTCTTCGACTCCCATGAAGTTCTCCCAATGTCACCCGACCACCATAGTTTCCCGACTCAGGATTCTCCGGGTGTTACTGACCTTTGGCTTAGCTTAACCATTTCCTACACACTTAATTCAGCTCATGAGATAACAATATGACCTTAACTTTGGATCTTTGCCATAATCAAAACCTAGGTTCGATAATTTGGTTCCCCTGCACCAACATATCATATTTTGTTTTGTATGCATTTCCTATTTTCTAGTTCAAAGATCTTCTCTTTGTACTTTTGTGTGCAGGACATCATTCTACGAGGAAAATGGTGTACTTTTGGAGCAAAAGGAAGACATTTGGCAGCTGGAACAGAAGGACACACAGCCTGGCCCTATGAATCCACACGACCAGCCACGAAGCACACACCAGCGCCACACATTGCATGGCCATGTGAATCCACACAGTCGTGTGGCGCTGAGATGATTTCGACGAGATTAGGTTTTTTCTGAGTTTCGGGAAGTTCTAGCCTCATGTCTATATAAAGAAAGCTACGCCCAAACCCTAAGGGAGGCACGATGGCTGGGATGGCACACCGACGCCCTAAAAATCTTCAAGAACTCACGACAGGGAGGAAGGAGGTCGCTCGAGGACTAAATTCTACGCTTCAACACTGGGGAGAAGAACCAAAGTGCATTTTAATTTTCTTTCCTTACATAATTTGCATTGTATCTATGAATTCAATTATGCTTTGTGTTTCTCTTCACGTATTTATGGAGTAGATTTTCCAATTCTAGGATTAGGGAGTAGTTTGTGTGCGTAGAACATGCTATTTCAAATATATGTCTTTTCTTGATTTCATATTTGCAATTGGTGATTGTCTAGACCAATAGCTATTTGTTTTGGTCTTCTATTTACTGTGCGTAGCCGATACGAGGGGTGACATCCCTCGTATCAAAGATTTAGGAGAATTAAAGAGGAACCTAGGGGTTGGCCTCATCTCCGATAACTGTAAATAGAAGGGTTTGATAGAGTCGGAAATGGGACACGTTCTAACTTATCACAGGGATTGATCTGGTATCCTCATACCGCCTACCCCATCCTAAAGCCAGGGATTGACCTAGTATGGTAGAGGTAGTTCCCGATAGATGTGAAGGCTCATCGAGGAAGTGTATGATGCCCCTTCCACAAAATCATAGTTAGACGTCTAGATAATACCCAATTGATAGTGTGTTCTGCAACACACAAGCGAAATTGAAATCCTAGAATTCCCTCAGAAGACTCGTAGAAACCCTTCTCTTCCTCTGTGTGACACTGTATTAGAGTTAGGACCGCCGACAAACCTCATAACAACAACCCTTAACATTAAACTCTGAACAATAACATCCACTGAATAATCGGTACTCGAATCTCAGTTCCTGTGGGATCGATAATCTTTTTTATTACTTGATGACATTCGTGTACGTGCGAGCGTTGAGTGCGAGTGCGCGCTTCGAGTCCTCGACGGTTCTCGTCGTGAGATTTGAGGATGCGTTCGCGTGCATCAACCTTGAAATAATGAATCGTAGGAATTGTGTCATTCCAATAATCAAATGGTATTTTACCTATAAACCTATGGATTAAAATTCGATTTTGGATATAGCAAGCGGTGTTGACCGCTTCCGCCCACAAGTAGCTAGGTAAGGAATATGCATTAAGCATTGTCCTAGCCGCTTCTTATATGGCACGATTTCTCCTTTCCACCACCCCATTTTGTTAGAGTGTTCTAGGATAAGAGAACTCATGCTTATACCCTTGTTTTAAGAAAAATTTTGAATAGTTAGATTTCTCAAATTCTCTACAATGATCACTACGGATCTAGTTGATTTTGAAATTTCTTTCATTTTCAACCCTTTTGCTAAATCCTATTATTATTTCTAAGGTATCATCCTTATATTTCATAAAATGAACCCATGTATACCTAGAAAAATCATCAACTATCACTAAACAATATTTATTGTCATTTAATGAAGGGATACTATGACAATCAAATAAATCCAAATGTAAAAGATCTAAAAGTAATGAGGTACTAGTTAGGGTTTTACCTTTGTGTGATGATTTGGATTGCTTTCCTTCTTGGCATGCAACACACAATTTGTTTTCAATGTACTTGATCTTTAGTAGCCCCTTCACTAACTTCAATTTAGTTACCTTAGCTATGTTCTTTATATTGATGTGCCCTAGCCTTCTATGCCATAGCCCTTCCTCTTCTTTTGTCATAAGACACTTAGTAGAAATGTTAGAAGCATAAGATAAATCAACATAATAAATATTTGATTTCCTATATCCAACTAACATGCAATCATCTAAATTGTTGTGTCTAATTAAACATTTTATGGAATTGAATTCAACACTATAGTTGGCATCACAAAGTTGGCTAACACTAAGTAAATTGAATTTCATGCATTTAACTAGTAAGACTTTATGAATAATAATTTTAGGGGATACCTCAATTGTTCCTTTACCTAGAATTTTGAGTTTTTCACTATTCCCAAAAGACACGGTTCCCTTGTTAATGTAGTTGATTGTGGAAAACTTGCTCACATCTCCGGTCATGTGTCTTGAGAAACCGCTATCCACAATCCACATACTTGGTTCACTACCTAAACAACATGAAAAACAAATTCCTTAGGTACCCAAATGTTTGGACCGATAACATCAATCAAAAACTTCTTGGGAACTCAAGCCTTCTTAACTTTACCTCTAATTGTTGTCTTTCTACTAATTAGGAAGATATAAACTACTTCCTTGTTCTTAGGTTTATATCCTATGTCAGCCTTGTTATAAATGACCTTTTGATCCCTAAGAATCATGTCAAGGTATTTTAACCCACTAGTGAATTTTTCTAAACATGTCCTTAGTTCACAAACTTCATCCTTGAGTTTTTCATTTTCCTTTCTAAACATGCAAGAATCATTACATGAAGGTTCTTCATTTCTAATTACCTTAATTTCTACCCTCAAATCCTTAATCCTAGATTTTAATTTATCCAAGGAATTTTTAAGATAAGCAATGGTTTTGCATAATAGTTCTACTCTAGGGGAGTCCTTTACCTCATCGTCACTAGATGATGACTCGTCGCTTGAGGATGTTTCATCTTAGCTTGAGCTCTCGATATCATCTCCCAAAGCCATGAGTGTCACATGGCGTGTGATGTGGCATAACTCCTCCTCATCGGATGAGTCTTCAATGCTTTATGTGTCCCATGTTGTTTGTGATACCATGGCTTCATTCTTCTTCTTCTTCTTCTTTTCCTTCTTCTTTTTCTCTTTCTCTTCCTTCTTCTTCAATTCCAGATAATTTGGCTTGATATGCCCCTTCTTATTGCATCCATATCAAGTAACATTAGTGTTAGAAATCAAATTACTACTTGATTTACCTTTCGAGGATTGGAACATCCTCCTCATATCCTTCTTGGTAAGCCTTCTTGATTTTCCACCAAACCTCTTGACATAGTGAGCCACTTCACTAGCCGACAACTCTTCATCGCTACTTGATGGCTCATCCTCCGACTTAGATGATGAATAGACCTCCTTCTCCTTTCCTACAATAAGAGCTAGACCTTTCTCCTTTGATGAAGTGTTAGCTTGTTCATGAAATTCAAATTCACAAAACAATTCATCTAATTTAACTAAGAAAAGATCTCTAGAGATATTATAGGCATCTACCATTGATGCCCATAAAGTTGTTCTAGGAAAATCTTGAAGAATATACCTTACCAAATCTCGGTTATCCACCTTCTCACCTATGACGTGTAGCCCATTTACCACCTCCTTGAATCTACCATGCATTTGGCTCACGGTCTCATTGGTCCTCATGCTAAAATTTTGAAGTTGACCTATCAATAGGTCCCTCTTGGTTGTCCTTGTCTCCTTGAATCCTCCATTGAGCTCAATAAGCTTATCCCAAAGCTCTTTTACAGAGTCGAAAAGCCCAACCTTGCTGAATTGTTCTTTGGATAAACCACATTGGAGTGTGGTTGTTGCTTTGGCATTTACTTGAGATTTCTTCGCCATCTCTCTAGTCCAATCTATGGTTTGTAGTGGCACTCCAAATGCGTCAATGGGCTTCTCGAATCCATCCACTACACTAAATCAATTTTCAATGTCATTCATTAAGTAATACTTCATCCTACCTTTCCAATAGGTGAAGTCATTGTCATCGAAGAAAGGTGGTCACGCCGTGCTATAACCCTCTTGGAATGTCATCTTTCTCCGGTTGATTGTTATATCCTCCAATGTGATCCAGACTCTAATACCACTTGTAGGGGATCCTTGGATGGCTAGAGGGGGGGGTTAGATAGCCTCTTTTGATTTCTACAAAAATGTTAGTGGAAGAAAAAGCAATGATACAAATATAAATGAAATCAAAAGACATGCTAACACAAATATTTAACGTGGTTCGGAGATGACGCTCCTACTTCACAGCAGTCTGTAAGGTGGATCAACCCTAGTAAATCTCCACTAAAGTCTCCTTTTGATGATCACTCCAAGGTGGAGATGCCTTCTTACAATCAACTCTTCTTCTTGCAAAATGATGAAATTAGAGAAGAAGAGATTAAAGCACACTAGAAAGCTTGAGAAGACTTGGTGAGCTTGAGAGTAAAGTTTGGAATGAGAGCACTAGCCCTCTTAAGCTCCCTAAGGCCTCCTTTTATAGAGAAGAGGTAGATTTTCCCGTTGAGCCTGCAGCAGTCGACTGTTACATCCCAACAGTCAACTATTACTGTAGCTGACATAATCCAATGACTTCTAACAAAGCATGATCTGTGATTGTCACGGCTCAATGGAACTCTGATCAGGCAACTGATCATGTCATCAGTTGACTGATCAAGTCATCAGTCGATTTCTCCAAACAATCAGTCGACTAAAATTGTTTCTATACCCGTGTGCACTTATAACAGTTGACTGCTAGGGTATGACAGTCAATTGTTGATGGACCAATCGACTGCCAAACCTTGGCAGTCGACTAATGGGCCACAAAACTCAGTCGACTTCAGTTGACTGGTTGACCAGTCAACTAGGTCATAACCCCAATTGACTGATTAAGCCTTTTAGACCCTTAAGTACTAAGAACTTGAGACCAGTCGACTGGGACAAGACCCCAGTCAACTGGCATACTTCAAGTATGATCAAATCATATTGGAAACCAACACCCTATACCTAGACTCAACCTTCTAGCTCTTCCTTCAGCTTTACGCCTCCAGGATCTCTCTGAGTCCATGACTCCTTTCATCCTTGCACTTGCCTTCAAGAGCTTCCCTTGGTTTCATCATGTTTCAAGTTTCTCCTTTGCTAAAGTCCGCTTGGACTTTATGCCACCAAGACTACATGTTTGGGCTTATGCTACTAAGACCTTGCCTTTGGACTTCCTTTGCCAAGGTCCGCTTGGACTTTACGCCACCAAGACTACATGCTTGAACTTATGCTGCCAAGACCTTCCCTTGGACTTTCCTTGCCAAGATTCACACTTGGACTTCTCTTTTATCAAGTCTTAACACTTGGATTTTCCTTTCACTTAACAAATTCATAATTAGATCACAAATATTGCTTAACTATAAATGATTATCCAAACATCAAAATACATAAATACTTGGGGCATTATTGCACCAACAACTTACATGCTAGATCACAAGTTTGTCGTAACTTTAACCATAATTCATACATCAAAACTCAGGAGTGGTGCTCTCTGCACCAACACCTTGCTCGTGGTGAGCTCTCGAATTACTCGGCTATTCCTGAGTACTCGAGAATCTCTTCTCATGTTCGATATCCCGAGCTCTTGAGTACCTCGACTCTTCCCAAATACTTTGAGTTGAGCTCTATTGAGCATGTCCGAGCCCTGCCAACCACTGTCAAGCACTTTTGGGAATTGTCGAGCACTTGCTGAGCACCTCCGAGTACTCCCAATTGAGTACCTCGGCTTTCTCGAGAACCGCACTAGAGAGAACCCCCCAAGCACCATCAACATTGAGTACCTCTAGCCACCCGAGCACTGTGTGCTCGAGCATCGCTCACACAGCTCCGAATTTCCCATCGGACCCGAGCACCTCACAGTCGACTCTTCTGCGCCCGATCTCTGCAACACACATACTGCATGCACCCGAGCACTACGCGTGCCCGAGCAGCGTGTGTGCGACCGAGTACCTCCTTCTTGGTGTCGCCTGAGCACCATGGAGAACCACAATGCACCCGAGTACTGTGGTGTGCTCGAGCACCACGGTACTCGGCTCCAATGCCCAAGCACCTCTGTCCTTTCATGCACACAAGCCTGAGTACCTCCGCATGCTTGAGCACCTCCATGTGCTCGTACATTGTGTGCGCCCGAGCGCCTTAGCGCGTGCGGCCCGGGCACCTTCCCATGCCCGAGCACTATGCGCGGTTGAGTGCTTCTCATGCTCAAGCGCCTCACATGTGAGACCACTCGAGCAGTGCACTACCGTATGCGCCTCCCGGGCACATCTGTGTGCTTAGGCATCCCAAGCACTACACGAGCCGACGCTTGTCCCATGCTCCCAAGCACTGTGCTCGGTCGCATTCTTGGACATCCCGAGCACCTCTATGTGCTCGGGAACTTCTCACACAACTAAAAACTTCACGTCTTGGACAGGAACTTCTAGTGTGCAACCCGATCACTGTTTCTCTATCACATATAAGACGAATAATGTATGCACCCGAGCACCTCTGTGTGCGTAGACGTCCCATGCACCCTTTTTCGCGTCCTCTTCACTATGTCGAGCACCTACCTCATGAAGCCTAGATCTATATAAGAGATGGAAGAGGCTTGGGCAAAACCAACCTAGGGTTTGTTTTTGGCATGGAAGAGGCTTGGGCAGCAAGCAAGGTTTGGGTGGCTAGGGTTTGGTGGCTTTTCTCCTAATGCCGGCGGCAACATAAGGGTGGCTAGGCCTTTGGTTTTTTCTCCCCTTCCCTTCACTTGGTCGGCGCCCCTTCGCCCTCTCCCCTTGGCCGGCGGCATTCTCTCTCCCTCTCCTTTGGCTGGCAGCAACAAGGGCTCATCTCTTGGCCGACGCCCACTTCCCCTTCTTCCTCTCCTTAGCCGGCAGCAACAACCAAGGTAGGAGGCTTGGTGGTTGGTACTAGATAGGAGAAGAAGAGCTTGGTCATCTTCCCTTGTTCGGAGCAAGCAAGGAAGGGAAGATACGAGATCTAGGAGGCTTCGATTCTTAGAGGATCGTCGCCCACACGACGTCCAAGAAGAGGATAGGTCATACAATAGAAGATCAAGAGGTAAACAAGAGGTATAAATCTTGTTTGTTTTGATTTTAGTTCTCTAGTATCATGTATGTGGTTTATTTACTTTGCCCCCGATGATAAACACAAAAATCGGTGATCCGTACATCATCTATTTCGTGGCTAATCGAGGATAAGAATTAGGTTGCTTGAACAACAAGTTTGTTCAAGTGACTACTCAAATCGAATAACACGATGATGGATCGGTTGCTTGGGTAATCCATCTTCATCTCGATTAATTTTTGTTAATCCGGGGATGTATGATAGGATCACCATGCACAAGTGACTGAAGCGGGGGAAGCAATTCCCTTCAAGTGGTATCAGAGCCATGATTTTTGATTTTATGTGTTTAGGATTCGGTTACTTTTATGCACTTATCATATATTATGTGTGCCGGATAATAGCAGGATGTGCGTAGGCTAACTTTTTGTTTGCAAGCATAAGATCCAACTATTATGGCCATATGTGTGTGTATGAGATTGTATGTGTGTAATCGTAATATTATTTGAATCCTTGTGGTTGACGAGGCTAATATTTAACTTTTGTAATTAAGTACGACATTGTTTAGCCACTCTTTTATTTTAGTTTACTTTCGATCTAGATTTCATGTACACTCCCTTGTGGAGTATAGGATCGATGGATGTAAATTAAAATAATTTTTCTCGGCTTGGATCTCCTGATGGCTTGTACATGGCGTAGAGAGGAGCGAACGAGGTGGAAACACCACTGGAGGCATATTGGAGAACAAAAGCCATAATAGTTGGAAAATATATTTTTCATATTTATTTCTTTTGATTTATATGCTTGTTGTGGTTTCATGGTTAAAATTTCTCAATTTTAAATTACTAAGTGAGAGAGGGATATTTTTTAAATTCCCGTGGCCTCCATTACAATTTAACATGTGATGCAAACAAACTTGTGCATTGGCTCTGAGTGCCTTTCTCCATATCGAATGAATTTGTTTTACGGATCACTAGGTCAAATATAGTTATAGGAAGTTATTTAGGAGCGTGTGTACTTCCCCATCGGAAGGCACATAATCCGAGATAATTGCCTTAGTATCGGGTAATGGTAAACACTTAGATGCAAATAAAAGTATCCTCCCCATCGGAGTCACTGCTTTTATTTGTAGGGCCGAAGAGGAACCAACTATTATTTTTTTTATCAAAAAGTAAGGCTGACAGGATAATAAAATTAATGGGTAAAATCTCCTGTTACAAATGTAGAATTCGTATACGTCCACACTATCGTGGCATACGATATTCTCGATCTTTTGAGGTGTTGGTTGGTTTTAAAATTTTATTGTTTGAGGAATCAGTAATTTTTTGAAATCTAAATATTTTTTATCTATGAGATTCTTATGTTTCTTCAAAATGACTTTCAACCCACTTGCTGTGATTCTAAAGGAAAACAAACTTACTGGACCTAACTATGTTGATTGGAAAAAAAATCTGGACATTGTCCTAACTGCTGAGGAGTACAAATATGTACTCTTCGAAGAGTGTCCTCCTAAGCCTATAGATGATTCTGGTGAAAATGAGAAACAGAGTTTTAGAAAGTGGATCAAGGCTGATGAGATGGTGCGGTGTTACATTTTGGCTTCTATGTCAAATGTATTGCAAAAGCAGCATCAGGCAATGAATAATGCCTATGACATGATACTCAATCTCAAGGAACTTTTTGGACACCAGAATCGGGCTGCTAGGCAAGAAGCTATGAGAAACTTGATGACGACCACCATGGTTGAGGGAACACCCGTGAGGGATCATGTTCTCAAGATGATGGCTCATTTGAATGAGCTAGAAGTCCTTGGAGCTGAGATCGATGGGGAAACCCAGGTCGATATCATTCTCTAATCTCTACCTAGGAGTTTTGAACAGTTTTGCCTGAACTACAACATGAATAAGAGGTTGTATTCATTGGTGGAGCTTTTGATAGAACTCCAGGCGATAGAGAGGCTTTTTCGTCAGAGTTCTTAGGTTTTGGTTGCCCAGAAGTTTTCTACTTCTAAGCCGAAAGGCAAGAAGAAGAAGAAACAAGGTGCAGCGAAGGTGGTGGGAGGATCTTAGGGAGGAGTGAAGAAGATAAAAGGCAAGTGCTTTACTTGCAAGCAAATTGGACATTGGAAGGATGATTTCCCCAACCGGAAGCAGAACAAAGGTATATATTTTGGTCTAGTCATTGAAACATATTTAGCAGTGTTATCTATTGGCACCTGGTGTGTAGATACGGGAGCCACTGATCATGTCTGCAACTCATTAAAGGGGTTCTAGGAAACTAGACGACTAGCTGAGGGGGAGATTACCATCTACATGGGCAATGCTACGAAGGTGGTGGCTATTACAGTAGGAGATATTTATTTATCTTTTGATAGGAATAAAACTTCAGTTCTGAGAAATTGCCTTTATGTACTTTCATTTAGAAAGAATTTAATTTCAGTTTCTAAATTATTTTTGGATGGATATTCTATTTCTTTTAATGATAGAGTTGTTATAAAAAGGAATAGGGAGATTATCTGTTATGGTGCATTGGTAGGAAATTTATATACTCTTGAACCAAAAGCTCCCACGATGCAAATAGAAATAAATAACTCATCTTCTAAATCTAATAAGAGAAAAGAACCTTCGAAAATGAACCAAACGTATCTTTGGCATCGAAGGTTAGGTCATATTAACCTGAGTAGAATTCAAAGGTTGATAGCTGATGGAGCTTTGAGTTCATTAGTTGTGGAAGATTTCCCAACATGTGAATCTTGCTTGGAAGGTAAAATGACCAAGAGGCCTTTTAAGGCCAAGGAGCCAAAGATGCATTGGAATTGGTTCATTCTGATTTGTGTGGTCCTATGTCTATCCAGGCTAGAGGTGGTTTTGAATATTTCATCTCTTTTGTAGATGATTATTCAAGATATGGATACATTTACTTGATGCGTCGCAAGTCTGAATGTTTTGATAGGTTCAAAGAAATTAAGGCTGATGTGGAAAAATGTCAAGGTAAAAGTATCAAGACACCACAATCTAATCGTGGTGGTGAGTACCTCTTGGGAGAGTTTAGAAGTTACTTATCAGAGGTTGGGATTCAATACCAACTGTCTGCACCTGGTACACCCCAACAGAATGGTGTGGCGGAGCGAAGGAATAGGACTATTATGGAGATGGTTAGATCGATGATGAGTTATTCTGAGTTACCAGATTCGTTCTGGGAGTATGCTCTGGATACTGAAGTGTATATTCTGAATTTGGTTCCATCTAAATCAGTACCTTCTACTCCCACAGAATTGTGGACTGGGCAAAAGCCTAGTCTAAGACATATTCAGATTTGGGGTAGTCCAGCACATGTGTTGAAGGGAGATGCTAGTAAGTTGGAACCTCGTACAGAAGTGCGCTTGTTCGTAGGCTATCCTAGAGGAACGAAAGGTGGTTTGTTCTATAATCCTAGAGATCAGAGGGTAATCGTTAGTACGAATGCATGATTTTTAGAGGAAGACTATGTGATGAACCACAAGCCCATGAGCAAGATTGTTCTGGAGGAGTTAAGAGGGGAAGTCCCTACTTCAGTACCAACGGTACAAGACGATATACCACAAGTGACTGTACCTCGTGTCACAGAGGATACACAGGTGATACGTCGTCGTAGTGGGAGGGTTGTTAGACAACCTAAGAGATTTATGTTCTTGGGAGAATCTTCTGATTTGGTCCTTGGCGAACATGAATCTTATCCCTGAACATATGATGAGTCAATCCAAGATAAAGATGTGGTATCTTGGCAAAGGGCGATGAATTCTGAGATAGAATCTATGGATTTAAATCAGGTCTGGGAGCTAGTAGAACCACCCAATAGTGTAAAAGTCAATTGATGCAAGTGGATCTACAAAAGAAAAAGAGGAACAGACGGGAAGGTTGAGACCTTCAAAGCAAGGCTTATTGTGAAAGGGTATACTCAGAAAGAGGGCATCAATTATGAGGAGACCTTTTCGCTGGTAGTCATGCTTTATCCGGATTCTCTTATCTGTTGCTGCTCATATGGATTATGAGGTTTGGCAGATGGATGTCAAGACAACTTTGAAAACATCTATATGAAGCAACTAGAGGGATTCATTGCAAAGGGGAAAGAGCATCTTGTATGCAAGCTTAATCGGTCCATTTATGGATTAAATCAAGCTTCAAGATCTTAGAACATCCGCTTTGATGAGGTAATCCAGTCATATGGATTTATTCAAAGTCCGGATAAGTCTTGTGTATACAAGAGATGTGACGGAAACATAAAGGTAATTCTTGTATTATACGTAGATGACATTTTGCTCAATGGCAATAATGTCAAAGTGTTGTTAGACCTAAGGGTATGATTGTCCAAACATTTTGATATGAAGGACTTGGGAGAAGTGGGACACATCCTTGGGATCAAGGTTATAAGGGATCACAAGAAAAGGATGTTGTGCTTATCTCAAGCTTCATACATAGACACTATTTTGGCCCATTTTAGAATGCAGAACTCCAAGAAAGGTTTTCTACCTTTTAGGCATGGAGTACCTTTATCTAAAGAGATGTGTCCTAGAATATCAAAGGTGATAGAGGAGATGATGGCGGTTCCTTATGCTTCGGCGATAGGAAGCCTCATGTATGTTATGTTATGTACGAGGGCAGATATCTGCTTTTGTCGTGGGCATGGTTAGCAGATATCAGAGTAATCCAGGATAGGGACATTGGACTACGGTAAAGCATATATTGAAGTACCTGAGAAGGACTAGGAATTATATGCTGGTATACCAAGTAGACAAATTACTCCCTGTGGATTACACAGATTCTGACTTCCAATCAGATAGGGATAACAGTAAGTTTACTTCGGGTTTTGTGTTTACATTGAGAGGTGGAGCCATTATATGGAGGAGTGTCAAGCAGAAATGTGTGGCGGACTCCACCATGGAAGCTGAGTGTGTGGCAGCCTCTAAGGCAGCCAAAGAAGCTGTATGACTCAGGAACTTTTTGATGGACTTAGATGTGATTCCTGGTTTGCCCAGAACTATCATAATTTATTGTGATAACAGTGGTGCAGTTGCAAACTCGAAGGAACCACAAGCCCATAAGGCAAGTAAACACATAGAGCGCAAGTACCACCTGATACGAGAGATCATAAAGCGAGGAGAAGTTATTGTCGCCAAGATTACATCAGAGGATAACCTAGCAGATCCTTTCACTAAGGCCCTTCTAGCAAGAGCTTTTGATAGACATCTGGAGGGAATGGGAATCAGATGTATGGCAGTTTAATGGCAGCATAGTCTTTTAGTATAAGTGGGAGATTGTTGGGATGTATACTGAAAGCCTAGTCTTTGTATGGACATCTTCATTCTGAAATAAGAATCACATTATCATTGTTTACATTTTATATTTATTATATGTGTATATATTGTCTGATACTTTATATTATAGATAACATGGTGTGTGGTGTCACACAGAAGATCATGTTATCAGTTCCTTGTAGAGTATAAGTAGAGGCTCACAACCAAAATGGTTTTGGACAAACCATTGGCATGGTTGTAGTGTAATTTGGTATTAGTTTTTCTTGACCATAGAATTACACTAGTACACTTTGTGTAATTGAGAATGAGTGATTTAGAGGTGATTCAATTTATTGCTGACTAAATAATTGAATCAGACCTCGGATATTATGGTGAACATGCTCTTAATCCCAATATAATAACGGGCACATGTACTTAATATTTATTTCTTTGATTTACCAATGGACGAGATTTATGGGTTAAATCAATAGGCCTAGTAAGTTGGGAAATAATATTATTTACATGGTGTGTCGTTGATTATAGGGGGAAATCGTGTCCTATGTATTAGGATGATGATGTCCCCTTGAGAAGCTCATAAGAATCATCATGTAAATCCTGCAGGTGGACTTGGTCCAGCATGATGATGAGGTTGAGTGGTACTACTCATAGAGTTAGATGTTAATTAATTAATTATCAATAAATTAATTAATTAATGGGCATTCGATATCTTAAACACGGGGAGATATTTGTACAAATAATATACGAAGCCCATATTTATTTATGAGGGTTGGTGAGGTAGATCAATGATAATCCTCTAGTGGAATGGATCATCATTAATGGATCGGGTTTGTATGGTTCGGATCCATTGGGTGGCCATGATCCAACTCTTCCTCATGGTCCCTATTGTAGCCTATTATAAATATCTCATGAAGCCTAGATCTATATAATAGATGGAAGAGGCTTGGGCGAAACCAACCTAGGGTTTGTTTTTGGCGTGGAAGAGGCTTGGGCAGCAAGCAAGGTTTGGGTGGCTAGGGTTTGGTAGCTTTTCTCCTAGTGCCAGCGGCAACACAAGGGTGGCTAGGGATTTGGTTTTTCCTCCCCTTCCCTTCACTTGGCCGGCACCCCTTCACCCTCTCCCCTTGGCCGATGACATTCTCTCTCCTTCTCCTTTGGCCAGTGACAACAAGAGCTCATCTCTTGGCCGACACCCACTTCTCCTTCTTCCTCCCCTTGGCCGGCGGCAACAACCAAGCTAGGAGGCTTGGTGGTTGGCACTAGAAAGGTGAAGAAGAGTTTGGTCATATTCCCTTGTTCGGAGCGAGCAAGGAAGGGAAGATACGAGATCTAGGAGGATTCGATTCTTAGAGGATCGTCGCCCACACGACGTCCAAGAAGAGGATAGGTCATACAATAGAAGATCAAGAGGTAAACAAGAGGTATAAATCTTGTTTGTTTTGATTTTAGTTCTATTGTATCATGTATGTGGTTTATTTACTTGGACCCTGATGATAAATACAAAAATCGGCGATCCATACATCATCTATTCCATGACTAATCAAGGATAAGAGTTAGGTTGCTTCAGTAACAAGTTTGTCCAAGCGACTACTCAAATCGAATAGCACGATGATGGATCAGTTGCTTAGTTAATTCATCTTCGTCTGGATTAATTTTTTTTTTAATCCGGGGACGTATGATAGGATCGCCATGCACAAGCGACCGAAGCAGGGGAAGCAATTCCCTTCACCTTCCATCTGTGGGCGCTGCAGCCGAGGCCAGTTGAGGCGCCACCTCGACTGGGACACTAGTCGAGGTGTCAGTCGAGGCGCCTTGCATATGTGATGACAGCTCGACCGCAGTCGACTCACGACAGTCGACTGGTCATAATCCGAGTCGACTACTACAAGTCGACTCGCCTGCCAAATGTCAAAACACTTGACCAGTCAACTGGTCCATATCCCTAGTCGACTGCTACACCTCAACTATGAGATTTACCCCAAGTATGATACCCTCATACTTGCTAGATCACCTTTAGCCTAGACCTAAGCTTTCTAGCCACCTCCGTTAGCCTCACGCCTATTGGATCCCTCCAAGTCATCCATAACTTGTTCATCCATACGCTAGCTTTCAGGTGCTTCTATCGGCTATTGTCATGCTAAGCTGGTCTACACTGCCAAGGCACATTTGGGCTTATATTGCTAAGACTACCGCTTGGACTTTATGCCGTCAAACCATTTGACTTATGCTGCCAAGACTCCCACTTGGACTTTACGCCGTCAAACCATTTGACTTATGCTGCCATGACTCCCGCTTGGACTATACGCCGCCAATATCAACTCTTAGACTTTTCTTGTGAACCCATGTTGGACTTTCCATTTGTCAAGACTCAAGCTTGGACTTTCCCTTGCCAAGACCCATGCTTGAACTTTCCATATCAACCCATGTTGGACTTTCTAATTGCCAAGACTCAAGTTTGGACTTTTCCTTGCCAAGATTCATGCTTGGACTTTCCACTCGAGACTTGGACTTTCCATTGTCAAGTGTCCCACTTGGACTTCTCCATTATGGTCAATCTCAAGTCAACCATCTTGTCAATTCATTGTCAAACAACGGTCAACTCCTCTGTCAAATATCAAAATATTAACATCTAACTATTACTCGAATCAAATTCGAATATGATCAATCGCGATATAGGTAAATTGCACCAATAGAGATTAAATCCAAATACATCCAAGAGGACTAAATGCATGACAAAGGAAAAAAATTAGAAGAGTGAATTCTAGATAAGGGTCAAGTCCAATCAAATCTAAGGGAAACAGAACGTTTGACAAAGAAAAAAATTCTAGACGAGTAAATTCTAGATAAAGAATAATATTAGAGTAAGCTACAATAAAGAAAAAGATCCTATAAGTGTCGACTCTAAATAAAAAAAAAGTTGGAAAAGTAAACTCCAAGCAAATAAAAAAAATAAAATTTCATTAAGTCAGATGGATTAAATACTTGATAGGTCTAATAGGCCAAGTAGACCATATATTTGAATACTAAAATATTATTCCTAGACTAACTCCATACTGCAAGAAACTTGAGTTAAGCAATCAAACTCAGAAGGATCCGAGCGATCAAAATCAAGTTCGAGTGACCAAAAGCATGTTCAAGCCATCCAAATCTCAAGATAAGTGCTGACATTGTCAGATTAAATTTGAGTTCAGACGATCAAAAGTTATCCGAACAACTAGAGTGCTAGATAAATATCTAGTCAGTAGATGATGCAGCATAAATGTGGATGTGAGAGTCCAAGCAATCAAAAAGAGCTTCCAAACCATCAGAAGTTGGATAAACAATTAATGGGATTTGCGTCATTGGATAAACGACAAGCTTCGGACAGTCAGAAAATTTTCTGGACGATCGGAACAGTATTATAAATATGCCTTCAAGCAAGTTATTGCGATAAATAATAAAATCGCAGTGGAAAAAAATCCCTTTAATGATCCATACGAATGAAAAAACTCATACAAAGTATAGATCAAATAGGCCCTATCCTATAGAGTATATCTTTGATGCGTGCCCGCCTTTGTCTATCCCGCTCGTCCACGATTTGTCAGATCTTAGCATGATCAGAATGGTCGCGCCTCTATGGTATCCACATGAACACTATCTTGGAGAAGGAGATGAAACCTTTGGTTGTGCTATCAATCACACAAAGGCTCTCCACAAAAGACAAGACTTTGGCCAAGAATAATGAAGAGAAGGGAATGAATGCTAGGCACAAATGGGATACAAACAAGGAAGGAATCACCACCTTGGTTCACGTTGAGGAGAAATTTATATCCCATTTGCATCCATTAAATCTCATTGTATGTAATTAATCACATTTGCATGCAATAACCTCCATTTACATGAAACGTTGAGTGGCTTCATGAAATCTCATTGCATGTAATTAATCCATTTGCATGCAACAACTCCCATTTACATGCATGATTAATCATACATCATTAATCATGTTAACCGTTTCATTTGAGTCTAACTCAAATTAAACTAATTTGAGTCCAACTCAAGTTTTGTCAAGCAATGAGTCTAACTCATTATAGTCCATTCAATTAATTAATGATTCATTTAGTCAAACTAAGATGATATTATCTCCAAAATAACGTATTCTTTGTGTGTGACCCAATATTCTCTTGCAATGTTGACAATGTTTCTAAAACTCTTTTAGAAACATAAGCAATGAGTGACATCTAGCAATGCATCATTGCTACCCAAGTGGCAAGAATGTCGAGATCCGACATAATCTTACTGTGGCTACTATAATATATAACCTTGTCCTTCTATCTCCGATATCTAGATCGATCAATGAGGCATAAATCATGTCATCCTCTTATCAATCTTTGTGCTCTTGATCTCCAAGTAGACTCACTCAAACAAATGAGCTCAATATATCATATTGACTGATTTGAACATGGTCATGCATTTCGTAGTCCTACTCTATCAAGAGGCCTAAAGATATCACTCCCGTCATATGGGAGGGATAGATCTCATCTACATCCCTCAGTATAATTTATTACATACCTAGTGATCGCCTTTATAGTCCACCCTATTACGGGTGACGTTTGACGATACCAAAGTACATAACTCCTTATGTAGGGAACCGTAGTGATTTCGGATCTAAGGACTAATCATACCAACAGTCACTATGAGAAAATATATGACACTCATATGAGGATCCATGAAACTTTCTCACAACGTGTAAATTCAGTATATATTCTCTAATATATACTCATGTGTCAACGTGATATCACATATCCATGACTTGTGAGATCAAGTCATCAATTTACCTATATGCTAGTCTCAATGCATTAATATTGCCCTTGTATATTAATGTTTGACTAGGAATATTTAAGAATAGTGTTCTCTATAGCCTCTCATAATCAATTCTACCAATTGATGTGTTCTAGATAAGAACCTATTTTCTAGGGAATTATTATATTTATTCGGCTGGCACAAACATGAAGTAAATATAATAACCAAACTTTTCCTTTATTATTAATAGAATATGATACATAAGTCCCAAGTCAATCATCACATAATTTGCTCTAGGGCTTACTACTAACAATGTAACGCCCGAAAATAAAATAAAATAAAATAAAAATAAAATAGGGTTTGTTATAGCTAGGATTCAAACCATGAACCTCCTAATTGTGAGATAGCCTTGATACCATTAGGCTATAGGACAATTCTTGACTAGAATAGATAAGGAATATACAAAGAAGATAAATGAGAAGATGAGAGAGTGAAGAGTTGTTTCATCTTCCTATGAGAAGATGAAAAGTTTTTTTTCTCCTCATCTCCCGAGCTATTAATGTGGAGATTAAAGGGAGCAAGAAAAGAAAAACCACTTCACCTTCCTTTTTCTTCCTTCTTCCTCATCTTTGGCCGAAATTTTCCCTCCTCCTTCCTCCTTCTTCACCGAACCATAATCCCCTTGTGTTGGTGTTCTTGAGGGGAGTTTTCAAGGGAGTTTTCTCACAAGGGCTTGGTATATGCAAGGATCACTCTTAGGGCTAAGAAACGTATAGAAGATCTTCATAACCCTAGCGGTATATTTAGTGAATCTAGCAAAAGGATGTAAGTATTTTTCACCTACAATATAAGTAGCTCTTCGGTTGGTTTTATCTAGCTACTTTTTCCATGTTTTATTTATATTATATGTTTTGATCAGATTATATGTGTATGTTCAGATTTATAGGTAAGATATATTTCATTTTAGGCAAGACATAAGATCACAAAGATGCTATTTCTCCCCTATAGTATAAGTAACTCTCGATTTGTACATCTAGCTTCTGTTACCATGTTTTGTTCAGATTTATATATTATGTTCAGATTATGGTTGTTCAGATTTATAGGTATTTTAGATATATGTCTTTTGAAGCAAGATGTAAAGATCGCAAAGATGCTTCCCCTACGAGTTTTGGGAACAAAGGGCATGATCAAATGTCTTGAAAGGCTTCCTATATGGGTGTTTGGAGTATAATCATGTTAAATGATTGTGAAATGACTAAAATCAGTAGGTCATATATAAAGGAAGTATTTTACTTTAAAGTGGCATGTACCAGGCCCTTAGATCGCCCATGGGCCCTAGACCGCCCTTAGTAAGTTTCCTTAATAAGTTCGGTGGCTTGCTATTGTTAGGGCAATCAACCCATGTGATGTGGTTTTGATGTGTGTGACAAAGGATTTAAGTTAGGATTGTTATGGATTTGATATGTGCGTTGAAGTCATGCAAAACTTAGTAATTTGCACATGGATGGAGCATTGGCAAGATTCACCATCTCATGACTCAGTCCTTGAGTCGGTGAAGGATAGCATTGCAGAAGCCATGCGCTTGGTGCATCTGAGGGACTGCCGGACGAGGAGCATTGGAGTGAAGCTGAAGGAAGTAGACTTCAAGGCAAGTGCCGCTGGCTCAACATGAAGAATGGTCCCTTCCCTATAAGAAGAGGCCTTTAGATACTTGGGGAGCCTAATGCTTTATTTCTAAACATCCTCACAAGTGCCCAAATGAATTCTACTCTTCTTACTTGCATTTATCTCAATCCTATTGTAAGAAGAGTGATCTTGTAAGAAAAGGTTACCTCCACCTTGCTTGGTGTCAAGGAGAGAATAGTGAAGGTTTAGGCGTGATTCACCTGGAATGAATCGGTCCATGGATTAGCGGTAAGGACGTGAACCACGTTACGTCTTCGTGTTTGCGTTTTCCTTTCTTTGTCTTAATTTTTTTACTTTAGCTTTATATTTTCGCTTGCGCTAATCATATTCGTAGACGATCAAGAACGAGTAAATTCCACTGTACGCGAAAGAGGGCTATTCACCCCCTCTAGCCGGCCACCGACGTTCCAATAAGTGGTATCAAAGCTAAGGTTGCTTGTCACCAGACTCACCGTCGCAATAAGCATGACAACAATGATGGTCGACTCCAACATCCATCCGCCAAAGTTCGAGGGGGAATTTGCATGGTGGAAGAAGCGTATGGAGGTATTCTTCGAAACAGATTTTGAAATAATGTTAATCATGAAAAATGATTTCGAAGTTCCTAGGGATGAAGAAGGGGAGACATTGGAAAAATTGAGATGGACAAAGAAACAAAGAGAGGAGTACTTGGTGAATTCGAAAGCCAAGCATCATCTATTCAACGTACTCCCTCAACAAGAAGTCAACCGAATAGGAGAATGTGCTAGTGCCAAAGAGATGTGGGAGAAGCTTATAGAACTTCATGAAGGCATATCCGAGGACAAGCTAGCAAGAAGAGATGTCCTCGGCTCCCAACTCAATAATATCAAACTCGATAAAGGGGAGAAGGTAACATCTTTACATTCTCAGTTTAAAGAAATTCTTAATGGTTTATCTAGTGTAGGGGAGAAGCTCTCCAATAGGGACATGATCATGAAGGCAATTGATGCCTTTCTCTGATCATCAAAGTGGAGTTTCATGGTGGACTCATTTTATATCTCAAAGAATTTAGAGGTAAGTACTCTAGATGAATTTTTCTCCATTATCGAATTACATGAGTCTAGGCTTGAAGGAGTAGTAGAAGAGCAAATCAAGCCATCAAGGGGAGTAGCTCTCATAGCCGAGAAGGGAAAGAAGAAGAAGATGCCTTCACCCTCCTCATCCGATGAAGATTCATCTTCCTCCTCCATTGATAGAACGGAAGAAGCCTACATGGTAAGGAAGGTAAGACGTGCTTTGAAAAGTTTTAAATTTAACAAATCTAATGATAAGAGAAGAATACCAAGGAGAAAAATCATATGCTATAATTTCCAAGGAGAGGGGCACATAAAGGATGATTGTCCCCTCTTGAACAAGAGCAAAGAAGAAAGGAGGAAGAAAGAAGAGAAGAAGAAGGGAAGCAAGAAGAAGGAGGATGAAAAGAAAACCAAGGAGAAAGGGAAGGCAAAGGCACACAAGGTCACATGGGATGATCTATCATCCTCATCGGAAGAAGAAGAAGCATTCACAAGCCTTTCCCTAATTGCAATAGATGACTTGGACTCCACCTCCTCCTCCGAAGAAGAAACAAGCACAAGTGAGGAGAGCTCAAGTAAAGGGGGAGCTTCATCCTCATCCTCATCGACATCACAAGAAGGAGATTTGGTAAGTGAGGTAACAAATCTCCCTCCAAAGAAAATTATGTCTATGATTTCAAGCTTAACTAAGGAATTATTTCGAGCTAAAAAGAAAAACAAAAGCATGCAAAATGAAATTAAGGCCCTAGAAGAAAATCTAGAAAAAGCATGTTTAAATATTAATGTCTCTTCTAGTTTTGATAATACATGCTCACATAATGATTACATGCCTTTTAATGTTAATGATGCATGTATTGAGGAAAATAGGACTTTAAGAGAAAAGGTAGATCATTTAACTAAGACCCTAGAAAAATTTACCATAGGCTCCAACACATTGAACATGATTATAGGGAGCCAAAGGGCTAGCTTTAATAAGAAAGGTCTAGGATATAAGAGAAGCAAAAGTGAAAAGGCCTATCATTGTTTAATTGCTAGGGGTCAAGCCAAAAATAAAATGGTAGCTAGAAAATAGATCCCTAAAGAATTCTTGGTGAACCCTATAGGAAAGAACTTATATTGGGTTCCCAAATCCATCCTTAAGGGTTAGAAAAACCCTAGGATAGTCAACCATAGTGAACTTAACTTATATCATGTTGATTGGTTGACTTATGATGATGAGGGTGGTAGTTTTTGAATTGAGTGTTGGGTGATGATAATGTGATCATAATATAAAATCATGAATATTGTTTGATTTATAATCATGATATACAATTATTGATAACATTTGATCATGACTGATAATACATGTTTTTATGATCATGTTGGGTGGTTTTAGGTTGCATGACACTTAACCTTGATAGAATTGCATGAAAATTATGGTTAAGTATAAATACCTTTAGGTACATCTCACATCCCACTATAAGGCTAACTTGATTGAGAACATAGCAATGAGTGAGATGATAGGATTGTTGGGAGTATGAGGAATACAATCAAAGTCCCACATTGGTAAGACATGGAAAAGATCATGTGCTTATAAGAAAAAAGATATCTCCATTGGTATGAGGCCTTTTGGGTAAAGCCCAAAAATAAAACCATGAGGGTCTAGGCCCAAAGTGGACAATATCATACCATTGTGGAGATATATGAATCTTATAGGCACTAACAATTGGTATCAGAGCGGGGGCGCTAAGATTTGGTGAAACCACCAATTTAGCACGTTTTGGTTTTCTTTTCGTATTTTTCGATTCGTATATTTCTTAGGTTTTGTTTCCCGCACTACTAATCCAAGACCAAGTCTTGGTACATAGTTTTTGGTTGTGTTTTTGCTAGTACTAATCTCCTTCGGAGTACCTCACGATCAAACGAGCATAACTTTTGCTACGAGTGGACTCACGAAACGATCTACCCACCAAATCGAAGCTCTCTGAAAGATCTACACTTTTTACAGGGGGTTTACCCCCGTAACAAGCTGTTTCCAGCCCCAAAATACAGCGTTTAGTACCCTTTCGGGGACATCGAAGGTCGTAAGTTTCAAATTTTTTTAGTTTTTTTATCCTCCTTATTTATTTCTGTTTTTTTTCTATTATTTCCCGCATTACTAATCCAAGACCAAGTCTTGGAATTCTCTTTGGTTTTTATTTGTGTTTTTGCAAGATACTTAATGGCTCACATTGAGGGATATAGCACCACCCGACCTCCGTTCTTTAACGGAGATGATTTCCGTTATTGGAAAGGTCGGATGGAGTGTTTCTTGAAAACACAAGTCGAGACTTGGATAATAATCCAAACCGGCTTTGCTTTACCCACCAATGATCAAGGAGAACCCTTGGATTTCAACAAGTGGACAAATGCAACCAAGAGACAAATCGAAGCCGATGCAAGAGCAACCCAAATATTGCAATGTGGCTTGTCCAAGGAGGAACTCAACCGCATCGGACCATTCATTAGTGCCAAGGACCTATGGAATAAATTAATTGAGCTACACGAAGGAACGTTCGATGCTAAGGTATGTAAACGTGACATTCTTTTCAATAAGTTGTATAACCTCAAGATGCAGGAACACGAGACGGCAATGCAACTACACGCCCGCGTCCAGGACATTGTCAATGGCCTACACACCATCGGACACAAGGTCGAAAACCGTGACCTACTAAGGTACGTTCTTAATTCATTTCCTAGGACTACCTTGTGGGCATCCATGGTCGATGCCTACAAGGTCTCTAAGGACCTATCGAAGCTTAGGTTAGATGAATTATTTTCCGAGTTTGAACTTCACGAGCAAACTAACGTGATCCGGGCCGAGAGAGGTATTGCTCTACTTGCAGGACAAAGAAGCAAGCCACCTACTAGGCAAGTAGATGAACTCGAACCCGAAGACGAATCCGAATCCGAAGAGGAGGCCATAATAGTCAATATTGTGCGGAGAATAGTTCGACAAGAAAAAAGGAAATTGAAGAATGAGAACCAAAAGAAAAAGGGAGCAAGGAAAGCCTTCCATGCAACTTGGGACAACAGAGAAGACATAGCTTACATGGCAAGAACGGAGGAGTCCGAGTCAGAATCCGAAGCCGAGTCCAACTACAACTCCGACTCGACCAAGATTATTTCGAGAGAAAACTCAAAGCCGGACCAAAAGGGAAAGTTAAGGTTGATTTCTCTTTAATTAGTACACTTTACAGTACAATTAAACTGCTTAATAGGAAATTAACTAAGTCCGAGTCTAGGGTTGAGTCGTTACTTGAGGAGGTTGAAACCCTCAAGCAAGAGGCTACTCTAACCTCTTCAACTAGTCAAGTTCAAGAGAGAAACTCAACCCAAATTAAAAAACTTGAGAAGGAGAATTCTCTCTTGAAAGACCAAGTTCAAGAGGTCGAGGCTAGGTTGGAAAAGTTCACGTTGGGATCTAAGAACCTTAACTGACTACTTGGAACCCAAAGAGCCGTGTACAACAAAGCCGGACTCGGATTTAAGTCAAAGACTACGAATAGGTCTTATATGTCTATCGTAAATCGTAGTCATCAAAGAGTCCAAGCATGGGTCCCAAAGGTTTTATTAAATTCACATATTAGGACTAATAAGTATTGGATTCCTCAGGATCAAGTTCATTATTTGAATAGACCTTATTGGTTCAATGGTCTAGGGGGAGCTAACACTAAAATAGTATACCCGCTTACTTAGCAAAACCATTGCATGCTTAGAATTTCTGTTAACTTGTGAACTTACTTAGAATACATACATAACCAACTAAAATCCTTCGAAAAGATTGAGCCTCGGGGAGCCTCTTTTCATAAATAACTAGTTAGTCAACTCTTGATAATATAGTATCAGGACGCGGCGAGATGATAGTACGTTAGGGAGACAAAGTCTCGTGTATTCGAGCTAGATAAGGCGTATCTAGCTTGGTGCACTTGACCGAGTGGAACTAGCTGAAGCTACCTCGCCGTATCCTAAACTAGTTAGACCAGGAAGTAACCCTAAGTGACTTAAGTAATATTTTCTTGAATTTGGCTTTGTCTAAGGAAGTGGTCGTTGTTCCGATCAAAGAAGGCCCATGTGCCTCGCCACGACCTGGAAGCCAGTTTCTCGAAAAGTTACTTAACGATCTAAAGGTTAAATCTGAATCTAACCCAAGGTTGACTATCTTTAATCAATTTAAAATCATCTCACAAAACATATAAGGTGAACAAATTATGAGATACATAGAATGGGTGAGATGTTAAGGATAATTGAAATATACTTGAAACAATCCCTTCAAAATACTACTTATTTTCTCAACTATTGTACTTAACAACTCTGAGGCCAAAGTTTAGCGCCCCCTACATCTCTTATACTTCATATATTTGACTAAGGGGGAGAGCAAACTAATCTTAAGGGTTATATTATAAATCTTTAGATTATTGTGCAGAGGGACACACCTCGAACCAATCTATCTAACTATTGCTAGACGCTGCTTGGACTCATATTTGATTTATCTAGATGCATTCATAAACGACATTGTTTTAAACCCCTATTTTATACAAAAACCCCAACACTCTTTTTGATTTATGGCAAAAGGGGAGAAGAGCGAAAGTTAAGGGGAGTAACACAAAATTTCATTTTGAAACACAAAATTTGTTTTGAAAACTAAAGTATCTCTTTCAAAACTCACCTAGGGTTAAGGGGAGTTTTGGTTAAGGGAGGAGTTTTTGGGAATGGCATTCATCATCTACTATATGTGTTTATGCTTTAATTTCCCTTAACTTTGTGTTGGTTTGCCATAGATCAAAAGGGGAGATTGTTGGTGCGGGGCACTAGATAATCGAACTGTTTTGATTATGGCAAAGACACAAAGTTAAGTTTATATTGTTATCTCACGAGCTAAATCAAGTGTGCGAGAAAAGTACTAAAGTCGAGTGAAGGCTAGCGACACCGGAGGAAGCCGTGGTGGTCGGGCGACACTTGAGTGAATCGGAGGAGCCAAGGAATCAAGTGGAAGGCCAAAGCGAGAGCTACTATCAAGGTAAGCTCGTGTGAGTGAGAGATTGTAAGGTCGTGTCCTCTTTACGGGACGCATCAGAGGCGACGATTCGACTAAGACTTCTGTGGAAGGTCTAGGTCGAGATCGAATGATTAGAAACCGTCGTGTTATCATTTTAGAGCTAATCTCTTCTGCAGGAAGTGGCGTTTGTGATCATTGGACATTAGGCGATCGTATTATCGATTGGCGATGAGATGCATCGATCATTGTCATCGATCGATGAGAGGCATCGATCGATGATGGCGAGCGATTCGACTTTGCGCTAGGTCAAGCGGATAACGTTTGACGCCACTTCGCCAGCGATAAAATTTGGAAAAATCCATGATCCGTTCCAAAGAAATAGGAGACAAATTCAGAGGCTAAAGTCTATAAAAGGAGGGGAGGATTCATCTCCAAATCATCAATTATTCATCAAGTGCTCCTACAACGCCAACGCTTCAACACCGTCATAACGCCGACGCGACGACAACCTCAGATCTTCTTCGTCGGCAGCAGATTCAAGTAATATTTTTGATATTATATTCTGTGTTTTTTATCTTCATAACGAGGTGAGGTAGGCTTGTTGCCTCATCCTCGTGTATTCGGTTTTTGTAATCGTTGTCTCCTACCTCCAACGAGGAGGAGACGTTTTAGTGCTTTGCCCTCCGTACGCGGTCTAGGACCGATAGGGCCTTGGAGTAGCAACCGCTGGGTTGTGAACCAAGTAAAATAAACGTGTTCATTTATTTTCCGCTGTGCTTACTTTGCATATCGAACGAACGAAAAAGAAAAGATTTACGATCTCTATTCACCCCCCCCTCTAGCGACGCTTCTCGATCTAACAATTGGTATCAGAGCCATGGTCCATGTCAAGCCATGAACCTCGAACGAAGGAAGTTGAGCTCCCACGTCCGGATCAAGAGAACCAGACATCAGGAAGGAAGTCTAGTTGGGTCGGGGGGACCGAACAACTGGCAGGAAGTCCTGGTGGGTTGAAGATCGGACATCAAGCAGAGAAAATCCTTCGAGGAGGGATAGGCTTGAGGGGGGGCCCAATGTGGTCCTTCGTTTGAGGGGGGGATTGTTGGGAGTATGAGGAATACAATCAAAGTCCCACATTGGTAAGACATGGAAAAGATCATGTGCTTATAAGAAAAAAGATATCTCCATTGGTATGAGGCCTTTTGGGTAAAGCCCAAAAATAAAACCATGAGGGTCTAGGCCCAAAGTGGACAATATCATACCATTGTGGAGATATATGAATCTTATAGGCACTAACAAGGATGATACAAATGGTCCACTAATGCTTATGGCATTTAGATGGTCATTTGATGTATCATAATAGCAATAATAGACCAACTATGGGGAAAGCAAATGTTTAATCAATAGACATATTGCCCATAGATTATAGTTGGATATTTTAAATGTTTTAAAACTATTTTATGCTTTTCAAAAAGTGCGTTCATGTTTTGAAAAGTTTCAAGGCAAAACTAGGCTTTAAAATGGATACAAACTTTAGACATTTTTGCAATTTTTGAGTTTTTGCCAAATTTTCAAAAATAAAATGAATTTTTATGAAAAATCATTTTTCACTGATAAAGGAACTCACTAGAAATATGTTCTTCAAATTTCATGATTTTTTGAATTTCTTAGAATTTTTAATGTATTTCTGAAGTTGGATTTCAAAAATCAAAATTTCTGAAACTTAGGTGTCAGTCGACTGAATCAGTGGATCAGTCGACTAATGTATTGTGAACGAGCACAGTAACCTATTTTTATTGGGTTTTGAACTTGTTTTGGTATTTTTCCTCCATTAGACTTGATGTCATGCATGTATAATATTTGTATAATGTTTTTGATGGTGTCAAAGGGGGAGAAATGGTGAGTTTAAGTTAATCATGCTAAGGGGAGAGTTAGAATGCCTTAAGGGGGAGTTGCATGTTTAAGGGGGAGTCTTTATACTCATGTTATTTACATGCTTTCTTGTCTTATATTTTTTTGTTTATGTTTTACCTAACTTAAACGGATTGCCACACATCAAAAAGGGGGAGATTGTTAGGGCAATCAACCCATGTGATGTGGTTTTGATATGTGTGGCAAATGGTTTAAGTTAGAATTGTTATGGATTTGATATGTGCGTTGAAGTCATGCAGGACTTAGTAATTCGTACATGGATGGAGCATTGGCAAGATTCACCATCTCATGACTTGGTTCTTGAGTCAGTGAAGGATAGCATTGCGGAAACCGTACGCTTGGTGCATCCGAGGGACCGCCGGATGAGGAGCATTGGAGTGAAGCCGAAGGAAGTAGACTTCAGGGCAAGATGCGAAGGATGGCGCTGCGAAGCCGTGCACTTGGCGCATCCGAGGGACGTGGTTGGACGAAGATAACTTCAAGGCGAGAGACTCCAAGGGAATGAGAGTGTGCGATTGTAACCAGGGACGAGGTAGCTCTTAGGTGATCTTGACCAATTGGCTAAGTGTCGGATAGATTTTCCCGACATCAGTCGACTGCCATGATATGATAGTCAACTGCTCCAAGTCAACTGGAGACTCGATCGGCGGTGTCGAAGTCGGCTCGTCGGTCATTGCCAGGTTCGTGGCAATCGATTGCTAGCTCCATCGATCCGCCAGGGGACGATCGGTCGGTGTCGACGGGCAAGCTTTAGCAGTCAAGTGATCACGTCGACCACTCGACTGATGGCTCCATCAGTCGACTGATGGGAAGATCAGTCGACTAATGTGGGAGTTGTTGGTTAAAATCCAATGTGGAAGAAGCCATTAGAGGGCAACGGCTACAGCAGCAGTCGACTGATCGGGGCATCAGTCGACTGTCGCTGGCTCAACGAGAAAAATGACCCCTTCCCTATAAGAAGAGGCATTTTGACACTTGGGGAGCCTAATGCTTTATTCCTAAACATCCTCACAAGTGCCCAAACGAATTCTACTCTTCTTACTTGCATTTATCTCAATCCTATTGTAAGAAGAGTGATCTTGTAAGAAAAGGTTACCTCCACCTTGCTTGGTGCCAAGGAGAGAATAGTGAAGGTTTAGGCGTGATTCACCTCGAACGAATCGGTTCATGGATTAGCGGCAAGGTCGTGAACCATGTTACATCTTCGTGTTTGCGTTTGCCTTCCTTTGTCTTAATTGTTATACTTTAGCTTTATATTTCCGCTTGCGCTAATCATATTCGTAGACGATCAAGAACGACTAAATTCCACCATACATGAAAGAGGGCTATTCACCCCCTCTAGCCGACCACCGACGTTCCAATAGCTATCCCGAATTCTATTAGGGTTGCGTGCAAAATGGTACAATGTCGGGTTGCCCAAACAAGGATGATTAGTATTTTTAAGTATATATGGTACAAGATTTTCCAAAGTTAACGAAAGCACAATGTTAACAAGTTTAAGTATATCTCATGTGCATGTTTCTACAAGCGAAGCATATCTAAAGATTAGGTATTGCATGTCACGCCTGCCCTTTCCCAAGGGGTTCGGAGAGGCGGCGCGTGACGCGATCCTATATACATACATTACAGCGGAAGACTACATACACTTATACAGTAGAAGACTTTATACATATTTTTCTCTTTTTTTCTTTTAAACATAAACATGCATCGTCATTTCATAGATACTTCTTCTTAACATAGAGCATGCATCATCATTTCATAAGTACTTAGTGCTTAGTTCAAGTCCATAAACAAAATCATCTTAGAGAAAACATGCATAAAAACACAACAGATCTCCTCCACCATGCCACTACCACACACACTTTGCCCCTCCTATTGCTCCCGTTAGTTTAGCCACCCTTTACCCTTATCTGCAGTACAAGGGAACATAAACTATAAGCACATAGGCTTAGTAAGATCTTGTCCCACTCACAAAAACCATACATAAGCATAACATGACATAACATCATAACATACGCAGACATAACATAAATATATCAACATAGACATAAGCAGACAAATAACATGTAGACATACAACATCATAAGCAGGCATATAACATGTAGACACATATATAACATAGCAATCATAACATGTAAACATATATAACATAACAATCATAACATGTAAACATATATAATATAACAATCATAACATGTAAACATATATAACATTACCATCATAACATGTAAACATATATAACATAACAACCATAACATGTAAACATAACAATCATAACATGTAAACATATATAACATAACAATCGTAACATATATAACATAACAATCATAACATGTAAACATAACAATCATAACATGTAAACATATGCAAGATGCTCTTTGAAAACATATATTATAGGTACGTGAACATAAATCTCAACATATTGGGCCCGACATTGTACCACATCATCATCATCATAGCGCGCATCCCTAATAGACCCGAGGTAGCTAATCCCGAACCCACTAGAGTACTAGGCCCGTACTAAGTCCGTCGGCCTAGGGGCAGCATAACAGAAGCCCATCCTAAGCCCGTACTTATGACCGTCGACCTAGGGCATCTGGGAGCCCATCCCGTACTGAGTCCATACTACGACTGTCGACCCAGGGCCACGTAGGACCCCATCCCTTGGACCTTGTTAGGGCCCTGGTACAAGCCATGCAGAAAGTAAAATACATACATGCTTCTTATCATATCATATTTCATTTCATAACATATCATATTCCTTATCATGGCATATCATATTTTTCCTTCTTCATATCATAACATACTTCTTCTTCATAACATATCATATGACTTCCATAACTTATTTCTTCTTCATATCATATCATGTTTCTTTTCATGCATATCATGTTCCTTCCTTATAACACATCATACATTCATATAATCACAAGGTATTGAGAATAACATAACACAAACATCACACTCGTATAAGCATGGCATCAGGCATAAGCATCATGAACAAATATACATGGAATGACCTAAACTTCGTGGAGTTATAACAAGTTTTTAACACCAACAACTTATATATGGTCTAACTAACCACAGGTTAATTCTTTAACATATAAAGCATGGCATGGGAGGCACTTAGGGTTTTTAATTAAGCCTTGGCCGAGAGTTCCAAGACAACCTAAGGTCCATTCCTTAAGTCTAGCTCAGCTTTCACATGTTGTCTATATCTACATTCAAAATATAACATGGTAATTTATAGATCATAGCATGTTAGGCTTAAATGGGTCTTGGCCGAATGATATTAAAGAACATAAGGCTCAACCACTCAACTCTAGGTTAGCCAAGAACATATTACCTTCATCTACCATCAAAACATAGCATAGAACATGTTACCTTCTTCTAACATCAAACATGGCATGGACTCATTTAAAACCTAGCATAGAACATGTTATCTTCATCTAGCCTCAAAACTTAGCCTAAGCTCATCTAATCATGGCATAATAAAAAACATATAGAGGTCTAAAGTGGCTTGGCCGAATGGTCCAAGGCTTAGAAGTTCATCCACTTAATCTAGGTTAACAAAACATCATGTTATCTTCTTTTACTATCAAAACATAGCATGAACTTGGCTATAGCATGGCATAAAAAAACATATAGGGGTCTAAAGTGGCTTGGCCGAATGGTCCAAGGCTTAGAAGTTCATCCACTTAATCTAGGTCAACCAAACATCATGTTATCTTCTTTTACTATCAAAACATAGCATGAACTTTGCTATAGCATGGCATAAAAAAAACATATAGGGGTCTAAAGTGGCTTGGCCGAATGGTCCAAGGCTTAGAAGTTCATCCACTTAATCTAGGTCAACCAAACATCATGTTATCTTCTTTTACTATCAAAACATAGCATGAACTTGGCTATAGCATGGCATAAAAAAAACATATAGGGGTCTAAAGTGGCTTGGCCGAATGATCCAAGGCTTAAAAGTTCATCCACTTAAATCTAGGTTAACCAAACATCATGTTATCTTCCTTTACCATCAAAACATAGCATGGACTTATCTATAGCATGGCATAAAAGAACACATAGGGGTATAAAGGGACTTGGCCAAATGGTCCAAGGGCTTAAAAGTTCATCCACTTAAATCTAGGTTAACCAAACATCATGTTATCTTCTTTTACCATCAAAACATAGCATGAACTTATCTATAGCATGGCATAAAAAGAACACATAGGGGTCTAAAGGGACTTGGCCGAATGCTCCTTGGGGTTTTTAAGGTCAAACACTTAACCTAATCCATCTAGCATCCTATCTTCATCATGTTCATACAAGGTATGGCATGGATCTTCATGGAAAACTCAAATAAAGGTCTTGGCCGAATGGTTCAAGAAGAGGTTGACACCATAACATCAATCGAAACAACTACTTGTATGCAGGTGAGGGGATACTTACATCCTTCGCTTTGCTTTTAGTTGGAAGATAACCTAAGGGATTCCAACTTAGCCTTCTTCTTGCTTGGATAGGTTTCGGAAAAAAATGGAGAGGGAGAGGAATAGATTTCAGTGAGGAAGAAGAAGAGAAGAGGGAGAAGTGGCTTTTCTCTTGTCCCTTCATTCCCTATTTATTCTCTTGAAGTGTCCCTTAGCCTCCATTACCCTTAACTATCATTTCCCATATTCCTCTAATAGCACAACCTTGCTAGGCTTCTGGTTATTGGATGCAACTTTAGGGCTTAGGTTTCTACTAAAGGTTTGGGGTTCAATTCCTAGGCCATGCATCCTTTTTGGCTCCATTTCTTTTATTTTTGAAAGAGTCCACATAAAGCCCATCATAATCATGCCAAAAATTCTTGTAAAATTATTAGAAATTTTACAGGCATTACATTGCAAGTTTTGTTTTTTTTCAAGTTCATGTATTTCATGTTGAACCATTGTCATACGTACAAGTGTTTCTAAATGTTTAATGAAGGAAGTTCAAGCATTTCAAGTTGAACCATCGTATTAGGTGCAAGTATTTCTAAATGTTAAATGCAGAATTTTCTCAAGGGCAAGTATGAGCATATGTTTGCATGCAAGTATTCTCATAGCTTGTTTTCTTATAATGCGATGTTTTGTGAGAATAAGATGTACTTACTAAGCATCATTGCTTATAGTTTGCATTCCTTATACTACAGATAAGGGCAAAGCAAGGTTTGAGTAAGATGGGACAGCAGATGAAGTGCTTGGTGTGTGTGGCGGCAGAACAGTGGATTACGATTCTGAACTTGCTAGAATTTATGTTATGTTAAGAACTCTGAATTTACTAATGGTTATGTTGTGTTTAAGAATGCTGAACTTGCTAGTACTATGTTATGTTAAGACCTTTGAATGAGCTAGTGTGTTATTGTCCATGTTATGTGCGTGAGCATATTGTGTCTAAGAATGTCGAACTTACTAATATCATGTTATGTTAAGACCTTTGAACGTGCTAGTGTGCTAGAGTTCATGTTATGTGCTTGACTATTGTTCTAGGGTGAATAGAGTTGCACACGGTCGTGGGTGGTGAACACGGCCAAGCCGTGTTTTTCAATACGGTCATGTGTTGCTATTTTATGGATTGAGTTATTTCTCTATCTTCCGCTGTTTCAAGTTAAGAGTATTATGATGCTTGTTATCAAAACCATGTTTAGATCTTGTTACGAATTGTTGACACCCTTCTGTGTAAGTCAGGTATTAGTTAAATTAGTAAATAGTGTAAGTGAGTTCATGGAATAATTGAGACACGTTTGGGTTATAATTAAAGTATGATGGTAACACCTCCTTTATTAGAGGAAAGAGAGGGGGGTGTTATAAACAATCTCCCACTAGCACTAGTGTCAATCACTGTAATATCTAATACCTAGTGACCTAGTATGACTATCATGCTTTCTCTGTGTCAAAGCCTTAGTCAAAGGATCTGCGATGTTAGCATCTGTCAGTACTCTGCATATCCTCACATCTCCTCTATCGATGATCTCTCGAATGAGATGGAACTGCCGTAGTATGTGTTTGGATCACTGATGAGAGCGAGGTTCCTTAGCCTGTACAATAGCCCCATTGTTATCACAATAGAGGTCTATAGGGTCCACAATGCTAGGAACCACCCCAAGTTCAGTGATGAACATCTGAATCCAAATAGTCTCCTTTGCCGCATCAGACGCAATAATATACTCAGCTTCTATTGTAGAATATGTGACTGTGTCTTGATTCGAACTCTTCTAGCTCACAGCACTACCATTCAATCAAAATACATACCTTGACTGTGATCTAAAATCATGCCTATCAGTTTGGAAGCTTGCATCACTGTAACCCTTTACAGCTAGCTCCTCATCGCCTCAAAATATCAAGAAATATTTTTTCATCCTTCGTAAGTACTTAAGAATGTTCTTGACAGTTGTCCGGTGACTTTCATCGGGGTCCGACTGGTATCTACTCATCATGCTCAAAGCATACGAGACATCGGAGTGAGTACAAAGCATGGCGTACATGATAGACCCTATAGCAGATGCATAAGGGATCTTATCTATGCGATCTCTCTCCTCCTTAGAAGAGGGGCATTGAGTCATCGAAAGACTCACACCATGTGACATTGGTAGAAATCCCTTCTTGGAATTCTACATGGAAAAACGATTTAGCACCTTGTCAACATATGTACTCTGACTTAGGCCAAGAAGTCTCTTAGATCTATCTCTATAGATCTTGATTCCCAATATATAGGCTGCTTCTCGTAAGTCTTTCATCGAGAAATAATTCTCAAGCCAAGTCTTCACAGACTGCAGTATAGGGATATCGTTTCCAATAAGAAGTATGTCATCAACATACAAGATAAGAAAAATAACTATGCTCCCACTAATCCTCTTGTAGACACAAAGTTCATCTTCATTCTTGATGAAACCAAACTCTTTGATTGCATCATCGAATCGAAGATTCCAGCTTCTAGATGCTTGCTTTAAATCATAAATGGACCTTTGCAGCTTGCATACCTTTCCAGCATACTTTGGATCTACAAAACCCTCAGGTTGTGTCATGTACACATCCTCGAGTAGGTTTCCATTCAGAAATGCAGTTTTGACATTCATTTGCCAGATCTTATAATCATGGTAAGCTGCAATAGCAAACATAATCCGAATAGACTTAAGCATCGCAACTGGTGAAAAAGTTTCATCATAGTCAATACCATAAATCTACTTGAAACCTTTAGCTACCAATCACCCTTTATATGTATGCATAAGACCATCCATGTCAGTCTTTCTTTTAAAGACTCACTTACACCCAATAGATTTGACCCCTTCAAGTGGATCAACCAAAGTCCATACTTGATTAGTGTACATGGATTCCATTTTAGACCTCATGACCTCTAGCCATTTCTCAGAATCTGGGCTCATCACAGCTCACTGATAGGATGTAGGCTCGTTTAACTCAACAAGCATAATTTCATCATGGTCAGACAAGAGAAATGAATATCTCTCAGGCTAATGACGTATCCTATTAGACTTGCAAAGAGCTTGGTCTACTTGGACAGGTTGTGTTAGTAATATATGAGAGATGTCCTAAGGCAATCGCCTTATGTATGAACCATTTATATGATAAATGAAGATTCACTATTTGAGTATACATGTTTAATGTATTTGATTGGATCTTAAACTCATTTCTTGAATGTCACGTCGATTCACGGCATGAGAGAATTTGTGATTGGATCACAACTAGTGAGTATCTCTACATGTGTAATTGTGATGTATCGGAATTATCCTAGTCGATGAATTGATGGATTTGGACACCATCAATTACATGTCGAGACTACGCAGTATACTCCTTGGTGTATCAAGCGGTGATTCTCCTTTGGAGACATAGTGATGTCGGAGTTGATCGTGGATGCTAGTTATGGTAACTAGTTCATTGGAGTGACCGGTAGTAAGACTTCATATGGTTCTCTGCATATATAGATATATCGATGAAGTTCTTCTTGTGGCTTAAGTGCGATGTTCCTTTGACTTGCGGTATTCAAGTCATCTTGATCATGGAGACTTATGCTTTGACATCTTAAGCAAACATCTCTAAGGAGATGTGGACCGGATGATTGGGTATAAGTCGAAGTGATCGAAGGTGTTTGAATAGCCTATAAAGGATTCACCACTCCTTGGAGATGTATACCCATGGCCTCTCGTCGGATTGTTACTAAAGTCTTTGGCCAAAGCAATTACATGTTTAGAGTAAGGTACTCTTGATACATGTGGAGTAACTAGAATCAGTAGGGACGAGGAAATGATACTTGGGCTAGGTGTGGCGTAGTCGACCTAGTGAGGTGACACAATAGACCATGTCTGAACCAAGTGGGTATAAGATGAGTGAAGGGAATGGGGCGCGATTCATTCAGGCTCTTGAAGGGTTTTAGAAATAGTTACGGATCAAGCAGTTGATCTTTTCGGTTAATTGGGGATCATGATGTACTACTAGGTGCCACTCATGATCGTTCTATAATTAATGGTTAATTATAGACGGCCAACATAAACCGAGAACCTATTTGGTCACACGCACAACGAGTGTAATCCAAAGGATTTAAAGCGAGCTTGAGAATGGGATTCTCAGACCGAGAGAAACTATGTTTGGTTGGACCAAACATAAAGCGAGCATGAAATTGTTTGATGTCGCAATGGGCGTGGATGGGCGTGTCTTATGAAGACATAATGGATGGACCAAAATGGTTTGGTCTAATCCAATGGATGAGAATAAACCAAAGGGTTTGGTTTATATTAAGCGAATGAACCAAAGGTTGGTTCGGTTCGTTTAACTTAAAATAAACCATCATGGTTTGGTTTATTTTAACTTATCTTAATGGAGGCGGGTTAACGGGCTTTATGGATATGATCCATTAACCATTAAGAGAATTAGTTCTCTATAAAAGTGGGCTTAAGGGATTGTTAAAGCCCTAACTAATCCAATCATCCAAACCCTAGCCGCCCAACACAAAGTTGCCGCCCGCTTGTGTTGCCGCCCGACCATAGCTCCTCAACCGGCGTCGCGGCTTCCTTCCTCTCCTCGGGCGTCGAGCTGCGGAAGAGTTCGGCGATCCTCCTTAGGTTTGGCATCAAGGTAAGCACTTGGCTTCCTTTGTTGGCGGCGCCTATCTCCTCCACCAAGCTGTCCAGTTTTCTGGACAGCTTCTTCTCCTCGTCGGGCGTCGTTTGGGACGGTTAGTGCTCCGACAGCGGCTAACATACCGGGATTTGATCTCCGGTAATCCTCTGAGGTGGAGGATGAAGGATTCGCCAATCGGTTGTGAATACCTCTCCGGAGAAGCAAGTCTTGAGGACTTGTTTTAGGATCCGAATTTGGATTCGGATCGTGATCATCTCGATCACGTCGTCTTCAACACGAGGCTAGTAACCCGTCGAAGGCGAAGCTCGTGGCTTAGCGAAGTCATCGAGGCTCGGCGTGGATCACGGATAGAGCGATTCTTACGAGGATCGTTCGGTTGATGCCGTTCCGCTACGTCATCTGGAAGGTATAACGTAGTTTAATTTCCTTTTATTGCAATTTTAATTTACGGTTATGTCTACACTTGTTGTAATAGCATGCGTGTGTTGTGTGTGTTGTAATAAATAGGAGTATTTATTATTTTATTGCTTCATTTGTGCTCATGTTTCTGAAACATGATCGAACACACACATGCCTTGTGATCTTGGAAACCTTGATGGTATCGAGCCAGGTTGTGTTTCGACATAATCGTAAAATGGTTTTCGATAGTCATAATGTATTTCTGGAAATTTTCTAATTTTGGAAATTTAGAAGTATTTATGGAAATTTTTCAATTTTGGAAAGTCTAGAAGTATTTATGGAAATCTTCCACTTTTGGAAAGTTGGAAGTATTTATGAAATTGATATTTTCCATAAATAAAATATTTGATTAGATTCTGGAAATTTGTTTCCTAATTTAATCATGATTTGATTTGAAATCAAATCTTAAAATATTTTATTTCCATAAGTAGTTTTAATGATTTAGGAAATTGGTTTCCTAAATAGATTTTCCTTAATCAAATAATTCCATGAATAAAATATGTGATTAGATTTGGAAATTTGTTTCCTAATTTAATTATGATTTGATTTGGAGAATCAAATCTTAAACATATTTTATTTCCATAAATAGTTATGACATATAAGGAAATATAGACATGACATAATTGTATGCCATGTAATTGCATTAGATGCATAACATTATGCCATGCGTGTCGTGACATGTAGATGTATGCCATGTATGTCATGCCATGTAGATAATAGTTATTTGCATGCAAAGAGGATGAGACATTAAAAACCCTTAATCAATATTAAAGCCTACACCTTCCATTAATATGGTTAGAACCAGAGTTCTGTTTCTTGTTTGGGTTGTTGGACTCTCTCAAGCAGGCTCGAACTGAATATGTTCAAACCATGGAATAGTTTAATACTAATATGGTAAGAGTCGAGGTCAATCGTTAGCTTTGGTTGTTGGACTCTCTCCAAGCTGGGCTAATTGGTTGAATGCTCTAACCATATTAAAACTATGTCTGATTAATGGGTTGGCTTTAACGGAGCATCGGCTTGTTGGACTCTCTCAAGGTCGATGTAAAGGGAGGTGAAGTTGGGTGCTATGCATATGATGCATACTTGTTAATGTGTTAACAACCCGATGTATGTGTGAACATTCAAATTAGTTGATAGCACATTGTGATAGTTGCATATCGTGATATGCAATCGGTATAGATGATACCTACCGTCGTAGTTATGAATGGCTTGTTGGACTCTCTCGGTTGTTCATAACTATGATGGATATCAACCCATTCGGAGATGGACCTACAATCTCGAAGTGATTTTGGGGTTTTGAAATTGAAAAATGAATGGGATTTATAAATGTATATTGATGCATTTTAAAATCATTTTCTCATATATGCTCGTTTTGTATTTCTAGGTCAATAAATTGATCATAGCGTCTTTGAATTTGCGCACTATTTTGGATTGAACAAGTATTGGTGGGCCTAACTTCTGGGTGGCTTAGAAACACGAGAATTGTTCTCAAGCGGAAAAGCTTGCATATGTCCTTGAAGACCTCTTCTGACCGTCTAAGGACGATGCAACTCAACTCAGACCAAATGTTGGTCTATCGAAGCATGTGGCGGTACGGTGGCGAGTTGCATCATGCTAGCGGCGATGGTACGACAGTGCGAAGCGGCATGAGCATATGGATGCTAACACTATGGTCTTCCATCTTCATGAGTTGTTCGATGAGCAAGCGAGATCCAGAAAGGTTCGAGTCTCTAGGCTCCTCTTCACCACGAAGATGCAAGAAGGTTAAATGCGTAATGCAGTTTGTGCTAAAGATGAGCAGGTACATCAGCGGCTAGCTACCCTCGGTTTTGTGATGGATCATGAGTTAAGTATTGACTTAGTGCATTGTTTGCCAAGAGTTTCTCACAATTTGTGATGAACTATCGGATGAACAAATTGGAATCCACCATTCAGAGCTCCTCGATATCTTTGAAAGTGTGGAGCCTTACGTGAAGCATGAGAGAAAGCGGTTACATTAGTTGATTCCTCAAAGAAAGGTTCTAAGAGGAAGGCAAAAGAAACGAGAAGAAAGGAAAGAAAAAGGCAAAGAAAGGCGGAACCAGTATAAAGGGCACTTGCCATCAACTGTGGCAAGGAAGGCCCTTGGCGAAGAAAGCGCAAGATTTATCTTGAGTCCATGAAGAAGAAGAAGGCATCAGATGCCCCATCCTCTTGGTATCTTCATTATTGATTGTCATTCTATTTCCTTAGACACTTGGGTATTGGATCTTTGGGTGTAGCTCACATATATGTAATGACATACGAGGGCTAAGGAATAGAAGAAGACTTGTCGGAGAGTCAAATTTGCGAGTTGGCAATGGAGCAAAGGTTCTTTGATCGCCATCGGAACTTATTCTTTGAAGCTCCTAGTGGACTAGTCTTGGGTGGACAATTGCTATTATGTTCCTTCTCTAATAAAGAACATTGTTTCTATTTTCTTAAATAGAAATGGTTTCCATTTAACGTTTAGTAACAATTGTTGTTATATAACTTTGAATGGCGTACTTTATGGAACTGGAACTTTGAGTAATGGCATTTATCGTTGGGCGTATCCGGTGACATTTTCAATATCGAAGCGAGCAACAACAGCGTGCTCGAAGGATAATCACATAGACTCTATATGTGGCATTGTCGTCTTGGCCATATAAGCAAGAAAGCATGTATGAATTACACGATGTGGAATGCGGAATCGTTGAATTGGATTCATACGATACATGCGAATCATGCTTAAAGGCAAGATGACTAAGTTACCTTTCTTTGGAAAAGGTGAGCAGTGGGAGAGTTACTAGGTCTAAGTACATCTTGATGTATGTGGACCTATGTCAACTCAAGCATTAGGAGGCTATAGCTACTTCATTACCTTCACGATGATCACTCACGGTTTGGGTATGTGTTCTTGATGAAACACAAGTCTGAAGCCTTTGAAAGGTTCAAAGAATTCAGAAATGAAGTAGAGAAACAACATGACAAAGTATTAAAATACTTGATCGGATCGAGGTGGTGAATACTTAAGTCAAGAGTTTCTTGATTATCTAAGAACAATGGCATATTGTCTCAATGGACTCCGCCCTATACACCCACGACATAATGGTGTATCGAGAGGCGTAGGACCTTGTTGGACATGGTCAGTCAATGATGAATCATGCGACTCTTCCCAAGTCCTTTTGGGGTTATGCACTTGAGACATTTGTTTACTTGTTAAGCAGAATGCCTACAGGTAGTCTCAACTACTCCATATGAGATATGGAATGGTAAGAAACCTCATGTATCTTACTTGAAGATATGGGGTTGTCCTGCTTATGTGAAGCGGTATGTCGGAAAAAGCTGGATGCTAAGTCGATAAATGTCTATTTATTGGATACCCTAAGGAAACAAGGGGTTACCAATTCTATCATCTGTGGAACAAAGGTGTTTGTTTGAGGCATCTTTGTGTTTCTAGAGAAAGAGTTTCTCTTGCAAGAAAGCGATGGGAGTGTCGTCGAGCTTGAGGAGGCTCGAGAGACTCAAATAGACATTGATGAGATACGGTGAAGCACACGGTAGCAACTCATAGTGATGAGCAATCATTGGACCTATTGTAACACCACATCTTCGTAGATCACGGTAGAACACATGACATTCTGAGAGATATGGATTTCTAAATAGCGAATCGAGCAGACGTGTTACTCATTGATGATGAGAGCCTACGATTATGAAGAAGTCTTGACAAGTTGAGAAAGGGATAAGTGGCTTGGTGCCATGAAGTGGAAATGGATTCCATGTATGAAAACCAAGTTTGGAACTTGGTTGACCCACTGAAGGCATAAAGCCTATAGGGTGCAAGTGGGTTTTCAAGAAGAAAACCGACATGGATGGTAATGTGATTACCTATAAGGCTAGATTGGTGGCGAAGGATATGCGTCAAAACAAGGTGTTGATTATGGCGAAACCTATTACTTTGTAGCTATGCTTAAATCCATTCGGATGCTCCCATAGCGGCTCATTATGATTATGAGATATGGCGGATGGATGTGAAAAGCGGCTTTCCTTAATGGAAACACCCGAGGGCGTGTATATGATCTGACTGAGGTTTCACATCGGTTGATAAAACCAAGGTATGCAAATTGCGGCGATCCATTTATGGATTGAAGCAAGCATCGAGGCTGGAATATCCGTTTTGATGAGGCGATCAAAAGTTTGATTTCTCACAAAATCGAGGCGAACCTTGTGTGTACAAGAAGGTTAGTGGGAGTGCGATCGTGTTCCTAGTATTGTATGTCGATGACATATTACTTATAGGAAGCGATGTGTCAATCTTCTGATCGATTAAGGTTTGGTTATCAAGACATTCTCCATGAAAGACACAGGAGAAGCAACCTACATCCTTGGGATTAAGATCTATAGAGATAGATCGAAGCGGTTGCTTGGTCTTCGCGATCTACATATATAGACCGAGTGCTAAAGAGGTTTAGCATGTCGGAATCCAAGAAAGGTTATACGCCCATCGGGCATAGGGTACACCTTTCGAAGTCTATGTGTCCTGAAGGCGAGAGGATTTGCATGAGTAAGATTCCTATGCATCATGATAGGATCTATCATGTATGCTATGTTATGTGAGGCCCGATGTATCGTATGCTCTGAGTGTCACGGCGGATACGATCCGATCGAGGAATGGATCATTGGCGGTATTAAGGCGATCCTTAAGTACTTGAGAAGAACTAAGGATGTGTTCCTAATATATGGAGAAGGGACATGGTGATCTGCGGGTATCTGGATGCGGCTTCGAGACGAGACAAGGATGATTCAGTCTCGATGCGGATCGTGTTCACCTTGAATAGAGCGCGATGAGTTGGAAAAGTTCCAAACAAGAGGCATGGCGGATTCTACCGAGGCGAGAATATATTGCGGCCGGGCGGAAAGGCGGTTTGGATCGAAGTTCGTTCATGAACTTGGTGTGATTCCGGCCATTGTTGAAGCAATCGGTCTCTTTGCGACAACAATGGAGCAATTACTGACGAAAGAGCCAAGGTCTCATCAGCGATCCAAACATGTGCCGCCGCTATCATCTTATCGGAGAGATCATCGGTAGGAGCGAAATACAAATCGAGAAAATTCCCCTTTGAAAGGAACTTAGCGGATCCTTTGACTAAAGCATTACCTCAAGTAAGTTTGAGGTCATGTTAGTGCTTATGGTATTGGATACCGTAGCGATTGGCATTAGGCCAAGTAGAAGTCTGTTAGTAATATATGAGAGATGTCCTAAGGCAATCGCCTTATGTATGAACCATTTATATGATAAATGAAGATTCACTATTTGAGTATACATGTTTAATGTATTTGATTGGATCTTAAACTCATTTCTTGAATGTCACGATCGATTCACGGCATGAGAGAATTTGTGATTGGATCACAACTAGTGAGTATCTCATGTGTAATTGTGATGTATCGGAATTATCCTAGTCGATGAATTGATGGATTTGGACACCATCGATTACATCGTAACCGTATACTCCTTGGTGTATCAAGCGGTGATTCTCCTTTGGAGAACATAGTGATGTCGGAGTTAATCGTGGATCTTTAGTTATAGTAACGTTCATTGGAGTGACCAGCCGTAAGACTTCATATGGTTCTCTGCATATATAGATATGTCAATGAAGTTCTTATCGTGGCTTAAGTGCGATGTTCCTTTGACTTGCGGTATTCAAGTCATCTTGATCATGGAGATTTATGCTTTGACATCTTAAGCAAACATCTCTAAGGAGATGTGGACCCGGGATGATTGGGTATAAGTCGAAGTGATCGAAGGTGTTTGAATAGCCTATAAAGGATTCACCACTCCTTGCGAGGAGATGTATACCCATGGCCTCTCGTCGGATTGTTACTAAAGTCTTTGGCCAAAGCAATACATGTTTAGAGTAAGGTACTCTTCGATACATGTGGAGTAACTAGAATCCGTAGGACGAGGAAATGATACTTGGGCTAGGTGTGACGTAGTCAGCCTAGTAGGGACTGACACAATAGACCATGTCCTGAACCAAGTGGGTATAAGATGAGTGAAGGGAATGGGGCACGATTCATTCGAGCTACTGAAGGGTTTCAGAAATAGTTCTGGATCAACCGTTGATCTTTTCGGTTAATTGGGGATCATGATGTACTACTAGGTGCCACTCATGATCGTTCTATAATTAATGGTTAATTATAGACGCCAACATAAACCGAGAACCTATTTGGTCACACGCACAACGAGTGTAATCCAAAGGATTTAAAACGAGCTTGAGAATGGGATTCTCAGACCGAGAGAAACTATGTTTGGTTGGACCAAACATAAAGCGAGCATGAAATTGTTTCAGTCGCAATGGAAGCGTGGATGGGCAGTGTCTTATGAAGACATAATGGATGGACCAAAATGGTTTGGTCCTAATCCAATGGATGAGAATAAACCAAAGGGTTTGGTTTATATTAAACGAATGAACCAAAGGTTGGTTCGGTTCGTTTTAACTTAAAATAAACCATCATGGTTTGGTTTATTTTAACTTATCTTAATGGAGCGGGTTAACGGGCTTTATGGATATGATCCATTAACCATTAAGAGAATTAGTTCTCTATAAAAGTGGGCTTAAGGGATTGTTAAACCCTAACTAAGTTGCCCCCTTGTGTTGCCGCCAACCCATAGCTCCTCCAACCGCGCCCAGAAGGCCGCTCCTTCCTCCTCGCCGCGCCGAGCTGCTGCCGAAGAGTTCCGCGATCCTCCTTAGGTTTGGCATCAAGGTAGCACTTGGCTTCCTTTGTTGGCCGGCGCCTATCTCCTCCACCAAGCTGTCCAGTTTTCTGACAGCTTTTTCTCCTTCCCGGAGCGCCGCTTGGACGACGGTTAGTGCCCGACAGCGCTAACATATCGGGATTTGATCTCCGGTAATCCTCTGAGGTGGAGGACGGCGATTCCCAATCGGTTGACGAATACCTCTCCGGAGAAGCAAGTCTTGAGGACTTGTTTTAGGTCCGAATTTGGATTCGGATCGTGATCATCTCTCGATCACGTCGTCTTCAACACGAGGCTAGTAACCCGTACGAAGACGAAGCTCGTGGCTTGGCGAAGTCATCCCGAGGAGCTCGGCGTGGATACGGATAGAGACGATTCTTACGAGGATCGTTCCGGTTGATGTCGTTCCCGCTACACGTCATACGGAAGGTATAACGTAGTTTAATTTCCTTTTGTTGCAATTTTAATTTACGGTTATGTCTACACTTGTTGTAATAGCATGCGTGTGTTGTGTGTGTTGTAATAAATAGGAGTATTTATTATTTTTATTGCTTCCGCTGTACTCATGTTTACGAAACATGATCGAACACACACACGCCGCGGTGCCGGAAACCCAACAGGTTGTTGCTTCACAACTTCTTATGCAACAATCTCATCATCCACAATACTTTTTGGTGTATATTCAATTTCCATTAAAGCCTCAGTGCTATCTATATCTTGAACTTTCTCAAGATGGATTTTACTCCCACTTGTTCTTCTAGAAATGAATTCTCTTTCTAGAAATACGTCATTTCTAGCAACAAACACTTTGTCTTGTGTGGGATTGTAAAAATAATATCCCTTCATTTCCTTAGGATATCCTACAAAGTAGCACTTGTCTGATTTGGTGCCTAGTTTTTCAGAGACATGACGTCGAACATAAGCCTCACAACCCTAAATCTTCATAAAAGATATTTTGGGACTTTTCCCAGTCCATATCGTATATGGTGTCTTTATGACAGCTTTAAATGGAACGTGATTAAGTGCAACGACAACCATCTCTAAAGTGAATCCCAAGAAGGAAGTAGGTAGATCAGTTTGACTCATCATCGATCGTACCATATCTAATAAAGTTTGATTTCTCCGTTCAAATACACCATTCCATTGTGGTGTTCCAGGTGGAGTGAGTTGAGATATGATCCAACACTCAGTCAGATGATCACGAAACTGTTGGCTAAGGTATTCACCACCTTGATCTGATCGAAGCATCTTAATACTTTTGCCAAGTTGGTTTTGTACTTTACTCTTGAATTCTTTGAACTTTTCAAAGGATTCTGACTTGTGTTTCATGAGATACACATAGTCGTATCTACTGACATCATCAATAAAAGTAATGAAATACTGATAGCCTCCTCTAGTAGCGATATTGAAAGGGTCACATACATCAGTATGTATGAGTCCTAACAAGTCTGTCGCTCTTTCGCCATGTCCACTAAATGGAGTCTTGGTCATCTTGCCTAGAAGACAAGATTCACATGTCTCATATGATTCAAAATCAAATGAGTCTAGTAATCCATCCTTATGGAGCTGGGATATACGACTCTCATTTACGTGACCCAGGCGACAATGCCAGAGATATGTTTGGTTCAAATCATTCGATTTGAATCATTTGGTATTTATGTTATAGATTGGGTTTTCCAAGTCCAGAATATAGAGTCCATTCATAAGAAATGTGTTGTAATAGAACATATCATTTAAATGAATAGAACAACATTTGTCTTTTATCATAAACGAGAAACCTCTCTTGTCCAAACAAGAAATAGAGATAATGTTCTTAGTTAAAGCAGACACACAATAACACTCTTCTAGTTCCAAAATAAGCCCAATGGGCAAAGATAAAGAGTATGTTCCTATAGCTATAGCAGAAAATCTTGCGCCATTGCCTACTCGTAGGTCCACTTCGCCCTTTGTCAATGATCTAGTCTTTCTTAGGCCTTGCACATTAGTATAAATGTGTGATGCACAGTCGATATCTAATACCTATGAAGAAGAAATAGATAAATTGACTTCTATAACATATATACCTGAGGCAGAAGTCTCACTTCTTTTCTTCTTAACTTCCTCTAGGTATAACTTATAGTTCCTCTTCCAATGTCCGGTCTCACCGCAGTGGAAGTCGTCCTCTTCCTTAGACACCCCGCCTTTAGCCTTGGATGTAGTAGAGTTGGCCTTGCCTTTGGCTTGGGTGTTACCCTTGCCTTTAGGCTTCCTTTTTCCTTTGCCCTTTTTAACCATCAGTACGTTTCTAGTCTTGGTTTTCTTGAGATTGGGTTCAGGAGTTCTCAACATGTTGAGCATCTCAGGCAGAGACTTGTCAATTTCGTTCATGTTATAGTTCATGACAAATTAACTGTACCCTTCTGGCAATGATTGCAGGATAAGGTCAGTGGCCAATTCACGGCCCAGTGGAAATCCTAGTCTCTCAAGGTTCTCTACATAGCCAATCATCTTGAGTACGTGAGTTCCTACAGGAGTTTCTTCTTGCAACTTGCATGCAAATAGGGCCTTAGACACCTTAAACCACTCGTGTCTAGCTTACCCTTGATATAGTTGTTTCAGGTGATCAACCATATCATGTGTATCCATGTTCTCATGTTGCTTCTGAAGCTCAGAGTTCATGGTGGAAAGCATTAGGCAGGATACATCTAGTGCATCATCTTGATGCTTCTTGGAAGCATCTTTCTCCACAAGAGTGGTTGTAGTGGTATGTGCTTCTGAAAGAAGTTTCTCTAGAACGTATAATTTTCGTTCTTGCTTGAGGATGATCCTCAAGTTTCTGTACCAGTCTAGGAAATTAGCTCCGTTGAGCTTGTCCTTCTCAAGGATAGATCGCAGAGAGAGAGTATTTGACATGTTAGATGACATGGTGATCTACAACAGTAAAATACAAAAACAAGTATCATATCTAAATCATTTAGTTAGGCTTTAATTAAAAGATGCTCCCACTGAATCGCAGAGCTTCGGTAGGGGATAGTCATGGATGTAGGCAAACCACTACTAAAAAAGCTACTTTTAAGGACGAAATTTAACGATGGTATAAAAATACTGTCGTTATTGATGGTTTAACAATGACCACATTTAGTGCCCGCCGTTAATATATACACATTAACAACAGTATTTTGTCTCATCGTTGATACTTTATCATTAATGATGATTTTTTTATTTCGATCGTTATTGTAATATTTTTAACGACGGTATTTTTTTCCGTCACTATTGCAAGATTTTTAATGACGAATTAAGAAAAAACATTTCTGATAAAAACTTAAATATAAAATTATCTCTTGATCCAATGGTTGAGATTGTCCTAATTTTTTGCTTGATTCTTTCCCTCATAAAAACCTTGTCCCGTACGAGCATCCATCCCCATGCGCCTCAACCATGACTCTTCACCTTCTCTGCAGTTTTGTCATCCGGTGTCACCTCGAGAGATCAACAGTCCGGCGGTGACCTTTCCTGTAGCTTTCAATTCCATCTCTCCACCCTCGGGGTTTCTCGCGGCGACGTTGTAAGATTTTGCTACCCTATTGCTACCTTAGTCTCTTTCGTGGAGTACTGTGATTGAAATAAGAGGATTTGTTGTTTTCTGGCACTATGGGGATTAAGGATCTAGCTCTTTAGTCTCTGGATTATTGGATGTGCTATTATAGTTTATTCATTATTGGTATATCGATCAAAGAGGCTATCGTAGTAAACTCCATACTTTCTCCTAGTTTTTTATCGGGTAGTCCTAGTTCTATTCGCAGTTTTAGGGCACAGGAGCTCCTATTCCTAAAAGTTTCTACTGAACCCATCCATACTAATTGAATTATAGGCAGTGTTCTTTCTCCTTTTTTATTACTTGATCTGTTATTATATTGTTAATTGTTAGTATCAATCAATGTGGACCTCATGTAAAAAATCAGTGATTTTGACTTTTATTAAAAAAATCTAATGGTTGCTATCCATATTCTGTCACCAGGAGAGCCATTGGATTGGGAGGTCAATGATTTAGTTCACTATGTTTCTTCTAAATTCCACACGCATTAAAATTGTTTGATTTTGATTTTTCTCATCTTAAGATGTGAAATATTGTTCAGAAGTCGACCAAAATGTTCTAATGAAGGGATCCATTGTATGCAATTATAGATATAATCTGAGTAGAAATTGTTAGACCATTCCAAGCATTTGTGTGTTTGTTAGATTTTTATTTATTGAACGGCATGCTACAACTTCTCACCTTAGGTCACTGTTGATTCCAGATTCACTTCCATGGTCCACCTCTTTCCCTAGCATTGAAATTAAAATACAAAAAAAAAATAGAGATAATTTTTCCTGGAGTGTTCTTATGTTGTTATCTGCTTCTTTTAATAATTACAATGGTCAAGTTGTATGTCCAGACTTAACAACATCCTGAAGGAGGGAATGTATGTCCAGACTTGAAGAAGATGCATGATGTTGTTTGTGATTTTGTTTATGTTCCAATAATTTCATTGGATGGATAACGTCCTAAAGAAGGAAATCTTAGGCCAAAAAATTGTTGGATAATTGCAAAGTCATGGACATTTCCAAAGGCGATCAATAGATTTTATAGTTATAAAGGTTGGATGCCATTAGAATTAGAGAGAGCACTTTAAACATTAATTAATGCCTATAATCTTAAGGCATATAATCTTATTGTATACACTTCTATTTTCTCATTGACAGTCATTCTATGATTTGTAATCTTTTTTTTTAAAACTTATTGATTTCAAATTCTAATTCATTTTTTTATTTGTTAAGGAATATTTAGCTATCTTTAGGTTTGCAATTGGAATCCTAGTTTTCTATGCTTTGAAATCCCAATATCATGGACATGAAACACATTGGGAGTATCACAATCCCAGTATACTTACAATACTAACTTATTTATTTGGTATACAGACAATATTATTGTGTAGCTATTTTTCTCTTGTGATTATATAAATGGTTTCTTGAAAAATTTCTTACATCCTAAGAAGGGATTTGGATGGATTTAAGCACAATCTAATTTCTTGAGTGTACTCTTTAATTTCATTCTCCTGTAGATACTTATTTTTATTTGGGACTTTCTTGTCATGGTTTCTTATTTACTTTTAAGTGTTCTAATCTGATACTCACTTGTAAGTGTTATAATATGATAGCAATGTTAGGATTTTAATTCAAATTGTATTCAAGTCCACATCAATGTGTTCTTTTTCAGTTACTCTAGATTTATGATATTGCAGTTGTTTCTTATATGTGATTTTAAAGTTTTATATGTTTCTATAAATTTTATGTTTAATTCTGAGAATGCTTTGTAGTTCTTGGTACTAAGAGAAATGTATTTGTTATAGGATCATGGACTCTCAAAAGTCATCTTTGGGTACTAAGAGAAAGCTATTTATAGCACCAGGTTCTTTAGCTGGAGGACGTGACAAAATCACTAATCATTTAAGATCTGGATCAATTGAACGTGAGCCTTCTTTGGTGAGCACACGAAACAACGATATGCAACATTCACTTGAATATATCGACCATGTGGAAGAGTCTCAAGATCAAATGGAATCTAGCCAAGGTATGAAAAAGAAATTTATAATTTTTTCATTCTACATTTATGTACTTGGTAAATCTAAATTAATTATTTTAATGTTTAGACAAATCATCTACTCAATAAAATTTGAACACATGAGGTAAAAATAATTGTAGTATGGTGTGTAAATTGAAAAATGGAGATAAGCTTCCTATAAGTTTCTATATGGATCGAGCGGTTGGATTGAATCATCAGGCCTTTACAAGGCATTTGGGTATAATTGTAAGATATGGAAACATATGTCCACTTCGGGTTCTTGCATGGAATAAAATTGATGAAGATGCTAAAAATCACATGTGAGTTGCTGTTACAATGAGTTAGATTTACATTTTTATTATATGAAATATCTTGTTATTAAATACTTATCAATTTTTTTGATAGGATAAGTTTAAAAATGATGACATTGAGCTATATCGTGAGGCAACCCTTAAACATATGAAACAATTATGGAAGAATTAGAGATGTGAGATGAACTCCAAATTTGTAAAACCATCCAAAACACATCAAGAAGTTTTACAAAATGTTCCCAAGGGAATGGATAAACAAGATTGGGAATGGTTGGCAATAGAATATTTTTTAAGTGGAAGTTTTCAGGTTATTCTTATCCCATCTTTGTAATGTTATAAATTACATTTTTAAAATTTAAATGTTTATTTTTTGTAAAATTATATTAATATTAATATAATTGCAGAAAATGAGTAAAACCAATGCACAGAATAAATCCATGAAATCTATGCCACATCGAACAAGCAGCAAGCCTTTTAGGCAATTGGCGTATGAAATGGTAAGACATATTTTATAAAGATTTTATATTAATTTAGACATAAAATTTTATCTTATTTAATATTTATAGGGAGCAAAAGATAGACAACCTCCTGATTTTGCATCAATATTTTTTGAGACACGAAAAAAGGGAGACCATATTGTTGATCTTGATGCAAAGGAAAAATATACCTGATATTTGATTCATATTTCTAAATTTTTTAACTTATTGAAGGATGAGATTTGTGAGGTCATTCGAGAAGATCCTTCCTTATCAAGTATCCAACTTGTTGAGAAATGTTTTGGACCTCAACGACATGATCATGTTTTTGGCCATGGAGGAGGAATGAGGCCTAAAGATGTGAGAGGACCAGTTGCTTCAAAGCAAGAACTTCATCATGAGAATATCATATTACGTGAGAAAATGAATAATATGGAATCTGAATTTAAAGCTTTTAAGGAGTTGATGCTGAAGAATTTATCACTTAATATGCAAGAGATTACATCAACTTCAGATACTGTTGAAGGTTGAATTTGTTATTTTAAAATTTTAATTATTTCTTATCTATTATTTGATAATGAGAATGAGTAATTTTGTTCATTTTGAATGGTCAATATTTCATAGGCAGACAAGCTAGTGAGGAACAATAGAATGAAGGCTCATCTTGGTGATTGACTGGTATTTCCTAAAACTCTCTTGTTGCTTTGTTGTAATGTTATTTAATATGTTGCTATATTATTAGACAATTATTGTTGTAATGTTAGAAAGGTATTAAAATATTGATAATATATTTTCTATTCATTTCTTATTCTTATTATTATCTCTCTTGTTCGTTGAAATTAAATTGTAGGTTTAATTTTTTGTATATCAAGATTTCTAAATTCTTTTAATGATCATATTGTGATGCTCATTTTTTTTGTCTATTTATTATAGGTATTGAACATTTACAGCGAAACAGATTTTTTGGAGCTTTTGGGAATGTCGACATTTTGCATATTAAGACTTTAGAGAAATGTTCTCCTTAGATGTTAATGGATGTTAATTTTGCAAGTTTAACGATGTATATGCATTCATTATGAACTATTAGATGATATTTTAATATATATGGTGTTTTGATTTTTATTAGTGTTCATTAATATATATTGTGAATTGTATATAGGTAATAATAATGAAATAACACTTATATAATGACCGTCGTTGTTGCTATTAACGACGGTATTCTAAATCGTCGTTAAATAATTAAATGATATTAATTATTAACGATGGTATATATAATCGTCATTGTTGTTATTAACGACGGTATTTATGACCATCGTTGTTGCCAATAACGACGGTATATAAATCCGTCGTTACTAACAATAACGACGGTAGTGAATACCATCGTTAAATGCTATTAACCACGGTACTTTTATTCCCGTCGTTAATCTTTTCCCGACAAGGCCTTTTAGAGATAACTTCCTACGGTATTTAGTACCGTCGTTAAAGCTCATCAACGATGGGAATTGACACTTTAACGATGGGATTTCCCGTAGTTAAAGAGTCCATTTTTAGTGACGCCTTTTGCCCACACTACTAGCTCCCAGCCCAACAACTACAAATTCATATGGGATAAGATCCACATCATACTTCACCTTGAGTTAGCTTTGGCTAATTGCCTAAGATTTAGTATGATTAGGTAGGTAATATTTCACCAATTACATCTTATGCAACTCTTTAGAAGAAAAAGGGTCAAGATCCACATTACACATCATCTTGAGTTAGCTTTGGCTAATCGCCCAAGACTTAGTATAATTGTTCTCTTATCCTATCTTCCTAACTTTTAGGACATGCCTCTAAGTTCTCAATCTAATTGAGATAACTTAGTTAAGTCTCACCCAAAGTTCGATAGCGGGACATCACAATTGTCCACTCGCACTCTACCAAGATAAAAGGTGTCACTTTGCTTTGGCAAACCCAACAACAAATGATCGAGGTAGTAGTTGTAGGGACCGTTGGTGACCGCTAGAGGGGGGGTGAATAGCGTATCGTATGTCGATGATGAAATTCGATCGTGCTTGCTACAAAATGTTAGTACGCAGAGGAAATACGAAATATACAATGAAAATAAAACACAAGCACAATCACAAATACACAAGGATATATGTGGTTTGGAACCTTAGGGTTCCTACTCCACGGGGTGAGCTCAAATGAGCTCTAGCAATGCAAACAACACCATTAAACAATAACGCTCCTTCACGACAACACGTCGGAGGTGGAGAAACCTCGTACAAGAGATTACACAAAGTAATACAATGAATACAAGTAAATACAAAGATGAAATACAATACAAGTAAAGAAAAAAAAAATTTAAGAGATCTTTGAATGCTTGCTTTTGGTTGCTTGAGAATAGCCTTGAAGGTCTGGATTGCAGCAACAAATCCCCTCCAAATTGCCTCAAGAAACCCTTCCAAAATCCTTCTCCACGAGCTCCTTTTAAAGCTTCACCTCGGGTTGGATTCCGCCTAGCAGTCGACTGCTCCTATAGCCATTGTGAGACAACGACTCGATCCACATTGGATAAGTTTCAATGGATACACTGCCAGTCGACTGCCAGGGTCTTAGCCGACTGACCAATCGGCTATCGAGCATTTTGTTCCCGCAACCCCGACCAACAGTCAACTGCCATCCATGGAAGTCGACTACTCAAGCCATCAGTCGACTGTCTAATGTTGACAATGAAGGGTTTTGCTTATCGAATCCGTGAGGGAAAACTTCGCTTCCCACTTCACCTTGGTTGTTTGTTCATGGCGATCCCATCAATGTCCCCGGATTAAAAAAAAATAATCCTAGACAAAAGGGATTTCCCAAACAATCAAGTCATTGTCGTGCTATTCGTTTAGAGAGGTCACTTGAACAAACTCGTTGTTCAAGCGACCAACCTCTATTCTACGAGTAGCCACGGAATAGACGATGTACGGATCACCGATTTTTGTATTTATGTTCGGGATCCAAGTATTATTTAGCCACAAATAGAATTTATCATGCTCATAATTGGAAAAAACAAATACAAGCAAGTAACAAAAGAGAATAGAGAATAGGTATACCTCTCGATCTTCTAATGTATGACCTTCCTCCTTTCGGACGTCGTGTGGGCGACGATCTACCAAAATTTGAAGCTCCTAGATCACCAATCTTCCTTCCTTGCTCATTCCGAGCAAAAGGAAGAATAGAAACAAAGCTCTATTCCTTCTTTCAACCAACCAACAACCTCCAAGGAAGGAGCTTGCCGCCGGCCAAGAAGGAGGAGGAGATTATGGTGGAAACCGGCCAAGACACCAAGGGAAAGCCCTATATCATGTTTCCACCACCTAAGGAGAAGGATAAGAGGGTCTTTGGCCACCGGCCAATGGCTGGAAAGGGCTGGAGGGGCACCGGAAACTTGAGGAAGGAGAAGAAGGCAAGGAAATCTTTCCTTATTAGGTGCCGCCCAAGCCCAAACCCTAGCTCCTATCTCTTGTCGCCAACCTCAAAAACCCTAACTTCCCATGATTTAAACTCCACGCCAACCCCTTGTAATCCTTTTATAGAGTTAGGGATAAGCCTCCTTTTAATCTCCACCATTGGTTCTAGGGATTTAATCTCAACCGTCGGATCTAGAGATTTAATCTCAACCATCGGATCTTAGAGATTTAATCTCTACCTTTTGGATTTAGAGTTTTGTTTCTATCTATTGGATCTAAGCTTCATGATGTGTTAATAGGCTACATTAGGGACCATGAGGAGGAGTTGGATCTTGGCCACCCATGGATCAAGCCCACATAAAGTCCGATCTACTAATGATAATCCAATCCACTAAAGGATTATCATTGATCTACCTCACCAACCCCCATAAGATAATATGGGCTCCATATATTATTTGTACATTTTCTCCCCGTGTTTAAGATCTCGAATGTCCATCGATTAATTAATTTACTGACCATTAATTAATCAACATCTAACTCCATGAGTAGTACCACTCAACATTTTCATCATGCCGGACCAAGTCCACCTGCAGGGTTTACATGATGAACCTTATGAGCTCCTCAAGGGGACATCATCATCCTAATATATAGGACACGGTTTCCTCCTATAATCAACGACACACCATATAAATAATATCATTTCTCAACTTACCGAGTCAATTGATTTAATCTATAAATCTCGCCCATTGGTAAATCAAAGAGATGAATACTAAGTATATGTGCTCGTTATTATATTGGGATTAAGATCATGTACAAAATAATATCTGAGGTCCGATTCGATTATGTAGTCAACAATAAATCGAATCACCTCTAAGTCGGTCCTACTCAATACACACAAAGTGCACTAGTGTGATTCTATGGTCAAGACAAACCAATACCAAATCACACTACAACCATTCTGATGGTTTGTCCAAAGTCATCTCGGTTGTGAGCCTATACTTATACTTTATAAGGAGCCGATAACATGATCTCCCATGTGACACCACACACCATGTTATATACAATGTAATGTATTAGACAATATTGCATAACCATAAAAATGCAAACAATGATCATGTGATTCTTATTTCAAAATAAATATGTTCATACAAAAGATAGACTTTTCAGTATACATCCCTACAATATTCCACTTATACTAAAAGACTATGCTGTCCTCAAACTGCCATACATCTGATCCTAATTCCCTCCACATGCCTATCAAAAGCTCTCACCGGAAGGGCCTTAGTGAAAGGATCTGCCAGGTTATTCTCTGATGCAATCTTGGCCACAACAACTTCTCCTCTCTTTACGATTTCTCATATCAGGTGGTATGTGTTTACTAGCCTTATGGGCTCGTGGTTCCTTCGAGTTTGCAACTGCACCACTATTATCACAATAAATTGTGATAGTTCTGAGCAAACCAAGAATCACATCCAAGTCCATCAGAAAGTTCCTGAGCCATACAACTTCTTTGGCTGCCTCAAAGGCTGCCACATACTCAACTTCCATGGTGGAGTCCACCATGCATTTCTGCTTGACCCTCCTCCATACAATGGCTCAACCTCCCAAAGTAAACACAAAACCTGAGGTAGACTTACTGTTATCCCTATCAGATTGGAAGTTGGAATCCGTGTAACCCACAGGGAATAATTGGTCTGCCCAGTAAACCAGTATATAATCCCTAATCCTTCTCAGGTACTTCAATATATGCTTTATCGCAGTCCAATGTCCCTGCCCTAGATTACTCTGATATCTGCTAACCATGCCGATGACATAGCAGATATCTAGTCTCGTACATAGCATCGCATACATGAGGCTTCCTACTGCCGAAGCATAAGGAACCACCTTCATGTCCTCTATCTCCTCAGATGATCTAGGACACATCTCCTTAGATAAAGGAACTCCATGCCTGAAAGGTAGAAAACCCTTCTTGGAGTTTTGCATGCTAAAACAATCCATAAACATGTCTATGTATGAAGCTTGGGATAAGAACAACATCCTTTTCCTGTGATCTCTTATAACCTTGATCCCAAGGATGTGTCCAACCTCTCCCAAGTCTTTCATATCAAACTGTTTGGACAACCATACCCTTACGTCTGATAACATTTTGATATTGTTGTCAATCAACAAAATGTCATCTACGTATAGTACAAGAAATACCACTATGTTTCCGTCACGTCTCTTGTATACACAAGACTCATCCGGACTTTGAATAAATCCATAAGACTGGATTACCTCATCAAAGCGGATGTTCCAAGACCTCGAAGCTTGCTTCAATCCATAAATGGACCGATTAAGCTTACATACAAGACGCTCTTTGCCCTTAGTAATGAATCCCTCTGGTTGCTTCATATAGATGTTTTCCTCAAGACTTCCATTAAGGAAAGCTGTCTTGACATCCATCTTCCACTCCTCATAATCCATATGAGCTGCTATTCATAAGAGAATCTGGATAGACTTAAGCATGGCTACCGGCGAAAAGGTCTCCTCATAATCGATACCCTCTTTCTGAGTATACCCCTTCGCAACAAGTCTCGCTTTGAAGGTCTCAACCTTCCCATCTATTCCTCTCTTTCTTTTGTAGATCCACTTTCATCCAATGGTTTTTACACCATCGGGTGGGTCTACTAGCTCCCAGACCTGATTTGAATCCATAGATTCAATCTCAGCATTCATTTCACTTTGCCAAGATACTGCATCTTTATCTTGGATTGCCTCGTCATATATCCAGGGATCAGGTTCATGTTTGCCAGGGACCAAATCAGAAGATTCTCCCAAGAACATGAATCGATCAGGCTGTCTCACAACCCTCCCACTATGATGAGGTATCACCTGTGTATCCTTTGTGACACGCGGTGCAGTGACATGTGGTATATCCTCTTGTACCAGTGGTACTAAAGAAGTGACTTCCCCTTTTAATTCCTCCAGAATAATTTTACTCTTGGGCTTGTGGCTCATCACATAGTCTTCCTCTAGAAATCTGGTGTTCGTGCTAACGATCACCCTCTGATCTCTAGGACTATAAAACAAACCACCCTTCGTTCCTCTAGGATACCCAACGAACATGCGTACATGCATTTAGAGGTTCCAACTTACCAAAGATCCGCCTTCAACACATGTGCCGACTCCCATATCCGAATATGTCTTAGACTAGGCTCCATCCACAACGGGAGTAGAAGGCACCGATTTAGATGAAACCAAGTTCAATGTACACCCGTATCTAGAGCATATCCTAGAACGAATCTGCAACTCAATAACTCATCATCGATCTAACCATCTCCATAAGAGTCCTATTCCTTCGCTCCGCTACACCATTCACTGGGTGTGCCAGTGCATAATTGGGATTGAATCTCATCCTCGATAAGTAGTTCCTAAACTCTCCCAAGAGGTACTCACCACCACGATCGATTAGTGCCTTGATACTTTTACCTTGACGCTTTCTCCACATCACCTTGAATTCTTCAACTTGTCAAAGCATTGGACTTACGATCGTAAATGTATCCATATCTTGAGTAATCATCTATAAAAGAGACGAAATACTCAAAACCACCTCTAGCCTGGATAGACATAGGACCACACAAATCAGAATGAACCAATTCTAACATATCTTTGGCTCTATACCCCTTGGCCTTAAAAGGCCTCTTGGTCATCTTACCTTCCAAGCAGGATTCGCAGGTTGGGAGATCCTCCACCACTAATGAACCCAAAGGTCCATTAGCTATCAACCTTTGAATTCTGCTTAGGTTAATGTGACCAAGCCTAAGATGCCAAATATATGTTTGGTTCATCTTCGAAGGTTCTTTTCTCTTATTGGAATTAGAAGATGAGTTATTAATTTTAATATGCATCATGGGAGCTTTTGGTTCAAGTGTGTACAAATTTTCTATCAATGCACCCGAACAGATAATGTCCCTATTCCTTTTTATAACAACTCTATCATTAAAAGAAATAGAATATCCATCCATAAACAATTTAGAAACCGAAATTAAATTCTTTCTAAATGATGGTACATAAAGGTAATTCTTAAGAACCAAAAGTTTATTTTTCTCAAAAGATAAATGAACATCTCCCACTGCAACAGCCGTGACCTTCGTGGCATCGCCCAAGTACACAGTAATCTCCCCCTCAGACAGTCGTCTGGTTTCCTGGAACCCCTGCAAAGTATTGCAGACATGATAAGTGGCTCCCATATCTACACACCAGGTGCCGGTAGATAACACCGCTAAACATGTTTCAACGACTAGACCAAAAGATATACATTTGTTCTTGCGGTTGGGGCAGTCCTTCTTCCAGTGTCCAGTCTTCTTACAAGTGAAGCACTTGCCTTTCGGCTTCTTCACTCCTCCCTGAGTACCTCCCACCGCCTTTTCCTCAGTTTGTTTCTTCTTCTTCTTGCCTTTCGACTTAAAAGTAGAAACCTTTTGGGTCACCATGGCATGTGCCTGAGCACTCTGACAAAATAGCCCCTCTGCCGCCTGGAGTTCTGTCAAAAGTTCCGCTAACGAATACAACCTCTTGTTCATGTTGTAGTTTAGGCGAAACTGCTCAAAACTCCTAGGTAGAGACTGGAGTATGATATCGACCTGGGTTTCCTCATCGATCTCAGCTCCTAGGACCTCCAGCTCATTCAAATTAGCCATCATCTTGAGAATATGATCCCTCATGGGTGTTCCCTCGATCATGGTGGTCGTCATCAAGTTTCTCATGGCTTCTTGCCTCGCAACTCGATTCTGGTGTCCGAAAAGCTCTTTGAGATTGAGCATCATGTCATAAGCTGTGGGCATGGCTTGATGCTGATGTTGTAATACATTTGACATAGATGCCAAAATGTAACACCGCGCCATCTCATCGGCCTTTACCCACTTCTTATAACTCTCTCTCTCCTTTTCTCTAGAATCTTCTGCAGGCTTAGGAGGGCACTCTTCGAGGAGGACATATTTGTATTCCTCAGTAGTCAAGACAATGTCTAGATTCCTCTTCCAATCAACATAGTTGGGTCCAATAAGTTTGTTCTCTTTCAGTATCACAACAAGTGGGTTGAAAGTTATTTTGAAAAAAAACCTAAGAATCACATAAATCAAAACATTAGATTTCAAAAAATTATTGATTCCTCAAACAATAACATTTTAAAATAAACCAACACCTCAAAACACCGAGAATATCGTATGTCACGATAGTGTGGACGTATACGAATTCTACATTTGTAAGAGGAGGTTTTACCCATTAATTTTACTATCTTGTCAACCTAACTTTTTGACAAGTAAAATTAATAGTTGGTTCCTCTTTGGCCCTACAAATAAAAGCAGTGACTCCGATGGGGAGGATACTTATATTTGTATCTAAGTGTTCACCATTACTCGGTACTAAGGAAATTATCTTGGGTTATGTGCCTTCCGATGGGGAAGTGCACACGCTCTTTAATAATTTCCTAAAACCATATTTGACCTTGTGATCCGCAAACAAACTCATCCGATGGGGAGGAAGGCACTCAGAGCCGACGCGCAAGTTTGTTTGCATCACTTGTCAAATCGTAATGGAGGCCGTGGAAATTTATAAAAAATTCCCTCTCCCACTTAGTAATTTGAAATTGAGGAATTTTCCTAGCCTACGACATGCATACCAAACAAAAAGTAATAAATATGAAAAATAAATTATTTTCCAACTATTATGGCTTTTGTCTTCAATATGTCTCCCGTTGCAATGCCTTCTCGTCCGCTCCTTCTATGTCATGTACAAGCCATCCGGAGATCCGAGCCGAGACTGTAACCTATTTTAATTTACATCCATCAATCTTATACTCCACGAGGGAGTGTACATGAAATCTAGATCGAAAGTAAACTAAAATAAAGAGTGGCTAAACAATGTCGTATCTAATTTACAAAAAATCAAATACTAGCCTCGTCAACCCCGAGGATTCAATAAAATATACACATACAATCACATACTCACATATGGCCATAATAGTCGGATCTTATGCCTGTAACCAAAGAGTTTTGCTTATCGAGTCCGTGAGGGGAAACTTCGCTTCCCACTTCACCTTGGTTGTTTGTTCATGGCGATCCCATCAATGTCCCCGTATTAAAAAAAAATAATCCTAGAAAAAAGGGATTGCCCAAACAATCAAGTCATCGTCGTGTTATTTGTTTAGAAAGGTCACATGAACAAACTCGTTGTTCAAGCGACCAACATCTATTCTACGAGTAGCCGCAGAATAGACGATGTACAGATCGCCGGTTTTTGTATTTATGTTCGAGATCCAAGTATTATTTAGCCACAAACAGAATTTATCATGCTCATAATTGGAAAAAACAAATACAATCAAGTAACAAAAGAGAATAGAGAATAGGTATACCTCTCGATCTTCTAATGTATGACCTTCCTCCTTTCGGACATCGTGTGGGCGACGATCTACCAAAAGTTGAAGCTCCTAGATTGCTAATCTTCCTTCCTTGCTCGTTCCGAGCAAGAGGAAGAATAGAAACAAAGCTCTATTCCTTCTTTCAACCAACCAACAACCTCCAAGGAAGGAGCTTGCCGCCAGCCAAGAAGGAAAAGATTATGGTGGAAACTGGCCAAGACACCAAGGGAAAGCCCTATATCTTGTTTCCACCACCTAAGGAGAAGGAGAAGAGGGTCTTTGGCCACCGGCCAATGGTGAAAGAGTGGAGGCGCCAAGCACTTGAAGAAGGAGAAGAAGGCAAGGAAATCTTTCCTTATTAGGTGCCACCCAAGCTCAAACCCTAGCTCCTATCTCTTGCCGCCAACCTCCAAAACCCTAACTTCCCTTGATTTAAACTCCATGCCAACCCCTTGTCCTCCTTTTATAGAGTTAGGGATAAGCCTCCTTTTAATCTCAACCATTGGTTCTAGGGATTTAATCTCAACCGTCGGATCTAGAGATTTAATCTCAAGCATCAGATCTTAGAGATTTAATCTCTACCTTTGGATCTAGAGTTTTGTTTCTATCCATTGGATCTAAGCTTCATGAGGTGTTAATAGGCTACATTAGGGACCATGAGGAGGAGTTGGATCTTGGCCACCCATGGATCAAGCCCACATAAAGTCCGATCTACTAATGATAATTCAATCCACTAAAGGATTATCATTGATCTACCTCACCAACCCCCATAAGATAATATGGGCTCCATATATTATTTGTACATTTTCTCCCCGTGTTTAAGATCTCGAATGTCCATCGATTAATTAATTTACTGACCATTAATTAATCAAGATCTAACTCCATGAGTAGTACCACTCAACCTTTTCATCATGCCGGACCAAGTCCACCTGCAAGATTTACATGATCAACCTTATGTGCTCCTCAAGGGGACATCATCATCCTAATATATAGGGCACGGTTTCCTCCTATAATCAACGACACACCATATAAATAATATCATTTCCCAACTTTCCGAGTCTATCGATTTAATCTATAAATCTCGCCCATTGGTAAATCAAAGAGATGAATACTAAGTATATGTGCCCGTTATTATATCGGGATTAAGAGCATGTACAAAATAATATCTGAGGTCCGATTCGATTATGTAGTCAGCAATAAATCGAATCACCTCTAAGTCGGTCCTACTCAATACACACAAAGTACACTAGTGTGATTATATGGTCAAGACAAACCAATACCAAATCACACTACAACCATTCCGATGGTTTGTCCAAAGTCATCTCGGTCGTGAGCCTTTACTTATACTTTACAAGGAGTTGATAACATGATCTCCCGTGTGACACCACACACCATGTTATCTACAATGTAATGTATTAGACAATATTGCATAACCATAAAAATGCAAACAATGATCATGTGATTCTTATTTCAAAATAAAGATGTTCATACAAAAGATAGACTTTTCAATATACATCCCTACAGACAGTCGACTGCTAGGCTATTTCCTGCAATTGAACACCAGTCGACTCTGATCAGTTCGACTGGTCATAATCTCAGTCGACTGCCAAGAGTCAACTCGGCTGCAAAGTGTCAAAACACTTGACCAATTGACTGGTCCAAAGCCCTAGTTGACTAATAACCTCAAACATGAGGTTTAACCCCAAGTATGATGCCCTCATACTTGCTAGATCACCCTTAGCCTAGACCAAAGCCTTCTAACCACCTCCGTCAGCCTCACGCCTCTTTGATCCCTCCAAGTCATCCATGACTTGTTCATCCACATGCTAGCCTTCAGGTGCTTCCATCGGCTATTGTCATGCTAAGCTGGTCTATACCGCTAAGGTACATTGGGCTTACACTACTAAGACTACCGCTTAGACTTTACGCCACCAACCATTGGACTTATGTTTCTAAGACTCCCTCTTGGACTTTCCTTGCTAACTCATGTTGGACTTTCCATTTGCCAACTCATGTTGGACTTTCCAATTTCCAAGACTCAAGCTTGGACTTTCCCTTGCCAAGACCCATGCTTGGACTTTCCATGCCAAGTACCCATGACTTGGACTTTCCCATTGCCAAGTGTCCCACTTGGACTTTCCATGCCAAGTACACAAGACATGGACTTCTCCATCATATGGTCAACCCCATTTCAATCATATAGTCAACCCATTGTCAAATGATGGTCAACTCCCTTGTCAAACATCAAAACACTACTTGAGTCAAACTCGAATCTGGTCAATCGTGACTTGGGTCGATTGCACCAACAGTAGTGAGTATCAAACTTTGGTAAGCATATCTATATTGACTTAATTAAGATAAAATTATTATCTGACATGCATCACATATACACAAAGCATATAGCAACAACATATAAGCTTAAAACGTGACATGGTTATGGCTCGAATCTACGATCTCCTCAAGCCAATGAGAAGAGCGATGGGTCAACCTAGGGATAACATCTTCTCCAAGTGCATCCTTTGGTTGTTATGTGTCGTCGGCATCCTTCTTGTAACTTCATCCTCCAATGGACTTTCTACTCATCATTTTGTATATTACAAAATAAGAATACTCGAGTTACATTCGAGCCTAGATCTATTTTACAACTAGAAAAATAGAGAGGGAGGCACGACTCGCAGGTTGTATTATGAATTACAACATGCATACACAACACAAACACAATCACATTAGGGTTAAGGGTCATAACCATGCACCATGGCATACAACATTCACAAAGATCTATTACATGCAGATTTTATTATGATGCTATGCACGACTTATAAGCCGCTATGACATGACGGTCCCACTAGCCAACTAACGGGTAGGGTCAAGGGGCAGCGCCCCTTGCGGGGTTTACAGGGGACAGCGCCCCCACAACAAATTTTATTTTAACAACTCTTTGAATGAGTCACTGCCCTTTGTCCATCAAAATGAACTCAAGACCCTTGCTTGCCACTGTTCATAGCAATTTTGGGTGATAGATCCGAACGACAAACATGTTGTTCGATCAACAAATATCCCATGCATATCTTGTTGCACAAAATCACCCAAACAATCATGCATGCACTCATAATAAACTTCTTATACAAAATTTTATATCACAAATAAAATGACCTACGACGATCTTTATGTATGATCTTTTGCAAGTGGCTTTGATACCACTGTTAGGAATCCTTTGCGATAAATAATAAAATCACAGCGGAAAAAGGATCCCTTGAGTGATCCATGTGAAAGAAAAAACTCATACAAAGTATAAATCAAATAGGCCCTATCCTATAGAGTATACCATTTGATGCGTGCCCTTTGTCTATCCCGCTCCTCCATAGTTCGTCGGATCTTAGCGTGATCAGAATGGTCGCGCCTCTATGGTATCAACACAAACACTATCTTGAAGAAGGAGATGAAACCTTTAGTTGTGCTAGCAACCACACAAAGGCTCTCCACAAAAGACAAGACTTTGGCCAAGAAGAAGGAAGAGAAGGGAATGAATGCTAGGCACAAATGGGATACACACAAGGAAGAAATCACCACCTTGGTTCACGTTGAGGAGAAACTTATATCCCATTTGCATCCATTAAATCCCATTGCATGCAATTAATCACATTTCCATGCAATAACCTCCATTTGCATGAAACGTTGAGTGGCTTCATGAAATCCCATTGCATGCAATTAATCCATTTGCATGCAACAACTCCCATTTGCATGCATGATTAATCATCATTAATCATGATAACCTTCTTCAATTGGTTTCACTTGAGTCTAACTCAAATTAAAACAATTTGAGTCCAACTCAAGTTTGGCCAAGCAATGAGTCTAACTCATTCTAGTCCATTCAATTAACTAATGATTCATTTAATCAAACTAAGATGATCCAATCTCCAAAATAACATGTTCTTTGCGTGTGACCCAATAGGTTCTTACAACGTTGGCAATGTTTCTAAAATCCTTTTAGAAACATAAGCAATGAGTGCATTTAGCAATGCATCATTGCTAACCAAGTGGCAAGAATGTCGAGAACCGACATACCCTTACTGTGGCTACTATAATATATAACCTTGTCCTTCTATCTCCAATATCTAGATCAATCAATGAGGCATAGATCGTGTCATCCTCTTATCAATTTTTGTGCTCTTGATTCCCAAGTAGACTCACTCAAACAAATGAGCTCAATATATCATATTGACTCATTTGAGCATGGTCATGCATTTCGTGGTCCTACTCTATCAAGAGGCCTAAAGATATCACTCTCATCATATGGGAGGGATAGATCTCATTTGCATCACTCACATCCATCCGTATAATTTATTACATACCCAGTGATCGCCTTTATAGTCCACCCTATTACAGGTGACGTTTGACGATACCAAAGTACATAACTCCTTATGCAGGGAGCCGTAGTGATTTTGATGATGGGATTGCGAAAGGCTACGCTACAAGGGTAACTTCTCAACTAATGTGTAGTTAAAATAAACAATTTCCTTTATGTATACACATGGATCTCTGGAGGGATCAAGTTTTTTCCGCTGCGTTTGCGATTATTTTTGCAAAAGATCTCAACAACTATCACATTAACTCAATAACTCATATTCTTCTAACAAAAGACGATGACACTCACCTCATATGTTCCTCACCATCGATCCCTCGATGATGATTGTAGAGACTGATATATCTATTAAAGGAGGGGTGAATAATGGTTCTTAATTTTGCACTTGATTCAATCGCTCGATTACGTGCTCGTCTACAATAAATTAGTGCACAACAGAATATACAAATACAAATGTTAAGACAAACACATACAACCAATACACAAGAATATAACGTGGTTCAGAACCTAGGATTCCTACTCCACGGGTTAAGCTCAAGTGAGCTCTAGTGATGCACACCACCACTAAATATTCTCCTTCTCAGAACAATCCAGAGGTGGAGAAACCTCTTACAAGATTCTTACAATAATAAGAAATAAATAAAAGCAAATACAATAAGAAAATGAGACAAGAAGTAAATTTTTTTTACAAACTAGGACTTTTGATTTCTTGCTAATTAGTTGTTTTGGGAGAGCTTAAAGGACCCTAAAATGCACCAGCACTTCGCCTCAAATAGCCCCTAGAACCGCTACCGAAATCCTCCCCATCGAGCTCCTTTTATGCCTCCGGATGACCTGGATTTCTATCAAGCAGTCGACTGTAAAAAGGTACCAATCGACTGTCTACAACGTCGTCGTCTCACAATGGACTTAATCTACGTTGGCATTCCAGCCAATGGATATACCAACAGTCGATTGCCTTTACTAGTAATCGATTGTTGCTCAATAGTCGACTGGTCAGTTGACTACCAGAGCTTATGTGCTCGTGTCATGGCAGTCGACTTTCCAAGGCTAGTCGACTGTCTAGAACTAGAAATCGATTGCCATAGCACAACTCGAGTAGTCGCGCCTCAGTCGACTACACGACGAGTTGACTAATTATAATCCCAATTGATTAACTGAGTCAACTCAACTCCTGAGTGTCAAACACTTGAGCAGTTGACTGTCCAATACCCTAGTCGACTAATAAACTTCAACAATAAGGTTTAACTGTTAGTGAAAGCCCTAGAGTCAATCATGTGATGATTGTTGTATGGACTTTATTGTATCATATTCCTATTTATAAAGGCATGGTTATTATATTTACTTGTATTGGTGCCAAATAACTAAATATAATAATATCCTTGAGTAGTAGGTTCTTATCTATATCAGTCGATTGGTTGAATCGATAATGAGATGATATAGAGAACACTACTCTTAATTATTCCTAGTCGAGTATTAACATTCAGGGACAACGTTAATGCGTAGAGACTAGCATGTAGGTCAACATGATGACTTGATCTCACAAGTCATGGATATGAGATATCAAGTTGACACATGGGTATGCATTGGAGAATGAATACTGAATGACCCACCATGAGAAAGTATCATGGATCATTATTTGAGTGTCATATACTTTCTCATGTGGCTATTAGTATGACTATTAGTCCTTAGACCTGAAGTCACCATGGTTCCCTACATAAGGCATTGCATACTTTGGCTTCGTCAAACGTCACCCGTAAATGGGTGGACTATAAAGGCGATTACTAGGTATGTAACAAATTATGCGGAGGGATGTGAGTGATGTAGATGGGATCTATCCCTCCTATATGATGCGAGTGACATCGATATTCTTGATAGAGTGAGACCACGAAGTGCATGGCCATGCCCAAATGAGTCAATATGAGATATTGAGCTCATTTGATATGAGTGAGTCTACTTGGAGTTCAAGATTTAGATTGTACCGAGGATGACACGGTCTATGCCTCAATTGGTCAATCTAAATGTCAAGGATAGAGGGACATTGTCACATATTGTGAGAGTCACAATTAGTAGTCACAAAGGTGATGTTGGAGCTCAACATTCTTGTAACTTGGGTAGCAATGATGTGTTGCTAGATACCGCTCATTGCTTATGGTCCTAAATCGGTTTAGGGACATTGCCAACGTTACAAGAACCTATAGGGTCACACACATAAGGGAAATTAGATGGAGATTAGGTTCATATGATGAACCATGAGGATTAGGTTCTTGGGATGAACCAAATTGGATTAAGAGTAATCCAAATTAGACTAATTGAGTTAGACTCAAGTTAATTCAAGTGTTGAATGAGTCTAATTTAAATTTGATTCATCAAATCAATTTAAATTAAATGAATAGAGATTCATTAAATTAAATTGACTTGAATCAAATGGTTGGATTTGATCAACCATGGGAGATAAGAGGTCAAGTTTGACTTGACTTGAGAGGGAAGATGAAAGGTCAAGTTTAACTTGACCAAATGTCGTGTCATGATGATGACTTGGCATGGCCGGCCAATGATGATGTTCCACATCATCATGGACACATCATGGGGTGCCACCTCATGAGGGAGACCAAGAGCCATTGGCTCTTGGAGTTACATGCATGCATGTAACCCCCTTATAGTGGGTTATGGATGATGTGAAGTTAAGTTGTGTAACTTCATCTTCTTCCTCTCCTCTTCTCTCAAGCTCTCTCTTCTTCATCTAGCCATGAACGTCCAAGGGGTGATAGCACACTCTAAGGTGTTTTTCTCCACCATTTATCCGTGTGGATACTTGTAGAGGAGTGTACACTTGACACTCTTGAGTTCCGACAAAGCGTTTGGACGAGCGGGATAAGCGCAGGGCGTCGCTACGAGGGTAATGCTCTCACCTTCTAGATCTAAGGTAGATCTAGGTTTACTTAAGCACATACATGTTTTTTATTTTTATATACCTTCGTATGGATCCATGGCCGGGCTTCCGAGGTTTCCGCAATGTAAAAAGCGGTTTTTGCGGCTCGGAAAGTCCAATAGTGGTATCAGAGCCACGTGCGAAGCATGTATGTGTTTCGTTTTTGTAATTTTTGTATTAGATATAAAAAAATTACAGATTTATATGTTTCTGTAAATTTCCTATTTTTATAGAATTTTTGGGTATTTTTCTCGAAGAATCAAAGCAACGAGTGTTGGGACACTTGTAGGCTTCAACCGTCGAGAAAAACTCTCCGAAACGGCGAGTTCTCGCTTTAGGTGTTTGGGGCAGTGACTTAAGTCGCTGTAAGATCATTGTAGGGACACTCGTAAAGTTTATTTTGCGAGTAGGGGCGCTGCCCCTATCCCCAAAAGGGGCCTTGTCCCGCGATCGCGCCCGGAAACCGCTTAGCGGGACCGTTACGGAGAGGTGACTCATAAAATTGAAAAAAAAAATAGGAAAAATTATAGAAATTTTCTGTAAAAATACATAATTTAGAATTATGTATAATTCTGTGATTGTCATGGCCCAATAACCCCAATATGATTGGATGTGATGTGTTGTAATTCATAATACGGCCTGCGTGCCGTTTTGTGGTTGTGCGTGTTGTATAGTGTATGCGACCTGCGCGTCGTACCTCTTCTTTTGATATTCTAGCTGTAAATAGTTTTAGACTCGAATGTAACTCGAGTTTCATATTTGTAATGTACAAAATGGAGCGGTGGAAAGTCCACTTGAAGACGAGGTTACGAGAAGGGTGACGACGACACATGGCGGTCAAAGGAAGCGCTTGGAGAAGCCGCTAGCCTTAGGTTGACCGTCCGATCTTCTCATTGGCTTGAGAAGATCGTAGTAGGGCCATGACTACATCACATTTAATTATATATATGTATGTATATATATATATATATATATATATAATTGATTTTGCTTGTATGTATGTGATGCATGCTAGTAGAATAATGCTTGTATGTATATGATGCATGCTAGAATAATGATTGTATGTATGTGATGCATGCTAATATAGGATAATAAAGGCCTAAATGCATATAAGATACACATTTTGATTAGATTAGATCATAATCGAATCAACTCGAAAATGCCTACCGAGCCTTGATACCCATCACTACCTCGATCATTTGTTGTTGTTGAATCTGCCAAAGCAAAGCAACGCATATTATCTTGGTAGGGTGCGGAGGGACAATCTTGGTCCCGCCTATCACGCTTGGGTTAGAGTAAGCTCAATTAGATTGAGCAAAACTAGTTAACTCAATTGGATCGAGTAGAACTATAGGCATATTCCAATCGTTGGAAAGATAGGTTAAGATCGCATTTACACTAAATCTTGGGCGATTCAGCCAAAGCTAACTCAAGGTCTTTTGTAAATGTGGGTCTTGATTCTATAAACAAGAGTTGCATAGAGATGTAATCGGTAATATGTTACCCACCGATCGTACTAAGTCTTGGGCGATTTAGCCAAAGCTAACTCAAGGCTTAGTATGATGTGGATCTTGTCCCGCAAGAATTATAGCTAGTTTGTATGAATCTAGTAAAGTGGTTTGACCACATCCATAACTCGATTCTATAAAATTCCTATAATTCAGTGGGAGCATCATTTGATTAAAGGCCTAATTAAATGATAAAAGGAATATGATATTAATTCTATGCATTGTATGTTGTAGATAACTATGTCGACAAACATGAGCACTCTCTCTCTGCGTTTTGTCCTTGAGAAGGACAAGCATAATGGAACAAATTTCCTGGACTGGTACAGGAACCTGAGAATTGTTCTCACCCAAGAAAGGAAGTTGTACGTCCTGGAGCAGCCCATTCCGGAGGCACCTTTTGTCACTGCCTCGCGAGCTGACAAAGATGCTTACAAGAAGCAACAAGATGATGCATTAGATGTGTCATGTCTAATGCTCGCGACCATGAACTCTGAGCTTCAGAAGCAACACGAGTTCATGAATGCTTATGATATGGTTGGACATCTTCGTCAACTATATCAAGGACAAGCAAGGCATGAGAGATATGAAGTCTCTAAGGCATTGTTTGGGTCCAAAATGCAAGATGGGACTCCCGTAGGTCCATATGTACTCAAGATGATTGGGTACGTAGAAAACCTACAAAGACTGGGATTCCCACTTGGCCAAGAGCTGGCCACTGACCTAATCTTGCAATCTTTGCCGCAAAGCTACAATCAATTTGTTATGAATTACAACATGAATGAAATTGATAAGCCACTGCCTGAGATGCTCAGCATGTTGAGAACTGCTGATCTCAACCTTAAGAAGGGAAAATCTGACGCCATTTTGATGGTGCAAAAGAAGAAAGGCAAGGGCAAGCCTAAAGGTAAGGGAAAGTCCCAAGCCAAGGGCAAAGGCAAGGAACTTAAACCCAAAGGAGGGGTGGCTAAGGCAGGGGCTTGCTTCCACTGCAAGGAAGCTGGACACTGGAAGCGTAACTGCAAAGCATACCTGGAAGATCTTAAGAAGAAGAGAAGTGAGACTTCTACTTCAGGTATAAATGTTATAGAAGTCAATCTATCTATTTCTTCATCTTGGGTATTAGATACCGGATGTGCATCTCACATTTATACCAATGTGCAGGCGCTGAGAAATAGCAGGGCATTGACAAAGGGCGAGGTGGACCTACGAGTAGGCAATGGAGCAAGAGTTGCTGCTGTTGCTGTAGGAACTTATGATCTATCTTTGCCCTCTGGGCTTGTATTAGAATTAGATGAATGTTGTTATGTGCCTGCCTTAACTAAGAACATCATTTCAGTTTTTTGTTTAGACAAGAAAGGATTTGCATTTATAATAAAGAACAAATGTTGTTCAGTTTATTTAAATGATATGTTCTATTGTAGTGCACCTCTAATGAACGGACTCTACTTTCTAGACTTAGAGAGCCCTATCTATAACATAAGTACCAAAAGGATCAAGTCAAATGAGTTGAACCAAACCTATCTCTGGCATTGTCGCTTAGGTCATATAAATGAGAGTCGCTTATCTCAGCTTCATAAGGATGGGCTGTTAGACTCATTTGATTTTGAATCATATGAGACATGCAAGTCTTGCCTTTTAGGTAAGATGACCAAGACTCCCTTTAGTGGACACAGCGAAAGAGCAACAGACTTGTTAGAACTTATACATAGTGATGTATGTGGTCCTTTCAATGTTGCTGCTAGAGGTGGTTACAAGTACTTCATTACATTTACTGATGACTTCAGTAGATATGGTTATGTGTATCTCATGACATATAAATTAGAATCCTTTGAAAAGTTCAAAGAATTCAAGAATGAAGTACAAAACCAGCTTGGCAAGAGTACTAAGATACTTCGATCAGATCGAGGTGGTGAATACCTTAGCCATGAGTTTCGTGACTATCAAGCTGAGTGTGGGATTCTATCCCAACTCACTCCTCCTGGAACACCACAGTGGAATGGTATATCCGAAAGGAGGAATCGTACCCTATTAGATATGGTACGATCTATGATGAGTCACACAGATCTTCCTATATCCTTTTGGGGATATGCTCTAGATACAGCAACCTTTACCCTTAATCGTGTACCATCCAAGGCTGTGATAAAGACACCATATACGATATAGACAGGGAGAAATCCTAAGATGTCTTTCATGAGGATTTGGGGTTGTGAGCCTTACATTCGACGTCAAGTCTCAGACAAACTGGGACCCAAATCCGATAGGTGCTATTTTGTTGGATATCCCAAGGATACAAAGGGATATTACTTCTACATTCCCAGTCAGCACAAAGTGTTTGTGGCAAAGACTGGGGTTTTTCTAGAAAGGGATTTTGTTTCTAGAAAAACTAGTGGGAGTACGTTCGATCTTGAAGAAATTCAAGATAAGGACCATAGCACTGAGGCCTTGATGGAGGTTGAATAGGAACCACAAAGTGTTGTGGGTGATGAGGTTGTTGCACAAAGGGTTATGGAACAACCACCTATTTAGGTAGACCTACCTCTTCACAGATCTGATAGGGTACGTCGTCAGCCTGAGAGATACTCATTTCTCTTGTCTGACCATGATGACGTAATGCTCATTGAGAATGAGCCTACCTCCTATCAGGAAGCTGTGATGAGCCCAAATTCTGAGAAATGGCTAGAGGCCATGAGATCCGAGATGGAATCCATGTACACCAACCAAGTATGGACTTTGGTTGATCCACCTGAAGGGGTCAAACCCATTGGGTGTAAGTGGGTCTTTAGGAGAAAGACTGACATGGATGGACTTACGCATACCTATAAGGGCCGATTGGTGGCTAAAGGTTTCAAGCAAATTCATGGTATTGACTATGATGAAACCTTTACTCCAGTGGTGATGTTTAAGTCCATTCGGATCTTGCTTGCTATTGCAGCATACCACGATTATGAGATCTGGCATATGGATGTCAAAACCACGTTTTTGAATGGAAACTTACTCGAGGATGTGTACATGACACAACCTGAGGGTTTTGAAGATCCACAGTATACTGGGAAAGTATGCAAGCTACTAAGGTCCATTTATGGGCTAAAGCAAGCTTCTCGGAGCTGGAATCTTCGATTCGATGATGCAATCAAATAGCTTGATTTCATCAAGAATGAAGATGAACCCTGTGTCTACAAGAGGGTTAATGGGAACACAGTTGTCTTCCTTGTATTGTATGTGAATGACATACTACTCATTGGGAATGACATCCCTTCGCTATAATCTTTGAAGACTTGGCTGGGGATGTGCTTCTCAATGAAGGACTTAGGTGAAGCAGCATGTATTCTAGGCATCAAGATCTATAGAGATAGATCTAAGAGATTGCTTGGCCTAAGTCAGAGTACATACAATAACACGGTATTACTACAGTTTGCCATGCAAAATTCCAAGAAGGGACTTCTGCCGATGTCATATGGTGTGAGTCTTTCAAAGACTCAAAGTCCCTCTTCTAGAGAGGAGAGAGACCGCATGGATAAGATCCCTTACGCATCTGCTATAGGATCTATCATGTACGCTATGCTGTGTACTCGTCCTGATGTCTCGTATGCTTTGAGCATGACGAGTAGGTACCAGTCAGATCCAGGTGAGCGTCACTGGATAACAGTCAAGAATATTCTTAAGTACTTGAGAAGGACTAAAGAATATTTCTTGATATTTGGAGGCAATGAGGAGCTAGCTGTAAAGGGTTACAGCGATGCCAACTTCCAAACTGACCAAGAAGATTATAGATCGTAGTCAGGGTTCATGTTTTGCTTGAATGGTGGCGCTGTGAGCTGGAAGAGTTCCAAGCAGGACACAGTTGCTGATTCTACAATAGAGGTCGAATATATATCGGTGCTTCCATCTCATTCGAGAGATTATCGATAGAGGAGATGTGAAGATTTGCAGAGTACCCACAGAGGCTGACATCGCAGATCCCTTGACCAAGACTTTGGCACAGAAAAAGCATGATGGTCATACTAGGTCATTGGGTATTAGATACTATGGTGATTGGCTCTAGTGCTAGTGGGAGATTGTTAGTGAAAGCCCTAGAGCCAATCATGTGATGATTGTTGTATGGACTTTATTGTATCATATTCCTATTTATAAAGGCATGGTTATTATATTTACTTGTATTGGTGCCAAATAACTAAATATAATAATATCCTTGAGTAGTAGGTTCTTATCTATATCAGTCGATTGGTTGAATCGATAATGAGATGATATAGAGAACACTACTCTTAATCATTCCTAGTCGAGTAATAAAATTCAGGGACAACGTTAATGCGTAGAGACTAGCATGAAGGTCAACATGATGACTTGATCTCATAAGTCATGGATATGAGATATCAAGTTGACACATGAGTATGCATTGGAGAATGAATATTGAATGACCCGCCATGAGAAAGTATCATGGATCGTTATATGAGTGTCATATACTTTCTCATGTGGCTATTAGTATGACTATTAGTCCTTAGACCTGAAGTCACCATGGTTCCCTACATAAGGCGTTGCATACTTTGGCTTCGTCAAACGTCACCCGTAAATGGGTGGACTATAAAGGCGATTATTAGGTATGTAACAAATTATGCGGAGGGATGTGAGTGATGTAGATGGGATCTATCCCTCCTATATGACGGGAGTGACAACGATATTCTTGATAGAGTGAGACCACGAAGTGCATGGCCATGCCCAAATGAGTCAATATGAGATATTGAGCTCATTTGATATGAGTGAGTCTACTTGGAGTTCAAGATTTAGATTGTACCGAGGATGACACGGTCTATGCCTCGATTGGTCAATCTAGATGTCAAGGATAGAGGGACATTGTCACATATTGTGAGAGTCACAATTAGTAGTCACAAAGGTGATGTTGGAGCTCAACATTCTTGTAACTTGGGTAGCAATGATGTGTTGCTAGATACCGCTCATTGCTTATGTTCGTAAATCGGTTTAGGGACATTGCCAACGTTACAAGAACCTATAGGATCACACACATAAGGGCAATTAGATGGAGATTAGGTTCATATGATGAACCATGAGGATTAGGTTCATGGGATGAACCAAATTTGATTAAGAGTAATCCAAATTAGACTAATTGAGTTAGAATCAAGTTAATTCAAGTGTTGAATGAGTGTAATTTAAATTTGATTCATCAAATCAATTTAAATTAAATGAATAGAGATTCATTAAATTAAATTGACTTGAATCAAATGGTTGGATTTGATCAACCATGGGAGATAAGAGGTCAAGTTTGACTTGACTTGAGAGGGAAGATGAAAGGTCAAGTTTGACTTGACCAAATGTCATGTCATGATGATGACTTGGCATGGCCGGCCAATGATGATGTTCCACATCATCATGGACACATCATGGGGTGCCACCTCATGATGGAGACCAAGAGCCATTGGCTCTTGGAGTTACATGCATGCATGTAACCCCCTTATAGTGGGTTATGGATGATGTGAAGTTAAGTTGTGTAACTTCATCTTCTTCCTCTCCTCTTCCCTCAAGCTCTCTCTTCCTCATCTAGCCATGAACGTCCAAGGGGTGCTAGCACACTCTAAGGTGTTTTTCTCCACCATTTGTCCGTGTGGATACTTGTAGAGGAGTTTACACTTGACACTCTTGAGTTCCGACAAAGCGTTTGGACGAGCGGGATAAGCGAAGGGTGTCGCTACGAGGGTAATGCTCTCACCTTCTAGATCTAAGGTAGATCTAGGTTTACTTAAGCACATACATGTTTTTTATTTTTATATACCTTCGCATGAATCCGTGGCCGGGCTTCCGAGGTTTCCGCAACGCAAAAAGCGGTTTTTGCGGCTCGGAAAGTCCAACATTAACCCCAAGTATAATCCCCTAGTACTTGATGAACACTCTTAGCCTAGACCTAAGCCTTCACCCACTTCCATCGACCTCACACCTCTCGGATCCCTCGATTCTATGATTCTTCATCCTCGTGCTAGCCTTCAAGTGCCTTCATCGGTTATGTCATGCTAACCGGGTTCCTTGCCAATATACATTTGGAATTATGATGTCATGACTCCAAGCTTGGACTTTACGCTGTCAAACATTAGACTTATGATGTCAAGACTACATGCTTGGACTTTACGCTGCTAATATCATACCTTGAACTTCCCAATTACCAATCATTAATACTTGGACTTTCACTGCCAAAGTTCACTTGAATTTTACGTCGCCAAGACTATACACTTGGACTTATGTCGCTAAGACTATACCTTTGGACATTCCTTGCTAAGTACCTATGACTTACACTTTCCATTGCCAAGTACCCATGACTTGGACTTTACCATTGCCATTACCCATGCTTGGACTTTTCATGAAAAGTACCTAAGACTTGGACTATCCATGCCAAGACACATGCTTGGACTTTGCTCGAGTCCTACTCGAGCTAGGTCAACCTTGACCTGAGGCCGATTACTTCGACAATCTCCCCATAAAGCTATCTCCTCGTATGGTCAAACTCATGTCAACCATATGATCAATCCATTGTCAAATAATGGTCAAATCCATTGTCAAACATCAAAATACTACTCGAGTCTCACTCGACTCTGGTCAATCGTGACCTAGGTCGATTGCACCAGGAATCTTCCCTTTTTTGATATCTGACAAAACCTTTAAGTTAGGTTACCTAACTTAAACCATTAATTCTCTCCCTTTTTTACATACATCAAAAAGTTTTCCAATGGTATTCAATGTCTCATCTCTCATGAGATCCTACATTCTCCCCCTTGGTCAAAAATCACCTAGAATGTCTTCATTCTCCCTAGTGATAAGTCTCATGTCACCAAATACAAAGAATAATGAAGATTTACCAAAATCTTCACTTCTCTCTCTTTGGTGAGCACAATGAGGGTTTCCTAACACAAACCCTTCATTTCACTTCCTTTGAAGAAAAAACCATCCACCATTCCATGATGAATAACCTCCCCCTAAAGGCTTTCTCCCCCTTGACCATTGCACTAACAATCTCTTTGGAGATTTCCTAAGCCAATAGGAATACTAGACTATCAAAATTAAGATAAAAGTTCAAATTTGAACTTTCACCACCTTTAAAATTGATTCTTACCCTTCTCAATTTCTCCCATTCACTTTCAATGAACATTAGACCCTTCCAATGCTTGTCCAAGTATGTCCTAGGGTTAGGAGTAGTTAGGGTAGACCAGGTTGGCTAATTCATGGCTGAACAAGCCTTGTTCGACACATATGAAACCCAATAGTCGACTGAAATCAGTCATAAGCCGACTAAATACTCCGCCAGTCGATTGCTCCAAGAGACAGTCGATTGATTTCTATAAATGCGTAAAACCAGTTTCAAAATTGAGATTTTAAAAAATCATAAGTAAATATACATAATTTGAAAAATCTTAAAATTTCATACGTATATTGCCTATGTTAAATACAATAGGTGACAAATAATTTTAAAATAAAATACCCATTAAATTAAGAGATTGATACAAATTTCAAAACCATTGAAAAACTTCAATGTTTTTATCTAACTTGTATCAAAATGATCAATGGTGATTGCTATCAAAAGATAGATTTCACTAAGGTTTTTCAAAATAATTTTAAAATATTTTTCAAATCTTATATTGAACCATGGTCTATGGACTAAATGTACATGACTTGTACATTAGCTTTCCTCGTGATTCTTCCATGGTATACTATGAATTTGAGTTCATCTAAATGCAACAACTATGCACCTTGAACTTAACTTATTTTCCTAACATCTCACATATATCTAAGGTGTATCAATACGCACACATGTCAATTTAATATTTTGTGAGATGTGGAATTATGTTCTTCCCTAATCTAGGATTTCATGTATTCGTGTTGGCAACTCTATTTGATTCCCTTATAATGGGACTTCAAATCATGGCATTGTCCTTAATTCAATTTTATTAACTTAAATGTATGAAAGATTATCATGGCATACAAATGTGCATAATTTAAAGTATATCCAATAATCCTGATGTCGTGGCATAAAGATAAACCTAAACACAAGCATGACATAATTAACCTAAGCATTTTCATAACATTTTAAATCATTAAATGAAATATGATATCATGGAATGGCAAACAAAGCATGACGAATAAAATTTAAAGGTAGAAGAATATCTAAATTTTAATATTAATTGTCATTTGTTAGGATTAAACTCCAATTTTGCCATAATGATAGAATTCCCAACTGTGCCAAAAATCCAAAATTGTACACCATTGATTCTAAACCTAATTATGTAAACTTGATTGATTTTTCAGACTTCTTAATTCCAATTAGCACATCCTAAAGTTTTTTTTAGGGTATAAATCCAAACTCATTTCCAAGGTATCCCATAACCTTGAAAATGACCTAAGGTGTCAACTCTACATGGTTAAATTAGCTACCCATCCATTTAGAGTTGACACACTCTAACTCATCAGCATGATGGAATCATGCTCCTAGGTACTCAATACCTATTGGAGCTCCTTGGGTTAACCAAGTATTCACTAGGGATGACTTCCCTAGCTACCCTCCTAATGACCCTCCTAGGCTTTGAAGCCTTAGTCATTTGGGTCTTGTCAAGGTTAACCCTAGGGATTTCCTTCCTTGTAACCTTTTTAGTGACCTTCCTAAGTTTCTTAGAAACTTTGGCCACAAGATACATAACATGGTCAACTATAGGGATGACTTGTTGGGTTTCCCCGACACCGACGTGGGTGTGTGTTCGAACACGTATCGTAAACATGCACACAGTGAAAGCAAAAACAAGCAATAAACTAATTTATTACAACACACACACCGCACGCATATAAGTATACAACAAGTGTAGACATAATTGTCATTTCAAATTTTGCAATAAAAGGAAACTTATACTAGGTATACCTGACGAATTATGTGAAGAGGAAATGACATCAACCGAAACAACCCTCGCTATTATCGCCTCTATCCGTATCCACATCGAGTATCATCGGGATAACTTCACTAAGCTATGATCCCTGTCTTCGCGAGAGTTACTAGCCTCGTGTCGAAGACGTTGTGATCCGAGAGACAATCACAATTCGAATCCAAAAATGAGTCTTGTAAACTTGCTTCTCGAAAGCAGTTTTCGTCAACCAATTGACGATACCTCAACCCTCCACCTATGAGGATTGCCGAAGATCCAATCCCCAACAAATAGGTCACTGTTGGAGCACAAATCGTCGACCAAACGACCTCTCCATGAAGAGGACAACAAGCTGTCCAAAACTAGACAGCTTATTTTGGTGGAGGAGATGGTCTACCAAACAAGTTGGCCAGCTTCTCCTTGGTCACCGGCGGTTGAGGATGGCTGGAGGACTGCCGGCGGCTAGTGGTTGGTCGATGGCAAGGAGGAGGTGGCGGCACAACAAGCTTGGGCGACACCAAGGGGTTAGGCAGCAACGAGCAAGGAGAAGAGGTTGGGCGGCTAGGGTTTCCAACTCTCAAAGTTTTTCGCGAAAAACCCTTAACCCTCTATCTTATAAAGAGCGTGTTTCTTGACCATCAAGAAACCTTCTCCTAGCGGTTATTGATTCATAACCAAAACCCCATTAATCCGCTCCAATAACTTAAGTTAAAATAAACTAAACCGCGTTGGTTTATTTTAATTTAAAATGAACCGAACCAATTTTGGTTCATTCATTTAAAACAAACCAAACCACTTTGGTTTATTTTACACCATTGGATTAGAACCAAACTGATTTAGTTCAACCATCATGTCTTTATAAGACTCGGCCCATCTATGCTTCCGATGCGACTGAAATAATTTCATGCTCGCTTCATGTTTGGTCCAACCAAACCAAGTCTCTCTCGATACGAGAATCCCATTCTCAAACTCATTTTAAGTCCTTCGGATAACACTCATAGTGCGTGTGATCAAATAGGTTCCCGATTTATGTTTGTCATCTATAATTAACCATTAATTATAGAACGATCATGAGTGACACCTAGTAGTACATCATGATCCCCAATTAATCGAAAAATCAACGGTTGATCCCAGAACAACTTCTGAAACCTTTCAGCAACTACAGTGAGTTGTGACTCATTCTTTTCACTCATCTTATACCCACTTAGTTCAAGACATGGTCTATTGTGTCAGTTCTACTAGGATGACTACGTCACACCTAGCCTAAGTATTACTTCCTCGTCCTATGGATTCTAGTTACTGCACATGTATCCAAGAGTACCATCCTCCAAATATGTAATGCTTTGGCCAAAGACTTTAGTAACAATCCGACGAGAGACCATAGGGTATACATCTTCTCGCAAGGAGTGGTGAATCTTTTATAGGCTATTCAAACACCTTTGGCCACTTCGACTTATACCCAATCATCCCGGGTCCACATCTCCTCAGAGATGCTTGCTCAAGATGTCAAAGCATAAGTCTTCATGACTAAGATGACTTGAATATCGCAAGTCGAAGAAACATCGCACTTAAGCTGCAGTAAGAACTTCATTGACATATCCATATATGCAGAGAACCATATGAAGTCTTACAGCTAATCACTCCAATGAACTAGTTACCATAACTAGCATTCGCGGTTAACACCAGACATCCTAATGTCTCCAGCCAGTGAGAAACAATTGCTTGGATAAACCAAAGAGTATAACTCGTGCTAGTCTCAACAGAATCGATGGTGTCCGAATACATCAATTCATCGACTAGGGATAATTCCAATACATCACAATTACACATGTAGAGATACTCACTAGTTGTGATCCAATCATAAATTCTCTCATGCTATGAATCGTATTGCGGACATTTAGTAAATGAGTTTAAGATCCAACCAAATACATGACAACATGTATACTCAAATAGTGAATCTTCATTTATCAAATAAATTGTACAACCATAAGGCGATTGCCTTAGGACACCTCTCATATATAACTAACAAACTCCCACTTGGCCTAATATCAATCACCACGGTATCCAATACCATAAGCTCTAACATGACCCTCAAACATACTTTGAGGTATGACCTTAGTTAAAGGATCTGCTATGTTTCTTTCAATGGGAATCTTCTCGATTTGTATTTCCTACCTACTAATGATCTCTCTGATCATATGATAGCGGTGAAGCACATGTTTGGATCGTTGATGAGACCACATCAAGTTCAGAGACGAACTTGTTGATCCAAACCGCTTCCTTTGTTGCTTCCAAAGCTACAATGTATTCTGCCTCAGTGGCAAAATCTACTATAATGTCTTGCTTTGAATCTTAACAACTTATTGCGCCTCCATTTAAGGTAAATATGTACCCAGATTGAGACCTAGAATCATCCTTGTCTATCTGGAAGCTGGCATCCATATACCCACGTATTACCATATTACCTTCTCCATATATTAGGAACACATCCTTAGTTCTTCTCAAGTACTTAAGGATTGTTTTAACAGTTGCCCAATGATCCATTCCTTTATCAGACTGGTATTTACTCATGACACTCAGAGTAAATGATACATCAAGTCTCGTACATAACATAGTATGCATGATAGATCCTATTGCGGATGCATAGGGGATCTTACTCATGCAAATCCTCTCATCTTCTATGCACTGACACATAGACTTCAAAAGGCGTATCTCATGCCTGATGGGAGGGAAACCTTTTTTGCATTCCAACATGCTAAACCTCTTTAGCACTCGATCTATATATACAGACTGCGAAAGACCAAGCAACCGATTCGATCTATCTCTATAGATCTTAATCTCGAGGATGTAGGTCGCTTCTCCCAGGTCTTTCATAGAGAATGTTTTGGATAACCAAATTTTGACTGACTGTGAGATAGAAATATCATTTCCTATAAGTAATATGTCATCGACATACAACACTAGGAACACGATTGCACTCTCACTAACCTTCTTGTACACATAGGGTTTGTCTGAATTTGTGAGAAATCAAACCTTTTGATTGTCTCATCAAAACGGATATTTCAGCTTATGGATGCTTACTTCAGTCTATATATGAACCGTCGAAGCTTGCATACCTTGGTTTTATCAACCGATGTGAAACCCTTGGGTTGTATCATATACACGTCCTCGAGTAGGTTTCCATTAAGAAAATTTGTTTTAACATCCATCTATCATATCTCATAATCATAATGAGCCGCTATGGCCAGGAGTATCCGAATTGATTTAAGCATAGCTACTGGTGAATATGTCTCATCATAATCAACACTTTGCTTTTGACGATAGCCTTTCACCACTAATCTAGCCTTATAGGTAATCACATTACCATACATGTCGGTTTTCTTTTGAAAACCCACTTGCACCCTATAGGCTTAATGCCTTCATGTGTGTCCACCAAGTTTCAAACTTGATTTTCATACATGGAATCCATTTTCGACTTCATGGCTTCAAACCACTTATCCCTTTCTGAATTTTTCAGAACTTTTGTATAACTGGTAGGCTCATCGTCAATGAGTAACATGTCATTCGATTCACTTACGAGAAATCCATATCTCTCAGGAATGTTGTGTGTTCTACCAGATCTACGAAGATGTGGTGTTACAATTGTTGGGATTTCCCGACACCGACGCGCGTGTGTGTGTGTGTGTGTGTGTGTGTGTGTGTGTGTGTGTTTGTGTGTGTTCGAACACGTTTCCTAAACATGCACACAGCGGAAGCAAAAAAAGTAATAAACTAATTTATTACATCACACACACCACACGCATGCAAGATACAACAAGTATAGACATAATCACATATTTAAAATTTTTGCAATAAAGGAAACTTTATATCTAGGTATACTTAACGAATCACGTGTAGCGGGAATGACATCAACCATAGCGACCCTCACTAGTATCACCTCTATCCGTATCCACGCCGAATACCATCGGGATAGCTTCATAAGCTACGAGCCTCATCTTGACGAGAGATACTCGTCTCACATTGAAGACGTTGTGATATGAGAGACAATCACAAAACAAGTTACACGAACTTGTTTCCTCAGGAGTGTCAATGGCTACAAGGTAGTCGACCAATCAAATTAGTCGGCGGCATCAGGGTGGTCGGTTGGGTGTTGCTGGCCGGCCGACTAGGTGTCGCTGTCGGTGGTCGTGGTGGCGGCTAGGGCTATTGGTGGTGGGAGCTTGGGCGGCTGACGACCAAGGGTGGGTGGGTGGCACAAGAGAGGAGGTGGCTAGGGTTTTCGCAAAACCTTAATACATCCACGAAATATTTCTCCGCCCTCTTATTTATGGAACACGTGTTCCTTGACTATTAATAAACTTTAATGGTCATTAGTTCACGACCAAAACCCATTATCCCGCTCCAATAACTTAAGTTAAAATAAACCAAACCGCGTTGGTCTATTTTAAGTTAAAACGAACTGAACCAACTTTAGTTCAGTCATTTAAAACAAACCAAACCTCTTTGATTTATTTTCCACCATTGGATTAAAACTAAACCGATTTGGTTCATCCATCAAGTCTTCATAAGGCTCGGCCCAAGCATGATTCTGATGCGACTGAAATAATTTCATGCTCGCTCCTTGTTTGGTCCAACCAAACCAAGTCTCTCTCGATCGGAGAATCCCATTCTCAAACTCATTTTAAATCCTTCGAATTACACTCGTATTCTGTGTGACCAAATAGGTTCCCCATTTATGTTGGCCAACTATAATTAATCATTAATTATAGAATGATCATGAGTATTACCTAGTAGTACATCATGATCTCCAATTAACCGAAAAATCAACGGTTGCTCCCAGAACATCTTCTGAAACCTTTCAGTAGCTACAGTGAATTGTGCTCCATTCCCTTCACTCATCTTATACCCACTTGGTCCAAGACATGGTCTATAGTGTCAGTCCCTACTAGGTTGACTATGTCACACCTAGCCCAAGTATTTACTTCCTCATGCTGCAGATTCTTGTTACTGCACATGTATCCAAGAGTACCATACTCTAAACATATAATGCTTTGACCAAAGACTTTAGTAATAACCCGACGAGAGGCCATAGGGTATACATCTCCTCGCAAGGAGTGGTGATCCTCTGTTGGCTACTCAAAAACCTTTAAGCACTTCAACTTATGCCCAATCATCTGGGGTCCACATCTCTTCAGAAATACTTACTTAAGATGTTAAAACATAAGTCTCCATGAACAAGATGACTTGAATACCTCAAGTCAAAGGAATATCACACTTAAGCTGCAGTAAGGACTTCATTGACATATCTGTATATGCAGAGAACCATATGAAGTCTTACAAATGGTCACTCCAATGAACTAGTTACCATAACTAGTATCCATGATCAACTCCGGACAACCCAATGTCTCCAGCCAGTGAGAAATAGCTACTTGGTTAAACCAAAGAGTATACCTCGTGCTAGTCTCAACAGAATTGATGGTGTCCGTATGCATCAATTCATTGACTAGGGATAATTCCAATACATCACAATTACACATGTAAAGAAACTCACTAGTTGTGATCCAATCACAAATTCTCTCATGCTGTGAATCATATTGTGGACATCCAGTAAATAAGTTTAAGATCCAATCAAATACATGAAAACACGTATACTCAAATAGTGAATCTTCATTTATCAAATAAATGGAACAACCATAAGGTGATTTCCTTAGGACACCTCTCATATATAACTAACAAACTTCCACTTGGCCTAATGTCAATCGCCACGGTACCCAATATCATAAGCTCTAACATGGCCCTCAGACTTACTTTGAGGTAAGGCCTTAGTTAAAGGGTCCGCTAAGTTCCTTCCAGTGGGAATCTTCTCGATTTGTATTTCCTTACTACTGATGATCTCCCTGATCAGATGATAGTGGCGAAGCACATGTTTGGATCGTTGATGAGACCACATCAAGTTCTGAGATGAACTTCTTGATCCAAACCGCTTCCTTTACTGCTTCCGAAGCTGCAATGTATTCTGTCTCAGTGGTAGAATCTGCTACAGTGTCTTGCTTGTAACTTTTCCAACTTATTGCACCTCCATTCAAGGTGAATATGTACCCAGACAAAGAGTTGGAATCATTCTTGTCTATCTTGAAGCTAGCATCCGTATACCCACGTATTACCATATCACCTTCTCCATATATTAGGAATACATCCCTAGTTCATCTTAAGTACTTAAGGATTATCTTAACACCTTCCCAATGATCCATTCCTAGATCAGACTGGTATCTACTTGTGACACTCAAAGCATATGATACATCGGGCCTCGTACATAACATAGCATACATGATAGATCCTATTACGGATGCATATGGGATCTTACTCATGTAAATCCTCTCGTCTTCTGTGCATTGACACATAGACTTCGAAAGGTGTATCCCATGCCTGATGGGAAGGAAACCTTTCTTGGATTCTGACATGCTAAACCTCTTTAGCACTCGATTTATATATATAGATTGCGAAAGACCAGGCCATCATTTCGATATATCTCTATAGATCTTAATCCCGAGGATGTAGGTCGCTTCTCCCAGGTCTTTTATGGAGAATGTTTTGGATAATCAAATTTTAACTAACTGTAAGACATATATATCATTTCCTATAAGTAATATATCATCGACATACAACACTAGGAAAACGACTGCACTCCCACTAATCTTTTTGTACATACAGGGCTCGTCTGGATTTTGCGAGAAATCAAACCTTTTGATTGTCTCATCAAAATGGATATTCCAGCTCCTGGATGCTTGCTTCAGGCCATATATAGACGGTCGAAGTTTACATATCTTGGTTTTATCAACCAATGTGAAACCCTCAGGTTGTGTTATATACACGTCGTTGAGTAGGTTTCCATTAAGGAAAGTCATTTTCACATCCATCTGCCATATCTCATAGTCATAATGAGCCTCTATGGTCAAGAGCATCCGAATGGATTTAAGCATAGCTACCAGTGAATAGGTCTTGTCTTAATCAACACCTTGCTTTTGACGATAGTCTTTTGCCACTAATTTGGCCTTAAAGGTAGTCACATTACCATCCATGTCGGTCTTCTTCTTGAAAATCCATTTGCACCCTATAGGCTTAATACCTTCAAGTGGGTTGACCAAGTTCCAAACTTGATTTACATACATGGAATCCATTTCTGACTTCATGGCTTCAAGCCATTTGTCCCTTTCTGAACTTTTCAGAACTCCTTCGTAATTGGTAGGCTCCTCATTTACGAGAAATCCATATCTCTACAGGAATGTTGCGTGTTCTACATGAACTACGAAGATGTGGTGTTACAATAGGTATAGTCGATGGCTCATCACTATGAGTTATCGGTTGTGGTGCTTGACAAGGTATCTCCTAAATGTCTACTAGAGTCTCTTGAACCTCCTCAAGTTCAATGACACTCCCACTGTTTTCTTGCAAGAGAAACTCTTTCTCTAGAAACACAGCAAGCCTTGAAACAAACATCTTTTGTTTCATAGGATGATAGATTTGGTAACCCCTAATTTCCATAGGGTATCCAATAAATCCTAAACTCGGTCGCTTGTTCATGGCAATCCCGTCTACGTCCCAAGATAAAAAAATTTATCCTTGACAAAGATGGATTACCCAAGCAACCATTCCATCGTCGTGCTATTCGATTAGAGTGGTCACTTGAACAAACTTGTTGTTCAAGCAACCAACCTCTATTCTACGATTAGCCGCGGAATAGACGATGTACAGATCACTGGTTTTTGTGTTTGTATTCGAGGTCCAAGTAAATTAGCCACATAACAAACATACAGCATGCATAGAATAAGAAAAGATTCATAAACAAGCATTATACCTCTCGATCTTCTATTGTATATCCTTTCTCCTTTTGGACGTCGTGTGGGCGACGATCTTCCAAAAGTCGAAGCCTCCTAGAACACACTCTTCCCTTCCTTGCTCGCTCTGAACAAAGGGAAGAATGAAACAAAACTCTTCCCTATCTAGGACCAGCCACCAAGTCAAGAGACTTGACGTAGCTGCCGACCAAGGAATAGATGAAGAAGATGGAGTGGGCGCCGACCAAGAGCTCCAAGGGAAGAACCCTAACCCTAGTCACTGCCGGCCAAGGATGGAGAAAAGAAGAGGATGAGCACTGGCCAAGGTTGAGAAGAGGAAGATGGGCGCCGGCAAAAACCCTAGGAAGAAGAGAAAGCCTTGCCGCCCAAGGGTTCTCCAAACCCTAGCCGCCCAATGCCTCTCCAAGCCCTAGCCGCCCAAACCCTAATCTCCCTTGTGTTATACTTGCCGCCCACCCCTTAAGCCATATTTATAGAGTTAGGCTTAAGCCTCCTTTAATCTCCACCATCGGATCTAGGTATTTTATCTCAACCGTCAAATCTAGGGATTTAATCTCAACCGTCCGATCTTAGAGATTTAATCTCCATCGTCGGATCTAAAAATTTAATCTCCACCGTTGGATCTCGAGATTTAATCTCCACCGTCGGATCTAGAGTTTCATTTTTATCATCGGATCTAGGCTCCATGAGGATTTTAATAGGCTACAATAGGGACCATGAGGAGGAGTTGGATCTTGGCCACCCAATGGATCAAGCCCACATAAAGTCCGATCCATTAATGATAATCCATTCCACTAGAGGATTATCATTGATCTACCTCACCAACCCCCATAAGTTAATATGGGCTCCATATATTATTTGTACATTTATCTCCCCGTGTTTAAGATCTCGAATGTCCGTCGATTAATTAATTTACTGACAATTAATTAATCTACATCTAACTCCAGGAGTAGTACCACTCAACCTTATCATCATGCCGGACCAAGTCCACCTGTAAGGTTTACATGATGAACCTTATGAGCTCCTCAAGGGGACATCATCATCCTAATATATAGGACACGGTTTCCTCCTATAATCAACGATACACTATATAAATAATATCATTTCCCAACTTACCGAGCCTATCGATTTACTCTATAAATCTCGCCCATTGGTAAATCAAAGAAATGAATACTAAGTATATGTGTCCGTTATTATATCGGGATTAATAGCATGTACAACATAATATCTGAAGTCCAATTCGATTATGTAGTCAGCAATAAATCGAATCACCTCTAAGTCGGTCCTGCTCAATACACACAAAGTGTACTAGTGTAATTCTATGGTCAAGACAAACCAATACCAAATTACACTACAACCATACCAATGGTTTGTCCATAACCATCTTAGTTGTGAGCCTTTACTTATACTTTACAAGGAACTGATAACATGATCTCCCGTGTGACACTACACACCATGTTATCTACAATGTAATGTATTAGACAATATGCATAACCATAAATATGTAAACAATGATCATGTGATTCTTATTTCAAACATAAAGATGTTCATACAAAAGATAGACTTTTCAGTATACATCCCAACACATATCTCATATGGAGTAGTAGAGATTATCTTGGTCGGAACTCTATTTAGCAAGTAAACAGGTGTCTTAAGTGCATAGCCCCAAAAGGACTTGGGAAGATTAGCATGATTCATCATCAACCTAACCATGTCTAACAAGGTTCAGTTTTGCCTCTCAGATATACCATTCAGCTGCGGTATACGGCGGAGTCCATTGAGAGACAAAATACCATTGTCCCTTAGATAATCTAGAAACTCTTGACTCAAGTATTCACCACCTCGATTAGATCGAAGTATTTTAATGTTTTTGTTGGTGCAATCGGCCCAGGTCACGATTGACCAGAACTCGAGTTTGACTCGAGTGATGTTTTGATGTTTTGATGTTTCGACAAAAACATATGACAATGTAATTGTCATGGTAAAGTCCAAGCATGGGTCTTGGCATGGAAAGTCCAAGTCTTGAGTACTTGGCAAATGGAAAGTCCAAGCATTGTCTTGGCAATTGAGAAGTCCAACATGTGTTGGCAAATGGAAAGTCCAAGCTTGAGTCTTGGCGTTTGAAGTCCAAGGGGATTGATATTGGCTGCGTAAAGTCCAAGTGAGTCTTGGCGATAAGTCCAATGGTTGGCGTAAAGTCCAAGCGAGTCTTGGCGATAAGTCCAATGGTTGGCGGCGTAAAGTCCAAGCGAGTCTTGGCGGCGTAAGTCCAATGTGCCTTGGCGGTGTAGACACCGTTAGCATGACATAGCCGATGGAAGCATCGAAGGCTAGCGCGATGGATGAACAAGTCATGGATGTGAGGGATGGAGATGGCTAGAAGGCTTAGGTCTAGGCTAAGGGTGGTCTAGCAAGTATGGGGGAACCATACTTGGGCTAAAACCTCATGTTTTCAACTAGGGTTTGATCGGTGTGATGATGATGGCGATCGGCCGGTGAGCAATGATCGGCGCGATCTTGTGATCGCCGGTCGGGTGCTCGTGGTCGGGCACGCGCGAATGGAGTCGAGACTCGACTGGTCGAGTGAGTACTCCATCAGTCGACTGATGGTCACAATCAGTCGACTGATAGTAGTTCCGTTGGACTTATCCAGCGTGGAACTAGCCGTTGTCTCACGACAACAGTGGCATCAGTCGACTGATGGTCTCGATCAGTCGACTGATCGACTTTTTCCAGCACAGGTTGAAGCTATATATGGAGCTCGTGGTGGAAGAAAAAGTAATGGTTCCTTGAGGAGATTTGGGGCGAGTTGTTGCAATTCAGGGTCTCCAAGTGCTACTCGATCAACCAAGCGATCAAGCATTCAAAGAGCATTTGTAAAGTGTTTCCTTTACTTGTATTGCTTTGTATTTCACTATATTGCTTGTATTCATTTGATTATTGTTGTAATCATATTGTACGAGGTTTCTCCACCTCCGGATTGTTCCGAGAAGGAGTTATTTGATAGTGGTGTGTGATTGGCATCGCTAGGGCTCATTCGAGCCCGATCCGTGGAGTAGGAACCGTGCGGTTCCGAACCACGTTATATACTCGTGTTAGCGTGTTGTGTTTTCATTATTGTTATTGTATTATCTATATTCCACTGCGCTAACGAATTTGTAGACACAACCGCGATTGAATTCCATTAACGCTTAATCACCCCCTCTAGCGTACAAAGGTCCTAACAAGTGGTATCAGAGGGGCTCTTCTACGGACTAACCGCCGAGAGTTGAAGAAGCTAGAGGGAAGAATATGGAATTTCAAGGAAAATTGGGTGACGACGTCAACATCCCACCTTCCTTCAACCGCGAACATTTCGCGTATTGGAAAGGTAGAATGCAATATTTTCTAATGACAAATATAGAAAATTGGTTTGCCGTGACTATAGGTTTTGATGCTCCGAGAGGAGAAAACGGCGAAATCCTCAAGATGAAGAGATGGACCGAGGAGCAACGGAAAAAATTCAAGACAACCGTTAAGGTAACAAAAATGCTAATTGATTTGATACCTAACGATATTTTGTCTAGATTAGGAAGCTATAGGGATGCTAAAGAATTGTGGAACAAGTTGATCAAGTTCCACGAAAATCCCAATCGGTCCAAGAAGATTCGGAAGAGGAGGAGATCGAAGAAGAGAGCTCATCCTCAAGTGAAAGTGAGGAATCGGGAGGAAGTGAGGAGTCAACTTCCGGATCGGAAGAGGAAATAGCAGAAGAGGAGAGACCATCTTCTACACCGGAGCAACCTCAAGAAGAAGCTTCGACATCTGGCCAAGATGAAGAAGCCCAAAGTCCAATTCCGGTCTCCACCATCGAACTAGATAACTCAAGCAATTTAGTTTTAAATAAAAAACATACTATGTGCTTTGAGTGTAGGGAGTATGGGCATTACAAGAGCAAATGCCCAAAGAGGATCAAGAAAGCTCCACCGGCTCCAAAGGTCAAGGATGCCGGTCCCCCAACGTCTAGAAGCAAGGAGCAAGTCGTTTGCTTCAAATGTCGACAACCGACATTACCGAGTCAATGCCCAAGGGGAAGAAGAAGGGGCAAGAAGGAGCTACACAAGTAGGGGAGCCTCCAAGGCAAACCCTAAGGTAAAATTTGTTAATGCACCTTCAATTTCTAGGCAAAAGAATGCTTTTAATTCTCTTGCTATTGTACATGAAAAGCATGCTAGAACTAATAGACATATTTGCTTAGGTGCTAAGAATGCTCACCTTAAGAATAAGGAGAAATTTGGGACTAATGTCCCTAAAAATATTTTACCTAAGGAAAGCATTAAGAAAATAGGAGAACATCTAGGTTTTAATGCTAAGAAATCTAGACATATGCCTAGAAATAAAAATATCTCAAGAGAAAATGAAAAATTAAAAATTGAGATATTAGAAAAGGAAAATCAAGTCTTGAGGTCAAGACTTGAAAAACTAGAAAAGACCCTTAAAATTATGCAAGGGTCAATTGGTCAAACTTTTAGGTCATATAGTCAAAGCCAACAAGTAGGACCTAAGAGTCAAAAGTCAACCAAGGGCAAGAAAGGTTTGGGTCACAAACCTAAGCCTAAGGTAGCTTACCATAGTGTTCCATTTGACTATGAAACACTAACTAAGTCTAGGAAGACCAAGGTCAATCGGGAAGTCATCCCGAGAGTTGACCATGGTGTGTGCCTAGTGGCTAAGGTTTCTAGGAAACCTAGGGTGGCCACTAAGAAGGTTGCAAGGGGAGTTACCCCTAGTGTCAACCTAGGTAAGACCCAAATGACCAAGGCTACCAAGCCTAGGAGGGTCATTAGGAAGGTATCTAGGAGGTTATCCTAAGGAATACCTAATTAACCCTAGGAGCTCAAATAGGTTTTGGGTTCTAAGGCGTGATTGATTCACGCTAAGATGGGTTTAGGGTGTGCCAACCTTGATTGGATGGGTAGTCAACTCAACCATAATAAAGGTGGCACTTTAAGGTTACTCTCAAGGTTATGGTTACTTTGGAAATATCCTTGAGTTTTAATTTCAAAGAATTTTAGGTTGTGTCAATATAGATCTTGAAAACATGAAAATCAATAAAATTGACACTATCTAGATTTAGAGGTCATAGTGTGTACTTTTGATTATTGGCACACTTGGGAAGGTCATGTATCAAGAAATGTGTGGTTAAGATGTAAAGGTAATATCTAGAGTGATACTCAAGTGCCACACAACTTGATGTCTTGTATTCACCATGCTTCATATGTTTTACCATATGGTTGCATGAAATGAATGTCTAGGATAGATTACATCTCACAAAACAAGTCTTTTACCTTGATTGTGTATTTCAACACTTAGAAAGGGTGAGATGTTAGGTTTTGGAAATCATTGAATGTTAATGTTTGCAAAATGAAGTAAAACATTAAAATACATGAACAAATACATAAATAAAAGTATAACATCAATACATTCAAGATACAAGATCTAACGTGATAAAATGGAACAATTAAGATGATAAAATCGAGATTTTATGATTTTGAGCTGAAATCGGACATCGATCGGCCGATCGATGTCGTCGAGATAACATCTGTAACGATACGATACGGCCATCGAGAGTGCTAGCTCCATGACTCGATGATCGACCATCACGATCGATGTGGTCTATCATCGGTCGGTGATGGTACTGTTTCACCGAGGCCGAAGGCCATCGTCGAATGCTCGAGCAGCGATCGATGAGCAACATCACATCGATCGGCATACTCTTGTAGCAGCGTTACGAAGGTTCAGCGATCGGCCGAGCGTATCGATCATTGCAGCTCGGTAAACCCAGTGTTAAACCGCTATCAGTCGACTGATGCTCCACATTAGTCGACTGAATCGTGTTTTTAAAACGCGAACCGCTAGGGTTCGGCATTTCACGCGACGACAGTTTCTTCCTCCTTCGATCTCCGATCGCCGGCTCCGCATAGAGCAGCATCAGCGCGATATGCTAGAGATGATGCGGGCCTGGACTCTGAGTCAGCAGCAACCTCCATTGCCACCTCCTGCGGACGATTAGAGGATATTTTTTTTTTGGTTGTCAATGTTTGTAGTAAGATTGAGCTTAGCCAATCTTCTCTTTGATTGTAAAAGACAAATTTAAGTTTAAATGAAATCCTTATTTCTGAAAAATCTTGCGTGTATGAATGAATATTTGTATAATTGTATTGCTACCATATGCCATATCATGACATCATGTTTATTCTTAATCATTTTATATGTCATGATTATGCTTTAGAATTAAGGATAAATGTCATGTGTCTTTTAGATCTCATCTTATGCCATGACATCATGATCATTGGCCACGTTTTAATAACACTATTATTTATGCCATGATCATACATTCATGCATTAACTTGATTAAAATTGATTTAAGGACTATGGCATGACTTGAAGTCCCAGTTATAAGGGAATCAAGTAGGGTTGCCTAATAAAATGCATGAAACCCTAGTTTAGGGTGAACAAAACCCACATCTCACATTCAATTGACATATATGTGTATTTATACACCTTAGATACATGTGAGATGCTAGGATATGAGTTAAGTTCAAGATGCATAGTTTTTGCATCTAGATGAACTAAAACTCATCTAATTTTAATAGTGGATCATTGGGAAAGTTTGTGTACAAGTCATGTGCATAGAGCCCAAGGAATATGATCCAAAATAAGGTTTTGAAAACATTTTAAAATCATTTTGAAAAACCTTGGTGAAGTCTATCTTTTGATAGCAATCACCATTGATGAAGTTGATACAAAGTAGGGCCAAAACATTGAAAATTTCAATGGTTTTGAACTTTGTTCCAATTTCACTATTTTATGGGTAAAATAATTTTCAAATATTTTTCACCCATTGTATTGGTAAGTAAGTATTATCGTATCAAATTTCGTGATTTTTCGATAAGCGTATAATTATTTATGATTTTTGAAATTCATTTCGATAATCGAAAATCGGATTTTGATTATCGATCGCTATGGGTGGCGATCATTGATGGGTATATGTGATCATTGTTATCGACAGTAGTCATTTGCCAAGGCTGATTTTGGGTTGACAAGGTTTGTTTAACCTGATTTCAGCTATGGTTAAAGTCCCTAATCACTCCTAACCCTAGGATATGCTTTGGGAAGCATTATAAAGGGTGAAAATCCATTGGATATGGATTAGGAAAATTGTTTAGGGTTTGTATCAATGTTAAGGTGTTGGAAAGTTCAATGTTGAATTTCTAACCTTAATTTTGATTGTTTAGAGTTCCGATTGGCTTAGGGACTCCCCAAGGATATTGTTGGTGCAATGATCAAGGGAGCAAGCCTTTAGGGAGGTATCCATCTTGGGATGATGGATGTGTTTTTCTCCTTGAAAAGGAGAAGTTATGAGAATGTATCATCAATTGGGAAATTGATGAGTTTTGATACCCAATTTGGAAATTGGGAGAGTGAATAGGATTGCCTCTCTTGAGTGATATGGGACTTATCACTAGGAAGATGTAGGCATCCTAGGTATTTTGGATCAAGGGGAGATTGTAAGATCTCATTGGGACATGAGACATTGACCTCCTTGGAGTGATAACTTTTTGCTATTTGTCAAAAGGGGAGAATGTTTGGAGAATGTTTGGGGAGAACATTACGGGAGAAAACATTTTGGAGAATGTTTTTAAGATTACCAATTTAGGATAATTGGTAAGGGAATTGAGTTAATGTTCTAACTCAAATGTTTTGTGTAGTTTTTGTCAAACATCAAAGGGGAGATTGTTGGTGCAATCGGTCAGTCGATTGAGAACTCGAGTTTGACTCGAGTGATGTTTTGATGTTTTGATGTTTCGACAAAAACATATGACAATGTAATTGTCATGGTAAAGTCAAGCATGGGTCTTGGCATGGAAAGTCCAAGTCTTGAGTACTTGGCAAATGGAAAGTCAAGCATTGTCTTGGAGAAGTCCAACATGTGTTGGCAAATGGAAAGTCAAGCTTGAGTCTTGGCGTTTGAAGTCAAGGGATTGATATTGGTGCGTAAAGTCCAAGCGAGTCTTGGCGGCATAAGTCAATGGTTGGTGCGTAAAGTCCAAGCGAGTCTTGGCGACATAAGTCCAATGGTTGGCGGCGTAAAGTCAAGCGAGTCTTGCGGCGTAAGTCCAATGTGCCTTGGCGGTGTAGACACCGTTAGCATGACATAGCCGATGGAAGCATCCGAAGGCTAAGCGCGATGGATGAACAAGTCATGGATGACTTGGAGGATCTGAGGCGTGAGGTGATGGAGATGGCTAGAAGGCTTAGGTCTAGGCTAAGGGTGGTCTAGCAAGTATGGGGAACCATACTTGGGCTAAAACCTCATGTTTGAGGTGTGCGGTCGTGATACCATGAGGCGGTCGGTGGACCCGAGTCAACTAGGGTTTGTGCGGGTTATGGCCTAGCGCGATCGGCCAGATGATGGCGGTCGGCGATGGCTTCAAGATCGGCCCGATCTTGTGATCGATCGGTGGTGCTAAATCGTCGATTCGAGAATGGGTCGAGAGACTCGGTCGTAGTGAGTACTCCATCGATCGTGATGGTCACATCGGTCGGCGATAGTAGTTCCGTTGGACTTATCCAACGTGGAACTAGCCGTTGTCTCACGACAACGGTGGCATCGATCGATGGTCTCGATCGATCGGTGATCGACTATATGGAGCTCGTGGTGGAAGAAAAGTAATAGTTCCTTGAGGAGATTTGGGGCGATTCTTTGTTGCAATTGGGGTCTCAAGTGCTACTCGATCAACCAAGCGATCAAGCATTCAGAGCATTTGTAAAGTGTTTCCTTTACTTGTATTGCTTTGTATTTCACTATATTGCTTGTATTCATTTGATTATTGTTGTAATCATATTGTACGAGGTTTCTCCACCTCCGGATTGTTCCGAGAAGGAGTTATTTGATAGTGGTGTGTGATTGGCATCGCTAGGGCTCATTCGAGCCCGATCCGTGGAGTAGGAACCGTGCGGTTCCGAACCACGTTATATACTCGTGTTAGCGTGTTGTGTTTTCATTATTGTTATTGTATTATCTATATTCCGCTGCGCTAACGAATTTGTAGACACAACCGCGATTGAATTCCATTAACGCTAATCACCCCCCCTCTAGCGTTACAAAGGTCCTAACAGTTTTTTCAAGTTGTTTCTCTACTTCATTTTTGAATTCAAAAACTTCATATTTGTGTTTCATCAAGAACACATACCTAAATTGTGATTGATCATCGATAAAGGTAATGTAGTAGTTATAACCTCCTAGAGCATGAGTTGACATAGGTCCGAATACATCAGTATGTATTAGACCAAGCAACTCTCCCACCAGTTCACCTTTTCCAGTAAAAGATAACTTAGTCATCTAGACTTTTAAGCTTGATTCTCATGTATCGAATGAATCAAATTCAAACGATTCTAGAATTCCACATCGGTGTAATTTGGACATGCGTTTCTTGCTTACATGGCCAAGACGACAATGCCACATATAGGAGTCTAATTGATTATCTTTCCGAGCATGCTTGTTGCTCGCTTCGATATTGAAAATGTCACCGGATATGTCTAACGTATATATTCCATTGCATAAAGTTACAGTCTCATAAAGAACGTCATTCAAAGTTATGTAATAACAATAGTTACTAAATGTCAAATGGTACCCATTTCTATTTAAAAATAAATAGAAATGATGTTCTTTATCAATGAAGGAACGAAATAGCAATTATCCAGTTCTAATATAAGTCCTATAGGGAGCTTCAACAGATACGTTCCGATGGCGAGTGCAGCAACCTTTGCTCCATTCCCAACACGTAAATTTGACTCTCCCTTGATGAGTCTTCTTCTATTCCTTAGCTCATTTATGTCATTACATATATGTGAGCAACACCCGGTATCCAATACCCAAGTGTCTAAAGAAATAGAATGACAATCAATAACGAAGATATCTAAAGAAGATGGGGGCATCAGATGCCTTATTCTTCTTCACTGACTCAAGATAAATCTTGCAGTTTCTTCGCCAATGGCCCTCCTTGCCACAATGATGGAAAGTGCCCTTTTGAGATGGTTCTGCCTTTTTAGCCTTTTTCTTCTTCCTCTTCTATTGTTCCTTTTACTTCCTCTTAAAGCCTTTCTTCGAGGAATCAACTAACAGCACCATCCCATGCTCATGCTTCACAAAAGGCTCCACAGTCTTCAACATGTTGAGCAGTACCACAGATGAATCTTCTTGCATCTCAGAGGTGAAGAGGAGCTTGGAGACTTCAAACCTTTAGGATCTCATTTGCTCATAAAACAACTCATAGAGATTAAAGACTACGGTATGAGCATCCATATGCTCATACTTCTTCTATAGCTCGGGTACCATCACAGCTAGCATGATGCAACTCACTAGTTCATAATCACTCACATGTTTCTGATAGGCCAACAATTGGTCCAGATTTGCGTCATCACTAGGACGGGCGAGAAGAGGCTCTTTGAGGACATTCACAAGCTTTTCAGCCTTGAGAATAATACTCAAGTTTCTAAGTCAGTCCAAAAGTTTGACCCAGTCAATTTATTCGAATCCAAAATGGAACGTAAATTCAAAGACATCATGATCAATCGATTAACCTAGATATACAAATCAAGATTATATGAGAAAATGATTTAAAATGAATCAACATACATCTATAAATCCCATTAATTTTTTCGAATTCGAAAATAAAAAACCCTCAAAATCAATTCGGGAGATCGTAGATCCATCTCCAAATGGGCTGATATCTAACATAGACAAGAACAACCTTGGAGAGAGTCCAACAAGTCATTCATAGCTACGATGGTAGGTATCAAGTATACCAATTGCATATCACATATATGCAACTATCACAATGTGTTGTCAACTAATTGAATGTTCATACATACATTGGGTTGTTAACACATTAACAAGTATGCATCATATGCATAGCACCCAACTTCACCTCCCTTCACATCGACCTTGGAGAGAGTCCAACAAACCGATGCTCCAAGTTAAAGCCGACCCATTAATCGCAAAATAATTTTAATATGGTTAGAGCGCATTCAACCAATTTGTCAGGCTTGGAGAGAGTCCAACAACCTAAACTAACGATTGACCTCTGACTCTTACCATATTAGTAATAAACTATTTCAATGGTTTGAATATGTTCAGGTTCGAGCCGGGCTTGGAGAGAGAGTCCAACAACCCAAACGAGAAATGTAACTCTGATTCTAACCATATTAATGGAAGGTGTAGGCTTTAATATTGTGTAAGGGTTTTAAGATCTCATCCTCTTTTCATGCAAATAACTATTATCTACATGACATGGCATGCATAGCATACATATGTGCAACTAATGCATCTACATGTCACGGCACTCATGGCATAAGGATATGCATCTAATGCAATTATATGGAATACAATTATGACATGTACAAATAGTTCCCTTATTTGTTATAACTAATTTTTGGAAATAAAATATGTTTGAGATTTGATTTCTCAAATCAAATCATGATTAAATTAGGAAACAAATTTCCAAATCTAATCACATATTTTATTTATGAAAAATATTAATTAAGGAAATTAAAATTTAATTTAGGAAACAAATTTCCTAAATTGTAATTTCCTAATCACATTAGAAAATTTCTAATTTTAATTTCTTTACTAATTAAAATTTCCATAATTATTTCTAAACTTTCCAAAAGTAGAAAATTTATAAAAATACAATTATGACTATTGCAAAATAATTTTATGATTATGTCAGACCCCGTTGGGCTCTGATACCACTATTGGATTTCCCCGGTAGCGACGTGGGTGTGTGTTCGAACACGTTTCGTAAACATGCACACAGCAGAAGTAAAAAATAGGTAATAACTAACTTATTACAATACACACACCACACCCATGCAGGATACAACAGTGTAGACATAATTGTAATTTTCAAATTTTACAATAAAGAAAACTACTCTAGGTATACCTGACGAATTATGTGAAGCAACACTAAAGTGGTCGGTCACTCTTGGATGGGGGGTTACATGCATGCATGTAACTCCAAGAGCCAATGACTCTTGATCTCCCTCATGAGGTGGCACCACATGATAAGTCCATGATGATGTGGAACATCATCATTGGCCGACCCACATGCCATGTCACCATGACATGGCAATTGGTCAAGTCAAAATTGACCATTCATCTTCCCTCTCAAGTCAAGTCAAACTTGACCTCTTATCTCCCATGGTTAATCAAATCTAACCACTTGATTCAAGTCAATTTGATATAATGAATCTCTATTCATTAATTTAAATTGACTTAATGAATCAAATCTAAATTAGACTCATTCAACACTTGAATCAAATTGAGTCTAACTCAATTAGTCTAATTTGGATTACTCTTAATCCAATTTGGTTCATCCCATGAACCTAATCCTCATAGTTCATCATATGGACCTAATCTCCACCTAATTGCCCTTTGTGTGTGACCCTATAGGTTCTTGTAACGTTGGCAATGCTCCTAAATCGATTTAGGAACATAAGCAATGAGCGGTATCTAGCAATACATCATTGCTACCCAAGTTACAAGAATGTTGAGATCCAACATCACCTTTGTGACTACTAATTGTGACTCTCACAATATGTGACAATGTCCCTCTATCCTTGATATCTATATTGACCAATTGAGGCATAGACCATGTCATCCTCGGTACAATCTATATCTTGAACTCCAAGTAGACTCACTCTAATCAAATGAGCTCAATATCTCATATTGACTCATTTGGGCATGCCCATGCACTTAGTGGTCTCACTCTATCAAGAATAACGATATCACTCCCGTCATATAGGAGGGATAGATCTCATCTACATCACTCACATCCCTCCGCATAATTTGTTACATACCCAGTAATCGTCTTTATAGTCCACCCATTTACGGGTGACGTTTAACGAAGCCAAAGTATGCAACTCCTTATGTAGGGAACCATGGTGACTTCAGGTCCAAGGATTAATAGTCATACTAATAGTCACATGAGAAAGTATATGACACTCATATAACAATCCATGATACTTTCTCATGGGGGGTCATTCAGTATACATTCTCCAATGCATACCCATGTGTCAACTTGATATCTCATATCCATGACTTGTGAGATCAAGTCATCGAGTTGACCTACATGCTAGTCTCTACGCATTAACATTGTCCCTGAATATTAATACTTGACTAGGAATGATTAAGAGTAGTGTTCTCTATATCATCTCATTATCGATTCAACCAATCGATTGATATAGATAAGAACCTACTACTCAAGGATGTTATTATACTTAGTTATTTGGTACCAATACAAGTAAATATAATAACCATGCCTTTATTAATAGGAATATGATACAATAGAGTCCATACAACAATCATCACATGATTGGCTCTAGGGCTTTCACTAACATATGATCCAATATATATTTTTAAAAACATTTTAAAATCAATTTAGAAAACCTTGGTGAAGTCTATCTTTTGATAGCAATCATCATTGATGAAATTGATACAAAGTGAGCCAAAACTTAGAAGTTTTTCTTTACTTTTGAATTTTGTATCAATTTCAATATTTTATGGGTAAAATAATTTTCCAATATTTTTCACCGATTGTATGTGTTATAAGTATTATACATATGAAATTTCGTGATTTTTCAAGCTATGTAGAATTACTTATGCTTTTTCAAACTCGGATTCTGATAACTGAAAAACTAGGTTTTTTGATTATCGATCAGCTCTAGAGGCGATCGGCGATAAACGGCAGCCCAGCGGCAAGCTGGCGGAAACCACGATGGCAAAATCGTCTGCAAATCGCCGGTGTGGCGAACCGCCTAAGCGCCCTAGCGCCGCGGACATTAGAAACTACCACTGGCACCACTGGTGCAGCGGGAAACCACCGGGCGGAAAATTGCCTGGCGAAGTGCCACTGGCGAAGCGCACTGTGCGATGTCGATCATTCTTTGCTCGGTGCCGATCGATGGGCACTTCGATCAGGTTTCGAATGACTCGACTGATAGCCTGATTTCGGGATAAATAAGGTTGTTTAACCCGATTTCAGCTACGGTAAAGGTTCCTAATCACTCCTAACCCTAGGATATGGTTTGGGAAGCATTTTAAAGGGTGAAAATCCATTGGATATGGATTAGGAGAGGTGTTAGGTCGATGTATCAAATTTAAGGGTAGGAAAGTTCATGTTTGGACTTTTAACCTTATTTTTGATGGTTTAGAGTTCCTATTGGCTTAGGGACTTCCCAAGAACATTGTTGGAGTAATGGTCAAGGGGGAGCAAGCCTTTAGGGGGAGGTATCCATCATGGGATGATGGATGGTATTTTTCCTCATGAGGGGGAAAATGGGATGTTAAGATACCCAATTTGGAAATTGGGAGAGTATAGAATTGCCTCTCTTGAGTGATATAGGACTTATCACTAAAAAGATGGTAGGCATCCTAAGTATCCTTGGACCAAGGGGGAGATTGTAAGATCCCATTGGGACATGAGACTTTGACCTCCTTGGAGAGAACCTTTTTGATATTAGTCAAAAAGGGAGAGAATGTTTTGGGGGAGAACTTATTAGAAGAATGACATCAATTGGGAAAATTGATGGGGATGATTGGTTTGAGTTAGATGGTCTAACTCAATGGTTTGTTTGGCTTTTGTCAAACATCAAAAAGGGAGAGATTGTTAGTGCAATCAGCCAGGTCACGATTGACCGGACTTGAGTTTAACTCGAGTGATATTTTGATGTTTGACAAAGTGAGTTAACATTGATGTTTGACATTAATGTCTGTTGATGTTTTGGGGAGATTGTTTATACAATCAACCCAGGTTATGTTTAACCGGACTCGAGTTTGACTCGAGGGAGACTTTGATGGTTGACTGGAGTTGATCATGTCATGAAAAGTCCAAGTCTTGAGTACTTGGCATGGAAAGTCCAAGTGGGACAATTGGCATTTGGGAAAGTCCAAGTCTTGAATACTTGGCATGTAAAGTCCAAGCATGGGTCTTGGTAAGGAAAAGTCCAAGCATGGGTCTTGACATGGAAAGTCCAACATGGGTTGGCAAGGGAAAGTCCAAGCTTGAGTCTTGGCATTTGAGAAGTCCAAGGGGTTTGATATTGGCGGCGTAAAGTCTAAGCGGAGTCTTGGCGGCGTAAGTCCAATGTGCCTTGGCGGTGTAGACACCGTTAGCATGGCATAGCCGATGGAAGCACCTGAAGGCTAGCATGATGAATGAACAAGTCATAGATGACTTGGAGGGATCCAAGAGGCGTGAGGCTGATGGAGGTGGCTAGAAGGCTTAGGTCTAGGCTAAGGGTGGTCTAGCAAGTATGGGGGAACCATACTTGGGCTAAAACCTCATGTTTGAGGTGTGTCAGTCGACTGGTGTCATATGGCAATCGACTGGGGTGGTAGTCAACTAGGGTTTGACTGCGGGATGTGTCGGCGATCGACTTCGAAACTTGGAAGTCGTTGGTTGTGGCTGATCAAGCATCGATCGTGATGCTCGAGTTTTGGGCCGAATGGAGTCTCGCTCGATCATTTGCGGTCGGATCGATCGAGTGATGGATTGAACAGTCGACTGATGATCATGATCAGTCGACTGATGTCCTAGCCGTTGGATTTTTTCAGCGTGGATTACATCATTGTCTCACAGCAACAGTTTGATCAGTCAATTGATGGTCCCGAGCAGTCGACTGATCGACTTTTTCCAGCCTAGGCAGAAGATATAAATGGAGCTCGTGGAGGAGAAAAAGACAACCAGTTCTTGAGGGCATTTGGGGCGATTTGCTGCTGCAAATCAAGGTCTCCAAGTTCATTTCAAGCAACCAAGCGATCAAGCATTCAAAGAGAAATTGTAAAGTAGTTTTCTTTACTTGCATTGTATTTCATTATTGTAATTGCTTGCATCCGTTTCTTATTGTTGTAAGAATAATTTGTAAGAGGTTTCTCCGCCTCCAGATTGTTCCGAGAATGAGTGTTTATTAGTTATTGTGTGTGCATCACTAGAGCTCGTTGAGCTCAACCGTGGAGTAGGAACCTTGAGGTTTCGAACCACATTAAATACTTGTGTTGTGTTGTGTTTGTCTTATTTTGTTATTGTTATTATCAATATTCCGCTGCACATAACGAAATTTGTAGAGACAAACGCTATTCACCCCCCCTTCTAGCGTTCCAACGATCTTCTACAATCCGTGCACTTGCGAGCGTTGAGCGTTAGCTCGCGCTTCGAGTCCTCGACGGCCTCTGTCGTGAGATTTGAGGTTGCGATCGCGTGCATCAACACCTCTCATATATAACTAATAATAAATAAAAATATTCCAGATTTTGGGGTTGAGGGTTTCCAAACCCTATTGTAGAGTGGTTTGTTTTGAGGGTGAATAGGTCCACCATGATGACCTATCTAGTCCACAGATAACGGCTGTGGTAGAGACACACCAAATCCGTTTATGGCTGAGGCTTTGCCAAAAAGCCTAGATAGGTGAATAGGTCCACCTGAATGGCCTATCTAGTCCGCAGCAAACGGCTCGCGGTAAAGACACCGCAAATCCGTTGATAGCTGACCACTTGCTAAAAGTGGGTCCACGACACTAGAGAGGAGGATGATGATGGTCAGGTGACGCAGATAGGATGCAGATAGGATGTATGGACCTGAGCACGGGACCAGGTCAGGCAGGGAGTGCATCAGATGGAGGTGCACTCAGACTCAGGATGAGTGACAGTCATAGGTGGTGGTCATACTTCCAGCTACTGCAGCAGGATGCGAGAGGGAGGACTGGCCACACAGTACAGGAGAGGTTTGGTACATTGAGCGTGATGGTACACTTGAGAGCACATGTACTTACCGCCCTGGATGCCTACACAGATCGGACACTTCGTCGGATATGACATGTGCAGGCTCCTTGGACCATGTATGGTTGTGCTATTTTGATGATATATATATTTACCTTCATCAAAAAATAATAATAATAATAAATAGACATTTATCAGACTTGGCATCTAATTTGTCTGATACAGTCCACTTCACATAAGCAGGACAACCACATATTTTCAAGTAAGATAAATGAGATTTCTTATTATTTCATATATCATATGGAGTAGTAGAGACTACCTTGGTCGGGACTCTGTTTAGCAAGTTAACAGTTGTCTAAAGTGAATAGCTCCAAAAGGACTTGGAAAGATTCGCATGATTCATCATCGACCTAACCATGTCCAACAAGGTTCAGTTTCGCCTCTCAGATACACCATTAAGTTGTGGTGTATACGGCGGAGTCCATTGAGATAATATATCATTGTCCCTTAGATAATCCAGAAACTCTTGACTCAAATATTCACCACCTCGATCATATCGAAGTATTTTAATACTTTTGCCAAGTTGTTTCTCTACTTCATTTTTGAATTCTTTGAACTTTTCAAAGGCTTCAGATTTGTGTTTCATCAAGAACTCATACCCAAATCGTGAGTGATCATCGATAAAGTTAATGAAGTAGCTATAGCCTCCTAGAGCATGAGTTGATATAGGTCCGCATACATCAGTATGTATTAGTCTAAGCAACTCTCCCACCGGTTCACCTTTTCCAGTAAAAGGTAACTTAGTCATCTTGCCTTTTAAGCATGATTCACATGTATTGAATGAATCAAATTCAAACGATTCCAGAATTCCACATCGATGTAATTCGAACATGCATTTCTTGCTTACATGACCAAGACGACAATGTCACATATAGAAGTCTAATTGATTATCTTTCCGAGCACGCTTGTTGCTCGCTTCGAAATTGAAAATGTCACTTGATACGTCAAACATATAAATATCATTGCATAAAGTTCCAGTCCCATAAAGAACTTCATTCAAAGTTATGTCACAATAATTGTTACTAAAAGTCTAATGGTACTCATTTCTATTTAAACAAGAAATAGAAATGATGTTCTATATCAACGAAGGAACGAAATAGCAATTGTCCAATTCTAAGACAAGTCCTATAGGGAGCTTCAACAGATACGTTCCAATGGCGAGTTCAGCAACCTTTGCTCCATTCCCAACACGTAAATTTGACTCTCCCTTGATGAGTTTTCTTCTATTCCTTAGCTCATGTATGTCATTACATATATGTGAGTCACAACAAATATCCAATACCCAAGTGTGCAAAGAAATAGAATGACAATCAATAACGAAGATATCTGAAGAAGATGAGGCATCATATGCCTTATTCTTCTTCACGAACTCAAGATAAATCTTGCAGTTTCTTCGCCAATGGCCCTCCTTGCCACAATGATGGCAAGTGCTCTTTTTGAGATGGTTATGCCTTTTTAGCCCTTTTCTTCTTTCCCTTTTGCTATTTTTTTGCCTTCCTCTTATAACTTTTCTTCGAGGAATCAACTAATAGCACCATCCCCTGCTCCACAGTCTTCAGCATGTTGAGCAGTACTACAGATGAACCTTCTTGCATCTCAGAGGTGAAGGGGAGCTTGGAGACTTCGAACCTTTCGGATCTCACTTGCTCATCAAACAACTCATAGAGATTAAAGGCTACGGTATAAGCATCCATATGCTCATGTTGCTTCTGCAGCTCGGGTACTATCGCGGCTAGCATGATGCAACTCACTAGTTCAGAATCACTCACACGTTTCTGATAAGCCAACAATTATTCCGGAGTTGTGTCATCACTAGGACGGGCGGGAAGAGGCATTTCGAGGACATACGCAAGTTTTTCAACCTAGAGAACAATTCTCAAGTTTCTAAGCTTGTCCAAGAAGTTTGGCCCAGTCAATTTATTTGAATCCAAAATGGAATGCATATTCAAAGACATCATGATCAATCAATTAACCTAGAAATACAAATCGAACATATATGAGAAAAATGATTTAAAATGCATCACCATACATATATAAATCCCTTTCATTCTTTGAATTCGAAAACCAAAACCCTCAAAATCAATTCAGGAGATCATAGGTTCATCTCCGAATGGATTGATATCCAACATAGATAAGAACAACCTTGAAAAGAGTCCAACAAGTCATTCATAGCTATGATGGTAGGGTATCAAGTATACCAATTGCATATCACATATATGCAACTATCATAATGTGCTCTCAACTAATTGAATATTCACACATATATTGGGTTGTTAACACATTAACAAGTATGCATTATATGCATAGCACCCAACTTCACTTCTCTTCACATCGACCTTGAAGAGAGTCCAACAAATCGATGCTCCAAGTTAAAGCCGACCCATAAATCGCAAAATAGTTTTAATATGGTTAGAGTGCATTCAACCAATTAGCTAGACTTGGAGAGAGACCAACAACTTAAACTAACGATAGACCTCTGACTCTTACCATATTAGTAATAAACTATTTTAATGGTTTGAACAAATTCAGGTTCGAGTCGGACTTAGAGAGAGTCCAACAACCCAAATAAGAAATGAAATTCCAATTCTAACCATATTAATGGAAGGTGTAGACTTTAATATTATGTAAGGGTTTTAAGGTCTTATCCTCTTTTCATGCAAATAACTATTATTTACATGGCATGACACGCATGATATACATATGTGCAACTAATGCATCTACATATCACGGCACGCATGACATAATGATATATATCTAATGCAATTACATGACATATAATTATGACATGTACAAATTAGTTTTCTTATTTGTCATAACTAATTTTGAAAATAAAATATATTTGAGATTTGATTTCTCAAATCAAATCTTGATTAAATTAGGAAATAAATTTCCAAATCTAATTACATATTTTATTTATGAAAAATATTAATTAAAAAAAATTAAATTTAATTTAGAAAACAAATTTCTTAAATTGTAATTTCCTAATCACATTAGAAAATTTCCAATTTTAAATTTCTTTACTAATTAAAATTTCATAATTATTTCTAAACTTTCTAAAAGTAGAAAATTTTCAAAAATATAATTATTACTATCACAAAATAATTTTACGATTATGTTGGAACGCAGTCAGGCTCTGATACCACTGTTGGATTTCCCCGGTACCGACGTGCGTGTGTTCGAACACGTTTCGTAAATATGCACACAACGGAAGCAAAAATAAGCAATAAAATAATTTATTACAATACACACACCACATGCATGCATTGATACAACAAGTGTAGATATAATCGTCATTTTAAATTTTACAATAAAAGAAAACTTATACTAGGTATACCTGACGAATTATGTGAAGCGAAAATGGCATCAACCGAAGTGACCCTCCTAGTATCGCCTCTAGCCATATCCATGCCGAGTATCGTCTGGATAACTTCACCAAGCTATGAGCCCCGTCTTCGCAAGAGTTACTAGCCTCGCGTCGAAGACGTTGTGATCCGAGAGACGATCACAATTCGAATCCAAAAACGAGTTTCGTAAACTCGCTTCTCGAAAGAGGTTTTCGTCAACCAATTGACGATACCTCAACCCTCCACCTATGAGGATTGCCGGAGATCCAATCCCCGGCAAATAGGTCGCTGTCGGAGCATAAAATGTCGACCAAACGACCTCTCCACGAAGAGGACAACAAGCTGTCCAAAAGTTTTGGTGGAGGAGATGGTCGACCAAACAAGTTGGTTGGCTGCTCCTTGGTCACCGACGACCAAGGGAGGTTAATCGGTGACTGAGGAGGATGGTCGGAGGACTGTCGGCGACAAGGAGGAGGTGGCGGCACAACAAGCTTAGGCGACACCAAAGGGTTGGGCGGTAAGGAGCAAGGAGAAGAGGTTGGGCGTCTAGGGTTTCCAACTCTCAAAGTTTTTTGTGAAAAACCCTTAACCCTCTATCTTATAGAGAGTGTGTTTCTTGACCATCAAGAAACCTTCTAGCGATTATTGGTTCATAACCAAAAACTCGTTAACCCGCTCCAATAACTTAAGTTAAAAAAAAATAAACCGCGTTAGTCTATTTTAAATTAAAATAAACCAAACCAATTTTGGTTTATTCATTTAAAACAAACCAAACAACTTTGGTTTATTTTCCACCATTGGATTAGAATCAAACCGATTTGGTTCGTCTATCATGTCTTCATAAGACTCGGCACATTCATGCTTCCGATGCGACTGAAACAATTTCATGTTCGCTCCATGTCCGATTTTTGAATTTTTATTTATTCTTTGAGCATTCCCTTTTCTTCTTGGTATATGTATATCGTTCTTAGGGTTAATATCTAAATTCTTATTTTCTACCTTCCTATCTTAGCTAAGGTTGATCTAGCATTGTCCTTAGGTAAATTGACATGTTTGGCACCTAAGCAATAATACTTGTTCCTAGCATACTTTTCAAGATTAACAATAGCAATAAAATTCCTAGTATGCTTTTGATTGTTACGCAAATAAAGAGGATTATTAAATGATATCTTAGGATTTGCCTTAACTCCCCCACACTTTAGCTCCCTCCTTTGCTCTTTTTAGGTTCTTTCCTTAGGGCATTGGCTCCTATAGTGACACCTTTGATTGCATTTGAAGTAAATAATATACTCCTTGCTCTTTTGACTTCTTATTGACTTTTGGTGCCGATTGAGCTTTCTTAACTCTTTTTAGACACTTGCTCTTATAGTACCTTTATTTGCTACCCTAAAATCAAGTTATATAATTTTTACTTTTAACCAATGCACTTGAATTACATATAGGAGTAGAGGAATCGTGAACTTGCTTTTCATCTCTTCCGGATGTAGAAGCTTCTTCTTGCTCTTCCTTCGGCGTGGAAGATCTCTCCTCCCCCTCAATCCTAGAGATAGAGGCTTCCTCTAATTCTTCTACTTCTTCTACCGATCCAAATGTTGATTCTCTTTCAACCTCCGAATCCTCAAGCTCTTGGGATGATGATGATGTGCTTTCTTCTTCGGATATTGAGCATATCTCAACTTCCGAGTCTTCTTGAACTTGAGATAATGAAAACTCCTCCTCTACTTCTTGGGCCAGTGAGGGGCTCTCATGGAGCTCAATCAACTTGCTCCATAAACCCTTAGCATCCCTAAATTCTCTTAATCTAGACAAGACATCGTTAGGTATTAAATTTTCTAAAAAACTTTGTTACCTTAGCTTCGATCTTAAATTTTCGACGTTGCTCCTTAGTCCATTTCTTGATTTTTGAGAATTTTTCTTTTCTTGTCCATGGGAGGTTCAAATCCATCCATGATGATGAACCAACTCTCTATATCCATCATCAAGAAAGTCTCCATCCTCGCCCTCCATGCCGGAAAGTCTTCTCGATCGTATGGCGGAAGAATTCGGGTGTCATAGCCAAATCCATCACTTGGATCCATCTTAGTCTTCTCCTCTAGCACTTACTCACTTGACGGTTAGTCCTTAAAGAGCATCCTCGCTGTAATACCAATTGTAGGTAATCTGGGCAACTTGTTCTTCGTAGCACACCAGACTCTGATACCAATTGTAGGGACTGATATATCCGATAGAGGGGGGTTGAATAACGGTTCTTGATTTTGCGCTTAATTCAATCGCTCGATTACGTGCTCATTTATAATAAGTTAGTTCGCAATGGAATATACAAATACAAATGTAGAAATGAAATAAAGGCAAACACACACAAGCAATACACAAGAATATAACGTAGTTCGAAACCTAGGGTTCCTACTCCACGGGTCAAGCTCAAGCAAGCTCTAGTGATGCACACCACTATTAAATCTTCTCCTTCTTGGAACAATTCAAAGGTAGAGAAACCTCTTAAAGATTCTTACAACAATAAGAAATAAATACAAGCAAATACAATAAGAAAATGAGACAAGAAGTGAAAAAACTTTAGAAACTAAAACTTTTGATTGTTTGCTTATTAGTTTCTTTAGGAGGGCTTGAAGGACTCTGAAATGCACCAGCAATTCGCCTTAAATAGCTCCTAGAACCGCTACCAAAATTCTCCCTGTCGAGCTCATTTTATGCCTCTGCGCGACTTGGATTTCTGCCTGACAGTCAAGTGCAAAAAGGTACCAGTCAACTGTCTACACTGTCGTTGTCTCAAAATGGACTTAATCTATTTGGCATTCCAGCCAACAGTACACACCAACAATCAAGTGCCCTTACCAGCAGTCGACTGCTGGTTAGGAGTCGACTGACCAATCGACTATCAGAGCTTCTGTGCTCGATTGCTAGTCGACTGCCAGAGTAAACCTCGAGCAATCGAACCTCAGTCGACTACACGATCAATCGACTGGTTATAATCTCAATCGATTGCCCTGAGTCAACTTGGCTTCCGAGTGTCAAACACTCGACCAGTCGATTATCCAATATCTCAGTCGACTGATAAACTTCAACAATGAAATTTAACCCCAAGTATGATCCCCTAATACTTGATGACCACCTTTAGCCTAGATCTAAGCCTTCAACCCACTTCCATCAACCTCACGCCTCTCGAATCCCTCGAGTCCGTAACTCTTTATCCTTGCGTTTGCCTTCAAGTGTCTCCATCGGCTATGTCATGCTAACTGAGTTCTTTGTTAAGGTACATTTGAACTTATACTGTCAAGACTCTAAGCTTGGGCTTTACGCTGTCAAACATTGGACTTATGTTGCCAAGACTACATACTTGAACTTTACGTCGTCAATATTACACCCTTGGACTTCCCAATTGTCAAGCATCCATACTGGGACTTTCACTGTCAAAGTTCACTTGGATTTTACGCCGTCAAGACTACACACTTGGACTTATGCTGCTAAACTATATCTTTAGACTTTCTTTGTCAAATACTCATGACTTGAACTTTCTATTGCCAAGTATCCATGACTTGAACTTTCCTTACCAAATATCTATGACTTGGACTTGTAAATGTTAAGTACCAATGACTTGGACTTTACCATTGTCAAGATCCGTGCTTGGACTTTTCATGTTAAGTACTCAAAATTTAGACTTTCCATGACAAAACACATGTTTGGACTTCCCTCGAGTCCTACTCGAGCTAAGTCAATCTTGACCTGAGACCGATTGCTTCAACAATCTCCCCATAAAGTTATATCCTCATATGGTCAAACTCATATCAACTATATGATCAATCTATTATCAAACAATGATCAAATTCATTATCAAATATCAAAACATTATTTGAGTCTCACTTAAATCTGATCAATCGTAATCTGATTCGATTGCACCAACAATGAAGGAAAATAAATCACAAAGACTCTGCCCTTTGATTGGTGACCAAAAACGACGAAGAACTTTTGAATTCGGATGTAAATTTTAAATTCCATATCGAAAATCGATCCTTGTCCATTCTAACAACATCTACGCCGCTTTAGCCAATGGATAATTCTGAGGGGACCAATAACTCATATTCTTAATCCATACACCCAAAGCTCTGGATCCAGAGTTTGCACACATCAACGATTTTCAGTGATCTCTTTTAGTAAGATTTTATTTATTCAATATATTATTATTATTATTTATTTTACTTATTTGTTCAATTTATACAAAAATTCTCCACGCTGACCTCTGTTATCCTCCCATACTAACCGACCCCATCCCACTATAAAGCATCAATCATATTGGTTTAACGCACAAGTAGAAAGTCCACAGATACACTAACATTGTTAACCGAATTCCTTGCGAGAAAGGGCGTGGGTGATAAAACCAAAATGTCGGCCACGATGTGGAACCCAACCCAGGGAAAAGAAGCAGTCTAGTCGAGCCCGGCTAAGCCGAGAGTGCGTGACGTCGCCTATGTGAGAGAGAGAGAGAGTGACAGAGGGGAGACGTGAATAAATCTAATCCAACGAAGGTGGGCCCCGTACAGCTGCGCATTGTCCCATCGCCGCCAGCTCCTTCTCCACTCCCTCTCGCGGTACCGTCACCGCTCCCGGTCAGCTTACGACGGCTGCTCGCAAAAATCTGAACCTTTCCGCGGCGATCATCCGACCACCTCCGCCGTGGGTGATGGCCGAAAGAGAATGCTTGCCCTTTCGAAGCGAATACAATTGATCTCGCTCGGTTAAATCTTTGTATCTGCGTTGTGTGTGTGTTTCCTTTCCCTCGCTGAATGGAATGAGGGAGCGGAGCAGAGCAAGTTTACTGTTTTACGTCCAAGTAAGAACAATCTAACGAAAAAAGGGCAAAAGGAGAAAGGAGGAAAAAAAGGGTATGCTGAAACTCAGAATTTGCTTAATTTTTTTCTTCTTGCAATTTGATCAGATTATTTAGACATAGCTGAATTGAATGCTTCCACCATTAATCGCCCAGAACAAGAAGAGGGAAAAAATGGCTGCTTTGCAGCTAAAATTTCAACCTTTGTATACGAATACCATCCCAAATGAATCCCCAACACAGAGGAAGAGCGAGGATAGAGATCGAAAACATAGAAAAGGAGGCAGATCTCATACCAGTAGCAGCATTAGATAAAGCGAAGCTGTAGAGCACAGGGCTGGCAACACCCCTCTGCAGAAGGCCACTGCCCCTGCCGCCACCACCTCTTTGGCGCCCGGCGGTGATGACAGCCTCGCTGGCGGTGAGTCGACCGCATCCGCTCCCTGTGGTGGTAGCCCAACCGAGTCCAGTGGCGGAGTGGCGGCGGAATGCAGCTGCGACGCGCCAGCGGCCTCCCTGGCGAAGATTTCTCTGGGGAGCAGCACCTTGGAAACAGCGAAGATGGCAACGGGATTTTGGTCGAACACCGTTCGGGTGATGGACGCCTGAACCATCCCGGTGTCGATCGCCACCGATCCGTTAACGCGGGTGATGTTGAGGGTGAATCGACCGGCGCCTGTATTCTCGGTCGCCAGGGTGGGCTGCACCGGGTTGACGATGGACTCCAGAGAGCCAAGGGGGTAGTAGGAATGGAGCACGTGGAAGCGGAGAACCACTGCCTTGCGGTCCGCCGGCAAGGATTGCAGCCGCTCCGTCGCGGGCAGATCCGCGAAGGCTTCATCGGTTGGGACAAAGACGGTGATCCCAGCACCGTGCTCGTCGGCCTCGAACTCCTCCGCGACGCCTGACGCCTCCAGCATCGACGCCGCCACATTGAAATCATGACCGTCCACGAGAACGTGCGTGATGTTCACGCCGACCGGAGGCCGCGTCTCGGAGGCAGCGAGGTCAAAGCCGGACGGGAGCAGCAGCGCGTTCACAGCGAAGATAGACACGTTGTAAGGCAGCGTGCCGACGAGGGCGAGGACGGTCGCGTTGGAGGAGGAGAAGGACGAGGGACAGCGTGCAATGACGGCGCCGCCGATGCCGTCGCTTCGCGTGAGGTTCACGGCTCCGAGGTTGCCTGCGGCGCGACCCGTGGTCTGATAGAGTGTGGTGACGAGCTTACCGCCGGAGGAGATGCGGCTGAGTTCAGACCAAGAGAGGTACTCGAGGAGGACGTGGTAGCGTAGGACATCAGCTATGTCGGCGGCCGCAGCGGTGCGGACGGCTGCAGAGCGGAGGAGGAAGGCATTAGGAACGGCGAGGATGGTGAGAGAGGATCTGCCGGAGAGCTCAACAGGGATGGAGGTAGAGACAAGGAGGTTGTTGAAGTAGGCGAGGTCAGTGTAGGCCGAAAGCACGGCGGTTATGTTAACCGCGGTAGAGAAAGGCGAACAAATCGTAAGGTAGAGCAAAAAAAGTCGAAGCGTGAGCGAATGTCGACAGAGAAGCGGCGGCCGGGGGGCTTCGCCTCCAGCCATTTCTCTCAGCTCGACCCTCTCACTCCACCTCCTCCACTCTCGGTTCGGGCGTGTGGGGGAAAGGCAGCGAGCAACACGGAAAGAGGAAGGAGAGCAAAAGAGGACAGATGGGAAGTGATGATCCATGTTTGTCTATTTAACTATTTATTTATTTATCCTTTTGAAAAGAAAAAAAAATCAACTAGTTTTTAATGTCATCTGAAAATCAGATAGTAGATCTGCAGCTGCGGGCAAGTTCACCTCAGTTGTGACACTTGGCAAGATGTCCGGTGGATGTTGCAATGGTCTCGGGCAGGGGAGTCTGGTAGGATGACCGTCTTGAGGTGAGAGCAGGGTCCGCCGTGAAAGCAGTCACCTCGGCTCGTGAGGTGCTAGCAACGTGGGAGGTAAGGCACGATTGGAGGGGGAGCCTGCAATAGCAAACAGGCGATCCAAGCCAATGAATGTTGCACACACTTTTGTCAGTAGTTTGCCAATAATTTAGTGCAAGCTTACCGCCTCGATGAGAATGGGGCCTACAATTATACCTCGCAGAATACGACACAGAGACATGTAAATTAAGATATACATATTTATAATCATCTGCCATCCTGTAGAAGATTGTTTCTTTGCAAGCTCGTCGGCAATCTCAAGATATCGACCGCTTGTTTCCGATATTAAGTGTGGGTGCAATTAATTCATATCATAATTAATCAGATTCGAATTGAACTATTTTGATTTTTGACAATAATTTGAAAAGATTGTTAATACAATCGATCCGGATCATAATTGATCGGATTCAAGTTGATTCAGATTTCGATATTCGACGAGATTATATGATTTGATGATGATGTATTGATATGGAATTATACATGATAGAATCCAAGTATTGTGTCTTGGCGTGGAAAGTCCAAGTTTTCAGATTGACATGGCGGAAAGTCCAAGTATCTTTGAAGGAAAGTCCAAGCTTTAGTCTTGACAAATGAAAAGTCCAACATGAGTTGGCAAGGGAAATCCAAGAGATGATATTGGCAGCGTAAAGTCTAAGGGTCGAGTCTTGGCAGCATAAGTCCAATGGTTGACGGCGTAAAATTCAAGCGAGAGTCTTGACAACGTAAGTCCAATGTGTCTTGGTGGTGTAAACCACATTAGCATGACAATAGCTGATGGAAGCACCCGAAGGCTAACATATAGATGAACAAGTCATGGATGACTTGGAGGGATCCGATAGATGTGAGACTGACAGAGATGGCTAGAAGACTTAGATCTAGGCTAAGTGTGATCTAACAAGTATGAGGGCATCATACTTGGTGTTAAAACCTTATGGATGAGGGTATCAATCAATTGATATTATGTTGATCGATGATGTCGAGTCGGGTGTTCGATCAGAGGAAATGGCCTAGCAATCATTTGCCGACGATGAGCGGTGATCGGTGGCCTCGATCGGCGTGATATCAATCGATCACTGGTTGAGTTTTGGGGATGTAAAGTTTCCGAGTTGATTGTTAGGATTTGACAGTCGAGTGATGACTCGATCAGTCGACTGATGGACATAATCAATCGACTGATGGTCTATCCGTTGAAACTTATCCAACATAGCTCGGGCCGTTGTGAGACAACGGCTACAGGAGCAGTCGACTGATGGTCTCAATCAGTCGACTGCTAGGCGAAATCTAGCCCGAATATAGGTTATAAAAGCAGCTCGTGGAGATGGATTTTGGCAAGGTTTCTTGAGGCGATTTGAAGGGGATTTGCTGCTGCAATCCAGACCTTCAAGGCTATTTTCAAGAAACCAAAAGCAAGCAATCAAAGATCTCTTGTAAAGTATTTTTCTTTACTTATATTGTATTTCATACTTGTATTTGTTTGCATTTGTTGTATTACTTTGTGTAATAGCTTGTACGAGGTTTCTCCATCTCTGACGTATTGTCGAAAAGGAGTACTATTGTTTAGTGGTGTTAGTTGCATCGCTAGAGCTCATTTGAGCTCAATCCGTGGAGTAGGAACCTTGAGGTTCCGAACCACGTTACATCCTTGTGTATTCGTGTTTGTCGTCATTTTTATTATTGATATTATATATATTCCGCTGCGCATAACAAGCTATATAGAGACGAACACGAATGAATTTCATCGATGTATGAATCGCTATTCACCCCCCCCTCTAGCGGTCACCAACGTTCCAACAATTGGTATCAGAGCTAAGAGCTCTTCACCAGCTTCACATTTGAGGGACGCGCTAGAGGGAACAAGATGGATTTTGAAGAAAAATTGGGTTGGTACATCAACACCCCAATTCAATACACCTTTTATGGACAAGAAGATTTTGAGCAATGGAGGGCACGAATGGAGAGATTCTTCATGATGGACTTTGTGTTAGGGCAATCTCTTGCCATGATAAGGTTTTGATGTGTGTGGCAAAGGGTTTAAGTTAGTTGGTTATGTTGATTTGATATGTGCGTTGAAGTCATGCAGGACTTAGTAATTCGCACATGGAGCCGTGGCGAGTTTCACATCTCATGACTCGTGCCTTGAGTCGGTGAAGGATAGCTTTGCGGAAGCCGTGCGCTTGGAGCATCCGAGGGACCGCCGGACGAGAAGCTTGGAGTGAAGCCGGAGGAAGTAGACTTCAAGGCAAGAGACGCGAAGGAGCATTGCAGAGTGGCGCTGATCGCCGAGGGACGTGGCCGAAGCGAAGAACTTCAAAGGCGAGGACTCAGAAATGAGAGTGAGCGATTGTAACCCGGGAAGGGTAGTCTTAGGTGAAACTTGGCCATTTGGCCAAGTGTCGGATGGGTTTTCGACACGACCGGTCGCGCCATGTCATGGCGATCCGCTTCTAATCGATGGGTTGATCACCGGGTATAAGACCGGTTTAGGGCTTGGCGGTCGACCGCCATGGAATCGGCAATGATCGATGTCGACAATGATCGCTGCCAGGAAGGCCGATCGATGGAACTGCACGGCAGAATGGAGTCGACTCGGACCGAGCACTCGATCGATCGAGCATCGGTCGATGATGGTCCCATCACCGGTCGATGCCAATACCGCTGGATGGAATCCAACGTGGAAAGCGGCCTATTGGGCAAGCGGCTACGAGATCACCGACGTGTCGAGGGCATCACCGACTGATCCTGTGTCAACGGGAAGAAACCCTCTTCCTCTATAAAAAGGAAGGGGGTAAGGGTTTGGGAGCCTAATGCTTATGCTCTAATACTCTCCCAAAGATCCCTAAAGCTTTCCATCCTCTTACTCAAGCTTATTTCCATTCTATTTGTAAGAGGAGTGTTTGTAAAGGTTACCTCCACCTAGCTTGGTGCAAAGGAGAGACCAATAGTGATTGGGTTTCGGAGTGATTCACCGTGGACGAATCGGACCGTGGATTAGCGGCGTAGCCGTGAACCACGTTATATCTCCGTGTTTGTATTGTCTTTGTTTTACTTCTATTTGCTTGTCTTAGTTTATTGCTTCCGCTTACGCTAACGTTTTCGTAGACGAGCAAAATACGACATCCAGCGAACGAGGGCTATTCACCCCCCTCTAGCCGGTCATCCGACCCCACCAACAAGTGGTATCAGAGCCAGGTTGTTTGTCAAGGACTAACCGCCACGACAAACACTTCATTAAAAGATGGCCGGCTCCAACATCTACTCCCGGTTCGACGGCTAATTCAGTGGAAGAAGCGAATGGAGGTATTCTTCGAGACCGATTTTGATGTTATGCTTATAATGGAAAATGGTTTCGAGTTGCCTAGGGATGAAAGGGGTGAACCAATAGAGAAGACAAGGTGGACTAAGAAGCAAAGAGAGGAACACATTGCAAATTCAAGGGCTAAGCATCATCTCCTCAATGTACTTCCCCAACAAGAGATAAACCGAATTGGGGAGTGCTCTAGTGCCAAGGAGATGTGGGAGAAGCTAGTAGAGCTTCATGAAGGTACCTCGGAGGCAAAGCTAGCAAGAAGAGACCTCCTCCGCTCCCAACTATCAAACATCAAATTAGAAAAGGTAACTTCATTGCATTCTAGGTTTAAAGAGATTTTGCTTGGACTAACAAGTGTAGGAGAGAAGTTATCCAACCGGGATATGGTAATGAAGGCCATAGACGCCTTTCCCCGGTCCTCAAGATGGAGCTCCATGGTGGATTCATTCTACATCTCCAAGAACTTGGAAGTAAGTACCTTGGAGGAGTTCTTCTCAACAATGGAGCTCCATGAAACAAGACTTGAAGGAATACAAGAAGAACCAAGAATTCAACCTTCAAGAGGAGTGGCCTTGATAGCAAATAAGGGAAAGAAGAAGATGGAAATTCCCTCCTCCTCCGATGACGAAGCCTCATCCTCCTCCATGGATAGCACCGAAGAGGCCTATATGGTAAGGAGGGTAAGGCGTGCATTTAAGAATGTTAGATTTCATAAATCTAATGATAGGGGAAGGAGACCAAGGGGGAAGGTCATATGCTACAATTGTCAAGGAGAAGGGCACATAAGGGACAATTGTCCCCTCCTAAACAAGAGCAAGGAAGAGAAGAAAAAGAAGGAAGAAAAGAAGAAGAAGAAGGGGAGCAAGAAGAAAGAGGAGAAGAAGGCCAAGGAAAAAGGAAAGTCCATGGCTCTCAAAGCCAAGACATGGGATGACCTTGCCTCCTCCTCCTCATCCGATGAAGAAGAGCATGTTTACTCCAACCTAGCACTAATGGCTCTTCATGACTCGGATAGCTCCTCCTCCTCCTCAAATGAAGAATCAAGCCTGTGAGGAGAGCTCAAATGAAGGGGAGCTTCATCTACCTCCTCATCCAAGAAAAGAAGAGGATATGGAAACTATGGTAACGAAGCCTCTCCTAAGAAAATAGTTTCCATAATTTCTAGTTTAACTAAGGACTTATTTGGCATGAAAAAGAAAAACAAAAGCATGCTTAATCAAATTAAGGAATTAGAGCAAAAATTAGAAAAAGCATGCTTAAGTGAAAATATTTCTTCTTGCCATGATGATGCATGCTCACATGATGAATATATGCCTTTAGATGTTAGTGATGCATGTATAAATGAAAATAGGGCATTAAGGGAAAAGGTAGATTATTTAACCAAAGCCCTAGAGAAATTCACAATAGGCTCCAATACCCTTAACATGATAATTGGGAGCCAAAGGGCAAGTTTTAACAAGAAGGGCCTAGGATATAAAGAGAAGAAAAATGAGAAGGCCTATAAATGCCTAATTGCTAGGGACAAGACAAAGACAAAGTAATAGCTAAAAAATGGATCCCCAAGGAATTTCTAGTGAACCCAATAGGAAAGAACTTATTTTGGGTTCCAAAATCCATCCTTAAGGGTTAGAAAACCCCTAGGGTAGTCAACCATATAAACTTGACCTATATTATATTTTGGTTGACTTAGGATGACGGGACAACATTTTTTAGATAGTGTTGGGTGATGATAACGTACCCATAAATAGGTAATAATGCTTAAATCATGATGATTGATGTAATTCCTATGTATGTTTTAAATCATGATTTATAATTTTGAAATTTGGCACGTTATCACTAGAAATAGGTTTAAATCATGCTTTAGGTGATAATGTGCTAATTATCATCATATAATACCTAATGCATGATTATTATTTGTTGAAAACATGTATTTTATGGTCATAATGTGAAATTAAATCATATATGTCATTATGATCATGTAGGTTGTTAGGTTGATACTTAACCATGATAGAATTGTATGAATATATTGGTTAAGTATATATAAATACCCCCTAGGATGCATCTGACACTCACTATAGGCTAACTTGATTGCAAACTTAGCATGGGTGAGATGTTAGGATGATACAAATGTCCACTAATGCTTATGGCATTTAGATGGTCATTTAATGTATCAATTTAGCAATAATAGACCAATCATGGGGAAGGCTTATGTTTAATTAATAGACATATTGCCCAAAGATCATGGTTGGATATTTCATATGTTTTTCAAAACAATTTCTTACCTTAAAATACATGTATTCATGTTTTGAAACAATTGGATGCAAAACTAGGTGTCAAACTTGATACTTTCATGATCAAAAACCTAGTAGTTTTTAAAGTTTTTGGATTCTTGGTAAATATCAGAAAATATAATGATTTTTCATGAAAATATATTTTTCACTGATAGAAATACTTTAAAGAAATGTGTTCCCCAAATTTTATGATTTTTCGAATTTTTTGGAATTTTTAACGCATTTACAAATTCGACTACAAAAATCAAATCCCGAAAATCATGTGCGGTCAGTATCAACCGATCGTGATGGCACGAAAATCAGAACAGTGAAGGCCGAATTCAGTTTTTAATTCAATTTGTGATATTTCAATTCTATACTTGATGCCATGGGTTTTATAACTTAGTGTTAATCTTTTTGATGGTGTCAAAGGGGGAGAAATAATTATGTTTAAGTTAATTATTTTAGGGGGAGAAATATATGATAGGAGAAAATTTGTGTAGAAAGTTTCATTGATTAAGGGGAGTTTGCATGTTGCTATGTCATGTTTATACTTACATGCTTTTCTTACCTTAGAAATTTTTATCAAATGTTTACCTAACTTAACGGATTGCCACACATCAAAAGGGAGATTGTTGAGGCAATCTCTTGCCATGATAAGGTTTTGATGTGTGTGGCAAAGGGTTTAAGTTAGTTGGTTATGTTGATTTGATATGCGCGTTGAAGTCATGCAGACTTAGTAATTCGCACATGGAGTAGTGGCGAGTTTCACATCTCATGACTCGTGCTTGAGTCGGTGAAGGATAGCTTTGGGCCGTGCGCTTGGAGCATCCGAGGGACCGCCGGACGAGAAGCTTGGAGTGAAGCCGGAGGAAGTAGACTTCGAGGCAAGAGACGCGAAGGAGCATTGCAGAGCCGTGCGCCTGATGCTACCGAGGGACGTGGCCGAGAACGAAGAGAACTTCAAAGGCGAGGGACTCCGAGAAATGAGAGTGAGCGATTGTAACCCGGGGAAGGGTAGCTCTTAGGTGAAACTTGGCCATTTGGCCAAGTGTCGGATGGGTTTTTGCCGATCGACCGCATGTCATGGCAATGATCGCTCTAATCGATGGGTTGATCGATCGTATAAGACCGGTTTAGGGCTTTCGGCGATCGCTGAATCGTGATCGATAATGATCGATCGCCGGGAAGCGGTCGGATCGATGGAACTGCGCACGCATGCAGAATGGAGTCGACTCGTGAGCACTCGATCGATCGAGCATCGCCGATCGATGGTCCCATCACGATCGATGATGCAATACCGCTGGATGGAATCCAGCGTGGAAAGCGGCCGTTATTGGGCAGCGGCTCACGAGATCACCGATCGGATCGAGGCATCACGATCGATCCCTCTTCCTCTATAAAAAGGAAGGGGGTAAGGGTTTGGGAGCCTAATGCTTATGCTCTAATACTCTCCCAAAGATCCCTAAAGCTTTCCATCCTCTTACTCAAGCTTATTTCCATTCTATTTGTAAGAGGAGTGTTTGTAAAGGTTACCTCCACCTAGCTTGGTGCAAAGGAGAGACCAATAGTGATTGGGTTTCGGAGTGATTCACCGTGGACGAATCGGACCGTGGATTAGCGGCGTAGCCGTGAACCACGTTATATCTCCGTGTTTGTATTGTCTTTGTTTTACTTCTATTTGCTTGTCTTAGTTTATTGCTTCCGCTTGCGCTAACGTTTTCGTAGACGAGCAAAATACGACATCCAACGAACGAGGGCTATTCACCCCCCTCTAGCCGGTCATCCGACCCCACCAACACTTTGAAGATTGGATGATCCTAGTGAAGGGGTTTGAAATTCCAAGAGGTTCAAAAAATGGATACCTCAAGAAGAAAAGATGGACTGAAGAGCAAGTTCAAGATTTCAAAAGAAATCATAAGGTAACGCAATTACTTTTAAATTCAATATCTAACGATATTGTGTCTAGGTTAGGTGAATTTTTAAATGCCAAAGAGCTATGAGATAATTTGGCCAAGCTCCATGAAGAATCATCTATGGCTCAAGTAGAAAGAGAGCCCAAAGAAGAAACAAAGTTCTTCCTCACAAGAAAGTGAGGATTCGAAGGTTGATAGGGAATCAATGTCCGGATCGGAAGAGGTGGAAGAAGTGGAAGAGGCCTCCATCTCTAGGATTGAGGGGGAGGAGAGACCATTCACTCCGGAGAAGAGGCTTCTACTTCCGATCAAGAAGAAAAGCAAACCCAAACTTCCACCATTAATCTAGTTAACTCAAACATTATAGTTAAAATTAAAAATCATATAATATGTTTTGAGTGTAGGGAGCAAGAACACTGTCAAGTCTCGAAAAAAAATAAAAATAAAAAAAATAATAATAAAATAAAATATCTAGATATATATATATATAACAATAATATAAATAAATGGGTATGTATAGTCGGAATGAGAAGTCTGAATTAAAAAGGGGTTCATATGATCGGTTCGGAGAAAGATTTGGGCCTGAAGGGGTGTTTTGGATTAACTGAGGTTAGCCTAGGTTAGATATGGGTTAAATATGGGTTAGCCTAGGTTTGGGATAACTAGAGTTGGCTTAACCCCAACGGAAACGGCATTTATAAGCCACAAGCCGATCCATTTCTTCCCCCTTCTCTTCCGCGAGCCATTCCCTTCGTCGCCACTCGCCGCCAGCTCCCAGATAAGCTGTGCTTGGCGATTTCTTCCGCCGAGGATCATCTCAACGCTGCCGGCGTCCATCCGATCATCCTCCGTCAGCTGTACGGTAAGTAAATCTCTGGAAATGGCTGGCGATAGAGGGATATAGGTTGGTTTTAGAGAGTTGAATCCGTGGATCTTGAACGGGGGATTTCAATTTTTGTTCGTGCTTGAGATGGAAGTTTTGTTTTCGAACGGATTTCTGGGTAGATGTAGCTAGTTTTAGGCAGTTAAATCGGTGATAATTGGGTTAAGGAGTTCTGCTGGTTTCGTGGGTTCACGCTGGGCACTGGACAGGGATGTATTGTAGGTTGGTGAGGGCTATACTTGGTGGGTTTGGGGGCAGAGGGAACAGTGATGAATTGCCATCGGGTTGGATTGGGTTCCGTACGATGGGTTCTGCAGTGGTGAATGGCGTATGGGATTGGACGATTCGGTTGGATCCTTTGCGGAGATAGGAAGAGGGTGTAGTCTGGTTGCAGCTGTGATATAGGTCAACTCCAGTTAAGGGTCTCGGAGGGGCTGTTTTAGGGTTCCTGGAAATTCTCTTAGCTTTACCGAGGAATATAACGGTGAAATCGTTTTAGGTAGGAGCTAATTGTTAGTATAAAATGTTGGAGTCATGGTAAAAGGGGGAATTGCTGATTTATAGATGAGGCTTCAATGTTAGTAGAGGAATTCTATTATATTCTTTATTCCTTTACATGCTTAGCTAACGGTTCAGAAGATTTTTCTTTATGCTGTAGATGCTATGTATAGATATTTATGATTATCCATGATGTGCCATGTTATCATTGTAGTTTATTGTTCCTCAAATCTTTTAAAGGCCTATCTGCTATGTGAATCAGTTATAACTAACATCTACCTGTGTATGAGGTTAGATGCTATAAGTAAATGGGTGTCATTACCATCTATCTGTGTATGAGTGTAGATGCTATATGTAAATGTGTGTAATTACCATATGCCTGTGTATGAGGTTAGATGCTATGTATAGATATTTATGATCATCCATGATGTGCCATGTTATCATTTTAGTTTATTGTTCATCAAATCTTTCAAATGTCTATCTGCTATGTGAATCAGTTACAACTAATATCTACCTGTGTATGAGGTTAGATGCTATAAGTAAATGGGTGTCATTACCATCTATCTGTGTATGAGTGTAGATGCTATATGTAAATGTGTGTAACTACCATCTACCTGTGTATGAGGTTAGATGCTATATATATAAATATATATATATGTATGATTATCCATCTGTACCTAAAGTTAGATGCTACTTCATAATGTTTTGTGATATCATCCATCTACATTCTGAGTTAAATGCTAGCTTGAAATGTTATTTGTATATGAAGTAGCAGATATGATTGACTATGACAAGAAATGATAGACTTTCTTTATCTAGCTAATTGTATGTACATGAGTATTAGTGGTGCACAGGCCGGGTTGGGCTTCCCAGGATGAGCTCAGGAAGGGCCCACCCAAAATTAATGATGTTGATAGTGATGGTGATTCCCTTAGTTCTTTCTAGAGGTACCTCAGGATTGCACAAGAAAATAAGGTTTTTGACTGGCTCCGCATTTAAAAATGCAAAAATGTGAGGTACCACGAAGATTTATGTTATATACAGTTAGCATGATAGAAAAAATGAATACGATCTGATTCTTGTTTGTTACCTTTACTGTTCTTTTATAGGGAATGGTTGCACTTCATGTTTAAGTACAGAAAGTGAACGGGGAATTTGATGTTGAGCCTACCATGGTGCTATATTTGCATGTCTTGTTATGAGTTATTGATGTTAGGCCTGCGTTGCATGCTAGATTTATTTTTAACTTTACGGTTCATGTATGAGTGTTGTTATTATTTCCTCTCCTCTCTACGTCGTGTAGTTATCCTTGATTTACTTACTGGGCTGTGAACTCATGATGTCACTAAATGTTTACAGGTAGGGAGCCGAGCTCTCAGGTAGAGTTGGAAGAAGCGGGGGTGGTGTAACTGAGGAGATGACGATGAGCATGCCACACACTGTCCGGGACTTCAATGATGCAGGACTGTCTGAGTTGTATTGTGTTGGAATGGATGAAATTACTTGAGGTGAGTCTTGAGTGAAGAGGCTGTAATTGAGACTCTTACTTGAATTTGAATAAAATAAAGAGGATTATCCGAACCTGTGTATGTGGTTTATGGGTAAAGAACCGGGGGTCGGGCTAAGGACATATATATATATATTTATATGTATCAGGTTGGGTCGTTTCAGTTGGTATCAGAGCATCGATTCCAAAGGACAGTGTTGGCATGCCATCTCATCAAGGACTCAGATACATTCAACCCCGCGGTTGTAGGTTTTATACTTACTTTTCAAGTAGTAATTTTAATGTAATCATGTTCGAGTTTATGTACAAAACTGGAGATAACGGTGCAGGTATTGCGTTTATAGGTGAATGGCAGGTCGAAGGAACAATGGGGAAGTTGGGCAGAATAGTCAGTTTCTCGCTGAGCTTGCCGCAATCATGCAGGAACAGAGTCGGATTCATGGAGAACAGATCCAACAGCTGTTGAGAGCCAGGGAGCAAGGAAATGCACACAGCGGGCCTACAGCCAGTGTGAACCCGGTTTACAAGCAGTTCAAGGATCTTGGTCCGACGGAGTTTAAGGGAAATACAGATCCTATCGCTGCAGAAGGATGGATTCGATCATTGGAGACGATATATGACTTCATGCAGCTTACGGATGCTGACAAGGTGAGGTGTGCCATATTCATGTTGCGTGGCGATGCTCGGATATGGTGGGAGGGGGCACGCGCAGCAGTGGACCTAGCTACAGTTACTTGGGCTGAATTCAAAGAGGTATTCTATGGTAAGTATTTCACTGCTGACACCAGAACTCGAATGGCTAGGGAATTCTTAGAGCTTCGCCAAGGGGACCGGACAGTGGCTGAGTATGTCAGGGAATTCGAGAAGGGGCGGTATTTTGTACCTATGATTGCAAGTCAACCTGAGAGGAGTGAAACATTTCTTGAGGGACTGAGGGCGCGATTCGACATGATGTCGGGGTGGCCGAGTTACCACCCTTGAGGTGGATCGAGCTCGATGTCGAGAGGGAGAAATGACATGATAAGGGAAGTATGCAGAACAAGAGATCGAGTTACGAGGAAGGGAACCTCGTGCACCGAGTCGAAGAAGTTTGTGCTGCCCGGTTGAGAAGCAGCGGCCGATTCTGAACCACGGCCACGGCAGCGACCAGAACCTCGACGATTGACCATCTGTTTCCAGAAAGAAAAATTTGTTCCAAGTGTGAGAAGGCTCATGCAGTCCATGTTTAGTGGGTACAGAGCAGACGTGTGCTACAAGTGCAAGAAGTCGGGGCACTTTGCTATCGCCTCGGCTCACAGAGCCAACGGAGGAAGGGTGTATGCCATGACACAAGCGAGTGGATCCAGAATCGACCATCATCACAGGTAGAATTTCTATTGTCAATCTACCCGCTCATGCTTTAATTGATTCTGGAGCTACACACTCTTTCATATCTGTGGCTTATGTTGCAAGACTGGATATTTCATGTGATTGGATGGCTACCGGCTATCGCGTGTCCTTGCCTTACGGGAAGAACGCCTAGCAATAGAATAGTGAGGAACCGCCTGATGAAGATGCAGAACTCTACAAAGTGTGTGTTGGAAATGGTGGACTTCGATGTGATTTTGGGTATGGATTGGCTGACCTGGTACGAGGCAATTATTGACTGTAGACAAAGGACGGTTAAACTGAAACTACAAAATGATGAATTTTTCATCTTCAATGCAACCTCCACACTGAGTCTCCCTCATATCGTATCCGCATGTAAAGCTCAGAAAATGTTGAGCAAGGGGTGTAGCAGTTCCTAGTCAACATAATGAGTAGTCTTGAGGCCCTAGACCAAATCTGGAGGAGGTAGAGGTAGTTGAATTTTCGAGGTGTTCCCAGAGGACATTGCAGGGTTACCCCCTGTCAGGGAAGTCGAGTTTGGGATAGAACTAATAGCGGGAACCACCCCTGTGTCTAAAGCATCGTACCGCTTGGCACCTACTGAAATGAAAGAACTGAAGGTGCAACTACAAGAACTATTGGATAAGGGTTTCATCCGACCCAGTGTGTCACCATGGGGAGCGCCAGTGTTGTTCGTTCGTAAGAAGGGCCGGTCGATCTTGTTGTGCATTGACTCACAGGAGTTGAAGCAAGATTCTGATTAAGAATAAGTACCCGTTGCCTAGAATCGATGATCTGTTTGATCAACTACAGGGCGCCACTGTATTCTCAAAGATTGATTTGAGGTCGGGGTACCACCAACTGCGGGTGAAAGGAGAGGATGTTCATAAAACTACATTCAGAACTCGATATGGTCATTACGAGTTTCTAGTTATGTCGTTTGGGCTTACTAATGCCCCCGCAGCCTTTATGGATTTGATGAACCGGATCTTCCAGCCATACTTGGATCAGTTTGTGATTGTCTTTATTGATGATATACTGATTTACTCCCAAAGTCGGGAAGAACACCGACAACATCTGACGCTGGTGCTGCAGACTTTGAAGGATAAGCGGTTATACACTAAATTCAGCAAATGTGATTTTTGGTTGAGGCAGATATCATTTCTAGGGCATATAGTCTCAGAGAAGGGAATAGAGGTGGATCCAGTCAAGGTGGAGGCAATCCAGAGTTGGGCCACTCCAAGAAATGTTACAGAAATTCGGAGTTTCTTGGGACTAGCTGGGTATTATCGCAGATTCATTAAAAAAATTTCACGCATTGCGCTACGCCTAACTTCGCTGACCAAGAAGGGGGTGAGGTATGAATGGACTGCTCGGTGTGAGAGGAGTTTTACGGAGTTAAAGGAAAGGCTGACGATGGCACCGGTGCTTGCAGTTCCAGACAATTCTGGGCAGTTTGTGGTGTACACTGATGCCTCCAACACCGGGCTAGGGGCATCGATGTAGAATGGGAGGGTCATCGCCTACGCATCACGCCAGTTGAAGGTGCATGAGCAGAATTATCCTACACACGATTTAGAATTAGCAGCAGTCATATTTGCTTTGAAGATTTGGCGACACTATCTTTACGGAGAACGTTGTGAGATCTACACAGATCATAAAAGCTTGAAATATTTTTTTTCTCAGAAGGAACTGAATATGCGACAGAGACGATAGTTGGAGTTGGTAAAGGATTATGATTGCAATATTAACTATCACCCGGGTAAGGCAAAGAGTAAGTAAGTTGGCGTATTATCCTGATTGACCACCCAACAAAGGTTGATATCGAAATTCCAACAGAGTGGAGGTGATAGCACCAGTGAAAGCGAGCTAGATTGGCGGCACTAACGGTTAAATCGGACTTACGGAATCAGATTCGGGCAGAACAAGCATCGGATCGACAGTTAATGGAATGGAAATGCAGAGATGAGGCAAAGGGGGGCACCCTCTACTCAGTGGTTGATGGGATTGTGAGATACAAGGGCCGCATATGGGTGCCTAAAGAACGATCTCTAAGGGAGAATCTCATGATGGAAGCCCACATTACCTCAGACGGTTCACCCCAAAGACGAAGATGTATAAAGATATGCAGCTATTATATTGGTGGTCGGGCATGAAGAGAGACATAATCAAGATGGTCCATGAGTGCCTTACCTGTCAACAGGTGAAAGCTGAGCACCAGAGGCCCGCGGGATTGCTTGAACCGCTTCCGATACCCGTCTGGAAGTGGGAAAATGTTGCCATGGATTTCGTGGTAGGGTTACCGATCTCGACTAAGGGATCAAATGCAGTATGGGTCATTGTGGATCGATTGACGAAGTCAGCACACTTCCTGCCAGTGAAAACCACTTTTACTATGATACAATACACAGAGCTGTATATATGAGAAATAGTAAGGTTACATGGGATTCCGGATCAGATTGTGTCAGATAGAGATCCAAAATTTACATCCGGATTCTGGAAAGGTTTGCACTGGGGATTGGGTACGAAACTTACTTTTAGCACCGCTTTCCATCCCTGCATCGACTCAACTGATGAGTAATTCAAATTTTAGAAGATATGCTACGAGCTTGCATTATAGATTTCAAAGGGAGCTGGGAGTCTAAATTGCCCTTGGTGAAGTTCACCTATAATAATAGTTATCAAGCCACCATCGGTATGGCTCCCTATGCAGCGCTATACGGAAGAAGGTGTAGAACCCCATTGCATTGGGAAGAGGTGGGAGAGAGGGCAATTTTGGGTCCGGAGATTGTGGCACAAACTGTGGAATTGGTGGCAAGGATCCGAGACAGAATGCAGTCAGCCCAAAGTCGCCAAAAGAGTTACGCAGATTGTCGAAGGAGGGACTTGGAGTTCACAGTGGGAGATCATGTATTTCTCAAAGTGTCACCTATGAAGGGGGTATTGAGGTTTGGCAGGAAGGGCAAACTCAGTCCGAGATATATTGGGCCTTTTGAGATTCTAGACCGGATTGGGACCGGGGCATACCGAGTTGCACTACCCCCCAACCTGGCAGGAGTTCATAATGTGTTCCATGTATCCATGCTCTGGAGGTACCTATCCAACCCTGCACATGTAATTGGGCATGAGGCCACAAAGGGACACGGACCTATCTTACGAGGCAATACCAAGAGATCTTTGGATCATCAAGTACTAAGCCGAGAAATAAAGAAATCCGAATGGTGAAAGTTTTATGGAGAAATCGAAAGGAGGAAGCTACTTGGGAGATCGAGCAGGATACGCGCGATCGCTACTCAATTATTTGGTAAGTCGAAGTTAGAGGACGAAATTCTTCTAAGGGGAGGAGAGTTGTCAAGTCTCGAAAAAATAAATAATAATAATAAAATAAAATATCTAGATATATATATATATATAACAATAATATAAATAAATGGGTATGTATAGTCGGAATGAGAAGTCTGAATTAAAAAGGGGTTCATATGATCGGTTCGGAGAAAGATTTGGGCCTGAAGGGGTGTTTTGGATTAACTGAGGTTAGCCTAGGTTAGATATGGGTTAAATATGGGTTAGCCTAGGTTTGGGATAACTAGAGTTGGCTTAACCCCAACGGAAACGACATTTATAAGCCGCAAGCCGATCCATTTCTTCCCCCTTCTCTTCCGCGAGCCATTCCCTTCGTCGCCACTCATCGCCAGCTCCTAGATAAGCTGTGCTTGGCGATTTCTTCCGCCGAGGATCGTCTCAACGCTGTCGGCGTCCATCCGATCGTCCTCCGTCGGCTGTACGGTAAGTAAATCTCTGGAAATGGCCGGCGATAGAGGGATATAGGTTGGTTTTAGAGAGTTGAATCCGTGGAGCTTGAACGGGGGATTTCAATTTTTGTTCGTGCTTGAGATGGAAGTTTTGTTTTCGAACGGATTTCTGGGTAGATGTAGCTAGTTTTAGGCAGTTAAATCGGTGATAATTGGGTTAAGGAGTTCTGCTGGTTTCGTGGGTTCACGCTGGGCACTGGACAGGGATGGATTGTAGGTTGGTGAGGGATTTACTTGGTGGGTTTGGGGGCAGAGGGAACGGTAGAACCTGGATGAATGTTGCCATCGGGTTGGATTGGGTTCCGACACAGATGGGTTCTGCGGTGGTGAATGGCATATGGGATTGGACGATTCAGTTGGATCCTTTGCGGAGATAGGAAGAGGGTGTAGTCTGGTTGTAGCTGTGATATAGGTCAACTCCAGTTAAGGGTCTCGGAGGGGCTGTTTTAGGGTTCCTGGAAATTCTCTTAGCTTTACCGAGGAATATAACGGTGAAATCGTTTTAGGTAGGAGCTAATTGTTAGTATAAAATGTTGGAGTCATGGTAAAAGGGGGAATTGCTGATTTATAGATGAGGCTTCAATGTTAGTAGAGGAATTCTATTATATTCTTTATTCCTTTACATGCTTAGCTAACGATTCAGAAGATTTTTCTTTATGCTGTAGATGCTATGTATAGATATTTATGATTATCCATGATGTGCCATGTTATCATTGTAGTTTATTGTTCCTCAAATCTTTTAAAGGCCTATCTGCTATGTGAATCAGTTATAACTAACATCTACCTGTGTATGAGGTTAGATGCTATAAGTAAATGGGTGTCATTACCATCTATCTGTGTATGAGTGTAGATGCTATATGTAAATGTGTGTAATTACCATATGCCTGTGTATGAGGTTAGATGCTATGTATAGATATTTATGATCATCCATGATGTGCCATGTTATCATTTTAGTTTATTGTTCATCAAATCTTTCAAATGCCTATCTGCTATGTGAATCAGTTACAACTAACATCTACCTGTGTATGAGGTTAGATGCTATAAGTAAATGGGTGTCATTACCATCTATCTGTGTATGAGTGTAGATGCTATATGTAAATGTGTGTAACTACCATCTACCTGTGTATGAGGTTAGATGCTATATATATAAATATATATATATGTATGATTATCCATCTGTACCTAAAGTTAGATGCTACTTCATAATGTTTTGTGATATCATCCATCTACATTCTGAGTTAAATGCTAGCTTGAAATGTTCAACTGTATATGAAGTGACAGATATGATTGACTATGACAAGAAATGATAGACTTTCTTTATCTAGCTAATTGTATGTACATGAGTATTAGTGGTGCCTGGACGGGTTGGGCTTCCCAGGATGAGCTCTGGGAAGGGCCCACCCAAAATTGACAGATTGACTGATGACTGATGACTGATTCCCTTAGTTCTTTCTAGAGGTACCTCAGGATTGCACAAGAAAATAAGGTTTTTGACTGGCTCCGCATTTAAAAATGCAAAAATGTGAGGTACCACGAAGATTTATGTTATATACAGTTAGCATGATAGAAAAATATGAATACGGTTACTGTTTGTTACCTTTACCTGTTCTTTTATAGGGAATGGTTGCACTTCATGTTTAAGTACAGAAAGTGAACGGGGAATTTGATGTTGAGCCTACCATGGTGCTATATTTGCATGTCTTGTTATGAGTTATTGATGCTAGGCCTGCGTTGCATGCTAGATGTATTTTTAACTTTACGGTTCATGTATGAGTGTTATTATTTCCTCTCCTCTCTACGTCGTGTAGTTATCCTTGATTTACTTACTGGGCTGTGAACTCATGATGTCACTAAATGTTTACAGGTAGGGAGCCGAGCTCTCAGGTAGAGTTGGAAGAAGCGGGGGTGGTGTAACTGAGGAGATGACGATGAGCATGCCACACACTGTCCGGGACTTCAATGATGCAGGACTGTCTGAGTTGTATTGTGTTGGAATGGATGAAATTACTTCAGTGAGGTGCTGAGTGAAGAGGTTCTAATTGAGACTCTTACTTGAATTTGAATAAAATAAAGAGGATTATCCGAACCTGTGTATGTGGTTTATGGGTAAAGAACCGGGGGTCGGGCTAAGGACATATATATATATATTTATATGTATCAGGTTGGGTCGTTTCAAACACTACAAGAGTAAGTGTCCTAAATGGGTCATGAAGACAGCACAAGTTGTGCCAAAGACCAAGGAAATCGGTGCCCAAAGTTAAAAGAGCAAGGAGCATATCATTTGCTTCGAATGTCATCAAAAGGGGCACTATAGAAGTCAATGCCTTAGGAGAAAAGAAGGAGCATCACATGTAGGGGGGCTTCTAAAGCTAATCCTAAGGTATATTTCAAAAATTCATCTTCTAATTTTAATATTAAAAAGCATGCTAGGAATTTTATTGTCATTACTCATGAACAAAAGCATGCTAGAAACAAACTCTATTGCTTATGTGCAAAGTCTTGCCACTTTAGAAATAAGGAGAAATATGAGACTAATGTCCCTAAAATAATTTTACCTAAGAAAAACATTAGGAAAATAGAAGACCATTTAGGCTTTAATCCGAAGAATTCTAGACATATGCCTAGACAAAGCAATCCTACTCAAAGAAATAATGGGTCCACAAAATTAGAGAAATTAGAGTTAGAGAACCAAGCCTCGAGGTCAAGGCTTGAAAAACATGAAAAGACCCTTGCAAGGATGCAAAATTTAATTAAAGGGTCAAATGATCAAAATCTAGGTCCTATGAAGCAAGAGTCATCCAAGGGCAAGAAAGATTTGGATCACAAACTTAAGCCCAAGGAGACCTACCATAGGGTTCCATTTGATTATGGAACTCAACCTAGGTCTAGGAAAACCAAGGTTACAAGGGAAGTCATCTCTAGAATTGACCATGGTAAGTGTCTAGTGGCCAAGGTTTCCATGAAACCTAGAAAGACCACTAAGAAGGTTACTAGGGAGGCAATCTCTAAGGTTAACTATGATAAAACCCAAATGACCAAGGCTACCAAGCTTAGGAGGGTTATTAAGAGGGTATTTAGGGAGGTCATCCCTAAGGAATACCTAGTAAACCCAAGGAGATCCAACAGATATTGGGTTCCTAGGAGCGTGATCAATTCACGCTAAATGGGTTAAGGTGTGCCAACTTTAAATGGATAGGTAGTTAATCTAACCATGATAAAGGTGACACTTTAGGTCATTTTCAAGGTTATGGGTATCTTGGAAATAAGTTTGATCATAATCCTAAAGGATTTTAGGATGTGCTAATGTTATTTAAGAAGTTTGAAAAATTAATCAAATTGACACAATTTAGGTCTTAGAGTTATGGTGTGTCATTTTGGATTTTTAGTACACTTGGAGGATAATTGATAATATGACAAAATAGATTTAATAAAAAAAAAGACAATTAATACTAAAATTTAGGTATTATTATACCTATATCTTTTATGTGTCATGCTTTATTTGTCATATGTCTTGTCATGATATCATATCTATTTTTATCATTTATATGTCATGATCATGCTTAGGTTGTAGCTTGATATAATGTATGTTTAGATTAAATCATGTTGGTTCAATCGCCCCAGGTCACGATTGACCAGACTCGAGTTTAACTCGAGTGATGTTTTGATGTTTGACAAAGTGATTTGACATAGTATGTTTGACATTGATATCGGTTAATGTTTTGGGGAGATTGTTTATACAATCAACCCATGTTATAATTGACCAGACTCGAGTTTGACTCGAGGGAGACTTTGATGGTTGACTAGGATTGACCATGTGATTATGGGAAAGTCCAAGCATGGGTCTTGGCAAGGTAAAGTCCAAGTCATGGGTACTTGACATGGAAAGTCCAAGTGGGACACTTGGCAATTTGGGAAAGTCCAAGTCTTGAGTACTTGGCACAAGGGAAGTCCAAGCATGGGTCTTGGCATGGAAAGTCTAACATGGGTTGGCAAGGGAAAGTACAAGCTTGAGTCTTGGCATTTGAGAAGTCCAAGGGGTTTGATATTGGCGGAGTAAAGTCCAAGGGTGAAGTCTTGGTAGCATAAGTCCAATGGTTGGCGGCGTAAAGTTCAAGCGGAGTCTTGGCAGCGTAAGTCCAATGTGCCTTAGTGGTATAGACACCGTTAGCATGACATAGCCGATGGAAGTATATGAAGGCTAGCGCGATGGATGAACAAGCCATGGATGACTTGGAGGGATCCGAGAGGCGTGAGGCTGATGAAGGTGGCTAGAAGGCTTAGGTCTAGGCTAAGGGTGATCTAGCAAGTATGGGGGAACCATACTTGGGCTAAAACCTTATATTTGAGGTGTGTCAGTCGATTGGTGTCATGTGGCAGTCGACTGGCCTGAGTCAATTAGGGTTTGACTGTGGGAATTGCCCTAGCAGTCTACTACCATATGTGGGCAGTCGACTGATTAGCTGAGCAATCGACTGATCTTGTGATCAGTCGACTGGTGCTCGTGAAATCGGGCACAGAATGGAGTCGAGACTCGACTGGTCGAGTGAAGGCTCCATCAGTCGACTGATGGGTATCATCAGTCGACTGATGATGGATCCGTTGGACTTATCCAACGTGGATCTAGCCGTTGTCTCACGACAACAGTTGCATCAATCGACTGATGGTCCTGATCAGTCGACTGATCGACTTTTTCCAGCACAGGTTGAAGTTATAAAAGGAGCTCGTGATGGAGGAAAAACCATCTGGTTCTTGAGAGCTATTGGGGCGATTTGTTACTGCAAATCAGGTCTCCAAGTGCAAGCAAGCAACCAAGCATTCAAGCAATCAAAAACAAGTGTTGTAAAGTTTTTTCTTTACTTGTCTTTCGTATTTGCATTGTATATTGCTTGTATTTCGTTCTTGCTATTGTAAGATCGTTTGTACGAGGTTTTTCCACCTCCGACTTGTGTCGAGGAGTTATTGTGATTAGTAGTGCGTGTTTGCATTGCTAGGGCTTTTAGAGCTCGATCCGTAGAGTAGGAACCATTCGATTCTGAACCACGTTAAATACTTGCGTATTTGTGTTTGTCTATTTCGTATTGCTTAATTATTATTCTGCTGCGGGCTAACGAAGTTTGTAGACGAACACGTGAAAGAATTCCATCACGCACTAGCTCGACGCTATTCACCCCCCTCTAGCGGTCTCAAATCACTTACAATTGGTATCAGAGCCCGGGGCTCTTCTACGGATTAACCGTCGGAAGCTAAAGAAGCTAGAGGGAAGATGAAATTCCAAGACAAGCTTGGATGGGACATCAACACTCCACCGCCATATGATAGAGAAGACTTTTCAGCGTGGAGAACAAGAATGGAGACATTCTTAATGATGGATATAGAGGATTGGTTCATCCTCGTAGAAGGCTTTGAACCTCCTCGGGATAAGAACGGAAACGTCTTGAAATTGAAGAAGTGGACACAAGAGCAATGTCTCAAGTTCAAGACCGAAGTCAAGGTAACAAAGCTTTTAGAAGATTTGATACCTAATGACATTTTGTCTAGTTTAGGTGAATTTCAAGATGCCAAGGAGTTATGGGACAAATTGGCCAAGTTCCATGAGAAGCCTCACTTGGCACAAGTAGAAGAAGAAGAATCTTCATCGGCTTAAGAAGAGGAAGAAGTCGAGGAAGAATCATCATCATCTTCACAAGCGAGTGAGGACTCGGAAGTTGAGAAGGAATCAACTTCCGGATTGGTGAAAGAAGAGGAGACCTCCACCTCTAGGATTGAGGGGGAGGAGATTAGAGCATCTACACCGGAGCAATCTCAAGAAGAATCATCTACATCCGGTAGAGAAGAAGAGCAAGCTCAAGAGAACCTCACCACCACCATAGGTAACTCAAGCATGTCAATTAATAATAAAATTCATATAATATGCTTTGAGTGTAGGAAATCCGGACACTACAAGAGTAAGTATCCAAAAAGGGTTAAGAAAGCTCCTCCGACACCAAAAGTCAATGAAAAAGTCAAGGATGTCGGCGTCCCCACCAAGAAGAGCAAGGAGCACGTGGTGTGCTTCAAATGCCGACAACCGGGACACTATAGGAGCCAATGTCCTAGAAGAAAGGAGGGAGCTTTACAAGTAGGGGGAGTCTCTAAGACTAACCCTAAGGTATATTTTCATAATGCTCATTCTTTAAATTCTAAGCAAAAGTATGCTAGAATTAATTTAAATAATTTTGCTATTACTCATGAATCAAAGCATGCTAGAAATAATAATTATGGTTGTCTAGAAGCTAAACATGTTGGTTTTAGGACTAAGGAGAAATCTAGAAATGATAACTCTAGACCTATTTCAAAGAAGGAGAAATTTGGGACTAATGTCCCTAGAAATGTTCTTCCTAAGAAAACAATTAAGAAAATCGAAAATCATTTAGGCATCAATCCTAATAAGGGTAGACATATGCCTAAAGAGATCGGTAATGCCCAAAAATCTAATCAAAAATCATTTGGGCAATTAGAGTTAGAAAATCGAGTCTTGAGGTCAAGGATTGAGAAATTGGAAAAGACTCTTGCAAATATGCAAAATCAATTTAAAGGGTCAAATTGTCAAACTCTAGGATCTAGAAGTCAACAAAAAGAGTATAAGAGGCAAGAATCATCTAGGAGACAAGGTTTGAGTCACAAGCCTATGTCTAAGAAAGTAATGCTTACTTATCACAATGTTCCATTTGATTATGGAACTAAACCTAAATCTAAGAAAACCAAAGTCTTTAGGGAAATTATCCCTAAGGCCAACCATAGTATGTGCCTAGTGGCTAGGGTTTCTAAGAAATCTAAGGAAGTCACTAAGAAGGTTACTAGGGAGGCAATCCCTAAGACTAACTATGGTAAGACCATAATGACCAAGGCTAACAAGCCTAGAAGGGTCAATAGAAAGGTATCTAGGGAAGTCATCCCTAAGGAATACCTAATTAATCCAATGAGCTCAAATAGATTTTGGGTTTCAAGGAGCGTGATTGACTCACGCTAAATGGATTAGGAGGATGTGCCAACTTTGATTGGATGGGTAGTTAACTCAACCATAGCAAAGTTGACATTTTAGGTTATTTTCAAGGTTATGGATACCTTGAAAATAGGTTTGATCTTATATCTTAAAAGATTTTAGGATATGCCAATACATTTTTGGAATCATGAAAAAACAATAAAATTGGCACAATCTAGATTTCGAGGTTATAGTGCGTCATTTTGGATTTTAGCACACTTTGGAAATTTAAGGTTTAGAAGTTACATCAAGAGTGGTACTCAAGTGCTACACACCTTGATGTCTTACACTTACCATGCTTCATGTGTTTTACCATATGTTTGCATGGAAGGAATGTCTAGGGTGGATTGCATCTCACAAAACAAGTCTTTTACCTTGATTGTGTATTTCAACACTTAGAAAGGGTGAGATGTTAGGATTTTAAAACCATTGGATGCTAATGTTTGCCAAAATGAAATAAAATACCAAAATACATTAACTAATACATGAATACAAGCATAACATTAATATATTCAACATACAAGATTAAACATGAGAAAATGAAACAAGTTGCATAAAGAAGTCGAGATTTTCCGGAAATCGTTACTCTCAGTAGCACGATACGGTGAGTCAAACGATGAGTGTTGTTTCGAGGACTCGACTATTTTGTACATCGATCCGATCGCTCGGATACATCGATTGGTGATGGTACTGCTTCATAAGCGAGAAGGATGATCATCATCCGAGTGGCTTGGCCGAGCGAATGAGTGATGATCGTATATCGATCGATGTTATTCGTAGCATGATCTGAATGCTCGTGATCGAATCTTGGCCGGGAAGCGATCGATCGGTTCGGTTCAGTAAATCGCTCATAACCCTCCATCAGTCGACGGATGTCACACATCAGTCGACTGGAGTCATGATTTTATAATGTCGAACCGCTAGGGTTCGGCGTCTTCACACTCTTTTTCCTCGCGATTTTCGTCTCCGATCGGCACTCATCGTCTCCGACCAGCCTTTCCTCATCCACGTCGGCGACCAAAGCCCTAGGGTTGGTAGTCTTCTCTTCCGGTTGTGTCTTTGATCTCTCTATAACCCTAATGGCATCCCACAACCCTAGTTTTTCTTCTCCAAACGATTAGGGTTCTGGCGAGACCCTTTCTCTGGTGATCCTTCCGGCGTTCTCCTCAGCAACTACCTTATGCCTTCCCTTCATCACCTTCAAATGACACCAAAGTATAATTTCTATACCCCTTAAACCCTAAATTTTTGTCTTTACAACTCATTGTGATCTAATCGTGTATTTGTATCATTGCATTCCATTCCACTGCATTGCATTCATATAGACAATCACGTAGGAATGACCCGACTGAGGTCGCATCACGATTGTACCAACCCATGTTGGCTAGGTACATCGATATCGATTTCTTTAGGCATCATTGTGGCAATATCATAGAGATTTTAGCATATTATCAACTCATGAAGGTAGTTCTTTGAACTCATGCCATAAATGATGATCTCCTTAAGGAGTTCTATCAAAACTTAAGGAAGGTAGACGATTTACACTACTACTGGCTGCAAAACGCGACTTAGAGTTTACTCCTGCGATATTGCAGGAGTTTCTTGAGTGTAGGCCATCGGATGATACTTTCGTCATCTATCCTATCTTCGATGCCCCTCTTCCTGAGCCTTTTGATCATATTTCTTTAGACTTCATGCATGAGGACATTTTTCACCATCCTCGCCCACCAGCTCAGAACCTATTCTCTATCACTGAGCTATCTGTCCATGACAATATGCTTTACAAAGTCATTGTTGGGTGTTTTCTCCCTATCGTGACTCGGGGTCTGGGCAAGATTCGGCCTCCCCATCTTTTTCTTATGTATGCCATGCGTCATAGATTATATATAAACATTGCATTGAACATGTTTCATTGTATTGTACATTTCATATCCCCTGTTCAAGGGAAAGTGCATATGCCTTTTGACCATATCATCACTGCATGGCTAGAGTCTATAGGCATTAACATTAACAGGGTATCTCTGAGAGCGCTTTCCGAGGTTTACGACTATATATCAGTTTGTAACTTCTCATTGGCGAAGATGCGGATCGGACATGGGTAGATGGAGCTGGTACCTCGACCTCCTCCCAGGCCACGTAGGGAGCCACCTCTAGTACCGGGAGAGCCTGCAGAATGACATGAGGATCCAGCTACTGCTGACGAGGAGGACTATATGCCAGCAGATGCATCAGCGGCAGGTCCTTCAGATCGGATGACCCAGCTGGAGTCCAGCTTCCAAGATTATCAGCAGATGATGGACTCCCGACTAGCAAAGATTATATCAGGGCAATCCTCCATGGGTGAGCATCTCAGTCGGATGGAGGAGCACTACATTCGGATTGAGGAGTCACAGAGCCGCATTGAGCAGCGACAGTTCGACATGTACGAGATGATGCGAGCATGGACTTTGGGTCAGCACCACCTTCGCCTCCACCTTCCGCAGAGGACTAGCGATATTAGGATGTTTAGCGATATAGGATGTCTTTTTGTTTGAACATTTCACATTTTGGATGTAAAAAACTTGAAGTTTTTAATGAAATGTTTTGTTTCTAAAAATTATTGTTGTTGTCTGATTGTATGTTTGGTTGAAATGTGCTTGTTTGTGTAAGCTTGCTATGTCATGGCATTTAATTCCGTTTTCTCATATAACATGTCATGCTGTTGATTAGAATTTTTGTAGATGTCATGTTCACTTTTTAAAAAAGCTTATTGATATATCATGACATCATGATCATTGCCATGCTTTATTATTGTTATCATTTATGTCATGATCATTCATGCATTTAACTTGATTAAAATTGAGTTAAGGACAATGGCATGACTTGGAGTGTCATTTATAAGAGAATCAAGTAGGGTTGCCTAGAAAATGCATGAGGCCATATTAATCCTAACTCCACATCTCACATTAAATTGACATGTATGTGTATTTTATACACCCTAGATATATGTGAGATGCTAGGATATGAGTTGAGTTCAAGATGCATAGTTTTTGCATCTAGATGAACTAAAACTCATCTTATTTCAATTGTGGATCATTGGGAAAGCTTGTGTACAAGTCATGTACTTTAAGCCCAAGGAACATGATCCAATATAGGTTTTCAAAATCATTTTAAAATCCATTTAGAAAACTTTGGTGAAGTCTATCTTTTGATAGTAATCACCATTGATGAGATTGATACAAAGTGAGCTAAAACGTTGAAGTTTTTATTCACTTTTGAATTTTGTATCAATTTCAGTATTTTATGGGTAAAATAATTTTCAAATATTTTTCACCCATTGTCTTGACTATAAGTAATATACGTATCAAATTTTGTGATTTTTTGATATACGTAGAATTACTTATGATTTCCTGAAATTCAACTCTGATAACTGAAATTTAGAAATTTTAGTTATCGATCGCTCTTGGTGGCGATCGATCGGTGAGTGGCAATGATCGACATCGTAAGTAGTCGACGCTGTCGATTTTCGAGAAAAATAAGGTTGTTTAGCCCATTTTCAGCCATGGTAAAGGTCCCTGACCACTCCTAACCCTAGAATATGCTTTGAGAAATATTATAAAGGGTGAAAATCCATTGGATATGGATTTGGAGAGGTGTTAGGTCAAAGTATCAAATTTAAGGGTGGAAGAGTTCATGTTTGAACTTAGAACCTTAATTTTGATGGTTTAGAGTTCCTATTGGCTTAGGGACTTCCCAAGGATATTGTTGGTGCAATGGTCAAGGGGGAGCAAGCCTTTAGTGGAGCTATCCATCATGGGATGATGGATGTATTTTTTTCTTCTTGAAGGGGAGAATGTTATCAATTGGAAAAATTGATGGGATTTTGAGAAACCTAATTTGGAAATTGAGAGAGAGTATAGGATTGCCTCTCTTGAGTGATATGAGACTTATTACTAGGAAGATGGTAGGCATCCTAGGTATTTTTGGATCAAGGGAGAGATTGTAAGATCTCATTGGGACATGAGACATTGACCTCCTTGGAGAGATAACCTTTTTGATGTATGTCAAAAAGGGAGAGAAGGTTAAATTACCAATTTGAAAAATTGGTAAGGGAATTTGAGTTAGGGGCCTAACTCAAGGTTTGTTTTGTCAAACATCAAAAAGGGGGAGATTGTTGGTGCAATCGGCCCAAGTCACGATTGACCAGACTCGAGTTTGACTCGAGTGATATTTTGATGTTTGACAAAGTGATTTGACATAGTATGTTTGACATTGATGTCGGTTAATATTTTGGGGAGATTGTTTATACAAGCAACCTAGGTTATAATTGACCAGACTCGAGTTTGACTCGAGAGAGACTTTGATGGTTGACTAGGATTGACCATGTGATTATGGGAAAGTCCAAGCATGGGTCCTGGCAAGGTAAAGTCCAAGTCATGGGTACTTGGCATGGAAAGTCCAAGTGGGACACTTGGCAATTTGGGAAAGTCCAAATCTTGAGTACTTGGCACAAGGGAAGTCCAAGCATGGGTCTTGGCATGGAAAGTCCAACATGGGTTGGCAAGGGAAAGTCCAAACTTGAGTCTTGGCATTTGAGAAGTCCAAGGGGTTTGATAATGGTGGCGTAAAGTCCAAGGGTGAAGTCTTGGCAGCATAAGTCCAATGGTTGGCGGCGTAAAGTCCAAGCAAAGTTTTGGCAGTGTAAGTCCAATGTACCTTGGCGGTGTAGACATCGTTAGCATGACATAGTCGATGGAAGCACCTGAAGGCTAGCGCGATGGATGAACAAGTCATGGATGACTTGGAGGGATCCGAGAGGCATGAGGCTGATGGAGGTGGCTAGAAGGCTTAGGTATAGGCTAAGGGTGGTCTAGCAAGTATGGGGGAACTATACTTGGGCTAAAACCTCATGTTTGAGGTGTGCCAGTCGACTGGTGTCATGTGGCAGTCGACTGGCCTGAGTCAACTAGGGTTTGACTGCGGGAATTGCCCTAGCAGTCAACTGCCATAGGTGGGCAATCGACTGATTGGCTGAGCAATTGACTGATCTTGTGATCAGTCGACTGGTGCTCATGAAATCGGGCACAGAATGGAGTCGAGACTCGACTGGTCGAGTGAAGGCTCCATCAGACGACTGATGGGTATCATCAGTCGACTGATGATGGATCCGTTGGACTTATCCAGCGTGGATCTAGCCGTTGTCTCACGACAACAGTGGCATCAGTCGACTGATGGTCCCGATCAGTCGACTGATCGACTTTTTTCAGCACAGATTGAAGCTATAAAAGAAGCTCGTGATGGAGGAAAAACCATTCGGTTCTTGAGAGCTATTGGGGCGATTTATTGCTGCAAATCAGGTCTCCAAGTGCAAGCAAGCAACCAAGCATTCAAGCAATCAAAAACAAGTGTTGTAAAGTTTTTTCTTTACTTATCTTTCGTATTTGCATTTTATATTGCTTTTATTTCGTTCTTGCTGTTGTAAGATCATTTGTACGAGGTTTCTCACCCTCCGACTTGTGTCGAGGAGTTATTGTGATTAGTAATGCGTGTTTGCATTGCTAGGGCTTTTAGAGCCCGATCCGAGGAGTAGCAACTGTTCGGTTCCGAACCACGTTAAATACTTGCGTATTTGTGTTTGTCTATTTCGTATTGCTTAATTATTATTCCGTTGCGGGCTAACAAAGTTTGTAGACGAACACGCGAAAGAATTCCATCACGCACTAGCTCGACGCTATTCACCCCCCTCTAGCGGTCTCAAATCACTTACAAATCATATATCATGACATCATGATCATTGGTCATGCTTATTTATGTCATCATTTATACCATGATAATTTTGCATTTAAAGTAATTAAAATTGATTTAAGGACTATGACATGACTTGAAGTCCCATGTATAAAGGAATCAAGTAGTATTGCCCTAGAAAATGCACGAAACCCTAGTTTAGGATGAACAAAACACACATCTCAGATCGCATTGACATGTGTGTGTATTGATACACCCTAGACACATGTGAGATGATAGAAAATGAGTTAAGCTCAAGGTGCATAGTTTTTGCATCTAGATGAACTTAAACTCAACTCATACCATGGATGAATCATAAGGAAAGCTTGTGTACAAGTTATGTGCACTAAGCTCATAGACCATGGTTCAATATAAGATTTTAAAACTATTTCAAAATCATTTTGAAAAACCTTACTGTAGTCTATCTTTTGATAGAAGTCACTATTGATGATGTTGATACAAAGTGAGCTCAAAACAATGAAGTTTTTCTCATTTTTAAACTTTGTATCAATTTCACTATTTTTTGGATAAATTATTTTTCAAATATTTTTCACCCATAATGTGTGTTATAAGTATTATACATATGAATTTTCGTGATTTTTCGATTTATGTATAATTACTTATGATTTTTGAAAATTTAAATTCTGAAATTGAAATTCTGCATTTGTAGATATCAGTCGACTGCCGCTTGAGGGTAGTCGACTGATGCATAGGGAAATCGACTGATTACTATCAGAGTCGACTGCTAATGTTGATTTCGAGGTAAACAAGGATGTTTAGCCCATGTTTCAGCTATGTTAGGCTACCCTAACTGCTCCTAACCCTAGGATATGCTTTGGAAAGCATTGGAAATGGTGAAAATCCATTGGATATGGATTAGGAAAGTTGTTTAGGGTGTGTATCAATTTTAAGGTGTGTGAAAGTTCAAGATTGAACTTTTACTCTTAATCTTGATGGTTTAGTGTTCCTATAGGCTTAGGGACTCTCCAAGGACATTGTTGGTGTAATGGTCAAGGAGGAGTAAACCTTTAAGGGGAGGTATCCATCATGGGATGATCGATGTGTTCTTCCTCATGAGGGGGAGAAATGGAAATGTGAGATGCCCAATTTGGAAATTGGGAGAGTTTATAGGAAGCCTCTCTTAAGTGATATGAGACTTATCACTTGGAAGAGTGAAGATATCCTAGATGTTTTTAGACCAAGGGGGAGATTATAAAATCTCATTGGGATATGAGACATTGGCCTCCTTGGGGAGAATCTTTTTTATGTATGTCAAAAAAGGGGAGAAGTTATGGGATAATTTGGGATTATTAATTTGGGAGAATTGGTAAAGAGATTTGAGTTAGGTGGTCTAACTCAAAGTTTTGTTTGTGGTTTTTGTCAAACATCAAAAAGGGAAGATTGTTAGTGCAATCGACTCAGGTCATGATTAACCAGACTCGAGTTGGACTCGAGTAATATTTTGATGTTTGACAATAGTTTGAGGAGATTGTTGGTGCAATCGACTCGGGTCATGATTGATCGGACTCAAGTTTGACTCGAGAGGTATTTTGATGTTTGACGATAGTTTGACTATTGTTTGACTATATGGTTGACATGGGGTTAACCATATGATGGAGAAGTCCAAGTCTTGTATACTTGACATGGAAAGTCCAAGTTTTGTGTACTTGGCATGGAAAGTCCAAGCATGAGTCTTGGCAAGGTAAAGCCCAAGCTTGAGTCTTGGCAAATGGAGAGTCCAACATGGGTTGGCAAGGGAAGTCCAAGGGGTGATATTGACGACGTAAAGTCCAAGGGTGGAGTCTTGGCAGCATAAGTCCAATAGTTGGCGGTGTAAAGTCCAAGCGGGGGTCTTAACAGCGTAAGCCCAATGTGCCTTGGCGGTGTAAACCACATTAGCATGATAATAGCTGATGGAAGTACCTGAAGGCTAGCGTATGGATGAATAAGTCATGAATAACTTGGAGGGATTGTTAGTAATATATGAGAGGTGTCCTAAGGCAATCGCTTTATATTTGAACCATTTATATGATAAATGAAGATTCACTATTTGAGTATACATATTTTCATGTATTTGATTATATCTTAAACTCATTTACTGAATGTCTACGATATGATTCACAGCATGAGAGAATTTGTGATTGGATCACAATTAGTGAGTATCTCTACATGTATAATTGTGATGTATTGGAATTAACCCTAGTCGATGAATTGATGGATATGGACACCATCAATTCTGTCGAGACTAGCACGAGGTATACTCCTTGGTGTATCCAAGAAGCCGATTCTCATTGGTTGGAGACATTGTGATGTCCAGAGTTAATCGTGGATGCTAGTTATGGTAACTAGTTCATTGGAGTTACCAGTTGTAAGACTTCATATGGTTCTCTGCATATATGGATATTTCAATGAAGTTCTTACTGCGACTTAAGTGCGATGTTCCTTTGACTTGCGGTATTCAAGTTATCTTAGTCATGAAGACTTATGCTTTGACATCTTAAGCAAGCATCTCCAAGGAGATGTGAACCCGGGATGATTGGGTATAAGTCGAAGTGACCGAAGGTGTTTGAATAGCCTATAAAGGATTTACCACTCCTTGCGAGGAGATGTATACTCATGGCCTCTCGTCGGATTGTTACTAAAGTCTTTGGCCAAAGCATTACTGAAGGGTTTTGCCCGGAACCGAAGCTCTGATACCACTTGAAGGTAGGAAACTTCGCTTCCCACTTCAACTCGGTCGCTTGTTCATGGCGATCCCATCGATGTCCCCGGATTAAAAAAAAATTAATCCTAGACAAAAAGGGAACACCCAAGTAACCGTTTCATCATCGTGCTATTCGATTAGAGTGGTTACTTGAACAAACTTGTTGTTCAAGCGACCAACCTCTATTCTACGAATAGCCGCGGAATAGATGATGTACGGATCACCGACTTTTGTGTTTATGTTCGGGGTCCAAGTATATTTAGCCACAAAACAGAATATATCATGCATATATAATTGAAAAACAATTACAAACATATTACATATGAAGATAGATAAGTGTTATACCTCTCGATCTTCTATCGTATGTCCTTCCTCATTTTGGACGTCGTGTGGGCGACAATCTACCAAAAGTCGAAGCTTCTAGATCACCAATCTTCCTTCCTTACTCGTTCCGAGCAAGAGGAAGAATAGAAACAAGACTCTTCTCCTTCCTTTAGCCAACCAACAAACAACAAGCAAGTTGCTTGCCGTCGGCCAACAAGGAGAAGGAGAGAAAGATGAATGCTAGCCAAAAACTCCAAGGGAGGACCCTAAGCCTTGGTTCCACCGGCCAAGGAGAAGAGGAGAGCTAGGTTTGGACGTCGGCCAAGGAAGGAGAGGAGTTGTATGGATGCCGACCACCAAAGAAGAAGAAGAAGATAAGGAAAATATTTCCTTATTTGGTGCCGCCAACTCCAAACCCTAACTCCAAGCTTCTTGCCCGCCAACTCCAAAGCTCCCTTGCCTCTAATTGCTCTCCATGCCAACTCTAAATCCTCCTTTTATAGAGTTAGGGATAAGCCATGTTTTAATCTCCACTATTGGTTCTAGGGATTTAATCTCAACCGTCGGATCTAGAGATTTAATCCCAATCGTCGGATCTAGAGATTTAATCTCTACCTTTGGATCTAGAGTTTTGTTTTCATCCATTGGATCTAAGCTTCATGAGGTATTAATAGGCTACAATAGGGACCATGAGGAGGAGTTGGATCTTGGCCACCCAATGGATCAAGCCCACATAAAGTCCGATCCATTAATGATAATCCAATCCACTAAAGGATTATCATTGATCTACCTCACCAACCCCCATAAGTTAATATGGGCTCCATATATTATATGTACATTTTCTCCCCATGTTTAAGATCTCGAATGTTCGACGATTAATTAATTTACTGACCATTAATTAATCAACATCTAACTCCATGAGTAGTACCACTCAACCTTTTCATCATGCCGGACCAAGTGCACCTGCAGGGTTTACGTGATGAACCTTATGAGCTCCTCAAGGGGACATCATCCTCCTAATATATAGGACATGGTTTCCTCCTATAATCAATGGCACACCATATAAATAATATCATTTCCTAACTTACTGAGCCTATCGATTTAATCTATAAATCTCGCCCATTGGTAAATCAAAGAAATGAATACTAAGTATATGTGCCCGTTATTATATCGGGATTAAGAGTATTTACAATATAATATCTGAGGTCCGATTCGATTATGTAGTCAGCAATGAATCAAATCATCTCTAAGTCGGTCCTACTCAATACACACAAAGTGTACTAGTGTGATTCTATGGTCAAGACAAACCAACACCAAATCACACTACAACCATACCAATGGTTTGTCCAAAGTCATCTCGGTTGTGAGCCTATACTTATACTTTACAAGGAGCCGATAACATGATCTCCCGTGTGACACCACACACCATGTTATCTACAATGTAATGTATTAAACAATATGCATAACTATAAAAATATGCAAACAATGATCATGTGATTCTTATTTCAAAATAAAGATGTTCATACAAAAGATAGACTTTTCAGTATACATCCCAACAATCTCCCACTTATACTAAAAGACTATGCTGTCCTCAAACTGCCATACATTTGATCCCCATTCCCTCCACATGTCTATCAAAAGCTCTCGCCGGAAGGGCCTTAGTGAAAGGATCTGCCAGGTTATCCTCTGATGCAATCTTGGCCACAGTAACTTCTCCTCTCTTTATGATTTCTCGTATCAGGTGGTACTTGCGCTCTATGTGTTTACTTGTCTTATGGGCTCGTGGTTCCTTCGAGTTTGCAACTGCACTACTATTATCACAATAAATTGTGATAGTTCTGGGCAAACCAGGAATCACATCTAAGTCCATTAGGAAGTTCCTGAGCCACACAGCTTCTTTGGCCGCCTCAGAGACTGCCACATACTCAGCTTCCATGGTGGAGTCCGCCACGCATTTCTGCTTGACACTCCTCCATACAATGGCTCCACCTCCCAAAGTAAACACAAAACCTAAGGTAGACTTACTGTTATCCCTATCTGATTGGAAGTCGAAATCTGTGTAACTCACAGGGAGTAATTGGTCTGCCTAGTAAACTAGCATATAATCCCTAGTCCTTCTCAGATACTTCAATATATGCTTTATCATAGTCCAATGTATCTGCCCTGGATTACTCTGATATCTGTTGACTATGCCCAAGACAAAGCAGATATCTGGTCTCGTACATAACATCGCATACATGAGGCTTCCTACCGCCGAAACATAAGAAACTGCCTTCATCTCCTCTATCTCCTCAGATGTTCTAGGACACATCTCCTTAGATAAAGGAACTCCATGCCTGAAAGGTAGAAAACCTTTCTTGGAGTTTTGCATGTTAAAACGATCCATAATTGTGTCTTTGTATGAAGCTTGGGATAAGCACAACATCCTTTTCCTGCGATCCCTTATAACCTTGATCCCAAGGATGTGTCCCACTTCTCCCAAGTCCTTCATATCAAACTGTTTGGACAACCATACCCTTATGTCCGATAACACCTTGACATTGTTGCCAATTAACAAAATGTCATCTACGTATAGTACAAGAAATACCACTACTTTTCCGTCACATCTCTTGTATACACAAGACTCATTCGGACTTTGAATAAATCCATAAGACTGGATTACCTCATCAAATCGGATGTTGTAAGACCTCGAAGCTTGCTTCAATCTATAAATGGACCGATTAAGCTTACACACAAGATGCTCTTTGCCCTTTGCAATGAAACCTTCTGGTTGCTTCATATAGATGTTTTCCTCAAGACTTCCATTAAGGAAAGCTGTCTTGACATCCATCTGTCATACCTCATAATCCATATGAGCAGCAATGCATAAGAGAATCCGGATAGACTTAAGCATGGCTACCGACGAAAAGGTCTCCTCATAATCAATACCCTCTTTCTGAGTATACCCCTTCGCAACAAGCCTCGCTTTGAAGGTCTCAACCTTCCCGTCTATTCCTCTCTTTCTTTTGTAGATCCACTTGCATCCAATGGTTTTCACACCATCAGGTGGTTCTACTAGCTCCCAGACCTAATTCAAATCCATAGATTCAATCTCAGTATTCATTGTATTTTGCCAAGATACTACATCTTTATCTTGGATTGCCTCGTCATATGTCCAGGGATCAGGTTCATGTTCACCAGGGACCAAATCAGAAGATTCTCCCAAGAACATGAATCTATCAGGTTGTCTCACAACCCTCCAACTACGACGAGGTATCACTTGTGTATCCTCTATGACACGCGGTGCACTGACTTGTGGTATATCCTCTTGTACTGGTGGTACTGAAGAAGTGACTTCCCCTTTCAATTTCTCCAGAACAATCTTACTCATGGGCTTATGGTTCATGACATAGTCTTCTTCTAGAAATCTGGCGTTCGTGCTGACGATCACCCTCTGATCTCTAGGACTATAAAACAAACCACCTTTTGTTCCTCTAGGATAGCCAACGAACATGCACACTTCTGTACGGGGTTCCAACTTACCAGCATCTGCCTTCAGCACATGTGCTGGACTCTCCCATATCCGAATATGTCTTAGACTAGGCTTTCGCCCAGTCTACAATTCTATGGGAGTAGAAGGCACTGATTTAGATGGAACCAGGTTCAAAATGTACACTGCCATATCTAGAGCATATCTCCAGAACGAATCTGGCAACTCAGAATAACTCATCATCGATCTAACCATCTCCATAAGAGTCCTATTCCTTCGCTCTGCTACACCATTCTGCTGGGGTATGCCAGGTGTAGACAATTGGGATTGAATCCCAGCCTCTGATAAGTAATTCCTAAACTCTCCCAAGAGGTACTCACCACCACGATCAGATCGTAGTGTCTTGATACTTTTACCTTGACGTTTCTCCACATCAGCCTTGAATTCTTTGAACTTGTCAAAGTATTCAGACTTGCGGTACATCAAGTAAATGTATCCATATCTCGAATAATCGTCTATAAAAGAGACGAAATACTCAAAACCACCTCTAGCCTAGATAGACATAGGACCACACAAATCAGAATGAACCAATTCTAACACATCTTTGGCTCTATACTCCTTGGCCTTAAATGGCCTCTTGGTCATTTTACCCTCCAAGCAAGATTCGCAGGTTGGGAAATCTTCCACCAATAATGAACTCAGAGGTCCATCAGCTATCAACCTTTGAATTTTGCTTAGGTTAATATGACCAAGCCTAAGATGCCAAAGATATGTTTGGTTCATCTTCGAAGGTTCTTTTCTCTTATTGGAATTAGAAGATGAGTTATTAACTTCTATTTGCATCGTGGGAGCTTTTGGTTCTAGTGTATATAAATTTTCTATCAATGCACTGGAACAGATAATCTCCCTATTCCTTTTTATAACAACTCTGTCATTAAAAGAAATAGAATATCCATCCATAAACAATTTAGAAACTGAAATTAAATTCTTTCTAAATAAAGGTACATAAAGGCAATTCTTAAGAACCAAAACTTTATTTTTCTCAAAAGATAAATAAACATCTCCCACTGCAATAGACGCCACCTTCATGGCATTGCCCAAGTATACGATAATCTCCCCCTCAGCCAGTCGTCTGGTTTCCTGGAACCCCTGCAAAGTATTGCAGACATGATCAGTGGCTCCCATATCTACACACCAGGTGCCGGTAGATAACACCACTAAACATGTTTTAATGACTAGACCAAAAGATATACATTTGTTCTGCTTGCGGTTGGGGCAGTCCTTCTTCCAGTGTCCAGCCTGCTTACAAGTGAAGCACTTGCCTTTCGGCTTCTTCACTCCTCCCTGAGTTCCTCCCACCGCCTTTGCCCCAGTTTGTTTCTTCTTCTTCTTGCCTTTCGGCTTAGAAGTAGAAACCTTTTGGGTCACCATGGCATGCACCTGAGCACTCTGACGAAATAGCCCCTCTGCCGCCTGGAGTTCTGTCAGAAGCTCTGCCAATGAATACAACCTATTGTTCATGTTGTAGTTCAGGCGAAACTGCTCAAAACTCCTAGGTAGAGACTGGAGAATGATATCGACCTGGGTTTCCCCATCGATCTCAGCTCCGAGGACTTCCAACTCATTCAAATGAGCTATCATCTTGAAAATATGATCCCTCACGGGTGTTCCCTCGATCATGGTGGTCGTCATCAAGTTCCTCATGGCTTCCTGCCTTATAGCCTGATTCTGGTGTCCAAAAATCTCTTTGAGATTGAGCATCATGTCATAAGCATTGGGCATGGCTTGATGCTGATGTTGCAATACATTTGACATAGATGCCAAAATGTAACACCACGCCATCTCATCGGCTTTGATCCACTTCTTATAACTCTCCTTCTCCTTTTCCTCAGAATCATCCGCAGGCTTAGGAGGGCACTCTTCGAGGAGTATATATTTATATTCCTCAGCAGTCAAGACAATGTCAAGATTCCTCTTCCAATCAACATAGTTGGGTCCAGTAAGTTTATTCTCTTTCAGTATCACAGCAAGCGGGTTGAAATTCATTTTGAAAGAAAACCTAAGAATCACATAGATCAAAACATTAGATTTCAAAAAATTATTGATTTCTCAAACAATAATATTTTAAAATCAACCAACACCTCAAAACATCGAGAATTTTGTATGCCACGATAGTGTGGATGTATATGAATTCTACATTTGTAAGAGGAGGTTTTACCAATTAATTTTACTATCTTGTCAACCTAACTTTTTGACAAGTAAAATTAATAGTTGGTTCCTCTTTGACCCTACAAATAAAAGCAGTGACTCCGATGGGGAGGATACTTATATTTATATCTAAGTGTTCACCATTACTCGGTACCAAGGTAATTATCTCGGGTTATGTGCCTTCCGATGAGGAAGTACACATGCTCCTTAACAATTTCCTATAACCATATTCGACCTTGTGATCCACAAACAAACTCATCCGATGGGGAGGAAGGCACTTAGAGCCGACGCGCAAGTTTGTTTGCATCACTTGTCAAATCGTAATAGAGGCCGTGGGAATTTATAAAAATTTCCCTCTCCCACTTAGTAATTTGAAATTGAGGAATTTTCTAGCCTACGACATGCATATCAAATAATAAGCAATAAATATGAAAAATAATTATTTTCCAACTATTATGGCTTTTGTCTTCAATATGTCTCCCATCGTATCGCCATCTCGTCCGCTCCTCCTACGTCATGTACGAGCCATCCGGAGATCCGAGCCGAGACTAAAATCTATTTTAATTTACATCCATCAATCTTATACTCCACGAGGGAGTGTACATGAAATCTAGATCGAAAGTAAACTAAAATAAAAAGAGTGGCTAAACAATGTCGTACCTAATTTACAAAAAATCAAATACTAGCCTCGTCAACCCCGAGGATTCAATAAAATATACATTAACACACATACAATCACATACACACATATGGCCATAATAGTTGGATCCTATGCCTACAACCAAAGAGATAACCTACGCATATACTACTATTATCCGGCACATATAATATATGAAAAGTGCATAAAAGTAATCGAATCCTAAACACACAAAACCGGAAACCGTGGCTCTGATACCACTTGAAGGGTTTTGCCCGGAACCGAAGCTCTGATACCACTTTAAGGTAGGAAACTTCGCTTCCCACTTCAACTCGGTCGCTTGTTCATGGCGAACACCCAAGCAACTGTTTCATCGTCATGCTATTCGATTAGAGTGGTTACTTGAACAAACTTGTTGTTTTAGTGACCAACCTCTATTCTACGAATAGCCGTGGAATAGACGATGTACGGATCGCCGGCTTTTGTGTTTATGTTTGGGGTCCAAGTATATTTAGCCACAAAATAGAATATATCATGCATATATAATTGAAAAACAATTACAAACATGTTACATATGAAGATAGATAAGTGTTATACCTCTCGATCTTTTATCGTATGTCCTTCCTCCTTTTGGACGTCGTGTGGGCGACGATCTACCAAAAGTCGAAGCTTCTAGATCACCAATCTTCCTTCCTTACTCATTCCGAGCAAGAGGAAGAATAGAAACAATACCCTTCTCCTTTCTTTAGGCAACCAACAAACAACAAGCAAGTTGCTTGCCGCCGACCAACAAGGAGAAGGAGAGAAAGATGAATGCCAGAAAAAAGCTCCAAGGGAGGACCCTAAGCCTTGGTTCCACCGGGCAAGGAGAAGAGGAGAGCTAGGTTTGGACGCTGGCCAAGGAAGGAGAGGAGCTGTATGGACGCCGACCACCAAAGAAGAAGAAGAAGATAAGGAAAATGTTTCCTTATTTGGTGCCACCAACTCCAAACCCTAACTCCAAGCTTCTTGCCGCCAACTCCAAAGCTCCCTTGCCTCTAATTTCTCTCCACGCCAACCCTAAAGCCTCCTTTTATAGAGTTAGGGATAAGCCTTGTTTTAATCTCCACTATTGGTTCTAGGGATTTAATCTCAACCGTTGGATCTAGAGATTTAATCTCAACCGTCGGATTTAGAGATTTAATCTCTACCTTTGGATCTAGAGTTTTGTTTTCATCCATTGGATCTAAGCTTTATAAGGTATTAATAGGCTACAATAGGGACCATGAGGAGGAGTTGGATCTTGGCCACCCAATGGATCAAGCCCACATAAAGTCTGATCCATTAATGATAATCTAATCAACTAAAGGATTATCATTGATCTACCTCACCAACCCCCATAAGTTAATATGCACTCCATATATTATATGTACATTTTCTCTCCGTGTTTAAGATCTCAAATGCCCGTCGATTAATTAATTTACTGACTGATACTACTGGTACTTTTTCTACCTAATTCCCAATAAAAGAGTTAGCAGGTGACCCGTGACCCGTCCCCAAAACACCTGGTTCAGCCAAAGGGGAAAAGGAGAAACAGCGTAGAGTTATCGGCGGTAGAGAGTTATCGTGGCCATTGGTACGGGCGAGAGTTAGACGAAGCCATTGACACGGGCGAGAGTTATCGAAAGTAATCGACATGGGCGCAAGTACCAGAGGTCATCGGCACGGGCGAATGCTAGAAGCAAGGGACGCAGGTGGAAAAGAGGTGGAAGGCACTTCGCTAACAGAGGACTAGGAACTGGTTCAACTAGGCAATTCCAAAAGCCAATGGGATAGAGGAAGGGTCGACTCAACCTAATCGACGCGAAAGAAGTTTGGTACGGGAAAAAAGAGAATTGGTTCGGTTTAAGGAGAAACCCTAAGGCTAGGTCACCTATGGTATAGGGGCCTAAGTTAACTTCACCCAAAGCAGAGGGGTGAGGGAGACAGTTTAACCTCGTTGCCTGAAAAGTAAAGGGAAAGGTGCTATGCAACGGCTTGGGGGGCCCCACGCAATATTCGGGGGAGTCCTCGTTCCTCATATTTGTAACAGAATTATTCTCCAGGAGGAGGAGGTGGCCACGTGTACGATGGAGATAATCCACGATGTTACGTTGAAGGAGGAGGGAAGATAAAAGGGAGAGAGGAAGGAAGGAGGAGGAGGAGAGATCGATCCGCAATCATTCGCATCCAGCAAGAGAGAAGAGGAGACGAGAGAAAAGGAAGAACGATCTCGCCGGAGAAGGAGGACGGAGATCTGCTGTTTGTTAAGTCTCTTGTATTTTCCTCATCTTGTAACATCATTGTAAGAGGTCCTTTCTCCTCCACCTTCTAAACTTGCTTTCAGAAAGGAGGATCTTCATAGTGAAAGTGCTTAGGCACCGATCCGTGAGAAACCTCACCCCGTGGAGTAGGAATCCTTATTCAACCACGTTACATCTCGTGGTCCGAATCTCGATTGCCGGTGTCGAGTTTTCGATTTCGCCTACTTCATTTTCTTATTCTTTCGATCCGGGGAGAATATTCCGAGACCTCCCTCATCACTTCATCGCCTTGAAAACGGAGCGAACGGATTTTTCCCCCGCACCCGCATCAGTTGGCGCCGTCTGTGGGAACATTTGAGCTGGACGTTGAGATGCAACCCGAAGAAATGCAACAACCTGATATCTCTGCGGCGGAGGAGCGCCCCATCACCCTTCTACCATCGCAACTAAAGGCCTTAATGGATGATGCTATCACAGAAGCCCTCGCTAGAGAAAGGAGAAGGACCGGATATCAGATCCGCACCGGGAACCTTCTTCCAGAGATCCTCCCGAAATGCCTCCTCCCTCTCGTATACGCCCATGGTGATGTGTTGCTTGGAGGCGGACTCGGGGGAAGAACACCCCAGAATACTATGCCCTTAACCCAAACGCGCCGGGAAGAACAGGGTGAAAGTCAATCCACCAGACCTCCGGAATTCTACGAGCCTAGCCCCTTCACGATGGACATTCTTTCGAGCTCCTCCATCCTACTCAAATCCTCAGTCCTGTAAGTACGATGGTTCGACGGATCCGGAAGAGTACATATCACAATTCGATGGAGCGGCCGCTTCTTATCGCTATATCGACGCTCTCGAGTCGAGTCTTCGGACCACCCCGATTGGTTCCGCAAAAGTGGTTCACTACTTTTCCCGGGATCTATCACTGCTTCGACTTCCAGAGAATGTTCCAAGAATTTGTCACCGTGAAGGCGATAAGCAAGACGCCTCTATGTTAATGCATATCACCCAGGGGACCTTCGTAATCCCTTGGGGGTATATCCATCGATTCACCTCGGCTAGGAATCCCGGCCCTGATCCAATCCTTCTGAGGTGCCATTTAGCACGGGCTGAAGGAGGGCCCCTTCCTTAGTTCCTTGCTGAGACATCCTACGGATAGCTATGAAGAGCTACTGAGCCGTGCAGAGCAGTTTATCCGCGAAGAAGAAGGATTAAAGGTGATGAGAGCCGAGCAACCGCCGCAATACCCTAATCAAAGGGCTCGGCCCATTGTTTCCTCAAGCTCCTCGGCGGAGTATACAAGACCTTTTTCGCACGAGGAGGCCCGAGGCCTCGACCAATGCTACAGGAGTTTGCCCCGCCCCGCCATTGCAAATCATGGTCCCAAGTGCTTCCTCCCGTGAGGACTTGGAAAGAACGTGAAATGGAGTTCTACGATTCAATGTGGTCTCGCATAACGACCCTTGGGACATAGAGGGATCCCGCGTAACCCCCCTGCTCCGTTCTTTTGCCAATATCATATAGAGTAGGGTCACAGTAGCAGTCGATGTTTCAAGCTACAAGAAGAACTAGATCGCCTCCATGTGGCATATCCGCAATTGAGGTATCAAGCGAGGGACGCAAGACGACGAGGCCCCGAACCAATGTCGCCATCCGGCCGTATAATCAACAACCTCGGTCACTTTCCCAAACGCCATCCCGAGAGGTGGTCTCTCAAGAAGGTCCATCGTGAGGGCCCTTCCTCCACTTCAGATGACCTTCCTGGGAGTTATCCATGTGATAGCCGGAGACTCTAGCAGGCACGCGGAAGTCATACGCCCGTCTTATGAAGAGTTTGGCCATCGTCATCGACCAGACTGTACAAGCGGCGCCACCCGTTTCGTTCGGGCCAGAAGATCTGCAGGGTGTTCTGCTGCCTCATATAGACGCCTTGGTTATCCGTATATCCTCGGCTAACTATGAAGTGGCCCGTGCTAGTTGATTCGGGAGCTCACAACATCCTCTTAGAGGCCTTCAGTGATGCAACTGGAAATGCCCAGCTAGAAGATGTGTCCACTCCCCTTTTTGATTCGCAGGGCACATGGTCCACCCGACGGGGCAGATTTCATTGCCTTTAACTCTGGGTGAAAAGCCCCGCCAAAAAACTAGTATAATCCCTTTCCTTATCGTGGATGCTCCATCCACATATAACGCTATTCTTGGGCGCCTTTCTCACCCTTTTCAGGCGTGGCTTCCCATACCACCGTGGTCAAATTTCGGTGGGACAATTGGTGGGAGAAGTTCGTGGAGAATGTAAGGCCTCCGAGCCGCTATGTGCAAATGGTTTGGGACGATCAAAAGAAGGCCAGAACTGAATACCTAAAAGTCAAAGCTATCATCGCTGCCGACGTCTGCGTCCTGGAGGAATTTCCCCCCAAGGCTGATAAGATCGAGGAGGGAGAACTGGTGGAGATCGCTCCGGGAAAGGCCACACGGATAGCACAACAGTTGGATATCAAAGGAGAGCTGGTGGCCTGCTTAAAGGAGAATGAGGACATCTTTGCAAGAGATGTGCATGATCTCACGGGTATCCATCCTCAAGTAGCGGAACACCACCTCAACATCATTAGAGGAGCCCGACCCGCCCAAATGTAAGAGGCGACATTTTGGACCCGAGAAAGACAAGATCATAGCCGGGAGGTGGATAAGCTACTAAAAGCGGCCATGTAAAGGAAATCCAGCTTTCGAATGAGTTTCTAATGTAGTCTTGGTCCCCAAGCCTTCGGGCAATGGAGGATGTGTATCGATTCCGTGATTTGAATAAAGCATGCCCTAAAGATCGCTACCCTTGCCTCGTATTGATCAATTGGTGGATTCTCATCAGTAGGATATGAAGTGGTTTCTAATGGATGCCTATCGTGATATCATCAAATACCTTTGGCCAAGAGGATCGAAAGAGGGTTAGCTTTGTGATCGCAGGGGATTATATGCCTATGTGGTCATGCGTTTGGATTGAAGAACTACGTATCATCGCTTTATGGATAAAATTTTTGCGCATGTAAAGGGAAGAATGTGGAGGTCTACGTGGATGACATCTGGTCAAGTCGAAGGTCACTCGGATTTAGTCAAGGACTTGGATGAAACCTTCGCTACGTTAAGGCGATTTAATATGAAGCTAAACCCTAACAAATGCTTGTTCGGGTAAAAAGTGGCAAGTTCTTGGGGTACATTGTGGATCGAGAAGGGGTTGCAAGCCAACCCCGAGAAGGTGAAGGCCTTATGCAACATGAAATCACCTACTAATCTGCAAGAGACCCGAAGTGGGCGGATTGTTTCTTTATCCCGATTTATAGCGGATCGGTGGACAAGGGCTACCTTTCTTCAAGATCTTGCGCAAAGCTACTAAATTTCAGTGGGACGATCAATGTGAACAAGCTTTCCAGGAGTTGAAGAGATATCTGGCCGGACTCCCGCTACTGGCTAAACCAATACATGGAGAACCATTATGGATGTATCCGCCATCTCGTATGAGCCGTTAGTTGGTATTATCAAACAAGAAGGTTCTCACCAAAGAACCTATTTACTATACCAGCCGTATTCTGAAGGGGGTAGAATTCCGTTATACGGAGTTAGAGAAGCTGGCATATATCTTAGTGCTAACCGCCCGCAAACTGAGGCCATACTTTTTGGCTCATCCTATCACCGTTTTAACACACAGCGAATTGGGCAAGGTCGTCACTAAGCCAAATTTCTCAGGAAGGTTAGCCAAATGGGTGGTAGAGCTAAGCGAGTATGATATACACTACCAACCTCGTGACGGTCATCAAGGCCTGCACTCACGATTTCCGCCGAGGTACCTTGTGGTTCGGAAGAAGGTTCAGCTATGAAGGAGAGGGAATCAAAGGCATGGAATATATTCGTAGATGGCTCTTCAGGATCTACAGGCAGTGGTGTTGGTGTTCTATTAATTACCCCGGAGGGTGAAGAAACTCGATTAGCCAGTTCGCCTGGAATATCGGGCATCTAATAATGAAGCGGAATATGAAGCTATCCTAGCGGGATTGCAGGCTGCTAAAGCGGTAGGGGCTTCTTCCATTGTGATCCACTCGGATTCCCAGTTGGTAATATCCCAACTTCAAGGTTCTTTTGCGGTTCGGGAGGAAAGGCTGCACAAGTACTTGAAAGCTTTTGAGAAAGAAAAAGCTCAATTTCATCAGGTCCTCTTGAAGAAAATCCTGCGGGAGCACAATGAGAAGGCAGATGAATTGGCTCGGATGGCTAGCATTGTGGGAGGAATAAAATCATCGGAGACGATCCAGGCGAGAATTCACACTTCCTTAGCAATATGCAACATAGAGGAGACGACCAATCAAGTCTAATTCTTGATTGGAGAACCGATATCATAGCTTATTTACGGCACGGAAGATTCTGAAGGGAAAATTGCTGATCTACTTTAATACACCAAGCCAAACGGTTCATCCTCTTAAATGAAGACTGTGATAAGACCTCTTTCGGGCGACCCTTGTTAAAATGCCTAGGAAATGAGGATGCAATGGGTACTCCGGGAGATCCATGAAGGATGCTGCAGCAATCATTTAGGAGGGAGAGCTTTAGCAAGAAAGACCTTGTTGGCCGGATACTTTTGGCCTACTCTTCAACGAGATGTGACTCGTATAGTGCAAAGTTGCATCGCTTGTCGTAAACATAGCAACTGCTCGAGCGACACCGAAAGTTAATGAAAGCTGTAGTCTCTTCCTGTCCTTTTGACCAATGGGGAATGGATATAGTGGGTCCGATGCCAACGACACCTTTACAGAAGAGGTTTTTATTGGTCGCTGTGGATTATTTTTCCAAATGGGTGGAGGCCGAGCCCTTAGCCAAAATTACTGAGAATGCCGTAATACAGTTCTTATGGAGAAATATCATTTGTTTCGGATGGTATCCCTGAAAATAGTCATGATAATGGGCGACAATTCCAAGGAAAAAGATTCAAGAATGGTGCCAAAGTCTCAACATTCAGCAAGCTTTCACTTCGGTAGCTCACCCTCAAGCGAATGGACAAGTGGAGGTAACTAACAGGATCCTCATTCAAGGATTAAAGACCAAGTTGGGTGCTCAGAGGGGAAACTGGGTGGAAGAGCTACCAGGCGTCCTGTGGGCCTATCGAACCACACCTAAGACAGCGACAGGAGAGACTCCCTTTAGTTTGGTATATGGGGCGGAGGCCGTTATTCCTCGGTTTTGTTGGATAGCGCGGGTAAAAGCATACGAGCGATCGTAACCAACTTATCCAAGCACCGAATTAGATCTGTGGAGGAAAGGCGAGATGGCCCGAGGCGAGCGGAATTTTACAAGCAGAGAGTTCAATGAGCCTTTAATAAGAAAGTGGTGCTCTGAGATTTCAAGAAGGAGATTGGGTTTTATGTAAGGTCAATCCTACTGAGATCCCGGGAAAATTGGCTCTAATGGGGAGGGACCCTACGAGATAACGCGCTGCATAGCAGGGTCAGCATATTATCTGAAAGATGACCAAGGCAAAGAGCTTCCACAACCTTGGAATGCCCTTCACTTGAAGCTCTTTCACACTGTATGAGAAATATGAAATAGAAAAGGAGAAATTATGAAACTCAGAGGGGGTGTTTATTGAATTGATTATATCAATTAAATGCCAAGTGCTCTCTAAATCTCATTAAGGGGTTATTTACAAGGGCAATACACGGTATTACCAATGAGTATTGAAGGAGAAACAGAAAAATGTAAAGGAAATTCCTGCTTCAAAATGAGATATTGTAGACATGCCTAAATCGCTCAGAGGATAACGCTTTGAACCCAGCCTCCCAATTTAAAGAAAATGAAGGATAAGTTGGAGGAGATAACACAACCGTGTCATTGAATCCGGCCCGATAGGTGGCGCGATTAAAATAATGAGTCGCCTCGGCGGTTCGGACGGCCAGTGGCTTCGCTCGATGCCGCCGCGACACTTTCTTGTTGTTCGAAGATTTCGATGACGCCCACATAGCGCCGTGACACCTCCATAATTGCGCTACCAGTGGAAACGTCATCAGCTCGAGAACTTTGGTCCTGCTGCACAAGGTGTGTCATCTCCACCATATTTTGGCGCATGGAAGCTGAAATCCTCTCCACTGCTTCGGAATACAATCTGGTTCGGGCAAGTTCAGAGCTCATCCTCTGGAGGGAAGTCTCTTCTGCAGAGCGCATGAGCATGCGCCCGGGAATTTATAAGGGAGGAGTTTTCTTGTACCTCCTTGCATAAGCGGGTGTGAAGGTCCCCTATCTTATCTTGTGCTCGCTGATATTGAACTTGAAGACGAGCGAGGGCGTCGGAATCTTGTTGCTTCCCCTTGAGAAGCTTTGCTACCTGCCCTTGAAGATGTATTAACTCTTGAGCCGAGGAAGATTCTGTGTTAAGAGAGGCCGACTAGATTTCTTGCTGGGGGACGAGTGGATCTGCCCCTGGATGGGATTGCGCCTTCAATGCTGCAATAGTGTCAGCATCCCTCTGTATTTGTTGGTGGGCCTCGGCTAATTGCTCCTGGCACCGGGATAATTGGTGGGACAGGAGTCGTTCCCGATTCTGAGCATTCGCTAAATCTTCCGTTGTGTGCTGCGTTCCCATTCTTGGCTTGAGCGATCAGGTGAAGGGAACGATCCAATTCTCGGTGGTTGGTTAGGGCCTACATGCCGGTTGAAGAGAAGAGAAATGGGTCAGTTAAACAAAGCTAAGGAAATTGATTAAGAAAACATACCAGGTCCAAAGCATGATGCAGGCCTTCCATACGAGGAGTCATCTCCTCTAAGTTCAGAATCTGAAGACTCCTAGGAGAAAGGGAAGAAGATGGGACGGATGATGCCGAAGGGGGAATCTCACTCGTAAAGGGAAGAATGGAGGCGATATTCGGTGGTGGAGAACGGAGAGAAGGAGGAGTCTTATTCAAAAGGTCCATGGAAGTGGTGGTCAAGGGTGGTATATTCGGAGATGCGGGGAGAATGGGCGTCACATTTGTCTGGGAGGTGAAGTCGGAAGGAAAAATCGAAGGAGGCTGATAAGAGGAGGGTCCTGGAGAAGATGAGATGATGAGCACTGGGTCGGGGAAGCCTTCAATGGGGATTTTAGAAGTAGAAGGCTCCTGATTAGGGTCTACAGGAAGAGGAGGACTCTTCAGGCGATAAACGAAGGGGGAGGTTGGCAGTGAAGGAATGTCAACCGCCATGGGTTCAGGAGAGGAATGATGGGCCGAGGAAGGAGAAGACAAGGGCGGTATAACCTCTATCATCGGCGAACATGAAAGCATCTCCTTCCTGATGCATCCCTTGTCAGGGGAAGAAGAAGGCGATTTCAACGCTATTGGCGAGAGGGAGGCAAAGGGGGAAAGTTAGAGCTTGTACAGGTAGGAGGAAGTGAAGAGGGACTGATGACCCCGACTTCCTTCGAGATGGGGGTAGCGAAAGTCACCGAAGGAGGAGAGGGAGAACGACGAGGTGATTCATGTATGATGGTGATCGAAGGAGGTGAAGAAGAAGAAGAAGCTAAGGGCTGACCGACACCCCGTTTACGATTCATGTAGCGGCCCGCTATTTCCTGGAAGAAGGTGGAATGCATCTCGGATATATGAAAATAACGAAAGACGAGGAACCAGTAATGAAAGATCTAAGAAACTAAATTTGGAGTCGGAGGAGCAAGCAGAATAAGAAGAGGAAGACCCTATAAAGGAGGAAGAATGGGCTATGCAGAGAATGGGAAGGCTGTGAGTAAAAGGGAAAGAAGGATTTATTTTTCCTAAATAGCCCATATATATAAAATGCTATCCAGAGAGCTGAAGTTATCCCGTGTGGTGGTGGAACTAAGAACCGAGACTCCTGCTACTATTTACTCTATATACAAAATGCTATCCTCGCAGAGCGGAAGTTATCCCGTGTGGTGGTGGAACGGAAGAACCGAGACTCTCGGTTACTATTTACTCTATATACAAAATGCTATCTCGCAGAGCGAAGTTATCCCCGGTGGTGGTGGAACGGAAGAACCGAGACTCCTGCTACTATTTACTCTATATACAAAATGCTATCTCGCAGAGCGAAGTTATCCGTGTGGTGGTGGAACGGAAGAACCGAGACTCCTCGCTACTATTTACTCTATATACAAATGCTATCCTCGCAGAGGAAGTTATCCCCGTGTGGTGGTGGAACGGAAGAACCGAGACTCCTCGGTTACTATTTACTCTATATACAAAATGCTATCCCCGCAGAGCGGAAGTTATCCCCGTGTGGTGGTGGAACGGAAGAACCGAGACTCCTCGGTTACTATTTACTCTATATACAAAATGCTATCCCCGCAGAGCGGAAGTTATCCCCGTGTGGTGGTGGAACGGAAGAACCGAGACTCCTCGGTTACTATTTACTCTATATACAAAATGCTATCCCCGCAGAGCGGAAGTTATCCCCGTGTGGTGGTGGAACGGAAGAACCGAGACTCCTCGGTTACTATTTACTCTATATACAAAATGCTATCCCCGCAGAGCGGAAGTTATCCTCGTGTGGTGGTGGAACGGAAGAACCGAGACTCCTACATTATTTACTCTATATACAAATGCTATCCTCCAGAGCGGAAGTTATCCCCGTGTGGTGGTGGAACGGAAGAACCGAGACTCCTGCTACTATTTACTCTATATACAAAATGCTATCCTCAAGCAGAGCGAAGTTATCCCTGTGGTGGTGGAATGGGAGAACCGGATTCCTACATTACTTACTCTATCTGCAAATTGCTATCCCCGCAGAGCGGAAGATATCCCCGTGTGGTGGTGAAACGGAAGAACCGGATTCCTACATTACTTACTTTATGTGCAAATTGCTATCTCAGCAGAGAAGATATCCTGTGGTGGTGGAACTAAGAACCAAGATTCCTCGCTATTATTTATTCTATGTCTCAGTTGCTTGTATTAATCAACTTTATATGGTTGTATTCTTGTGTCATAGCAGAGTCGGCTCGTCTAAGGGGTCTATATACCCAGCAGATTGAAAAGACGGGAGAGCCGAAATATGCCCCAAATTACATGTAAATACAAAAGGAGTAAAGAGTAGTACAACTCGTAAGGTCCTCAAGGAAGGAGATAAACTAGGGAAGTTTGATGACTGGGAGAACTACATACTCCCAGCCATCTACAAGGAGAAACAACAAAAGAAACCCTAATACATCTAGGGTATTACAATTCTTTGTTAGGCGGAACGGATGGAGTTTCCTTGCTGGGTTGGCAAGCAGAGTCCAAGATAAGACTGCTTCAAGAAGATTTGCTCGATGCTTCTTTTGGGACCCTATCGCTTGTTGACGCAGTGGAACGATTATGGGCGAAGTTTCTCCAGCCGTCAGAACACTTCACTTGTTCCTCCAAGATGGCTATGTATCATTTATCCTTTAGAAGGCGAAGCTGCTACCTGTTCGATATTCTCGCCTCATATGACAAGCAAAGGAAAAAGGAGAATGGTGGAAGCTATCAGGTAAAGGTCAGTGGGTTTTTATAGCGACGAAGGGGAAGAGTGCATTCATTGGTAGGAGACGTGAGAACCATAAATGCCGATACAGAAGAGGAAACGTGGGGGCAGTAGCAAGAAGGTTGACGGGACTACATTCGTAATTAAGAGGGTCTGAATCCCCGAGACATGATAGAGGAAGATATGTTCAGATCAGATTACTATCCTTTTGGAAGACAGAAACTTTACTTCTACGGGAAAAAGACAAAAACAGATATCATTTGCCTCCCTTATTTTTTATTAACATATTTGAAACGAGTACATTAACTTGATCTACAAAGATTTTCCATGATCACTCCTAACAGATGAAGCCGGAGATGTCTCTTTGGGGGGAGAAGGAGCTAATATAACTCTGAAGCGTTCGCCTTGGGGTGGAGGAAGAACTGGTGGACCTTCATCGAAAGGGGAAGGACGAGTCCTCGCCGGGGGAACTGGGACGAAAGCCAACGCGGGTGGAAGTGGAGGAAGTTCATCAATGGCACGGGGGTCTCCCACTGTGTACTCCCAAGTGAAGGGAGGATTCCATACCCTGTTGCGGAAGGAGGGGAAAGGAGCGCGGAAGGATCTCCCCGCTGGAGGGGTGGGAGTTGGACCGAAAGGCGGAAAAGGTAGGGATGGAAGATCGTGGCGGTTGATCGGTCTCCGACCGCATCATCCTCGAGAGACCCACCTCAGATTTCAAAAGATTCTGATTCCGAAGAAATTTCAATGGGATGCCCTGCTGAAGCCATGATGGTAAGATAACAGGACGAAGACGAGGGGGACGAAGGACTTATAATGGAAGGAGAATGGCGAAAAAGTTCTGGGGAAGGGGGAGAAGACGAAGAGGCTGGCATCTTTTCCGAAGCATGAGGAAGGATAGGGAAAATCAATGGGCAAAAGGCTATTTAAAGTGATGTCCGAACCAAAATCGGGGCGGATGTGGATACTAGTAGGCAAAATCCCGTAAGAGAGCCCCGAACCAGCCAGGCGATGGCGTTATATGGTACGGGTAAAGAAATAACAAGGGAAAGCTCAAAATTGGTCCAGAAACCCCGACTCGCTAGAGAACACGCGAGGACCGTAATGGACAGACATATTGATAAGAGTCAGCTCTTAACAGTAAAGAAAAAGTTATTACCGAAAAAATGGTACGGGAGATTACAACTCAAATCGCTCAGGGGAACATTTAGCCAACGCCGATACAGGATCTAAGTGGCTGGTGTCCACGCCGGGAGGTGGATATCCTTGTTCGGCGTTTTGAGCTACAACCCCCTCGAAGCCTAATATAAAGAGATCTACCCCTTTCTTGACATAGCGCCTCTTGAGGTCGGCTTCCTGTTCCTTTAATTGGTCCCGATATTGAGCCACCTGAGTTTGACTTTCCGCCAATTTGATCGCCAAAGCATCTCTCTCGGTGGCTGCCTTTATAGCTCGCTGTCCTAAGGCTGAAAGGGCTTCAAGATACTCCTGTTGGAGGGTGGATTGCTGCTGGGCCACCGGTGATAAGGTTCGGGGAAGAGCCGTTATTGCAGAGGAAAGTTCCTGACACTTTTCGCAGATTCGAGTAATGGCCTGTGCTTGACGATTCCTGTGTTAAGGCGGTTGCATTCTTGTTGAAGCTGTGAGATAGTAGCCGCAGAGTCAACATCCTTGATCATGGCATCCATAAGATATTTTTTGTATTCCTTCAACTCCTGAGCCAATTCATCTACTTGTTGCGATCACTGGATTCGAGAAAAATCACGCTCCAAGTCCTCGCTTCTTTCACGCAGCTCCTCTTTCTCGCCCGCACTGTGGCTAGCTACATCATCGCTTCTCGCATTGGCCCTCATATCGGTTTCCTTCGCTCTTGCTCGCCGCGAACGAGTTTTTCTGCTGTGACACGGAGGCGAAGTGGCGGTGAGTTTCCATGGTAGATTGAAAGCGGCCACCGAAAGTGACCATCTTATCATCGAGCGGCGTCATAGGGAAAGAAATCATTACAAATTGGCATATAGTAATACTTCAGTAAAGAGAAAAGGGAGAAATAAGAGATACCTCGAAGTAGCTTGCCCACTTGCTCGCATGGGCCTTGTACGCTAATCGATTAAAGAATTTCACCTCCGAGGGGTGCCGAATTTGGCAGCAGGACCCTAACGTGACCCTCGGAGGAACAGAAGGAGGGGTCTTCCTTCTGAGGAGGTCAAGGCCCACGTCGAAGGGGGAGGGAGCACCCTTAGGTCCAAGGAACCGAGCTTGGAGTGGCTCCACATGAGAAGGTGGAGGTGAATTTTGCGCCGAGGGGGAGGAGGAAGAAAATGAGAAGGAGAATCCTCCGAGGAGATGGAGAATAGACAGGGAGGTAGTACCTTCTCTTCGTGGTTCATAAATGGTCAGGGGCTGAGACCCTAGTGGATCCGAAGTTGAGGGGAGATGAGCTGATGAGCTTGAGGCTCCTTTCTTAACGAGCCGCAGCTTTTTCCGAGGAGGTGACGGAGCTGCTATGGGTTTGCCTCTAGCAGCCTTCTTCTTCTTAGCACCTCGATCGACTCTTCCACTAGCCTTCGCATCGATTATCTACAAGATATACCGTAAGAAAGATGGATGATCTAAAAGGAAGTCACATTACAGATAAATGTCACCCTACCTATAAGAACAAGTCGCCGAGGTAGAGGAGACAATCCAAAATGGCGCAGAGGGGAGTCTCTAGCAGATGGATCAATAGTAGTATAGCTCCCTAAAACTCTATACACCTCCGTGAAAGGACATTTGGTCCTCATTTCCTAAGGAAGGCAATTCGGGAAGGTCTACTTTCCAAATATCGAATGAGGTAAAGGCTCCAAGCTCTACAAAGAAGTATAGTGCTTCCCAAATTGTGGGAAGTAGGTGTTCACCAAAAATTGGCAAATCAACGACTAGACAAATAGAAGAGGCTCGCTTTAGAAGACTTTAATTGGAAGAAGCAATGGAATAGTTCTGGGGTCAAAGGGAGGTTCAAATGTTGAACACTATGTGGGCTCCGATAGAATCTAAGGAGTTGGGGGGTGAATTGGTTCAGTGGGTAATTTGTAGAAGTCTAGGAGGTCCAAGTAGACTGGGTGCCGCAAAGAAGATAGGTCATAAAGAATTGTTCGAGAAAAAGCATGTCAAACCAGAGGAGGAGTATGAGGCCGATGCAAATTTAGTCGTGAAACATCATTTTATAGAAGGATCTATGTAGTCGTTTTGATATTAAAGAAATAATGGTTACAATCTAATCAAGGGTTATGGTATGTTCATACCAAAGGGTGGAGAGGTAGTCCTAGGAGCCTTGAGTGTTAAACTACAAAGCACTTACTCGGGGTAAGGGAGAACTGCATGAGAAGGGAAGGACTAAATCGCCAAACGCCACCGGGAAAATCATGGAAGAAGAAATACAAGATCTGGATTGTTAGGCATGCTAAATGATACCTAAGAGGAGAAGGCGGAGGTTTATATAGGGTTTCTGACGATTCAATTTCACGGAGAGAGAAGGAGAAGCGGAGCCCATGGGCCCATCGGGCGCCTGGGGCATACAAGGGAGTTATAAAGGAAAAGGTGGATTCAAGGAGGAATGAAGAATAGGGCATAAACTTTAATTTGGAAAGTCAAGCTTATAACTTCGCTGACTATTTTTCGGGTTGACTAATGATACCATCGCAATTTTTCTACCTAATTCCCAATAGAAGAGTTAGCAGTGACCGGACTGATCCCCAAAACACCGTTCACCAAAGGGAAAAGGAGAGAGCGAGTTAATGGCTTATCGCAGAGTTATCGATGAGTCATCCAAGGCATGGGCGAGAGTTAATGTAAGCTACTTGTTGGGTTTCGCATCACAAGGCGTGTTCGATCATGTGGAAACATGAGCACAGCGAAGCAATAATAAAAATAATAAATAAATCCTATATTATTACAACACACACAACACACGATCATGCTATTACAACAAGTGTAGACATAACCGTAAATTAAAATTTGCAATAAAAAATTAAACTACGTTATACCTTCCGTATGACGTAGCGGAACGAATCAACCGAACGATCCTCGTAAGAATCGCTCTATCCGTATCCACGCCGCTCCTCGATGACTTCGCTAAGTCACGAGCGCTCTTCGACGGGTTACTAGCCTCGTCAAGACGACGGATCGAGAGATGATCACGATCCAATCCAAATTCGGATCCAAAACGAAGTCCTCAAGACTCGCTTCTCCGAGAGGTATTCACAACCGTTTGACGAATCCTTCGCCTCCACCAGAGGATTACCGAGATCAAATCCGGTTAGTTAGCTGTCGAGCACTAACCGCCGCCCAAACGACGCCCGACGAGAGGAGAAGCTGTCCAGAAAACTGGACAGCTTGGTGGAGGAGTAGGCGCCGCCAAAACAAGGAGAGAAAAGCCTCACCTTGATGCCAAACCTATAGGAGATCACCGGAGGGTCGCTGAGGTTCACCGTGAAGCTTGGCGCCGCAAGGAGCTAGATGGCAGCACAAGCTGGGCGGCAAGGAGGTTGGGCGGCACAACCAAGGAGTTGGGCGGCAACTCGAGGCTAGGGTTTTGATTATTAGGTTTAACAATCCCTTAAGCCCTCTTTATAGAGAACTAATTCTCTTAATGGTTAATGGATCATATCCATAAAGCCCGCTAACCCGCCTCCATTAAGATAAGTTAAAATAAACCAAACCATGATGGTTTATTTTAAGTTAAAACGAACCGAACCAACTTTTGGTTCATTCGTTTAAAATAAACCAAACCCTTTGGTTTATTCTCATCCATTGGATTAGAACCAAACCATTTTGGTCCATCCATTATGTCTTAATAAGACACGGCCCATCCACGCTTCCATTGCGACTGAAACAATTTCATGCTAGCTTTATGTTTGGTCCAACCAAACATAGTTTCTCTCGGTCTGAGAATCCCATTCTCAAGCTCGTTTTAAATCCTATGGATTAAACTCGTTGTGCGTGTGACCAAATAGGTTCTCGGTTTATGTTGGCCGTCTATAATTAACCATTAATTATAGAACGATCATGAGTGGCACCTAGTAGTACATCATGATCCCCAATTAACCGAAAAGATCAACGGTTGATCCAGAACTATTTCTGAAACCCTTCAGTAGCTCGAATGAATCGTGCCCCATTCCTTTCACTCATCTTATACCCACTTGGTTCAGGACATGGTCTATTGTGTCAGTCCCCACTAGGCTGACTACGTCACACCTAGCCCAAGTATCATTTCCTCGTCCTTCGGATTCTAGTTACTCCACATGTATCGAAGAGTACCTTACTCTAAACATGTAATGCTTTGGCCAAAGACTTTAGTAACAATCCGACGAGAGGCCATGGGTATACATCTACTCGCAAGGAGTGGTGAATACTTTATAGGCTATTCAAACACCTTCGATCACTTCGACTTATACCCAATCATCCCGGGTCCACATCTCCTTAGAGATGTTTGCTTAAGATGTCAAAGCATAAGTCTCCATGATCAAGATGACTTGAATACCGCAAGTCAAAGGAACATCGACTTAAGCCACAAAGAAGAACTTCATTGACATATCTATATATGCAGAGAACCATATGAAGTCTTACTACCGGTCACTCCAATGAACTAGTTACCATAACTAGCATCCACGATTAACTCCGACATCACAATGTCTCCACCAAAGGAGAATCACCGCTTGATACACCAAGGAGTATACCTCGTGCTAGTCTCATGTAATCGATGGTGTCCAAATCCATCAATTCATCAACTAGGATAATTCCGATACATCACAATTACACATGTAGAGATACTCACTAGTTGTGATCCAATCACAAATTCTCTCATGCCGTGAATCGTATCGTGACATTCAGTAAATGAGTTTAAGATCCAATCAAATACATAAAACATGTATACTCAAATAGTGAATCTTCATTTATCATATAAATGGTTCATACATAAGGCGATTGCCTTAGGACATCTCTCATATATTACTAACAGATTCTACTTGGCCTAATGCCAATCGCTATCCAATACCATAAGCTCTAACATGACCTCAAACTTACTGAGGTAATGCTTTAGTCAAAGGATCCGCTAAGTTCCTTTCAAAGGGGAATTTTCGATTTGTATTTCGCTCCTACTTATGATCTCTGATAAGATGATAGCTACATGTTTGGATCATCGATGAGACCACATCAAGTTCATAGATGAACTACTTGATCCAAACCGCTTCCTTTGCTGCTTCCAAAGCTGCAACGTATTCTGCCTTAGTGGCAGAATCCGCTATAGTGTCAAGCTTGGAACCTTTCCAACTTATTGCGCCCCATTCTAGGTGAATACATACCTGCATCAAGACATGGAATCATCCTTGTTCCGTCTCGATCCGCATCCGTATACCCACGTATCACCATGTACCCTTCTCCATATATTAGAACACATCCTTAGTTCTTCTCAAGTACTTAAGGATGATCGTCCTTAATACCGCCTAATGATCCATTCCTCGATCGGATTGTATCCGCCGTGACACTCAGAGCATACGATACATCGGGCCTCGTACATAACATAGCATACATGATAGATCCTATTGCGATGCATAGGGAATCTTACTCATGCAAATCCTCTCGCCTTCTGGCGCGACACATAGACTTCAAAGGTGTACCCCATGCCCGATGGGTAGGAAACCTTTCTTGATTCCGACATGCTAAACCTCTTAGCACTCGGCTATATATGTAGATGCGAAAGACCAAGCAAACTGCTTCGATCTATCTCTATAGATCTTAATCCCAAGGATGTAGGTTGCTTTCTCCTGTGTCTTTCATGGAGAATGTCTTGATAACCAAACCTTAATCGATCAGAAGATTGACACATCGCTTCCTATAAGTAATATGTCATCGACATACAATACTAGGAACACGATCGACTCCCACTAACCTTCTTGTACACACAAGGTTCGCTCTGATTTTGTGAGAAATCAAACTTTTGATTGTCTCATCAAAACGGATATTCCAGCCTCGGATGCTTGCTTCAATCCATAAATGGATCGTCGCAGCATACCTTGGTTTTATCAACCGATGTGAAACCTCAGTGTATCATATACACGCCCTCGAGGTGTTTCCATTAAGGAAAGCTCTTACATCCATCCGCCATATCTCATAATCATAATGAGCCGCTATGGCCAGAGCATCCGAATGGATTTAAGCATAGCTAAAGTAATAGGTTTCGCCATAATCAACACCTTGTTTTTGACGATATCCTTTCGCCACCAATCTAGCCTTATAGGTAATCACATTACCATCCATGTCGGTTTTCTTCTTGAAAACCCACTTGCACCCTATAGGCTTTATCCTTCAGGGTCAACCAAGTTCCAAACTTGGTTTTCATACATGGAATCCATTTCACTTCATGGCACCAAGCCACTTTATCCCTTTCAACTTGTCAAGACTTCTTCATAACTGTAGGCTCTCATCATCAATGAGTAACACGTCGCTCGATTCACTTACGAGAAATCCATATCTCTCGTGAATATTCGTGGTTCTACCAGATCTACGAAGATGTGGTGTTACAATAGGTCCAAATTGATTGCTCATCACTATGAGTTGTCAGTCTTCACCGTGTATCTCATTAATGTCTATTTGAGTCTCTCGAGCCTCAAGCTCGACGACACTCCCACTGCTTTCTTGCAAGAGAAACTCTTTCTCTAGAAACACAAAGATGCCTTGAAACAAACACCTTTTGTTCCACAGATGATAGAATTGGTAACCCCTTGTTTCCTTAGGTATCCAATAAATAGACATTTATCGACTTAGCATCCAATTTGTCCGACATACCGCTTCACATAAGCAGACAACCCCATATCTTCAAGTAAGATACATGAGGTTTCTTACTATTCCATATCTCATATGGAGTAGTCGAGACTACTGTAGGCATTCTGCTTAACAAGTAAACACCGTCAAGTGCATAACCCCAAAAGGACTTGGGAAGAGTTGCATGATTCATCATTGACCGACCATGTCCAACAAGGTCCTAATACGCCTCTCGATACACCATTATGTCAGGGTGTATAGGGCGGAGTCCATTGAGACAATATGCCATTGTCTCTAGATAATCAAGAAACTCTTGACTTAAGTATTCACCACCTCGATCCGATCAAGTATTTTAATACTTTGTCATGTTGTTTCTCTACTTCATTTCTGAATTCTTGAACCTTTCAAAGGCTTCAGACTTGTGTTTCATCAAGAACACATACCCAAACCGTGAGTGATCATCGGTGAAGGTAATGAAGTAGCTATAGCCTCCTAAAGCTTGAGTTGACATAGGTCCACATACATCAAGCATGTACTAGACCTAGTAACTCTCCCACTGCTCACCTTTCCAAAGTAACTTAGTCATCTTGCCTTTAAGCATGATTCGCATGTATCGTATGAATCCAATTCAAACGATTCCGCACCTACATCGGTGTAATTCTGACATGCGCTTTCTTGCTTATATGGCCAAGACGACAATGCCACATATAGGAGTCTATTTGATTATCCTTCGAGCACGCCGTGTCAGCTCGTATCGCCGCTCGATATTGAAAATATCACCGCGTATAAATGCCATTACTCAAAGTTCCGATTCCATAAAGTACGCCATTCAAAGTTATATAACAACAATTTTTACTAAGCGTTAAATGGAAACCATTTCTATTTAAGCGAGAAATAGAAACAATGTTCTTTATTAGAGAAGGAACATAATAGCAATTGTCCAGTTCAAGACTAGTCTACTAGGAGCTTCAAATAAGTTCCGATGCGTATGACAACCTTTGCTCCATTGCCAACTCGCAAATTTGACTCCCCTCGACAAGTCTTCTTCTATTCCTTATGTCATTACATATATGTGAGCTACACCCAGTATCCAATACCCAAGTGTCTAAGGAAATAGAATGACAATCAATAACGAAGATACCCGAAGAGGATGGGGCATCGGATGCCTTCTTCTTCTTCATGGACTCAAGATAAATCTTGCGATTTCTTCGCATGGCCTTCCTTGCCAGTGATGGCAAGTGCCCTTTGCTGGTTCCGCCTTCTTTGCCTTTTTCTTTCCTTTCTTCTGTTCTTTTGCCTTCCTCTTAGAACCTTTCTTTGAGGAATCAACTAACAGAACCGCCTTCTCCTCATGCTTTACAGAAGGCTCCACAGTCTTCAGCATATTGAGGAGCTCGGGAATGGTGGATTCCAATTTGTTCATCCGATAGTTCATCACAAATTGCGAGAAACTCTTGGGCAAACAATGCAGAATTAAGTCAATACTTAACTCATGATCCATCACAAAACCGAGGGTAGCTAGCCGCTCGATGTACCCGTTCATCTTTAGAACAAAGCGACTCTGAATGAACCTTCTTGCATCTTCGTGGTGAAGAGGAGCCTAGAGACCTCGAACCTTTCGGATCTCGCTTGCTCATCGAATAACTCATGAAGATGGAAGACCATAGTGTTAGCATCCATATGCTCATGCTGCTTCTGCAACTCAGGTACCATCGCCGCTAGCATGATGCAACTCGCCAGCTCAGAATCTGCCACATGCTTCTGATAGACCAACATTTGGTCTGGAGTTGCATCGTCCTTAGGACGGTCAGGAAGAGGCTCTTCAAGGACATATGCAAGCTTTTCCGCCTTGAGAACAATTCTCAGGTTTCTAAGCCAGTCCAGGAAGTTAGGCCCAGTCAGTTTGTTCGAATCCAAAATAGTGCGCAAATTCAAAGACGTCATGATCAATTTATTGACCTAGAAATACAAAACGAGCATATATGAGAAAATGATTTTAAAATGCATCAATATACATTTATAAATCCCATTCATTTTTCAAATTTCAAAAACCCCAAAATCACTTCGGGAGATTGTAAGTCCATCTCCGAATGGGCTGATATCCATCATAGTTATGAACAACCTTGGAGAGAGTCCAACAAGCCATTCATAACTACGACGGTAGGTATCATCTATACCGATTGCATATCCCGTATATGCAACTATCACAATGTGCTATCAACTAATTGAATGTTCACACATACATCGGGTTGTTAACACATTAACAAGTATGCATCATATGCATAGCACCCAACTTCACCTCCCTTTACATCGACCTTGGAGAGAGTCCAACAAACCGATGCTCCAGGTTAAAGCCAACCCATTAATCAGGACATAGTTTTAATATGGTTAGAGCGCATTCAACCAATTAGCCCAGCTTGGAGAGAGTCCAACAACCAAAGCTAACGATTGACCTCTGACTCTTACCATATTAGTATTAAACTATTCCATGGTTTGAACATATTAGTTAGTAGGGCTTGGAGAGAGTCCAACAACCCAAACAAGAAACAGAACTCTGGTTCTAACCATATTAATGGAAGGTGTAGGCTTTAATATTGATTAAGGGTTTTTATGTCTCATCCTCTTTGCATGCAAATAACTATTATCTACATGGCATGGCATACATGACATACATCTACATGTCACGACACGCATGGCATAATGTTATGCATCTAATGCAATTACATGGCATACAATTATGTTATGTATATAATTTCCTTATATGTCATAACTATTTATGGAAATAAAATATGTTTAAGATTTGATTCTCCAAATCAAATCATAATTAAATTAGGAAACAAATTTCCAAATCTAATCACATATTTCATTCATGGAATTATTTGATTAAGGAAAATCTATTTAGGAAACCAATTTCCTAAATCTTTAAAACTACTTATGGAAATTAAATATTTTAAGATTTGATTTCCCAAATCAAATCATGATTAAATTAGGAAAAAAATTTCCAGAATCTAATCAAATATTTTATTTATGGAAAATATAAATTTCCATAAATACTTCCAACTTTCCAAAAGTGGAAGATTTCCATAAATACTTCTAGACTTTCCAAAATTGAAAAATTTCCATAAATACTTCTAAATTTCCAAAATTTAGAAAATTTCCAGAAATACATTATGACTATCGTAAAACCATTTTACGATTATGTCGAAACACAACCTGGGCTCTCGATACCCTTTGTTGGGTTTAAACACATGGCGTGTGTGTGTTCGATCATGTTTCGTAAACATGAACACAGCGGAAGCAATTAAAATAATAAATCTATATTTATTACAACACACACAACACACGCATGCATATTACAACAAGTGTAGACATAACCGTAAATTAAAATTTGCAATAAAAGAAATTATCTACGTTATACCTTTCGTATGACGTGTAGCGGGAACGGCATCAACCGGAACGATCCTCGTAAGAATCGTCTCTATCCGTATCCACGCCGAGCTCCTCGGGATGACTTCGCCAAGCCACGAGCCGTCTTAAATGTGCGGGTTACTAGCCTCGTGTTGAAGGCAGCGTGATCGAGAGATGATCACGATCCGAATCCAAATTCGGACCTAAAATAAGTCCTCAAAACTCGCTTCTCCGGAGAGGTATTCGTCAACCGTTTGACGAATCCTTCGTCCTCCACCTCAGAGGATTACCGGAGATCAAATCTCCGGTATGTTAGCCGCTGTCGGAGCACTAACCGTCGTCCAAACGACGCTCTGACGAGAGGAGAAGAAGCTGTCCAGAAAACTGGACAGCTTGGTGGAGGAGTAGGCGCCGGCCAAAACAAGGAGAGAAAAAGCTCACCTTGATGCCGAACCTATAGGAGATCACCGGAGGGTCGCCGGAGGTTCACCGGCTGGAGCTTGGACGCCGGCAAGGGTCTTGGACGGCAGCACAAAGCTGGGCGGCGGCAGCTTTAGGGTTGGCGCCGATTAACTCCTCCAAGGAGTGGGCGACAACTCAAGGGGGGGCTAGGGTTTGGATTAGTTAGGGTTTAACAATCCCTTAAGCCCACTTTTATAGAGAACTAATTCTCTTAATGGTTAATGGATCATATCCATAAAGCCCGTTAACCCGCTCCATTAAGATAAGTTAAAATAAACCAAACCATGATGGTTTATTTTAAGTTAAAACGAACCGAACCAACTTTTGGTTCATTCGTTTAAAATAAACCAAACCCTTTGGTTTATTCTTATCCATTGGATTAGAACCAAACCATTTTGGTCCATCCATTACGTCTTCATAAGACGCAGCCCATCCACGCTTCCATTGCGACTGAAACGATTTCATGCTCGCTTTATGTTTGGTCCAACCAAACATAGTTTCTCTCGGTCTGAGAATCCAATTCTCAAGCTCGTTTTAAATCCTTTGGATTACACTCGTTGTGCGTGTGACCAAATAGGTTCTCGGTTTATGTTGGCCGTCTATAATTAACCATTAATTATAGAACGATCATGAGTGGCACCTAGTAGTACATCATGATCCCCAATTAACCGAAAAGATCAAGCGGTTGATCCGTAACTATTTCAAACCCTTGATCTCGAATGAATCGTGCCCCATTCCCTTCACTCATCTTATACCCACTTGGTTCAGGACATGGTCTATTGTGTCAGTCCCCACTAGGCTGACTACGTCACACCTAGCCCAAGTATCATTTCCTCGTCCTACGGATTCTAGTTACTCCACATGTATCGAAGAGTACTTTACTCTAAACATGTAATGCTTTGGCCAAAGACTTTAGTAACAATCCGACGAGAGGCCATGGGTATACATCTCCTCGCAAGGAGTGGTGAATCCTTTATAGGCTATTCAAACACCTTCGATCACTTCGACTTATACCCAATCATCCCGGGTCCACATCTCCTCGGAGATGTTTGCTTAAGATGTCAAAGCATAAGTCTCCATGATCAAGATGACTTGAATACCGCAAGTCAAAGGAACATCGCACTTAAGCCACAGTAAGAACTTCATTGACATATCTATATATGCAGAGAACCATATGAAGTCTTACGGTGGTCACTCCAATGAACTAGTTACCATAACTAGCATCCACGATTAACTCCGGACATCACAATGTCTCCAGCCAGTGAGAATCAGCTGCTTGGATACACCAAGGAGTATACCTCGTGCTAGTCTCGACAGAATTGATGGTGTCCAAATCCATCAATTCATCAACTAGGGATAATTCCGATACGTCACAATTACACATGTAGAGATACTCACTAGTTGTGATCCAATCACAAATTCTCTCATGCTGTGAATCGTATCGTGGACATTCAGTAAATGAGTTTAAGATCCAATCAAATACATTAAACATGTATACTCAAATAGTGAATCTTCATTTATCATATAAATGGTTCGTACATAAGGCGATTGCCTTAGGACATCTCTCATATATTACTAACAGAAGGGTCGACTCAACCTAATCGACGCGAAAGAAGTTTGGTACGGGAAAAAAGAGAATTGGTTCGGTTTAAGGAGAAACCCTAAGGCTAGGTCACCTATGGTATAGGGGCCTAAGTTAACTTCACCCAAAGCAGAGGGGTGAGGGAGACAGTTTAACCTCGTTGCCTGAAAAGTAAAGGGAAAGGTGCTATGCAATGGCTTGGGGGGCCCCACGCAATATTCGGGGGAGTTCTCGTTCCTCATATTTGTAACAGAATTATTCTCCAGGAGGAGGAGGTGGCCACGTGTACGATGGAGATAATCCACGACGTTACGTTGAAGGAGGAGGGAAGATAAAAGGGAGAGAGGAAGGAAGGAGAAGGAGGAGATCGATCCGCAATCATTCGCATCCAGCAAGAGAGAAGAGGAGACGAGAGAAAAGGAAGAACGATCTCGCTGGAGAAGGAGGACGGAGATCTACTGTTTGTTAAGTCTCTTGTATTTTCCTCATCTTGTAACATCATTGTAAGAGGTCCTTTCTCCTCCACCTTCGGAAACTTGCTTTCTGTAAAGGAGGATCTTCATAGTGAAAGTGCTTAGGCACCGCATCTGGTGAGAAACCTCACCCCCGTGGAGTAGGAATCCTTATTCCGAACCATGTTACATCTCGTGTCTGAATCTCGATTGCTGGTGTCGGGTTTTCGCGTTTCGTCTACTTCATTTTCTTATTCTTTACTGATCGCTGCTGGGGGAGAATATTCTGAGACCTCCCTCATCGCTTCATCGCCTTGAAAACGGAGCGAACGGATTTTTCCCCCGCACCCGCATCACTGACCATTAATTAATCAACATCTAACTCCATGAGTACTACCACTCAACCTTTTCATCATGCTGGACCAAGTCCACCTGCAGGGTTTACATGATGAACCTTATGAGCTCCTCAAGGGGACATCATCATCCTAATATATAGGACACAGTTTCCTCCTATAATCAATGGCACACCATATAAATAATATCATTTCCCAACTTACCGAGCCAATCGATTTAATCTATAAATCTCACCCATTGGTAAATCAAAGAAATGAATACTAAGTATATGTGCCCGTTATTATATCGGGATTAAGAGTATATACAATATAATATTTGAGGTCTGATTTGATTATGTAGTCAGCAATGAATCGAATCACCTCTAAGTCGGTCTTGCTCAATACACACAAAATGTACTAGTGTGATTCTATGGTCAAGACAAACCAACACCAAATCACACTACAACCATACCAATGGTTTGTCCAAAGCCATCTCGGTTGTGAGTCTATACTTATACTTTACAAGGAGCCGATAACATGATCTCCCATGTGACACCATACACCATGTTATCTACAATGTAATGTATTAGACAATATGCATAACTATAAAAATATACAAACAATGATCATGTGATTCTTATTTTAAAATAAAGATGTTCATACAAAAGATAGACTTTTCAGTATACATCGCAATAATTACATGTTTAGAGTAAGGTACTCTTGGATACATGTGTAGTAACTAGAATCCGTACGACGAGGAAATGATACTTAGGCTAGGTGTGACATAGTCAACCTAGTGGGGACTGACACTATAGACCATGTCCTGAACCAAGTGGGTATAAGATGAGTGAAGGGAACGGGGCACGAATCATTATAGCTGCTGAAGGGTTTCAGAAATGGTTCTAGAATCAACCGTTGATTTTTCGATTAATTGGGGATCATGATGTACTACTAGGTACCACTCATGATCGTTCTATAATTAATGGTTAATTATTGACGGCCAACATAAATCGGGAACCTATTTGGTCACACGCACAACTAGCGTAATCCGAAGGATTTAAAACGAGCTTGAGAATGAGATTCTCATATCGAGAGAAACTAGGTTTGGTTGGACCTAACAAGTAGCGAGCATGAAATTGTTTCAGCCACAATGGAAGCATGGATGGGCCGTGTCTTATGAAGACATGATGGATGAACCAAATTAGTTTGGTTCTAATCCAATGGTGAAGAATAAACCAAAGGGGTTTGGTTTGTTTTAAACGAATAAACCAAAGTTGGTTCGGTTCATTTTAACTTAAAATAGACCAACTCAGTTCGGTTTATTTTAACTTAAGTTATTGGAGTGGGTTAATGGGTTTTGGTTATGAACCAATAACTGTTAGGAGAATGTGTTCTCTATAAAAATAGGGCTTAAGGGTTTTTGTAAAACCTAATTCTATTCTACTCTTGCCGCCCAACCCTCTCCTCTCCTTGCTGTCGCCCAAAGCCTCCATGCCGCCATCCTTGCAGCTGCTGCTGTCGACGCAACTAGCTGCCGCCGGTCACCTGCTGCTGCCGGCGACCCTCTGGCAACATCCCTTGGCTCCGGTGACCAAGGTGTAGCCGACCTTCCTCCTTTGGACCGGTGCAACTCCTCCACCAAGCTGTCCAGTTTTCTAGATAGCTTCTTTCTTTCGTGTCGGAGCATCGTTTGGACGATGTTTTGAGCTCCGATAGTGGCTACTTTACCGGGGATTCGATCTTCGGTAATCCTTATAGGTGGAGGACGAAGGATTCGTCAAATGGTTGACGAATACCTCTCCGGAGAAGTGAGTTTTGGGGACTCGATTTCCAATCCGAATTTTGATTCAGATTGTGATCTTGTCTCGATCACATCGTCTTCGACACGAGGCTAGTGACTCATACGAAGACGAGACTCGTGGCTTTGTGAAGCCATCCCGACGATACTCAACGTGGATACGGATAGAGACGATTCTAGCGAGAGTCGCTCCGGTTGATGTCACCGCTGCACGTGATACGTCAGGTATAACTAGAGTAATTTCATTTTATTGTAAAATTTGAAATTGTGATTATGTCTATACATGTTGTACTATACATGCATGTGATGTGTGTGTTGTAATAAATTAGATTTATTTCTTTTTAATTCTTCTGCTGTGCACATGTTTATGAAACATATTCGAATATACACTCGCCGCGGTGCTGGGAACCCAACAATGGTATCAGAGACCAGGTTGTGTTTCGACATAATCATAAAATTATTTTGCGATAGTCGTAATTGTATTTATAGAAATTTTCTACTTTTGAAAAGTTTAGAAGTATTTATGGAAATTTTCTAATTTTGGAAAGTTTAGAAGTATTTATGGAAATCTTCTACTTTTAGAATATTAGAAGTATTTATGGAAATTAACACTTTCCATAAATAAAATATTTGATTAGATATGGAAATTTATTTCCTAATTTAATCATGATTTGATTTAGGAAATCAAATCTAAAATATATTTTATTTCCATAAATAGTTTTGACAATTTAAAAAATTTGTTTCCTAAATTAAATTTGACTTTCCTTAATTGAGACCTTCCATAAATAAAATATGTGATTAGATTTGGAAATTTGTTTCTTAATTTAATCATGATTTGATTTTGAGAATCAAATTTTAAACATATTTTATTTCCATAAATAGTTATGACTCATAAGAAAATTTTGTACTTGCCATAATTGTATATCATGTAATTGCATTAGATGCATATCATTATATCATGTGTGTTGTGACATATAGATGTATGCCATGTATGTCATGCCATGTAGATAATAGTTATTTGCATTCAAAGAGGATGAGAAATAAAAACCCTTACACAATATTAAAGCCTACACCTTCCATTAATATGGTTAAAGTGAGAGTTCTATTTCTTATTTGGGTTGTTGGACTCTCTCCAAGCCCAGCTCAAACTCGAACATGTTCAAATAATAGAATAGTTTAATACTAATATGGTAAGAGTCAGAGGTCAATCATTAGCTTTGGTTGTTGGACTCTCTCCAAGTCGGGCTAATTGGTTGAATGCGCTCTAACCATATTAAAACTATGCCTTAATTAATGGGTTGGCTTTAACCTGGAGCATGGACTTGTTGGACTCTCTCCAAGGTCGATGTGAAGGGAGGTGAAGTTGGGTGCTATGCATATGATGCATACTTGTTAATGAGTTAACAACCCGATGTATGTGTGAACATTCAATTAGTTAATAGCACATTGTGATAGTTGCATATATGTGATATGCAATCGGTATATATGATACCTACCATTGTAGCTATGAATGACTAGTTGGACTCTCTTTAAAGTTGTTCATATCTTTGTTGGATATCAGCCCATTCGGAGTGGACCTACGATCTCCTGAAGTGATTTTGGGGTTTTTGAAATTCAAAAAATGAATGAGATTTATTAATGTATGTTGATGCATTTTAAATCATCTTTCTCATATGTTGGTGCAGGGGCACGAGATAATCGAACCTGTATTTTGATTATGGCAAAGACACAAAGTTAAGTTTACATCGTTATCTCACGAGCTAAATCGAGTGTGCAGAAAAGTACTAAAGCTGGAGCTGTAGGCTAGCGACACCCAAAGGAAGCCATGGTGGTTGGGCGACACTCGAGTGACTTCGGAGGGAGCCGAAGGAATCGAGTGGAAGGCCGGAAGCGAGAGCTATAAGGTAAGTATCGAGGAAAGCTCGTGTGAGTGAGAGATTGTAAGGTCGTGTCCTCTTTACGAGGATGACCGTAGGCGGCGATCCGACTAAGACTTCCTGTGGAAGGTTTAGGTCAAGATCGGACGGTTAGAAACCATCACATTTATCATTTTCTGAGCTAACCTCTTACTGCAGGGAAGTGGCCAGGCTGGCAGTCGACTGCTGGACATTGGGCAGTCGACTAATGCTCATTAGTCGACTGATGGGAGTCATCAGTCGACTGATGGTGATGAATCAACCTTTGCGCTAGGTCAAAATGGATAAGGTTTGACGCGGCCACTTCGAGATAAAAATTATACAACTTCATGATCTGTTCCAAAAAAAAAGGAGACATATTCAGAGGCCAAAATCTATAAAAAGAGGGGAGGATTCCAACTCCAAAACACATCAAGTTTATTCTCAAGTGCCCTACAACACCAACGCTCCAACGCCGTCATAACGCCGACGCGACGACAAGTTCAAATCTCCTTCGTCGACAATAGTAGCAAGTAATTGTTTTTATTGTATTCTTTGTTTTAATCGTAATGAGTTGAGGTAGGCTTGTTGCCTCATCCTCGTACTTTCGGTTTTGTGATCGTTGTCTCCTACCTCCAACGAGGAGGAGACGTTATAGTGCTTTGCCCTTCGTACGCGGTCTAGGACTGATAGGGCCTTGGAGTAGCAACCGCTGGGTTGTGAACCAAGTAAAAATAAACATGTCTCTTTATTTTCTGCTGCTCTTACTCATTTAATTATCTACTCGAACGAAACATCGAAAATATTTACGATCGCTATTCACCCCCCCTCTAGCGACGCTTCTCGATCCAACATCATATATGCTCGTTTTGTATTTCTAGGTTAATCGATTGATCATGACGTCTTTGAATTTGCACACTATTTTGCATTCAAACAAATTGACTGGGCCTAACTTCATGGACTAGCTTAGAAACTTGAGAATTGTTCTCAAGGCTGAAAAGCTCACGTATGTCCTCGAAGAGCCTCTTTCCAACCGTCCTAGGGACGATTTAACTCCAGACCAATTGCTGGCCTATCAGAAACATGTGGCAAATTTTGAACTGGCGAGTTGCATCATGCTAGCCGCGATGGTACCCGAGCTACAAAAGCAACATGAGCATATGGATGCTAATACCATAGTCTTTCATCTTCATGAGTTGTTTGATGAGCAAGCGAGATCCGATAAATGTCTATTTATTAGATACCCTAAGGAAACAAGGGGTTACCAATTCTATCATCCTGTGGAACAAAAGGTGTTTGTTTCAAGGCATGTTGTGTTTCTAGAGAAAGAGTTTCTCTTGCAAGAAAATAGTGGGAGTATCGTAGAGCTTGAGGAGGCTCGAGAGACTCAAATAGGCATTGATGAGATACCTGGTGAAGCACCACAACCGATAACTCATAGTGATGAGCCATCGGCTGGACCTATTGAGACACCACATCTTCGTAGATCTAGTAGAACATGTAAAATTCCTGATTGATATGGATTTCTAGTAAGTGAATCGAACGACGTGTTACTCATTGATGATGAGGAGCCTACCAGTTATAAAGAAGTTCTGAAAAGTTCAGAAAGGGAAAAGTGGCTTAACACCATGAAGTCGGAAATGGATTCCATGTATGAAAATCAAGTTTGGAACTTGGTTGACCCACTTGAAGGCATAAAGCCTATAGGGTGCAAGTGGATTTTCAAGAAGAAAACTGACATGGCTTGTAATATGATTACCAATAAGGCTAGATTAGTGGTGAAAGGGTATCATAAAAAAGTAAGGTGTTGATTATGACGAGACCTATTCACCTGTAGCTATTCTTAAATTTATTTGGATGCTCCTGACTATAGCGGCTCATTATGATTATGAGATATGACAGATTGATGTGAAAATAACTTTCCTTAATGGAAACCTGCTCAAGGACGTGCATATGATACAGCCTGAGGGTTTCACATCGGTTAATAAAACCAAGGTATGCAAACTCCGACGACATATATGGACTGAAGCAAGCATCCAGGAGTTGGAATATCCGTTTTGATGAGACAATCAAAAAGTTTGATTTCTCACAAAATCTGGACGAACCTTGTGTGTACAAGAAGGTTAGTGGGAGTGCAGTCGTGTTCCTAGTATTGTATGTAGATGACATATTACTTATAGGAAATGATGTTTATGTCTTACATTCAGTTAAAATTTGGTTGTCCAAGACATTCTCCAGGAAAGACCTGGGAGAAGCAACCTACATCCTCGGGATTAAGATCTATAGGGATAGATTGAAACAGTTGCTTGGTCTTTCACAGTCTACATGTATAGACCAAGTGCTAAAGAGGTTTAGCATGTCGGAATCCAAGAAAGGTTTCCTACCCATTAGGCATGGGATACACCTTTCGAAGTCTATGCGTCCGCACACAGAAGACGAGAGGATTTGCATGAGTAAGATTCCCTATGCATCCGCAATAGGATATATCATGTATGCTATGTTATGTACGAGGTCCGATATATCGTATGCTCTGAGTGTCACGAGCAGATACCTGTCTGATCTAGGAATAGATCATTGGACGACTGTTAAGATGATCCTTAAGTACTTAAGAAGAACTAAGGATGTGTTCCTAATATATAGAGAAGGGGACATGGTGATACGCGGGTATACGGATGCCAGTTTCCAGACAGACAAGGATGATTCCAAGTCTCAGTCTGGGTACGTGTTCACCTTGAATGGGGGCACAATGAGTTGGAAAAGTTCCAAACAAGGCACTGTAGCGGATTCTACCACAGAGGCAGAATACATTGCAGCTTCGAAAGCAGCAAAGGAAGCGGTTTGGATCAAGAAGTTCATTTATGAACTTGGTGTGGTTCCAGCCATTATTGAAGCAATACTGATTTACTACGACAATAGTGGAGCAATTGTACAGGCGAAAGAGCCAAGGTCTCATCAACGATCCAAACATGTGCTTCGCCGCTATCATTTAATCAGAGAGATCATTAGTAGGAAAGAAATACAAATCGAGAAGATTCCCACTGAAAGGAACTTAGCGGATCCTTTAACTAAGGCCTTACCTCAAAGTAAGTTTGAGGGTCATGTTAGAGCTTATGGTATTGGATACTGTAGCGATTGGCATTAGGCCAAGTGGGAGTTTGTTAGTAATATATAAGAGGTGTTCTAAGGCAATCGCCTTATGTTTGAACCATTTATATGATAAATGAAGATTCACTATTTGAGTATACATGTTTTCATGTATTTGATTAGATCTTAAACTCATTTACTGAATATCCATGATACGATTCACAGCATGAGAGAATTTGTGATTGAATCATAACTAGTGAGTATCTCTACATGTATAATTGTGATGTATTGGAATTATCCCTAGTCGATGAATTGATGGATATGGACACCATCAATTCTGTCGAGACTAGCATGAGGTATACTCCTTGGTGTATTCAAGCAACCGATTCTCACTGGTTGGAGACATTGTGATGTCCAGAGTTAATCGTGGATGCTAGTTATGGTAACTAGTTCATTGGAGTGACCAGCTGTAAGACTTTATATGGTTCTCTGCATATATGGATATGTCAATGAAGTTCTTATTGCGGCTTAAGTGCGATGTTCCTTTGACTTGCGGTATTCAAGTCATCTTGGTCATGAAGACTTATGGTTTGACATCTTAAGCAAGCATCTCCAAGGAGATGTGGACCCAGGATGATTGGGTATAAGTCGAAGTGACCGAAGGTGTTTGAATAGCCTATAAAGGATTCGCCACTCCTTGCGAGGAGATGTATACCCATGGCCTCTCGTCGGATTGTTACTAAAGTCTTTAGCTAAAGCATTACATGTTTAGGGTAAGTTACTCTTGGATACATGTGCAGTAACTAGAATTCGTAGGACGAGGAAATGATATTTGGGCTAGGTTTTACATAGTCAGCCTAGTGGGGATTGACACTATAAACCATGTCTTGAACCAAGTGGGTATTATAAGATGAGCGAAGGGAACGAGACACGAATCATTATAGTTGCTGAAGGATTTCAGAAATGGTTCTGGGATCAACCGTTGATTTTTCGGTTAATTGGGGATCATAATGTACTACTAGGTGTCACTCATGATAGTTCTATAATTAATGGTTAATTATAGACGACCAACATAAATCGGGAACCTATTTGGTCATACGCACAACGAGCATAATCCGAAGGATTTAAAACAAGCTTGAGAATGAGATTCTCCTATCGAGAGAAACTAGGTTTGGTTGGACCAAACAAGTAGCGAGCATGAAATTGTTTCAGCCGCAATGGAAGTATGGATGGGTTGTGTCTTATGAAGACATGATGGATGAACAAAATTGGTTTGGTTCTAATCCAATGGTGAAGAATAAATCAAAGGGGTTTGGTTTGTTTTAAACGAATGAACCAAAGTTGGTTCGGTTCATTTTAACTTAAAATATACCAACTCAGTTCAGTTTATTTTAACTCAAGTTATTGGAGCGGGTTAAAGGGTTTTGGTTATGAACCAATAACCTTAGGAGAATGTGTTCTCTATAAAAAAAGGGCTTAAGGGTTTTTGTAAAACCTAATTCTATTCTACTCTTGCCACTCAACCCTCTCCTCTCCTTGCCACCGCCCAAAGCCTCCACGCCGCCATCCTTGCAGCTGCTTCCGCCGATGCCACCAACTGCTACCGACCACTTGCTGCTGTCAGCGACCCTCCGGCGACATCCCTTGGCTCCGGTGACCAAGGTGTAGCTGGCCTTCTTCCTTTGGGTCGGCGCAACTCCTCCACCAAGTTGTCCAATTTTTTAGACAGCTTCTTTCTTTCGTGTCGGAGCATCGTTTGAATGACATTTTGAGCTCCGACAGTGAGTACTTTACCAGGGATTCGATCTCTGATAATCCTCATAGATGGAGGACGAAGGATTCGTCAAATGGTTGACGAATACCTTGTCAGAGAAGCAAGTTTTGGAGACTCGATTTCCAATCCGAATTTTGATTCGGATTATGATCTTCTCTCGATCACATCTTCTTCGACATGAGGCTAGTGACTCCTACGAAGACGAGGCTCGTGGCTTTGTGAAGCCATCCTGATGATACTCGGTGTAGATACGGATAGAGGCGATTCTAGCGAGAGTCGCTCCGGTTGATGTCATTCCTGCTGCACGTGATATGTCAGGTATAACTAGAGTAATTTCCTTTTATTGCAAAACTTGAAATTGTGATTATGTCTACACATGTTGTACTATGCATGAGTGTGATGTGTGTGTTGTAATAAATTAGATTTATTTCTTTTTAATTTTTCCGCTGTGAACATGTTTACGAAACATGTTTGAACACACACTCACCGCGGTGTCGGAAACCCAACAATAGTATCAGAGCCCAAGTTGTGTTTTGACATCATCGTAAAATTATTTTGCGATAGTTGTAATTATATTTATGAAAATTTTCTACTTTTGGAAAGTTTAGAAATATTTATGGAAATTTTCTAATTTTGGAAAGTTTAGAAGTATTTATGGAAATCTTCTACTTTTGGAAAGTTAGAAGTATTTTTTGGAAATTAACACTTTCCATAAATAATATATTTGATTATATTTGGAAATTTGTTTCCTAATTTAATCATGATCTTATTTGGAAAATCAAATCTAAAATATATTTTATTTCCATAAATAGTTTTGACAATTTAGAAAATTTATTTCCTAAATTAAATTTGACTTTCCTTAATTGAGACCCTCCATAAATAAAATATGTGATTAGATTTGGAAATTTGTTTCCTAATTTAATCATGATTTGATTTTGGGAATCAAATCTTAAACATATTTTATTTCCATAAATAGTTATGACATATAAGAAAATTTTGTACATGGCATAATTGTATGTCATGTAATTGCATTAGATGATATCATTATATCATGCGTGTCGTGACATATAGATGTATGTCATGTATGTCATGTCATGTAGATAATAGTTATTTGCATGCAAAGAGGATGAGATATAAAAACCCTTACACAATATTAAAGCCTACACCTTCCATTAATATGGTTAGAACCAGAGTTCTGTTTCTTATTTGGGTTGTTGGACTCTCTCCAAACCCGGCTCAAACCTGAACATGTTCAAACCATGGAATAGTTTAATACTAATATGGTAAGAGTCAGAGGTCAATCGTTAGCTTTGGTTGTTGGACTCTCTCCAAGCCGGGCTAATTGGTTGAATGCTCTCTAACCATATTAAAACTATTTCTCGATTAATGGGTTGGCTTTAACCTGGAGCATTGGCTTGTTGAACTCTCTCCAAGGTCGATGTAAAGGGAGGTGAAGTTGGGTGTTATGCATATGATGCATATTTATTAATGAGTTAACAACCCGATGTATGTGTGAACATTCAATTAGTTGATAGCACATTGTGATAGTTGCATATATGTGATATGCAATCGGTATATTTGATACCTACCATCGTAGCTATGAATGGCTTGTTGGACTCTCTCCAAGGTTGTTCATATCTATGTTGGATATCAGCCCATTCGGAGATGGACCTACGATCTCCCGAAGTGATTTTGGAGTTTTTGAAATTTGAAAAATGAATGGGATTTATAAATGTATGTTGATGCATTTTAAATCATCTTTCTTATATATGCTCGTTTTGTATTTCTAGGTTAATCGATTGATCATAACGTCTTTGAATTTGCGCACTATTTTGGATTTAAACAAATTGACTGGGCCTAACTTCTTGGACTGGCTTAGAAACTTGAGAATTGTTCTCAAGGTTGAAAAGCTCGTGTATATCCTCGAAGAGCCTCTTCCCAACTGTCCTAGGGACGATGCAACTCCAGACCAATTGTTGGCCTATCAGAAACATGTGGCAGATTCTGAACTAGCGAGTTCCATCATGTTAGCCGCGATGGTACCTGAGCTGCAAAAGCAGCATGAGCTTATAGATGCTAATACCATAGTCTTCCATCTTCATGAGTTGTTTGATGAGCAAGCGAGATCTGAAAGGTTCTCACAATTTGTGATGAACTATCGGATGAACAAACTTGAATCCACTATTCCCGAGCTCCTCAATATGCTGAAGACTGTGGAGCCTTCTGTGAATCATGTAGAGAATGTGGTTCTATTAGTTGGTTCCTCAAAGAAAGGTTCTAAGAGGAAGCCAAAGGAACGGAAGAAAGGGAAGAACAAGAAGGCTAAGAAGGCAGAACTAGCACAAAAGTGTTGGTGCAACAATGCCCCAAGCATTTATATGTTTTGATGTTTGAATAATCATCTAAGTTAGGCAACATTTATGATCTAATTGTGAACATGTTTAAGTGACAGGAAAATCCAAGTATGAAGACTTGGTAAAGGAAAAGTCCAAGGGTGATCTTGGCAAGAGAAGTCCAAAGGCAAGTCTTGGCAGCGTAAGTCCAAGCATGTAGTCTTTGCAGCGTAAAGTCCAAGTGTACTTTGACAAAGAGAAACCCAAGACATGACAAAATCGAAGGAAGCTCTTGGAAGTAAGCGCAAAGGATGAACAAGTCACGTACTCGGAGGGATCCTGGAGGCGCAAGACTTAAGGAAGAGCTAAAAGATTGAGTCTAGGTCTAGGTAGTTAATTCAAGTATGAAATTATCATACTTGACAAGTATCAGTCGACTGATACATCATATCACTCGACTGATCAGGTGTTCGGGAGTCGGGATGAAACCAAGATCGCCGATCGCCAACCCTTGGCGATCGATGGTGCGATCGGCATCGATCGCAACGCCTAGCGCGATCGGTGATCGATGCGGCATCGATCGACTTCAAGGTCGCGATCTGATCGATCAAGTCGACGACGGGCATAGAATGGAGTCTCACTCGACTCCGCACAGGGATCACTCGACTGATCGCTTCATCAGTCGACTGATCAGGCTATCGTTGGAAATGGCGACTGCGTATCTCCTTGGATTCACCTCGTCAGAAGCCGTTGGCTTCGATGGCAGTCGACTGATGCTATACATCATTCGACTGATTGTGGCCCATGGGGAAAAACAACCCTCTCTCTATAAAAAGAAGGGTTGGGGTGCTTGAGATGGCTAGTGCTTATATTCTGATCATTCTCTCAAGCTCCCACGAATTTCCTAAGCTTTCTAAGTGTTTTAATTCCCCTCCTCCTCTCTAATCTTCATCTTCATCTTTTGTAAGAAGAGGAGGGTTTTGTAAAAGAGAAAGCTTCTTAGTGAAGATCGATTTGGGTTGATCCACCTGAAGGATTGTCGTGAAGTAGGAGCTTAATCTCTGAACCACTTAAGCTCTTTGTGTTAGCATTGTATTTTTTGTGTGTATATTACTATTATATTTTTTGTGCTTCCGCTAACCATTTTTGTAGAAACAAAAAGAGGCTATTCAACCCCCTCTAGCCTTCCAAGATCCCCAACAAGTGGTATCAAAGCCCGGATTGCGTCGAAAGATCTAACCATCAACCGGAGCATAATGGCTTTTCAAGAGGGGTATAGCACGACGAGGCCTCCATTCTTCGACGGCAACGACTTCGGCTACTGGAAATGCAGGATGGAATACTACCTTATTAACGATATTGATAATTGGTTTAGTGTTGCAGATGGATTCGAGAAGCCGGTCGATGAACACGGAGCACCTATACCAACCAAGGATTGGACAAGGGAAATGGCCAAGAAGGCTCAAGCTAACGCCAAAGCAACAACCACACTTCAATGTGATTTGTCCAAAGAGCAACTAAGTAAGGTGGGGCCTTTCGAATCGGCAAAGGAGCTTTGGGAGAAGCTAATTGAGCTCAACGAGGGATCGAAGGAAACAAGAAGAGCCAAGAGAGATCTCTTGATACGCCAACTCCAAAGCTTTGCCATGAAGACCAACGAGACCATAAGCTAAATGCACGGTCGCTTCAAGGAAGTAGTCAACGGACTACATGTGATAGGTGAGAAGGTCGACAATCGAGACCTTGTGAGGTACATTCTCCAAACTTTCCCTAGAACAACCTTGTGGGCTTCAATGGTAGATGCCTAAAAGTTCTCTAGGGATCTTTCTTTGGTTAAATTAGATGAATTCTTTTGTGAATTTGAGTTGCACGAGCAAGCTAACACTTCATCCAAGGAGAAAGGTGTAGCTCTTTTTGTAACAAAGAAGGACAAGAAGAAGAAGGAGAAGAAAGAAGTCTCTTCCTCATCCGAATCCGAGGAGGAGTCATCAAGTAGTGACGATGAGCTATCGACTAGTGAGGTAGCTCACTATGTAAAGAAGTTTGGTGGGAGGTCAAGGAAACTCACCAAGAAGGATGTGAGGAGGATGTTCCAATCCTCCAAAGGTTAAAATTCTAGTAGTTCAAATTCTACTCCTAATGTTGTTTGTTATGGTTGCAACAAGAAAGGGCATATCAAGCCAAATTGCTCGGAACTAAAGAAAAAGGAGGAGAAGGAAAAGAAAAAGAAGGAAAAGAAGAAGAAGAAGAAGAAGAAGAAGAAGAAGGCAATGGTGGCACAAACATGGGACACACTAAGCTTGGAGGACTCTTTTGATGATGAAGAAATGTGTCATGCCACCCAGAACCTAGCTCTCATGGCCTTGGAGGAGGAAGCCGGAAGCTCAAGTGAGGAGTCTTCATCCTCATCCTCAAGCGACGAATCATCATCAAGTGATGATGAGGTAAGATACTCCCCTAGGATAGAGTTACTTTATAAAACCATTGCATGCCTTCAAAATGCCTTAAATAGATCAAAAACTAGGATTAAGGACTTAAAAGTAGAAATTAAATCATTTAAAAATGTAGAACCGCCTTGTGATGATGCATGTACACTTAGGAATGAGAATGATGAACTTAGGAAAGAAATAGGTGATTTACATGCATGTTTAGAAAAGTTTACAAATGGGTCCAAATATCTTGATATGATTCTTAGGGACCAAAGGGTCATTTATAACAAGGCCAGCATAGGATATAAGCCTAAGGAGAAGGAAGTAGCCTTCACCTCTCTAATTAGTAGAAAACCAACCATTAGGAGCAAGGCTAAAAAGGGTTGGATCCCCAAAAGTTATATAGTTAATTCTATCGGTCCTAAAATTTGGATGCCTAAGGCTTGCATTTTTCATGTTGTATAGGTAGAAGGACCAAGCTTATGGATTGTTGATAGTGGTTGCTCAAAACACATGACCCGTGATGAGAGCAAATTTTCCACCATCAACCACACTAGCAAGGGGAAGGTGTCTTTTGGAAATAGTGGTAAACTTAAGATCCTAAGAAAAGACACAATTGAGGTATCCCCAAATCTTGCCATTCATTAAGTGTTATTAGTTAAAAATATGAAATTTAACTTGCTTAGTATAAGTCAATTATGTGATGCAAATTTTGATGTTCAATTTGATTCTTCAAAATGCTTCATAAGACATAAGAAAGTAAATGATTACATGTTAGTAGGATTTAGGAAATCAAATATTTATTATGTTGATTTATCCTATGCTTCTAACATTTCTACTAAGTGTCTTATTGCAAAAGAAGAAGAGAGTTGGCTTTGGCATAGGAGGCTAGGGCACATCAATATGAAGAACATTGCCAAAATAGCCAAGATGAAGTTAGTCAAGGGGTTGCCAAAAGTCAAGTATCTTAAGGACAAAATGTGTGATGCATGCCAAGAAGGAAAACAATCAAGATCATCACACAAAGGTAAAACTTTACTTAGTACCGCTTTACCTTTAGAACTCTTGTATGTTGATTTATTTGATTGCCATAGCACCCCTTCATTAATTGGTAGTAAATATTGTTTAGTTATAGTAGATGATTTTTCTAGATTTACTTGGGTATTCGTCATAAAACATAAGGATGAAACCCTAGGAATAATCATAGGATTTAGCAAAAGAGTAGAGAATGAAAGGAATCTCAAAATCAATCGGATTCGTAGTGATCATGGTAGAGAATTTGAGAGTTCTAACTTCTCCAAATTTTGTTTAGAACAAGGGTATAAGCACAAATTTCTTGTCCTAGAACACCTCAAATTTTGTTTAGAATAAGGGTACAAGCACGAATTTTGGGTCCTCCCTAGTTAGTTGGAGTAGTAGGAAGCAACCTTGTGTTGCCCTATCCACCACCGAGGCCAAGTATGTGGCTATGAGTGGTTGTGTAGCTCAACTACTATGGATGAGACATACTTTAGAGGACTATGAGCTAATTTACTCCAACATAAAAGTATTTTGTGATAATGTGAGCACCATAAATTTGACCAAAAATCTGGTGCATCACTCTAGGACCAAGCACATTGAAGTGAAACATCACTTCATTAGAGATCATGTGGCTAAGGGGGACATTGAGCTCAATTACATTGAATCTAAGTCCAACCTAGCCGACATATTTACCAAGCCTCTCCCCGAAGTAGAATTTTCATCACTTAGGAGAGAACTTGGAATGTGTTTAGTTGAATAGAGGTGTAGGTTTGAATGATCCCATAGAAATTCTAGGAATATACCTTTAAGCATCTCACAAAATACCTAAGAAATCATGATTTTTGTATTGAGCCACTTAGACAACATGTGAGATGTTAGGAAGATGCACTTGGTTCATCATGCTTATTATGATGCATTACTATGAACCAAAGTGTCATCTAGAGACATTAATCCTTCATTGGACCAATCATTGGGAAGGCTTATGCACAATTGATGTGTATATAACTCTAAGAATATGATTGGAAATGTAAAATAAAATATATTTTAAACTATGTTTATCATACTTTGAAAAACAGTTTTCAATTACTAAGCAAAAGTGATACAAAGTTTGAAAAATACTTAAAGCTTTTGATAAGTTTCAAAATTGTATAATTGTCGAAATTTGGAAAACATATATTTTTCCAATCATTTTCCTTGATAGAAAATGACTTTAGAAATGTGTGCACAAAATTTCGTGATTTTTTGATATTTCATGAATTTTTGGCGCATTTCTAAAAAAACTTGAAAAATGAGTTTCAAGTGTGGTAGTGCTACTCAGAAAAACTAGGCGTAACAACCTGCAAAGCCCGCAGAACCACCGCAAAACGCGGAACCACCTAGCAAACCTGTAACCACCTTGCGGCAGAACCACCTTGGCAAACTGCCCTAGCAGAGCTGCTGTGGGAAAACTGCCCTGGAACTGTCCTGGAATTGGGCAAACTACCCTAGAATTGAACAAACTACCCTGAAATTAAGCAAATCAGCCCTGTTTCTTGGCCTTAAGTGTACTCTTAAGTGTCCTAAAACTATAGTATGATAATCTTTTGTAAAAAGAGGTTTTAGGACTGAATAATGCAATGTTTTAGGGGGAGCTTCATAGATATAAAGTTTTAATCTCCTAACTTTATATTGTTGGTGCAAAGATAGGACATAGTTTCATATTTCTTGTTTATGCTTTGCTCAACATGCTATTCACACATCATAACCTATGTCTTGAATTAAGGGGGAGCTTTCATTCTATTTTATACCTTAATTCAAGGCATTATAAATTTCATTTGTTGGTGCAGTAGGCACCTAGGTCGAACCTGAGTTTTGATTATAGCAAAACGATACAAAGTTAAGCTCATGTCTTTATCTCACGAGATGAATCGAGTGTGCAGAAGATTGCTAAAGCTGGAGATGAAGGCTAGCGACACCCGGAAGAAGCCGGGTGGTCGGGCGACACTCGAGTGACTTCGGAGGGAGCCAAAGGAATCGAGTGGAAGGCCGGAAGCAAAAGCAACATGGTAAGTATCGAGGTAAGCTCGTGTGTGCGAGCGTAAGTGAGGTTGTATCCTCCTTACGGGGATGGTCTTAAGCGTAGATTCGACCAAAGACATCCCATCGATGGTCTAGGTCGAGATCGGACAGTCGAAGGCCGTCGAAATAATATTTTCTTTGAGCTAACTTTGCCTTGCAGCTAGCATCACGATACAACTTGGAGGACTCATCCGTCAACAATCATCCGGAAGTCAAGACTCGATGTCGCCATCATGGCCATGATGGCCATCAGTTGACTGATGGTCAATGATCAGCTTCGAGGAGTCAAGGCTTATCACCCCATTTCAAGGAGATTGGTGCTCGATTGTGATTGGCTAGGGTTCCTCTCGAAAAGGGGCTCAAAGGCTATAAAAGGAGGGCCAATCCTAGGGTTTAATCATCAATTCTAAGCTTCCAAAAGCCTCCGCAAAGCTACAACTTCTCCGACAACGAAGTGCTTCTTCTCCGACGTCTAGATTTATTTGTTTTCATTTTATTACGTCGGTTAGAGTTTTATTTCAGTTTAGTACTTTCTTTTTCGGAGCTTTTATCGTAACGAGGAGAGGGGGAGTGTCCCTCTACCTCAAGCTTTGTGCTTTACTTGAATCGATTAAACTCCTACCCCTAACGGGGAGGAGTTATTTAGTGTTTTTGCCCTCCGTACGTGGTCGAGGACCGCTAGGGCCTTGGAGTAGTAGCCGAAGGCTATGAACCAAGTAAAACTCCTTTGTCTCTTTTTACTTTACATTTACATTTCTGCTGCAATTAATTATCTACTCGGTTTTTTATAAGAACTCGAAAAAAAAGTTTTATCGCTATTCACCCCCCTCTAGTGATCTGCTTCGATCCAACAATTGCTATCAGAGCCGGGGGTGCTAAGATTTGGTGAAACCACCAATCTAGAATTTTCACAAATTTTTTTTTTCTTTTTTTATGTTTATTTCGAATTTAATTCGTTCGCTTAGTTTTTCTACCGCACTACTAATCCAAGACGCGAGTCTTGGTACTTTCTTGTGTGTTTTTGTCATTGCTAGTTTTTTGTCTACTTGTTTCTTTTGTTCTAATGGCCCATCTCGAGGGTTTTAGCACCGTCCGACCTCCGTTTTACAATGGAGATGACTTCCGTTATTGGAAGGGTCGGATGGAATGCTTTCTCAAAACCCAAATCGAGATGTGGATCATAATCCAAACGGGTTTCACACTTCCGACTAATGAAGTGGGCGACTCCTTGGATTATGATCAATGGACCATTGTGACAAAATGACAAGTCGAAGCCGACGCCAAGGCAACACAAATCCTCCAATGCGGCTTGTCCAAGGAGGAGTTAAATCGCGTCGGCCCCTTCATCAGCGCAAAGGACCTTTGGACAAAGCTAGTGGAGCTACACGAAGGGACCGATGAAGCCAAGGTATGTAAGCGTGATCTTCTATTCAATAAACTATATAACCTAAAAATGCAGGAACATGAGTCCGCGATGCAACTTCACGCCCGAGTCCAGGACATCGTCAACAATCTACACGCAATCGGGCAAAAGGTCAAAAATCGCGATCTTATAAGGTATGTCCTAAACTCCTTTCCAAGGACTACCTTGTGGGCATCCATGGTCGATGCCTACAAGGTCTCCAAGGATCTTTCTAAAATTAGATTAGATGAACTTTTTTCTGATTTTGAACTTCATGAGCAGTCTAATTCAGAACCCGAGAAAGGTATAGCATTATTTGCAGGTTCAAAGAAGAAAACCGCTAGCAAACCACCTCCAAAGGAAGAAGAGGATGAGTCTGATTCGGAGGTCGACTCAGAAATGGAGGCCGAACTAGTCAACCTAGTTCGGAGGATAGTCAAGGGCCGAAAACGAGCTGTCACTCGACCCAACGAAGGTAAGCCTAAAAGTTCAAACATAAGATGTTATGAATGCAACAGGTTTGGACACATTAAGTCCGAATGCCCAAAACTCAAGAGCAAAGCACCAAAACATAAAAAGGCACTCAACGCTACTTGGGAAGAAGCTTTCGAGGAAGAAGACAACGATCGAGTCCTTATGGCTAAACCGGTGGAATCGGAGACGGAGTCAAAACCGAAACCTGAATCAGAAACCGAAGATGAGTCGGACTGCGAAATACTATTCAAGACAAGCCACGGATATGCATCCGGTTCAAAAGATACACTCAAGGTGAGTCGGTCTCTTATTACTACTCTTTATAGTGCAATTAAGTTTTTAAATAAAAAGTTAGCTAAGTCCGAGTCCAAGGTCGAGACCCTGGTTGAGGAAGTTAAACTCCTCAAACACGAGGTCTCCCTAACCTCTTCTGTTAGTAATATATGAGAGATGTCCTAAGACAATCGCCTTATGTATGAACCATTTATATGATAAATAAAGATTCACTATTTGAGTATACATGTTTCATGTATTTGATTGGATCTTAAACTCATTTACTGAATGTCCACGATGCGATTCACAGCATGAGAGAATTTGTGATTGGATCACAACTAGTGAGTATCTCTACATGTGTAATTGTGATGTATCGGAATTATCCCTAGTCAATGAATTGATGGATTTGGACACCATCAATTCTGTCGAGACTAGCACGAGGTATACTCCTTGGTGTATCCAAGCAGCTGATTCTCACTGGCTGGAGACATAGTGATGTCCGGAGTTAATCGTGGATGCTAGTTATGGTAACTAGTTCATTGAGTGACCAGCCGTAAGACTTCATATGGTTCTCTGCATATAGATATGTCAATGAAGTTCTTACTGTGGCTTAAGTGCGATGTTCCTTTGACTTGCGGTATTCAAGTCATCTTGATCATGGAGACTTATGCTTTGACATCTTAAGCAAACATCTCTAAGGAGATGTGGACCCGGGATGATTGGGTATAAGTCAAAGTGATCGAAGGTGTTTGAATAGCCTATAAAGGATTCACCACTCCTTGCGAGGAGATGTATACCCATGGCCTCTCGTCGGATTGTTACTAAAGTCTTTGGCCAAAGCATTACATGTTTAGAGTAAGGTACTCTTCGATACATGTGGAGTAACTAGAATCCGTAGGACGAGGAAATGATACTTGGGCTAGGTGTGACGTAGTCAGCCTAGTGGGGACTGACACTATAGACCATGTCCTGAACCAAGTGGGTATAAGATGAGTGAAGGGAATGGGGCACTATTCATTCGAGCTACTGAAGGGTTTCAGAAATAGTTCTGGATCAACCGTTGATCTTTTCGGTTAATTGGGGATCATGATGTACTACTAGGTGCCACTCATGATCGTTCTATAATTAATGGTTAATTATAGACGGCCAACATAAACTGAGAACCTATTTGGTCACACGCACAACGAGTGTAATCCAAAGGATTTAAAACGAGCTTGAGAATGGGATTCTCAGACCGAGAGAAACTATGTTTGGTTGGACCAAACATAAAGCGAGCAGGAAATTGTTTCAGTCGCAATGGAAGCGTGGATGGGCCGTGTCTTATGAAGACATAATGGATGGACCAAAATGGTTTGGTTCTAATCCAATGGATGAGAATAAACCAAAGGGTTTGGTTTATATTAAACGAATGAACCAAAGGTTGGTTCGGTTCATTTTAACTTAAAATAAACCATCATGGTTTGGTTTATTTTAACTTATCCTAATGGAGCGGGTTAACGGGCTTTATGGATATGATCCATTAACCATTAAGAGAATTAGTTCTCTATAAAAGAGGGCTTAAGGGATTGTTAAACCCTAACTAATCCAAACCCTAGCCCCCTTGAGCCGCCATCCTTGCTAATTAGCAATACGTAACGCGCCAACCCTAAAGCTGCCGCCGCCCAGCTTGTGTGCAGCCGTCCAAGTCTTTGCCGGCGTCCAAGCTTCAGCCGGAGAACCTCCGGCGACCCTCCGGCGATCTCCTTTGGGTTCGGTGATAAGGTGAGCTTCCATCTTTCCTTAGCCGGCCTCTATTCCTCCACCAAAAGCTGTCCAGTTTTTCTGGACAGCTTGTTTCTTTGTTGTCGGAGCGTCGTTTGGACGACGGTTAGAGCGCCGACAGCGGCTAACTTACCGGGGATTTGATCTCCGGTAATCCTCTGAGGTGGAGGACGAAGGATTCGTCAATCGGTTGACGAATACCTCTCCGGAGAAGCGAGTTTTGAGAACTCGTTTTAGGATCCGAATTTGGATTCGGATCGTGATCATCTCTCGATCACGTCGTCTTCAACACGAGGCTAGTAACCCGTACGAAGACGAAGCTCGTGACTTAGCGAAGTCATCCCGAGGAGCTCGGCGTGGATACGGATAGAGACGATTATTACGAGGATCGTTCCGGTTGATGCCGTTCCCGCTACACGTCATACGAAAGGTATAACGTAGATAAATTTCTTTTATTGCAAATTTTAATTTACGGTTATGTCTACACTTGTTGTAATATGCATGCGTGTGTTGTGTGTGTTGTAATAAATATAGATTTATTATTTTTAATTGCTTCCGCTGTGCTCATGTTTACGAAACATGATCGAACACACACACGCCGCGGTGCCGGAAACCCAACATCTTCGACTAGTCGAGTTCAAGAGAAGGACTCAACTCGGGTTGAAAAACTCGAAGTTGAGAACTCACTCTTGAAGAGTCAAGTCGAAGATCTTAGGAATACATTGGAAAGGTTTACTTTGGGATCCAAAGGACTTGACCTCCTACTTGGATCGCAAAGGGCCGTGTACAACAAGGTCGGGCTAGGGTTTAGCTCAAACACGACCAATAAGTCGTATATGTCAATCGTAAGTCGACATAAAAAACATGTCCAAGCATGGGTCCCTAAGACCACCTTGATTTCAAACTTAGGATCAAACCAGTACTGGGTTCCCAAGGACCAAATCCACTATGTGGAGAGACCGAATCGATTCAACGGTCCAGGGGGAGCTAGTACGAAATTTGTTTGTGTTTTAACTTAGAAATTGCATGCTTAGGTTTTTATTTAGTTTTATTTTACTTCTTAGAATGGTTAGATAGGACTATAACTCATCAATACTTGATAACATAGTACCAGGACGCGGCGAGATGATAGTATGCTAGGAAAGCGGAGTCTTGTGTATTCAGGCTAGATAAGGCGTATCTAGTTCGGTGCACTTGACCGAGCGGAACTAGCTGAAGCTACCTCGCCGTATCCTAGACTAGTTAGACCAGGAAGTGGTCTTAGGTGAGTCAAGTCTCTATTTTCTTGAAAATGGCTTTGTCTAAGGAAGTGGTCGTTGTTCCGATCAAAGAAGGCCTCTGTGCCTCGCCACGACCTGGAAGCCATGATCTTGAAAAGGTGACTTGATGAACCTAAGGTCAAATCCGAATCTAACGCAAGGTTGACAAGTGTTTAAGTCATTAAATTTAATTCAACTAAAATTGGAAGTCATCTCACAAGAACATATAGGATTAACATGTTTGATCATGTAGACATGGGTGAGATGATTTAGGTTAATAAATTTTCAACCAATTTTTAATAAATCCAATATCCGATCCAACTACCTTGCGTGTAGGATCAATGGATGTTGGACAGTGGTTGCTCCCGACACATGACCGGGGATCAACTCAAGTTTTCGAAGCTTCGATTCAAACGACAAGGATCGGTAGCCTTCGGAAATAACGGCAAGCTCAAAATCATCGGATCAGGTGATATTGAGCTTAACTCAAATTTTGTCATTCAAAACGTTTTATTAGTAGAAAATTTTCAATATAATCTTCTCAGTGTAAGCCAATTGTGTGATAATAACTATAAGGTCATATTTCTAGAAAACGAATGTGTAATTAATACAAAGGAAACCTCTAAAACAATTCTTAAGGGAACTAGAAATAACAACATTTACACTATTAACTTAACTAACTCCTCAACTAAGTGTCTTATGACACGGCAAGAGGAATCATGGTTGTGGCACCGACGACTCGGTCACTCACACCCAAGACTCATCCACAAGATGAGTCAGAGTGATTTAGTTAGAGGTTTGCCTAACCTCAATAACTTGGATAATAAAATATGTAATGCTTGTCAACAAGGTAAACAATCTAGGACACAACATCAACTAACTAGTCAAGAACAAACCAAAAGTGTGCTTGAGCTCCTACACATGGATCTATTTGATTCACACGGAGCTAAGTCACTTAACGGAAGTAAATTCTGCTTAGTCATAATTGATGACTATTCTAGATTTACTTGGGTTAGGTTCATCAAACACAAAAGTGATACCCTAGATCAATTAATCAATCTATTTAAGTTAATAGAAAATCAACAAAGCATTAAAATCAAAAGACTTAGGACTGATCATGGTGGTGAATTCAAAAACCATAGGTTTACAGAATTCTGTAACCTAAATGGATACCACCACGAGTTCTCTTGCCCTAGAACTCCACAACAAAATGGCCTAGTAGAACGCAAAAATAGAACCCTACAAGAAGCCGCTAGGACAATGTTAAATGAGTATAACCTACCCGATAAGTTTTGGGCGGAAGCCGTGAGTACGACATGCTATGTCCAAAATAGAATCCTTATGGTAAAGAGGCACCTTAAGACCTCATACGAGATTTATCACGATAAAATACCTAACATCAAGTACTTTAGGGTATTTGGGTGTAAGGTACATATCCTAAACACTAAGGATTACCTAGGGAAATTTACATCCAAAACCACGATCGGAATCTTTCTAGGATACTCGACAACAAGAAAAGCTTATAGAGTATATAATCACGACACCCATAGAGTCAAGGAGACTATCAATGTAGTATTTGATGAAGGACACGAACCTACAAAACCCCCGACAACCCCAATTAGCGAGCCGACTCATACTAGACCTAACTCTGATCCGGAAATCAGGTCTAGTGTTAACCCTAACCTAAGTCAACCAAGTCACTCTATCGACCAAGTGATAGATGACTCCAACCAAACTAGAACTCAAACGAGTCATCCTATGGATCAAGTTGTAGACTCAAACCCAAATCCAACTAGGACTCAAACGAATCATCCTATCGACCAAGTGATAGGTGATCCAAGTCTAGGAGTTCGAACTAGAGCCTCATACAGAAACCTTAGTCAAATATCTTTGATTTCTAAAATTAAACCCAAAACTATTGACCAAGCTCTTCTTGATCCCGATTGGATTATTGCAATGCAAGAAGAGTTGGCTCAATTCACTAGGAACGAAGTATGGGAATTAGTACCACCACCTAAAGATAAAAAAATCATTGGAACAAGGTGGGTGTTTAGAAATAAAATTGATGATAAAGGTGAAGTAGTTAGAAATAAACTAGATTAGTTGCTAAAGGGTTTAGTCAAGTCGAAGGTTTAGATTACGACGAGACCTATGCCCCAGTAGCTAGATTAGAGTCCATTCGAATGCTATTAGCATATGCAGCACATCGAGGATTTAAATTGTTTCAAATGGATGTGAAATCTGCATTCTTAAATGGATACATTAAAGAAGAAGTTTACGTTAGTCAACCCCCCGGTTTCGAAAGTTTAGACAAACCCGATCATGTACTTAGATTAAAGAAAGTGCTTTATGGACTTAAACAAGCTCCGCGAGCTTGGTATGAGAGACTTTCGATTTATCTTAAGTCCAAAGGCTTTAACCAAGGTGTAGTTGACCCAACCCTTTTCGTAAAAACCTTAGGTAAAGACATATTCATAGCCCAAATCTACGTAGATGATATTATTTTCGGAACCACCAACTCAATCCTACTAAATGAGTTTATTTCACTTATGGAAAGCGAATTTGAAATGAATTTAGTAGGCGAATTAAGTTTCTTCTTAGGATTACAAATTAAACAAACTAAAGATAGAATATACCTACATCAATGCAAATATACTAGGGAATTAATTAAACGCTTTGGAATGCAAGACGCTAAAATTATTAATACCCTAATGACAACAAATGTTAATATAGAAGAAGATTTAATCGGAAACCAAATTGATTTAAAATACTATAGGAGCGTAATAGGGAGTCTCCTTTACTTAACTGCAAGTCGACCTGATATCTTATTTGCAGTAAGTATGTGCGCCAGCTTTCAAACCTGTACCAAGGAGTCTCACCTAACTCTAGTCAAGCACATCCTTAGATATCTAAAGGGTACACTTAATGTCGGTATTTGGTATCCTAGATCTACCGAGTTCGAACTAACCGGCTACTCCGATTCGGACTATGCCGGTAGTAAGCTCGATAGAAAGAGTACGAGTGGTTGTTGTCAACTTCTACCAAGTCTAGTGAGTTAGTGCGTGAGGAAGCAACACTGTGTTGCCTTATCTACCACCGAAGCCGAATACATCGCGATGGGTGAGTGTGTCACTCAGCTTCTTTGGATGAAGAACACTCTCCGCGACTTTAAGTTAGACTTTACGAACACAAAACTCCACGTAGATAACATTAGTTCAATTAACCTTACTAAAAATCCTATATGTCACTCTAGGACCAAACATATAGAGGTTAAACACCATTTCATTTGAGAACATGTGGCCAACGGAGCCATACAACTCGAATACGTCGAATCGAAGTCTAACTTAGCAGACCTATTTACTAAACCCCTACCCGAAGCCGAATTTAGTCTATTAAGACAAAAATTGGGCATGTGCGTAGTAGAATAGGAACTTGCAAATTATATTTTCTTACTACTATTTCTTAATTTACATTTTTATGGAACTAGCATAGGACATACTTTAGATATCATGCACCTATAGATTTAAGGAGCCAATACATCTCACAACACATAGGACTAATGTGTTTGTGTACTTAGCCACGTAGATGGACGTGAGATGTTAAGACCTTACTCCTGGTTCCAGATGTAGAGATAGTGCATCGCCATGAACCACGGAGTATAATCATATATACTAACCAACTCTGACCAGGACTGGTTGATCTTTATATCAATCAAGCAAGATATGAGTCGAACATTTTATAGATGAACTTATTTTCAATATATTATTTTCAAAATAATGTGGAACATGCTTGGACTTTAAATTTAACACTTATTTTTGTTTTCCACATACACCCTCACTCTTTTCGATATATGGCAAAAGGGGGAGAAAAAGGCCAAAGTTAAGGGGTCAAATTTTTAAATTTTTTGGTTTAACTCTTACTTTATATTTAAACCAAAAGTTAACTTTAAGTTTTGAAAACTTATTAAAGGCCAAGTTAAGAGAATTCTTAACTTAAACTTATTTGTGCCATCAACGTTTTACTTATTTTTAATGTTTTACTTAAGGGGGAGAAAGGGCCAAGTTAAGAAGAACTCTTAACTTAAATGTTTTACTAAGGCCAACTTTAAGTAATTACTTAAAGCAACCCTCAAGGGGAGGATTAAGGTCTTTCTTCAAGACTCACCCTCGGTCAAGGGGGAGGTTTCCTCAAGGGGGAGTACTTGAAGAAAATCCTTACTACTCCAACTTAATCTTCTTTATTTTTTGTTTGTTTCTAATGCACATTATTCTTCATGCTTGCTATTTACTTAACTTTGTATGTGGGTTTGCCATAAATCAAAAAGGGGGATATTGTTGGTGTTGTAGGCACCTAGGTCGAACCTAAGTTTTGATTATAGCAAAACGATACAAAGTTAAGCTCATGTCATTATCTCACGAGTTGAATCGAGTGTGCAGAAGATTGCTAAAGCTGGAGCTGAAGGCTAGCGACACCCGAAAGAAGCCGGGTGGTCGGGCGACACTCGAGTGACTTCGGAGGGAGCCGAAGGAATCGATTGGAAGGCCAGAAGCAAAAGCAACATGGTAAGTATCGAGGTAAGCTCGTGTGTGCGAGCGTAAGTGAGGTCGTATCCTCCTTACGGGGATGGTCTTAAGTGTAGATCCGACCAAAGACATCCCATCGATGGTCTAGGTCGAGATCGGACGGTCGAAGGTCGTCGAAATAATGTTTTCTTTGAGCTAACTTTGCCTTGCAACTAGCATCAGTCGACTGCCAACTTGGAGGACTCATTGCCAAACTGATCCCGGAGGTCGACTGGCCCGATCGCGCATCGCCGATCGATGATGGCCATCGATCGTGATGGTCAATGATCAGCTTCGAGGAGTCAAGGATTATCACCCCATTTCAAGGAGATTGGTGCTCAATTTTGATTGGCTAGGGTTCCTCTCGAAAAGGGGCTCAAAGGCTATAAAAGGAGGGCCAATCCTAGGGTTTAATCATCAATTCTAAGCTTCCAAAAGCCTCCGCAAAGCTACAACTTCTCCGACAACGAAGTGCTTCTTCTCCGACGTCTAGGTTTATTTGTTTTCATTTTATTACGTCGGTTAGAGTTTTATTTCAGTTTAGTACTTTCTTTTTCGGAGCTTTTATCGTAACGAGGAGAGGGGGAGTGTCCCTCTACCTCAAGCTTTGTGCTTTACTTGTATCGATTAAACTCCTACCTCTAACGGGGAGGAGTTCTTTAGTGTTTTTGCCCTCCGTACATGGTCGAGGACCGCTAGGGCCTTGGAGTAGTAGCCGAAGGCTACGAACCAAGTAAAACTCCTTTGTCTCTTTTTACTTTACATTTACATTTCCGCTGCAATTAATTATCTACTCGGTTTTTGATACGAACTCGAAAAAAAAGTTTTATCGCTATTCACCCCCCCCCCTCTAGCGATCCGCTTCGATCCAACATCATGAACTTATTTGTATTAAGTCCTTCTCTTTTTGATGTATGTCAAAGGGGGAGAAGGATGATTTAAGTTAGGAATTCACATTGATATATGTTGACATGTGATGTTTATTTCTGAGAATGTTTTAAGACCTAACTTAAATGATTGCCAAACATCAAAAAGGGGGAGATTGTTGGTGCAACAATGCCCCAAACATTTATATGTTTTAATGTTTGGATAATCATCTAAGTTAGGCAACATTTGTGATCTAATTGTGAACATGTTTAAGTGATAGGAAAATCCAAGTATGAAGACTTGGTAAAGGAAAAGTCCAAGTGTGATCTTGGCAAGAGAAGTCCAAAGGCAAGTCTTGGCAGCGTAAGTCCAAGCATGTAGTCTTGGCGGCGTAAAGTCCAAGCGTACTTTAGCAAAGAGAAATCCAAGACATGACGAAATCGAAGGAAGCTCTTGGAAGCAATCGCAAAGGTTGAACAAGTCGTTGACTCGAAGGAATCCTAGAGGCGTAAGGCTTAAGGAATAGCTAAAAGATTGAGTCTAGGTCTAGGGAGTTAATTCAAGTATGAAATTATCATACTTGACAAGTATCAGTCGACTAATACATCATATCACTCAACTGATCAAGAGTTCGACTGAGTCAGGCTGAAACCCTAATGATCAGTCGACTACCAACCCTTGGCAGTCGACTGCCAACGACATCAGTCGACTGCCAAGGTCGGCAGTCGACTGATCAAGTCAACGACGGGCACAAAATGGAGTCTCACTCGACTCCGCACAGGGATCACTCGACTTATCACTTCATTAGTCAGCTGATGAAGTGATCAGTCGACTGATCAGGCTACCGTTGGAAATGACGGCTGCGTATCTCCGCGTATTCACCTCGTCAGAAGCCATTGGCTTCGACGATAGTCGACTGATATTGTACATCAGTCGACTGATCGTGGCCCAACGGGAAAAACAACCCTATCTCTATAAAAAGAGGGCTTGGGGGTGCTTGAGATGGCTAGTGCTTCTATTCTGATCATTCTCTCAAGCTCCCACGAATTTCCTAAGCTTTCTAAGTGTTTTAATTCCCCTCCTCCTCTCTAATCTTTATCTTTATCTTTTGTAAGAAGAGGAGGGTTTTGTAAAAGAGAAATCTTCTTAGTGAAGATCGATTTGGGTTGATCCACCTGAAGGATTGCCGTGGAGTAGGAGCTTAATCTCCAAACCATGTTAAACTCTTTGTGTTAGCATTGTATTTTCATGTCTATTACTATTATATTTGTTGTGCTTCCGCTAACCATTTTTGTAGAAACAAAAAGAGGTTATTCACCCCCCTCTAGCCTTCCAAGATCCCTAACAAAAAGGGCACTTGCCATCATTGTGGCAAGGAGGGCCACTGGCAAAGAAACTGCAAGATTTATCTTGAGTCCGTGAAGAAGAAGAAGGCATCCGATGCCCCATCCTCTTCAGGTATCTTCGTTATTGATTGTCATTCTATTTCTTTAGAAACTTGGATATTGGATACTGGGTGTGGCTCACATATATGTAATGACATACAGGGGCTAAGGAATAGAAGAAGACTCATCAAAGGGGAGTCAAATTTTTGAGTTGGCAATGGAGCAAAGGTTGCTGCGGTCGCCATCGAAACTTATTTGCTGAAGCTCCCTAGTAGACTAGTCTTAGAACTGGACAATTGCTATTATGCTCCTTCTCTAATAAAGAACATTATTTCTATTTCCTACTTAAATAGAAATGGTTACCATTTGACGTTTAGTAACAATTGTTGTTATATAACTTTGAATGGTGTACTTTATGGGACTGGAACTTTCAGCAATGGTATTTATACGTTGGACGTATCCAGTGACATTTTCAATATCGAGGCAAGCAACAAGCGTACTCGAAAGGATAATCAATTAGACTCCTACATGTGACATTATCGTCTTGGCCATACAAGCAAGAAACGCATATCTGAATTACACCGATGTGGAATTCTGAAATCATTTGAATTGGATTCATACGATACATGCAAATCATGCTTAAAAGGCAAGATGACTAAGTTACCTTTTACAGGAAAAGGTGAATGGGTGGGAGAGTTGCTTGGTCTAATACATACTGATGTATGCGGACCTATGTCAACTCAAGCTCTAGGAGGCTATAGCCACTTCATTACCTTCACCGATGATCACTCACGATTTGGGTATGTGTTCTTGATGAAACACAAGTATGAAGCCTTTGAAAGGTTCAAAGAATTCAGAAATAAAGTAGAGAAACAACATAACAAGAGTATTAAAATACTTCAATCAGATCGAGGTGGTGAATACTTAAGTCAAGAGTTTCTTGATTATCTAAGAGACAATGGTATATTGTCTCAATGGACTCCGCCATATACATCGCAGCATAATGGTGTATCTGAGAGGCGTAACCAGACCTTGTTGGACATGGTCAGGTCAATGATGAATCATGCGAATCTTCCCAAGTCCTTTTGGGGCTATGCACTTCAGACAGCTGTTTACTTGCTAAACAGAATGACAACCAAGGTAGTATCCACTACTCTATATGAGATATAGAATAGTAAGAAACCTCATGTATCTTACTTGAAGATATAGGGTTGTCCTGCTTATGTGAAGTGGACTGTATCAGACAAATTGGATGCTAAGTCTGATAAATGTCTATTTATTGGATACCCCCAGGAAACAAGGGGTTACCAATTCTATCATCCTGTGGAACAAAAGGTTTTTGTTTCAAGACATGCTGTGTTTCTACAAAAATAGTTTCTTTTGCAAGAAAATAGTGGGAGTGTCGTAGAGCTTGAGGAGGCTTGAGAGACTCAAATAGACATTGATGAGATACTTGGTGAAGCACCACAACTGATAACTCATAGTGATGAGCCATCGGCTGAACCTATTGAGACACCACATCTTCGTAGATCTAGTAGAACACGCAACTTTCCTGAGAGATATTGATTTCTCGTAAGTGAATCGAACGATGTGTTACTCATTGATGATGAGGAACCTACTAGTTATGAAGAAGTTCTGAAAAGTTTAGAAAGGGAAAAGTGGCTTAATGCCATGAAGTCGGAAATGGATTCCATATATGAAAATCAAGTTTGAAACTTGGTTGACCCACCTGAAGGCATAAAGCCTATAGGGTGCAAGTGGGTTTTCAAGAAGAAAACCGACATGGGTGGTAATATGATTACCTATATGGATAGAGTAGTGGCGAAAGGGTATCGTCAAAAGCAAGGTGTTGATTATGACGAGACCTATTCACCTGTAGCTATGCTTAAATTTATTAGGATGCTCCTAGCCATAGCGGCTCATTATGATTATGAGATATGACAGATGGATGTAAAAACAACTTTCCTTAATGGAAACCTGCTCAAGGACGTGTATATGATACAACCTGAGGATTTCACATCGGTTGATAAAACCAAGGTATGCAAACTGTGATGGTCCATATATGGACTGAAGCAAGCATCCAGGAGTTGGAATATCCGTTTTGATGAGACAATCAAAAAGTTTGATTTCTCACAAAATCTAAACGAACCTTGTGTATACAAGAAAGTTAGTGGGAGAGCAGTCTTGTTCCTAGTATTGTATGTCGATGACTTATTACTTTTAGGAAACGATGTTTCCATCTTACAGTCAGTTAAAATTTGGTTATCCAAGACATTCTCCATGAAAGACCTAGGAGAAGCAACCTACATCCTCGGGATTAGGATCTATAGGGATAGATCGAAATGGTTATTTGGTCTTTTGCAATCTACATATATAGACCGAGTGCTAAAGAGGCTTAGCATATCGGAATCCAAGAAAGGTTTCCTACCCATTAGGCATGGGATACACCTTTCAAAGTCTATGTGTCTGCGCATAGAAGATGAGAGGATTTGCATGAGTAAGATTCCCTATGCATCCGTAATAGGATCTATCATGTATGCTATGTTATGTACGAGGCCCGATGTATCGTATCCTCTGAGTGTCACGAGCAGATACCAGTCTGATCCAGGAATGGATCATTGGGCGGTTGTTAAAAGGATCCTTAAGTACTTAAGAAGAACTAAGGATGTGTTCCTAATATATGGAGAAGGGAACATGGTGATATGCGGGTATACGAATGCCAGTTTCCAGACAGACAAGGATGATTCCAGGTCTCAGTCTGGGTACGCGTTTACATTGAATGAGGGCGTAGTGAGTTGGAAAAGTTCCAAACAAGACACTGTAGTGGATTCTACCACAGAGGCAGAATACATTGCAGCTTCGGAAGCAGCAAAGGAAACAGTTTGGATCAAGAAGTTCATTTATGAACTTGGTATGGTTCCAGCCATTGTTGAAGCAATACCGGTTTACTACGACAACAATGGAGCAATTGCTTAAAAGAAAGAGCCAAGGTCTCATCAACGATCCAAACATGTGCTTCGCCACTATTATTTGATCAGAGAGATCATTATTAGGAAGGAAATATAAATAGAGAAGATTTCCACTGAAAGGAACTTAGTGGATCCTTTAACTAAGGCCTTACCTCAAAGTAAGTTTGAGGGCCATGTTAGAGCTTATAGTATTGGATACCATAGCGATTGGCATTAGGCCAAGTGGGAGTTTGTTAGTAATATATGAGAGGTGTTTTAAGGCAATCGCCTTATGTTTGAACCATTTATATAATAAATGAAGATTCACTATTTGAGTATACATGTTTTCATGTATTTGATTAGATCTTAAACTCATTTACTGAATGTTCACGATACGATTCACAACATGAGAGAATTTATGATTGAATCACAACTAGTGAGTATCTCTACATTTATAAATGTGATGTATTGGAATTATCCCTAGTCGATGAATTGATGGATATGGACACCATCAATTCTGTCGAGACTAGCACGAGGTATACTCCTTGGTGTATCTAAACAGTCGATTCTCACTGGCTGGAGACATTATACTACTAGGGATAACCGTTGATTTTTCGATTAATTGGAGATCATGATGTACTACTAGGTGTCACTCATGATCGTTCTATAATTAATGGTTAATTATAGACGACCAACATAAATCAGAAACCTATTTGGTCACACGTACAATGAGCGTAATCTGAAGGATTTAAAACGAGCTTGAGAATGAGATTCTCGTATCGAGAGAAACTAGGTTTGGTTGAACCAAACAAGTAGCGAGCATGAAATTATTTCAGCCGCAATGGAAGCATGGATTGACTGTGTCTTTTGAAGACATGATGGATGAACCAAATTGGTTTGGTTCTAATCCAATGGTGAAGAATAAACCAAAGGGGTTTGGTTTGTTTTAAACGAATGAACCAAAGTTGGTTCGGTTCGTTTTAACTTAAAATAGACCAACTCAGTTTGGTTTATTTTAACTTAAGTTATTGGAGCGGGTTAACGGGTTTTGGTTATGAACCAATAACCATTAGGAGAATGTGCTCTCTATAAAAATAGGGCTTAAGGGTTTTTGTAAAACCTAATTCTATTCTACTCTTGCCGCCTAACCCTCTCCTCTCCTTGCCGCCGCCCAAAGCCTCCACGTTGCCATCCTATCCTTGAAGCGCCATCGACGCTTGACCACTTGCGCCACCACCGCCACTGCCACTTTGTTGGTGACTCTCCGGCGACATCCCTTGGCTCCGGTGATTAAGGTGTAGTTGACCTTCCTCCTTTGGGCCAGCTCAACTCCTCCACCAAGCTATCCAGTTTTCTGGACAACTTCTTTCTTTCATGTCGGAACATCGTTTGGATGTCGTTTTGAGCTCTGACAGCGGCTACTTTACTGGGGACTCGATCTCCGGTAATCCTCATAGGTGGAGGACGAATGATTCTTCAAACGGTTGACGAATACCTCTCCAGAGAAGCGAGTTTTGGGGACTCGATTTCCAATCCGAATTTTGATTCGGATTGTGATCTTCTTTCAATCACATCGTCTTCGACACGAGGCTAGTGACTCCTACGAAGACGAGGCTCGTGGCTTTGTGAAGTCATCCCGACGATACTCAGTGTGGATACTATTAAATATGAAAAATTTAAAATATAAAATTTTATGGCCAAAATTTAGGAAAATAATCCTGGAAATTATTTCAGGATTTTTAGAGAATTTTAGGAATTTTTCCAAAATTTTTCTAGATTTAAACGGAGACTGTACGAGATAATTACGGGGATAAGAAAAACATGCTTTTAAAGAGTCTGTTTAGATTAGTTAATAGGATTAATAAACCTAGGTTTTTACTTTCTAATTACCCCAATCTCTTTCTCTGCACGCCGCAGGCTTCGCCCTCGCGACGGTTTTCTCCGAGACCTTCTCTTCATGCATACTATCGCCGCCTCCTCTTCGCCGTCCATCTCGCGCACGCCACGCCTCGATCATTGCACACACACTAGCCTTTATGTTGATCACGCGCGCGGCCCGCCTCGCATGCGTGGCTCGTGGCGCCACGGCCACCGACCCTCTCGTCGTCCATCACTGCCTCCCCGAGAATATCGTCGCCATTCATTGCGCCTAGGTTGCCGTCGCCGGGGGTGACAGCCTCACCATCGCCGTAGCCTTCTCTGCCACCGACGCCGCAACACTTGTTCCTCGCGAGCACGAGCTGCTGCCGCCGCAGTGCCATTCGTCGACGGCCTTGCGTCCGACCTCCGACACTTCTGCTACACCCAGGCAGGCGATGCCAACCCCTCTGGTCTCTTTTCCCCTTTCCAGTTCATCGGCTAGCTTGGGCATGTGGCAGCGGCTAGGGGCAGCAGTGAGAAGAGCATCGGAGTGAAGGGGGTTATTTTACGGTTGACTGTCGCTGGAGCAAGGTGAGGCAGTGTTACCTTTTGCTTTGGACAAGATTTAGGGATTTTTCCTTTGGTTGAGCTTGATGGTTGTTTGGGCAGTGGTCTTCTTCCGGCGAGCAAAACAGAGGAATAGGGCAGCGGTGTTGGGCAGTGGTTTTTTCCGACAAGCCGAGCAGAATTGGGGAAGTCCAAGGCAGGTATATCTCAAACTATCTCTTTTTTGTCGTCTGCCGATTGTTTCGGTTCGGTTGTTTGCTATTGTGGGTGGTGTTTCTTTTCGGTGAAGGGGTTATGAGAATTAAGAGAGAAATTGGTAGGTTTAGATATGGGTGTTTATAAATGCAATAATAGGTTGCTAATTGGTTTAATGGTCGATAGGGATTGATGTGAAGACTTGTTTAGGTTACAGGGATAACTAGATCAATCTAGTTGATCGGCCTACGGGGTTAATGTAGGATTCGATTCGATCAATCGTTGCATGCTTGCACTTAATAATAATGTCTGTTATATGCAGGTTTCGATCATGAGATAGGTCCGCGGGCATGAAGATAGTTATCACGAGTTTCATAGCAGGCGGGTATTTTGACTTATCTTTTTGATATAGTCATGTTGATATGCTAGTTAGTTATAGCTTGTAATAATTTTCATGTTTATCTGCCTTGTATGTTATTGTGCCTACTTGATACATGCATTCGGTCAGTTTGTAGTTATACCTTCCCTGTTTTCCTTGGATCATTGATATGTACCTATTGGTTGTGCATATTATTCGGATATGTATTTTAGTTGGTTACATGCTTTAGTGTCATGCACCATCTTGCATGATTGCATGCTGGCTGGATGGGGTTCCTTTATAGTTGAGCCCACAGCCAGTTACATGGTCTGCACACACTGCAACTCATTGGTTAGTGGTACATCAGGAGGGTGTGTGCAGTTGTTTTGTCAGGCTCCGCTGGTCCGCTCATGGGTAGCGATGAGGCAGCGTGGTAGCGGACAGGGATCCCTCTTCTGGTCTATGACACCGGGAGATGATAGCTTTGGTCCCCCTCTCTGTTTGGGGCAGGAGGATAGGTGTACTCTGACAGCATCCTGTCCACTCGGTCACTCAGGAGCAATGATGGCAGAGTGCACAGTTGTCATCGCCCTACCCACTCGGCTTCACCATCATGTGTGAGGTGGCTGACTGGCGTCAAGGGTAACCATGTCATTTGCATCGCATGCATTTTGCATGGATAGCATTTATATTGTGTTTGCTGCATTTTGATTGCTGCCTTGGATGTTGCATATGATTGATATGCATGTGATATATTTATATATGGTGATGACTTTATTTCTTATAGTATGGCACTGCCTCCTATGTAGATAGGAGATTCTGTATGTATAGTCTTTTATTTCTTGCATTTTTGCTATTATTGATCAGAAGTCTGTACTGCCATGACTATTATTGTTAGATATAGCTTTCTATGCATATTGACTATTATCCGCTGAGTTCATTGAACTTACCCCGTTGCTTTATATTTATTTCAGCATAAAACTGCCAGGAGAGTCCAGCTGCCAAACCCCCTCGTCAGGATGGTTTTGTTAGTGGTTTATGGTTTTGGTATGGACTAGAGGACATGTTTAGGACTTGTGTTTTGATTATGTACTTGTGGATGTTTTAGGGATATTTATTATGTCCGTATGGACTTCTATTCGGGCTTTTATTTTGATTGGTTTGGTTGAGTGTTCCTGCTCAGATGGCAGAAGGGGTAAGTCTAGTTATTGTAAGTCTTTTATTTACCTTGATTGTTGGCCTGAGGCCTTTAGGTGATTTGTTTGAGTGGTTATTGTTCCAGTCATGTTAACCGATGTATAGTGGTCGTGTAGGCCTTGTATGTTAATTTCATATTGTCACCCGTACAGGGGAGATGTTGCCGGATTTTTGTCGAGTGGGGACTCTCTTGGGGCGTGACAATTTATTTGGTATCAGAGCATAGGTTCCGAGTTCCTTAGGGTCTTTGGGTTTTCAGAGTTTGCCACTTTTGGCAGGTTAACTGGGGTATTTTCGGATTGGTATGGATTTCCGATGATTTTTATGTTTCGGAAATTTGAGGTATTATTGACGAGGTCAATTTGGGGATTTGGCGGCGACAGGACATCTCCAGACGGCTAACAGGTGAATAAATTCTATAAATTTTTTTAGATTTAGTGCATATTTGTATTTGTTATTTTGGTTATGCGGTTTACTTAGGTGGTATCATGTTTTGTCTAGTATTGTTCTAACATTATATCTGTTAGACTGTTAGATTTTTAGGTTGCTGGTTTATCGTTAGCATATGGTTATTAATTGCTATTACTGCTATACGTAGCTAGTTATCATTGTGATATAAATGATTATATATTATTAGTAGATATTTACCTCTTTCTATTTGGACTAGTATTAGGATCAGACTAGTTGAATAATATGACTAAGATGGATAAATTCATAGAAGGTATACATATAGGTTCTTTGACTCTCTAGATCCTAGTGCATGATGACATGATTACATTGCTTACGTAGTTTAGGGTATATATAGGCATCTGATGCTTTATTTAGTATTGCCTTGACTTTGTTATGGCATGACCCTTTAGTTATACCCTAATTAATTTCAGCCATTGATTTCCATTAGTATGACTATGCTGTTGTTTATTAGACAGTGTGTTATGTGTTTATATGGTTATGTGTTTTTGCGGTGGATACCATGATTAAGACTAGTAGAGATAGAATAACTTAGATGAGGTTATTCTGTAGGAGCGGATCTCAGGAATGAAACAACATTAGCAGAACCCTAGGTGTTGGAACCCTAGGCGTAATAACCCGGATGTGCATATTGGTATATGTTTATCCATTTACTATTTAGTGATATGGTGATCGGACCAGTAGAGTTCGTATGATTAGGATGTGATTAATCCTTCGAGGGTATATAACGTTGTGCATATCTATCGACTGCCAACTATATCACCCATTCGTGGTTGAGAAAAAGTTTACAGTAGTGCTTCCTTATAGGTGTTTTGTATATTGTGGTCAATCATGCCTCTCAATCATGGTTGAGATGACCTACCATAAAGTTATACTTTCGTGTTATTCGTTCGAGGTTAGTGATATTCGTATGACGTCTGTAGCTAGATAGCTACTTTATGTCTTAAGCCACGAGATATGTTCGTGGTAGCAGGTTGGAGCATGCATGATTGAACTGGTAGGATGGTATAATTTAGGCTTAACCCTCTTGCTGGGCTTGTTAGTAGGTTTATTATCCTTATTGGCCTTGATAGGCGATTCCTGTTAGCCGGGATGAAACCCTATGATCAATCGTCTCGACGTGTTTGTTAGTGGACTTGTGATTTTTATCGACTTTGATAATCGATCATGTTAGAAGGGTTGGAACCCTAGACTTAACCATCTCGACTTATTTATTTATAAGTCGATGATCTTTACCGACTTTGGTAAACATTTCATATTAGAGGTGTTGAAACCCTCGCTTGACCGCCTCAATGGGTTTAATTGTAGATCGATGATCTATGTCGACATTGATAGTCGTTATATGCTGGATGTATTGGATAACTCTAAGCTTAACAACCTAGGATAATCGACTGCCCACACACCTATTAGTGGTAGTATGCTAGTGCGGGCAGTCAATAACTAGATATTTATATACTGCCTGTCTATCCACGAGTCCCATTCGTGGTAGCATGTAGTTACGCGTAGACAGTGCTTAGTATATTGATTGTCGACCCATGAGTTCCGTTCGCGGTAGCTCATAGATAGTTTCCCTTTGTATTACCTCGAGAGCCACGAGGCTTTGTCGTGGTATCTGGATGTGCATTGCTTGTAGATTGCAATGGTTGTGCCCGTTACGGGTATATTTGTTATATCACCGTGATAGTTGACCGATATTGGTACTCTGAGGGTTGTGTTATTCTAGTTTGTTTCCTTTGACTTCCATTAGGTGCATTATGAGTATGCACTATTGTCTATCTATCCACTGAGTGATTGTACTCACCCCCTCCTCATTTATCCTCTAGGTTAATTGATGGAGGACGTGTCCTGTTGACCTACCTTTGTGTCGCTCAGAGAGTTCCTTGCCGTGCTTGTCTCCCTGCATCGTCGGGATGCCACTTTATTTATTTTATCGGTATCGCATTTTGTTTATGCCTTTTGGATTAAGTCGCAATTTGATTTGGTGTCATAAAACTATTTTACTTTAATTGATTATGTTTAGTCGTGCATGCATGCAGTTAATAAAATACTTGTAATTCTATTATTATTTTGAGGTTTTTATCAGATCTGATCCATGTATTTCAGAATATTGTCACTAAGGGGCTCCTCTGTCATTTGGATGACGGATATGCCCCCAGGAAGCGACAATTTTATTGGTTTGCGATTTTGGTTTGTGGGTTTTGTGTTTCGAGGATTTTCTTTTCCTTGGATTTTTGGGAGTTCTCGTATTTTGGGACCAGGCAAGCTGAAGGATATCTCTGAGTTATAGGAAAAGTATTGTACTTTAGTTGTTAGGAAAAGTATTGACTTAGTGAAATTGCCCCTACTCATGGTTGGGGACGAGGTCGATGACGTATTGACCTTGCAGAACCTAACGATGATTTTAGAAGTACGGACTCTTTAGAGGTGCTGACTGATGTCGAATTAGGAAGCTAGGGATTTGGCCTGTCAGCCACCCATTTGAAGGCCAAGGAGTAAACCCTCAGAGAATATCAGTCCCTACTAATAGTGATTTGGTTATGAATAAGGCGTGTATACCTACACTGGTCAAGACGATGAAAGATCATTTTACCTTATTATAGGAGGTGTTGGATGGGATATTTATCTATCCCAGTATTTTTCTAGAGAAAATCCAGAATTCTTTGTTAAAAGAGAGATGGACATTTGAGATTATGCATCGATTATCGATGATAGAATGCGGTAGTTGCGGAAGGAAATAAATATCCTTCATTGTGGGTAGAGGATCTATTTAGATCAGCTATAGGACACCTATGTATACTCTAGGATTGATTTATGACTGGTGGGTTGATATTGTAGTGACATGGTGTCATACAATTATCATTCTCGTTGTGATGATGGTTATATCATCAGCCTAGAGTAAAGAGAATGCAGATGTGTAGCGACGACAATCTCATACTTGGTATGAATTGTATGAGTTTATCATTATCTTATTAGACTTATTGACGACTTAGTCATCCAGGGATTTTGGAAGTCGTGTATTTTGGACACGATTGGATCAGTTGTGGTCGTTGGAGTTGCGTACTCGGCCACTGTAGATGGTGGTTTCCTGGTATTGGTTTAATAATTACCATAGATATGGATAGGATATTTTAGCGGTACTACAATCACTGACTGGTTGAACCAGGAAGGTGATGGAATTTACTTGGTCTGAAGCTTGTGAAACTAGTTTCAGGGCTCAGACGATGGTTGACTTTTACGTCGGTGTTGATTAATCATTCTGGTGTGGATGGAAGGGTAGTGTACATGGATGCATCATTTCGGGGATCGTAGCGATTCCGATGCTATTGAATAAGATGTATCTTAAGCTTATGTCAGTTAAAGGACTGCGAGATAAGTCGTCATATGTATGACGTGGACTTCGCAGTTATTATGTTGTTTTGAAGAGGTGAGGAGCAGAAATGCTCATGGAGTTTTAGCTAGCTACTGGATAGCTACTATAGAGTAGCTGGAACACGAACGGTTGTAACAAGGAAGTTTGGTCGTGATAGCCTCTCATGCACTTACAGAGTGTGTGGTGGAGTGGATTTAGGACGGTAGATGGACTACCGTCTCTGACTCCGAGGAGGATAATGGTTTCCGGAGTTGCATTAGTTTAAGGAACAGATGCTTCAAAAAATTTCGATTCCGGAATGGAAGTGGAAGCGTATTATTATGAATTTTGTGGTGGGTTTGCCTAGGACACGTCAAGGCCATGACGCGATTTGGGTAGTCGTTGATCGACTAACCAAATCCGCACACTTCTTAGCGATTCGAAAGACCAACTCTTTGGATCGTTTGACAGAGTTATATTGTCGGGATATCATCAAATTGCATGGTGTTCCTTTGAGCATTATATCAGATAGAGATCCCCGGTTCACATCCCGATTCTGACAGAGTCTGCAGCAGGCCTTAGGCACACAACTTCGTTTTAGTATTGCATTCCATCTGCAGACAGATGGACAGTCTAAGCGGACCATTCAGACACTAGAGGACTTGCTGAGGTCCTGTGTTATGGATTTCGGGGACAACTGGAAGGACTATTTATCATTAGTGGAATTCACCTACAACAACATCCATCATTCGGCTATCCAAATGGCACCGTTTGAAGTATGGTATGGTAGACAGTGTCGAATACCCACCCTCTGGGAGGAGGTTGGGGAGGCTCAGTTGTTAGAACCCCAGAGAGCTCAGCAGGAGGCAGAAATTGTTGGGTTTCCGGCACCGCGGCGTGTGTGTGTTCGATCATGTTTCGTAAACATGAGCACAGCGGAAGCAATTAAAAATAATAAATACTCCTATTTATTACAACACACACAACACACGCATGCTATTACAACAAGTGTAGACATAACCGTAAATTAAAATTGCAATAAAAGGAAATTAAACTACGTTATACCTTTCGTATGACGTGTAGCGGGAACGGCATCAACCGGAACGATCCTCGTAAGAATCGTCTCTATCCGTATCCACGCCGAGCCTCGATGACTTCGCTAAGCCACGAGCTTCGTTCGTGACGGGTTACTAGCCTCGTGTTGAAGACGACGTGATCGAGATGATCACGATCCAATCCAAATTCGGACCTAAAACAAGTCCTCAAGACTTGCTTCTCCGAGAGGTATTCGCCAACCGATTGACGAATCCTTCGCCCTCCACCAGAGGATTACCGGAGATCAAATCCCGTATGTTAGCCGCTGTCGAGCTCAACCGCCGCCCAAACGACGCCCGACGAGAGAAGCTGTCCGTAAAACTGGACAGCTTGGTGGAGGAGATAGGCGCCGCCAAAACAAGGAGACAAGCTCACCTTGATGCCGAACCTTTAGGATCACCGAGGGTCGCCGGAGGTTCACCGCTGGAGCTTGATGTCGCAAGGGTCTTGACGGCGCACAATCGGGCGGCAAGGAGGTTGGGCGGCACAACCAGGTTGGGCGGCAACTCCTTGGAGGCTAGGGTTTTGATTTTGGATTAGTTAGGGTTTAACAATCCCTTAAGCCCACTTTTATAGAGAACTAATTCTCTTAATGGTTAATGGATCATATCCATAAAGCCCGTTAACCCGCTCCATTAAGATAAGTAAAAATAAACCAAACCATGATGGTTTATTTTAAGTTAAAACGAACCGAACCAACTTTTGGTTCATTCGTTTAAAATAAACCAAACCCTTTGGTTTATTCTTATCCATTGGATTAGAACCAAACCATTTTGGTCCATCCATTATGTCTTCATAAGTCACGGCCCATCCACGCTTCCATTGCGACTGAAACAATTTCATGCTCGCTTTATGTTTGGTCCAACCAAACATAGTTTCTCTCGGTCTGAGAATCCCAGTCTCAAGCTCGTTTTAAATCCTTTGGATTACACTCGTTGTGCGTGTGACCAAATAGGTTCTCGGTTTATGTTGGCCGTCTATAATTAACCATTAATTATAGAACGATCATGAGTGGCACCTAGTAGTACATCATGATCCCCAATTAACCGAAAAGATCAACGGTTGATCCAGAACTATTTCTGAAACCCTTCAGTAGCTCGAATGAATCATGCCCCATTCCCTTCACTCATCTTATACCCACTTGGTTCGTGACATGGTCTATTGTGTCACCCTCACTAGGTCGACTACGCCACACCTAGCCCAAGTATCATTTCCTCGTCCCACTGATTCTAGTTACTCCACATGTATCGAAGAGTACCTTACTCTAAACATGTATTGCTTTGGCCAAAGACTTTAGTAACAATCCGACGAGAGGCCATGGGTATACATCTCCTCGCAAGGAGTGGTGAATCCTTTATAGGCTATTCAAACACCTTCGATCACTTCGACTTATACCCAATCATCCGGTCCACATCTCCTTAGAGATGTTTGCTTAAGATGTCAAAGCATAAGTCTCCATGATCAAGATGACTTGAATACCGCAAGTCAAAGGAACATCGACTTAAGCCACAAGAAGAACTTCATTGACATATCTATATATGCAGAGAACCATATGAAGTCTTACTACTGGTCACTCCAATGAACTAGTTACCATAACTAGCATCCACGATCAACTCCGACATCACTATGTCTCAAGCCGTGAGAATCACCGCTTGGATACACCAAGGAGTATACTCGTCTAGTCTCAACAGAACTGATGGTGTCCAGATCCATCAATTCATCGACTAGGGATAATTCCGATACATCACAATTACACATGTAGAGATACTCACTAGTTGTGATCCAATCACAAATTCTCTCATGCTGTGAATCGTATCGTGGACATTCAGTAAATGAGTTTAAGATCCAATCAAATACATAAAACATGTATACTCAAATAGTGAATCTTCATTTATCATATAAATGGTTCATACATAAGGCGATTGCCTTAGGACATCTCTCATATATTACTAATAGACTCCCACTTGGCCTAATTCCAATCGCTACAGATCCAATACCATAAGCTCTAACATGACCTCAAACTTACTTTGAGGTAATGCTTTAGTCAAAGGATCCGCTAAGTTCCTTTCAAGGGAATTTTCTCGATTTGTATTTCGCTCCTACCGATGATCTCTCCGATAAGATGATAGCGGGCGAAGCACATGTTTGGATCATCGATGAGACCACATCAAGTTCATAGATGAACTTCTTGATCCAAACCACTTCCCTTTGCCGCCTAAAGCCGCAACGTATTCTCGCCTTAGTGGCGTAATCCGCTATAGTGTCAAGCTTGGAACCTTTCCAACTTATTGCGCCCATTCTAGGTGAATACATACCCGCATCGAGACATGGAATCATCCTTGTCTCGTTCGAGCCGCATCCGTGATACCCACGTATCACCATGTACCCTTCTCCATATATTAGAACACATCCTTAGTTCTTCTCAAGTACTTAAGGATCGCCTTAATACCACCCAATGATCCATTCCTCGATCGGATTGGTATCCGCCGTGACACTCGTGAGCATACGATACATCGGGCCTCGTGACATAACATAGCATACATGATAGATCCTATTGCGATGCATAGGAATCTTACTCATGCAAATCCTCTCGCCTTCTCGTATACGGACACATAGACTTCGAAAGGTGTACCCTATGCCCGATGGGTAAGAAACCTTTCTTGGATTCCGACATGCTAAACCTCTTTAGCACTCGGCCCATATATGTAGATCAAAAGACCAAGCAACCGCTTCGATCTATCTCTATAGATCTTAATCCCAAGGATGTAGGTTGCTTCTCCTGTGTCTTTCATGGAGAATGTCTTGGATAACCAAACCTTAATCGATCAGAAGATTGAAACATCGCTTCCTATAAGTAATATGTCATCGATATACAATACTAGGAATACGATCGCACTCTACTAACCTTCTTGTACAATACACAATTAAATGCGGATTTTGTGAGAAATCAAACTTTTTGATTGTCTCATCAAAGCGGATATTCGACTCTGGATGCTTGCTTGATCCATAAATGGACCGTCATAATTTGCATACCTTGGTTTTATCAGTCAGATGTGAAACCCTCGGTGTATCATATACCGTCCTCGGCGGAGTTTCCATTAAGGAAAGCTATTTTCACATCCATCGCCATATCTCATAATCATAATGAGCCGCTATGGCGGGAGCATCGAATGGATTTAAGCATAGCTACTGACGAATAGGTTTCGTCATAATCAACACCTTGCTTTTGGCGATATCCTTTCACCAATCTAACCTTATAGGTAATCACATTACCATCCATGTCGGTTTTCTTCTTGAAAACCCACTTGCACCCTATAGGCTTTATGCCTTGGTGGGTCAACCAAGTTCGAACTTGGTTTTTCGTACATGGAATCCATTTCGACTTCATGGCACCAAGCCACTTATCCCTTCTGAACTTATCGGCACTTCTTCATAGCGGTAGGCTCCTCATCATCAATGAGTAACACGTCGTTCGATTCACTTACGAAATCCATATCTCTCGGGAATATTGCGTGTTCTACGGATCTCTGAAGATGTGGTGTTACAATAGGTCGGTAGATTGCTCATCACTATGAGTTGTCGGCTGTTGTTCTTCACCAGGTATCTCATCAATGTCTATTTGAGTCTCTCGAGCCTCCTCAAGCTCGACGACACTCCCACTGTTTTCTTGCAAGAGAAACTCTTTCTCTAGAAACACAGCATGCCTTGAAACAAACACCTTTTGTTCCACAGGATGATAGAATTGGTAACCCCTTGTTTCCTTAGGGTATCCAATAAATAGACATTCTCGGGACTTAGCATCCAATTTGTCTGATACAGTCCGCTTCACATAAGCAGGACAACCCCATATCTTCAAGTAAGATACATGAAGTTTCTTACTATTCCATATCTCATATGGAGTAGTTGAGACTACCTTGGTAGGCATTCTGTTTAACAAGTAAACAGCTGTCTGAAGTGCATAGCCCCAAAACGACTTGGGAAGAGTTGCATGATTCATCATTGACCTGACCATGTCCAACAAGGTCCGGTTACGCCTCTCAGATACACCATTATGCTGTGGTGTATAGGGCGGAGTCCATTGAAACAATTTACCATTGTCTCTTAGATAATCAAGAAACTCTTGACTTAAGTATTCGCCACCTCGATCCGATCGAAGTATTTTAATACTCTTGTCATGTTGTTTCTCTACTTCATTTTTGAATTCTTTGAACCTTTCAAAGGCTTCAGACTTGTGTTTCATCAAGAACACATACCCAAACCGTGAGTGATCATCGGTGAAGGTAATGAAGTAGCTATAGCCTCCTAATGCTTGAGTTGACTTAGGTCCACATACATCAGTATGTACTAGACCTAGTAACTCTCCCACTCGTTCACCTTTTCCAGTAAAAGGTAACTTAGTCATCTTGCCTTTTAAGCATGATTCGCATGTATCGTATGAATCCAATTCAAACAATTCCAGAATTCCACATTGGTGTAATTCGGACATGCGTTTCTTGCTTATATGGCCAAGACGACAATGCCACATATAGGAGTCTATTTGATTATCCTTTCGAGCACGCGTGTTGCTCGCTTCGATATTGCAAATGTCACTGGATACGTCCAACGTGTATACACCATTGCTTAAAGTTCCAGTCCCATAAAGAACCCCATTCAAAGTTATGTAACAACAATTGTTACTAAAAGTCAAATGGAACCCATTTCTATTTAGACAAGAAATAGAAATGATGTTCTTTATCAACGAAGGAACATACAAGCAATTGTCCAGTTCTAAGACAAGTCCTACAGGGAGTTCCAACAAATACGTTCCGATGGCGAGTGCAGCAACAGTTGCTCCATTCCCAACACGTAAATTTGACTCTCCCCTTTGACGAGTCTTCTTCTATTCCTTAGCCCATGTATGTCATTACATATATGTGAGCCACACCCAGTATCAAATACCCAAGTGTCTGAGGAAATAGAATGACAATCAATAAAGAAGATTTCTGAAGAAGATGGGGCATCCGATGCCTTATCCTTCTTCACGAACTCAAGATAAATCTTGCACTTTCTTCACAAATGGCTCTCCTTGCCATAATGATGGCAAGTTTCCTTTTGTGCTAGTTCTACCTTCTTAGCCTTTCTCTTCTTTCCCTTCTGCTGTTCCTTTGACTCCCTCTTAGAACCTTTCTTCGAGGAATCAACTAACAACACTGTCCCCTACTCATGCTTCTCAGAAGGCTCCACAGTCTTCAGCATGTTGAGCAGTACCACAGATGAACCTCCTTGCATCTCAGAGGTGAAGAGGAGCTTGGAGACTTCGAACCTTTCGAATCTCACTTGCTCATCAACCAACTCACAGAGATGAAGGACTACGATATGAGCATCCATATGCTCATGCTGCTTTCGTAGCTTGGGTTCCATCGCGGCTAGCATGATGCAACTCATTTGTTCAGAATCACTCACATGTTTCTGATAGGCCAACAATTGGTCCAAAGTTGCATCGTCACTAGGACAGGCGGGAAGAGGCGCTTCGAGGACATACACAAGCTTTTCACCTTGAGAACAATTCTCAAGTTTCTAAGTTAGTCCAAGAAGTTCGGCCCAGTCAATTTATTTGAATCCAAAATGGAACGCAAATTCAAACACATCATGATCAATATATTAACTTAGAAATACAAAACGAGCATATATGAGAAAATGATTTTAAAATGCATCAATATACATTTATAAATCCCATTCATTTTTCGAATTCAAAAACCCCAAAATCACTTCGGGAGATCGTAGGTCCATCTCCGAATGGGCTGATATCCATCATAGATAAGAACAACCTAGGAGTGAGTCCAACAAGCCATTCTTAGCTATGATGGTGGGTATCAAGTATACCGATTACATATCATGTATATGTAACTATCACAATGTGCTATCAACTAATTGAATGTTTACACATACATTGGGTTGTTAACACATTAACAAGTATGCATCATATGCATAGCACCCAACTTCACCTCTCTTCACATCGACCTTGGAGTGAGTCCAACAAATCGATGCTCCAAGTTAAAGCCGACCCATTAATCGCGAAATAGTTTTAATATGGTTAGAGCGCATTCAACCAATTAGCCAGTCTTGGAGTGAGTCCAACAACCCAAACTAACGATTGACCTCTGACTCTTACCATATTAGAGTTAAACTATTCCAATGATTTGAACATGTTCAGGTTCGAGCCGGGCTTGGAGTGAGTCCAACAACCCAAACAAGAAACAGAACTCTGGTTCTAACCATATTAATGGAAGGTGTAGGCTTTAATATTGAGTTAGGGTTTTTATGTCTCATCCTCTTTGCATGCAAATAACTATTATCTACATGGCATGGCATACATGTCATACATCTACATGTCACGACACGCATGGCATAATGTTATGCATCTAATGCAATTACATGGCATACAATTATGTCATGTATATATTTCCTTATATGTCATAACTATTTATGGAAATAAAATATGTTTAAGATTTGATTCTCCAAATCAAATCATAATTAAATTAGGAAACAAATTTCCAAATCTAATCACATATTTTATTCATGGAATTATTTGATTAAGGAAAATCTATTTAGGAAATCAATTTCCTAAATCATTAAAACTACTTATGGAAATAAAATATTTTAAGATTTGATTTCCCAAATCAAATCATGATTAAATTAGGAAACAAATTTCCAGAATCTAATCAAATATTTTATTTATGGAAAATATCAATTTCCATAAATACTTCCAACTTTCCAAAAGTGGAAGATTTCCATAAATACTTCTAGACTTTCCAAAATTAAAAATTTCCATAAATACTTCTAAATTTCCAAAATTTAGAAAACTTCCAGAAATACATTATGACTATCGCAAAACTATTTTTACGATTATGTCGAAACACAACCTGGGCTCTGATACCACTGTTGGGTTTCCGGCACCGCGGCGTGTGTGTGTTCGATCATGTTTCGTAAACATGAGCACAGCGGAAGCAATTAAAAATAATAAATACTCCTATTTATTACAACACACACAACACACGCATGCTATTACAACAAGTGTAGACATAACCGTAAATTAAAATTGCAATAAAAGGAAATTAAACTACGTTATACCTTTCGTATGACGTGTAGCGGGAACGGCATCAACCGGAACGATCCTCGTAAGAATCGTCTCTATCCGTATCCACGCCGAGCTCCTCGGGATGACGCCAAGCCACGAGCCGTCTTCGTATGGGTTACTAGCCTCGTGTTGAAGGCGGCGTGATCGAGATGATCACGATCCGAATCCAAATTCGGACCTAAAACAAGTCCTCAAGACTTGCTTCTCCGGAGAGGTATTCGTCAACCGATTGACGAATCCTTCGTCCTCCACCTCAGAGGATTACCGGAGATCAAATCCCCGGTATGTTAGCCGCTGTCGGAGCACTAACCGTCGTCCAAACGACGCTCCGACGAGAGGAGAAGAAGCTGTCCAGAAAACTGGACAGCTTGGTGGAGGAGATAGGCGCCCGGCCAAAACAAGGAGACAAAGCGCTCACCTTGATGCCGAACCTTTTGGGGATCACGGAGGGTCGCCGGAGGTTCACCGGCTGGAGCTTGGATGCCGGCAAGGGTCTTGTGGCCGGCAAGACAATCAAGGCTGGCGAGCAAGGAGCTTAGGCGGCACAACCGGTTTTGATTTTGGATTAGTTAGGGTTTAACAATCCCTTAAGCCCACTTTTATAGAGAACTAATTCTCTTAATGGTTAATGGATCATATCCATAAAGCCCGTTAACCCGCTCCATTAAGATAAGTTAAAATAAACCAAACCATGATGGTTTATTTTAAGTTAAAACGAACCGAACCAACCTTTGGTTCATTCGTTTAATATAAACCAAACCATTTGGTTTATTCTCATCCATTGGATTAGAACCAAACCATTTTGGTCCATCCATTATGTCTTCATAAGACACTGCCCATCCACGCTTCCATTGCGACTGAAACAATTTCATGCTCGCTTTACGTTTGGTCCAACCAAACATAGTTTCTCTCGGTCTGAGAATCCCATTCTCAAGCTCGTTTTAAATCCTTTGGATTACACTCGTTGTGCGTGTGACCAAATAGGTTCTCGGTTTATGTTGGCCGTCTATAATTAACCATTAATTATAGAACGATCATGAGTGGCACCTAGTAGTACATCATGATCCCCAATTAACCGAAAAGATCAACGGTTGATCCAGAACTATTTCTGAAACCCTTCAGTAGCTCGAATGAATCGTGCCCCATTCCCTTCACTCATCTTATACCCACTTGGTTCAGGACATGGTCTATTGTGTCAGTCCCCACTAGGCTGACTACGTCACACCTAGCCCAAGTATCAATTCCTCGTCCTACGGATTCTAGTTACTCCACATATATCGAAGAGTACCTTACTCTAAACATGTATTGCTTTGGCCAAAGACTTTAGTAACAATCCGACGAGAGGCCATGGGTATACATCTCCTCGCAAGGAGTGGTGAATCCTTTATAGGCTATTCAAACACCTTCGATCACGACTTATACCCAATCATCCGGGTCCACATCTCCTTAGAGATGTTTGCTTAAGATGTCAAAGCATAAGTCTCCATGATCAAGATGACTTGAATACCGCAAGTCAAAGGAACATCGCACTTAAGCTACAGTAAGAACTTCATTGACATATCTATATATGCAGAGAACCATATGAAGTCTTACGGCTGGTCACTCCAATGAACTAGTTACCATAACTAGCATCCACGATCAACTCCGGACATCACTATGTCTCCAAACCGGTGAGAATCACCGCTTGGATACACCAAAGAGTATACCTCGTGCTAGTCTCAGCGAATTGATGGTGTCGATTCATCAATTCATCGACTAGGGATAATTAGATACATCACAATTACACATGTAGAGATACTCACTAGTTGTGATCCAATCACAAATTCTCTCATCTTTGTGAATCGTATCGTGGACATTCATAAATGAGTTTAAGATCCAATCAAATACATAAAACATGTATACTCAAATAGTGAATCTTCATTTATCATATAAATGGTTCATACATAAGGCGATTGCCTTAGGACATCTCTCATATATTACTAACAGAAATGGTCTGTACTATCAGACGTAGGATGACAAAGGCACAGGATCGTCAGAAGAGTTATGTGGATCGGAGACGGAGACCTTTGGAGTTCTCTATTGGTGATCATGTATTCCTGCGAGTCTCACCCACGAAAGGGGTGAAGAGATTTGGCCTCCGTGGTAAGCTAGCTCCTAGATATATTGGTTCATTTGAGATTTTGGAGAGGATCGGAGTAGTCGCTTACCGCCTAGCGCTACCACCATCCTTGACGGGTATTCATAATGAGTTTCATGAGTCCATGCTGAGAAAGTATGTGCCAGACCCTACACATATTCTGTCAGGTGTGTTAGGTTCCATTCAACCTGATGTTATTTACGCAGAGGTTCCGGTATGGATTCTGGATCACAAAGAATGATAATTGCGGAACAAGACTGTGCAACTTGTTAAAGTCTGGTGGAGTCACCACACCGATGAGGAGGCTACATGAGAGCTTGAGGAAAAGATCAGAGCTCAATACCCCCACCTGCTTACTTGAAGTGTGTGATTTTTCTCCAAGTACTGGAGTCCAGCAGTGTGATATGTTTACTTGTACTTGAGTTGGAAATTTGGGGACCAAATTTTTATTAGTATGAGAGAATATTAAATACGAAAAATTTAAAATATAAAATTTTATGGCCAAAATTTAGGAAAATAATCCTGGGAATTATTTTAGGATTTTTATAGAATTTTAGGAATTTTTCCAGAATTTTTCTGGATTTAAACGAAGCCTGTACGAGATAATTACAGGGATAAGAAAAACAGGCTTTTAAAGAGTCTGTTTAGATTAGTTAATAGGATTAATAAACCTAGGTTTTTTACTTTCTAATTACCCCGATCTCTTTCTCCGCGTGTCGTAGGCTTCGCCCTCGTGACGGTTTTCTCCGAGCCCTTCTCTTCACGCATATTGCCGCAGCCTCCTCTTCGCCGTCCATCTCGTCGCTGCGCATGCGCCGCCTCTGGTCACTGCACACACACTAGCCTTTACGCGACTGTTGGTCGCGGTCGCTAGCCCCGCCTCGCTCGCACGCCGCTCCGGCAACGCCCATGGCTGTCGACCGTCTCATCGTCCATCGCTACCTCCCCGAGACAGTCGTCGCCATTCGTTGCGCCTAGGTCGCCGTCGCCGGGGGTGACAACCTCGCCGTCGCCATAGCCTTCTCTACCACCGACACCGCAACGCCTGTTCCTCGTGAGCATGAGCTTCCGCTGCTGCAGTGCCATCCACCGATGGCCTTGCGTCCAACCTCCGACACTTCTTCTACACCCAGGCAGGCGACGCTGACCCCTCTGGTCTCTTTTCCCCTTTCCAGTTCATCGGCTAGCTTGGGCAAGTGGCAGTGGCTAGGGGCAGCAGTGAGAAGAGCGTCGGAGTGAAGGGGGTTGTTTTACGGTTGATTGTCGCCGGAGCAAGGTGAGGCAGTGTTACCTTTTGCTTTGGACGAGATTTAGGGATTTTTCCTTTGGTTGAGCTTGATGGTTGTTTGGGCAGTGGTCTTCTTCCGGTGAGCAGAACAAAGGAATAGGGCAGAAGTGTTGGGAAGTGGTCTTTTCCGACAAGCCGAGCAGAATTGAGGAAGTCCAAGGCAGGTATATCTCAAACTATCTCTTTTTTGTCGTTTTCCAGTTGTTTCGGTTCGGTTGTTTGCTGTTGTGGGTGGTGTTTCTTTTCGGTGAAGGGGCTGTGAGAATTAAGAGGGAAATTGGTAGGTTCATATATGAGTGTTTATAAATGCAATAATAGGTTGTTAATTGGTTTAATGGTCGATAGGGATTGATGTGAAGACTTGTTTAGGTTACGGGGATAACTAGATCAATCTAGTTGATCGGGCTACGGAGTTGATGTAGGATTCGATTCGATCAGTCGTTGCATGCTTGCACTTAATAATAATGTCTGTTATATGCAAGTTTTGATCACGAGACAGGTCCGCGGGCATGAAGATAGTTATCACAAGTTTCATAGCAGGCAGGTATTTTGACTTATCTTTTTGATATAGTCATGTTGATATGCTAGTTAGTTATAACTTGCAATAATTTTCATGTTTATCTACCTTGTATGTTATTGTGCCTACTTGATACATGCATTTGGTCAGTTTGTAGTCATACCTTCCCTATTTTAGTTGGTTACATGCTTTAGTGTCATGTACCATCTTGCATGATTGCATGCTGGCTGGACGGGGTTCCTTTATAGTTGAGCCCACAACCAGTTACATGGTCTGCACACGCTGCCACTCATGGGTTAGTGGTACATCAGGAGGGTGTGTGCAGTTGCTCTGTCAGGCTCCGCTGGTCCGCTCATGGGTAGCGATGAGGCAGCGTGGTAGCGGACAGGGATCCCTCCTCTGGTCTACGACACCGGGAGATGAGAGCTTTGCTCCCCCACTCTGTTTGAGGCAGGAGGATAGGTGTACTCCGACAGCATCCTGTCCACTCGGTCACTCAGGAACAGTGATGGAAGAGTGCACAGTTGTCATAGCACAATCCACTCGGCTTCACCATCGCGTGTGAGGTGGCTGATTGGCGTCAGGGGTGACTATGTCATTTGCATCGCATGCATTTTGCATGGATAACATTTGTATTGTGTTTGCTGCATTTTGATTGTTGCCTTGGATGTTGCATATGATTGACATGCATACATGATACATTTTGTATTTGGTATGACGACCTTATTTCTGCTAGTATGGCTCGTACTCCTATGTCAGGATAGGAGATTCAGGTATGTACAGTCTTTCCGTAGCTCTTTCTTGCATTTTTGCTATTATTGATCAGGAGTCTGTACTGCCATGACTATTATTGTTAGATATAGCTTTCTATGCATATTGACTATTATCCGCTGAGTTCATTGAACTTACCCCATTGCTTTATATTTATTTCAGGATAAAACTACCAAGAGAGTCCAGCTGCCAAACCCCCTCGTCAGGATGATTTTGTTAGTGGTTTATGGTTTTGGTATGGACTAGAGGACTTGTTTAGGATTTGTGTTTTGATTATGTACTTGTGGATGTTTTGGGGATATTTATTATGTCCGTATGGACTTCTATTCGGGCTTTTATTTTGATTGGTTTGGTTGAGTGTTCCTGCTTAGATGACAGAAGGGGTAAGTCTAGTTATTGTAAGTCTTTTATTTACCTTGATTGTTGGCCTAAGGCCTTTAGGTGATCTGTTTGAGTGGTTATTGTTCCGGTCGTGTTGACCGATGTATAGTGGCCGTGTAAGCCTTCTATGTTAGTTTCATATTGTCACCCGTACAAGGGAGATGCTGCCGGATTTTTGTCGGGTGGGAACTCCCTCGGGTCGTGACAGATACGGATAGAGGCGATTCTAGCGAAAGTTGCTCCGGTTGATGTCATTCCTGCTGCATGTGATATGTCAGGTATAACTAGAGTAATTTCCTTTTATTGCAAAATTTGAAATTGCGATTATATCTACACATGTTGTACTATGCATGCATGTGATGTGTGTATTGTAATAAATTAGATTTATTTCTTTTTAATTCTTCCGTTGTGCACATGTTTACGAAACATATTCGAACACTCACTCGTCGCGATGCCGGAAATCCAACAGGGATCCGATAGGTGTGAGGCTGACGAATGTGGCTAGAAGGCTTAGGTCTAGACTAAGGGTGGTCTAGTAAGTATGAGGACATCATACTTGGTATTAAAATCTCATGAATGAGGGTATCAGTCGATTGATATTATGTTCAGTTGATTGATGTGAGTTAACTGGTGTTCGACTGTAGGAAATGACCTAACAGTCGACTGTCAGCATTGGGCAGTCGACTGGTGGTCTGAGCAGTCGACTGATATGGTGATCAGTTGACTACTAGTTGGATTTTTGGGGACAGAAAGTTTCCGAGTCAACTGTTAGGGTTTGACAGTCGAGTGATGACTCGATTAGCTGACTAATGAGCATAATCAATCGACTGATAGTCTATCCGTTGGAACTTATCCAACGTGGCTTGGGCCATTGTGAGACAACGACTATAGGAGCAGTCGACTGATGGTCTCAATCAGTCGACTGCTAGGCAAAATCTAACCCGAATGCAGGTTATTAAAGCAGCTCGTGGAGATGGATTTTGGCAAGGTTTCTTGAGGCGATTTGAAGAGGATTTGCTGTTATAATCCAGACCTTCAAAGTTATTCTCAAACAACCAAAAGCAAGCAATCAAAGATCTCTTGTAAAATATTTTTCTTTACTTGTATTGTATTTCATGCTTGTATTTGCTTACATTTGTTGTATTACTTTGTGTAGTCACTTGTACGAGGTTTCTCTACCTCGGACGTGTTGTCGAGAAAGAGTATTATTGTTTAGTGGTGTTAGTTGCATTGCTAGAGCTCATTTGAGCTCAATCCGTGGAGTAGGAACCTTAAGGTTCTGAACCACATTACATCCTTATGTATTTGTGTTTGTAGTCATTTTTATTTTTGCTATTATATATATTTCATTGCGCATAACAAGCTTTGTAGAGACGAACACAAACGAATTCCATCGACGTACGAATCGCTATTCACCCTCCTCTAGCGATCATCAACGTTCAAACATTAAACAACAGGGTGAGTATTTATTATTCGATCTCTAATTATAATGAAATTATAATAAAAATTTTAAATAAGATGATAAATTATAGATACTGAAATTGCTAAGACTTTCAACACCAATACTTTCTTATTTATCTTCTTTTTAAAAGTATGAACAATTATAAAAAAAAATACTAATATAAAAGTTCTATATTCTTCAAGATATCTACTTTTCCCAGCTCCTCGTTAAAAAATTAAAATGTACATATATACATGGGCTCGGAGTTCAAAAAAAAAATAGGTACATATACCTTATGATTTTTTAGGATTCATGATTTAATTTTTTAAAATTATATAATATATTTTAGCATAGAATATATTTTAAAAATTACATTATATAATTATAGTTGACCATATTGCCTTTTTTTATATATTTGAAGAAAAAATATATAGTAAATATGTTCATATCCGTTGGAACAAATGAAGTACTAAAGGAGATGAATAATTAATATTTGAAATTGATTGTTTGAGTTAATATACAAAATTAGCTATGCAACGAGTATAAGAAAATATAAATAGAGAACCCAGCAATGTAAATACTTCTTTTATATTGTTCGAAATTCATTGTTGCTACTTTGTTGCCTATGACTCATTAGTGAGTTATCTCTCAAATCTTTTTATTTTTTCTCCTCTTCAGATCTTTTTGGAAGTGAAAACAACTTTTATAATCTCTTATTTACAATAAAAACAAAAAGATTAACTATTTTTAAGTAAAATAATAAGAAAACAATACAAGTTTAGAGTTCTCTTTTGAACTTGCTTTTACTTTGTATAGTTCACTTTCATTGCGATTCATTGGCCTTCATGTCCTACCAACAACCATTATTCGGTAGGTCACTTGACTTCTTTATTAAGTCAACTACTCTAGCGATTGCTTCAACCTTCTACATACGATGAATATATTAACTTCAAATGGATCAAATCGACTATTGTATTTCAATCAATTGATCTACTATATTTCATAAATCATTTGACGACACTTGTCAATCTTTGTCAGATCATTAATCTTCTTTTAGCTTCTTATTAAAAAATCATTCAATTACCCAATTGACTAACTTTGCCTTTGATACCATTATAATCTGATTTGGAAGTTGGATAGAAAAATAATGATAGTTGAGGTGAGATAGGAGGAAAGGTATCTAGTGTGTGATATATGACCTGGTTCGGCTAAATCTGACTGAGGGAAATAACCCGACTTAATAAGGTGGTGACACAGGGTAGGACGAAGAAGTTTGATGGTTAGAAAGAAACTGAATAAGCATATCGGGGAGTTAGTCAGGGAGCGACCTGGGAAGTGAGTCGGGAAGCGACTTGGGGAATTAAGGAGAATATAAGTGAGTGGACCTTATGACTGGAGTGTGTTGAAGAATGGGTCATCTTGATGGAAGATTTTAATTATCCAAGAGGGCCAAAGGGAGGTTTCCTAAAACTGAAGAAGTGGACCGGGGAACAACTTCAATAATTTGAGAAAAATACAAAGGTAATAAAATTCTTGATTGATTTAATCCCTAATGACATTTTGTACAAGGTAGGTGATTACATGGATGACAAGGAGCTATGGAGCCAAGTGACAAGATTCCATGAGAACCCACAATCGGTCCAAGAAGAAGAGGAAGAAGAGGAGTGCTCATCGGCTCAATCAGAGGAGGCCGAAGAAGCAAGCTTGTCCTCATAAGAAAGTGAGAATTCGGAGATCAAGGAGTGTTCGACATCCGAGAAGGAAGAGGAGATGGAAGAAGTAGAAGAAGTCTCTATCTCTATAATTGAGGAGGAGGAGATTAGGCCATCTACTCCGGAACAAGAGAAAAATCAAGAAGTAGCCTCAACATCCGAGAGAGATGAAGAAGATGAGCAAGCTCAAGAGGCTTCCACCACCACCCTAGGTAACTCAAGCACATTAATTCAAAATAAAAAACATATTATGTGTTTTGAGTGTAGGAAGTATGGGCACTACAAGAGTAAGTGTCATAAGAAGGTTAAGAAGACTCTGTTGGCACCAAAACCTCAAGAAAAGACTAAGGATGTCGGAGCCTCAACCATCAAGAGCAAGGAACACGTGGTGTACTTCAAGTGTCACCAAAGAGAATATTATAGGAGTCAATGCCCTAGGGGGAAGAAGAAGGAGCTACACAAGTAGGGGGAGCTTCTAAGGCAAGCCCTAAAGTAAAATTCAATAATGCACCTTTTTTAAGTAATAGGTAAAAGTATGCTTTTAATTCACTTGCAATTCATCATAAAGAGCATGCTAGAAATAGGCTTTATTGCTTAGGAGCTAAACATGTCCATTTTAAGAATAAGGAGAAATTTGGGACTAATGTCCCTAAAACAATTTTACCTAAGAAAAGTATTAGAAAGATAGAAAACCATGAGAGTTTGGGTCCAAAGTGGATAATATTATACCATTAATGTAGAGATATGTGGATCTTATAGGCACTAACAATTGGTATCAGAGCCATGATCCATGTCAAGCCATGAACCTCGAATGAAGGAAGTTGAGCTCCCATGTCCGAATTAAGAGAACTAGACACCAAGCAAGAAGTCCAGTTGGGTTGGGAGGACCGAACAACTGGAAGGAAGTCTAGTTAGGTCAAAAGGGTTGGACAACTGGTAGGAAGTCCAGCTGGGTCAGGAGGACCAGACAGTTGGCAAGAAGTCCTGGTGGGTTGAGGATTGGACATCAAGCAGAGGATGTCCTTTGAGGATGGATAGGCTTGAGGGAGGTCAATGTGGTCCTTCGTTTGAGGGGGGGGATTGTTGGAGTATTGGGAATACAATCAAAGTCCCACATTAGTAAGACATAGAAAAAATCATGTGCTTATAAGATGAAAAGATATCTCCATTGGTATGAAACCTTTTGGATAAAGCCCAAAAATAAAACCATGAGAACTTGGGCCCAAAGTGGACAATATTATATCATTGTAGAGATATGTGGATCTTATAGACACTAACAGAGCGGGCCTAATTATCAACTTGGCGGGCTGAGTTGAGTCATATACACCCTGGTTTAAGCAAACTAGAAGGGTACAGGAAGGTACATCGGGGAAACCAGATAGGGGGCATCCGAGAATGGGACCGAGTTGGTGTAGAAGTCAGAGGAGATGACTAGGAAAAATAAAGACCTATAGGGATGAAAGAGAAGGTAAAGAAGAGGGGAGGACGCTCCTCGACATGCTGGCTTATAGAAGTTTGTTACATGGTGTAACAAACTGAGACCCCACATAAGATTCCCAGGAGTCTCCATTTCCTATCCTCTTAACAGAATTGTTCCTCAGGCAAAACGGGCTCTCCACGTGGATGGTGATCCCGATGGTTTATTACATTACAACTGGCTTCAGGGGAACAGGTATAAAAAAGGAGAAAGAAGGAAGAAGAGGGGATCGATCAATCAATTTTCATCCAAGGGAAACTTCCAGAGACTGAACCAAGGCAACACCGAGGAGAGGAGAAGAAGGAAATCAGATAAGGGAGAAGAAGGCGGAGGGACATTTTCTATCTCATTCATCTCTTTACATGGTGTACATCTTGGTTTGTTTCTCCACCTTCAAAAGTGCTTCCGAGAAGGAGGGATTTTATAGTTGAGGTGTTTAGCACCGTAGCTCGCTCTAGAGCTCATCCCGTGGAGTAGAAATTAGAATTCTGAATCATGTTAAATCTTGTGACATTGTTCTCTGACTTATTTTTTTCATTATCAACTTTTACTATTGTGGCCGGAGAGGACCTTAAGCTTCTGTGACGTCATCGTCTTCCTCACAAGGAGGTGAAAAATTCGGTCCCGCATCAGTTGGCACCATATGTGGGAAACATTTCTGTTGAGCAAGACGTTGAGATGCCTTTACAAGAGATCCCTCCTCCAACAACCTCTTTCGCAGAGGAGGGCCTTATCACTTTGCTACCATCCCAGCTGAAGGTCATGGTAGACACTGTTGTATTCGAAGCCCTAGTCAGAGAAAGCAAAAGGATGGGGTATCTTCATTCACATTCCGTGGAGCCTTCTCAGAGGGAGCCACTGTTGGAAGGACCTACTCACGTCCTCCCGCCTGGCCCCCAAGAAACTGAAATATTGCCAGGTGAAGTGCTAATGGGGAGGACATATCAGTACCCTATCCCGGAGGCACAGACTAGACATGAAGACCATGAGGAGAGCAGTCCACCAGGGCACCTGACCCTTACGAGCCATGTCCATTCACTGAGGACATCATGTTGGAGCAACCACTCCCGCACTTTCGAGCTCCTCAGGTGGGGATGTACAACAACACTTCATATCTCGAGGATCACTTATCTCAATTTGAAGGGGCCACCTCCCTTCATTGCTATTTGGATGCCCTCAAATGCAGAGCTTTCGGCATCACCCTAATGAATTCTGCTCAAAGATGGTTTGGGTCTCTACCCCTGGCTCTATTACATGTTTTGTAAATTTTAAAGGAGTCTTTCTTCAATAGTTTGCCAGTTGTAAAACTTATAAACATAACACTTCTATCTTGTTGAATTTAAAACAAGAGTCCTCAAAATCTTTGAGGAGTTATATCCATCGCTTCACTGTCACTGCAAGAGAAATCCCCTCAGCGATGCTTGATATCTTGAGAGTTGCTATCCCACATGGGTTGAAGGAAGAACCCTTTCTTAACTCCTTGTTAAGAAAGTCAGCTACTAGCTACGAAGAGGTGCTAGGCCGTGCTGAGAAATATATTAATGAAGAAGAGGAGTTGAGAGTGAGAAGAGCAAAGAAGAGGCCTACATCTATCCCTACAGAAAGAAACCCCCCTTTAATCCCCCGGGTATCTCCTAGGAAAGAATACGTCAGGCCTTTCTTGCCTAAAGTGCCTCGGGCGCAACCATTGGTGTCGGGGATTCATCCTGCCCCTCCCTTGCGAATTATGGCTACAGAAGCCTTACCTCCCCTGCGAAGATGGAAAGAACGAAAAATGGATGTATACGACCAGCAGGATATTCTCTAGCACCCAATTGGATACAGGGGAATCCCCCGTAATCTCCCAACTCCATTTTTTTGCCAATACCACATTGAGTATGGTCACACTAGCGACCAATGTTTCAAGTTGCAGAGTGAGTTGGAGCACATCTGAGTAGAGTGTCCCCACCTGTAGCCACAAAAAGGAAATCAAGCGAGAAGAGGTCACCGACCAAATATTGGTCGCCCGGGACCCTACAATAGAAGGCCTCAGGCCCTCATTTTACCTGGCCTACGACCATCCAACCCTGAAGGTACTTCACAAGAAGGGTCAGCTAGTGAGGGTGCATTAGCTGCTCTAGGTGACATCCCCACTCGGATAGTTATAAATGTTATTGTTAGAGGGCCTACTAATAGAGATTCCAACAGAGCTAGAAAATCGTATGCCCGCCTCATGGAGAGTTTGGCTATTGGAACAGACCGAACCATTCAAAGCACTCCATTGATATCTTTCGGACCTGAAGATCTGCGAGGTGTTCTACTGCCTCACACTGATGCTTTGGTAATTAGGGTATCTTTAGCAAACTATGAGTAGCCTGAGTCCTGGTGGACTCGGGAAGTTCTGTTAACATCCTCTTTCAGGAGGCATTCGGGCAGATGCAGCTAAAAAATTTGCAGTTAGAGGATATAGCAACTCCTCCTTTTGGTTTTGCTGGTCACACGGTGCATCCTATTGGGCAAATCTCTCTACCTCTTACTTTGGGCACAAAACCCAGCCAAAAGACCAGTATGGTTCCTTTTCTTGTGGTGGAGGCTCTTTCCACCTATAATGTTATTTTGGGTCATCCCTTTTTGTCAATTTTTCAGACAGTGGCTTCCCCCTACCATCAGAAGGTCAAGTTCCCAGTAGGCCAGCTCATCGGAGAAGTACAAGGGGAGTAGAAGGCTTCTTGAAGTTGCTATGTACAGATGGCGAGGGATGACCAGAAGAAAGTCAAGGTGGACGATCCCAAGGGAAAGGTTGTCATTGCTTTAGGAGTATATGTGCTAGAAGAATCCTCTCCCAAGGCAGAGATGATGGAGGAAGGTGAGTCTATTGAGATAGCCCCCGGAAAGGTCACTCAAGTGGCTTAGCAGCTGGGGGTGAAGGAAGAGCTTGTGGCATGCTTGCGAAGGAATGAAGAAATTTTCGCTAAAGACTTGCACGACCTCACAGGGATTGATCCTCTGATTGTTGAGCACCATCTCAACATCACTCGGGGAGCCCGGCCTGTGCAACAGAAGAAGTGACACTTCGAACCGAAGAAGGATAAGGTTATCGCTGAAGAGGTGGACAAACTATTGCAAGCTGGTCATATTAGAGAGATTCAATTTCCCGAATGAGTTTCCAATGTAGTTTTGGTCCCTAAGCCTCATGGGCAGTGGAGGTTGTGTATTGACTTTCGTGATTTAAATAAAGCATGCCCTAAAGACTGCTAACCCTTGCCTCATATTGATCAGTTGGTAGATTTTATGGTAGGGTATAAGGTTATCTCGCTTATGGATACTTATCAAGGGTATCACCAAATCCCTTTGGCAAAGGGTGATAAAAAACAGGTTAGTTTTATCACAGTGGGAGGATTGTATGCTTATGTGGTCATGCCCTTTGGCCTAAAGAATGTGGGAGCTACGTACTAGAGGATCATGGATAACATTTTTGCTGAACAGAGAGGCAAAAATGTGGAAGTGTATGTTGATGGTATTCTAGTCAAGTCAAAACCCACTAGGGATTTAGTGGCAGACCTTGAGGAGACCTTTGCCACCCTTAGGCGGTACAACATGAAGTTATATCCAAATAAGTGTTTATTTAGGGTAAAGAGTGGAAACTTTTGGGATATATTGTGATAGGGAAGGGACTATAGGCCAATTCAGAGAAGGTGCAGGCATTATATAATATGAAGTCACCAACTAATCTATGGGAGACCTAAAAATTAGTGGGAATGATATTCTCTTTGTCCCGCTTTATAGCTAGATCAGCGGATAAGGGGCTACCTTTCTTCCGAATTCTACGCAAGGCTACTCGGTTTCAGTGGGATGAACAGTGTAAGCAAGCTTTCCAGGAATTGAAGAAGTATTTGTTGGAGGATCAAGGCCTGGGTAGAAGGGGGGTTGAATAGCCCGATGTCATAGATGGAAGTCGCTCGTCTTAATTGTCTACATGAGTCGTTAGCGCAGCAGAATATATGCTAAACAAAAACAATTAAGCTAATACAAAGAAGTAAAGAGATGCAAACGCTAACAAGAAATGTAACATGGTTCACGACCCTTGTCACTAGTACACGAACGATTCGTAAGGCAAATCACTCCTCAACACAATCCACTAATCCCTCCTTTAGCTCAAGATAAGGTGGAGGTAACCTCTTTACATAATTCTCTCCCTCTTACAATAGAATAGAGATGGAAACAAAGAAGAGGAGAGTTTGGACTTTCACAACACTTGGGAGTATGAATGGGAGTTAAGCATTAACCTCCCCAAGGCACCCAAGGCCTCCTTTTATAGAGAGGAAGCCATTCTTCCCGTTGGGCATGCAGCAGTCGACTGATGCATGCCATTAGTCGACTGCCTCTCTAACGGCCGACTTCCATCGGCTTATGACTTGACGTCGTCACCATCTAATGGTAGCCTTGGCAGTCGACTGCTTCTATCAGTAGCCAACTGTTGCCTGCGTAGCCGATTGATCAATTGGCTACGAGCGGTTCTATGCCCATAGCAGTCAACTGCCATCCTTGGCAGTTGACTGATGGTGGAGCAGTCGACTGTCATCCCTTGGTGGTCGACTATTGGGCCACAAACCCTAGTTGACACCGGTCAACTACTAGTCGACTCGGACCAGTCAACTGCCATTACTTGGTAGTCGACTATTGTTGGGTAAAACCTCAAACATCAAGATGTTTGAGCATCCGACCATCGGGTAAACCTCAAACCACATATTTGAGCATCTGACACTTCCCATTGTCAGGTAAAACCTTAAACACATGTTTGAGCATCCGACTTATCCAATCATCGGGTAAAACCTCAACACATGTTTGAGCATTCGACTTGTCGAGTAAAACCTCAAACACAAGTTTGAGCATCCGACACTTGACTTAGTCATTCGGCCAAGTTCACCTAACTTGAGCTACCCCATCCCGAGTTACAATCGCTCAACCTCTCATCTCCCATGGAGTCCCTCACCGAAGCTCTCTTCGTCCGTATACGTCCCTCAGATACACTAAGCCCACGGCTCCTCCAGTGTCATCCTTCGCATCTTGTCCTGAAGTATGCTTCTTTTGGCTTCACTCCATTTGCTCCTTATCCAGCGGTCCCTCGGATGCACCAAGCTCACGACTTCTCCAATGCCATCCTTCACGGACTTAAGGGCCTGAGCCATGAGATGGTAAACTCGCCAATGCTTCATCAAGCTTACCATGTGTGATTCACCAAGTCTTGCACAACTTGAACACACACATCAAATCACATAATCAACCTAACTTAAACCCTTTGACATACTCATCAAAACCAAACACATAATTGGGTTGATTGCCCTAACAATCTTCCCCTTTTTGATGTGTACCATGACAAAGCCATCGTTATTAGTCGTCGGTCAACAATCGCCGCAGGCCGCACGATCGCCACTGGTCGACGGTGCCGTCAACAACCGATGGTGCTGTCAGCCATCACCCATCAACGACGACGCTGGCATCACCTCCGCTCCCATTCCCAACTTATAAATCAAATAACATTATTGGAATGACTAAACTCATTCTCATTCCAGTCTACTATCAAACTCATTCCCATTTTTATTCTCACACTCAAACCAAACGCTACCTTAATCTCTATTCTCTTAAATCTTTGTTACTATCTAGTCTATGTGACTAATGACCTCTTTTGGTCTATGTGACCATTTGCCTTTGTGGTTTCAATTGAACGAGTAGGAAATAAAGACAGTTATGAAATTGCCCATGCAATGCACATAATGTAGTGTGTGCCCAGACGTTGTACGTTGGGAGTGCACGTCCACCAATTGCCTCACACCCTTTAAAAGGTGTAGATGTCCAATTGAGAAAGAGAGAGAAGGAGAAATAGAGTGTCATAAGGTTGTCGAAGTGTCGAGCTAGAAGAAGACTGCGTTGTATACACGGAGACTTCGAGAATCTATTACAACTGTGTCGGATATAAGAGAGCATCCAAGGCGCAGTTGGGATTTGGTTTATGGTATAGAGGAGACTTTTCGTTTGTAATCTTCTTTTTGACAGTAGACAAAAGATTGAGAGACTTCTTCTTCACAGATCAGCAAGACAAGAACTCTGACGAATTCACTGTAAGTTTTTATTTACAGTCTTAAATTCATGCAACTTCATGTAAAACCAACAATGGTTATATTGGACAAAGCATTGATTGACACTTGACGACATAGTATCAAGATGTGGTGAGATGATAGTGAGTTAGGGAAAGTCAGTCAAGTGTATTCAGGTTGGATAAGGAGTATCTAGCTTGGTGCACTTAGCTAAGTGGAGCTAACTGAAGTTACCTCACAACTTCTTAAACTAATTAGACTAGAGTTTTTCATTAAGTTAACTATGTGAATAATTCCTTAAGATAGCTTTGTCTAAAGAAGTAGTCGTTGATCCGATTAAGGGGTGCCTCACCACGACTTGGAAGCTAACTTTAGAAATGTCCACTTAATTGACTGAAGGCTAAACTTGAATCTAATCCAAGGTCAGACAATCTTCTCAATTCAAATCTAATCAAGTAAAATTAAAAACTCTCTCACAAAACTCATAAGGTTAACATGTACTATTTGTACTGAGACATATAGAATGAGTGAGATGATAAGGACAATCAAATTATCATCTATACATTTTGGTAAGTCTTTCATGTGGTTAACAAGGATGTTCTAAAGGTGTGTCAGGTTAAGGGGAAGTCTTGATTGAAAGATCAATATTTATAGGAGCTTTCAAAATATATTTGAAAAATCATGATTTGAAAAATATTGTATTAAAGATTGACAATACTTTGAAAATTTTCAACTTTGCATCAATTTTTTTTTTAACTTTTGAAAATTCAAAATTCTTTAAAATCATTGAAAAATTCTTCGAAAAATTCTTCTTGCAACAACAAACAACAATAACAACAAAACCTTATCCCACTAGGTGGGGTTGCTATATGGATCATTCTACGTCATTGGACTTTATCCCCTACTATATCATCATTTATATTTAAATAAATTTTATCTTGTTTTATTGTTGCTAACCAAGTTTTTTTTGGTCTTCCTCTTCCTCGTTTGATGTGTATATTTGTCATCGTTTCACATCGCCTAACTGGAGTATTTATTAGTCGTCTAAGTACATGTCCGTACCACCTTAAACGTGTCTCTCGGAGCTTTCCTTCAATATATGCAACACCAACTTTTTCTCTAATGCTCTCATTTCTTATTCTGTCCATCCTCATATATCTGCACATCCACCTTAACATCCTCATCTCTGCAACTCTCATCTTTTGTTCATATGCTCGAGTCGTAGCCCAACATTCAGCATCATATAACATAGCAGGTCTAATCGCCATTTTGTAGAACTTCCCTTTAAATTTTAGAGGAACTTTACGATCACATAAAACACCTGACGCTTTCCTCCATTTCAACCATCCTGCTTGTATTCTATGTAAGACATCTCTCTCAATCTCTCCATCATCTTGCAAAAATGATCCTAAATATTTAAAGCTCTCAGTTTCAGACAACTCGTCATCTCCTATCTTAACATTTGTCTCATTACGTCTAATATTGCTAAACTTAAATTCCATATATTCTATCTTTACTCTACTAAGCCTAAAACCTTTTCCTTTTTCGCCAAGATTCTAATTTAGCATTTACTCCTTCATGTGTCTCATCTACCAAGACAATATCATCTGCAAACAACATGCACCACGGTATTGTGTCTTGAATATGTCCAGTGAGTTCGTTCATGATTAGTGTAAAAAGATATATCCTTAAAGTTGATCCTTGATGTAACCCTATCTTTATTGGAAATGCTTTAGTTAATCCACCTGAAGTCTTCACTCTGGTCGTTACTTCCTCATATATATCCTTAATTAGTGTTGGTGCAACAATGCCCCAAGTATTTATATGTTTTTATGTTTGGATAATCATCTAAGTTAGGCAATGCTTTGTGATCTAATTGCGAATATGTTTAAGTGACAGGGAAATCCAAGGATGAAGACTTGGTAAAAGAGAAGTCCAAGTATGATCTTGGCAAGAAAAGTCCAAGGGACGGACTTGGTAGCATAAGACCAAGCTTGTAGTCTTGGCAGCATAAAGTCCAAGTGAACCTTGGCAAAGGATGACCAAGTATGATCTTGGCAAGGGAAGTTCAAGGGATGGACTTGGCAGCATAAGACCAAGCTTGTAGTCTTGGCAGCGTAAAGTCCAAGTGAACCTTAGCAAAAGAAGTCCAAAGTAAAGTCTTAGCAACATAAGTCCAAGCTTGTAGTCTTGGCAGCATAAAGTCCAAGCATTTGGCAACCCAAGACATGACAAAACCGAAGGAAGCTCTTGGAAGCAAAGCGCAAAGGATGAAAAAGTCGCGGACTCGGAGGGATCCTGGAGGCGCAAGGCTTAATGAGGAGCTAGAAGGTTGAGTCTAGGTCTAGGGTGTAAAATCAAGTGTGAATTACTCATACTTGATGAGTATCAGTCGACTGATACGATATATCAGTCGACTGGTCAGGTGCTCAACTGAGTCAGGGTGAAACCTTGACCATCAGTCGACTGCTTTAGCAGTAGGCAGTCGACTGATGTTGCAATCAGTCGACTGCCAACAGTGGCAGTCGACTGATCAACGCAAATATGAGCACAGAGTGTAGTCGCACTCGACTGCAGCCTACAATCACTCGACTGATCACTCCATCAGTCGACTGATGGAGGGATCAGTCGACTGATCACTTGGTTGTTAAAAATTATGGCTACGTATCTCCGCGGATCTGCTTGTTCAGAAGCCGTTGGCTTCGGTGGCAGTCGACTGATGGTGAGCATCAGTCGACTGATCGAAGCCCAACGGGAAAAATATCCCTTCTTCTATAAGAAGGGGCCTTGGGGAGCTTGGTGAAGCTAGTGCTCTCATTCCTAGCTACACCCTCGTGCTCACCAAGCTTTCCCAAGTGTTTTTGTGATTCTAAACCTCCTCTTCTCTAGTTCTTAATCTTCCATCATCCTAAAGAAGAGGAGAGCATTGTAAGACAAGGTTTCTCCACCTTGGTTCATCCAAAGGAGGATCTAGTGAAGCTTGGCTAGGGCTAATCCACCTTACGGATTGCCGTGGAGTAGGAGCGTCATCTCCGAACCACGTACATCGGGTGTTAGCATTGCTTTCATTGTTTTCTTATTTGTATTCTTATTTGTATTTGTATTGCTTCCGCTAACGTTTTTGTAGAAACAAAGAAAGGCTAATCACCCCCCTCTAGCCATTACAAAGATCCTAACAAGTGGTATCAGAGCCCGGATAGCTTGGAAGATTTCACCATCAACCAAGGCATCAATGGCTCTTCAAGAGGGATATAGCACCGCCAAGCCACCGCTCTTCGATGGGAGTCATTTTGCGTATTGGAAAGGTAGGATGAAATATTATCTAATGAGTAATATTGAAATTTGGCATAGCATTGTAGATGGCTTTGAAGAACCGGTGGATGAACATGGAGACCCTATTCCAAGCAAGAATTGGACAAGGGAAATGAATAGGCGGTTCGAATCAAATGCAAAGGTGGTACTCATCATCCAATGCGGCATTACAATGGAGCAACTCAACAAGGTGGGGCCTTTTGAATCCGCCAAGGAGTTATGGGAAAAGTTCATTGAGCTAAATGAATGATCCAAGGAGTCAAAGAGGGCCAAGAAAGACTTGCTAATTGGACAACTTCAAGCCTTCCAAATGAAGACCCATGAAACCGTAAGCCAAATGCATGGAAGGTTTAAGGAGATTGTGAATGAACTTCACATCATAGGTGAGCGAGTTGACAACCGGGATTTGGTAAGGTATATTCTTCAAGCATTTCCTAGAACTTCTCTATGGACTTCTATAGTTGATGCTATTAAGGTAACTAGGGATCTTTCTCAAATTAAAATTGATGAATTATTTTGTGAGTTTGAATTGCATGAGCAAACTAACATGTCTTCGAAGGAAAAGGGTTTAGCTCTATTTGTTGAAAAGAAGGAAAAGAAGAAGAAAGAAAGGAAAGAGGTGTCATCATCATCCGAGTCGGAGCATGATTCAAGTAGTGATGGAGACTCGTCTAGTGAGATGGCCCATTTTGTCAAGAAGTTCCTTAGAAAATCAAAGGAGTTCAAGAATAGAGAAGCAAGGAAGGGGTCTCATTCTTCAAGAGGTAAGTTTAGTGGTAATCCAAATTTTAATAACAATGTGATTTGCCATGCTTGCAATAAGAAGGGGCACATAAAGCCAAATTGCCCGGAGCTAAAGAAGAAAGAAGAAAAAGAAATGAAAAAGAAGGAAAGGAAGGAGAAGAAGAAGAAGGATGTCATGATGGCTCAAACCACATGGGACACACCAAATATTGAAGATTCCTCCTCCGATGATGAACTTTGCCACATCACACGCCATGTGGCACTCACGGCCCTAGGAGATGACTCCGGTACATCAAGCCAAGAAGAAGGCTCTTCAAGTGATGAATCGTCATCTAGTGACGATGAGGTAATGAACTCTCCCAAAGTTAAGCTTCTTTATAAATCAATTGCTTATCTTAAAGAGGCTCTAGATAAGTCTAAATCTAAGGTTAAAAGCATGAAGGTAGAACTAAAGGCCATTAGGAATGAGAAACCTTCACATGTTGATTCTTGCATGCTTAAGGAAGAGAATGACAAACTTAAGGATGAGGTTAGTGAGTTAAAGGCATGCTTAGAGAAATTTACAAATGACTCAAAATACCTTGACATGATCCTTAGCCGACAAAGAGCCGTTTACAACAAGGCCGGTGTAGGATACAAGCCAAAAGAAAAAGAAGTTGCTTATATCTCATTAATAAATAGAAAAGCAACCATTAAGGGTAAGGTTAAGAAAGCATGGGTACCTAAGAAGTTTTTACTTAATGTTACCGGTCCAAATGTTTAGGTACCAAAAGCTTGTGTTTATCATGTGATTTAGGTAGGAGAGCAAGGTATGTGGATCGTGGATAGCGATTGTTCAACACACATGACCGGGGATGTGAGCAAGTTCTCAACAATTAAGTATGTGAAGAAGAGAGCGGTGTCTTTTGGAAATAGTGGAAAACTCAAGATATTAGGTAGAGGTACAATTGAGGTATCTCCCAAAATTGTCATTCACAAAGTTTTACTAGTTGAAAATATGAAATTTAATTTATTAAGTGTTAGTCAACTTTGTGATGCAAACTATCATGTTTCTTTTGAATCCTCTAAATGCATGATTAGACACAAGGAATTAAATGATTGTATGTTAGTTGGATATAGGAAATCAAATATCTATTATGTTGATCTTTCATATGCTTCTAACATTTCTACTAAGTGTCTTGTTGCAAAAGAATAAGAAAGTTGGCTATGGCATAGAAGATTGGGGCACATCAACATGAAAAACATAGCCAAGGTAGCCAAGATGGAGTTGGTCAAAGGGCTACCAAAGATCAAGTATGTCAAGAACAAAAAGTGTGATGCATGCCAAGAAGGAAAACAAACAAAAGCATCACACAAAGCTAAAACCTTAACTAATACTTCCTTACCATTAGAACTATTGCATCTTGACTTATTTGATTGCCATAGTACTCCTTCTTTAAATGGTAGCAAATATTGTTTAGTTATAGTAGATGATTTTTCTAGGTATACTTGGGTCTACTTTATGAAACATAAGGATGATACCTTAGAAATAATCATAGGATTTAGTAAAAGGGTTGAAAATGAAAAGAGTCTCAAAATCAACCGGATCCGTAGTGATCATGGTGGTGAATTTGAGAATTCTAAATTTTCATAATTTTGTTTAGAGCAAGGGTACAAGCATGAGTTCTCTTATCCTAGAACACCCCAACAAAATGGGGTGGTGGAAAGGAGAAATCGTGCCCTACAAGAGGCGGCTAGGACTATGCTTAATGCATATTCTCTACCTAGCTACTTGTGGGTGGAAGTGGTTAATACCGCTTGCTATATCCAAAATAGGGTTCAAATCCATAGGTTTTTAGGAAAGACACCATTTGAATTATGGAATGGGACTATTCCCATAATTCATTATTTCAAAGTCTTTGGATGTAAAGTTTATATTTTAAACACCAAAGATAACTTAGGAAAATTTGAATCCAAAGCAGATGAGGGAATCCTAGTTGGATACTCATCGACAAGTAGAGGATATAGAGTCTACAATAAGAGAACCCAAGGGATTGAGGAGTCCTCCAATGTTCAATTTGATGAAACCACTAGTACCTACCCTAGAAAGTCCTCCATTGATAAGGATATTAATGACAATAATCAAGACATTACCCAAAAACTTCAAAATTTGACCATAAGGGGTAATGATCAAGGGGGAGGAAGAGGAGATTCCGATGATGAAAGAAGGGTGGAAGATAACAATGATCAATTTGAAACCCCTTCTAGAACCCTAAGAATTCATCAAGATCATCCACTTGACCAAGTAGTAGGAGATATATCTCAAGGAGTAAGAACTAGGTCATTTCATAGTACTCCTACTAGTCAAGTTGCTCTTATTTCACAAATTGAGCCCAAATCGATCAATGATGCATTACATGATCCGGATTGGATCTTGGCAATGCAAGATGAATTGGCTCAATTTGAAAGGAGTCAAGTATGAGAGTTAGTACCTAGACCCAATGATAGCACCATAATTACTACAAGATGGGTCTTTAGGAATAAGCTAGATGACTAAGGAAATATCACTAGAAATAATTCTAGGTTGGTTGCTAGGGGATTCAATCAAGTTGAGGGGCTTGACTATGATGAGACTTATGCCCCGGTTGCTAGATTAGAATCTATTAGAATTCTCTTAGGGTATGCTTCCTATATGGGATTTAAACTTTACCAAATGGATGTTAAATCGGCATTCTTAAATGGTTATATCAAGGAGGAAGTATATGTAGAGCAACCACCCGGGTTTGAGAACATAGATTATCCAAACCACGTATATAAGCTTAGGAAAGTACTATATGGGTTAAAACAAGCTCCCCGGGCATGGTATGAAAGATTGTCATCTTTCTTAATTTCTAAGGATTTTAGGAGAGGCCAAGTAGATCAAACCTTGTTTATAAAGTCAACATTAAAGGATATCTTTATAGCCCAAATATATGTTGATGACATTATTTTTGGGTCAACAAATGATGATCTTCTTCAAGACTTTATAAAAAACATGGAAAATGAATTTGAAATGAGTTTAGTTGGAGAACTCAACTTTTTCCTAGGGTTACAAGTCAAACAAACCAATGAAGGTATTCATATTTATCAAACCAAATATGCAAATGAAATGATTAAGAAATTTGGTTTGGAAAATGCCAAAATTGTAACCACTCCTATGGCCACTAGCACTAGAATAGATAGTGATCATGATGGAAAATCAATTGATCTTAAACTTTATAGGAGTATGATTGGTAGCCTACTATACCTAACCGCTAGTAGACCCGATATCTTATTTGCGGTAGGTATGTGTGCAAGATACCAATCTTGTGCCAAAGAATCACATTTAGTAGCCGTTAAGAGAATTTTAAGATATATTAATGGCACCCTAAATGTAGGACTTTGGTATCCTAGGACTAGGTCCTTTGAGTTGCTTGGTTATACCGATTCCGATTATGCCGGTTGTAAATTGGATAGGAAGAGTACTAGTGGTGGATGCCAATTTCTTGGGTCCTCCCTAGTTAGTTGGAGTAGTAGAAAGCAACATTGTGTTGCCTTATCAACCACCGAAGCCGAATATGTGGCTATGGGTGGTTGTGTAGCTCAATTGCTTTGGATGAGACATACGCTTGAGGACTATGAGCTACACTACTCTAACATTAAAGTTTATTGTGACAATGTGAGTACCATTAACTTGACCAAAAATTCGGTACATCACTCTAGGACCAAGCACATTGAAGTGAAACATCACTTCATAAGAGATCATGTGGCAAGAGGGGACATTGAACTTAATTATGTAGAATCTAAGTCTAACCTTGCCGATATCTTCACCAAAGCTCTTCCCGAAACCGAATTTTCATCATTAAGGAGAGAGCTTGGTATGTGCTTTGTAGAGTAAAAGTCTAGGTTTGCATGATCCCATAGTCATATGTTAGCCTTATACCTTGATGCATCTCACAAAAGCCTTAAGAAACCTTGATTTTTGTATTGGGACACTTAGGAACATGTGAGATGATAGGGAAGGTGTACTTGGCTCATCATGCTTGTTATGATGCATTACTATGAGCCAATGACACACCTAGAGACATGAATACCTCATGGACCAATCATTGGGAAGGCTTGTATTCAAGTAATGAATACATAGCTCTAAGAACATGGTTGGAAATTCCAAATCATATATATTTTAAACTATGTTCATCATATTTTGAAAAACAGTTTTCAAGTGAAACACAAAAGTGATACAAAGTTTGCAAAATTTTTAGAACTTTTGTTAGTTTCCAAATTTGTATCAATCTTAAAATCTGGAAAACATATATTTTTCAAAATATTTTTCCTTGATAAAGTATGATTTCAGAAATGTGTACGCAAAATTTCGTGATTTTTCGAGATTTCTGGAATTTCTACCGCATTTTTGAAGTTGGGCTGAAAAGGCTGAAATTTCGATTTCAGGCGTAGCAGTCGACTGGTTCAGAAACCAGTCGACTGATACACTGTGTTTTCTGATAAATAGCTGCATTTTCTGATATTTAGTGTATCTTTGATGTCCTAAAACTATAGCATGATAATATTGAGTATAAACAAATTTTTAGGACTGTTTTATGCAGTGTTTTAGGGGGAGTTTTATAAAATGTATCTTTTCATCCCCAAACTTCCATTGTTGGTGCAAAGCTAGGACTTAATTTTTGAATTTTTGTTATGCTCTGCTTCAAATATTATTTACACATCATGAAGCATATCTTGGATTAAGGGGGAGCTTAATATCAATCTTATACCTTAGTCCAAGATACAACACCTTTAAATTCTTTTAGTTATGAATCCTTCTCTTTTTGATGTATGTCAAAGGGGGAGAAGGAATGTTTAAGTTAAAATTCATATTGAAAATATGATTATGTGTGTATCTTTAAAAGACCTAACTTAAGTGATTGCCAAACATTAAAAAGAGGGAGATTGTTGGTGCAACAATGCCCCAAGCATTTATATGTTTTGATGTTTGGATAATCATCTAAGTTAGGCAATGCTTTGTGATCTAATTGCGAATATGTTTAAGTGACAGGGAAATCCAAGGATGAAAACTTGGTAAAAGAGAAGTCCAAGTATGATCTTGGCAAGGAAAGTCCAAGGGACGGACTTGGCAGCATAAGACCAAGCTTGTAGTCTTGGCAGCGTAAAGTCCAAGTGAACCTTGGCAAAGGAAGACCAAGTATGATCTTGGCAAGGGAAGTCCAAGGGATGGACTTGGCAGCATAAGACCAAGCTTGTAGTCTTGGCAGCGTAAAGTCCAAGTGAACCTTAGCAAAATAAGTCCAAAGTAAAGTCTTGGCAGCATAAGTCCAAGCTTGTAGTCTTGGCAGCATAAAGTCCAAGCATTTGGCAACCCAAGACATGACGAAACCGAAGGAAGCTCTTGGAAGCAAAGCGCAAAGGATGAACAAGTCGCGGACTCGGAGGGATCCTGGAGGCGCAAGGCTTAATGAGGAGCTAGAAGGTTGAGTCTAGGTCTAGGGTGTAAAATCAAGTGTGAATTACTCATACTTGATGAGTATCAGTCGACTGATACGATGTATCAGTCGACTGGTCAGGTGCTCGACTGAGTCAGGGTGAAACCCTGACCATCAGTCGACTGCTTTAGCAGTAGGCAGTCGACTGATGTTGATCCGATCGCCAACAAGGCGCGATTGATCAACGCAAATACGAGCACAGAGTGTAGTCGCACTCGACTGCGGCCTACAATCACTCGACTGATCACTCCATCAGTCGACTGATGGAGGGATCAGTCGACTGATCACTTGGCCATTGGAAATTGCGGCTACGTATCTTCACGGATCTGCTTGTTCAGAAGCCGTTGGCTTCGGCGGCAGTCGAATGATGGTGAGCATCAGTCGACTGATCGAAGCCCAACGGGAAAAACAACCCTTCTTCTATAAGAAGGGGCCTTGGGGAGCTTGGTGAAGCTAGTGCTCTCATTCCTAGCTACACCCTCATGCTCACCAAGCTTTCCCAAGTGCTTTTGTGATTCTAAACCTCCTCTTCTCTAGTTCTTAATCTTCCATCATTGTAAAGAAGAGGAGAGCATTGTAAGAAAAGGTTTCTCCACCTTGGTTCATCCAAAGGAGGATCTAGTGAAGCTTGGCTAGGGCTAATCCACCTTACGGATTGCCGTGGAGTAGGAGCGTCATCTCCGAACCACGTACCTCGGGTGTTAGCATTGCTTTCATTGTTTTCTTATTTGTATTCTTATTGCTTCCGCTAACGTTTTTGTAGAAACAAAGAAAGGCTAATCACCCCCCTCTAGCCATTACAAAGATCCTAACAATTAGTTCAATATATGTTACACTAACACCTCTATTTTCTAAAATTCTCCATATAATTTCTCTTGGAACTCTATCATAAGCTTTTTCTAAATCAATGAATACCATGTGAAGATCCTGCTTTTGCTCTCTATACTTTTCAATTAGTTGTCTAAGAAGATGTATAGCTTCTATTGTCGATCTTCCTGGCATGAATCCAAATTGATTTTCGAGAACCATGGTCTCCTTACTTAATCTTTTTTTATTACTCTTTCCCAAAGTTTCATGGTATGACTCATTAGTTTAATACCCCTATAATTTTCACAAGTTTGTATGTCTCCCTTATTCTTATATAAGGGAATTAGGATAATTAACCTCCATTGATAAGACATTCTTTTTGTTTTCAATATCATGTTAAATAATTTTGTAAGCCATTCAATACCTTATTTTCCTAGACACTTCCATATCTCTATCGAAATATCATCTGGTCCAATGGCTTTTCCATTTTGCATTCCATTTATAGCTTGTTCTACTTATGAAATTTAAATTCTACGATAAAAATTTAAATTTCTATACTCATCTGACCTTCTTAAATTACCTAAATTAAGTTGGTTTCCTAAACCTTCATTAAAAAGTTGATGAAAATATCTCTTCCACCGTTCTTTTATTTCTTCATCATTTACTAGTACCCTATTGTATTCATCTTTAATACATCTTATTTGATTAAGATCTTTTGTCTTCTTCTCTCTCACTTTAGATATTCTATAAATGTCTCTTTCCCATTTTTTTGTATCTAATTTTCGATATAACCGTTCAAAAGTTTCAGTCTTAGCTTCATTCACTGCTTTCTTAGTTTTTTTCTTGGCTATTGTATATTTTTTTCTTTAAATTTTCCTCATTTTTACAAATATATAATTTCTTATATGTCGTTCATTTTTCCTTGACATTCTCTTGTACTTTCTCATTCCACCACCAAGATTCTTTACTTGGTGGTGCATGTCCCTTTGACTCACCGAGTACACTCTTGGCTACTATTTTCAATTTTGACATCATCTTATCCCATGTCGTATTAGAGTCACTGTATATTTCATCTAATACTTGTACTCCTACCTTCTCTTTGAATATATTTAGTTTCTCATCTTTTAACTTTCACCACTTAATTCTAGGAGTCGTATATATTTTTCTCTATTAATATTTTATTTAAGGCGTATATCCAATACTACTAACCTATGTTGAGTAGTTAAACTTTCTCCAGGGATGACCTTACAATTTTTACAAATCTTTTTATCTCTCTTTCTAACCATAAGAAAGTCAATTTATGATTTATGATTTCCACTTTTGAACGTGACCAAGTGTTCTTCTCTTTTATTAAAAAATGTATTAGCTAGTATAAGATCATATGCTATTGCAAAATCCAATATAGTTTTACCTTCTTCATTTCTTGTTCCAAACCCATAACCCCCATGCACCCTCTCATATTCATCATTTTTCACTTTGACATGCCCATTTAAATCGCCTCCTATTAAAATCATCTCATTTGATGAAATATTTTATAATACTTCATCCAAGTCATCCCAAAATATTAATTTTGTATTTTCATCTAATCCTATTTGAGATGCATATACACTAATTACGTTCATAGTTTCTTTCTCCACTACTATTTTGAGAGCTATAATTCTATCTCTCTTTCTAATTCCTCCTACAACTTCATCCTTTAACGAACTATCTACAATAATACCCATTACATTTCTTGTTTTACTCTTTCCTATATACCATAACTTAAAACCCGAGTTCTCTATCATCTTTGCCTTCTCACCTACCCATTTTGTCTCTTGTATACATACAATATTAATTTTCTCCTAATCATCGTATCTACTATCTCCATTATTTTACCAGTGAGGGTTCCTATGTTCTATGTACCAAATCTTAAACTATTAGTTTTTCTATAATATTTGTTTTTACCCAACCTATGGTTTGAGAACTCTTACTTATTTAACACTACACCCAATTTCTCATGGAGATGTAGCGGTCTTTGCCGATACATTGCAGCCGAACCCTGCAACGCAAACTCTTGCATATTTTTCACTACACCCGAGTTATAAAAATGTAGCGGTCCTTGCCGAGATGTTACAGTCGGACCCTGTAATGCATTCCTTCCAGGGAACAACCTAGCATTAACACAATAGTTTAATTGATTCATTCATTGAACATTTATTTTAGTTTAACAATGGCTAGTAACCTAACGTAACCCTCCTTTATCCGGGCTTGGGACTGGCCACGACAAAGTTAACTTATCATGGGTGGAGTTCTGAAAATTATTCTTGCATTTTTTTAAAAAATTAGATTTCAAAATATTCTGACAACATATTTGTTAAATCTTTAAAAATTATTTATTTTTCTTGAACTATCATAATAAGCATGCATTCAAATTGCAACGGTTGAAAATATCTTGAAAAATTAAACATATACATGTATTTAATACCTTGAAAAAGACGTTTCAAAAATATGATAGATCTAAATGGACCTTAAGTTTTGAAACAAATTATTAAAGTTCTTTTTCAAAAATGACTTTGCAAATATTACAATGTTAAGGGTTGGAAGGTAAAGTTTTGACCTAGGTTAAACATTATTGGTGAAAATTTTAAGAACTTTTATTACATTCTTTTTGATGTATGTCAAAGGGGGAGAGGAGGAACTTAAGTTAGGAATATTTAGAATCTCTTAGATTGTCATAAGACCCTTAGAACCCGAGTCTAACTTAAAAATATTATCAAACATCAAAAAGGGGGAGATTGTTGATGCAATCAACCTCTAAAGTTTCGATGTTTGACAATATACCTTTGTCTGGTCAAAGTATTGACCAAGAGTTGATCCAAACACAACCAAAATGCTTGGATGTGAGTTAAAATGGAAGTCCTAGTAGGTTTGTAGAATAAGACTAGGCAAAGGAAGTCTTAGCAGGATTAAAGACATTGGGTAAAGGATTCGTGGTGGGTTAGTCGGGTCTGGACATCATAAAGAAGCTGTGGTGGTTGAAGACATCAGGTGAAGGATTCGTGGTGGGTCAATAGGGTTTGGACATCAGAAAGAAGCCATGGTGGTCGAAGACACCAAGTGAAGGAATCGTGATAGGTCAATAGGCTTTGGACATCAGAAAAAAGCTATGGTGATCAAAGGATCAGATGCTAAGTAGGAAAGTCCAAATAGAGTTTGGCAAAAGTAAGCAAGGTAACCTTGTGTGTGAGTGGTAAAGTTGCATCGTCATGTATGGGGACAACCTTAGGCGTTGGTATGACTTAGGGTTCCAAGGGAATGCCAAAGTTAAGATCAGACAGTTGGAAGATTGCCATTACTACTCCTTGAATGTTCTACTACGTTGTGATAACTTTATGATGTAGGTACTAATCCAAGCGACTGGAACACATAAGATTCCAGGCGATTGGACTAAGTCCAGGCACCTAGAATCTGATAAAGTCTAGCTGCATCAGATCAAATCTAGATGGAGTTGGAGGTGCTTGGAATGGATCTAGGTGCTTGGAAAACTCTAAAAAAGAGCCCTCAAATAGAGAGCCCTAATCATCAATTCTCAAGTGATTGTGGTCTCAACTCTCATGTTCGACAATCTACCTCAATGTCGTAATGCTACAACCCCGACCGTGTGCTCTACTTTCATAATCTCGGTGTCGATATATTTAATTCATCTTTGCATCATTTCTTTTGTACTTAGTTTTAAAGGGTCGGTAAGGTTGTTACCGATCCCTTTCATATGTAAAAAAATGTGTCTCTTATCTCCAACGACAAGGAGACATACTAGTGTTTGCCCACCAATAGCGATCTTGGATTACAGGGCCTTGGACTAGCAGCCTTTGGTTGTGAATCAAGTAAAAATAGCTTTCTCTTTTGTCTTTTATATTTCCATTGTGTACTCTTACATATTTTAAAGAAAAGTGTTTAGCGCTATTCATCCCCCCCTCTAGCGCACTATTCAATCCTACACTTTCTACCACAGATAGAGATGGTGATGGATGGGAAGAGAGGTGAGTGCAACAGGGAGTGGGAGAGGGGGATACACCATGAATTAAGTTAAAATTAAAACTAGAGATAGAGGAGGTAGAGGAGTTGGAGAAGGGAGAAATACAGTGCTAGCTTCACTAGTGCAACTACCCCCATCTATAACAATACAACATACCTTGTCTTCAATGTGGTAGCTAGTATGAAAGATGTTGTCTCATTGTTCTTCATATTCTTCTTTCATTTGTAGATTTAAAACACACTGAATGACAAGGATTTCACCTTTAATCAGATATTCATCTTCATCACTTTTCAATAATGGTGGCAAGGATGTTATGTTTGAGAGGTGTCATAAGACAATCACCTTATGGTTGTACTATTTATTTGATAAATAAAGATGCACTATTTGAGTGCACATGTCATATGTGTTTAATTGGATCTTAAACTCATTTACTGAATGTCCACAATACCATTCATAGCATGAGAGAACTTGTGATTGGATCACAACTAGTGAGTATCTCTACATGTGTAATTATGAATGTATTGAAATAATCCCTAGTCGATGAATTGATGAGTTCGGACAACATCAATTCCGGGAGACTAGCACGAGTTATACTCCTTGGTTTATTCAAGTAGCTTCTCCTCATTGGTTAGAGACATTGATGTTGGTGTAATCAACCCAGGTCACGATTGACCAGGACTCGAGTTTGACTCGAGTGATGTTTTGATGTTCGACAAAAACATATGACAATGTAATTGTCATGGGAAAGTCCAAGTCTTGGGTACTTGGCATGGAAAGTCCAAGTGGGACACTTGGCATTTGGTAAAGTCCAAGTCTTGAGTACTTGGCATGGAAAGTCCAAGTGGGACACTTGGCACATGAAAAGTCCAAGCATGGGTCTTGGCAATGTAAAAGTCCAACATTGGTTGGCAAGGGAAAGTCCAAGCATGGTCTTGGCATTTGAGAAGTCCAACATGGGTTGGCAAGGGAAAGTCCAAGCTTGAGTCTTGGCATGAGAAGTCCAAGGGGTTTGATATTGGCTGCGTAAAGTCCAAGCGGGAGTCTTGACAGCATAAGTCCAATGGTTAGCGGTGTAAAGTCCAAGAGGAGTCTTGGCGGCGTAAGTCCAATGTGCCTTGGCGGTGTAGACACCGTTAGCATGACATAGCCAATGGAAGCACCTGAAGGCTAGCGCGATGGATGAACAAGTCATGGATGACTTGGAGGGATCCGAGAGGCATGAGGCTGATGGAGGTGGCTAGAAGGCTTAGGTCTAGGCTAAGGGTGGTCTAGCAAGTATGGGGGCACCATACTTGGGCTAAAACCTCATGTTTGAGTTGTGCCAGTCGACTGGTGTCATGTGGCAGTCGACTGGACCGAATCAACTAGGGTTTGACTACGGGAAGTGGCCTAGCAGTCGACTGCTAGAGGATGTCAGTCGAATGATGGCTCGAGTAGTCGACTGATCGCATGATCAGTTGACTGGTGCTCGGGAATACGACCACAGAGTGTAGTCTCACTCGACCGTTGGGAACAGCAGTCGAGTGAGGACACCATCAGTCGACTGATGGGTTTGATCAGTCGACTAATGGTAGATCCGTTGGACTTATCCAGTGTGGATCTAGCCATTGTCTCACGACAACAGTGGCATCAGTCGACTGATGGTCCCGAGCAGTCGACTGATCAACTTTTTCCAGCACAGGTTGAAGCTTTATAAGGAGCTCGTGATGGAGGAATTTGGCATGGTTCTTTGAGGCGATTTGGGGCGAGTTGCTGCTGCAATTCAGGGTCTCCAAGTGCTACTCGATCAACCTAGCGATCAAGCATTCAAGAGCATTTGTAAAGTGTTTTTATTTACTAGTCTTGCTTTATATTTCATTGTATTTGCTTGTAGCTTTTGATTATTGTTGTAATCATCTTGTACGAGGTTTCTCCGCCTCCAGATTATTCCGAGAAGGAGTGTTTTATAGTGGTGTGTGATTGGCATCGCTAGGGTTCGTACGAACCCGATCCGTGGAGTAGGAACCGTGCGGTTCTGAACCACGTTAAACAATTGTGTTCATGTGTGATTGTTTATTTCGTTATTGTATTATTTCTATTTCCGTTGCGTACTAATGAAATTGTAGAGACGATCACGATCGAATTCCATCAACGAACGAACACGCGCTATTCAGCCCCCTCTAGCCATTATAAAGATCCTAACAAGTGGTATCAGAGTGAGGCCGCTCTTCTAAGCTTAACAACCAAGGGAGCAGGCTAGAGGAACAAGATGGAATTCAAGGAGAGATTGGGTGACGACATCAACGTTCCGCCTTCCTTCGACCGTGAACGTTTCGCATATTGGAAAGGTAGAATGGAATATTTTCTAATGACGAATATAGAAAATTGGTTTGCCGTGATTATAGGTTTTGATGCTCCGAGAGGAGAGAACGGCGAAATCCTCAAAATGAAGCGATGGACCGAGGAGCAACGCCAAAAATTCAAGACAACCGTTAAGGTAACAAAAATGTTGATTAATTTGGTACCTAACGACATTTTGTCTAGATTAGGAAGCTATAAGGATGCCAAGGAGTTGTGGAACAAGTTGGTCAAGTTCTACGACAATCCCGAATCGGTCCAAGAAGACTTGGAAGAGGAGGAGACCGAAGAGGAAGCTTCATCATCCTCACAAGAAAGTAAGGAATCAACATCCGGATCGGAGAAGGAAGTAGAAAAGGTGGAAGAAGCATCCACTTCTGTGATTGAGGGGGAGAGACCATCCACATCGGAGCCGGAACAAAATAAAGAAGAAGCCTCAACCTCCGGGAGGGATGAAGAACCCACTCCGATCACCATGGATCTAGGTAACTCAAGCATGTCGATTAATAATAAAATGAATATTATATGCTTTGGGTGTAGGGAGAAAGGACACTACAAGAGTAAGTGTCCTAAATGGGTTAAGAAGACTCCTCCGGCACCAAAGGTCAAGGATGTCGGTCCCTCGACAATTAAAAGCAAGGAGCACGTGGTTTGCTACCGGGACACTACCGGAGTCAATGTCCTAGGGGGAGCAAAAAGACCAAAGAAGGAGCATCACAAGTAGGGGAAGCTTCTAAGGCTAACCCTAAGGTATATTTCAATAATGCACCTTCTTTAGTTAATACGCAAAAGCATGCTAAGGGTTCTAATTCTCTTGCGATTGTACATGAAAAGCATGCTAGAAACAATAGATATATTTATCTAGGTGCTAAAAATATCCACTTAGGAAAGAAGGAAAAATTTGGGACTAATGTCCCTAAAAATATTTTACCTAGGAAATCAATTGAGAAGATAGGGGATCGTCTAGGTTTTAATCCAAAATGGACTAGGCACCTGCCTAGAATGGATAATGTCCAAGAACCAAATGAGAAATCAAAAATTGGGAAATTAGAGTTGGAAAATCAAGCCTTGAGGTCAAGACTTGAAAAACTTGAGAAGACCGTTAGGAACATCCAAAATCAATTTCAAGGGTCCAAAAGTCAAAGTCAACACCTAGGACCTAAGAGTCAAAAGTCAACCAAGGGCAAGCAAGGTTTGGGTGACAAACCTAAGCCTAAGGTGGCTTACCATAGTATTCCATTTGATTATGGAACACTAACTAGGTCTAGGAAGACCAAGGTCAATGGGGAAGTCATCCCTAGGGTTGACCAAAGGTTGTTCCTAGTGGCTAGGGTTTCGAAGAAACCTAGGGTGGCCACTAAGAAGTTTATTAGGGAGGCAATCCCTAAGGTTAATCTAGGAAAGACCAAAATGACCAAGGCTAATAAGCCTAGGAGGTTATCCCTAAGGAATACCTAATTAACCCTAGGAGCTCAAATAGGTTTTGGGTTCCTAAGAGCGTGATTGATCCACGCTAGATGGGGTTAGGGTGTGCCAACCTTGATTGGATGAGTAGTTAACTCAACCATGATAAAGGTGACACTTTAGGTTATTTTCAAGGTTAGGGTCACCTTGGAAATACATTTGAGTCTTAATTCTAAAAGATTTTAGGATGTGCGAATATTATTTGAGAAGTTTGATAAAATGATCAAATTAGCACAATTTAGGTTTAGAGGTTGGTGTGTCATTTTGAGTTTTTGGCACACTTGGGAGAAAAGTAGAAATATGGAAAAATATGATGAATTATATCAAATGGCAATTAATATTAAGATTTAGGTATTATTATACCTATATATTTTATATGTCATGCTTTGTTTGTCATATAACATGTCTTGACATCATGCTTACTTTTATTCATTGCATATGTCATGTTCATGTTTTAGGATTAAGGTTTTAAATGTCATGTGTGTTTAGAGTTTATCATATGCCATAACATCATGATCATTGGCCATGCTTAATTATTGCTATCTTTATGCCATGATCATTTCATGCATTAATTTGATTAAAATTGAACTAAGGACAATGACATGACTTGAAGTCCCATTTATAAGGGAATCAAGTAGGGTTGCCTAGGAAATGCATGAAACTCTAGATTAAATGAACCAAAACCCACATCTCACATCCAATTGACATTTATGTGTATTTATACACCCTAGATACATGTGAGATGCTAGGATATGAGTTAAGTTCAAAGTGCATAGTTTTTGCATCTAGTTGAACCCAAACTCATCTTAACTCAACAGGTGGATCATTGGGAAAGCTTGTATACAAGTCATGTGCATAGAGCCCAAGGAATATGATCCAAAATAAGGTTTTGAAAAATATTTTAAAAATATTTTAGAAAACCTTGGTGAAGTCTATCTTTTGATAACAATCACCATTGATGGAGTTGATACAAGATAGGGCCAAAATATTGAAAATTTCAATGGTTTTGAGTTTTGTATCAAACTCACTATTTTATGGGTAAAATAATTTTCAAATATTTTTCACCCATTGTATTGACTATAAGTAATATACGTATCAAATTTCGTGATTTTTCAAAATACGTAGAATTACTTATGATTTTCTAAAACTCATTTCTGATAACTGAAAATCGGATTTTTCAGTTATCGATCGCCTGGGTGGCGATCGATCGAGGATTCGATCGTGATTTTTGAATCACTCGACTGATAGCCTGATTTCGGAGTAACCTAGGTTGTTTAACCCGATTTCAGCTGTGGTTAAAGTCTTTAACCACTCCTAACCCTAGGATATGCTTTGGGAAGCATGATAAAGGGTGAAAATCCATTGGATATGGATTAGGAGAGGTGTTTAGGGTTTGTATCAATTTTAAGGTGTTGGAAAGTTCAATGTTGAATTTCTAACCTTAATTTTGATGGCTTAGAGTTCCTATTGGCTTAGGGACTTTCCAAGGACATTGTTGGTGCAATGGTCAAGGGGGAGCAAGTCTTTAGGGGGAGGTATTCATCTTGGGATGATGAATGTGTTTTTCTCCTTGAAGAGGAGAAGTTATTGGAAGAGTATCATCAATTTGGGAAAATTTATGGGTTTTTGATACCCAATTTGGAAATTAGGAGAGTGAATAGGATTGCCTCTCTTGAGTGATATGTGACTTATCACTAGGAAGATGGTAGGCATCCTAGATATTTTTAGACTAAGGGGGAGATTGTAAGATCTCATTGGAACATGAGACATTGACCTCCTTGGAGAGAAGACTTTTTTTGATGTTAGTCAAAAAGGGGGAGAATGTTTGGGGAAGAACATTTGGAGAATGTTTAAGATTACCAATTTGGGATAATTGGTAAGGGATTTGAGTTAGTGTTCTAACTCAATGTTTTGTTTGGTTTTTGTCAAACATAAAAAAGGGGGAGATTGTTGGTGTAATCGGCCCAGGTCACGATTGACCAGAACTCGAGTTTGACTCGAGTGATGTTTTGATGTTCGATAAAAACATATGACAATGTAATTGTCATGGAAAAGTCCAAGTCTTGGGTACTTGACATGGAAAGTCCAAGTGAGACACTTGACATTTGGTAAAGTCCAAGTCTTGAGTACTTGGCATGGAAAGTCCAAGTGGGACACTTGGCACATGAAAAGTCCAAGCATGGGTCTTGGCAATGTAAAAGTCCAACATTGGTTGACAAGGGAAAGTCCAAGCATGGTCTTGGCATTTGAGAAGTCCAACATGGGTTGGCAAGGGAAAGTACAAGCTTGAGTCTTGGTATGAGAAGTCCAAGGGGTTTGATATTGGCTGCGTAAAGTCCAAGCGGGAGTCTTGGCAGCATAAGTCCAATGGTTGGTGGCGTAAAGTCCAAGCGGAGTATTGGCGGCGTAAGTCCAATGTGCCTTGGCGGTGTAGACACCGTTAGCATGACATAGCCGATGGAAGCACCTGAAGGCTAGTGCGATGGATGAACAAGTCATGGATGACTTGGAGGGATCCGAGAGGCGTGAGGCTGATGGAGGTGGCTAGAAGGCTTAGGTCTAGGCTAAGGGTGGTCTAGCAAGTATGGGGGCACCATACTTGGGCTAAAACCTCATGTTCGGAAGTGGCCTGTGCATGTTGCCAGAGGATGTCGATCGGCCGATGGCTCAGCGATCGATCGCATGATCACCGATCGGGTGGTGCTTAGGAATACGGCCACGGAGTGTAGTCTCACTCGACTGCTGGGACCAGCAGTCGAGTGAGGATACCATCAGTCAACTGATGGGTTTGATCAGTCGACTGATGGTAGATCCATTAAACTTATCCAGCGTGGATCTAACCGTTGTCTCATGACAACAGTGGCATCAGTCGACTGATGGTCCCGAGCAGTCGACTGATTGACTTTTTCCAGCACAGGTTGAAGCTTTATAAGTAGCTCGTGATGGAGGAATTTGGCATGGTTCTTTGAGACGATTTGGGGCGAGTTGCTGCTGCAATTCAGGGTCTCCAAGTGCTACTCGATCAACCTAGCGATCAAGCATTCAAGAGCATTTGTAAAGTGTTTTTCTTTACTAGTCTTGCTTTGTATTTCATTGTATTTGCTTGTAGCTTTTGATTATTGTTGTAATCATCTTGTACGAGGTTTCTCCGCCTCCGGATTGTTCCGAGAAGGAGTGTTTTATAGTGGCGTGTGATTGGCATCGCTAGGGTTCGTACGAACCCGATCTGTGGAGTAGGAACCGTGCGGTTCCGAACCACGTTAAACAATTGTGTTCATGTGTGATTGTTTATTTCGTTATTGTATTATTTCTATTTCCGCTGCATACTAACAAAATTGTAGAGACGATCACGATCGAATTCCATCAACGAACGAACACGCGCTATTCACCCCCCCCTCTAGCCATTATAAAGATTCTAACAATTGAGATGTCGAGAGTTAAACGTGGATGCTAGTTATGGTAACTAGTTCATTGGAGTGACCTGCTGTAAGACTTCACATGGTTCTCTGCATATAAGAAATGTCAGTGGATCTCTTACTGCAGCTCGAGTGCGAGTTTCCTTTGACTTGAGGTATTCAAGTCATCTTGGTCATGGAGACTTATACTTTGACATCGTAGTCGATACATCTCTATGGAGGTGTGGGTACGGGATGATTGGGTATAAGTCGAAGTGCCCAAAGGTGATTGAATAGCCAACAAAGGATTGATCACTCCTTGCGAGGAGATGTATACCCTATGGCCACTCGTTAGGATTGTTACTCAAAGTTTTTGGCTAAAGCACTGCATGTCAAGAGTATGACACTCTTGGATACATGTCGAAGTAATTAGAATCCACTGGACGAGGAAGTAAGACTTGGGCTAGGTGTGACATAGTCAGCCTAGTGGGGACTGACACATAGACCATGTCCTGAACCAAGTGGGTATAAGATGAGGGAAAGGAACGGGGCACGATTCACTATATCTGTTGAAGGGTTCGAAAATGGTTTTGAGATCAACCGGTGATTTTTTGATTAATTGGGTATCATGATGTACTACTAGGTGCCACTCATGATCGTTCCATAATTAATGGTTAATTATGGATGACCAACATAAACCGAAAACGTATTAGGTCACACGCACTAGAAATCCTTCGAAGAGACTTAAAACAAATTTGAGAATTGGATTCTCAAGATTGAGAGAGATCAAGTTTGGTTGGACCAAACACATGACAAATATGAAAATATTTGTCAAGTCGAAAACGTGAAAGGAGCACGTCTTAAGAAGACCGACCGGGCCTTAAAAGGTTTAATTATAAACCAAACCCATTTGGTTTTAATTAAAAGGGCCCTCTTTTGGTTAAGGGACAAATTAGAGTTTAATGGATGAGATTAAGCCTTAATGGTTATGGGATTAGGGATTTGATCCACTAACCTATAACCCATTAGTATTAGTGCCTATATAAAGGGTTATAAAGGCTAAACCTAATGAATAGAAGTCCTTAAGACTCTCTTCCTCAACCTAGATGAACTCTCTACCCTCTTCCTTCTTCTTTGTTGCCGGCCTTAGTAAGACTCCCTCTTGTTTAGGTTTGGCCAAGTCTTCCTCAAGGTGGATTGACCATTCGGCCAAGGCTTGGAACAAAGGTTTCTTCCTTTGTGCCCTTGGCCGAACCTAGGAGGATTAGGGTTTGGTGTTCCGTCGGCCATCAAGGAAACAAGGGTTGTTTCCACCTCTTTAGAGGTCGGCCACTCTAGATTTTAGGGTTGTTATTAACGCTTATTGAAGCTTCAAAAATAGCGGCTAATTCTGACACGAATCGACAACCTTACGAAAGTTGTTCGAAGACTCGTTTGTGTCACAAAATGAGTCAGCAATTACTCTTCGATCACCCGACCTCCTTGCTTCATCTAGTAGCGAAGAGAAGGTCAAACTCATGGCTTTGAGAAGTCATCCTTTCGAAGATTCAGCGTGGATACGAGTAGAGACGAAGCTCCGTGATCGTCGTATGGTTGATTCCCTTTTGGCTCGCCATCATCCGAAAGGTATACCCAGAGTAAATTTTATTTTATTCTTGTTGTATGTAAAATTTTATTTGGCAAATATGTCCACACGTGTTGTAACCTTGCATGCATGGGTGTGAGTGTTGTAATAATTTAGGAAATTATTATATTTTTCTTTCGCTGCATTCGTTTGTGAAACGACAAAAGTACATCTACGCATCGACCGTAACCCAACAAAGGAACTATCATCATCTAACTTGCTATCAATTTCAATATGACCATTTTCTCTTAGAAACATTACTCTTTTGTTTGGACATTGTGATGCAATATGACCCCTTACCAAGCACTTAAAGCATTTGATATCTCTATTTATCATAGTTTGAGTGGGTTATTTACCTTTAACCAAAGTAATACTTGCATCCTTTTGCTTAGTAAATGATGTGAGCAAAACATATAGAGTTTTAGGAGTAGTTTTTGCTCACATCTCATTACATTTTATGTTTGTTTCATGCATATTTTAATTTTTTGCATGCATTTTCTATTTTCTGGTTCGGAGATCTGCTCTTTGTACTTTTGTGTGCATGATAGTATTTCATGGGGAAAACGGTGCACTTTCGGAGCAAAAGAAGGACATTTTACAGCTGGACGTAGAAGGGGACACGACCAGGGTGTGTGGCTACACACAGTCGTGTCCAAGGGTCAAAATTGGCCACCACGGTGCCACATATAGCCTAGCCATGTGGAAACACACGGTCGTGTGGTGTTGTGTGATTCTGACATGATTCGGTTATTTTCCAGGTTTTAGAGAGATCCAGGATGATGTCTATATAAAGGAGGCTATGCCTAAACCCTAGGGAGGAGGCACGACGACCGGGACGACACTCGGATGCCTTAAAAAGTTTCGGGAACTCGCAACGGGGAGGAAGAAAGCTGCCAGAGATCCAAATTCTACACTTCAATGCCGAAGAGAAGAGTCATATCGCATTGTAATTTCTGTTCTTTACATAATTTCCACTGTTTATACGAACATGATTGTGCTTTGTATTTCTCCTGTCTTATTTATGGAGTAGACTCTTCGATTCTAGGACTAGGGAGTAATTTGTATTGAGTTAGAACATGTTGGTTCAAATATCTTTTCGCTCTTGAATTTATATTTGCAATTGGCGTTTGGTTTAGAGCTATAACTGTTGTTTTGATTTTCTATCTACTGTGCTAGCCGATACGAGGGGGGACAACCCTCATATCTAAGATTTTGGAGAATTAAGGAGGAACCTAGGGGTTGGCCTCATCTCCCGTAACCGTGGGTAGATGAAAAGACCTAACCCAGTATGCATATACTTAAATCCCAGTCACACATCAATATTACCCGTTATACACAAGATCGGAACACCCGACAGAGAGTTTATTTTATTCCATTCAGTTTAGCAGTCTCAACTACACACTTTACCCTCTCAACCTGAAGAAAAATAGAACATCAAAACCAACTCCCCTCAAACTGGAAACCCTATATCATAGATGTCCCGGACAATGTGTGTCATGCTCATCATCATCTCCTCAGTTACTCCACCTCCGCTTCTTGCATCCCAATCTGGGAATCCTGTTCCCTACCTGAAAATGTTATGTGAAATCATGAGTTCACAGCCCAGTAAGTAGATCAATGATAGGGATATAACACAGGGAGGAAAAACTCAACAAGAAACATATATCTCTACAATCAGTAAGGTAAACCATCGTAGCTCAACATACATTTTCATTACACTTTCAGAATTCAAGATGAAACATAAACAATACTTTTATCATGCCATTATAACAAGTATTGCGAACCCAATCATGTCTTTCTGTTATGCTAACTGTACCTAAACATAAACCCTCGTGGTACCTCACATTATGCATTTACAATGCTGAGCTAGTCAAATTCCTTATTTCCTTGTGCAATCCTGAGATACCTCTAGAAAGAAACTAAGGGGTACCATCACCATCACTAATCATTAATTTGGGTGGCCTCCCGGAGCTCAACCCAGGGAGCCCAACCCGTCCAAGCACCACTAATGCTCATGTACATACAGTTAGCTAAATAAGAATTTCTGTCATTTTCTATCATACTCAGTCACAGAAGGATAACATAGAACATCATGAGTGAACGAGTATATATCTATATATAGCATCTAACCTCATACACAGGTAGATGTTAATTACACCCACATATATATATAGCATCTAACCTCATACACAGGTAGATTATAATTACACACATGTACATATAGCATCTAACCTTACACACAGGTAGATGATAATATAACTTATTCACATTACATCGAAGCACAAGAAAGATCTGATGAACATTTAGCTAAAAATGATAACATTAAACATCATAGGTGAACAAATATATATATCTATATATAGCATCTAACCTCATACACAGGTAGATGGTAATTACACACATATACATATAGCATCTAACCTCATACACAGGTAGATGGTAATTACACACATATACATATAACATCTAACCTCATACATATGTAGACAATATTTATCACATATTATATATCATTTACAGCATTAAGAAAAATCTCATAAAGGATTAACTAAACATGCTGACTGAGAACAAATATAGCAGGAATAATCTACAGACATAAAGCTCATGTACATACAAATTTTTATATCCACCCTAGCATGTTGATTCCTTTCAAACAAACTACTCCTTACATCTATTAAACATTTATCTGGCTATTAACTGAAGATTTAACCCTCATATACATCACTCGGCACACCCAATTCATAATGACCCCAACATGTGTATACTCCGTTATTATCACCCTACCGGATGAAACCCATAATACCAATCCACGCTTAAATTCATAAAAACGATCCTAAAATCCTAAACCGATCCCCTTCCCTCCCAACAACACAAATCTGTTTACCCATTCCCTTTCCCCTGCCCTTCACCAGCCGAGAACCCTAATCCCCCGGGTACGATCACCTCCATCTTGAATTCCCACTACAACCCAAGGATTTAAATCCCTAGCCACCTCCCTGAATCTCTCTGCTCCTCACCTCCTTCAAGCCGACAGAAAACCCAACTCCACCGGTTTCCATAGCTCAGTCCATCCCAAACTACCGAAAATCCCCTCATGAACCCTGCTAGAACACCATCTGGAACCCAGATGCCCAGACCCGATTAAATCCCGACATCCCTGCTCCTCACCTCCTTCAAGCTGACGGGATCCAAGCTTCACTGGTTTCTCCAGCTCTGTCCATTCCAGACCTACCGAAATCCCTCCAATGACCCTGTTAGAACTCCATCTGGAAACCCAAGTTCACCGGCACGATTCAATCCCCAAAACCCCAACTCAATCTCACCACAACAGTCCCACACGAAAATCTGCGGAACTCACCGCCCTCGCCAACCCTAGCCAAAGACTACTCACCGTGAAGAGGAAGGAGGAGGGTCGGTGTGGCTCCGGCAGCTTGGCATCGTCTCCGACGGAAGGAGTTCAACGATCGCCCCTTTTCGTAGTCTGCGGCAGCTCGCGAGCAGAGGATGGGTCGCGCAAACGAAAAAGAAGGGAAAAAGAAAAAGAAAAGGAAAATAAAAAGGGTTCGACTGGTTAAATGGGTTTTAGAGTTTTTTTCCCCTTCATGCCCCTCAACGGTGATTATTTAGGGTATAAATAGACCCCGAAATTTATCCTCCTTTTTCCGATGACATACGCCCGTGTATTTTTATCATTTTATTATTGTTATTATTATTTTTTTTTGAGACTTGACAACTCTTCCTCCCTTAAAAAAAAAATTTCGTCCTCGAAATTTGACTTACCAAATAGTTTAGGGTAACGGTCACGCATATCCTGCTCGGTCTCCCAGGTAGCTTCCTCTATCTGCTGATTTCCCCATAAAACTTTCACCATTCTGATTTCTTTATTTCTCAACTTCCGCACTTGACGATCCAATATTTGTTCTGGTATTACCTCGTAGGATAGATCTGGTGTCCATCAGATGGCTTCATACCCAATCACATGTGCGTGGTTGGAAAGGTACCTCCCGAGCATGGATACATGAAACACATTATGAACTCCCGCCAGTTTGGTGGTAGAGCAACCTGTATGCTCGTTCCAATCCTACGAGGATCTCAAAAGGCCCAATATACCTGACTGAGTTTGCCCTTCCTTCCAACCTCAAGATTCTTCATGGGTGACACTTTGAGAAATACATGGTCTCCCACTGTGAACTCTAGGTCCCTCCTTCGACAATCAGCATAACTCTTTTGGCGACTTTGTGCCGACTGCATTCTGTCCCGGATCTTTGCTACTAGTTCCACAGTTTGTGTCACAATCTCGACCTTAATCGCCTTTCTCCTACCTCTTCCCAATGTAGTGGGGTTCTACACCTTCTTCCGTATAGCGCTTCATAGGGAGCCATACCGATGGTGGATTGATAACTATTATTATAGGTGAATTCTACCAAGGGTTGTTTAGACTCCCAACTCCCTTTGAAATCTATAATGCAAGCTCGTAGCATATCTTCCGAAATCTGAATTACTGTCATCTGGGATGGAAAGCGGTCAAAGCAAGTTTTGTACCCAATCTCCCGATGCAAACTCTTCCGAACCCGGATGTAAATTTTGGATCTCTATCCGACACAATCTGATCCGAATTCCATGTAACCTTACTATTTCCGTATATACAACTCGCATATTGTATCATAGTGAAAGTGGTTTTCACCGCAAGAAGTGTGCCGACTTTCACAATCGATCCACAATAACCCACACCGCATTTGATCCCTTAGTCGTGATCGGTAATCCTACCACAAAATCCATGGCAACATTTTCCCACTTCCGCATGTATCTAAGCGCCGAGCAATCCCGCTGGCCTTTGGTGCTCGGCTTTCACTGATGTAAGGCACTCATGGACCATCTTGCTTATGTCTCTTCATGCCCACCACCAATATAATAGCCGATATCCTTATACATCTTTAGCCGCGCAGGGTGGATAGAGTACGGGTAGTGTGAGCTTCTCATGAGATTCTCCTCAGGATCCACTTAGGCACCCAGATGCGGCCCTTGTATCGCACCATCCCATCAATCACCGAGTAGATGGTGCTACCCTTTGCTTCATCTTTGCTTTCCATTCCATTAACTGATCCGAGGCTTGTTCCGCCTGAATCGATCCCGCAAGTTCAATGTAACCGCTGCCGCCAACGTAACATGCTCACCGTGCTATCACCTCCACTCTTATCTCGCTGAAATTCGATATCAATCTACTGGGTGGTCAATCAGAATAGCGTCGCTGCCTTGCGACTCAAGGCATCCGCCACCACATTTGCCTTTACCCGGATGATAGTTAATATTGCACCATAATCTTTACCAACTCCAACCATCGCCTCGCCGCATATTCAATTCCTTTTGACTCAAGAAATATTTCAAACTTTTATGATCTGTGTAGATCTCGCAACGTTCTCCGTAAAGATAGTGTCGCCAGATCTTCAAAGCGAAGACGACCGCTGCTCGTTCCAGTTCATGTGTAGGATAATTATGCTCATGCACCTTCAACTGATGTGATGCATAGGCAATGACCTCCCTTCTGATCAATACAAATTTCTAGACCAGCTTTTGGAGGCATCAGTACACTACAACCGCCAAGTGTCTCGAATCGCTGCAAGCACAGCGCTTATCATCGCCTTTCCTTTAGCTCCATAAAACTCTTCTCGACCGAGTAGTCCATTCATACCTCACCCCTTCTTGGTCAACGGTCGTGGGTAGCGCACTGTGAAAATTCTGAATAACCGCGATAATACCCCGCCAGTCCCAGAAAACTTGAATTTCAGTAACATTCCTCGAGTAGCCCAACTCAATTGCCTCCACTTTGACTGGATCCACCTCTATTCCCCTCTCCGAGACTATATGTCCTAGAAATGCTATTTGTCTCAGCCAAAAATCGCATTTGCTGAACTTAGCGTATAACCGCTTATCCTTCAGAGTCTGCAGCACCAGCGTCAGATGTTGTCGGTGCTCTTCGCGACTCTGAGAGTAAATTAGTATATCATCGATGAAGACAATCACAAACTGATCTAGGTATGGCTGGAAAATCCGGTTCATCAAATCCATAAAGGCTGCGGGGGCATTAGTAAGCCCAAACGGCATAACTAGAAACTCATAATGACCATATCGAGTTCTGAATGCAGTTTTATGAACATCTTCTCCTTTCACCCTCAATTGGTGGTACCCCGACCTCAAGTCAATTTTTGAGAACACCGTTGCTCCCTGTAGTTGATCAAACAGATCATCGATTCTAGGCAACGGGTACTTGTTCTTGACTGTAACCCGGTTCAACTCCCGGTAGTCAATGCACAACCGCATTGAACCGTCCTTCTTACGGACGAACAACACTGGCGCTCCCCAGGGTGACACACTGGGTCGGATGAAACCCTTATCCAGTAGTTCTTGTAGTTGCTCCTTCAGTTTCTTCATTTCGGTGGGTGCCAGGCGGTACGGTGCTTTAGACACAGGGGTGGTTCCCGATATTAATTCTATTCTAAACTCAACCTCCCTGACAGGAGGTAATTCTGCAATATCCTTTGGAAATACATCGGGAAAATCCCGGACTACCTCTACTTCCTCCAGACTTGGTTTAACAGCCTTAGGACTACCCATTATGTTGACTAGAAATCCGTTACACCCCTTACTTAACATTTTCTGAGCTTTACATGCTGATATAATAGGTAGATGACTCAGCGTGGAGGTTGCATTGAAGATGACAAATCCATCATTGTGTAGTTTCAGTCTAACCGTCCTTTGTTTACAGTCAATAATGGCCTCGTACCAGGTCAACCAATCCATACCCAGAATTACATCAAAGTCCACCATCTCTAATACAATAAGGTCGGCGTACACTGTATAGTTCTGCATCCCTATCAGACAGTTCCTCACTATTCTATTGTTGGTCAGTTCTTCCCCCGAAGGCAAGGACATGTTATAGCCGGTAGCCATCCAATCACATGAAATACCTAGTTTTGCAACGTAGGCCACCGATATGAAAGAGTGTGTAGCTCCAGAATCAATTAAGGCATGAGCAGGTAGGTTGACAATAGAAATTCTACTTGTGATGATGGCCGAATCCGGATCTACCTGCTCCTGTGTCATAGCATACACCCTTCCCCTAGTTGGCTCTTTGAGCTGAGGGCAGTTCATACCAAAGTGTCCAGACTTCTTGCACTTGTAGCACACATCTGTACCCACCAAACACTGACATGCATGAGTATTATCGCACTTGTGACACTGAGTTTTGCTTTCGCCCTTGAAGACAGTATGGTCGGCTGGTCGAGGTTCCTGGGGTCATTGTCGTGGCTGCGTCTGAAACTGTGGCTGCTTGCCTCAAAACTGGCTCGGTGCAAACTTCTTCTGACTCGACGCAGGAGGTTCCCTTCCCTGGTAACTAGACCTCTTAATCTGTACTTCCTTTATCATGTCATTCCTATCCCTCTCTGCCATCAGAGCCTGATCCACAACCTCTCTGAAGGTGGTAACTCGACTCACCCTGACATCATGGCGAATGGCTGCCCCTCAATCCTCAAGAAATGTTTGGCTCCTCTTTGGTTGGTGGCAATCATAGGTACAAAATACGCCTTCTCGAATTCCTTGACATACTACCATCGGTCCCCTTGGCGAAGCTCTAGGAATTCCCTGGCCATTCGGGTTCTGGTGTCAACAGTAAAGTATTTACCATAAAATACCTCCTTGAATTCAACCCAAGTAACTGTAGCTAAATCCACCACTGAATGTTCACCCTCCCACCATATCCGAGCATCGCCCCGCAACATGAATATGGCGCACCTCACCTTGTCAGCATCCGTAAGCTGCATGAAGTCATATATCGTCTCCAATGATCGAATCCATCCTTCTGCAATAATCGGGTCTGTACTTCCCTTAAACTCTGTCGGTCCAAGATCCTTGAACTGCTTGTAAACTGGGTTCACACTGGCTGTGGAACCACTGTGGGTGTTTCCATGCTCCCTGGCTCTCAACAGCTGTTGGATCTGTTCTCCCTGAATCCGACTCTGTTCCTGCATAATTGCGGCAAGCTCAGCGAGAAACTGACTACTCTGCCCCACTTCACCATTGTTTCTTCGGCCCGCCATTCTCCTATAAAACCCGATACCTGCATCGTTATCTCCAATTTGTACATAAACCTAAACATGATTACATTAAGACCACTACTTGAAAAGAAAATTTAAAGCTTACAAACGCGGGGATGGATGTATCTGAGTCCTTGATGAGATTGCATGCACACACTGTCCTTTAGGATCGTTCGCTCTGATACCAATTGAAAAGACCTAACTCAGTATGCATATACTTAATTCCCAGTCACACATCAATATTACCCGTTATACACAAGATCGGAACACCCGACAGAGAGTTTATTTTATTCCATTCAGTTTAGCAGTCTCAACTACACACTTTACCCTCTCAACCTGAAGAAAAATAGAACATCAAAACCAACTCCCCTCAAACTGGAAACCCTGTATCATAGATGTCCCGGACAATGTGTGTCATGCTCATCATCATCTCCTCAGTTACTCCACCTCCGCTTCTTGCATCCCAATCTAGGAATCCTATTCCCTACCTGAAAATATTATGTGAAATCATGAGTTCACAACCCAGTAAGTAGATCAATGATAGGGATATAACACAGGGAGGAAAAACTCAACAGGAAACATATATCTCTACAACTGTAAAGGTAAACTACTGTAGCTCAACATACATTTTCTGTTACACTTTCTGTAATTCAGTATGAAACATAAACAATACTTTTATCATGCCATTATAACAAGTACTGTGAACCCAATCATGTCTTTCTGTTATGCTAACTGTACCTAAACATAAACCCTCGTGGTACCTCACATTATGCATTTACAATGCTGAGCCAGTCAAATTCCTTATTTCCTTGTGCAATCCTGAGGTACCTCTAGAAAGACTCTAAGGGGGTCAGTAATCAGCCATCAGTCAATCTGTCAATATGGGTGGGCCCTCCTCGGAGCTCAACCCGGGGAGCCCAACCCGTCCAGGCACCACTAATGCTCATGTACATACAGTTAGCTAAATAAGAATTTCTGTCATTTTCTATCATACTCAGTCACAGAAGGATAACATAGAACATCATGAGTGAACGAGTATATATCTATATATAGCATCTAACCTCATACACAGGTAGATGTTAATTACACCCACATATATATATATAGCATCTAACCTCATACACAGGTAGATGATAATTACACACATGTACATATAACATCTAACCTTACACATAGGTAGATGATAATATAACTTATTCACATAACATCGAAGCACAAGAAAGATCTGATGAACATTTAGCTAAAAATGATAACATTAAACATCATAGGTGAACAAATATATATATCTATATATAGCATCTAACCTCATACACAGGTAGATGGTAATTACACACATATACATATAGCATCTAACCTCATACACAGGTAGATAGTAATTACACACATATGCATATAGCATCTAACCTCATACACAGGTAGACAATATTTATCACATATTATATATCATTTACAACATTAAGAAAAATCTCATAAAGGATTAACTAAACATGCTGACTGAGAACAAATATAGCAGGAATAATCGACAAACATAAAGCTCATGTACATACAAATTTTTATATCCACCCTAGCATGCTGATTCCTTTCAAACAAACTACTCCTTACATCTATTAAATATTTATCTGGCTATTAACTGAAGATTTAACCCTCATATACATCACTCGGCACACCCAATTCATAATGACCCCAACATGTGTATACTCCGTTATTATCACCCTACCGGATGAAACCCACAATACCAATCCACGCTTAAATTCATAAAAATGATCCTAAAATCCTAAACCGATTCCCTTCCCTCCGAACAACACAAATCTGTTTACCCATTCCCTTTCCCCTGCCCTTCACCAGCCGAGAACCCTAATCCCCCGGGTACGATCACCTCCATCTTGAATTCCCACTACAGCCCAAGGATTTAAATCCCTAGCCACCTCCAGGAATCTCTCTGCTCCTCACCTCCTTCAAGCTGATGGAAAACCCAGCTCCATCGGTTTCCATAGCTCAGTCCATCCCAAACTACTGAAAATCCCCCCATGAACCCTGCTAGAACACCATCTGGAACCCAGATGCCCAGACCCGATTAAATCCCGACATCCCTGCTCCTCACCTCCTTCCAGCTGACGGGATCCAAGCTCCACCGGTTTCTCCAGCTCGCCCATTCCGCACTCACCAAATCCCCTATGACCCTGCTAGAACTCCATCTGGAAACCCAAGTTCACCGACACGATTCAATCCCCAAAACTCCAACTCAATCTCGCCGCAACAGTCCCACACGAAAATCTGCGGAACTCACCGCCCTCGCCAACCCTAGCCAAAGACTACTCACCATGAAGAGTCCAGCCTTTAAGGCCATCTCCGGCGAAGGGGTTCACGATCGCCTTTTCACATCTCGGCGGCTCATGAGTGGAGGATGGGTCATGAATGAAAAAGAAGGGAAAAAGAAAAAGAAAAGGAAAATAAAAAGGGTTCGGCCGGTTAAATGGGTTTTAGGGTTTTTTTCCCCTTCATGCCCCTCAACGGTGATTATTTAGGGTATAAATAGACCCCGAAATTTATCCTCCTTTTTCCGATGACATACGCCCGTGTATTTTTATCATTTTATTATTGTTATTATTATTTTTTTTTAGACTTGACAGTAGAAGGATGCAATAGAGTAGGAAACGTGCCCTGTTTTTGACTCGTCGCAGGGATCGATTCGGCATCCTCGTACCGACTATCCCGTCCTAAGTCCAAGGGTTGACTTGGTAATAGCAGAGGTAGCTTCCGATAGATGCGAAGGCTCATGGGGGAGTGTATGATGTCCTTTCCACAAAACTGTAGCTAGTAACCTAGACAAAACCCAATTGACAACGTGTTTCGCGACACACAAATGAAACCAAAATCCTAGAATCCCTTCCAAAGACTCGCAACTAGTTTCTTTCTTCTTCCGTGTGACATCGTATTGAGTTGGGACCGCCGTCAACCCTCGCAATCACAACCCTTAGAATTGAATTCCGAACAATAACCTCCACTTACCAAATCGGTACTCAAATCTCAGTCTCTGTGGGATCGATAATATTTTTATTACTTGATGACATTTGTGCACTTGCGGGCATTGAGCGCGAGCACGGGCTTCGAGTCCTCGATGGTCTCCATCACGAGATTTGAGGTCGCGTTTGCTTGCATTAAGTTTTGGCGCCGTTGCCGGGGACTGATTGATTCGATATCGAATCAAGAAGCAGATAATTGGATCGGACTTAAGGTAGATTTATTTACTTTCTTTACTTTTATTTCTTTCATTTATTTTTATTTACTTCAATTTTAGATTTTTAATATCTAGAGTAAGTTTAGATTTATTTCAGTAATTACATTGCATTAACCTTTAGTTAAATTTTTTGCATTTGATTTAGTATTAGTTTAGGCTATTTTCTATTTTAATTAAGTATTAGGTAATACTCCTAATTTTGTGGCTCGGTTCCTCGTATGCATAGACGCTTAGGATTGGAAGGCTTAATTCCGATCGATCTAGAAATCGATCGAACCTTTCATCGTCGGAGAGCTGAACAGAAGAGGATGGAGGACCAAGCCACATCCAAGGTGAATATAGGTAGCCGACCTTTGTGGGATTATGAAACCCCTAGTGCTAGAGGCTTTAGGTCGAGTATAGCTGGACCGTCCATTTCAGCAAACAACTTTGAGCTGAAACCGACACTCCTACACATGGTCCAGCAGAGTTAATTCGGGGGAGCTGCAACTGAAGACCCGAACCAGCACCTGGAGATATTTTTGGAAATATGCTCAACAATGAAGATTAATGGAGTCCCTGCAGATGCAATCTGCCTGAACCTATTCCCGTTCTCATTGTCGGATAAGGCTAAGGCATGGATTCATTCCCTGCCTTTGGGAAACATTACTACCTGGGAGCAATGTGAGTAGAAGTTCTTGAATAAATACTTCCCACCTAGCAAGACTGCTCACATGCACCATCTAATAACGAACTTCTGTCAGAAGGAAGGGGAGTCCCTATTTGAAGCTTGGGATCGCTACAAGGGGCTACTCTACCAATGCCCCCACCATGGATTGGAAAGGTGGCTGGTGATCCACATCTTCTATAATGGGATCACGTACGCCACAAAGATGTCCCTCAATTCTATCGCAGGAGGAGCACTTATGAACAAGACTATCGAGGAAGCGGAGGAGCTAATAGAAGAGGTGACCCAGAACCACCATCAATGGGCTTCCTTTACATGCCGAGCATCCTCAACGTAGTGTGTCTACCTTGAATTGGTGTGTAGTTATAACCCAATCACCACATGCAAGTATTTCTGGACATTTTAGGTCATTTCCTCGATTAAAATTTTCACCAATGAAAACTAATCCAGATGGGAAGTTTAAATTTATACCCGTCGCTTTAAATGCCCAACCCTTTGTTCGATCACTTGAACAAACTAGTTACTCAAGCAACCAAACTCTTCTAGTCGATTAGCCGCGGAAGAGACGATGGACGGATTGCCGGTTTTTGTGTTTCTTATCGGGGTCCATGATTATACAAATACATGCAAATGCAAACTAGTATAATCATCATATACTAACATAAAGAACATAAGCTAGCATATCAAATAAGAACATGAAAAGAACAATAATAAAAGTTGTGAAACTTTTATACCTCTTGATCTTCTATCGTATGTCCTAACCTCCTTGTAGACTTCGTGTGGGCGAAGATCCTCCACAAGTTGAAGCTTCCTAGATCTTCTTCAATCCAAAGAAAGAAGAACTCTCTTTCCCTTCTTGCTTGAGCCAACCACCAATCCACAAAAGGATTGATGCCGCCGGCCCCAAGAATAGAGAGAACAAAATGGAAACAAAGCTCTTCTCTTATCTAGGACCAACCATCAAGCTCCAAGCATGATGTTTGCCGCCGGTCCAAAGAGAAGATGGAATGGAGTATGGAAGCCAACCGAAAGAGAAACACCAAGGGTATGGGCGCCGGCCAACACTTGGAGAAAGGAAAGGAAAACAATCCTCCTCCTTGTTGCCGCCCAAACCCTAGACAAAGCTTTCCTAATTTCCGGCCAAGGATAAAGGGAAGGAGAATAGGTTGAGCTCCGGCCAAGGTATAGGGAACATGGATAGTGGCCGGCCAACACTTAGAAGGAAGAAGAAAAAGATCTTCATCTCCATGTTGCTGCCCACCCTAATCCCAAAACCCTAACCCTAGCCGCCCAACCCCAATCCTATCCCATCTAGGTTTTGGTTGCCGCCCAAGGGAAGCCATCCTAATTCCATCCAACCTAAGCCATAGAAGGAAAGGAAAAACTTGGACGCCGGCCAAACCAAGGAGGAAGAGGGGGGAAGGGTTGCCGGCCATCAATGGGAAGAAGAAGAAGCCTTGCCGCCCAACACAATGAACCAACCCTAACCCTAATCTCCTTTTCTTTCTTGCCGCCCAAGCCACCTTGTCTCAATTAGGTTTTTCATCTCTTTTTCCGCCCAAGCCTAAGCCCATATATATAGAGTTAGGTTTAGGCCTTGGTTTAATCTCCTCCATTGGTTCTAGAGATTTAATCTCAACCGTCGGATCTAGAGATTTAATCTCAACCGTCGGATCTAGAGATTTAATCTCAACCGTCGGTTCTAGGGTTTTAATCCCAACCATCGGATGTAGAGATTTAATCTCCACCGTCGGTTCTAGGGTTTTAATCCCAACCATCGGATCTAGAGATTTAATCTCAACCGTCGGTTCTAGGGTTTTAATCCCAACCGTCGGATCTAGAGATTTAATCTCAACCGTCGGTTCTAGGGTTTTAATCCCAACCGTCGGATCTAGAGATTTAATCTCAACCGTCGGTTCTAGGGTTTTAATCCCAACCGTCGGATCTAGAGATTTAATCTCCACCGTCGGTTCTAGGGATTTAATCCTAACCGTCGGATCTAGAGATTTATTTTCCATCATTTGATCTAGACTTCATGAGGTTTATATTAGGCTACGATAGGGACCATGAGGAGGAGTTGGGTCTTGGCCACCCGATGGATCGGAACCACAAACTTGATCCATCAATGATGTTCCATTCCACTAGAGGATCATCATCGAACTACCTCACCAACCCACATAAATTAATATAGGCTCCATTTATTATTTGTACATTCATCTCCCCGTGTTTAAGATATCGAATGTCCGTCAATTGATTGATTTACTGACCATCAATCAATTAACATCTAACTCCTCGAGTAGTACCACTCAACCTTATCATCATGTTGACTAAGTCAACCTGCAGGGTTTACATGATGAACCTTATGAGCTCCTCAATGGGACATCATCAACCTAATAAATAGGACACGGTTTCCTCCTATAATCAACGACACACCATGTAAATAATATCATTTCCCAACTTACCGGGCATATTGATTTAATCCATAGAAATCTCACCCTCTGGTAAATCAAAGAAATAAATATTAAGTACATGTGCCCGTTATTATATCGGGATTAAGAGCATGTACAACATAATATCCGAGGTCCGATTCAATTATGCAGTCAGCAATAAATTGAATCACCTCTATGTCGGTCCTCCTCAATACACCTAAGTGTACTAGTGTAACTTTATGTTCAAGACAAAACAATACCAAGCTACACTACAACCATGCCAATGGTTTGTCCAAAACCATCTTGGTTGTGAGCCTCTACTTATACTCTACAAAGGACTGATAACATGATCTTCTATGCCACACCCAAGCACCATGTTATCTACAATGTAAAGTATTAGACAATATGCACATATATAAATATAAAGTGCAAACAATGATCGTGTGATTCTTATTTCAAAATAAAGATGTCCATACAAAAGAGCTAGGCTTTCAGTATACATCCCAATAATCTCTCACTTATACTAAAAGACTATGCTGTCATCATCCTGCCATACATCTGATTCCCCTTCCCTCCACATGCCTATCAAAGCTCTCGCTAGAAGGGCCTTAGTGAAAGGGTCTACCAGGTCATCCTCTGATGCATGCTAGGCGACAGCAACTTCTACCTCCTTTACGATTTCTCGTATCAGGTGGTACTTGCACTCTATGTGTTTACTAGCCTTATGGGCTAGTGGTTCCTTCAAGTTTGCAACTGTACCATTATTATCACAATAAATTGTGATAGTTCTGGGCAAACCAGGAATCACATCCAAGTCCATCAGGAAGTTCCTGATCCACACAGCTTCTTTGGCTGCCTCATAGGCTGCCACATACTCAGCTTCCATGGTGGAGTCCGCCACGCATTTCTGCTGGGCACTCCTCCATACAATGGCTCCACCTCCTAAAGTAAACACAAAACCTGAGGTAGACTTACTGTTATCTTTATCTGATTGGAAATCGCAATCCATGCAACCCACAGGGAGTAATTGGTCTGCCCGGTAAACTAGCATATAATCTCTAGTCCTTCTCAGGCACTACAATATATGCTTTACCTCAGTCCAATGTCCCTGTCCTGGATTACTCTGATATCTGCTGACCATGCCTACGGCAAAGCAGATATCTAGTCTCGTACATAGCATACATTTGGCTTCCTACTGCCGAAGCATAAGGAACTGCCTATATCTCCTCTATCTTTTTAGATGATCTAGGACACATCTCCTTAGATAAAGGAACTCCATGCCTGAAGGGTAGAAAACCCTTCTTGGAGTTTTGTATGCTAAAACGATCCAAAACCATGTCTATGTATGAAGCTTGGGATAAGCACAACAACCTTGATCCCCAAGGTTGTGACCCACTTCTCCCAAGTCCTTCATATCATACTGTTTGGACAACCATACCCTTACGTCTGATAACACTTCGATGTTGTCGCCAACCACCAAAATGTCATCTACGTATAGTACAAAAATACCACTACGTTTCTTTCACATCTCTGATATACACAAGACTCATCCAAACTTTGAATAAATCCATAAGACTGGATTTACCTCCTCAAAGCGGATGTCCCAAGACTTCAAAGCTTGCTTCGGTCCATTAACGGACCGATTAAGCTTATATACAATACGCTCTTTGCCCTTAGCAATGAATCCCTCTGGTCGCTTCACGTAGATGGATTCCTCAAGACTTCCACTAAGGAATGCTGTCTTGACATCCATCTGTCACACCTCATAATCCATATGAGTTGCTATGCATAAGAGCTCCCAGACCTGACTTGAATCCATAGATTCAATCTCATTATTCATTGCACTTTTCAAAGATGCTGTATTTATATCTTGGATTGCCTCGTCGTATGTCTAGGGATCAGGTTCATGTTTGCTAGGGACCAAATCAGAAGATTTGTCCAAAAACATGAATCTAAGAGGTTGTCTAACAACCCTCCCACTATGACGAGGTATCTTCTGTGTATCCTCTGTGACACGCGGTGCAGTGACATGTGGTATATCCTCTTGTACTGGTGGTACTAAAGAAGTGACTTCCCTTTTAACTCCTCCAGAACAATTTTACTCTTGGGCTTGTGGCTCATCAGATAGTCTTCCTCTAGAAATCTGGCGTTCGTGTTAACGATCACCCTCTGATCTCTAGGACTATAAAACAAGTCAGAATAACTCATCATCGATCTAACCATCTCCAAAAGAGTCCTATTCCTTCGTACTACTACACTGTTCTGCTGGGGTGTGCCAGGTGCAGTCAATTGGGATTGAATCCCAACCTCTGATAAGTAGTTCCTAAACTCTCCCAAGAGGTTGTCACCACCACGATCAGATCGTAGTGTCATCCATATCTTGAATAATCGTCTATGAAAGAGATGAAATATTCAAGATTACCTCTTGCCTAGATAGTCATAGGACCTCACAAATCAGAATGAACCATTTCTAACAAATCTTTGGCTCTATACCCCTTGGCCTTAAAAAGGCCTCTTGGTCATCTTACCCTCCAAGAAAGATTCGTAGGTTGGGAGATCCTCCACCACTAATGAACCCAAAGGTCCATCAGCTATCAACCTTTGAATTCTGCTTAGGTTAATGTGACCAAGCCTAAGATGCCAAAAGATATGTTTGGTTCATTTTCGAAGGTTCTTTTCTCTTATCGGAATTAGAAGATGAGTTATTAACTTCTATTTGCATCGTGGGAGCTTGTGGTTCAAGTTATAAATTTCCTATCTATGTACCTGAATAGATAATATCCCTATTCCTTTTATAACAAATCTGTCATGAAAAGAAATAGATTATCCATCCAAAAACTATTTAGAAACCGAAATCAATTCTTTCTAAATAAGGGTACATAAAGGAAATTCTTAAGAACCAAAAACCTTTATTTTTCTCAAAAGATAAATAAAACATCTCCCACTGCAATAGCCGCCATCTTCATGGCATTGCCCAAGTAATTGGTAATATCCCCTTTAGCTAGTTGTCGGGTTTCCTGGAACCCCTGCAAAGTATTGCAGACATGATTAGTGGCTCTCGTATCTACGCACCAGGTGCCGGTAGATAACACCGCTAACCATGTTACAACGACTAGACCAAAAGATATACTTTTGTTCTGCTTTGGATTGGGACAGTCCTCCTTCCAATGTCCATCCTGCTTGTAAGTGAAGTACTTGCCTTTCGGCTTCTTCACTCCTTCCTGAGATCCTCCCACCACATTTGCTCCACCTTGTTTCTCCTTCCTCTTGCCTTTCGGCTTAGAAGTAGAAACCTTTTTGAGCAACCATGGCTTGAGGATACTCTTGGAAGAGTGCATACTAGCAGATAAGACAATATTTGGATTCATTTCCAATCAATATAATTTGGGTACAATAAGTTTATTTCCTTTAGTATCAAAATAAGTGGACTGAAAGTCAATTTTGAAAATCCTAAGAATCACATAGATCATTGCTTTAGATTTCCAATATTATTGATTCCTCAAAACAATAAAATTCCGAAATCAACCAACACCTCAAAACACCGAGAATATCGCATGCCACGCAGTGTGGACGTATACGAATTCTACATTTGTAAGAGGAGGTTTTACCCATTAATTTTATTATCTTGTCAACCTTACTTCTTGACAAATAAAATTAATAGTTGGTTTCTCTTTGGCCCTACAAATAAAAGCAGTGACTCCGATGGGGAGGATACTTTATATTTGCATCTAAGTGTGCACCATTACACGATACTAAGGGAATTATTTCGGATTATGTGCCTTATCGCTGTGGAAGTACACACGCTCCTAGATAATTTCCTATAACCATTATTTGACCTAGTGATCCGCAAACAAACTCATCCGCAGGGAGGAAGACACTCAGAGCCGACACGCAAGTTTGTTGCATCACACGTCAAATTGTAATGGAGGCCGCGGGAATTAATTAAAATATCCCTCTCCCACTTAGTAAATTGAAAATGAGGAATTTTCAAGCACACACAACATGCATATAAAACAAATCAGCAATAAATATGGAAAAATCAGAATTTTTCCAACTATTATGGCATTGTTCTCCAATATGCGTCCCGTCGTGTCGCCACCTCGTCCGCTCCTCCTACGCCATGTACGAGCCATCCGGAGATCCGAGCCGAGAATAAAACCTATTTTATTTTACATCCATCGATCCTATACTCCACGAGGGAGTGTACATGAAATCTAGATCGAAAGTAAAATAAAATAAAGAGTGGCTAAACAATGCCGTATTCAATTACAAAAATTAAATACTAATTTAGCCTCGTTAACCCCGAGGATTCAAATAATATACAATCATACACAAACAATCACATACACACATATAGCCATAATAGTCGGATCTTATGCCTGCAACCAAAAAGTTAGCCTACGCACATCCTACTATTATCCGGCATACTAAATATATGATATGTGCATGAAAGTAACCGAATCCAAAACACACAAAACCGGAAATCGTGGCTCTGATACCAATTGTCGGCAACCGTGCTATTTCTCGGAATGCTCATAGGCTCCCATATCCCCGGATTAAAATTTTCACTAATGAAAACTAATCCGGATGGGATGAGTTTCCTAAGCACAACCAATTCGTCATCGTGCCAACGACTCGAGCGATCGCTTGAACAAACTAGTTGCTCAAGCAACCAAACTCTTCTAGTCGATTAGCCGCGGAAGAGACGACGGACGGATTGCCGGTTTGTGTTTCTTATCGGGGTCCATGATTATACAAATACATGCAAATGCAAACTAGTATAATCATCATATACTAACATAAAGAACATAAGCTAGCATATCAAATAAGAACATGAAAAGAACAATAATAAAAGTTGTGAAACTTTTATACCTCTTGATCTTCTATCGTATGTCCTAACCTCCTTGTAGACTTCGTGTGGGCGAAGATCCTCCACAAGTTGAAGCTTCCTAGATCTTCTTCAAACCAAAGAAAGAAGAACTCTCTTTCCCTTCTTGCTTGAGCCAACCACCAATCCACAAAAGGATTGATGCCGCCGGCCCCAAAAATAGAGAGAACAAAATGGAAACAAAGCTCTTCTCTTATCTAGGACCAACCATCAAGCTCCAAGCATGATGTTTGCCGCCGGTCCAAAGAGAAGATGGAATGGAGTATGGAAGCCAACCGAAAGAGAAACACCAAGGGTATGGGCGCCGGCCAACACTTGGAGAAAGGAAAGGAAAACAATCCTCCTCCTTGTTGCCGCCCAAACCCTAGACAAAGCTTTCCTAATTTCCGGCCAAGGATAAAGGGAAGGAGAATAGGTTGAGCTCCGGCCAAGGTATAGGGAACATGGATAGTGGCCGGCCAACACTTAGAAGGAAGAAGAAAAAGATCTTCATCTCCATGTTGCCACCCACCCTAATCCCAAAACCCTAACCCTAGCCGCCCAACCCCAATCCTATCCCATCTAGGTTTTGGTTGCCGCCCAAGGGAAGCCATCCTAATTCCATCCAACCTAAGCCATAGAAGGAAAGGAAAAACTTGGACGCTGGCCAAACCAAGGAGGAAGAGGGGGGAAGGGTTGCCGGCCATCAATGGGAAGAAGAAGAAGCCTTGCCGCCCAACACAATGAACCAACCCTAACCCTAATCTCCTTTTCTTTCTTGCCGCC